>OZ014523.1:150449231-151791106 GCA_963966055.1 Lathyrus aphaca
AGCGAAAACAACCATAAAAAGATGAAGAAATGAAGAATGCTGCAAAACCTGCATATTTTGTAACACTCACGGTCGTCACCTAGGTGTCACGACCGTGACACCCCAAAAGGAGCAATCACGACCGTGACATATCCCTCACGACCGTGACACTTAAATTACAAAGGACACGAACGTGATGCCCTTGTCACGACCGTGACAAGGGAAAAATAGGTTATTTGACTGAAGACTTGGTCACAACGTAACATGCATATGAAATTGCCTACTTTCCAGCTGACCCTGTATCCACGTTCCTGGATTCTCTCCTACGAGGCCCAAGCAGCAAGTTCAACCACCAGCCCATTAATTCTTCTATAAATAGCATAATTCATTTGAACAATTTACAGAGTATTATTTTTATCAATTTCTTGCGGAAGCTCTGCCGAATTATTTTACACCCTTATTATTTCTTTTTCAGCATTATTTTCATTGCTCTATTATTTTTATTGTATCCAAACCCAACCTAAACAATTTCCAACATCAGGAAATTGTTATAAAATTTATTTGTTTCAAAGCCTTCAGAAATTTTTAGTTTGTTTTCGATTCCGCCAAATACTCCGAGCTTTCCGGTCTGTGGAAGAAGGAGTCTGCCATTTTATTGTTAACCAGGTTTATATTAATTTGCAATTTTAGATTTATGTTATTTATTTATTTTTCTGCCATGAATATTTTGTTTATTGTTTCTCTGCCTCTGTCTGGTTCAACAAAAATGAGTAGCTAATTACCTTAGGGCGGTATGTAATTAAAACAAACTAAATCGGTAAAATCAACTATAGGCTTAAAATAATTAATAACTTAACATTCCGGCTGATACTTTTTATTATAAATCGACCTTTTTGTTACGAGAGTAAGGAAAGTGTATTAGGTTAGGTCAAGACCACGAGAGTGTGAGATTTTAACCAGATAGCTAAAGTTAGGCATTTAAATTAAACACAGCGAGAGCGCTTTAAAATAAATTAGAATTACTAAGTTTCCAAAAATTATCTCTAAACACTTATGGGCTAGCGAGAGCAGGCATAGGGCTTTAGGGGTAAGATCTGAGATAAGACCACGAGAGTGTGAGTTAAAGGTATTTAAACTGGTAACCTCTACAGAATAGATTAAGTGAACCATCTTTATAAGCCTAGGTTAGATTGACCCGCCTAAGTTAGCATAATTACATACCGACCGCCTTAGTATTATTTTATTAAACTTAAATTTAATTCCCGCCTTTAATCTTTAAAAACAACAAAAATCGTGACAACCCTTCACCTTAGCTAAACTAGAAGTTCATCTAGCACTAAGTAACCATAGAGTCCCTGTGGATCGATAATCTTAAATATTACTTCGATAGGCTGTGCACTTGCAGTTAAGATACCGCTAGACACATAATTAGGCAGAATGAAATGCAAGATACCGCTACATGCTATGAAGAGTGAAATGCAAGAAGAATCATCATCCAACTCTCAATGGTTAGGCAGAATGAAATTTTTAAAGATTGAACCAAGATATTGCCTTGAAATGAAATTAATTCCAATGAAAATGATCAAAAGGCATCAAGAACAAAAAAGAAATTTGGTTTGAGAGTTGGACAATGTTTCTAAATGTTTCTAAGTGCAATGTGAATTTTTGTGATTTTTAAATACCTAAATGCATTTTTAATTAATTAATTTTCATTAACTAATTAAAAATAAACATTTAAATGATTTAAAAATAATTTTCAGTACAAAAAATAAAAATAAAAATACTTTTGGGTTTTAAAAATTAATGAAATCTTTGACAAAAAATTTCATAATTTTTAAATGATTTTAGCTATTTTTAATAATTCGTGCAAATAAAATGAAAAGAAAATGAATTTAAAATGCAAATAATGAAAAGTATTCCAGAAGAAGGCCAGGATTTGATCTGGGTTTGGACTGGTTGACTGCGCGCCAGATCCAAAGGCCCAGATTCAAACCTGGCTAATTTTGTTTTAATATTTAATTAAACCTAGGTTAGTTTAATAAATGACTGATTAAGGTTTTAATGACAAATTCTGGCCACACACACGCGCGGGAGTCAATGGAGGTCAACAAAATCTAAGATCCAGATTCAAAGTCTCATTAATGACACAATTAGTGCTAAACAAATTCAGGCGACCGAAACAGTGTTCCGGTCGTCTTCTCCGGCGAAACCAAAAACCTAGCTTTCACTACAGGCCACCCCAACCTAAATTAATTGCCCAGAAATATTCTCCTATCCAAACTAAACTCAAATCCATCATCAAACATCATTTATCAAGCATGAACACAGAGAATCGAAGCAAAACATCTTCACGGGCAAAATTTCAGAGCTTGCATACATAGTGGTTTCTCAACCATTTCCAAAAATAAACATATCCCCGTGACCAGGGGAACTCAAGGAATCATAAATGAACTTAAAAACAAGCTTCTGAGAAAAAAGTTCATGAAGTATACCTGAGATTGAACTTTCTATTCCTGAGCTTTCTGGACTTTCCTTTGCTACAAATCCCCTCCTATGAACCTCTGGGTGATGAAATGAGGCTTGGAATGAGTTTGTATGGCCTGGTTTGAAGGTTTTGGTTCTGGTGTAGCAGATTTGGAGAGTTGGATATGTGATGATTCAGGTAATTTCAGAGGGTGGATTCTGTTCTATGAATGATTTGTGGTTTGTGGGTGAAGAAATTTTGGTTGTTTGAAGGTTGTGTTGAGTGATTCGAAGAGGGAAAAGTTTTTGACAGTTTTTGTGTATGCTGCAATGTGGGAGGATTCAGCTTGTGTATGGTGTGTTTTTGGATTGCTTGATGTCCACATATCATACTCTGGTTGGGCAGAGAGTTGGTGTGGCACTGTGGGATTGGTATGGGCAAAATGCAAGAAAGTCAAGATATTGTGTACTCTAAGCATGGCTCAGGTCAGAGGCAATCTTGAGGCTTGTCCTGCCTCAGCTTGAGTCAAGGAAGGCCCTAGGATCAAGAGAAGACATCTGGGTGCAATGGATCACATGTTTGAAGTGTTTTTGCAATATGGCAACTTGTTACATTTCATGATTTTTGGCCATGTATATGTGAGAAGTCTTGCTGAATTTTTGGTGTGGGATACTTCATTAGGTCATGGCAATGTCTTGAGACCAGCTAGAGGTCATACAATCCCTTTGAGAATCATTTTGCAAGAAATCCCTCTTTGCACTTTCATGAAGAATGGCTTATGGTTACTTGAAAATCAAGGCATAGAAATGGGAAATCCCTTGGGCCAAACTGATTTTTAGGTCATGCATTGTATTTGTATGATGATTAGAGGTCACATTGAAGTCACATAAAGGCTAGCCATGAGAATTTGCAAGTTTTCCATTTTGTGCAAAAGTGAAGTTTCAATGATTTTATCCAACTTTGCAAAGCCATAACTTTTGATCCAAAATGAATTAGAATGAGTTCTTGTACTTTTTGAAAAGGGAATGATCCATTCTACAACTTTCATGACCAAAGTTTTCTCATTTGAGGCATTTTTGAATCAATTTGAAAGGGTTGAAAAACTTTCCCAAAATGGCAAGTTTCCATTACAAGTCATTTTCCCAAAATGGCAACTTTGCAAATGGCTTGAAATTCTTCAATTTTGTGAACTTATAACATCTTCTATGATCAAATAAAGATCATACACATTCAAAATGATGAGGAACACCCTTTGGTTGGGTCATTGGGGGCCTCAGATGCCCTGATTTTACACTGACTTGCTCAAGAAGTCAACTCTTGATCAGATGCCTTCCCCATGGAATTTCTTCATGAAAATTGATATGCATGATCCCTATGACATATAGAGACAAATAGAAACAAGAATGACCAAAAAAATTGGGGTTATGGCCTCTGAAACCAAAACCCTAATTCTAGGTCATCTGTGCAGTCAAGCCTGGCTCTGCTTCCATGCCATTCTCAGTTCTTGTGATTCTTTGACTTTCTTGACTTTGTGGGGATATAATATGATGCTTAAACATACATGGACCCCTTTGAAGTGATTGATGACCTCTGGAGTGGCTCAAATGGCTCAGGATGGCTCAGATCACAAACCCTAGATGCAAATGACTTAGAAGCAATGCAGTGAATCAAAAATGTGGTATGAGGTGCTATGGTTGAATTCATGCATATGAAATGATCACAAGCCATGGTGTGAATGGGTGAGGGCAAATTTGGGGTGTTTACAGGTTTCATGACCTAGGGAGTGAGATAAAGTTTTTCAGGGACGGATGTCACCGGAGAAGACGACCGGAGTTCTTCTCCGGTGACCTGAAAGTCATTAGGGCTTTTAATTGTGATTAGGGTTTCATTTGAATATAGGCCATTGGATGAGTGTTCCTGCCCGCATTTGAGTGGTCTGGATCTTGTGTTTAATTTTAATTATGTGATTAATATTTAATTAAGTCAGATTAAGGAAGTTTGAACCTGGGCCGTCCAGATGCGCGCCCAGTCAAACGTTCCAGGCCCAGATCAAATCCTGACCTTCCCTTTGGCATACTTTCCATTTTAATTAGTTTTATTTCATTTTATTTGCATTTTATTTACACGAATTTTAAAAAATAGCAAAACATATTAAAAAATTCTGAAATTTTTTGTCAAACATTTCATTAATTTTCAGAACCCAAAAATATTTTTATTTTTATTTTTTGCATTAAAAATTATTTTTAAATCATTTAAATGTTTATTTTTAATTAGTTAATGGAAATTAATTAATTAAAAATGCATTTAGGTATTTAAAAATCACCAAAAAATTCACATTGCACTTTAAAACATTTAGAAACATTATCAAACTCTCAAAACAAATTTCGTTTTGGTCCTTGATGCATTTTGACAATTTTCATTGGAATAAAAGTTATTTAAAGGCAATATTTTGATCTTAACTTGAAAAAAATTCATTCTTCCTAACCATGAAGAGTTTGATGATGGTTTTTCTTGCATTGCATTCTTCATAGCATGTAGTTTCTAGGGTAAAATTGGTTTGAATTTATCTTTCATTTTCAATTTAATGTGCATTTTTCCTTTTGAGGTACCTTGAAACCCTAGTTGATTTGAGAAATTCATAACTTCCATTAGGTTTAGATTTAGGTCTCCTTCTTTGGGCAGTGAACTTGTGTAGGGTTAGGGTTCCTTTGATCCCATTTTCAATTTTTTGTCATGTCATTTGCTTCTGATTTTGAATTTGTTGTTGCATGTTGTTCATAAACCCTAATTCTTGCTTTCCTTTGCATCCATCTTTCACTTGCTTGCATACAAGAACTTGCCATGACATTTTGTGCATCCACATGACACATAAGATATATTAGGGCATATTAGAATCATGTTTGATCATTGCATCTTTCATTTTCCATGCTATATGTTCATATCATTTCATAAACTTTCATGAATCTTTATGGTTCAAAGCTTGCTTCATTTGCATCCACATCCTTGTATGATCATACACAACTCTTGACATGGGTTTGCATCATCTCTTAGCATCATTAACATCATGTTTATGCTTCTGACTTTGTATTGCATCATGGCATTTCATCTCATTTTTATTGCATTGCATTTCTTTTGCTAACTTTTCAGGTGGTAAGTTGTTTTGAGAAGTGAATTTTCCTTCACTTCTCACAATCTCTTCTCATCTCCTTTATGCATCATTGCTGCATTTTATCTTGTGTATTAGAGTGAGCTTGCTCATTCATGCTCTCTCCCACCTCCTTCCTTCAAGCAACTTGTCTTCTTAAGTGAAGCAAGTTGTCTTGCTTCTCTCTGCTTCTTTCTCCATTCATCTGCTTCCTTCCTGGTGTTTTCTCCTGAAGATCTTTTGCAAGCCTCATGAACCCTAGGGACATCCAAGCATGATCATGATTAGGGTTTGATTAGTCCCCCCACTAGTTTTACCTTTTGTGTCAATCTTTGAGTCTTCTCTTCTCACCTCTTAATCAGGGACTAAACCTTAAAGGTTTTAAGGCTTTGTGTTTAAGCTTATACCTGTATCCTTCTATTAGGATGGAGTGTATAACTTTAATCCTAAGTGTTAAACCCTTAATGTGTTTAAATCCTCTAATCAATTCACCTAATAATCATCAAGACATCAAGCTTGTAACTTGGGCCTTGCATTAGGGTTTTAATTCTTCCTTAATTGGTTAAGAAGGACTAACCCTAGTGTTAATGGACAAGTCCCCCTCAAGTTGTCTTACAAACCATAAAAATCACTTCTTCATCTTATCATTAATTAAAATCCATTTAATAAAGGCTTTGTTTTGTCATGAGATTAATCCCTAATCATGGATTAAGTTGAGGATCCTTCCTCAGCTTAAATGTTCTTATCTATTATCCTTCTATTAGGATGGTGTAATGGGTCCATTAAATACTTGATTATGGCTTAAACTCATTACTTAACACTAAACAAAAACAACAAAAACATTTAAATAATCACAAGTAGGTTAATGATCTTAATCCTACATCATGGTGATTAAGTGTGAGGTGTTTACTTCATACTTAAGGTATTCTCACTTACCCCTAATCAGAGGGAGGATGTGATGAGTTTACTAACCCTTGGTTTAGGCTTAAGCTCATTAACTTATGACAAACACAAAAAGCAATAAAAGATTGAAAACATAAAAAACAAACAATAATCGTCTCCTCCAGGATTCTTTTCTCACCTCATTCACTCATAAACGAGAACTTGCTTCTTCCGTCTAATGCAAAACAATTTGCACCTGAGCCAGACAGGTCATACACTTGAGCGTAGGCAAGTAAGCAGTTCATCAGTCAATTTATTTTTCAGTCTCTTTGAGTCGAACTACGGTGTTCTGACTTCCTCATTGCACGAGAGGATACGTAGGCATAACTTAACAGTTATCGAACAAAAGTCTCTATATATTCCCCTCCTTCCAGCATTTTTCTTTAAGCCTCATAGTCTTGAGCTTCACATTCTTTTCTTACACTGACACTCCATATTTTTCACTTCACTTTCTTCCAGCACTGACACTTGCATTCTTTCCAGCTTTGATACACAAATTGCACTGACACTACCCCTTTAAAACACAAATCTTTCAAGCGTGGATCCCGTCGAGTACGGCGGACAATCTGGGTGCTAATACCTTCCCAGGTTGTAACCAACCCCCTTTCTCAGTTTCTCTGGTTCGCAACCGTCTTATCCATATCTTTTCTTAGGTTTATGCAGCATTACCTTTCCTCCGGGATAAAAATGCCTAGCTGGCGACTCTATTCATTCTCTTCTCTTTCGCCGACCGTTCGCGTCTGTACCCCTCTTGACCTGGGTGTCATTTGGTGGGAGCGACAACTTGGCGACTCTGCTAGGGACCCTTATACTGTAACCAGGGCTTCTGGATCTTTTTGTGGGTTCCTCCTAGCGATTGTTTGATTTGTGTTTACTGGGGTGTTATGTGCTATTTGTGTGTTTATTTGTATTGCTTTATTTATTGCTTTCTGTACAACTTTATTTATTGCTTTCCTTTACAGTTTTTCATATTTCATACTGTCATACTATCATTGCTGGATCTGGTTTGTTGTTTTGATGGGTGGGGTTTCATTGAGAGTTTGAGGTCCTATACCTGGGACCTGAGTGACACCTAGGCTAGAGTGGTTCATATTCTTTCCCATTCCATTTCGGTCTGGTGCGGGAATGTGAAACACGGTTCAGATGTGGGTTTCTTCTTGAGAACTCTGTGCTACAGATTTCCTGTAGTGCTATGGCTATCTGGGAAGCCTGCTAAGTCTGGATGACCTTTATTATGACCTTCAGAAACTGAGGTGAATTAGAGGAGGATCTTTTATGGTTATTGTAAACACTGTGCCTCCGGGTTAGAAGTGTTTACACTTCTCATAACTGATCCAAGTCTGAGGATCCTTGTTTTAGAACATTACCTGTGAGGGGGTTGGACTGTTTACAGGTTTGCAGGTACCATTGGCCACATCATACCCTGTTACTTGTTTTGTTTAAGAGTACCTCATTTTGGACAGTTCTTGTGATTTAACCCTGGACATGTGACTCTTTATTTGAGTCCCCTACCCTGATTACTGGATTCCTGAACCTTCATCTGGACCTTCTCTGAACATATATGGGCTTATATCAAGACAGATAATCAGATCCAGCTTGATCACAAACCCTTGCATATCATTTGCATACATCATCATTTGCATCATTTAACATTTGTTTATTTGTTTTTCAGGGTATCCATATTATATCTGGTTTGGTTTTGACCCCTTCTTCTACATAGACCTCTGCTTCATCAGTTATCTGCTTCAGCTATCTTCATTATCACCAGCATCAGCCTGTCAGTGGCTCACCTCCAGTATCAGCCTTGATCTTCATCAGCACCTATCTTCCTCCTCTTCAGTATTCATGACTACTCCCAGGAAGAGCAACATATCATACCATTTCTTTGAGCCTGTGCTGACTGGCATCAAGCAGGTCCAGTTACTTATCACTCCTGACCACATCCCATTGTTCAGGGAACACTATGGAGGTATCCTGGATATGGTTATGGACCTGGACCCTTCTCAGAGGAGCATGATCCATACTTGCTTGCAGTTTTATGACCCTCCTTTGAGATGCTTCACATTCTCAGACTTTCAGTTAGGGCCTCTACTGGAAGAGTTTTCCTCATTAGTTGGAGTGCCTATCAGGGGTGGACTCCCTTTCAACCCATAAATGACTTTTCCCAGCAATGGAGAAGTAGAAAAGGCACTGTACTTGGAGCCTGCATTGATTGAGCAAAGTATGACCACAAAAGCTGGGATCCCTGGTTTGCACTTAGATTTCTTAATTTCTCAGGCCATCCTGAAGGCCTCCTTGGGAGAATGGAGGGAAGTCTGTGCACTGTTAGCCCTCAGTATATATGGGGTTATACTGTTTGCAGATGAGCCCAAATTTATCAGCAAGAATGCCATTCATCTGTTTCTTCTGAGGAACCCAGTACCCACATTGCTGGGAGATTTCTATTACTCCATCCATCAGAGGAATGAAAAACAAAGGGGGAAGTTAGTGAGATGTTGTGCTCCTTTGTTTCACACCTGGCTGCTCAGACACCTACCTAAAACAGATGCCTTCTTAAATCCTCACCAGCAGAAGAATTGGGCTAAGAGGCTCATTGCTTTGACTTCAGATGACATCAGATGGTGCACCCAGAGCACCAAAAGCAAAGACATTATCACCAGCTGTGGGCAATACCCAAATGTGCCCCTGATAGGAGTAAAGGGTTGCATCAACTACAATCCTTTGCTGTTTAAGAGACAACTGGGCTATGATTTGGTTCACCCTCCTAGAGTGCAAGATTTAGCTGAGACCCTGTATTGTGAAATAAAACCTAATTTAGCTGCTGTCAAACAAGCATCTTGGGCTTGGGACAACATCCAGACAAAAGGGATGGCTATTCTAGGAAGGTGTAATAATGTTGCTTCAGGTCAGTACTATGACTGGTCCCGTACTAGAGCTCAAATTACTGGAATGCCTTTCACCATTGAAGATATACCTGGACCATCTACAGCACAGCCAGCAGCAACTGTCAGCCTGGAAGAATTTGAGAAGCTGAAGGAAAGGAATGAGAATCTGTCTCAAGCTCTGAAGAAGACCCTTTGGGAAAGGAGTGATGGTCGTCTGGACATTGAAAGGTTGGAGAAGCTTAGGGTGGAGCATCTGGCCAAGATTGAGAAAACAGAGGACTATATCAGGAAAGCAAGAGCTGGGGAGCAAATATTGAAGAATGCCTGTAAAGAGGCCAAGCTTCAGAAGGCTAGGACTGAGCTCTATCTGCAAGAAAGTCAGGCTAGGTGGGTCAGGATCACTGAAGCCCGGACACAGGAAGACCAGAAAACTCAAGCTAAGATTGAACAGTTGGAGGCCAATGAAAAGAAGCAGCAGGAAGCTTTGCTGGCAGCCCAGAAGGAGATTTCAGAGTTGAAGCTCGGGGATGGATTGAAGAGATCAAAGGATCAGGACAGGCACAAGAAGCTGACCACTACCATTGCCACCAGGAACATCCTCATTAGGACCATTACAGAGCATCCATCTGGTCCAGTGACTGAGGCACTACTGAAGGAGGTTAAGGAGGATGAGTTTGGACTGGATGTTTGACTTCTTTGCTTGTTGTTCATTTCCATTTGATGTACTTTTCTTTTTGTTGTATTTTGACCCTCCATGGGCATATGTTGTAAAACAAACTATGTATCGTTCATCATTTGTAATTTATTAGTTTGCTTTCATTGGGTTTCTTTTCTCAACAACATCAAAGCATCTTCCTCGAGGTCTGGAAAGATCAAAACCAAGAACCAAGCCAGATACCTTGGAAAACAAATAAGCATACTGCATTGCATACTAACCTTGTTTTGTTTTGTAGGTTTTGTTATTATTTGTTTCTAACTCTATTGTGATCTCAGGAAACATTGCTCGTCGCCGAGTGTTCCCTGTCAATCGCACGCACCGGTACCCTACTCGCAGCAACCTTCCTGGTATCCAAATGGATCAAGTACAGCAGGACCTGACTGAGGTCAGAACTCAGATGGCTAATGAAAGAGTGGATATGAGGAACCAAATGGCTTAATTCATGACTGTGATGACTGGCTTGGCCCAGAGCCAAGAAAGGTTAAGGGAACTAGTGGAAAGACAAACTCCCGAGGAACCACATATTGGAACTGGAGGAACAAGTAACAATGAAAGGGGTCAGCCTCATGTTAATCCACCAGTATTTGGACCTCATCTACATCCGGAAGTCAACATCCTGGGAAATGTGCAAGGAAACACTGCTGCAGGCAAGATCTTGCAAGAAGATCCTCAAGAAGAGCAGTTTACTGTTATGGGAGCAGGAGATGAAGTTTATGACCGGAGGTTAGATGAAATTGCTGAGAAATTGAGATCTCTGGAGTCTCAGAATTCCTTGGGCTTCGATGTAAAGGACATGGGGTTAGTGGATGGGGTGAGAATTCCCCACAAGTTCAAACCCCTGTGCTTCGAGAAATACAATGGAACCTCCTGTCCACGAACTCACCTGCAGTCTTTCCTGGGAAGACTTAAAGCATATACCATGGATGAAAAGCTGTGGATGTTGTACTTTGAAGACAATTTGACTGGGGCTTCAAGAGAGTGGTATTCACACCTGACCAGAGCCACTATCAGATGCTGGAAGGACCTAGCTGAGGCTTTCATCAGGCAGTATCAATACAATCTGGACATGGCTCCTAACAGGACCCTTCTGATGGGAATGTCCCAGTCCTCCAGAGAAAGCTTCAGGGAATATGCGCAAAGGTGGAGACAGCTTGCTGCTGCTGTCCAACCACCCATGTCGGAAAGAAAAATGGCCTACATGTTCATGAATACCCTGCAAGGAACATATATTGACAGACTGGCTGCCTTTTCTTCTACCAGCTTTGCAGACGTAGTTATAGCTGGGGAAAGGATTGAAAGTCTTTTAAAAATGGGCAAAATTTCTGATAATGGTGCAAGTTCATCCAGTAATCCCAGGAAGCCTTTCGTGGGACCCCGAAGAGCCGGTGAGACAAATGCCATTCAGTAGCAGCTGCCACTATTCCAGCTCCGATTCCTCAGCAACCAGCATATCAACAACAACAACAACCACATTATCAACAACAAGTTCAGTACTCACAACAGAGAACATACAACAACAACAATAGCAATCAGCAACAGCGACCATTCCAACAAAGACCATCACAGGCAAACAGGGTAATTGACCCTATCCCTATGCCTTATGCTGCCTTATTGCCACAACTCCTGAAGCTTAACTTGGTTGAGTTAAGGACATTGGCACCACCAGATCCCCTCAATCTCCCAAGGAATTATGATGTCAACTCCAGGTGTGCTTTCCACTCCAATGCACCTGGTCACAACACTGAAAAATGCAGGGCCTTACAAATGAAAGTCCAAGATCTGGTGGATTCTAAAGCCCTCAACTTTGCACCACCTCCGAATGTCAACAAAAATCCTATGCCTAATCATGGTGGGCCGAGGATTAATGCCATTGAGGAAGGCAAACCATCTACCTTGATCAACAGTGTTGCACAAATTCGAACACCTTTGGTCGAAATTAAAGCTCAGCTTCTAGAGTGCCAAGTGTTCCCCGGGTGTGAGCTCAGTTGTGGGTATTGCAACATTGTAGTCAACGGGTGTGAAAATTTGAGAAGCGGCATATATGTTCTTATCAAGGATGGTATCCTTCAGATCTCAACAACGGCGCCTATAAATCCAGCAATTCCTTTAACAACAATTCCTGATTCTTCTACAACAGCAGCAACAATCATTCCTACCGATTCATCAATATCATCAGCAATGGCTCAGTCCATCACTTCAACAAGTCAAGTGTCAACAACCCTTTCTTCTACAACATCAGCATCCACTTTATTAGCAGAATCTTCTACAACGCCAACAAAAATTAATGAAGATGTCTCAGCAGTTACAATCTATTATGACTCATCAGATGTTCCTCCCAGCAACAATTTTCAGCAACAAATCATGGCACCTCCTACCAGATCACCAATCACAATTTACTATGATCCGCACACCGTTACAATACCCTCCTCTGCAGCAGTCAGTCCAATTACTATTACGGTGCCTGGACCCGTTCCTTATGAAAGCAGTAATGCCATACCTTGGCATTATGGCTCTGATCTCTACTGCAACAGGGAGAAAATCACTCTGGATTCATCAACCTCTTCTCCACAAATTGATAATGTTGGGGGAGGCGGAGGCTTCACCAGAAGCGGATGCCTTTTTGCCTCACAAACACAAAGACCTAATGTTGAAGCAGAAGCTGCTGCCAAAGCAAAAGGAAAGAGTGTGGTACCTGAAGAGCCGACTGCCAAAGAGACTCAGAAGACATCTTTTGAACAAGATGTAGACGAGTTTATGAGAATCATAAAAAGAAGTGATTACAAGGTGGTGGATCAGCTTCACCAAACTCCCTCAAAAATCTCCATATTATCACTGTTGATGTGTTCTGAAGCTCACAAGAACGCATTGTTGAAAGTCCCGCACGCATCATACGTGCCAGAGGAGATTACCGTTAATCAGCTAGAAACCGTGGTGTCAAATGTCAACACCAGTCATGGACTGGGCTTTACCAACGCTGACTTAACAACAGAGGGACGTAACCACAACAAGGATTTACATATCACCCTGGAGTGCAAGGGTGTTGTTCTATCTTATGTACTGGTGGACACTGGGTCATCACTCAATGTTCTACCAAAGAAGGCCTTAGTGAAGCTGGAATATGATGGCTTGGCACTGCGTCCGAGTAATTTGGTGGTGAGAGCATTTGATGGCTCTAAAAGATCAGTGCTTGGAGAGATTGATCTGCTTGTGATGATTGGCCCGCAGACTTTTAAAACTACCTTCTTTGTGATGGGCATTCAGCCGGCCTACAGCTGTTTGTTGGGTAGACCCTGGATCCATGCCGCTGGCGCTGTTACGTCTACCCTTCACCAGAAGTTGAAATTCGAGTGGGAAGGCCAAATCATCACCATCTGTGGGGAGGAGGACATCTTTGTTAGCCAGCTGGCTACATATAAGTACATTGAAATGGATGGAGAGATCCATGAAACCATGAGCCAAGGGTTTGAGGCCTTGAACATTAATGAAGCATCTGCTGTACCGGGAACTTCCATAACATCGTACCAGCAAGCCCGAAAGGTTGTTGAAGAGGGTACTGCCCAAGGCTGGGGAAAGCTGCTGCCCGTGGAGAAGAAAGAAGACCGATTTGGGTTGGGTTACAGACCAACTCAACAAGATCAATCAGAGGCTGCCAAGGAGCCCAATTTTGTCAGCGGGGGAATGCTCATCCCGGATGCTGTAAACAACTTGGAAGACGAGGAGGAAAGCGACCGCAACTTGGAGAGCTGGATACGTCCAAGGACCCCGGGGAGCCAAGTCCTTAACTGGTCTTCCCAGGAAATTACAAGGGTTACTCCTGCAGAGTAATTATTATTTCCTGTATTTTAAAGCATGCATCAAGTCTTGCATCTTGCCCAAGATGTCAAGACTCATTTTGTAATCGGGCCATCTTGTAATTTTGTGCAAATGGATTAATCAATGAATATCAGGACATCTTTTGCAAATGAGTCTTTTCTTTTCCGCTCACTGTTTTTCATTTTTCTTTTTGTACAAAAATAAAATGGCAATATTTTTCAAAATAAAATAACTTCATTTTTACTTTTTCTAAATAAGATAAAAATTGATCACTAAAATAAACCAATCTAAACCCTTGCAGAAAGTGCCCTCCAGATTGCACCGACAACAACACAGCTATGACTTTGTATGACTTTGACAATCCAATCAATCAAGCTGATGAAGGGGTTGAAGAAGATTATGAGCTACCTGAAGAGCTATCCAGGTTGTTAAGACAAGAGGAGAAGGTTATCACTCCTCATCAGGAGGAGATCAAAATGGTTAATCTTGGTACGGAAGAAGACGTGAAAGAGGTTAAGATCGGGGCCTGCCTACAAGATTCAGTAAAAGAGCAACTGATTGATATGCTTCGGGAGTATGTGGATGTTTTCGCTTGGTCTTATCAGGATATGCCAGGGTTAGACACCGATATTGTCATGCACAAGCTGCCTTTGAAAGAAGACTGCCCGCCAGTAAAACAAAAGCTGCGCCGTACTCGCCCAGATATGACAATGAAGATTAAAGAAGAGGTACAAAAGCAGTGGGACGCCGGGTTCCTTGCTGTAACTAGCTATCCGCCGTGGGTTGCTAATATTGTACCTATGCCTAAGAAGGATGGCAAGGTGAGGATGTGCGTGGATTACCGGGATCTGAACCGAGCCAGCCCGAAAGATGACTTCCCTTTACCTCACATTGATGTATTGGTTGATAATACGGCTCAGTTCTCGGTGTTCTACTTCATGGATGGATTTTCAGGATACAATCAGATCAAGATGTCACCTGAAGACATGGAGAAGACAACCTTTATCACACCCTGGGGCACGTTCTGTTACAAGGTGATGCCATTCGGACTGAAGAATGCGGGTGCCACTTATCAACGGGCTATGGTAACATTATTCCATGACATGATCCACAAAGAAATTGAATGTTATGTGGATGACATGATTGCCAAGTCCCTCACAGAAGAAGACCACCTGGTGAATCTTTTAAAGTTATTCAAGCGTCTGAGGAAGTACCAGTTGAAGTTAAACCCCAACAAATGCACATTCGGGGTACGGTCCGGTAAGCTGCTGGGATTTATTGTAAGTGAGAAAGGGATTGAAGTTGACCCTAATAAAGTCAAAGCCATTCAAGAAATGCCTGCACCTAAGACTGAAAAAGAAGTTCGGGGGTTCTTAGGCAGATTGAACTACATTTCACGGTTCATATCTCACCTTACTGCGACCTGTGAACCTTTGTTCAAGCTGTTGAGAAAAGAACAAACGGTCAGATGGAACGAAGACTGCCAGAAGGCTTTTGACAAAATCAAGGAATACTTACAGGAGCCTCCAATCCTTATGCCTCCAGTTGAAGGAAGACCTCTAATCATGTACTTGACAGTATTAGAAGAGTTAATGTGGTGTGTGCTGGGCCAGCATGACGAGTCTGGTCGAAAAGAGTATGCAATATACTACCTAAGCAAAAAGTTTACCGACTGTGAACAACGTTATTCACTGCTCGAGAAAACTTGTTGTGCTTTAGCGTGGGCTGCTCGCCGACTAAGGCAGTATATGTTGACCCACACCACTTTATTGATCTCAAAGATGGACCCAGTTAAGTACATATTTGAGAAGCCAGCACTTACCGGACGAGTTGCAAGATGGCAAATGATTCTCACAGAATATGACATTCAGTACACATCCCAAAAGGCCATTAAAGGCAGTGTATTGTCTGATTATCTTGCTGAGCAACCCATTGATGATTACCAGCCTATGAGATTTGACTTCCCTGATGAAGACATCATGTTCATAAGAGCAAAAGATCACGAAGAGCCTGTTCACACTGAAGGGCCCGACCCAGAAGAAGAATGGACTATGATGTTTGATGGGGCTGTTAATATGAATGGTCGTGGTGTTGGAGTAGTACTCATTACACCTAAGGGAGTTCACATGCCTTTCTCGGCAAAACTCACCTTTAACTGCACTAACAACGAAGCTGAATACGAAGCTTGTATCATGGGTCTTGAGGAAGCCATTGACCTCAGGATCAAGACTTTGACTGTGTTCGGAGATTCTGCTCTGGTAATTAATCAAACCAACGGCAAATGGTACACCCACCAAGATCATATGATACCTTATCGGGATTATACAAGGAGGTTATTGACTTTCTTCACAACGGTCAAGCTTGAGTATATCCCTCGAGATGAAAATCAGTTTGCGAATGCTCTGGCCACCATTTCATCCATGATCAAAGTTCAAGCTGCCAACTTTGTGCCTCGGATTTCAGTATCCAGACTTGACAGACCAGCATATGTATTCTCAGCAGACCTTGCTAAAGACGACAAGCCTTGGTTCCATGACATTAAGTGCTTCTTGGAGGATCAAACATACCCACCTGGGGCATCATCCAATGACAAGAAGACATTAAGAAGGCTAGCTGGTAGTTTCTTCCTGAATACTGATGGTTCTTTGTACAAAAGAAACATTGATATGGTACTTCTCAGATGTATTAATAAGGCAGAGGCAGACTTGTTGATGCACGAGGTGCACGAAGGATCTTTTGGTACCCATGCGGGAGGGCATGCAATGGTTAAAAAGTTGCTAAGATCAGGCTACTACTGGATCACAATGAATGCAGATTGTTGTGCCTATGCCATAAAATGCCATAAATGCCATATTTATGCGGATAAAGTGCATGTACCTCCCAATCCTTTGAATGTGATGTCTTCACCCTGGCCTTTTGCCATGTGGGGCATTGATATGATTGGCAAGATTGAACCAACTGCTTCAAACGACCACATATTCATCCTGGTTGCTATTGACTATTTTACCAAGTGGGTTGAAGCGGCTTCTTATGCAAATGTTACAAGGCAAGTGGTAGCCCGGTTTCTGAAGAGAGATATCATATGTTGGTATGGAGTGCCCGAGCGAATCATTACTGATAATGGTTCCAACTTAAACAACAAAATGATGGCAGAACTATGCCGGGATTTCAAGATCTAACACTGCAATTCTTCTCCTTACAGGCCAAAGATGAATGGCGTTGTAGAGGCAGCTAACAAGAATATCAAGAAGATTGTGCAGAAGATGGTGGTTACTGTCGTACCCCGAAAAATACGACCTTACGCGATCCAAAAAGACGGGAGCCGCGCGCCGGACGGACTGAAGAGTCGCCACCTAATTCTATTTATTCCCGAAGAGGGAAATGGAATATATAGATACAACCCGGGAGGAGAAGGATGAGGACAAAGGTCAACGGGACCATTGCCTGGGTTCGGGATTCGGTTATACAGGTGGAAGGTATTAGCACCCCCTACATCCATCGTACTCGATGGGAACCATCTAAGTTATCACGCGCGAAAGGATGTCTATGCTTAAACGAATTGCTTGCTAGAGGGAAATGAGTTGAATTATAAGTTAGATTGAACCTAGGTGCTCGGCAAGGATTGAGATCCTCGTGCCTACGTACTCCCGCGTGCAATGGGAAAGTCAGAGCCTCGTAGTTCGGCCTACTAAGGGTAATGGTTATTGATTTTATTACCTTTCGTCGATGAAAGGGTTTAAGAGTTGAAATGCACTAAAGACTATGGATAGTTTACCTCGCCCAACAAGACGAGTGTCCTGCGTCGAAATAATCGGAGCGAGTAACGAGAGCTCGTTATCCTCCTTTCTACCGCTTAAGGCTCGTAGCGTACAGATCTTCTCGTATTTATTAAAGTGTTTTTATTTCCTAAAGCCGCTTGACGTTGGATCAAGGGTTTGGATCTAATCGAAACGTTTTGGTTTTTTGAGGTTTAGAGGGTAAATGCAAGTGAAGTTTATTTTTGTAGTTTTGTCAGCGAGGCACGAAACGCTTGGCTCGCAAGGAGAGATGGGTCCTAATAAACGAAATAATAACTGGAAAATAAAGTGCAAGTGTGCAAGTGAGATCGCTTGGCGTTGGACCAAGGATTCAGAATTAAATACGGAAAATAAATTGCGTACAAAGTAAGGGGAGAGGGATACAAAATAAATACAGGGGATTGCGAGAAATAAAGGGGTCTCGTTGTAATTAGCCCAAGAGAAAGCATGTGTGCAGTGTGTTTGAACTATTCGAAGGCGTTCGGCCTTTTAATCGGGACGCAAATATTCGAAGGCGTTGGACCTTTTAATCGAGCGCAACTATTCGAAGGCGTTGGACCTTTTCGGGACGCGGCGAAATTTTGATCGTGAACTTCCTTAGAGCCGGTTTAAAGAAACCGTTCTATGAGGAGTCGAATCGTAATTTAAAATGCGAATTAAATGAATAAATTGAATTTTCTAGAATTAAATTAAATTGAATAAATTAAATAAATTAAATAATGATAAGAATAATAAAATAAATTAAATTGATTTACATGTTTGTTTTGTCGGAATAATAAAAATGAAAAATTAAATACAAGGGGGCCTCATATTGACCAAATATCACCGATTAAAAATCGGGCGAAAAATTGGCCGTTTAATATATCATTGGCCCTAATAAATATAAAAACCATAATCTAGAATAATGATCAAAAATAAAACAATCCATCAAATACTAACTAACCAAATAATTTTATCAATCCCAAAATAAAAAGTTAAAAAACATTAAGCGAACAAATTAAATCTAAAAATAATATTTATCAATCCAAAATAAAAAAAGTTAAAAAAAATTAAGAAAACAAATTAAATATAAAAATAATATTTATCAATCCAAAATAAAAAAGTTAAAAAACATTAAGCAAACAAATTAAATCTCAAAGTAACATCTATGAATTAACAAATGAAAAATAATAAAAAAACTTGTAAGTACCAATGGTTTGCTGGGTGGTGTGAAAATCCAGCAAGGTGTAAACGAATCATATATCATGGGTAACAAATTACCTCAAAAGACCCAACAGCTAATTCAAAAAAAGAGTTTATGAAATAAGATTATAAAGGAAATAACAAAAAAAAAATAGAAAAAAAAGGGATGTCATGCGTTGATTAATGCAGACAAGTAACCTCTAGATTATTCTTAAACTTATCATAATATAAAAGAAAAAAAAAATAAAAATAAATAATAACATATAAAATAAAAAATAGATAAAAAGAAAACCCCAAAGGGCAAGAGTACCGCATTGCCTCTCTCTACTTTTCATCATTTATAACTATAAACCAAAAAACTTAAACACATAAAAGAAAGAAAGAACAACAAACCCACCCTTTGATAACAGTAAACGGCGCCGGAAGAAGAAGGCTCCGTCGCGGTTGTGTGTTGATGAAGCTCGCGGCTTGCTCCGGTGGATGCGGCGTTTCGGCTCCTTCTCGATTCGGTGATGGCTCTCTCACCTTCAGCACCGGCGGCGGTAAGGTTTCTCGCGGCTCAGGTTTGATTTCGGATTGAGAGGTTTTGGCGGTGGTGAAACAGTGGTGAATCTATTTATTTTTGGTGAGCTCGCGAGGACGACGGTGGATGTGTTTTCGGCTAGATTTTAGGTCGTCGGCTCTTACTCTTTTCTGTTGGATTTCGTTTTGCAGTGGTTTGAAGAAAGGGTTGCTTACGGTGGATTAACGGCTTCCGGCGGATTCACGAAAGGGGGAAAGGGTTGGCTCGCGGAAGGATCGAGTTTCGTTTGAAGTGTGGTGGCCGAAATGAGTTGAAGGGTGGTGGTTTTGTAGATCCGGTTTTGAGATTTTGGCTTGTGGAAGGTGGGTTTCGTGCGTTTTGGTTGTTCTTGGTGGATTCCGCGGGTTTCTGCGGTGTTGTAGATTCGTGGGTTTTTTTTAGGTAAGTTTGCGGTGGTTGGAGTGGTAAAAGGGGATTATGTGCGGCTGTGTTTGGCTCGGTTTGTGTTGTTGCAGGTTTGAGCATCTCTATTTTTTCAGTCCGTGTGTTTGTTCATGGCAAAAAGAGTATTTGTTATTTTGTGGTGGTGTTCATTTTGTGCACAACGATGGAGGTGCGTTCGTATTGGGACAATAGTTTTTTACATAGTTTTCTTGGATATTTTTCTGGTGATTGAAGCTTTTTGATCGTTCTCGCAGAGGTTCTCTCTCTTTTCAGCCTCTCTTTTGCTGTGTTTTTATATAGATTGAGATGAGGTAGAAATTGGGGAGAAAAGAATATGCAGCTGGCAAATATTTGGATGAGCTGGCTAACGGTTTTTTATTGCATATGGGAGTGGTGATGCGTTTTGGTGCGATTGTGTGAATGGAACGATTTTGGCATTTTCTGCTGAAAAATATTACAGGCTGGATGAGGAAAAGGAAATGTGGGTCAGGCTAGTCTCTTTGCAGATAGTGGAGGCAGACGGAATTATGTGTGGGCATGGAAAAAACTCTTTGACAATCTATACTGAGATGTTGATATTAGATAAAAAAATACAAAATTTTGCTTTTAGAACATAATAATAATAACAATAATAATAAATAATAATAATAATAATAATAATAATAATAAAAGTGAGTAGTAAAGCAAAAGGTTAATGATAGTGGAAATTGACTCGATTAATAATAAATAAATAAAAAACAAATAATAATAAATATATTAAAATAATAATAAGAAAATCAAAATAACAAATAAGAAATATAGTAATAATGTTAAGAATTGTAATAATAGTAAAGGAAACCAAATAGTAAAAATGTAATAATAACAATAATAATAAACATAATAAATAAATAAAAATAGCATAAAAAAAAATAATAATAACAAGAAAAGATAATAAGAAATATAAAAAATTAAATATTGTGATGGGCCTTAGAAAAAAAATAAAAGTGAGATAATGGACTAAATAAAACTTAAAGTAAGAATTTGAATTTTTTGATTTTTTTTAAAAAAGAAACATAATGTAATTTTTAGGATTTTGGTGATTGTGTTTTTTTTTTTTACATAAAAAGATATTGATGAAATCAAATAATCGACAAAATCGGGTATGAAAATAAAGATAAAAACTATTGACATATTTTTTGAATAATGGTTTAGACAGTAAAATGGTGCGGGTAGGACAAATTTGGGGTATGACAGATGCCCCTATCGAATTGGCTTAGACCGAGTAAGATGAACTGGCTCGCGTTCAGTCATTCAAGGTATAAGATAATTAGATATTAACAGAATCCAAATTTGTCCAATAAAAGAAAATTGTGAAAATTGCAAATGATATAAACCGGAAAGGATGGGTGACACAGCAAGAAACAAATTGACAAAATAAATCACTTATCACCAGAGGATGATAAGGCAAATAACTGAAAATGAACTCACTTATCATCAGAGGAGGATAAGGCAAATAACTGAAAATAAACTCACTTATCAACAAAGGATGATAAGGCAACAGACAGAAAATAAAATCACTTATCAATAGAGGATGATAAGGCAAACAACTGAAATTAAAATCACTTATCAACAGAGGATGATAAGGCAATAAACTGAAAATAAACTCACTTATCAACAGAGGATGATAAGGCAACAGACAGAAAATAAAATCACTTACCAACAGAGGATGATAAGGCAATAAACTGAAAATAAACTCACTTATCAACAGAGGATGATAAGGCAATAGACAGAAAATAAAATCACTTATCAACAGAGGATGATAAGGCAATAAACTGAAAATAAACTCACTTATCAACAGAGGATGATAAGGCAACAGACAGAAAATAAAATCACTTATCAACAGAGGATGATAAGGCAATAAACTGAAAATAAACTCACTTATCAACAGAGGATGATAAGGCAACAGACAGAAAATAAAATCACTTATCAACAGAGGATGATAAGGCAATAGACTGAAAATAAAATCACTTATCAACAGAGGATGATAAGGCAAAAGACTGAAAATAAAATCACTTATCACCAGAGGATGATAAGGCAAAAGAAAATTAAACACGACCGTTGAATCCGCCAAGGGAATGCCTGGAATCTTCGACTGATATGATTTTCCGCTGGGGAAAGGACCGGAAACTTGTGTTGATCCTGAATCCTGAATTATGCATGTATGCTTGATTGTTTTGAAATGGTATTCCATAACGATGGAGATACGATGCAAATGCTTATGCACTGAGATGTAAATTGAAAATGTTGGGGATATGAAAAACTGATTTATTTGGGCATGCAAATGATGCACATGTTGTAAATGATTGATGTAAATGATGCTTATGACGTTTGATGATGCATAATGATGCATATGAGTAATTGAAAGGTGCCAGCTTGGTGGACTTTTGGTTTGGTAGTTGCCAATAATGATTGGACTTTGGGTGGGTGGAGGGACTGATTTCCCGACACTTGATCTTCGAAGATGAATGGTCAGAAGATGGATCTGAAATCTCTAAGCTGATGATCGAAGCGACTTAATTGATACATGACGACTGATTTTGCTTTGAATGATTGCCAACGTCTAGCAAGGACTTCCTGTTCAGCTGGGGAGAAGAGAGAGAAAGAATCGCTCCTTGCTTGCTTGCCCCTGCCTGTAAGGTATCTGAAATAAATTTGACGGGGAAGTTTTGACAATGGCCACGACATGACCTGCCCCTGATTGAGCCTTTTGAAGGTGACTTGCCCCTGATTGGGCCTTTTGAAGGTGACTTGCCCCTGATTGGGCTGTTGAAGTAGTCTTGATTCATGTTGGTATCAAGGAAGCTCAAATTTTCTTTTGATTACCTCTTGTTGGGATTGTACTGACGTTAAGCATTGATTTGCAATTAAATTGTTCATACACAAATGGTAGTGTTAATGTAAAGTTCATGTAAGTTTTGAAAAAATCAATTTATTTGAATGATGTGAAAGTGTAACGAATGGACCGTTAGCCTAAGCGAGATGCTAATTTAGAAATTGCGTGAAATATGCAGCAAGAATAATGTGCAAACAAGATTGAATATTAGCAAATATATGGGAGTCATATTACGCAACCTTGTTGGTAGCATGCTTTCAGAATAAACCATGCCTCAATTAGGTCTTTTGAGGGTTGTAACGTGGTCTGGTTAATGGTTGAGAAACAAAGATATAAGGCTCAAAGTTTGATTTGTACCCATCCCTTCTTCGAAATGTTCTCCAGTCCTACGTTCAGTTAACTCTACACATGTGTTTGTTTTGACTTTGCAAGAGTGAAGATGAAGCTTTTAAGATTCGCTTGAGAATGACAATCATCTTTTTTTGCTGGCGACCCTTTGATTTTTGATTTGGTAGTCACTGATATTTGTTTTGCTTTTGCGGAGGATTTGAGTTCCTCTTTTGATTTCTTCTTTTTCGACTAAGTCTCCCTTCGGGTGCTCAACTTAGTGGTTCTTTCTTTTTCGTTTTCTTTTGTATTTTTTTGAATATTGTGACTGCCAAGTCATTCGTTGATGGTCCTCTGACGGGATGTCTCATCTTGCGATTTGAAGTGTAGTCATGTTAACTGAACAACTACCCTGCCCCGGGTAAAATGTAAGGGTTGTATCCGAAAGAAAGCTCCTACTTCTAGGCTCGAAGTGGTTGACTAGGGATTAACTCCTTTTATCTCCAGTGTTTGGGGATTTGAAAGAATGCCTGTACATCATTGACGAGGTTTTATCCGAAAGCATACCACAACAGTTATGGGTATTTCGTTTTCATCATCCTCCTTCAAATATTTGCTAAAGTGAAGTGAGGGAATATTTTTGTGATTTTGTGATAAATGATAAATAATGAGCGAATGCGAATAAATTGATTCAAAACATGCATAAACATAACACTGACATAACCAAGTACATACGATAACAAGGTTCAGAGCAAATAGTACTTAAACAAACATTACAAAACAACAGGAATGCATGAATAATAAATGGCATTGACTGCCTTGATTTGAGGAATGAACTTCTCTTGATGGGATGCTTCAAAAGTTGGAGACTACTCAGCTTGATCTTCAACAACCCCTTCAAATGTCTTTACTTGTTGGCACCGTGTGACGGCATGGACATTTGGATTTCTCGGAGTGAGAGTGAGGTCCTTAGAATTGATCATATCCTGAATCAAGTGTTTGAAGGCATGGCAGTTCTCGATGTTGTGACCTGGAGCGCCTTTGTGATACTCACAACGAGCATTGGCATCATAGTTCCGGGCATGGCCAGTCTGAGGTGGCATATCTTTCAACACAAGAGTTCCTTTTGCCATTAGCCCCTTAAATATTTCGGTATACGTCATAGGAAGGGGATCAATGTGCCTATCATATCCTCTTTGCTGATATGGGGGACGATGTTGAGGAGCGCGCTGTTGCTGTTGACCAGGTCGTGGTTGATAAGCCTGTTGCTAGTATGGATTGGGCGCATACTGTGCAGCTGCAACCATAGGACGTGGTTAATGAGCCATCTGAGGCGGAAATTGAGCTTGAAAGGCCTGCTGATAAGGCATTGGAGGAGCTGGCTGATATGGCATAAGAGCATATTGTGCAACAGCAACATAGGGATACTGGTAATAGGGAACTGGTGCAGGTGCACTCTGTTGAAAATTCCCACTTGCAGCAGAAATGGCATTTGTGTCGCCCTTTTTATACCCGTTGGAAGGTTTCTTGGCATTGGTTTGGTTGCTAGAACCTCCTGGGATCTTTCCGCTTTTCAGACCTTCTTCAATTCTTTCTCCGACCATTACCATATCCGAAAATCCAGAAGATACACTGCTGATCAGCTTCTCGTAGTATTGCCCCTGTAGGGTACCCATGAAGATATCAATCAATTCACGGTCAACCAAAGGCGGATGCACTCTGGCGGCTAGCTCCCTCCAGCGTTGGGCGTACTCCTTAAAGGATTCGCTTTCCTTTTGAGACATACTCTGAAGTTGAGTACGGTTAGGAGCTAAGTCAGTGTTGTACTTGTACTACTTTTTGAATGCATCGGATAGATCAAGCCAAGTACGAGCATTGTTGCGTTCGAGCTGCATGTACCATTCTAGAGACGCTCCAGACAGGATGTCTTGGAAGCAATGGATCATAAGCTTATCATCTTTGGCATGAGCGGCCATTTTTCTACAGTACATCCTTAAATGAAGCTCAGGACAGCTGAGGCCTTTATATTTTTCGAATTTCGGCAGTTTGAACTTTGCAGGGATCACAACATCCGGAACTAAGCACATGTCTGAGGCACTCAGAGAATTTGAGTTGTGTCCTTCCATGATTCGGAGTTTTTCAGCTAACTCACGGCACATCTTCATAGCTTCAGATTCTTGAACAGCATGAGGATTGGTGATTGGAACAGCAGAATGCATCTCATACTCAACTTGATGATTCTCTTCAGTTTGAGGAAACTGGACTTGAGTTGGGATAGGTTGAGCTTGAGGAATAACACCAACAGTGACACCAGAAGCAGGTATTGGTTGGGAAGTGACCTCTTCAACAGCAGGAGTGAAACCTGGAGGCAAACCATAGACCAAAGGATTTGGAACTGGAACTGAAGGCATTGCTCGTGAGGTAGATCCTTGCACTTAAGCATTGTTCATTGCGGCAGCAGCTTCGCGACGTTCTTCCATTCTTGCCAAAGCTTGCAAAGTCTCATAAATCTGGTCAATCTTGCTCTTGACCGAGTCAATCTCTTCCCTCATGGCAGCTTGTTCTTCTTGGATCACGTCCATCAGTCTTCTAGTGTTTGCTCGAGTTAAATACGGTCGTCTAGCTCGATACGGGCGTCGGGAAACCAGCTTGATTTACTGAAGATGGAGGAACATGAAAATAAGTTTTCGGCTTTTGGAATGAAATGCAAGAATTGATGCAAATGAAATGATATGCAATATCAGAATCCAGGATCACAAGATCAAGGTCTCACGAGTCCAAGGTACAGATGGAGGATACTCTGATCAGGAACTCACTGGGTAGACTCTAAGGTTTTAGGTATCCCAAAGTTATCAATTCATATGGCTGTTCATCACACACGCCATAAGCATGACGGTTGATTGACTCCGCCATATGAATCTATTTTGGGTGAGATCTTCGTATCGACAACCCACGAGAGAAAATTTTCTCGGGAGTCCATACTACGTGATCATCGACACAAGGTTTAAAACAAAGTCCTGGAGTTATGGAACTTTCTCAACTGTTTGATAAACGTGTCAATTTCATACATTTTTTGACAGTCAATCAACTCCATTGAGTAAGTCTATTCCAAGTGAGGTTTTCGTATCGAGCCACGCGAGGGCGAACCCTGGTGCCCCATACTACGCAACCATCAACCGATGTTTTAACCAAAGGGTTCTAAAGGTCCTCAGAGTTAATGACCCTAATGAAAGCAACTGAGCACACACGTCAAGGACTTGACGGTTGTCAGTATTCTCAATAGAATCTAATCCGAGTGAGGTTTTCGTATCGACAACCCATGAGAGTGGTTCTCTCGGGAGCCCATACTACACAACCTCTCTAACTTAAGTTTGTACTCGCAAGCCCGGGTATAGAGCTTATTCCTCAAGTTTCTTTTGCAAAGTATCGATCCAAATTATAGTACCAAGGAGCCACAAGATATATAAGATGGAATGCGATAAAGAAAGCGATAAAAATAAACAAGCAAGGCATAAAAGCAAACATCCAAACAAGCGAGGGAACCTAGACTAGGCCTGACTCGCATAGGGGTGAACCATTCCCCAGCAGAGTCGCCAGCTGTCGTACCCCGAAAAATACGACCTTACGCGATCCAAAAAGATGGGAGCCGCGCGCCGGATGGACTGAAGAGTCGCCACCTAATTCTATTTATTCCTGAAGAGGGAAAGGGAAGATATAGATACAACCCGGGAGGAGAAGGATGAGGACAAAGGTCAACGGGACCATTGCCTGGGTTCGGGAGTCGGTTATGCAGGGGGAAGGTATTAGCACCCCCTACATCCATCGTACTCGATGGGAACCATCTAAGTTATCACGCGCGAAAGGATGTCTATGCTTAAACGAATTGCTTGCTAGAGGGAAATGAGTTGAATTATAAGTTAGATTGAACCTAGGTGCTCGGCAAGGATTGAGATCCTCGTGCCTACGTACTCCCGCGTGCAATGGGAAAGTCAGAGCCTCGTAGTTCGGCCTGCTAAGGGTAATGGTTGTTGATTTTATTACCTTTCGTCAATGAAAGGGTTTAGGAGTTGAAATGCACTAAAGACTATGGATAGTTTACCTCGCCCAACAAGACGAGTGTCCTGCATCGAAATAATAGGAGCGAGTAACGAGAGCTCGTTATCCTCCTTTCTACCGCTTAAGGCTCGTAGCGTACAGATCTTCTCGTATTTATTAAAGTGTTTTTATTTCCTAAAGCCGCTTGACGTTGGATCAAGGGTTTGGATCTAATCGAAACGTTTTGGTTTTTTGAGGTTTAGAGGGTAAATGCAAGTGAAGTTTATTTTTGTAGTTTTGTCAGCGAGGCACGAAACGCTTGGCTCGCAAGGAGAGATGGGTCCTAATAAACGAAATAATAACTGGAAAATAAAGTGCAAGTGTGCAAGTGAGATCGCTTGGCGTTGGACCAAGGATTCAGAATTAAATACGGAAAATAAATTGCGTACAAAGTAAGGGGAGAGGGATACAAAATAAATACAGGGGATTGCGAGAAATAAAGGGGTCTCGTTGTAATTAGCCCAAGAGAAAGCGTGTGTGCAGTGTGTTTGAACTATTCGAAGGCGTTCGGCCTTTTAATCGGGACGCAACTATTCGAAGGCGTTGGACCTTTTAATCGAGCGCAACTATTCGAAGGCGTTGGACCTTTTCGGGACGCGGCGAAATTTTGTTCGTGAACTTCCTTAGAGCCGGTTTAAAGAAACCGTTCTATGAGGAGTCGAATCGTAATTTAAAATGCGAATTAAATGAATAAATTGAATTTGCTAGAATTAAATTAAATTGAATAAATTAAATAAATTAAATAATGATAAGAATAATAAAATAAATTAAATTGATTTACATGTTTGTTTTGTCGGAATAATAAAAATGAAAAATTAAATACAAGGGGGCCTCATATTGACCAAATATCACCGATTAAAAATCGGGCGAAAAATTGGTCGTTTAATATATCATTGGCCCTAATAAATATAAAAACCATAATCTAGAATAATGATCAAAAATAAAACAATCCATCAAATACTAACTAACAAATAATTTTATCAATCCCAAAATAAAAAGTTAAAAAACATTAAGCGAACAAATTAAATCTAAAAATAATATTTATCAATCCAAAATAAAAAAAAGTTAAAAAACATTAAGCAAACAAATTAAATATAAAAATAATATTTATCAATCCAAAATAAAAAAGTTAAAAAACATTAAGCAAACAAATTAAATCTCAAAATAACATCTATGAATTAACAAATGAAAAATAATAAAAAAACTTGTAAGTACCAATGGTTTGCTGGGTGATGTGAAAATCCAGCAAGGTGTAAACGAATCATATATCATGGGTAACAAATTACCTCAAAAGACCCAACAACTAATTCAAAAAATGAGTTTATGAAGTAAGATTATAAAGGAAATAAAAAAATAAAAAAAAATAGAAAAAAAAAGGGATGTCATGCGTTGATTAATGCAGACAAGTAACCTCTAGATTATTCTTAAACTTATCATAATATAAAAGAGAAAAAAATAAAAAGAAATAATAACATATAAAATAAAAAATAGATAAAAAGAAAACCCCAAAGGGCAAGAGTACCGCATTGCCTCTCTTTGCTTTTCATCATTTATAACTATTAACCAAAAAACTTAAACACATAAAAGAAAGAAAGAACAACAAACCCACCCTTTGATAACAGTAAACGGCGCCGGAAGAAGAAGGCTCCGTCGCGGTTGTGCGTTGATGAAGCTCGCGGATTGCTCCGGTGGATGCGGCGTTTCGGCTCCTTCTCGATTCGGTGATGGCTCTCTCACCTTCAGCACCGACGGCGGTAAGGTTTCTCGCGGCTCAGGTTTGATTTCGGATTGAGAGGTTTTGGCGGTGGTGAAACAGTGGTGAATCTATTTGTTTTTGGTGAGCTCGCGAGGACGACGGTGGATGTGTTTTCGACTAGATTTTAGGTCGTCGGCTCTTACTCTTTTCTGTTGGATTTCGTTTTGCAGTGGTTTGAAGAAAGGGTTGCTTACGGTGGATTAACGGCTTCCGGCGGATTCACGAAAGGGGGAAAGGGTTGGCTCTCAGAAGGATCGAGTTTCGTTTGAAGTGTGGTGGCCGGAATGAGTTGAAGGGTGGTGGTTTTGTAGATCCGGTTTTGAGATTTTGGCTTGTGGAAGGTGGGTTTCGTGCGTTTTGGTTGTTCTTGGTGGATTCCGCGGGTTTCTGCGGTGTTGTAGATTCGTGGGTTTTTTTTAGGTAAGTTTGCGGTGGTTGGAGTGGTAAAAGGGGATTATGTGCGGCTGTGTTTGGCTCGGTTTGTGTTGTTGCAGGTTTGAGCATCTCTATTTTTTCAGTCCGTGTGTTTGTTCATGGCAAAAAGAGTATTTGTTATTTTGTGGTGGTGTTCATTTTGTGCACAACGATGGAGGTGCGTTCGTATTGGGACAATAGTTTTTTACATAGTTTTCTTGGATATTTTTCTGGTGATTGAAGCTTTTTGATCGTTCTCGCAGAGGTTCTCTCTCTTTTCAGCCTCTCTTTTGCTGTGTTTTTATATAGATTGAGATGAGGGTGAAATTGGGGATAAAAGAATATGCAGCTGGCAAATATTTGGATGAGTTGGCTAACGGTTTTTTATTGCATATGGGAGTGGTGATGCGTTTTGGTGCGATTGTGTGAATGGAACGATTTTGGCATTTTCTGCTGAAAAATATTACAGGCTGGATGAGGAAAAGGAAATGTGGGTCAGGCTAGTCTCTTTGCAGATAGTGGAGGCAGACGGAATTATGTGTGGGCATGGAAAAAACTCTTTGACAATCTATACTGAGATGTTGATATTAGATAAAAAAATACAAAATTTTGCTTTTAGAACATAATAATAATAATAATAATAATAATAATAAATAATAATAATAATAATAATAATAATAATAATAATAAAAGTGAGTAGTAAAGCAAAAGGTTAATGATAGTGGAAATTGACTCGATTAATAATAAATAAATAAAAAACAAATAATAATAAATATATTAAAATAATAATAAGAAAATCAAAATAACAAATAAGAAATATAGTAATAATGTTAAGAATTGTAATAATAGTAAAGGAAACCAAATAGTAAAAATGTAATAATAACAATAATAATAAACATAATAAATAAATAAATAAAAATAGCATAAAAAAAATAATAATAACAAGAAAAGATAATAAGAAATATAAAAAATTAAATTTTGTGATGGGCCTTAGAAAAAAATAAAAGTGAGATAATGGACTAAATAAAACTTAAAGTAAGAATTTGAATTTTTTTGATTTTTTTAAAAAATGAAACATAATGTAATTTTTGGGATTTTGGTGATTGTGTTTTTTTTACACATAAAAAGATATTGATGAAATCAAATAATCGACAAAATCGGGTATGAAAATAAAGATAAAAACTATTGACATATTTTTTGAATAATGGTTTAGACAGTAAAATGGTGCGGGTAGGACAAATTTGGGGTATGACAGATACCTACAAAGACTGGCATGAAATGCTACCATTTGCTTTACATAGGTACCGTACGTCAATCAGAACATCCACTAGGGCAACACCGTATCAGCTTGTGTATGGTATGGAGGCAGTCCTACCTGTTGAAGTTGAATTACCCTCCTTGCGGGTATTAATGGATGTTAAGCTAAGTGAAGCAGAGTGGGTCTGATCCCGATACGAACAACTAAGTCTGATCGAAGAGAAGAGATTGGCTGCAATTTGTCACGGGCAGTTGTATCAGAAAAGGATGAAGAAAGCCTTCGATCAGAAAGTCAGACTTCGAGAGTACCAAGTAGGAGATCTTGTGCTGAAGAGACTCCTCCCTCCTCATACAGACCACATGGGCAAATGGACTCCAAATTATGATGGTCCGTTCATAGTAAAGAAGGTTTTCTCTGGTGGAGCACTAATGCTCAGTACTATGGACGGTGAAGACTTCCTGTCCCCTGTGAATTCAGATGCAGTTAAAAAATACTTCGCATAAAAATGACCCACTGGACATAAAAAACAGAATGTAAGTCCAGGAAAAAATAGGGCATCCCGGCGAGTCAAAAACAGAATAAAAGACTCGGGCAAAAATAAGGGAAAATAAAATAAAAAATGTACACCCGCTGAGTTGAAAAGCCGCATTGGACGACTCAGGCAAAAATGGGTATCCCGGTGGATTGAAAACCCGAAAGGGCGATCCACGCAAAATAAGGGAAGAAGCGAACAACTGCATCCTGAATTCGTCTGTATCACTTACAACATGGCAAGCTTCGAAAGGTTCGAGCATCGCTCAGAATCAGCCTTCTTCGGAAAGCAAGATGAGAAGAACGTCGATGTCATACAAGTCATAGAAAAAGGGAAAGCTCCTTGAAGCGTCATCAACATTGCCACTGTCTTTTGTTTCTCAATTTGTAACGATCTTCTCATTTCAGGGGATCCGTTTCTTTGACTGTATATTGCCAATTCAGGGCACATAAATTAATAAGATCAGATTTTCAGTCATATCTTGTCTTGTACATTTTATTTTTCATTTGCAAAATGTCCGATGTCCTTGAGATATTGATCGCATAAATACAGATGCTTCCCTTCTAAAAATACGTGCTTACAGGAAATATATTTGCTCCTGGGAGTGTCTAAACTCCTATGACGGAATCCAGTAAGGGATACCTCGGGGAACTTGTACGTTTCTTTATCATGCAGGATTGCAGGTATTCAAAACACGGCACGGGGCATGAAAGCTTCTCCCCGGTAGGCTGTCAAATCATTATTTCCTCAGCACGCCTTCCAAACAGCACCAGAAATTCCTTCTCCCCATCAGAGCTGCCAAGCATCACTTCTCCAGCATTTCCTTCAGAGCAGTGCCAAAAGGTGCTCATATCCCCAGCTGAGTTGTCAAGCATCATCCTCAGCAGGATCCCCACAGAAATTTCTAGGAGGATCTTTCAGTGATCTTTCTTCTTCCCCAACCGAGTGCTAGACAGGGAACCAGCCCCGCAGAGTTTCAACTTATATCCAGAAGAGCAACGCTTGAAGATCTCATGACAGAACGACGAAAGCTTCTACAGACCCCAGCTGGGTCCCTCATTACCAAGATAGGTTTATCAGTGACCTACTTCCCCATGCAGAGTCATATACCTCAGATCTACCAATGATCTCACCCCCAGCTGGGATACCCCCTTCAGGCAGATCGGCCAGGATCCCTACAGCAACAGGATCCGGATCCCGGATCGGTATCTTTGCATTATCATAGCATTCGCATCATATATTCCCCCAGAGCGTAGCATTCCGTCTAATACGGAGCATTACGGCAAAAATCAAACATATTGCATAAATCATAAGCCATGATCTGAATCAAACACTTGTAAATACTAACCTTCCATCAATAATATACAAAATACTTCTCAAGCTCCCCGGCAGAATGTCAAAGCATTTCCTTTACACTCACAAATACAGAAACATGCTCCTTTCGACACTCGTCCGTGTCATAATTCCCCAATAAAATTGCCCGAGCAAACAGATACTTATACATTGCAAATGCTTCTTGACGCTCGTCTGTGTCATATCCCCAGCAAAAAGCCAAAGCGCCCCCTTTGCACTCACTACACAGATACATATATATACACTTCCCTAACACCCGTCCGTGTTACCTCCCCCAACATAGTTACCTGAATACTTGTTTATAATGCACTTCTTCCGGCACCCGTCCGTGTCGTGCTCTCTCCAGCAAGTTGAACACTCGTCTGTGTCTCACCCATTACTTTTCACTCATACCGATACTCGTCCGTATCTTGTATATACCACTTAAAATCCCCTCAGAATCAACACCCGTCAGTGTTCTTTGTTAACCAGTTGGTACTCGTCCGTATCATCATCTCTGAACATGCGTCAAGCGTTTGTTTCTACTGATACTCGTCCGTATCATAGTCTTAAGGATGCTCGTCCACATCTTTAATCTATACACCGTGTCAAAACACTTTTATTTTCTTGAATTTAGACACTCGTCTGTGTCTACTATTCTCCAGAAGAGTCCCCAACAAATTTTATTAAACTATTTCCTTTCTATCTGACATTCGTCCTATGTCATGATACCTTCCGGCAGCCGTACCCTGCCAGGTGATCGTCCTTCACCTTCTTGATGATCGTCCTTCATCATCCCCAGTGGAGTCTCTATTTCATTAGAACCCCTTCCTATCCGACATTCGTCCTATGTCTTGATATTTTTAGAGCAGCCGTCCCCTGCTAGGTGATCGTCCTTCACCTCTTGATGATCGTCCTTCATCATTTTATCCGATGGTCGTCCCCATCGTTGATCTTGTTATCTAGCATTCGTTCTATGTCATGATAGACCCTGAGAGCAGTCGTACCCTGCTAGGTGATCGTCCTTCACCTCTTGATGATCGTCCTTCATCATGCTTATCCGATAGCCGTCCCCATCGTCGACCTTTTCTATCCGGCATTCGTCCTATGTCGTGATACTTTCGGCAGCCGTACCCTTCCAGGTGATCGTCCTTCACCGTTAGATGACCGTCCCTCATCTTATCCCCAACAGAGCAGCCTTCCCCTGCTAGGTGATCGTCCTTCACCTTTGATGACCACCCCTCATCATTTTTTTTCCAACCCGATGGTCGTCCCCATCATTTACCTTTAATCCCCAGAGGATCTTTGTTACTTTATTTTGATGGCCGTCCCCATCATAATCTCTTATATCCCCAGCTTGTCGGTCGTCCCCGTCATTGCTTTATCCCCAACAGTCGTCCTCTGCTCGGCGGTCGTCCTCCGTCACCCGCACTTTATAATTATACTTTAGTTTCTTTTACAATATATATCCCTTTTCTTCTTCATTCAGTGAGTGCAAATTTTGGACTGTCTTTGGTATTCAAACCACAAGTTATCTTGTTTGCCTGCTAAGCCGTTGCTTACATCCTGCACAGCTAACTCATGTTTGAATAGGGGCAGCTGTAAACACCCCAAATTTTCCCTCACTCATTCCACCATGGCTTGTGATCTTTTCATGTGCATAAGTTCAACCATAGCATCTCATATTGCATTTTTTGCTTCACTGCATTGTTTCAAAGCCATCTGCATCTAGGGTTTGTGATCTGAGCCATCCCTGAGCCATTTGAGCCACTCCAAAGGTCATCAATCACTTCAAAGGGGTCCATGTATATTCAAGCATCATATTATATCCTCACAAGGTCAAGAAAGTCAAAGGATCACAAGAACTGGGAAAGACATGGAAGCAGAGCCAGGCTTAACTGCACAGATGACCTAAAATTAGGGTTTTGGTTTCAAAGGCCATAACTCCAAATTTTTTGGTCATTCTTGTTTCTATTGGTCTCTATAGGTTATGGGGATCATGCATATCAATTTTCATGAAGAAATTCAATGGGGAAGGCATTTGATCAAGGGATGACTTCTTGAGCAAGTTAGTGCAAAATCAGGGCATCTGAGGCCCCCAATGACCCAACCAAAAGGTGTTCTCCATCATTTTGAATGTGTATGATCTTTATTTTATCATAGAAGGTGTTAGAAGTTCACAAAATTGGAAAATTTCAAGTCATTTACAAAGTTGCCTTTTTGGGAAAGTGACTTATAATGTAAACTTGCCATTTTGGGAAAGTTTTTCAACCTCCTCTTTTTGATTCAAAAATGCTTCAAATAAGAAAACTTTGGTCATGAAAGTTGTAGATTGGATCATTCCCTTTCCAAAAAGTATAAGAACTCTTTCTAATTCATTTTGGATCAAAAGTTATGGCCTTGCAAAGTTGGGAAAAATCATGAAATTTTCACTTTTGCACAAAGAGGGAAACTTGCAAATCCACATGCCAAGCCTTTATGTGACCTCTAATTGATTTCTAACCATTGCACAAACCTCACACATGACCTAAAATTCAGAATGCACCAAAGAATTGCTCATTTTCATGCCTTGATCATTAAGGAATCACAAAGGGGCCAAAGTTGTACCAATTTGCAAAAGCTCATGTAACCATGCCTCTACTTGTTACATCTTATCAAATCTAATCCATAAGCCTTCCTTGATCTTTGCTGCACACAGCCATACCCAAATCCAAGCCTTCCATGACCCATACCTCAAAGGACACCTAACATTGACTTTTGTCAAAATGGACCATACCAATCAATATAGGCCAGCAACAACTCTCTGACCTTTCCCAACTTGATACATGGACCAAAAGCAACTCAACACACCACACAACACAACCTGAGTTCTCCCACATGTCAGCATTCTCAAAAATCCCTCTTTATGCATTTTTCTTCAAATCTCAATACACAAGCCACAAACCTCAAAACAAACTTCATAGAATCACTCACCATGATCCTCTGATCATTTCCCAACCATCATTTGATCCTGAAACCATCCCAAACAGAAATACGATTTTTCACTCCCCTTGTTCAGAACTTCATCAATCTCTTAAACCAGCCATAAGAAATTCCAAACAAGCACTGCAAACTTCTCAGGAGGTTCATTAAAGGCGTCTTGGACCAAAGAAACAGCCAGAAGGCTCCAGAAATGAAAGCTCCATCTCAGGTGACATGATGAACATTTTTTCCAGAATCTTGTTTTTTAGTTACAAAGTTGTTCTATGTGTTGCCCTGATCATGGGGATGTAATTATTTTCGAAAATAGGCCAGAAACAAGCATTTTATGATGCTCTGAAACTTTTGCCCTAGATTTATTTTTCTTCGATTCTCTTTGTTTAGCTAAAATAAATTGTTTTTGTCCATGGATTCTTATTATTTGGTGTTAAGAGATGAGTTCTGGAGATTGTGGTGAGGTTTCATGACCTAGGGAGTGAGATAGAGTTTTTCAGGGAGGGATGTCACCGGAGAAGACGACCGGAGCTCTTCTCCGGTGACCTGAAAGTCATTAGGGCTTTTAATTGTGATTAGGGTTTCATTTGAATATAGGCCATTGGATGAGTGTTCCCGCGCGCATTTGAGTGGTCTGGATCTTGTGTTTAATTTTAATTATGTGATTAATATTTAATTAAGTCAGATTAAGGAAGTTTGAACCTGGGCCGTCCAGATGCGCGCCCAGTCAAACGTTCCAGGCCCAGATCAAATCCTGACCTTCCCTTTGGCATACTTTCCATTTTAATTAGTTTTATTTCATTTTATTTGCATTTTATTTACACGAATTTTAAAAAATAGCAAAACATATTAAAAAATTCTGAAATTTTTTGTCAAACATTTCATTAATTTTCAGAACCCAAAAATATTTTTATTTTTATTTTTTGCATTAAAAATTATTTTTAAATCATTTAAATGTTTATTTTTAATTAGTTAATGGAAATTAATTAATTAAAAATGCATTTAGGTATTTAAAAATCACCAAAAAATTCACATTGCACTTTAAAACATTTAGAAACATTATCAAACTCTCAAAACAAATTTCGTTTTGGTCCTTGATGCATTTTGACAATTTTCATTGGAATAAAAGTTATTTAAAGGCAATATTTTGATCTTAACTTGAAAAAAATTCATTCTGCCTAACCATGAAGAGTTTGATGATGGTTTTTCTTGCATTACATTGTTCATAGCATATAGTTTCTAGGGTAAAATTGGTTTGAATTTATCTTTCATTTTCAATTTAATATGCATTTTTCCTTTTGAGGTACCTTGAAACCCTAGTTGATTTGAGAAATTCATAACTTCCATTAGGTTTAGATTTAGGTCTCCTCCTTTGGGCAGTGAACTTGTGTAGGGTTAGGGTTCCTTTGATCCCATTTTCAATTTTTTGTCATGTCATTTGCTTCTGATTTTGAATTTGTTGTTGCATGTTGTTCATAAACCCTAATTCTTGCTTTCCTTTGCATCCATCTTTCATTTGCTTGCATACAAGAACTTGCCATGACATTTTGTGCATCCACATGACACATAAGACATATTATGGCAAATTAGAATAATGTTTGATCATTGCATCTTTCATTTGCCATGCTATATGTTCATATCATTTCATAAACTTTCATGAATCTTTATGGTTCAAAGCTTGCTTCATTTGCATCCACATCCTTGTATGATCATCCACAACTCTTGACATGGGTTTGCATCATCTATTAGCATCATTAACATCATGTTTATGCTTCTGACTTTGTATTGCATCATGGCATTTCATCTCATTTTTATTGCATTGCATTTCTTTTGCTAACTTTTCAGGTGGTAAGTTGTTTTGAGAAGTGAATTTGCCTTCACTTCTCACAATCTCTTCTCATCTCCTTTATGCATCATTGCTGCATTTTATCTTGTGTATTAGAGTGAGCTTGCTCATTCATGCTCTCTCCCACCTCCTTCCTTCAAGCAACTTGTCTTCTTAAGTGAAGCAAGTTGTCTTGCTTCTCTCTGCTTCTTTCTCCATTCATCTGCTTCCTTCCTGGTTTTTTCTCCTGAAGATCTTTTGCAAGCCTCATGAACCCTAGGGACATCCAAGCATGATCATGATTAGGGTTTGATTAGTCCCCCCACTAGTTTTACCTTTTGTGTCAATCTTTGAGTCTTCTCTTCTCACCTCTTAATCAGGGACTAAACCTTAAAGGTTTTAAGGCTTTGTGTTTAAGCTTATACCTGTATCCTTCTATTAGGATGGAGTGTATAACTTTAATCCTAAGTGTTAAACCCTTAATGTGTTTAAATCCTCTAATCAATTCACCTAATAATCATCAAGACATCAAGCTTGTAACTTAGGCCTTGCATTAGGGTTCTAATTCTTCCTTAATTGGTTAAGAAGGACTAACCCTAGTGTTAATGGACAAGTCCCCCTCAAGTTGTCTTACAAACCATAAAAATCACTTCTTCATCTTATCATTAATTAAAATCCATTTAATAAAGGCTTTGTTTTGTCATGAGATTAATCCCTAATCATGGATTAAGTTGAGGAGCCTTCCTCAGCTTAAATGTTCTCATCTATTATCCTTCTATTAGGATGGTGTAATGGGTCCATTAAATCCTTGATTATGGCTTAAACTCATTACTTAACACTAAACAAAAACAACAAAAACATTTAAATAATCACAAGTAGGTTAATGATCTTAATCCTACATCATGGTGATTAAGTGTGAGGTGTTTACTTCATACTTAAGGTATTCTCACTTACCCCTAATCAGAGGGAGGATGTGATGAGTTTACTAACCCTTGGTTTAGGCTTAAGCTCATTAACTTATGACAAACACAAAAAGTAATAAAAGATTGAAAACATCAAAAACAAAAAATAATCGTCTCCTCCAGGATTCTTTTCTCACCTCATTCACTCATAAACGAGAACTTGCTTCTTTCGTCTAATGCAAAACAGTTTGCACCTGAGCCAGACATGTCATACACTTGAGCATAGGCAAGTAAGCAGTTCATCAGTCAATTTATTTTTCAGTCTCTTTGAGTCGAACTACGGTGTTCTGACTTCCTCATTGCACGAAAGGATACGTAGGCATAACTTAACAGTTATCGAACAAAAGTCTCTGTATATTCCCCTCCTTCCAGCATTATTCTTTAAGCCTCATAGTCTTGAGCTTCACATTCTTTTCTTACACTGACACTCCATATTTTTCACTTCACTTTCTTCCAGCACTGACACTTGCATTCTTTCCAGCTTTGATACACAAATTGCACTGACACTACCCCTTTAAAACACAAATCTTTCAAGCGTGGATCCCGCGAGTACGGCGGAAAATCTGGGTGCTAATACCTTCCCAGGTTGTAACTAACCCCCTTTCTCAGTTTCTCTGGTTCGCAACCGTCTTATCCATATCTTTTCTTAGGTTTATGAAGCATTACCTTTTCTCCGGGATAAAAATGCCTAGCTGGCGACTCTATTCATTCTCTTCTCTTTCGCCGACCGTTCGCGTCTGTACCCCTCTTGACCCGGGTATCATTTGGTGGGAGCGACAATGAAGTGTATGACAGAAGACTGGACGAGATTGCTGAAAAGCTGAGGTCTTTGGAATCCCAAAATTCTTTAGGCTTTGATGTAATGGATATGGGGTTGGTAGATGGGGTGAGGATTCCCCACAAATTCAAACCCCCTTGCTTTGAGAAATATAATGGTACCTCATGTCCGCGTACTCATCTGCAATCCTTCTTAGGGAGACTCAAGGCTTATACCATGGATGAGAAGTTATGGATGTTCTATTTTGAGGACAACCTGACTGGAGCTTCAAGAGAATGGTATTCACATCTAACAAGGGCCACCATAAGATGTTGGAAAGACTTAGCCGAAGCCTTCATCCGGCAATACCAGTACAACCTAGACATGGCTCCCAATAGAACTCTTCTAATGGGCATGTCTCAGTCTTCAAGGGAGAGCTTTCGGGATTATGCTCAGAGGTGGAGACAGCTTGCTGCTGCTGTCCAGCCACCCATGTCAGAAAGAGAGATGGCTGACATGTTTATAAACACATTGCAGGGAACTTCTATTGATAGAATTGCTGCTTTCTCTTCCAACAGTTTTGCCGATGTAGTGATAGCTGGTGAGAGAATTGAAAGTCTTTTGAAGATGGGCAAAATCTATGACAATGGTGCAAGTTCCTCCAACAACCCCAGAAAACCTTTTGCAGGACCCCGAAGGGCGGGTGAAACAAATGTTGTCCATGCGGGCAGGGGCAGACCCCAGTATTCTCACAAATCAGTAGCAGCCGTTACTATCCCGGCTCCAGTTCCACAACAACCACTTTATCCTCAACAACAAACACATCACTATCAGCAACAGTCTCATTTTTCGCAACAAAGAACTTACAGCAATAACAACAACAACCAACAGCAGCGTCCCTTTCAACAGAGACCATCTCAAGCAAATAGGGTGATTGATCCCATTCCTATGCCTTATGCTGCTCTACTGCCACAACTCCTGAAGCTTAACCTGGTTGAGTTAAGGATGTTGGCTCCACCAGATCCTCTCAATCTCCCGAAGAATTATGATGCTAGTGCCAGGTGTGCCTTTCACTCCAACGCACCTGGTCATAATACCGAGAAGTGCAGAGCCTTGCAAATGAAGGTTCAAGATCTGGTCGATTCCAAAGCTCTCAATTTCGCACCTCCTCCGAATGTTAACAGAAATCCTATGCCTAATCATGGTGGGCCCCAAATTAATGCCATAGAAGAGGACCAACCATCTGCACTAATTGACAATGTTGCACAAATACAAATACCACTGGTAGAAGTCAAGACTCAACTCTTAAGATGCCAGGTGTTCCCGGGCTGTGGGGCCTGTTGCGAATCATGCAAAACTGCTATTAATGGTTGTGAGAAGCTAAGGCTTGGCATAGATGGCCTTATCAGAGGTGGAATCTTACAAATTACTACAACCACTCCTTCAACAACTCTTGTTTCAGCAGCAATGAATTCTCCTACAACATCAACAATTCTTTCTTCAACAACAATAGATCCTCCTACAACAACAACAACTATCATTCCCACTGATTCATCCACAACTCCGGCAATCACTCCATCCATTATTTCAATAGATCAGAGTTTAGCAACATTTACTTCTACAACATCAGCACCCATCTTATCAACGGAAACATCTACAACACCAGCAAACCTTAATGAAGACGTCTCAACGGTCATGATCTATTATGACCCGGCAAATGTTCATCCCAACAACAATTTCCAACAACAAACAGCAACACCTCCTGTCAGATCTCCAGTCATGATCTACTATGACCCGCATACCATCACAGTTCCTTCCGCTGCAGCAATCAGTCCGGTCACCATTATGGTGCCTGGACTTGTTCCTTATGAAAGCAGTAATTCCATACCTTGGCACTACGACTCTGATCTCTACTGCGACGGGAAGAAAATCACTCTAGATTCAGCAACCTCTTCACCACAAGTTGACAATGTTGGGGGAGGCGGAGGCTTCACCAGAAGCGGACGCCTTTTTGCCTCACAAACACCAAGACCCAATGCTGAAGCAGAAGCTGCTGCTAAGGCAAAAGGGAAGAATGTGGCACTTGAAGAGCCAACTGTCAAAGAAACTCCGAAGACGTCTTTTGAACAAGAAGTGGACGAGTTCATGAGAATAATCAAAAAGAGTGATTACAAAGTGGTGGACCAGCTTCATCAGACACCCTACAAAATCTCTATATTATCACTGTTAATGTGTTCCGAAGCCCACAGGAATGCATTGTTGAAGGTCCTACACGCAGCATACGTGCCGGAAGAGATTACGGTTAATCAGCTAGAAACTGTGGTTGCAAATGTTAACACCAGTCAACGGGCTGGGCTTCACAAATGCTGATTTAACGACGGAGGGATGCAATCATAACAAGGCTTTACATATCACCTTAGAATACAAAGTAGTTGTTCTTTCTCATGTGCTGGTAGACACTGGGTCCTCGCTCAATGTCCTGCCAAAGAAGGCCTTGGTGAAGTTGGAATATGATGGTTTGGCATTGCGTCCAAGTAACTTGGTGGTGAGAGCATTTGATGGCTCTAAGAGATCAGTGCTTGGAGATATTGATTTACCTGCGTTGATTGGCCCACAGACCTTTAAAACTACCTTCTTCGTGATGGACATACAGCCGGCCTACAGTTGTCTGTTGGGTAGACCCTGGATTCACGCCGCTGGCGCTGTTACATCTACCCTTCACCAGAAGTTAAAATTTGAGTGGGAAGGCCAGATCATCACAATCTGCGGAGAGGAAGACATCTTTGTTAGCCAGCTGGCTACTTACAAGTACATAGAAATGGATGGGGAGATCCATGAGACTATGAGTCAGGGGTTTGAGGCCCTTAACATCAATGAAGCAACTGCTGTGTCTGGAACTTCCATCACTTCGTATCAACAGGCCCGAAAGGTTGTTGAGGAGGGTACCGCTCAAGGCTGGGGCAAGTTGCTGCCAGTAGAAAAGAAAGAAGATAGATTCGGGTTGGGTTACAGACCAACTCGACAAGATCAACCAGAGGCTGCAACGGAGTCCAAATTTTTCAGCGGGGGAATGCTAACCCCGGATGATGTGAATTGTCTGGAAGATGAGGAAGAAGACAAACGCAACCTGGAAAACTGGATACGTCCAAAGATCCTGGGGAACCAAGTCTCAAACTGGTCTTCCCAGGTAATTATAAGAGTTACTCCTGCAGAAGAGTGCCCTCCAGACTGCACCGACAACGACACTGCTATGACTTCGTATAACTTCTACAATCCGATTAATCAAGCCGATGAAGGGGTTGAAGAAGATTATGAGCTACCCAAAGAACTAGCCAGGTTGTTAAGACAAGAGGAAAAGGTTATTACTCCTCATCAGGAGGAGGTTGAGACAGTTAAGCTTGGTACCGAAGAAGATTTGAAAGAAGTGAAAATCGGGGCCCGTCTACAAGATTCAGTGAAGGAACAACTTATTGACATGCTTCGGGAGTATGTGGATGTCTTTGCTTGGTCCTACCAAGACATGCCAGGTCTGGATACCGACATTGTTATGCACAAGCTGCCTCTAAAGGAAAACTGTCCTCTAGTAAAACAGAAGTTGCACCGTACTCGTCCGGATATGGCCATGAAGATAAAAGAAGAGGTACAAAAACAGTGGGATGCCGGTTTCCTTGCTGTAACTAGTTACCCGCCGTGGTTTGCTAACATTGTACCAGTGCCTAATAAGGATGGAAAAGTACGGATGTGTGTGAATTATCGGGATCTGAATAGAGCCAGCCCAAAAGATGACTTCCCATTACCTCACATTGATGTATTGGTCGACAATACGGCTCAGTTCTCGGTATTCTCCTTCATGGATGGATTTTCAAGATATAATCAGATCAAGATGTCACCTTAAGACATGGAGTAGACAACTTTCATCACACCCTGGGGCACATTCTGTTATAAGGTAATGCCATTCGGACTGAAGAATGCTGGTGCCACTTATCAACGAGCTATGGTAACATTATTCCACGACATGATTCACAAAGAAATTGAATGTTATGTGGATGACATGATTGCCAAGTCCCTCACAGAAGAAGACCACCTGGTAAATCTGTTGAAGCTATTCAAGCGTCTGAGAAAGTATTAGCTGAAGCTAAACCCCAACAAATGCACATTCAAGGTGCGTTCCGGTAAGCTGCTGTGATTTATTGTAAGTGAAAAGGGAATTGAAGTTGACCCTGACAAAGTCAAAGCCATGCAAGAAATGCCTGCACCAAAGACTGAGAAAGAGGTTCGGGGGTTCTTGGGTAGATTTAACTACATTTCAAGGTTCATATCTCATCTCACTGCAACATGTGAACCTTTATTCAAGTTGTTAAGAAAAGACAAACGGTCAGGTGGAATGAAGACTTCCAAAGGGCTTTTGACAAAATCAAGGAGTACTTACAAGAGCCTCCAATCCTTATGCCTCCAGTTGAAGGAAAACCTCTAATAATGTACTTGACAGTATTAAAAGAGTCAATGGGTTGTGTGCTGGGCCAACATGACGAGTCTGGTCGAAAAGAGTATGCAATATACTACCTAAGCAAAACGTTTACCGACTATGAACAACGTTATTCACTGCTCGAGAAGACTTGCTGTGCTTTAGCATGGGCTGCTCACCAACTAAGGCAGTATATGTTGACCCACACAACCTTGTTGATCTCCAAAATGGACCCAATCAAGTACATATTTGAGAAGCCAACACTTACCGTACGGGTTGCAAGATGACAAATGATCCTAACAGAATATGACATTCAGTACATATCTCAAAAAGCCATCAAGGGCAGTGTACTGTCCGATTATCTTGCTGAGCAACCCATTGATGATTACCAGCCTATGAGATTTGACTTCCCTGATTAAGACATCATGTTCATAAAAGCAAAAGATCATGAAGAGCCTATTCACACTGAAGGGCCTGACCCAGAAGAAGAATGGACAATGATGTTTGATGGGGCTGTTAATATGAATGGTCGTGGTGTTGGTGCAATACTCATTACACCTAAAGGAGTTCACATGCCTTTCTCGGCAAAACTAACCTTTAACTTCACTAACAACGAAGCTGAATACGAAGCATGTATGATGGGTCTTGAGGAAGCCATTGACCACATGATCAAGACATTGAATGTATTTGTAGATTCAACTTTGGTAATCAATCAGACCAACGACAAATGGTACACTCACCAAGAGCATCTGATTCCGTACCGTGACTACACGAGGAGATTATTGACTTTCTTCACAACAGTCAAACTTGAGTATATCCCTCAAGATGAAAATCAGTTCGCAGATACTTTAACTACCATTTCCTCCATGATCAAGGTTCAAACTTCAAATTATGTGCCTCGGATTTCGGTATCCAGACTAGACCGACCAACATATGTTTTCTCTGTGGACATTGCTAAAGATGACAAGCCGTGGTTCCATGACATCAAAAGCTTCTTAGAGGATCAAACATACCCACCTGGGGCATCATCCAATGATAAGAAGACATTAAGAAGGCTAGCTGGTAGTTTCTTCCTGAATGCTGATGGTTCCTTGTACAAGAGAAACTTTGACATGATGCTTCTCAAATGTGTTGATAAGAAAGAGGCAGACTTATTAATGCACGAGGTGCATGAAGGATCTTACGGTACCCATGCTGGAGGACATGCAATAGCTAAGAAATTGCTAAGATCAGGTTACTACTAGATTACAATGGATGCAAACTGTTGTGCTTATGCCAGAAAGTGCCACAAATGCCAGATTTATGCAGACAAGGTGCATGTGCCTCCAAATCCTTTGAATGTGATGTCTTCACCCTGGCCCTTCGCCATGTGGGGCATTGATATGATTGGAAAAATCGAATCGACTGCTTCAAATGGCCACAGATTCATCCTGGTAGCCATTGACTATTTTATCAAGTGGGTTGAAGCAACTTCGTATGCAAATGTCACCAGGCAAGTGGTAGCCCGATTCCTAAAGAGAGACATCATCTGTCGGTATGGAGTGCCCGAGCGAATCATTACTGATAATGGTTCCAATTTGAACAACAAGATGATGGCAGAACTGTGCCGGGACTTCAAAATCCAACACCATAACTCTTCTCCTTACAGGCCAAAGATGAATGGCGCTGTTGAGGCAGCTAACAAGAACATTAAGAAGATTGTGCAAAAGATGGTGGTCACCTACAAAGACTGGCATGAAATGCTACCATTTTCCTTGCATGGGTACCGTACGTCAATCAGAACATCTATTAGGGCAACACCATATCAGCTTGTGTATGGCATGGAGGCAGTCCTACCTGTTGAAGTTGAATTACCCTCGTTGCGGGTACTGATGGATGTCAAGTTGAATGAAGCAGAATGGGTCCGTTCTCGGTACGATCAACTGAATCTGATCGAAGAAAAGAGATTAGCTGCAATCTGTCATGGGCAGTTATATCAGAAGAGAATGAAGAAAGCCTTCGATCAGAAAGTCAGACTTCGGGAATACCAAGTGGGAGATCTGGTGCTGAAAAGACTCCTCCCTCCTCATACAGACCACAAGGGCAAGTGGACTCCGAATTACGATGGTCCGTTCATAGTGAATAAATTTTTCTCTGGTGGAGCACTGATGCTCACTACTATGGATGGTGAAGATTTCTTATCCCCTGTGAATTCAGATGCAGTTAAAAAATACTTCGCATAAAATGACCCGCTGGACATAAAAACATAATTTAAGTCCAGGGAAAAATAAGGCATTCCAGCGAGTCAAAAACAGAATAAAAGACTCGGGCAAAAATAAGGGAAAATATATAAAAAAATGTACACCCGCTGAGTTGAAAAGCCACATTGGACAGCTCAGGCAAAAATGGGTATCCCGGTGGATTGAAAACCCGAAAGGGCGATCCTTGCAAAATAAGGGAATAAGCGAACAACTACATTCTGTATTCGTCTGTATCACTTACAACTTGGCAAGTTTCGAAAGGTTAAAGCATCGGTCATAATCAGCCTTCTTCAGAAAGCAAGATGAGAAGAACGTCAAGGTCATACGGGTCGTAGCAAAGGGAAGCTCACTAAAGCGTCATCAACATTGCCGACACCTTCTTCTTTCTCAATTTGTAACAATCTCCTCATTTCAGGGGATGTGTTTCTTTGACTGTATTTGCCAATTCAAGGCACCCAAATTAATAAAATCAGATTTTTCAGTCACACTCCGTCTCGTACATTTTATTTCATCTGCAAAAAATATCCAATATCCTTGATATAATATTTGCATAAAGAACAGATGTGCCTTTCTAATCACATGCTTGCAGGAAATATATTACTTACTCCCGGGAGTGTCTAAATTCCTATGATGGAATCCAGTAAGGGATGCCTCGGGGTACTTGTGCGTTTCTTTGTCAATACAGGATTGCAGGTATTTTAAACGCAACATGGGGCATGAAAGGTTTTTCCCCAGCAAAGTTGCTAAATCATTATTTCCTCAGCACATCCTCCAAACAACACCGGAAGTGCTTTCTTCCCATCAGAGTTGTCAGGCATCACTTCTCCAACACATCTTTCTTCAGAGCAGCATCAGAAGGTGCTCATATCCCCAGTTGAGTTCTCATAGTATCATCATCCTCAGCAGGATGCCCACAGAAATCTCTAGAAAGACTGTTCAGTGATCCTTCCTCTCCCAACAGAGTGCTAGACAGGAAACCATCTCCCCACAGAGCTCCAGCCTCTCCTAGATGAGAAATATCTGAAATTCTCACACAATAAAGTGACGGAAGCTTCCATATCCCCAGCTGGGCTCCTCATTACAAAGATGGGTCTATCAGTGACTTATTTCCCCAAGCAGAGTCATGCATCTTATCGGATCTACCAATGATCTAATCCCCAGCTGGGACATCCTTCGAGCCGATCAGTCAGAGAACATCACAGCAACGGGATCCGAGTCCCGGATCGGTATCTTTTGCATAATCATAACATTCACATCATATTTCCCCTCAGAGCGTAGCATTTCGTCTAATACGGAGCATTACGACAAAAATCAAACATATTGCATGATCACAAGTCAGGTTCGAACCAGTCACTTGTAAATACCAATAATACCACATCAGCAATATACAAAATACCTCTCAATTTCCCCGGCAGAAAGCCAAAGTGTCCCCTTTGCACTCTCAAAATACAGATACATGCTCCTTTTGACACTCGTCTTTGCCATGATTCCTCAGAAAAGTTTCCAGAACACTTTCTACATACAGAAACTTCCATACTCTTTTTGACACCCGTCCGTGTCACCAATCCCCATCATGATTGCCTAATCACTTACTGTAAACCAAACACTTGTTTATAATACACTCTCATTGACACCCGTCCGTTTCATCCTATCCCCACAAGTCACCAAATTACCTTTTACACTTATAAGTTCATAACTTATACATTTTCTCTTCTGACACCCGTCCGTGTCATACTCTCCCCAGCAAGTTGAACGCTCGTCTGTGTATCACCAATATAAATCTTTACTCATAAAGATACTCATCTGTATCTTGTATACACACCTATGTCTCCTCAGATTCGACTCTCGTCCGTGTTCTTTGTTAACCAGTTGATACTCGTCCGTATCATCATCTCTGAACATGCGTCAACGTTGTTTCTACTGATACTCGTCCGTATCGTAGTCTTAAGGATGCTCGTCCGCATCTTTAATCTATACACAGTGTCAAACACTTATACCTTTCATTTCTTGAATGTAAGCACTCGTCTGTGTTTACAATTCCCCAGCGGAGCCCCCAACAAAACCTCTTTCCTATCTGACATTCGTCAGATGTCACGATACTTTCGACAGCCGTACCCTTCCAGGTGATCGTCCTTCACCTTCGGATGACCGTCCCTCATTCTTCTCCCAGCGGAGTCTCCATTATTGGAACCCTTTTCTATCCGACATTCGTCCTATGTCGTGATACTTTCGACAGCCGTACCCTGCCAGGTGATCGTCCTTCACCTTTGGATGACCGTCCCCTATCCTTATCCCCAACAGAGCAGCCTTCCCCTGCCAGGTGATCTTCCTTCACCTTTTGATGACCGTCCTTCATCATTTTATCCGATGGTCGTCCCCATCGTTGATCTTGTTATCTGACATTCATCCTATGTCATGATACAACCCTGAGAGCAGCCGCACCCTGCTAGGTGATCTTCCTTCACCTCTTGATGATCGTCCTTCATCATGCTTATCCGGTGTCTGTCCCTATCGTTGACTTTTTCTATCCGACATTCGTCCTATGTCGTGGTAAAGAGCAGCCGTGCCCTGCTAGGTGATCGTCCTTCACCTTTGATGACTGTCCCTCATCATTACTTCATTTATTCTCTGAACCTGATGGTCGTCCCCATCATTGACTTTAACTTTAATCCCCAGAGAATCTTGTTTCTTTGCTTGATGGTCGTCCCCATCATGATCTCTTTATTTCCCCAGCATGTCGGCCGTACCCGTCACTGTTTTATCCCCAGCAGTCGTCCTCTACTCGATGGTCTTCCTCCATCGCCCGCACTTTATAATCATACTATACTTACTTTCCAATCTATATCCTTTTTTCTTCTTCTCCCCAGTGAGTGCAAATTTTGGATTGTCTTTGGTATTCAACCACAAGTTATCTTGTTTGCCTGTTAAGCTGTCGCTTACATCCTTCACAGCTAACTCATGTTTGAATAGGGGCAGCTGTAAACACCCAAATTTTCCCTCACTAAGTTCACACCATGGCTTGTGATCTTTTCATTTACATAAATTTAATCATATCACATCATGTTGCATTTTTGCTTCACTGCATTGGTTCAAGTTCATCTGCATCTAGGGTTTGTGATCTGAGCAATCCAAGATCCATCTGAGCCACTCCAAAGGTCTTCAATAATTTCAAGAGGGTCCATATATGTTCACTCATCATATTTTATCCTCCAAAGATCAAGGAAGTCAAAAAATCTCAAGAACTGGCAAAGCATGGAAGCAGAGCTAGGGTTTAACTACACAGATGACCTAAAATTAGGGTTTTGGTTTCAGAGGCCATAACTCCAAATTTTTTGGTCATTCTTGTTTCTATTGGTCTCAATATGATATAAGGATCATGCATACCAAGTTTTATGAAGAAATTCATTGTTGAAGCCATCTGATCACTAGGTGACTTCTTGAGCAAGTCAGAGCAAAATCAGGGCATCTGAGGCCCCCCAACATGGAACCAAAGTGGATTTTTCATCAAATTGAAGTTATATGGTCTTTATTTGATCATTGAAGTGTTTAGAAGTTCATAAATTTGAAGAAAAGTGAGCTAAACCAAAAGTTGCCAAAAATGGAAATGACTTGTAATGTAAACTTTCCATTTTGGGAAAGTTTTTCAACCTCCTCTTTCTCAACCAAAAATGCTTCAAATGAAAAATTGTTGGTCATGAAAGTTGTAGATTGGATCATTCCCTTTTCAAAAAGTACATGAACAAGATTTAATTCATTTTGGAACTCAAGTTATGGCTTGTCAAAGTTGGCAAAAATCACATAATTTCATGTTTCATGCCAAAGAGGGATTTTTGCAAATTCAAGTTCTAAGCACTTTCAAGACCTCTAAATGACTTTTATGCATCATTACAACATATTGCAACTTTCCAAAATCAGAATTGCACAAAATTCACAAAGGTTCATGCCTTGGATCACAAGCTTCCATAAGCCATTTTTCATAAATTTTCAAAAGAGGGATTCTTGCAAGAATGATTTCCAAGGATTGGTATGACTTCTAATTGGTCTCAAAACATCACAATAACATCATGTAATACTTCATGACCTAAATTCAGCTTGGAATGAGACATGTCCATGACCAAAAATCTCAAAATGCAACAAGTTGTGAAAATGCAAAACATGTGACATCTCACCATCCATCCACTTTTGATCACTCTAAATCATCCCATGGCCATCCTTGAAGACAGCTGAACTCAGAGCAGCCCTAAGATAGCTTCTGTCATGGCTCATGCTTGAAGTACACCAACTATTGACTTTTTGGCCAATTGCTCCATACCATTCCCACAGTGCATGTCAAGTCTTCTGACCCATTCCAATAGTTTAAGGATTGCATAAGGATCATAAAACACACCACACACAAGCTGAGAACCTCCCATAAGTCAGGATTCACAAAACTTGTCAAAAACTTCATTCCTTCGAAAATCACTCCTCAGCCAACAAATATCATAAATTCTTCCACCAATCAACTCAGCATCATCCCAGGATCATTTCCCACCCATCACCATAGCCTGAAACATCCCCAAACACAAACACGATTTCTGGTGCAGCAGAAACAAAACCTTCAAACCAAGCCATACAAACTTGTTATAAGCTTCACATCATCCTCATGAGGTTCATTGAAGTTGGTTTGCACAAGGGAGGAGGCCAGAAAGCCCAGAATCAGGAAGCTCAATCTCAGGTAACCTCAAGAACTTTTTTTCCAGAATCTTGTTTTCTTGTTAGAAATTGGTTCTATATGTTGCACTGATCATGGGGATGTGTTTAGTTTTGAAAATGAGCAAGAAATAAGCATGAACTGAATCTCTAAAATTTTTGACCTAGAACTTATTTTCTTCGATTCAGCTTTGTTATGTATGAGAAATGATTTTTGTTTGTGGATTCATGTTCATTGATGTTAGAGGAATGATTATGGGCAAAATATTAGAAGTTTTGATGCTTGTATGAGTTTCTGGAATTTTGCCTCGCCGGAGAAGATGACCGAAACACTGTTCCGGTCACCTGAAAGAGATTAGGGCTAATCCCATTAATTAGCTGAGTTTAAATACTGACCCTTAGATTTTAGGTTTGCCGCGCGTGTGAACGGTCCAGATGCACTCAGTTAACCCTAATCCATAATTTATTTAATTAATTAGGTTAATTAGTCAGGAAGAGATCTCAGCCATTGAATCACGCGCTAGTAAACTTCCCATTCTCCAGTTCAAATCTTGGCCACAGGATCTGCATACTTTTTCATTTATTTCATTTTATTTTATATTTTATCCTTTTCTTTTCATATATTTATTAAAAATAGCAAAAATGATTTAAAAATTCTGAAATTTTTTGTCAAGCCTTTTATTAATTTTCAGAAACCAAAAATATTTTTATTTTTATTTTTTGCATTAAAAAAGTATTTTTAAATCATTTAAATGTTTTATTTAATTAATTAATGAAAATTAATTAATTAAAAATACATTTAAGTATTTAAAAATCACCCAAAAAATCAGAGAGAATTCTTGGACATTTAGAAACATTTACAAAATCACCATACAAATTTCTTTTTGTTTTTGATCATGCTTTGACATTTTTCAATGAATTAGGGTTCTTAAAATTGTTCATTTTCTAACCCTAACTTCAAAAATTCATAACTTTTAAACCAAGTTGAGTTTGTGAATGGTTCTTTGTGCATTGTTCTATGCATGGCTTATAGCATCCAAAAACATTTTTGTTTCATTTTTATCTTTAATTTTCAATTTTTTTGGCATTTTACATTGAGGATCACCCAAAAAACCCTAGAAACTTAGGAAATTCATAAATCCTTCTAGGTTTAGCTTCTGACCTCCCTCTTTGGATGGTAACCTAGTATAGGGTTAGGGTTCTTTTGAGTGCATTTTCAATTTTTTTATCATGTCATTTGCCTCTGTCTTTGCCATTTGCATCTCATCCTTTCATAAAACCCTAATTTTGTATCTTCACTTGCATTCAACTTGAATATGCTTGCATTCATGAACTTGCCATGACATTTCTTGCATCCACATGAATTCTAAGACATCTTAGGACACATTAGAATCATGTTTGATCATTGCTTCATCCATTTTCCATGTTATGCATTCATTTCATTTCATGTACATTCATGAACTTTCATGCTCCTTTCATGCTTCATTTGCATCCTCATTACTTGTATGATCATTCACATCTCTTTACATGCTTTCATATCATCTCTTTGCATCATTTACATCATGAATATGCTTCTGGTTTTGGTTTGTATCCTTGCATTCATTTCATTTTCATTTCATTTCATTTCCTTTTACTAACTTTTCAGGTGGTAAGTCACTTTGAGAAGTGAATTTGCCTTCACTTCTCATAATCTCTTCTCATTTCTCTTATGCATTCATTGCTGCATTTTGTATTTGTACTAGAGTGAGCTTGCTCATTCATGTTCTCCATTCACTTTCTTTCTTCAAGCAACTTATCTTCTTAAGTGAAGTAAGTTGACTTGTTTCTTCTGCTTCTCCTCCTTTCATCTGCTTCTTCCTTGGTGGCTCTTCTTGAAGATCTCTTGCAAGCCTCATAAACCCTAGGAATACCCAAGCATGATTACAATTAGTGTTTGATTAATTCCCCATTAGTTTTACCTTTGTGTCATCTTTTGTGTCTTCTCTTCTCATCTCATAATCAGGGACTAAACCTTAAAGGTTTTAAGGCTTTGTGATTAGGGTTATGCCTGCATCCTTCTCTTAGGATGAAGTGTATAACTTTAATCCTAAGTGTTAAACCCTTGATGTGTTTAAATCCTTTAATCAATCCATCTAATAATCACTAAGACATCAAGTTTGTAACTTAGGCCTTGCATTAGGGTTCTAATTCTTCCTTAATTGGTTAAGAAGGACTAACCCTAGTGTTAATGGACAAGTCCCCCTCAAGTTGTCTTATAAACCATAAAATCCATTTATTAATCTTATCATTAACTAAAATCCACTTTAATAAAGGCCTTTTTTTGTCATGAGGTTAATCCCTAATCATGGATTAAGTTGAGGAGCCTTCCTCAGCTTAAATGTTCTCATCTATTATCCTTCTATTAGGATGGTGTAATGAATCCATTAAATCCTTGATTATGGCTTAAACTCATTACTTAACACTAAACAAAAACTCCAAAAACATCTAAATAATTACAAGTAGGTTAATGATCTTAATCCTACATCATGGTGATTAAGTGTGAGGTGCTTACTTCATACTTAAGGTATTCTCATTACCCCTAATCAGAGGGAAGATGTGATGAGTTTACTAACCCTTGGTTTAGGCTTAAGCTCATTTTCCTATGACAAACACAAAAAGCAACAAAATATTGAAAATACCAAAAAAAACAATAATCGTCTCTTCCGGGATTCTTTTCTCATCTCATTCACTCATAAACGAGAACTCGCTTCTTCTGTCTAATGCAAGACAGTTTGCACCTGAGCCAGACAGGTCATACACTTGAGCATAGACAAGCAAGAAATTCACAAGTCAATTCATCTTTCAGTCTCTTTGAGTCGAACTACGGTGTTCTGACTTCCTCATTGCACGAGAGGATACGTAGGCATAACTTAACAATTATCGTACAAAAGTCTCTGTCCCTCCCCCCTCTTCCAGCATTATTCTTTAAGCCTCATTGTCTTGAGCATTGCACTCTCTTCTTGCACTGACACTCCTTTTATTCACTTCACATTTCTTTTGCACTAACACTTCTACATTCTTTTCCAGCTTTTGCACACAGATAGCACTGACACTACCCCTTTAAACACAATCTTGTAAGCGTGGATCCCGTCGAGTACGACGGACAGTCTGGGTGCTAATACCTTCCCGGGTTAAAACCATCCCCCTTTCTCAGTTTCTCTGGTTCGCGACCGTCTTATCCATATCTTTTCCAGGTTTATGCAGCATTACCTTTCCTTCGGGATAAAATGCCTAGCTGGCGACTCTTTTCAGTTCATCTTCATGTTCTCTCTTTTCGTCGACCGTTTGCGTCTGTACCCCTCTTTGCAAAGTGTCATTTGGTGGGAGCGAAACCCCTGTCAAGCTATCCTCAAAGTAAAACATCCATAGTTTCTCATCCATGGTGTAGGCTTTCAATTTTCCCAGGAAAGACTGAAGATGGGTACGTGGGCAGGATGTTCCATTGTATCTTTCAAAACAAGGAGGTTTGAACTTATGAGGAATTCTAACCCCTTCCACTAATCCCATGTCCATGACATCAAAACCTAGAGAGTTTTGGGATTCAAGAGACCTAAGCTTTTCTGCTATTTCATCCAACCGACGATCGTAAACTTTGTCTCTAGCCCCAACCATAGTAAACTGTTCTTCCTGAGGGTCCTCCTACAAGGCTCTCCCTCCAGTGTTACCTTGGGTGTTTCTTATAGCATTGATGTCTGGGTTCAGGTGATGTCCAAACTCTGGGGGATCAGTACGAGGCTGTACGTGATCGTTGTTACTGGTACCCCTGTACCTGGGTGGTTTTCCTCGGGAGTTTGCTGCTCGACTAAATCTCTCAGTCTCTCCTGGCTCTGAGCCAAACCAGTCATAACTGCCATGAATTGATTCATTTTGGCCCTCATCTCTATCCTTTCATTGGCCATTTGGGTCCTCACATCAGTCAAATCCTGTTGAACCTGATCCATTTGTAATCCCGGAAGGTTGTTTCTTGTCGGATACCAGTGCACTCTATTGACGGGGAACACTCTTCTACGAGCAATGTTTCCTGAAACCACAACAAAGTGAGAGACAACAACAAAAACAAAACCTACAAAACAAAGAAATGATGTTAGTATGCAATGCAGGATGCCTATTTGTCTTCCAAGGGTATCCGATTTGGTTCTTTGGTTTTGACCTTTCCAGACCTCGAGGAAATGATGATGTTGCAGAGAGATAAAACCCACAGAATAATACAAACCATATATTACAAAAATGTGAAGATACACAGTTTGATTACAATAAAGTTCCCATGGTGGGTTAAGATACAACAACAAAATCAAAAGTACAAACAAAAGGAGGTACAAATACAAAGAAATCAAACATCCAGCCCAAAGTCATCCTCTCTAACTTCCTTCAGGAGAGCCTCAATCACTGGACCTACTGGGTGCTCTGTAATGGTCCTGATGAGGAGGTTCCTGGTGGCAATGGCACTGGTCAACTTCTTGTGCTTATCCTGATCCTTTGACCTCTTCAACCCTGCCCAGAGTTTCAACTTAGAGATCTCCTTCTGTGCGGCTAATAAAGCTGTCTGATTCTTCTTCTCACTAGCCTCCAGCTGCTATATCCTAGCTTGGGTTCTCTGATCTTCCTGTGCACGAGCCTCAGTGATCCTGATCCACCTAACCTGACTCTCCTCTAAGTAATGCTCAACTATGGCCTTTTGAGTCTTAGCTTCCTTGCAAGCATTCTTCAGCATTAACTCCCCTACTCTAGCCTTTCTGATGTAGTCATCCGTCTTCTCAATCTTGGTCAAGTGCTCAATACGGAGCTTCTCTAACCTTTCATTATCCAGACGACTGTCATTCCTCTCCCAGAGGGTCTTTTTCAAAGCTTCAGAGAGCTGAGTATTCCTTTCCTTCAATTTCTCAAACTCCTATAAACTGACAGTAGTTGCAGGCTCCACTGTTGATGGTCCAGGTACATCCTCTAAGGTGAATGGAATTCGGGTGATCTGTCCCCTGACACGAGACCAATCAAGATACTGAGCTGAGGCTATGTTGTTGCACTTGCCAAGAATAGCTGTCCCCTTAGTCTGAATGTTGTCCCAGGCCCAGGCTGTCTGTCTGACAATGGCAAGGTTGTGCTAGATGTCACAATAGAGGGTTTCTTTCAAATCTTTCCCTGTTGGGGGATGTACCAAAGCATACCCTAATTGCCTCTTGAAAAGCAAAGGGTTGTAGTTGATGCAACCTTTTACTCCAATCAAGGGTACATTGGGATACTGCCCACAACTAGTAATGATATCTTTGCCCTTGGTGCTCTGAGTGCACCATCTGATGTCTTCTGATGTAAGGGAAATCATCCTCTTAGCCCAGTTCCTTGGCTGATGAGGATTTAGGAAAGTGTCTGACTTCGGCAAGTGCCTTAACAACCAACAGTAGAAGAGGGGTGCACAACATCTGACCAATCTTCCCCTTTGCTTCTCATTCCTTTGGTGCACTAAGTAGTAGAAGTCTCCAAGCAAGGTAGGGGCTGGGTTCCTCAACAGGAAGAGGTGAATAGCACTCTTGCTTACAAACTTTGGCTCGTCTGCAAACAAGATGAATCCATATATCCTGAGGGCTAGGAGAGTATAAATAGTTTCCCATTTCCCTACTGCAGCATGCAGGGTGGCCTGAGTAACCAAGAAATCCAAGTGAAGGCCTGGGATTCCAGCCTTAGTGGTCATGCTCTGTTCAATGAGGGTAGGCTCCAAGTGTAAATCCTTAGTTATATCTTCATTCTTGGGAGCAACCATCTCAGGGTTGAAAGGAATCCCTCTCCTGATAGGGACACCTAACAACATGGAGAACTCTTCCATCAATGGTCCTAGCTGAAAATCTGGGAAAGTGAAGCATCTGAGAGGAGGGTCATAGAATTGGAGACATGTGTGAATCATGCTCCTCTGGGATGCATCCAGGTCCATGATCATGTCCATAATGCCACCATAATGTTCTCTGAATAGAGGGACATGATCAGGAGTGATGAGAGACTGCATATGCCTGATGCCTGTCAGAGTGGGCTCAAAGAAATGGTATGTGATGTTGCTCTTCCTGGATGTGTCCATGCTGATAATGGATGCTGGTGAAGAAGACAGAGGATAACTGCTGATAAAGGCAACTAAAGAAGATGCTGAAGAAAAGTCTCTGATGAAGACAACTGGTGAAGAGAGCTGTAAAGAATCTCTGATGAAGATAGTTGGTGAAGGGAGTTGAGGCAAATAGCTGAAGGACTCTGAGCTGTAGGACAGGTCAAAACCAAACCAAAGATAAGATGGGGATACCCTATAAAACAAATAGACAAATGTTAAATGATGCAAAATGATGTATTCAGAATGATATGCAAAGGGTTTGTGATCAAGTGCTGGATCTGTTATCTGCCTTGATAGGGTCCATGTGTGTTCATAAGTCCAGATGAAGGCTTAGAAAACTAGTAACCAGGTGGGAGACTCAAATAAAGAGTCACAAGTCCAGGGTTTCACAAGAACAGTCCAAAATGATACAACCTTAACAAAACTAGTAACAAGGTATGATGAGGCCAAGTGTTCCTGCAAACCTGTAAACATCCCAACCCCCTCACATGTATTGTTCTAGAACAAGGATCCTCATACTTGGATCAGTTATGAGAAGTGTAAACACTTCTAGCCCGGAGGTACAACATTTACAATAATCATAAAGGATCCTCCTCTAATTCACCTCAGATGCTGAAGGTCATAAAAGGTCATCCAGACTTAGCAGACTTCCCAAATAGCCCTAGTACTACAGGAAATTCGTAGCACGGAGTTCTCAAGAAGAAACCCATGTCTGAACCGTGTTTCATATTCCCGCACCAGACCGAAATGGAATGGGAAAGAATATGAAGCCACTCTATCCTATGTGTCACTCAGGTCCCTGGTATGGAACCTTAATCACTCAAGAATCCCCCCCCACCAAGGAAAACAACAGATCCAACACAGGTGATATGATGATAACAATATGAAATGCATAAAACTGTAAATGAAAGCAATAAATAAAGCTGTACAGAAAGCAATAAATAATAAGCACGAGTAGAACATAACACCCCCTTAAACACAAGTCAAACAAGCGCTAGGAGAAACCCACAAAAAGAACCAGAAGTCCTGGTTGCAAGATAAGTCCCCAGTAGAGTCGCCAAGCTGTCGCTACCGAAGATATGCATCTCGGTGGAAACACGAACGGTCGGTGAAAGGAGAAAATGAAGGTGAAAGTGAAAAGAGTCGCCAGCTAGGCATTTTTATCCCGAAGGAAAGGTAATGCTGCATAAACCTGGGAAAAGATGGATAAGATGGTTGCGAACCAGAGAAACTGAGAAAGGGGGTTGGTTACAACCTGGGAAGGTATTAGCACCCAGATTGTCCGTCGTACTCGATGGGATCCATGCTTAAAAGATTGTGTTTAAAGGGGTAGTGTATGTGCTATCTATGTGCAAAAGCTGGAAAAGGAAAGTTCAAGTGTCAGTGCAAAAAGTGAATTTCTCAGGAAACTGAGGCTTTGAAAAGAATGCTGAAAGAGGGGGAAGACACAGAGACTTTTGTTCAATAACTTGTTAAGTTATGCCTACGTATCCTCTCGTGCAACGAGGAAGTCAGAACACCGTAGTTCGACTCAAAGAGACTGAAAGATAAATTGACTGTGTACTGCTTGCTTGTCTATGCTCAAGTGTATGAATCGTCTGGCTCGAGTGCTAACTGTCTTGCATTAGACGGAAGAAGCAAGTTCTCGCTTGTGAATGAGTGTGATGAGAAAAGAATCCCGAAGGAGACGATTATTGTTTGTTTTTATGTTTTCAGTTTTGTTATTGTTTTTGGTGTTTTGCATAAGTTAATGAGCTTAAGCCTAAATCAAGGGCTTGTAAACTCATTTAATCCTCCCTGATTAGGGATAATGAGAATACTTAAGTATGAGATAAGCATCTCAACTTAATTACCATGATGATGTAGGATTAAGATCATTAACCTACTTGTGATTATTTAGATGTTTTTGGGTTATGCCTACCATGATGATGTAGGATTAAGATCATTTACCTAATTGTAATTATTAAGTGTTTTTGGATTTTGTTTAGTGTTAAGTAATGAGTTTAATCTCTAATCACAGATTAGTGAACTCATTACACCATCCTAATAGAAGGATAATAGATGAGAGCACTTAAGCTGAGGAAGATACCTCAACTTATCCATGGTTAGGTATTAAATTCATTATATAACAAAGCCTTTATTAAGTGGATTTTAATTAAGGGATGAGATTAAGAAATGGAGTTTATGGTTGGTAAGACAACTTGAGGGGGACTTGTCCATTAAACACTAGGGTTAGTCCTTCTTTAACCATAAGGAAGAATTAGAACCCTAATGTAAGGCCCAAGTTACAAGATAAAGTCTTAGTGATTATTAAGATGATTTGATTAAGAGGTTTAAATAAATTAAAGGTTTAACACTTAGGATTAAAGTTATACACTCCATCCTAATAGAAGGATACATATATAACCCTAATTCCAAAGTCCTAAAACTTTAAGAGTTTAGTCTCTGATTATTGAGATGAGAAGAGAGACTCAAGGAGACTCAAAGGTAAAAACTAAGGGGAACTAATTACAACCCTAATTATTATCATGCTTGTATGTTCCTATGGTTTGCAAGGCTTTAAGAAAGATCTTCAAGGAAGCCACCAATGGAAGAAGCAGATGAAAGGAGGATGAAGCAGAAGAATAAGTTACTTACTTCATTGAAGAAGATAAGTAACTTAAAGAAAGAAAGTGAGAGAAATAGAACACAAGTGAACAAGTTCACTTAAAAGACAAACAAAATTCAAATGAAAGAGATAAATAGAAGTGAGAAGTGAAGGCAAATCCAATTCTCAAAGTAACTTACCACCTGAAAATGTTAGCATGAATGCATAAAGTACAAAGCATAAAGAAATGAAATGAAATGAGATGCAATGAGATGAAATGACCAAAGTCAGAAGTGATTATGCAGTGTTACTGTCATGTGAGATGATGCAAAGGCATGCAAAGTGTATATGTATGATCATACAAGAATGAGATGTCATGTAAGCATGCTTTGAGGTTTGAAAACACATGAAAGTTAATGAAATGAAATGAATGCAAACCATGGAAAATGAATGAAGAAATGATCAAGCATGGTTCTAACATGCCTTAAGATGTCTAAGATGACTTATGAATGCAAGAAATGTCATGGCAAGTTCATGTATTGATGCATATGCAAGGTGAATGCAAGTAAACATGAGAAATTAGGGTTACATGGAAGCATGAGATGTAAATGACCAAAACAGAAGCATATGACATGATAAAAATTTGAAATCAAACTCAAACAAACCCTAATCCCATACTAGGTCACACCCCAAAGGAGAAGGTCAGAAGGCTAATCAATCAAAAGTTATGAATTTCCTAACTTTTCTAGGGTTTTTGGATGGTTCAAAGGGAAAATGCAAATCAAATTGAAAATGAAAGATAAATTCATGAGGAAAATGTACTATAAACTACATGCAATATGAAACACAATTCAAAAATAATCATCTTCAAACTCTTCTTGGTTAGGCAGAAATGATTTTTTAAAGTTAGGGTTCAAAAATATGATTTTAATGACCCTTAATTCAAAGAAAATTCACAAACTATGATCAACCCTGAAAAGAAATTTGTGTGAAGAGTTTGAAAATGTTTCTAAATGCATTGGGATGATTCATGATTTTTTTGGTGATTTTTAGAAACCTAAATGTATTTTTAAATAATTAAAATACTTTAATTAATTAAAAATAACTTTTAAATATTTTAAAAATACTTTTTTAATGCAAAAAATAAAATAAAAATCATTTTTGGAATGAGAGAAATATTTAAAGTCAGAATGCAAAAGGAAATATTTATGTGATGCTTTTTGATATTGTAAATTAAATATGCAAGAAAATGCAATTAAAATGAAATAAAAATGAATTAAAATGAAAGTATGCTGATCTGGTGGGTGGGATTTAAACTGGGGTTGGAGGGAATTGACCACGCGCGCATCTGGACGGCCCAAATTCAAACTGAGTTTAATTATGTTTTATAATTAATTAATCTGGATTAAACTTAAGTGAACTAATCCTGACCACTCATTTCTAATTTAAACAAGATCCAAGGGCCTAGAACACATCTTGCAATTAAAACCCTAATTAAGCCCTAATCACTTTCAGGTGGCCGGAGAAGATGTCCGGTCATCTTCTCCGGCTAATCCCTCACCTGAACTTCCTCAAATCACCACCCCAAACCCCCAAAATCTCTAGAATTAATCAACTAACTACCCTAAACAATAATCCAGCCTCAAAAATCATTTATCATTCATCATCAACAAGATTCGAATCAAAATATCAAAACGGAAAAAATTTCAGAACATCATGGAATGCTTAAAACTCAACCATTTTCAAAAATAAAGACATCAGCATGATCAGTGAAGCATGAGGAATCATTCTATAACATGAAAACACATTTATGGGAAAAAAGTTCTTGATGACTACCTGAGTTGAAGCTTTGCAATCTGGACTTTCAGAGCTCTCCCTTTGTGCAATCCACTCCCCTTTGATCTCCTGAAGCTATTGGCAAGCTTGAATGAAGCTTGGAGTGGCTATTTTGAGTGCTTTGTTTCTGAAGTTGCAGAAATCATATTTGTGTTTGGAGGTGTTTTAAGCTATGGTGATGGGTGGGAAATGATCCTGGGGTGATGCTGAGTTGATTGGTGGAAGAGTTTGTGATTTTTGTTGGCTGTGTTGTGAAATTCGATGAAGGGAAGGTTTCTTGAGGTTTTTGTGATTCTTCGTGTGTGTATGGATTCATGCCCCAATGTTGTATGAAATGAGTTGCTTATTGTCCATATAAACAATGTTGATTGGCCAGAGAGTTGTTGTGGCACAGGCTGATTGGTATGGGAGTTCTTGCAAAAAGTCAAGATTTTGTACTTTGAGGTATGGGCACGGGTCAGAGGAGATTTCATGGGGTGTCTGGCCTCAGCTGGGTTCAAGGATGACCATGGGATTGGTTTTGATGTGCTGGATGGCTTGGATGAAGCGTTATCACATGTTTTGCAAAATTCCCTCTTTGAAGTTTCTTGGATCATAAGTCATGGAAACCCTAAGTTCAATGCACAATTCTGATCTTTTGAGGTTTGTTTGACATATTGTGAAGTGTTTGTGCATATTTGAAGTCATTAGAATGCTTGAATATGCCAATTTACAAAATCCCTCTTTGGCATGAAACTTGAAATTTTAGGATTTTTGCCAACTTTGAAAGGCCATATCTTGAGTTCTAGGATGATTCAAGACACATTCTTGTACTTTTTGAAAAGGGAAAGACCTAATCTACAACTTTCGTGATCAAGAATTTTTCATTTGAAGCATTTTTTATTAAGAAAGAGGAGGTTGAAAAACTTTCCCAAAATGGAAAGTTTCCATTACAAGTCATTTCCATTTTTGGCAAGTTTGCAAATGGCACAAAATTCCTCAATCTTGTGAACTTCTAACCTCTTCTAAGATCAAATAAAGATCATAGAACTTCAATTTGATGAAAATACCCCTTTGGATCCATTGCTGGGGGCCTCATATGCCCTGAGAAACGATGACTTCCACAATGAATTTCTTCATCAAACTTGGTACATATGATCCTTATAACATCTTAAGAGCAATAGAAACAAGAATGGTCCAAAAATTTGGAGTTAAGGCCTCTGAAACCAAAACCCTAATTTTGGTCATCTGTGCAGTGAAAACCCTAGCTCTGCTTCCATGCCTTTGCCAGTTATTGTGATCCCTTGAATTTCATGAACTTTGAGGAGCATATTATGATGATATAATACACATGGACCCTCTTGGAAAGCTTTAAGGTCTTTGGGATGGCTCAAATGGAATCTTGGATTGCTCAGATCACAAACCCTAGATGCAGATGAACTTGAACTATGCAGTGAAGCAAAAATGCAATATGAGATAGTATGCTTATGCTTATGAAAAAAATGAAAGATCACAAGCCATGGTGTGATATGAGTGAGGGAAAATTTGGGGTGTTTATAAGTAGTCACATAACCTATAGATGGCGTATCAATAACCATCCCTCGACTTAATTGAGAAGGTCCCAATCCTAGCTTCTTCACACATTCCAAAGAAATAAACGAGTGTGTTGCACCCGTATCAATAATCACAAATAATGGAACTTTATTGATAAAACAAGTACCTTTGACCAATCGGTCTTCACTAGTAGGTTGAGCTCCCACCAATTCAAACACCTTTCCACCGGACCGCTGCTGCTTTGGTTTCTGGCAATTGGTGCTAATATGACTCTGCCCTCCACAGTTATAGCAAGTGGGCACATTCACACTGCAATTGGACATCAAGTGGCCTGACTTCCCACACTTAAAGCACTTCTTCTCTTCATTAGGACAATCATGAGCACGATAACCCATACCATGGCATCTGAAGCATTTGAGATTACCGGGAGTACCTCCTCCTCCACTTGGCTTCCTCTCAGCACTAGCCTTCTGCTTTCCTTTATCAGCTGGAGCACTATACGGAGTACCACCGAATCTCGGCTTTCCTTTCTTTTCATTCACAGCTTTATAGTGTGCAATTCAGGCCCTGTTGTCATTATCATATATCCTGCTTCCACTCACCAGCTCTGGGTAATTCCTGATCTTCTGGCAAGCAATGCCCAGCTTAATCTCAGGACGTAATCCATTCTCATATTTCAAGCATTTGGAAGTCATAGCATCTTCAGTGTTGTAGTGCGCACAATATTGCACCAACTCCTCAAATTTGGCCGCATACTCTGCCACAGTCATGTTACCTTGTTTGAGTTCCAAGAACTCGACTTCTTTAGCACTACAGACATCTTTTGGGAAATACTTTTCCAAGAATTCTCAGCGAAAAACAACCTAAGTGATTGCAGTACCCGTAACTTCTAATCTCTAGCGGCTGTTGTCCCACCAGACCTCAGCTTCACCTTCCAGCATATAAGTACCAAACCTCACCTTCTGATCATCAAAGCATCCCATGGCTCTGAAGATCTTCTCCACTGCTTTCAACCACCTCTGCGCAGCCTCGGGATCCAAAATTCCACCTTTATACTTAGGCGGCTTGTTATTCTTGAACTGATCCAATGCACGAGACTGAGCATCACCTCCCCCCTGAACGACCTGCAAGACGTTCTCAACAGTCTGCGCCATGGCTTGCATAGCTGAAACAAGAGCAACATCATTGCTTCATGCCATACTGATACAACAAACACATACAGGTTAGGACTCTCAACTACTCATGTTCTAAGGACTAATTCAATCTGGCCGGTTGGACCGACCTGCTCTGATACCAATTGTAACACCCACTTTTTCCCATTTTAAAAATTAAACAATTTTTTTAAGTTAATCAAAGTTTAAACCACCAAGTGGGTATTCACTTTTCAAAACAAACCAACAATTGACTTATTTCCTTCAAGTGCTTACAGTAACTTAACTTTAAACATAAAATAGTTTCATAATTAATCACATAAATATGACAGAGTTTAAGAGTTCAAAAATAAAAAAATGGTTTCATAAAAAGTCCCTATTCCCGTTACATATCATATCTCCTAGGACACGAACTTCAACACTACAACACTTCTCAAGTACCTGAGTTATTTGTACTTCCGAAGAAGTACAAACGCAACAAAACAAACACCGGGGTGAGAAACAGATTCATAATATAATGGTGCAAACAACATACATGAAGGAGTAAATTTACACCCAAACACATCATTCTCAAACAATCGATTATCATAATGCAATGTGACTCAAATGCACAATGCAAATGCGGTACCGACTCACAACAACGGTTCATTAATTCGAACCCAGATGCATCGCTTACGCTCCTACTGAGACAAGATCATCCCTGCACCAACGATTCTCAAGGAATCCGAATAATCACTTACACTCCATCCGAGACATGATTATTCCACCAAATGTATGCGTATGCAGACTCAATAACACATACAATATCACAACGTGCATGAACAATTCATACACCACGATCCTCATGATCCCTTTCAACAAATATTACTGCATCATTTCAGTTCATACAAGTATACAATGCATATTATTCATAATTAAAACAATTCATAAGGAAACATATAATTCATTTAGGCACCCAAACTCTTTCCCAAAAGGAGGTCATCAGGTCCTATAATCACTATTAAAATCACCTTCAAGGTCCTATTCCACTAGGGTAATCCTAAATCGAAAGAACTAGTCAAATCCGCCTTAAAACGAACAATTTTTCAAAGTTACAGTGGCCTGACACGGCCTCCCGTGTCCCCCGACCCAGCCCGTGTCAGGTGGCCTGGGGATACGCCCCCAAAAATCACAAAATCACATCCTACAGGGGGCTGACACGGCCGCTCGTGTCCCGTGACACGGCCTGTGTCAGGCCTCCTGAACTCAAAAATCCAATTTTCTCAATTTCTTCCAATTTCTTCTCTCTTTTACACCTGCACGAACTCAATTCATTATACCTCGAATTTAACATCCAAAACAGACCAATTTACATATTTTCTATCTATTTATGCCTATAACATTAATTAGTTTTATACTTAAACTCTCTCAGATCAAATTGGGGAAATTATGAGGTTTTATCCTCTTCCTCACTCACTTTAACCTCTCTAACCTTCATATGTCAAATCTCCCAATATCATACATACAACATCAAATATATTATCAATACATAATATATGATTATATTCATGAACAATTTCATAATATTGCATCAATTCAACCATTCATATCAGAATCTCTTAAAAATACCTAAGGGAGGAAGGAACTCCCCATTACCCTTCTATGTTATATTACCAATCATAAACCCTTTCTCCCCCCTTACCTTAAAATTGAATTTTTTCAAATCTTCACCCTTGGGTTTCACAATCGTTGATCTTCTTCTCCTCCCTTTTCTTCAGAGTTCCTTGTTCCTTCGTCAAAATACACGACGTGAGAATTTTATCGGGCCTTTCCCTTTTTCATAAAACCCAATGGACACTTTTGTCATTCAATCCTCCAACTTATTATTTTCTTTTATTTTATTAAATAATAACAATATTATAATAATACACATTATTATATTATTATTATTCTCATAAAACATTTTTCTTCAATTAACCCAAACAGACCATTACAATATTTATATTTATTTCATAAAAATAAATATAAAAAATTAAGGTGTTACAGTTTGTATGACTTAACATCACCTCATAGCATGTTAATATGTGTACACTTCTCTGTTTTTGCATTGCATTTGAAATCCGTCCATGTTTGATTAAATCATGTGCATGTTGAAAAATTGCATAAATGTTAAAAACCATAGATCAATTAATTTGCATCCATCAATTGTAGGATGATGTTGCATTTCATTGTTAATAATCCATTCCACGATATTGCATTAATCTTGCATAATTTTTGCATTCCATTGTGTGCATCAAATTCATGTTTTGTGCATTTTAAAAATAATTGAAATCTGCCTTGCTTTCATAGCTGCATTTTGAAACAGGAGTTGTAAAAGCATGCTGCACTCATGCTGTTTTGATCTTTTACACCTATTTTGCATGCTTTTCAGTAGCTGTAATAGGATGTTTGCATTTGGCATTGCATTTAGTAGCTGTTTGTGCTATAGGAGCTGTAGTAGCTGCTGGATTTTCGCTTGGAATAGTTTTTTGGTCCCTTAGACTTAGGATTGAGTCTAGATTAGGTCTTAGATGCATTAGGATGTTTGGTACTTATTTACATTCATTCTAATTATACTTTATCCTACTAAACTTTGTTTTGTAGGGAGGTGGAGATAAGTTCACACAACTTCTCCTTTTAAATACTTTATGCTTTCAAAGTGTGTTTGCTTTATCATCTTGTTTAGTTTGTACAACTCCATGTTGTAACACTCCAAATTTTCCCTCTTCTTTCTAGCATCATCATCATATCATAATCATCATAAGCTTGTCATATCCTTAGCATTCTTGCATAGAAAAATGAAGCACAACACTCACATGTTCTAGCATAAGGTATATGATCAATCATCCGGGAACTCACAATTTTTTACAAGTCAAAGTCAAGAGCCAGGAGACATGGCAGGAAGCTCACAAGGCCTTTTGTACAAGCTTTGTATCATGGTTAAAGCCCTAAAAGGATTGAGAATCAAGATCATATTGAAATGGTTGGCGTAGATGTATTCTTGGAGTTTCCCACCAAAAGGAGGGAAAATTCAAATTTTTCCTGCGTTAACCAGTTAATGCTTTTGTTAACCGGTTAATGGCGACAAATTTTGAATTCTAGCAGCAAGTTCAGCATGTGTGTTTTTGCTCCATTTTTCATTTTTTCTGATTTTATTCATTTTGAATTAATTGGGAATTATGGAGAAGGATCTAGAGAGTTTACCAAGCATAATTCCAAAGCTAGATCCTAATCACCTTTCTAAGCTAGTTCTAAACCATTTTTTGGACTCCAAACCAAGTTTTTTGGGCCCCAAACCTAGAGGTTATTTATCCCATTTCCCTCCAAACCAAGAAAAACTCTCTCATAATTCATACTTCTCATTTCTGAATTTTCACTACTCTCTCACCATTCTCTCATTTTCTCTTCCAATTTACAAATCACTAAAAGTTCCTCTTCTTTGAAGATCTCCAAGCTTTGCATTAAAGTTTGTTGATCTTGGAACTAGACCTTCATACATAGCTTCTTTTCATCAATTTTATGGTTTCACTACTTGGTTCAGATCTGATTTGGTGGTTAGAAGTGCTTTTGGATCCAAGTTCTTGCATCAAGATTCTTTGCTTGCATTTATTTTGCATTGTGTGGGAATAATAGCACCGAATCTTCGAAGTTTTCCACGAGATTCCTCATTTCCAGCCGAACAACATTTACCAAAGCATATCTCAGCTTTGTAGGTTGGTTAAGTTCATATCTATCTCTGTTTTTAGCTTATTTGCATGCTTGTGTTTAGATCCACCATGTGCTTGTGTTATTTGCTTGTCTTGCTGGAATTGTTTGGTTGATTTGTGATTGGATCTATGTGTTAATATTCATGAGCTTAATAGTGTTTGATTAATGTGAATTGATCTTACTATTTCATGCATAATTGATTGTTGGACTGTTGGTGGATTATTTGAAATAAGCTGGTTTGGACTGATTTTTCTGCAGGTTTTATTGTTGTTTGCACAGTGTTAACCGGTTAACACATCTGTTTTCTGGGTTATTTGCTGCAGGTTTAGGTTGGTTAACCGGTTAACGCATTGGTTAACCGGTTAACACTAAAGCAGAATGGCATTTTTGAGCTGTTTTGAGCTTGTTTGCTTCTCATACTTGCCTTAATCATCATGGATCATTGTATGATCATTTTGTATGCTTTTTTAGGGTGGTTTTCTTGCTGGTTGATGTATGCTTTCATTTTCTCGACACGTGAATTCATGTATTTTCAAAGCTTGGCATGTTTGATGACTTTGTTTTCTTGAAACTTTGAACATGTTAATTCCATGAATTGTGTTGATGTGTTAGCATTGATTGATGTGCTGAATATGTGCTGGAAATTTTGCTAACATTTGTAGGTGCAATGGTAAATGAAGTGTGGATGTTTATCTACATTTCAACTCTTCATCTCTTATTCTTACTTTTCATTCTATGTTGTGATTGTTGATGTGCCTTATGCCATCATGTGATTCAACTCTTCATCTTCCCCCATTTATAAGCAACTTATCTCCTTTAGAGGAGTAAGTTGTTCTCTAACTTTCTTCTCCTCTTCTTTTGTCCTCTTATTTTCTTTCTTTCTTCTTCATTAGGATAGCTTCAAACCATACTAACCTAGGACTTCCATGCCTGATAACACTTAGAATTAATAGTCCCCCTTAGTCTTTTACCTTTGCTCCTTTGGTTTTTTCTCTTTCTCATCTTCATACAAAAACATAAGAAACACCTTAATAAAGAAAGAAGTGGCCTCTTGTGTATAGCCATATTCCATGGGGCATATGTATCCATTCCATTTTGGAATAATACACTTGTCTAGCATGATGCACAAGTCTGATCATGAGGTCATCTTCATCAAGAAAACCATAAACAATACTTCTTCATTTTTAATTACTAAAACATCTAAGAAGTTCAACAAGTTAGTGAGCTTAGGCCCTAACCCTTGGAAACAAGTCTTGGATAAATTCTCCTTACTTGGTGTGCTTGTTCTATTATTCCATATTGGAATGTAGTAGCAAGTACATATTCCATGGAAACGGACTTGAATTCACTTTCTTGTGTCACACAAATAAAAAAATCATAAAAGACACTGGACAAACAATAAGCGTCTCCTTCGGGACTTCTCTTCTCATCACCTTCACTCTTTACGTAAGAACTTGCTCCTGCTTGTCATTTTGCAAGACGGTAACGCACTCGTCGTCCGGGCCTGCAACACCTGAGCATTGACATAGGCAGTTCAAGCCTTAAGACACAATCAATCCTTTCCACCCCTAGTTAGGGGAACTACGGCGACTCTGATCCTCATGTCCAGATGAGGTTCGTAGGCAGCAAGGTAGGGCCCATTCGAGCACTCTTTTATTTTCCCTACATTTTCCCCCTTTCTTTTCTTTTCTCCAGTTCAGTTCCTTTTCTTTGCAATAGCTTTCATTTCTTCACCCTTTGAAACAGTTTCTTTGCAAGTGTGGATCCCATCGGGTACAGAGGATGATATGGGGTACTAATACCATCCCAGGTCATAACCGACTCCCGAACCCAGTCTCTTTGGTTCGCAGGACCTTTGTCCTTCCTTTTCTTTTCTTCAGTTTGTGCAACATTACCATTCCCGTTTCTTCGGGATAAAAATGCCTGGCTGGCGACTCTACGTCTTCTGCGCCACTTTCGTGTTTGTACCAGGATGGAAATCTAGGGAGCGACAGCTGGCGACTCTGCTGGGGAAAGAACCCAGAATCTCTGGTTTCCCCTTGAGAGTCTCTCCTAGCGCTTGTTTGTTTCTGTTTCACTGGGTGTTTGTATGTTTGTTGTTGTCTGTTTATTTTACTGTTTTATTTACAGTTTTATTTACAGCTTTATTTACAATTTTCAGTATTTATTTTCATGCATCATATATATTATACTGGACTGTCTGGACTGTGCTGGTTTTCTTTGGTGGGACTGAGATTTGTTACTGTGAGATGAGCTCGTAACCGGGGCTCGAGTGCACCTTAGGACTTAGCATGGACAGTCACTTTGGCTTCATGGCATCTTGCTATGTTGGTAGTAGTGAGTTCCACACCCAGACTTGCGACCGTCTTGGAAATGTATTGATGCAGGAATCTTTATTGGATCATTACATGACCTCGATAGTTATGTGCATCTGGGGACCGATCATTGAGAACCTTTTTGGAAACAACCCTCTCCGGTGGTGACAGTGGCATACCACATTTTGTGGCAAACCCATTCGCACCCGAGGGTCCACTGGGAACTCGCATAGGATGGCCTGGTTCTCTCATAGGATTCCAGTTAAGGTAAATTGTTCGTATGACGATAGTATTTTACCCTTCGGGATGAATGTACTATTGTTTCTCGATTCAGTGCTTGAAGCTGGGGACTAATGAGGGATGCTTGTTTCCTTGGACTCAGCTGAGACCTCCCTGAGTAGTACATAATGCCAAACCGATTCCCTGATTTGGTCATGAAACATTTCTCGGAAATGGTGAACGTATTATTGCTATTCGGCTTTGAGAGTCCGTGATGTTGACCCGAGTAGCACACCCGTGAGATTGGGAAAGGTTTACAGGTTTGCAGGAACCCTTGACCTCATCATACCTCATTACCAGTACAGTCCTATGATTTGATATGGTTGCATGGATTCCAGAGTTCTCAAGTCATCTGATATCTGGTTTGGGGCTTATTTGAGACTGAGTTCTTGTTCATGGGGCTTTATTCAGAGGATTCTGGTTCTTGGTCACTTGGGTCCAGTATTCAGTATCCAGATAGTCCCAGATGTTGATCATATGCCTGCATTGCATTTGCATCGCATCATACTTTCATTAACTATTTGTGTTTCCATTTCAGGTTATCATTTATCCAATATACCTATTTCTGGCATTCATTGTTTCTCCTGATGACAGAAGTACAAGAGATACCCAGGAAAAAGAATTCTCATTACACTTTCCTGCAACCAGAAGTTGAGGGTATTCAGAAACTGGTGGGCTTGATGAGTGACAAGGTTTCAGATGATTTCAGAAGCCGGTATGGGAAGATCTTGGGTTACATGAACAAGCCTACTGTTGATCAAAGAGATAACCTTCACTCTTTGTTGCAGTTTTATGATCCTCATTTGAGAATTTTTGTATTTCCTGACTATGTCTTGGCTCCTACTATGGAAGAGATTTCTGACATCCTGAAGATTCCTATTAGGAATGGTGTTCCCTATTATGCTGCAGAGAAGTTTCCCCCGTACAAGGATATAGTAGGTGCTTGTCATTTGAGTATGCTTAGAGTAAAGATGGAGCTGGAAGCTAGTAAGGGGAAGGGGTTTGCTCTGAATTTTCTTATCACAGAAGCTCATGTGTTTGCTTTGGGAGGAAAGTAGTTAGAATTCAGTGCATTGTTAGCATTAATGATATATGGGATAAGTCTGTTTCCTGGAGAAAAGGGATGGGTTAGTATGGAGGCCATCACTATTTTCATCAAAGGAAACCCAGTGCCTACGCTATTGGGAGACTTTTGCTTTGGTGTCCATCACAAGAATGAGAAAAGGAAAGGGTACGTAAATTGTTGTACTCCGTTGTTTGCTGAGTGGTTCGTTAAGAAGCTTTCAAAGTTAGGACCGTTCAAAGATCTTAAGCAAGATTGGATGTGGGCTAGAAGATTGATGGGGTTAACATCTGATAATATAGCTTGGGGGTGTAGCAGAAGCTTAGTAGGGAAGGAGTTTATTACAAGGTGTGGTGAATTTCCTTATGTGCCCTTGTTAGGTAGGAAGGGAGTGATAAGTCATAACCCTGTGCTGTCGAGAAAACAATTTGGCTATCCACTGAAGGATCCTCCATTAGATGAGGAGATATCAAAGACTTTATATCTCACAGCTGAAGATAATCAGCAGATAATCATCCAGGTATCTCAAGCTTGGGAAACAAAGGTTAAGGAGGGTAAGAAAGAATTTGGAAGGGTGAACCCTAAGACATATCCCCCTTTTGCTTCTTGGATACAAGGTAGGGTTGACACTTTCTTCCTTCCATTTTCATTTGAGGCCCCACTATATCCAAAAGAAGTACCGGTACAAACCACTGTTTTCCTTGAAGATTATAAGAAGTTGGAAGCTCAGTTGCATGAGGTTCGGATAGAGAATTCTGAAATGACTAGCTTGTATCACCGTGCCAATCATGCTAAGCAAGAAGCAGAAGAAAAGCTACAGAGAATGCAGGTCACCTTAGAAGGTAAGGAAAAGGAGTTTGCTGGGAAAGAAGCTCATTTTCAGAGATTGGGTTTAACAAAATCAAAAAGAGAAGTGAAGCATAAGAAGACTTTGAAGACTCTTAGAGAAGCTCGTCAATCCATTACTTGGTTACAGGGCCAAAAGGAACAAGAGCAGAAGAAGTACAAAGAAAAGGAAGAGTTATTTGAGGAGCAGATGGCCTTCAAGAAAGAAGAAGTAGAACAAGTTCACAAAATACGAAGGGAAAAGACTCAACAATTGGTACAGAGCCAGCTAGCCTTAGAGGAAGCAATGAAGGAGATTGCAGATCTTAAGCTGAGAGTAGGCGTCAAGAAGAACCAAACATGGGTGGTGGTTGTAGAAGAGGAAACTGGATCATCCTTTGGCCTAGAGTTTTAGTTTATTGTCATTTGTATTTAGACTACCTACAGGCTTGTTGTAGGAGTCTTTGCTTTAGCTTTTTGTTTTTTTTTATTGAATTGTAATCCTTTGGGAATTCTGTTTCTGTTTGTGACTCTGGTTGTTGGTAGTTTGTTCATGTTATACAATGATGATTTCCAATTACCATTTCTGAATGAGCAAAGTTGTTTGTTCAAATCCATCTGGGTCTGAATACTCCTCAAATGAATTTGAAGAGCTAGAGACATCTGAAGTATTTTCTGTCAAAAATACTAGAACTGGGGCATATTAATTCCTGAACGTGGAAACATGAATAGTTACATGGCATGCATATAATGTGTTTGTTGTTTAGCAGGTAATTCTTCAGTTTTCTAACGTTTATGCCATTTCAGGCACTATAGCTCCCAAGAAAGTTCAGAGACAACTAACTGTACACAGATACCCTACAAAGGTGAACAGAGAGAGAGCAATGGAGCAGAAGCAAGCGGATCTGGATGATTTAAGGACCAAAATGGACAACTTCATGACCCTCATGACTGGGATGGGTCAAACGCAAGAGCGTTTGCGCGAAATGATAGAGAACAATCAAGCCAGGAACAATGGGACAACAGATAGAGGTAATCGCAACGGGGCCGGCGCCCGTCATGTTGAAATCCCTGTGGAGCAACCAGGGGTCACTATTATCAATGATGGAGTGCATAACATGCAGTTGGATGGGCAGGATGAGCAGTTCACTTTGCTGGATGAGGTAGAAGGCCAGGGAATTGACATGAATAAGAGATTTGAAGAAATGGCTGAGCAGATTCATGCCATTCAGTCTCAGAGTTCTCTAGGGTTTGATATCACTGATCTGGGCTTAGTGCCAGGGGTGAGAATTCCCTACAAGTTCAAGGTCCCTATTTTTTATAAGTACAACAAAACGGCTTGCCCGAAAACTCACCTTCAGTCTTTTGTGGGAAGGATTGTTGTGCATACAGAGGATGAGAAGTTATGGATGTATTATTTCCAGGATAGTCTTGTAGGAGCTTCCTTGGAATGGTACATGAAGCTGAGCAATGTCAATATTCGAAGCTGGAAGGATTTAGCTGAGGCGTTTGTGAAACAGTATCAATATAATTTGGATATGGCTCCAAATCGTACCCAGTTGCAGACAATGTCTCAGAGTGCTAAAGAAGGGTTCAAAGAGTACGCTCAGAGGTGGCGTCAGCTTGCTACTCGAGTGCAACCTACTTTGTTGGAGAATGAAAAGGCATATATGTTTATGGGAACACTGTAGGGCGTGCTTATTGAGAGACTGGTGTCTTGTTCAGCGACAAAGTTTAATGATATTGTAATAGCTGGAGAAATGGTTGAAACTCTGCTGAAAATGGGGAAAATTCAAGACAATGGTGCAGGTAGCTCAAGTGGTATTCGAAAAGCTTTTAATGGACCTCCAAGAAGAAGGTAGGGAGAAACTAATGTTGTGTACGATCGAGGCCATGGCCGTGGGCACAGGGGATCATACGAGCAGGTGGCATCTGTCACCATTCCCACAACTCGTATGCAATAACCACCACAACAGCAGCAGCCGCAACGCAATAACTATCAACAAAGACCCTATCAATAGAGACAAGCTCGTCCAACTAATAGGGCGCTTGAAGCAATCCCTATGACGTACACAACATTACTCTAGAGATTGTTAGATTTGAACTTGGTTCAGTTGAGGACATTGGCACCACCACCACCTGGAGAACTTCCAGTGGGGTATGATGCTAACGCAAGATGCACATTTCATTCAGGAGCTCTCGGGCACTCAACAGAGAAGTGCAGGGCATTTCAGCATAAGGTCCAAGACTTGATTGACTCAATAACAATTAACTTTGCACCACCTCCAAATGTTACATCAAACCCCATTCCAAATCATGGAGGGGTCAGGATAAACACTGTTGACGGTGGCGAGAGGTTGAACTTGATTTTGAACATGGATGAAGTGATGACTTCGTTGTTAGTAGTGAAAGACAGATTATTGAAAGGGAAGGTTTTTCCAGGTTGTGATTTTGACTGTGAGGGTTGTTTGAATTCAGTTAATAGTTGTGGAGAGTTGAAAGCTGGGTTGCAGTGTTTGATTGATGAGGGGTCGCTACAGTTTTACAAGGTCGATATTAGAATTGATTGTGTGTCTATAGTGACAATTTATTTTGATCCTACTGAAGTTCCTGCCCGGAGAGAGTCGGTGACTATCTATGTTCCAGAAGTGAGTCAAGTTACCATTATTGTTCTGGGACTAGTTCCCTATGTTGATGACAAGGCCATTCCTTGGCACTATGGCTCAGACGTGTATGTATAAGGTCAGAAGGTGGAAAGTAAAGCAGTGACAATTGACCCGACTGTTGTGAATGTCGGAAGAGTTGGTGGGTTTACATGGAGTGGGCGTCTCTTTTCTCCTTAAACTCATAGAGGTGATCCAGAAGCTGAAGTTGCTGCAAAGGCTAAGGGTAAACAAACAGTGACTGAAGAGGTGACGACTCCTGCTGCTAGTCAGAGCACTTTCGAAAAGGAAGTCGAGGAGTTCATGAGAATAATTAAGAAAAGCGGTTATAAGGTGGTGGAACAGTTGAATCAGACCCCGTCCAAGATATCCATTCTGTCATTGTTGATGTGTTCTCAGGCTCATCGGGAGGCTCTGCTGAAAGTTTTTCAAACGGCCTATGTACCACAAGAGATAACTGTTAACCAGTTGGAGGCTGTGGTAGCCAGTGTGAACGCCAGCCATGGGTTGAGATTCACAGATAGAGATCTCACTTCTGAGGGACGTAATTACAACAAGGCCTTACACATCACCATGGAGTGTAAGGGTGCTATTATATCACATGTCTTGGTAGATACATGATTTTCTCTCAATGTGCTCCCTAAGAAGGCCTTAATGAAGCTGAATGTTGATGGCATCGTTTTGCGACCCAGTGATTTGATTGTAAAAGCCTTTGACGGGTCAAGGAGGTATTTGTTTGGGGAGGTGGAGCTACCGGTAAAGATTGGGTCTCAGGTATTCAAGAGTGTAAACACCCGAAATTTACCCTCACTTTTTTCTCACACCCTGGCTTGTGATCTTTCATTTTGCATTAGCATAAGCATATCATATCTCACTGCATAGTTTCATTTCATCTGCATCTAGGGTTTGTGATCTGAGTAATCCAAGAATGATCTGAGCCATCCCAAAGGTCTTGAAGCTTACCAAGAGGGTCCATATGTATTCCATGATCATAATATGCTCCCCAAATTTCATAAAAGTCAAGGGATCACAAAGCATGGCAAAGGCATAGAGGCAGACTGAAGATTTCCTCCACAAATGACCTAAAATTAGGGTTTTGGGTTCAGAGGCCTTAATCCCAAATTTTTTTGGTCGTTCTTGTTTCTAATGGTCTCAATATGTTATAAGGATCATGTGTACCAAATTTGATGAAGAAATTCACTATGGAAGTCATCTGATCATTGGGTAATTTCTTGAGCAAGTAAAGTCAAAATCAGGGCATCTGAGGCCTCCACCAAGGGTACCAAAGGGTCCCATTCATCATTTTGAGTCTCTATGATCTTTATTTGATCATTGAAGTGGTTGGAAGTTCAAAAAGTTGAAGAATTTTGAGCCAAATGCAAACTTGTTATTTTTGGAAATGACTTGTAATGGAAACTTTCCATTTTGGGAAAGATTTTCAACCTATTCTTTCATGACCAAAAATGCTTCAAATGAAAAATTCTTGGGCATGAAAGTTGTAGATTATGTCTTCCCATTTTCAAAAAGTATAAGAACATATCTTGATTCATCCTAGAACTCAAGATATGGCCTTTCAAAGTTTGCAAAAATCCTATAATTTTCAAGTTCATGCTAAAGAGGGAATTTTGCAAATTCAAGTTTCAAGCCATTTCATGACCTCTAATTGATTTCTAAACATCATACAAACATAGTGCAATGCATTTGAACCAAAATTGTGCTTTGGATTGCAAGATTCATCAAGACATTTTCACAAAATTCTCAAAGATGGAAAATTGCAAAACCTAATGAAACTCTTCATCCACTTGTGTCAGCTGCATAAATTTGATCCTAGGGCCATCCACAAATCATGATGAGGCCACGACACCCCTAAAGCCAGCTCTTCCATGGCCCATGCTTGAGGTACAAAACTCTTGACTTTTTTGCAACTTTCCCATACCAATCAAACTATGCCATCACCAACCTTCTGACCAATCAAGACATTACATACAAACATTATGGAGCTCATTACACAACACACACAAGCCTGAATCCTCCCACAACTCAGAATCACCAAAATTTTCCAAAAACTTCAAGTCTTCGAAACTCTCAGCACAACCATCAAAACTAAAATATTCCTTCATCAATCATCTCTACACATCACAGGGAACACAAACCATCCATTAAAATGGCCTGAAAGCTCACAAAGCAAAGATACTATTTCTGGTGCAACAGAACTGAATCATCAAAATTAGTCATTACAAGCTTGTTCCAAGCATCATAGCATCCTCAGGAAGTCCATTAGAGTTGATTTGCACCAAAAAGAGGTCCAGAAATCCCAGAATCAGAAAGCTCCATCTCAGGTATACCTCAAGAACATTTTTCTCAGAGCTTTAATTTTAAGTTACAATGTGATAGAGCTTGTTTCCCTAATCATTTTGCACTTTGAATTTTTGAAAATGGTGGAGAAATGAGGATTTCACAAGCTTCTGAAACTTTGCCCGTATTTATGTTTTGATTCGATTCACCATGATTATGAAGCATTAATGTTGTTTGGTGTTTGATTTGAGTTCAGTGTGTGTAGGAGATCATTTATGGGCAACTAATTTGGGGTGGGGTGGCCTTTAGAGAGACTTAGGGTTTTGGTGTCACCGGAGAAGATGACCGGAGCTCCCCTCCGGTCACCTGAAAGTGATTAACCCTAATTAGGGTTTAGCTGCCTAGTTTGAATGTAGGCCCTTAGATGCGTGATTAGCTCAAGGTACGAACGACTCAGATTAGCTCATTAAGATTAATTTCTAATTAATTAATTTAATAAAAGTCATTTAGCCAGATTTGATCTGGACCCTCCATAAGCGCGCGCAGTCAACCTTTGTTTCTCATGTTTGAATCTGGGCCATGGATCATGTTTACTTCCATTTTATTTTATTTTATTTTCATTTTTCTTTGCATTTTCTTTTTCATTTTATTAAAAATATCAAAACTCATCAAAAAAATATGATCTCTTGAATTTCTGATCCAAATAATTTTCTCAACCCAAAAAAAATTTTATTTTATTTTTTGCATTAAAAAAGTATTTTTAAAATATTTAAATGTTATTTTTAATTAATTAATGGATTTTAATTAATTAAAAATGCATTTAGGTTTCTAAAAATCACCAAAAAATTCATGAACCATTCCAATACATTTAGAAGCATTTTCAATCTCATCATACAAATTTGTTTTTAGGTTTGATCATAATTTCATAATTTTCTTTGAATTAGGGTTCTTAAAAATCACATTTTCTAACCCTAACTTGAAAAATTCATTTCTGCCTAACCATGATGAGTTTGAACTTGATTAATTTTGCATTGTTTCACATATTACATATAGTTTCTAGGTTATTTATCTCATGATTTTATCTTGTATTTTCAATTTGATTTGCATTTTCCCTTTAGAAGCACCCAAAAACCCTAGCAAACTTAGAAATTTCATAACTTCCACTAAGTTAAGCTTCTGACTTCCTCCTTTGGGGTGTGAGCTTATATGCGATTAGGGTTTGTTTGAGCTTGATTTAAATTTATTATCATGAAGTATGCTTCTGTTTTGGTTATATGCATCTCATGTTGTCTTAAAACCCTAATTTTGCATCTTCATTTGCATTCTCCTTTACATATCATCATCATATGAGCTTGCCATGACATTTCAAGAATTTGTATGACATCTTAGACATCTTAAGACATGCTTGAACATTGCTTGACCATTTCTTCATTCATTTGCTATATTTCGCTCCCCAAGATTTGCATCCCGGTACAAGCGCGAACGGTCGGCGAAAAGAGAAATGAAGGTGAAGATGAATAGAGTCGCCAGCTAGGCATTTTTATCCCGAAGGAAAGGTAATGCTGCATAAACCTAGAAAGAGATGGATAAGACGGTTGCGAACCAGAGAAACTGAGAAAGGGGATTGGTTACAATCTTGGAAGGTATTAGCACCCAGATTGTCCATCGTACTCGACGGTATCCACACTTACAAGATTGTGTTTAAAGGGGTAGGGTATGTGTTATCTGTGTGCAAGAGCTGGAAAAAAAATATACAAGTGTCAGTGCAAAAGGGGTGAATGCTCAGGACTGAGGCTTTGAAAAGAATGCTGAAAGAATGGGAAGACACAGAGACTTTTGTTCGATAACAGTTAAGTTATGCCTACCATGATGATGTAGGATTAAGATCATTTACCTGATTGTAATTATTAAGTGTTTTTGGATTTTGTTTAGTGTTAAGTAACGAGTTTAATCTCTAATCACAGATTAGTGAACTCATTACACCATGCTAATAGAAGGATAATAGATGAGAACACTTAAGCTGAGGAAGATACCTCAACTTAATCCATGGTTAGGGATTAAATTCATTATATAAAAAACCTTTATTAAATGGATTTTAATTAAAGGATGAGATTAAGAAGTGAATTTTATGTTTTGTAAGACAACTTGAGGGGGACTTGTCCATTAAACACTAGGGTTAGTCCTTCTTAACCATAAGGAAGAATTAGAACCCTAATGTAAGGCCCAAGTTACAAGATAAAGTCTTAATGATTATTAATGTGTTTTAATTGAGAGCTTTAAAAAAATTAAAGTTTTAACACTTAGGATTAAAGTTATACACTCCATCCTAAGAGAAGGATGCAGGCATAACCCTAATTCAAAAGTCCTAAAACTTTAAGAGTTTAGTCTCTGATTATTGAGATAAGGAGAGAGACTCAAGGAGACTCAAAGGTAAAAAGTCTAAGGGGGACTAAACACAACCCTATGATTATCATGCTTGGATGTTCCTATGGTTTGTAAGGCTTGATAAAGATCTTCAAGGAAGCCACCAATGGAAGAAGCAGATGAAAGGAGGAGGAAGCAGAAGAATAAGTTATTTACTTCATAAGAAGATAAGTAACTTAAAGAAAGAAAGTAAGAAGGATGGAACACAAGTGAATTAGATCCACTTAAAATACATATAAAAATGCATGTGAATGAAATAAAGAGAAGTGAAAGGTGAAGGCAAATCCACCTCCCAAATAAATTACCAAAAGTACCTGAAAGTGTTAGTATGAATGCATAAGGTATAAAGCATAAAGAAATGAAGTGAAATGAGGTGAGATGAGATGCAAAGACCAAAGCCAGAAGTTTTTATGCTATGTAAATGTCTTGTGAGATGATGCAATTTCATACAAGATGCACATGAATGATCATACAAGAATGAGATGTTATGAAAGCATGCTTTGAAGTTTGAAAACACATGGATGCTTATGAAATGAAATGAATGCAAAACATGGAAAGTGAATGAAGAAATGATCAAGCAAGGTTTTAACATGTCCTAAGATGTCTAAGATGACATATGAATGCATGAAATGTCATGGCAAGTTCATATGATGATGAATATGCAAGGTGAATGCAAATGAACATGAGAAATTAGGGTTACATGGATATGTGAGATGCAAATGAACAAAACAGAAGCTAATCCTATTGAAAGTTATGAATTTCTAATTTAACTAGGGTTTTTGGGTGATTCAAAAGGAAAAAATGCAAATCAAATTGAAAATGCAAGATAAATTCATGAGGAAAATGACCTATAAACTACATGCAATATGTAACACAATGCAAAAAGAATCAAGTTCAAACTCTTCTTGGTTAGGCAGAAATGAGTTTTCAAAGTTAGGGTTCAAAAATGTGATTTTAATGACCCTTAATTCAAAGAAAATTGGCAAATTATGATCAAACCTAAAAATAAATTTGTGTGAAGCGTTTGAAAATGTTTCTAAATGCATTGGGATGATTCATGATTTTTTTGGTGATTTTTAGAAACCTAAATGTATTTTTAATTAATTAAAATACTTTAATTAATTAAAAATAACATTTAAAAAATTTTAAAATTACTTTTTTAATGCAAAAAATAAAATAAAAATTATTTTTGGATGAAGAAAAATATTAAAAGTCAGAATGCAAAAGAAAATATTTTTTGGATGCTTTTTGATATTTTAAATAAATTGTGCAAGAAAAATTAAATTTAAATGAAATAAAAATGATTTAAATGAGAAGTATGCATATCTGATGGTTGAGATTCAAATTGAAAAGGAGGGAGTTGACTGCGTGCGTAATCCAATGGCCAACATTTAAATTGAGTTTTAATTAAGTTTTACAATTAATTAATCATGATTAAACTTAATGGACTAATCTGAACCTTACAAGGCCTAACCCTAATCACCATCCAATGGTCAGAAATGAAACTGGGAAATAAAACAGGGATTAGCCCTAATTACGCTCAGGTGGCCGGAGAAGACCTCCGGTCATCTTCTCCGGCCAACCCCTCACTTGAGTTTCCTCAAAACACTACCCCAAGCCCCCAAAACCTCCAGAATCAATCAACTAACTTCCCCAAACATTAATCCAGCCTTAAAATTCATTTATCATTCATCATCAACAGGATTCGAATAAAAACATCAAAACGAAAAAAGTTTCAGAACAAGCATACACACTCATCTCTCAACCATTTTCGAAAATAAACATATCAACATGATCAGTGAAGCATACAAAATCATTTAGAAACTTAAAAAAGGAGTTCTGGAAAAAATGTTCATCATGGCTACCTGAGACGGAGCTTTGTGTTCTTGAGCTTTCTGGGCCTTTCTTTTGTGCAAACCACTTCCTTTGATCCCTCTGAGTCTATTGTGATGCTTGGAATGAGTTTATTTTGGCTGATTCAAGAGTTCCAGTTCTGAGTATGCAGAAATCGTGTTTGAGTTTGAGAGTGTTTTGGGCTATGGTGATGGGTGGGAAATGATCCTGGGGTAATGCTGAGTTGATTGGTGGAAGAAGTTTGAAGTTTGAGTGGTTGTGTGATGATTTTCTAAGAGAGGAAGTTTTTTGATGGATTTTGTGGATTCTGAGTTGTGGGAGTGTTCAGGCTCTTGTGTGTTATGAAATGTGATCCATAATGTTTGTTTAAGCCAATGGGATTAATCAGAAAGTGGGTGGTGGCACAGGCTGATTGGTATGGGAGTTTTTGCAAAAAGTCAAGATTGTGTACTATGAGGTATGGGTATGGGTCAGAGGAGATTTCATGGGGTGTCTGGCCTCAACTGGGTTCAAGGATGGCCATGGGATTGGTTTTGATGTGCTGGAAGGCTTGGATGAAGAGTTATCACATGTTTTGCAAATTTCCCTCTTTGAAGTTTCTTGGATCATAAGTCATGAAAACCCTAGGCTCAATGCATAATTCTGATCTTTTGAAGTTCATTTGGCATGTTGTGAAGTGTTTGTTCACATTAGAAGTCATTAGAATGCTTGAACATGCAAAATCCCTATTTGACATGAAACTTGAAATTATAGGATTTTTGCCAACTTTGAAAGGCCATATCTTGAGTTCTATGATACACCAAGACATGTTCTTGTACTTTTTGAAAAGGGAAAGACCTAATCTACAACTTTCATGACCAAGAATATTTCATTTGAAGCATTTTTGGTTATGAAAGAGGAGGTTGAAAAACTTTCCCAAAATGGAAAGTTTGCATTCCAAGTCATTTCCAAAAATGGCTAGTTTGCAATTGTCTCAAAATTATTCAATCTTGTGAACTTACAACCATTTATAAGATCAAATAAAGATCATTGAACTGGAATTTGATGAAAATAACCCTTTGGTTCCATTGTTGGGGGCCTCAGATGCCCTGATTTTGACTTAACTTGCTCAGGAAGTTACCCAATGAACATATGACTTCCAAAATGAGTTTCTTCATAAAACCTGGTACACATTATCCTTATGACATATTAAGACCATTAGAAACAAGAATGACCCAAAAATTTGGAGTTAAGGCCTCTGAAACCAAAACCCTAATTTTAGTCATCTGTGCAGTGAAAACCCTAGCTCTGCTTCCATGCCTTTGCCAGTTCTTGTGATCCCTTGACTTTCATGAACTTTGAGGAGCATAATATGATAATGGAACACATATGGACCCTCTTGGAAAGCTTTGAGGCCTTTGGGATGGCTCAGATGGATTCTTGGATTGCTCAGATCACAAATCCTAGATGCAGATGAACTTGAACTTATGCAGTGAAGCAAATATGCAATATGAGGTGTGATGCCTATGTTAATGCAAACATGAAAGATCACAATCCATGGTATGATAAAGAGTGAGGGAAAATTTGGGGTGTTTACAGCTGCCCCTATTCAAACATGAGTTAGCTGTGCATGATGTAAGCGCCTGACTTAAAAGACAAACAAGATAACTTGTGGTTGAATACCAATGACAGTCCAAAATTTTCACTCGCTGGATAGAAGAAGAAAAGGGATATAAATTGTAAAAGGTAGTGTAACATGATTATCAAATGAAAGCGGTGGAGGACAACCATCGAGCAGAGGACGACTGCTGGGGATAAAGCAATGACGGGGACGACCGACAAGCTGGGGAAATAAAGGGGCCATGACGGGGACGACCATCAGGTTTGAAAAGTAAAATAAACAACGACGGGGACGACCATCGGTTTAAAGAATAAATGAAATAATGATGAGGGACGGTCATCAAAGGTGAAGGACGATCACCTAGCAGGGGACGGCTGCTCTTTATCACGACATAAGACGAATGTCGGATAGAAAGGTCGACGATGGGGACGGCCATCGGATAAGCATGACGAAGGAAGATCATCAAGAGGTGACAGACGATCACCTAGCAGGGTACGGTTGATCTCGGGGTTTATCACAACATAGGACAAATGTCTGATAGAAAAGGTCGACGATGGGGACGGCCATCAGATAAGCATGATGAGGGACGGTTATCAAAAGGTGAAGGACGGTCATCAAGAGGTGACGGACGATCACCTAGCAGGGTACGACTGCTCTCGAGGTTTATCACAATATAGGACGAATGTCGGATAGAAAAGGTCGACGATGGGGACGACCATCGGATAAGCATGATGAAGGACGATCATCAAGAGGTGAAGGACGATCACCTAGCAGGGGACGGCTGCTCTAAGATATCGCGACATAGGATGAATGTCGGATAGAAAGTTCCAATAATGGAGATTCCACTGGGGAAAGGATGAGGGACGGTCATCCAAAGGTGTAGGACGATCACCTGGCAGGGTACGGCTGTCGAAAATATCACGACATATGACGAATGTTGGATAGGAGGAAGTTGTTTTGTTTGTGACTTACTGGGGAATGGTAAATACGGACGACTGTTCACGCTTAAGAATAAAAGGTATAAGTGTTTGACACTGTGTATAGATTAAAGATACGAACGAGCATCCTTAGGACCATGATACAGACGAGTATCAGTAGAAACAAACGCTGATGCGTGTTCAGAGATGATGAGACGGACGAGTACCAACTGGTTAACAAAGAACACGGACGAGTGTTGAATCTGTTGAGGAGTGATATAAACATGATACGGACGAGTATCAAAGACTTCTGTATAAGTATGAGTGAGTATTGGTTTGTTGGTGAAGTATGAGCAAGACACGGACGAGTGTTTGATCTGCTGGGGAAGTATGACACGGACGAGTGTCAAATAAGTACTATATATAAACAGGCATCTGTTTTGGGAGTGCAAAGGAGATGCTTTGGGCTTTCTATGGGGATGGGACGACACAGACGGGTGTCAAAAGGGACATGCTATGAACAAGTATTTGTTTTTGAGAGTGCAAAGGGGACGCTTTGGCTTTTATGTGCAGGGGATGCACTTTGTATATTGCTGATGAAATACTGATGGTAATTGCAGGTGACCGGCTTGAACCTGGCTTATGATCATGCAAATGTTTTATTTTTGCCGTAATGCTCCGTATTAGACAGAATGCTACGCTCATTTGGTGAATATGATGCAAATGCTATGATTATGCAAAGAGAAACCGATCCTGGATTCAGATCCTGCTGGGATAAAGGTCTCTGGTTGATCTGCTCGGAGGGATGTCCCGACTGGGGAAGAGATCATTGGTAGATCTATCTTCCAAGAGAACTTAGCTGGGGAGAAGGAAACTTCAGCAACTCCGCTGGGAAAGTATGCATGCATTGTTCTCCTGGGGAGAGAATGGAGACTCAATGGGGAAACAGTTCCCATTAACTTTGCTGAGGATGAGAGATATGGAACTCTGGTGGGGAATAGGAAATTCTTTGCTCATCTTGCTGTGAAGTAAACGACAGGTACTACTTGGGGAGGTGATAGCTTCTAGGAAGCAACATGTTGGGGATGCAATGCTTGGTGTGCCCCATGTTGTGTATTGAATACCTGAAACTTGCTAAGGTAAGAGAAACGCACAAGTATCCCGAGGTATCCCTAACCGGATTCCGTTATAGGAGTTAAACTTATCTGAAAGTAATACATTTCCTGCAAGCATTTTATCAAAAATGGCTCATATGTTTTATGCAAGTGTTGTATCATGAACATTTGGACATTTTGCAAACGAAACAAAAATGTACAAAACGAAATGTGACTGAAAACTCTGATTTTATTAATATGGGTGCCCTGAATTGGCGAATACAGTTAAGGAAACAAATCCCCTAAAATGAGGAGGTTGTTATAAATTGTGAAAAATAAAAGTGTTGGCAATGTTGATGACGATGTTCCCGTGTTCTTCCTTTACTATGACCTGTATGACCTTGACGTTATCCTCATCTTGATTTCTGAAGAAGGTTGATTCTGACTGATGTTTTATCCTTTCGAAACTTGTCGTGTTGTGAGTGACACAGACGAATTCAGACTGCAGTTGTTCGCTTAATCCCTGATTTTGCGTGGATCGCCCTTTCGGGTTTTCAATCCACCGGGATACCCATTTTTGCCTGAGCTGTCCAATGCGGCTTTTCAACTCAGCGGGTGTATATATATATTTTTTTTTGATTTTTTCCTTATTTTTTCCCGAGTCTTTATTCTGTTTTTGACTCGCCGGGATGCCCTATTTTTTCTTGGACGTACATTCTGTTTTTATGTCCAACGGGTCATTTTATGCGAAGTATTTTTTAACTGCATCCGAATTTACAGGGGATAAGAAATCTTCGCCATCCATAGTAGTGAGCATCAGTGCTCCGCCGGAGAAAACTTTATTTACTATGAATGGACCATCGTAGTTTGGAGTCCATTTGCCCCTGTGGTCTATATGAGGAGGAATAAGTCTTTTCAAAACAAGGTCTCCCACTTGGTATTCCTGAAGCCTGACTTTCTGATCGAAGGCTTTCTTCATCCTTTTCTGATACAACTACCCATGACAAATTGCAACTAATCTTTTCTCTTCGATCAAATTCAGTTTATTGTACCGAGACCGGACCCATTCTGCTTCATCCAACTTAAAATCCATCATTACCCGTAAGGAGGGTATATCAACTTCAACAGGTAGGACAACTTCCATACAATACACAAGCTGATAAGGCGTTGCCCCAGTAGACATGCTGATTGAGGTTCGGTACCCATGCAAAGTAAACGGTAGCATTTCGTGCCAGTCCTTGTAAGTGACCACCATCTTCTGCACAATCTTCTTGATGTTTTTGTTAGCTGCCTCAATAGCGCCATTCATCTTTGGCCTGTAAGGAGAAGAGCTGTGATGTTGGATTTTGAAGTCCCGACACAGTTCTGCCATCATCTTGTTGTTCAAATTGGAACCATTATCAGTAATGATTCGCTCGAGAACTCCATATCGACAGATGATGTCTCTTTTCAGGAATCTGGCTACCACTTGTCTGGTGACGTTTGCATACGAAGCTGCTTCAACCCATTTGGTGAAGTAATCAATGGCTACCAGGATGAATCTGTGACCATTTGAAGCAGTCGGTTCAATCTTTCCAATCATGTCAATGCCCCACATGGAAAAGGGCCAAGGTGAAGACATCACGTTCAAAGGATTCGGAGGCACATGCACCTTGTCTGCGTAGATCTGGCATTTGTGGTATTTCCTGGCATAGGCACAACAATCTGCATCCATTGTGATCCAGTAGTAACCTGATCTTAATAACTTCTTATCCATTGCATGTCCTCCATCATGGGTACTGAAAGATCATTCATGCACCTCGTGCATCAACTAGTCTACTTCTTTCTTATCAACACATCTGAGTAGCACCATGTCGAAGTTTCGCTTGTATAATGAACCATCAGCATTAAGGAAGTAACTACCGGCCAACCTTCTTAATGTCTTTTTATCATTGAATGATGCCCCAGGTGGGTATGTTTGATCCTCTAAGAAGCTTTTGATGTCATGGAACCACGGTTTGTCATCTTTAGCAATGTCCATAGAGAAAACGTATGTTGGTCGGTCTAGTCTGGATACCAAAATCCAAGGCACATGATTTGCAGTTTGAACTTTGATCATGGAGGAAATGGTAGCTAAAACATCTGCGAACTGATTTTCGTCTCGAGGAATGTACTCAAGTTTGACCGTTGTGAAGAAAGTCAATAATCTCCTCGTGTAGTCACGGTACGGAATCAGATGCTCTTGATGAGTGTACCATTTGCCGTTGGTCTGATTGATTACCAAAGCTGAATCTCCGAATACATTCAAAGTTTTGATCCTGAGGTCAATGGCTTCCTCAAGACCCATAATACATGCTTCGTATTCTGCTTCGTTGTTAGTGTAGGGAAAGGTGAGTTTCGCCGAGAAAGGCATATGAACTTCTTTAGGTGTAATGAGAAATACACCAACTCCACAACCATTCATATTGATAGCCCCATCAAACATCATAGTCCATTCTTCTTCGGGATCAGGCCCTTCAGTGTGAACAGACTCTTCATGATCTTTTGCTTTTAAGTACATGATGTCTTCATCAGGGAAATCAAATCTCATAGGCTGGTAATCATCAATGGGTTACTCAGCTAGATAGTCAGACAGTACACTGCCTTTGATGGCCTTTTGAGATGTGTATTGAATGTCATACTCTGTTAGAATCATTTGCCATCTTGCAACCCTTCCGGTAAGTGCTGGCTTCTCAAATATGTACTTGACGGGGTCCATTTTTGAGATTAATAAGGTAGTGTGAGTCAGCATATACTGTCTTAGTCGGCGAGCAGCCCACGCTAAAGCACAACAAGTTTTCTCGAGCAGTGAATAACATTGTTCACAGTCGGTAAACGTTTTGCTTAGGTAGTATATTGCATACTCTTTTCGACCAGACTCCTCATGCTGGCCCAACACACACCCCATTGATCCTTCTAATAATGTCAGGTACATTATCAGAGGTCTTCCTTCAATTAGAGGCATAAGAATCAGAGGTTCTTGCAGGTACTCCTTTATCTTGTCAAAGGCCTTCTGACAATCTTTGTTCCACCTGACTGTTTGTTCCTTTCTTAATAGTTTGAACAAAGGTTCACAAGTTGCAGTAAGATGAGATATGAACTTGATATGTAGTTCAATCTACCTAAGAACCCCCGAACTTCCTTTTCAGTCCTAGGTGCAGGCATCTCCTGAATGACTTTGACTTTGTCGGGATCAACCTCAATTCCCTTTTCACTTACAATAAAACCCAACAGCTTACCCGAACGTACCCCGAATGTGCATTTGTTGGGGTTTAGCTTCAATTGATATTTTCTCAGACGCTTGAAAAATTTCAGCAGATTTACCAGATGGTCTTCTTCAGTAAGGGACTTGGCAATCATGTCGTCCACGTAGCATTCAATTTCCTTGTGGATCATATCGTGGAATACTGTTACCATTGCCCGTTGATAAGTGGCACCGACATTCTTTAGTCCAAATGGAATTACCTTGTAACAAAATGTGCCCAAAGGTGTGATGAAGGTTGTTTTCTCCATGTCTTCGGGTGACATCTTGATCTGATTATACCCAGAAAATCCATCCATGAAAGAAAATACCGAGAACTGAGCTATGTTATCAACCAATACATCAATGTGAGGTAATGGGAAATCATCCTTCGGGCTGGCTCTGTGCAGGTCCCGGTAATCCACACACATACATACTTTGCCATCCTTCTTAGGCACTGGTACAATGTTAGCAACCCACGGTAGATAACTAGTTACAGCAAGGAAACCGGCGTCCCACTGTTTTTGTACTTCTTCCTTAATCTTCATGGCCAAATCGGGGCAAGTACGTCATAGCTTTTGTTTCACTGGAGGGCAATCTTCTTTTAATGGCAGCTTGTGCATAACAATATCCGTATCTAGACCTAGCATGTCTTGATAGGACCAAGCAAAGACGTCGACGTATTCTCTAAGCATGTTGATAAGTTGTTCTTTTACCGAAGCATGCAGACTGGCCCCAATCTTCACTTCTTTCAAATCCTCCTCGGTACCAAGATTAACAGTTTCAATTTCCTCCTGATGAGGAGTAATCACTTTCTCTTCTTGCCTCAACAACTTGGCTAACTCTTCAGCTAACTCATAGTCTTCTTCAACCCCTTTATCGGCTTGATTAATTGGATTGTCAAAGTCATACAAGGTCATAGCAGTGCTATTGTCGGTGCAACCTGGAGGGTAATCTTTGCAAGGGTTGAGATTTGTTCGTTTTAGTGATCAATTTTAATTTTGTTCAGAAAATGAAGTTATTTATTTTGAAAACATTGCCATTTTATTATTTTGTGTGAAAAATAACAAAATTGAAAAGACAGTGAGCGAAAGAGAAAATTGTTTGCAAAAGATGTCCGATATTCATTGATATTCCATTTGCACAAAATTACAAATATGTCCCTATTACAAAATGAGTCATGACACCTTAGGCAAGATGCAGGACTTGATGCATGCTGAAAAAAGGCAGGAAATAATAATTACTCTGCAGGAGTAACTCTTATAATTTCCTGGGAAGACCAGTTAAGGACTTGGTGACCCGGGATCCTTGGACGTATCCAGCTCTCCAGGTTGAGGTCGCTTTCTGCCTCGTCTTCCATGTTATTGACAGCATCTGGGGTGAGCACCCACTGATAAATTTAGGCTCCTTAGCAGCCTCTACTTGATCTTGTCGGAATGGTTTGTAACCCAAACCGAATCTGTCCTCCTCCTTCTCCACCGATAGCAGCCTGCCCCAGCCTTGGGCATTTCCCTCTTCAACAACCTTCCAGGCTTGCTGATAGGAGACAATTGAAGTACCCATCATATCCTCCTGGGATGCAGCAAATACTTCAGTCGTTGCCTCATTGACATTCAGTGCTTCGAACCTTTGTCTCATAGTTTCATGGATTTCACCATCCATCTCAATGTATTTGTATATGGCTAGATGGCTAACAAAGATATCCTCTTCACCACAGATGGTGATAATCTGTCCTTCCCACTCATATTTCAATTTCTGGTGAAGGGTCGACGTAACTGCGCCAGCGGCATGAATCCATGGTCGACCCAACAAACAGCTATAGGCTGGCTGAATGTCCATCACATAGAAAGTAGTCTGAAAGACCTACGGACTGATTATCACAAGAAGCTCCACCTCTCCAAGAACAGACCTCTTGGAGCCATCAAAAGCTCTAACCACCAGATTGCTTGGTCGGAGAGCTATTCCATCGTATTCGAGCTTGACAAGAGCCTTCTTTGGCAAGACATTGAGTGAAGACCCAGTGTCAACAAGAACATGCGAAAGCACAACCCCTTTATACTCCAAAGTGATGTGTAAAGCTTTGTTGTGGTGACGTCCTTCCATTGTTAAGTCAACATTGGTGAAACCTAGCCCATGGCTAGTATTAACATTAGACACCACTATCTCGAGCTGATTCACCGTGATCTCCTCCGGCACGTAGGCTGCGTGCAGAACTTTAAGTAATTCATCCCGATGAGCTTCGGAACACAACAGCAGTGATAAGATGGAGATCTTGGAAGGAGTCTAGTGGAGATGATCCACAACCTTGTAGTCATTTCTTTTAATTATCCTCATAAATTCATCCACATCCTGATCAAAGGATGATTTATGGGCTTCTTTTGGTACAGGTTCTTCAGGTGCCACACTTTTCCCTTTGTCTTTGGCAGCATCCTCTGCCTCAATATTGGTCTTTGGAGCTTGTGACGCGAAGAGGCGTCCTCTTCGGGTGAAGCCTCCGCCTCCCCCGAAATTATCCACTTGGGGTGTATGAACTGAAGAATCAAGAAGGACTTTCTCTCTGTTGCAGTAAAGGTTTGAACCATAGTGCCATGGTACAACATTGTCTTTATCATATGGAATGGGCCCTGGCACCGTGATGGTGACTGGACTGACTGCAGCAGAGGTAGGGACCGTTATTGTTCGTGGATCGTAAAAGATGGTAACAAGACTTCTGGTTGACGTTGGTGGTGATTGACTGAAGCTTGGTGGTTGCTGAAATTGTTGTTGAGATAGTTGTTGATAATTGTTGGAAACAGGGACCGTTGCAGGGTCGTAATATATGGTGACTGTGGAGACGTCGTTGTTAGTGGTTTCTGTAGTTGTAGAAGTGGATGTGATTGAACTGTTGTTTGTTGAAGTGATGGAAGAGGTGGTTTCTAATTTTGTAGACGAGTCTGTAGGAACAATTGTCTTTGCGGTTGTAGGAGAAATACTTGTTATTGAAAAAGGAGTTGCTGGTGTTGTAGAAGCGGTTGTTGTTATTTGCAGGATACCCTCTCTAATCAAGCCATTGATGTCATTCCTCAAGCTTGCACACCCATTGACGGAAACCTTGCAAGATTCACAACAGGCCTTACAACCTGGAAACACCTGGCATTTTAAAAGCTGAGCTTTAACCTCTGCCATAGGTGTTTGAATACTTGTAGTATCTTCAATTAGATTCATGGGTGAGCCCTCCTCTATTGCATTTATCCTTGGCCCACCATGGCTGGGCATAGGATTCTTCGTGACATTAGGAGGTGGTGCAAAATTTAGGGCTTTTGAATCTACTAGATCCTGGACCTTCATGTGCAAAGCCCTGCACTTTTCCATGGTGTGACCAGGTGCATTAGAATGAAAAGCAAACCTGACGTTAACGTCGTAATTTCTCGGAAGGTTCTGAGGATCTGGTGGACCCAATGTCCTTAACTCGACAAGATTAAGCTTTAGGAGTTGTGGTAACAAGGTGGCATATGGCATTGGTATAGGGTCAATCACTCTGTTAACCTGAGATGGTCGTTGCTGGAAAGGGCGTTGTTGTTGGTTGTTGTTGTTGTTGTTGTAGGATCTCTGTTGAGGAAACTGTGGCTGTTGAGGAAAATGATGTGGTTGTTGAGTGTATTGAGGAGGTGGAGTAGGAATAGTGACAGCGGCAACTGATCTTGGCAGATACTAGGGTCTTCCTCTTCCCATATATACAAAATTTGTTTCATCGGATCTGCAGGGCCCTGCAAATGGTTTCCTCGCATTGCTTGAACTGGCGTCGTTGTCAGAAATCTTTCACATTTTCAATAAGCTCTCAATTCTTTCCCCAGCTATAACCACGTCTACAAAGCTGGTGGAAGAAAAAACAGCCAGTCTATCAATATAAGTCCCCTGGAGGGTGTTCATGAACATATCTGCCATTTCCCTTTCTGACATTGGGGGTTGAACGGCAGCAGCTAATTGCCTCCATCTTTGGACGTACTCTCTAAAGCTTTCTCGGGAAGATTGTGACATTCCCATCAGAAGGGTTCTGTTTGGAGCCATGTCCAGATTATATTGATATTGACAAATGAAAGCTTCGGCCAAGTCTTTCCAATTCCTTACTGTGGCCCTGGTCAAATGAGAGTACCACTCCTGGGATTCCCCTGTCAAGCTATCCTCAAAATAAAACATCCACAATTTTTCATCCATGGTGTAGGCTTTCAATCTCCCCAGGAAAGACTGAAGATGGGTACGAGGGCAAGATGTACCATTGTATCGTTCAAAACAGAGAGGTTTGAATTTGTGAGGAATTCATACCCCCTCCACTAGTCCCATATCCATGACATCAAAACCCAGAGAGTTTTGAGACTCCAGAGACCTTAGCTTTTCTGCTATCTCGTCCAACCGACGATCATAGACTTCGTCTCCTGCCCCGACCATAGTAAATTGTTCTTCCTGAGGGTCCTCCTGTAAGGCCCTCCCTCCAGTGTTTCCTTGGGTGTTCCTTATAGCATTGATGTCTGGGTTTAGATGAGGTCCAAACTCTGGGGGATCAGTACGAGGCTGTACATGATCGTTGTTGCTGGTACCCCATGTACCTAGGTGGTTTTCTTCTGGAGTTTGCCGCTCGACCAACTCTCTCAGTATCTCCTAGCTCTGGGCCAGCCCAGTCATCACTGCCATAAACTGATTCATTTGGGCCCTCATCTCAGTCCTTTCATTAGCCATTTGGGTTCTTATGTCAGTCAGATCTTGTTGAACCTGATCCATTTGTAAGCCCGAAAGGTTGTTTCTTGTCGGATACCGGTGAACTCTATTGACGGGGAATACTCTTCTACGAGCAATGTTTCCTGAAACCACAACAAAGTGAGAAACAACAAAAAACAAAACCTACAAAACAAAGAAATGAGGTTAGTATGCAATGCAGGATGTCTATTTATCTTCCAAGGGTATCCGGTTTGGTTCTTTGGTTTTGACCTTCCAGACCTCGAGGAATGATGATGTTGAAGAGAGATAAAGCCCATGAAATAATACAAATCCATATATTACAAAGTGTAAAGATACAAAGTTTGATGGCAATGAAACTGGTCAACTTCTTGTGCTTATCCTGATCCTTTGATCTCTTCAACCCCTCCCGGAGCTTCAACTCTGAGATTTCCTTCTGTGCAGCTAACAAGGCCTCCTGACTCTTCTTCTCATTGGCTTCCAGCTGCTCTATCCTATCCTGGGTCCTTTGATCTTCCTGTGATCGAGCCTCAGTGATCCTGATCCACCTAGCCTGACTCTCCTCTAAGTAATGCTCAACTCTGGCCTTCTGAGTCTTGGCTTCCTTGCAAGCATTCTTTAATACCAACTCTCCTGCTCTAGCCCTTCTGATGTAATCATCTGTCTTCTCAATCTTGGTCAAGTTCTCAATCTGGAGCTTCTCTAACCTTTCATTATCCAGACGACTATCATTCCTCTCCCAGAGAGTCTTCTTCAAAGCTTCAGAGAGCTGAGTATTCCTTTCCATCAACTTCTCAAACTCCTCTAAACTGAAAGTAGTTGTAGGCTCTACTGCTGATGGTCCAGGTACATCCTCTATGGTGAATGGCATACGGGTGATTTGTCCCCTGACACGAGACCAGTCAAGATACTGAGCTGAAGCTATGTTGTTGCACTTGCCAAGAATAGTTGTCCCCTTAGTCTGAATATTGTCCCAAGCCCAGGCTGCCTGTCTGACAATGGCAAGGTTGTGCTGAAAGTCACAATAGAGGGTCTCTATCAAGTCCTTCTCTCTTGGTGGATGTACCAAGGAATACCCTAATTGCCTTTTGAATAGAAAAGGGTTATAGTTGATGCAACCCTTCACTCCAATCAGGGGTACATTGGGATACTGCCCACATCTGGTGATGATATCTTTTCCCTTGGTGCTCTGAGTGCACCATCTGATGTCTTCTGATGTAAGGGCAATCATTCTCTTAGCCCAGTTCCTTGGCTGATGAGGATTTAAGAAAGTGTCTGACTTCGGAAAGTGCCTCAATAACCAACAGTAGAAGAGAGGTGCGCAACATATAACTAATCTTCCCCTCTGCTTCTCATTCCTTTGATGCAATGAGTAGTAAAAGTCTCCAAGCAAGGTAGGGACTGGATTCTTCAATAGGAAAAGGTGGATACCACTCTTGCTTACAAACTTAGGCTCGTCTGCAAACAAAATGACTCCATATATGCTGAGGGACAGAAGAGCACAAACAGTGTCCCACTTCCCTGCTGCAGCATGAAGGGTGGCCTGAGTAACCAAGAAATCTAAATGAAGGCCTGGGATTCCAGCCTTGGTGGTCATATTCTGGTCAATGAGAGTGGATTCCAAGTGCAAAGCCTTAGCTACATCTTCATTCTTAGGAGCAGCCATCTCAGGGTTGAAGGGAATCCCTCTCCTGATGGGGACACCTAACAACATAGAGAAATCTTCCATCAAAGGTCCCAACTGAAAATCTGGGAAAGTGAAACATCTGAGAGGAGGATCATAGAATTGGAGACAGGTGTGGATCATGCTCCTCTGTGATGCATCCAGGTCCATGATCATGTCCATAATTCCACCATAATGTTCCCTGAATAAAGGGACATGATCAGGAGTGATGAGTGCCTGTATTTGCCTGATGCCTGTCAAAGTGGGCTCAAAGAAATGATATGTGATGTTGCTCTTCCTGGATGGGTCCATGCTGACAATGGATGCTGATGAAGAAGACTGAGGATAACTGTTGATAAAGGCAACTGAAGAAGATGCTGAAAGAAGAGTCTCTGATGAAGACAACTGGTGAAGAGAGTTGAAAAGAATCTCTGATGTAGCTGATGTAGATAGCTGAAGGAATCTGAGCAGCAGAACAGGTCAAAACCAAACCAAAGATAAGATGTGGATACCATGTAAAACAAATAGACAAATGTTAAATGATGTAAAATGATGTATGCAGGATGATATGCAAAGGGTTTGTGATCAAGTGCTGGATCTGTTATCTGCCTTGATAGGGTCCATGTGTGTTCATAAGTCCAGATGGAGGCTTAAAGAACCAGTAACCAGGTGGGGGACTCAAATAAAGAGTCACAAGTCAAGGGTTTCACAAGAACAGTCCAAAATGATGCAACCTTAATGAAACTAGTAACAAGGTATGATGAGGCCAAGGGTTCCTGCAAACCTGTAAACATCCTAACCCCCTCACATGTATTGTTCTAGAACAAGGATCCTCAGACTTGGATCAGTTATGAGAAGTGTAAACACTTCTAACCCGGAGGTACAATGTTTACAATAACCATAAAAGATCCTCCTCTAATTCACCTCAGATGCTGAAGGTCATAAAAAGGTCATCCAGACTTAGCAGGCTTCCCAGATAGCCCTAGTATTACAGGAAATCCGTAGCACAGAGTTCTCAAGAAGAAACCAATGTCTGAACCGTATTTCATATTCCCGCACTAGACCGAAATGGAATGGGAAAGAATATGAAGCCACTCTATCCTATGTGTCACTCAGGCTCCTGGTATGGAACCTTAATCACTCAAAAATCCCTCCCACCAAAACAGACAAGAGATCCAGCACAAATGGCATGATGATAACAATACGAAATGCATATAAACAGTAAATGAAAGCAATAAATAAAGCTGTACAGAAAGAAATAAATAAAGCAATAAACAAAAAGCATAAGCAGCACATAACACCCCAATAAACACAAACCAAACAAGCGATAGGAGAAACCCACAAAAGGAACCAGAAACCCTGGTTGCAAGATAGCTTCCCCAGCAGAGTCGCCAAGCTGTCGCTCCCGAAGATTTGCATCCTGGTACAAGCGCGAACGGTCGGTGAAAAGAGAAATGAAGGTGAAGATGAATAGAGTCGCCAACTAGGCATTTTTATCCCGAAGGAAAGGTAATGCACATAAACCTAGAAAGAGATGGATAAGACGGTTGCGAACCAGAGAAACTGAGAAAGGGGTTGGTTACAATCTGGGAAGGTATTAGCACCCAGATTGTCCGTCGTACTCGACGGGATCCACACTTACAAGATTGTGTTTAAAGGGGTAGGGTATATGCTATCTGTATGCAAGAGCTGGAAAAGAAATATACAAGTGTCAGTGCAAAAGGGGTGAATGCTTAGGAACTGAGGCTTTGAAAATGTCGCTCCCACCTGATGACACAGGGCCAAGAGGGGTACAGACGCGAATGGTCGGCGAAAGAAGAACACAAAGGTGAACTAAAAAGAGTCGCCAGCCAGGAATTTTTATCCCGAAGGAAAGGTAATGCTGCATAGACCTAGAAAAGGATGGATAAGACGGTCGCATACCAGAGAAACTGAGAAAGGGGGTTAGTTACAACCTGGGAAGGTATTAGCACCCAGATTGTCCGCCGTACTCGACGGGATCCACGCTTGAAAGATTTGTGTTTAAAAGGGGTAGTGTCTGTGTTATTTTGTGTATCAAATCTGGAAAAGAATGCAAGTGTCAGTGTAAAAGAAATGTGAAGTGAATAAAAGAAGTGTCAGTGTAAAGAAAGAGTGCAAAGCTCAAGACTATGAGGCTTAAAGAATAAGGCTGGAAGAAAGGGGAATATACAGAGACTTTTGTTCGATAACTGTTAAGTTATGCCTACGTATCCTCTCGTGCAATGAGGAAGTCAGAACACCGTAGTTCGACTCAAAGAGACGGAAAGGTAAATTGACTTGTGAACTGCTTACTTGTCTATGCTCAAGTGTATGACCTGTCTGGCTCAGGTGCTAACTGTCTTGCATTAGACGGAAGAAGCGAGTTCTCGTTTATGAGTGAATGAGGTGAGAAAAGAATCCCAGAGGAGACGATTATTGTTTGTTTTTAGTGTTTTCAGTCTTTTATTGCTTTTTGAATTTGTCATAAGAAAATGAGCTTAAGCCTAAACCAGGGGTTAGTAAACTCATCACATCTTCCTTCTGATTAGGGGTAATGAGAATACCTTAAGTATGAAGTAAACACCCCACACTTAATCACCATGATGTAGGATTAAGATCATTAACCTACTTGTAACTATTTAGATGTTTTGGGAGTTTTTGTTTAGTGTTAAGTAATGAGTTTAAGCCATAATCAAGGATTTAATGGACCCCTTACACCATCCTAATAGAAGGATGATAGATGAGATCATTTAAGCTGAGGAAGGCTCCTCAACTTAATCCATGATTAGGGATTAACCTCATGAAAAAAAAACCTTTATTAAAGTGGATTTTAGTTAATGATGAGATTAAGAAGTGGATTTTATGGTTTGTAAGACAACTTAAGGGGGACTTGTCCATTAACACTAGGGTTAGTCCTTCTTAACCAATTAAGGAAGAATTAGAACCCTAATGCAAGGCCCAAGTTACAAGCTTGATGTCTTGGTGATTATTAAGTGAATTGATTATAGGATTTAAACACATTAAGGGTTTAACACTTAGGTTTAAAGTTATACACTCCATCCTAATAGAAGGATACAGGTATAACCTTAATCACAAAGCCCTAAAACCTTTAAGGTTTAGTCCTTGATTAAGAGATGAGAAGAGAAGACACAAAGATGACACAAAGGTAGAAAATAATGGGGGACTAATAAAACCCTAATTATGATCATGCTTGGGTGTTCCTAGGGTTTATGAAGCTTGCAAGAAGATCTTCAAGAGAAAAGCCACCAAGGAAGAAGCAGGATAAAGGAAGAGAAGCAAGAAGAAGCAAAACAACTTGCTTCACTTAAGAAGACAAGTTGCTTGAAGAAAGAAAGTGAGGAGGGAACATGGGTGAGCAAGCTCACTCTAATCCACAAATAAAGCGCAGCAATGATGCATAATAGAGAAGAGAAGAGGTTATGAGAAGTGAAGGCAAATTCACTTCTCAATGACTTACCACCTGAAAAGTTAGCAGAAAGAAATGAAATGAAGTGAACATGAAATGAATGCAATGATGCAAACCAAAACCAGAAGAATAAACATGATGTTAATGATGCTAAGAGATAAAGCAAACACATGTCAAGAGCTGTAGATGATCATACAAGGGTAAGGATGCAAATGAAGCATGTTTTGAACCATGAAAGTTCATGACAGTTTATGAAATGGAATGAATGCATAACATGGAAAATGAATGATGCAATGATCAAACATGATTCTAATGTGTCCTAAGATGTCTTAGAAGTTATGTGAATGCACAAAATGTCATGGCAAGTTCATGTATGCAAGCATATGGAAGATGGATGCAAATGAAGGCAAAAATTAGGGTTTATACATAACATACAATACAAAAATCAAAACCAGAAGCAAATGACATGATAAAAAAAATGAAAATGGGAACAAAGGTACCCTAACCCTACACAAGTTCACTGTCCAAAGGAGGAGACCTAACTCTTAACCTAATGGGGGTTATGATTTTCTCAAGTTAGCTAGGGTTTTAAGGCACTTCAAAAGGGAAAATGCACAACAAATTGAAAATGAGAGATAAATTCATGCCAATTTTATCCTAGAAACTACATGATATGAAGAATGCAATGCAAAAAGAACCATCATCAAACTCTTCAAGGTTAGGCATAATGGATTTTTCTAAGTTAGGGAAAAAATATTGACTTTTAAGAACTTTAATTCCAAAGAAAAAATGTCAAAATATATCAAGAACCAAAAAGAAATTTGTTTGAAGGGTTTGATAATGTTTCTAAATGTATCAAAATGCAATGTGATTTTTTTTGTGATTTTTAGAAACTTAAATGTCATTTTAATTAATTAATTCTCATTAACTAATTAAAATAAACACTTAAATATTTTTAAAATACGAAAATTATGCAAAAAATAAAATAAAAATTATTTTCAGAAAGAGAAAAATATTTTAAGGTATGATGCAAAAAATGAGATTTTTTAGAAATGATTTGCTTTTTTAAATAAAATGTGCAAGAAAAATGAATAAAAATGAAAATAAAATTGAATTAAATGGAAAGTAATTAGATCCTGAGGTCTAGATTCAAAGTCACAAGGAAATGGTTGACTGGCGCGCGTTTTAAAGGCTGGGATTTGTCTTGAGTTAATTAACCTAATTAATTAATTTAATGACGAATTAGGGTTTAATCAAGCCATCTGGAGCGTTCATACGCGCGGGTAACTCAAGATCCAAAGGCCTCAATTCAAACTTGGCTTAATTACAGGATTAGGGCATAACCACTTTCAGGCGACCAGAACAGTGTTCCGGTCGTCTTCTCCGACGAGCCCAAACCCTAACTTCTCTCTCAGGCTACCAATCTCCAAATTTCTTGCACAAAAATGATCCTCTAACAATCCTAAACCTAAATCCCCAACCAAAACTCATTTATTTTGCATCATAAACACGAATCGAACCAAAACGTAAAAACTGGCAAAAGTTCCAGAGCTTGCATACATGGTGGTTTCTCAACCATTTTCAAAAATAATTATATCCCCATGATCAGGGGAGCATACAGAACCATAAAAGAACTTAAAAGCAAGCTTCTGGAAAAAAAGTTCACAAGTTGTACCTGAGATGGAACCTCCTGATGTTGGGCTTTCTGGATCCCTCTTTGATGCAAATCCTCTCCTATGAAACTCCTGATGATGGAATGAAACTTAGAACAAGCTTATGTGGCCTGGTTTGAAGGTTTTGGTTCTGGTGTAGCAGATTTGGAAGGTTATGTATGTGGTGCTTTAGGCTGTTTCAGTGCTTGGTTCTTGATCCATGGGTGATTTGTGACTTATTGGTGAAGAAAAGTTTGAGGTTTGATTGTTGTGGGCAGAGTTTCGAAGAGGTGAAGGGATTTGCAATTTTTCTCAATCCTGGCTTATGGGAGGCTGTTGGCTTGTGTGTGTATGTTTTTCAAGTCCTTGAGGTCCACATATGAGGTTCTGATTGGGCAGAGGGTTGGTAGTGGCACAATTTGATTGGTATGGGCAAAATGCAAGAAATTCATGACTTTGTGTACTTGAGGTATGGCTCGGGTCAGAGGGAGATTAGGGGCATGGCTGGGCTCAACATGGATCAAGGAAGGCCCTTAGATTGCTTTTGTGCAGCTGTAATGGCTAGGGCAAGTGGTAGCATGGCTCTTGCAACTTTTCCCTCTTTGGAAGTCTTTGTGAATCAAGGCAAAGGAACCTCTAAACTCTTGGGAAAATTGCAGCCAAATGGGCCATATGAAGTTGTCATGATGTCTTGAGCTCACTTAACAACTAATTCAAACATTAAAAGTTCCTTTTGCAAAAATTCCATTCTTGAAGATTCATGAGAAATGCCTTATGTGACTTGTATTTCAAGGCATAAAAATGGGAAACCTCTTAAGCAATTCTGAATTATGGACCATGAATGTTGTTTGTGTGATGATTATAAGTTGATTAGAGGTCACATTTGGCTTTGGCAAGTGTTTTTGCAAGTTTCCTATTTGGAACAAAAGTGAAAATTAAGTGATTTTTCCCAACTTTGTAAAGCCATAACTTTAGTTCTAGAATGAATTAGATCAATTTATTGTACTTTTTGAAAATGGGAGGATCCAATCTACAACTTTCATGACCAAGATTTTTTCATTTGAAGCATTTTTGAATCAAAAAGAGGAGGTTGAAAAACTTTCCCAAAATGGCAAGTTTGCATTATAAGTCACTTTCCCAAAATGGCAACTTTTCAAATGGCTTGAAATTCTTCAATTTTGTGAACTTATAACTTCTTCTAAGATCAAATAAAGATCATACACACCCAAAATGATGGAGAAGACCCTTTGGTTGGATGATTGGGGGCCTCAGATGCCCTGATTTTGCATTGACTTGCTCAAGAAGTCATCTATTGATCAGATGCCTTCCCCATTGAATTTTTCCATGAAAATTGGTATGTAGGATCCTTATATCATATAGAGACCCATAGAAACAAGAATGAACAAAAAAATTGGAGTTATGGCCTCTGAAACCAAAACCCTAATTTTAGGTCATCTGTGTAGTTAAACCTGACTCTGCTTCCATGCCTTTCTCAGTTCTTGTGATTCTTTGACTTCATTGATCTTGGGAGGATATAATATGATGCTTAAACATACATGGACCCTCTTGAGATGATTGGAGACCCTTGGAGTGGCTCAGATAGCTCAGGAATTGCTCAGATCACAAACCCTAGATGTAGAGGACTTTGAATCAATGCAGTGAAGCAAAAATGCAATATGAGATGATATGATTGAGCTTATGCAAATGAAAAGATCACAAGCCATGGTGAAATGAGTGAGGAAAAATTTGGGGTGTTTACAGAAAAGAATGCTGAAAGAATGGGAAGACACAAATACTTTTGTTCGATAACAGTTAAGTTATGCCTACGTATCCTCTCGTGCAATGAGGAAGTCAGAACACCGTAGTTAGACTCAAAGAGACTGGAAAATAAATTGAATGTGAACTGCTTTCTTGTCTATGCTCAAGTGTATGACTCATCTGGCTCGAGTGCTAACTGTCTTGCATTAGACGGAAGAAGCAAGTTCTCGCTTATGGAGTGAATGTGATGAGAAAAGAATCCCGGAAGAGACGATTATTGTTTTTTTTTTGTGTTTTCAGTTTTGTTATTGTTTTTGGTGTTTTGCATAAGTTAATGAGCTTAAGCCTAAATCAAGGGCTTGTAAACTCATTATATCCTCCCTGATTAGGGATAATGAGCCTACTTAAGTATGAGATAAGCATCTCAACCTAATTACCATGATGATGTAGGATTAAGATCATTTACCTACTTGTAATTATTAAGTGTTTTTGGATTTTGTTAGTGTTAAGTAATGAGTTTAATCTCTAATCACAGATTAGTGAACTCATTACACTATCCTAATAGAAGGATAATAGATGAGAACACTTAAGCTGAGGAAGATACCTCAACTTAATCCATGTTTAGGGATTAAATTCATTATATAACAAACCTTTATAAAATGGATTTTAATTAAAGAATGAGATTAAGAAGTGAATTTTATGGTTTGTAAGACAACTTGAGGAGGACTTGTCCATTAAACACTAGGGTTAGTCCTTCTTAACCATAAGGAAGAATTAGAACCCTAATGTAAGGCCCAAGTTACAAGATAAAGTATTAATGATTATTAATGTGTTTTGATTGAGAGGTTTAAACAAATTAAAGGTTTAACACTTAGGATTAAAGTTATACACTCTATCCTAAGAGAAGGATGCAGGCATAACCCTAATTCAAAAGTCCTAAAACTTTAATAGTTTAGTCTCTAATTATTGAGATGAGGAGAGAGACTCAAGGAGACTCAAAGGTAAAAAGTCTAAGGTGGACTAAACATAACCCTAAGATTATCATGCTTGGATGTTCCTATGGTTTGTAAGGCTTGAGAAAGATCTTCAAGGAAGCGACCAATGGAAGAAGCAGATGAAAGGAGGAGGACGCAGATGAACACAAGTGAATTAGATTCACTTCAAAGACATATAAAAATGCATATGAATGAAATAAGGAGAAGTGAAAGGTGAAGGAAAATCCAGCTCCCAAATAAATTACCAAAAGTACCTGAAAGTGTTAGTATGAATGCATAAGGTATAAAGCATAAAGAAATGAAGTGAAATGAGGTGAGATGAGATGCAAATACCAAATCTAGAAGTGTTTATGCTATGTAAATGTCATGTGAGATGATGCAATGTCATACAAGATGCACTTGAATGATCATACAAGAATGAGATGTTATGAAAGCATGCTTTAAAGTTTGAAAACACATGGATGCTTATGAAATGAAATGAATGCAAAACATGGCAAGTGAATGAAGAAATGATCAATCAAGGTTTTAACATGTCCTAAGATGTCTAATATGACATATGAATGCATGAAATGTTATGGCAAGTTCATGTGATGATGAATATGCAAGGTGAATGCAAATGAATATGAGAAATTAGGATTACATGGATATGTGAGATGCAAACGAACAAAACAGAAGCATACAACATGATAAAAAAAATAAAACCAATCTCAATCAAACCCTAAACCCATATAAGATTACACCCCAAAGGAGAAGGTCAGAAGCTAATCCTATTGAAAGTTATGAATTTCTAAGTTAACTAGGGTTTTTTGGGTGATTCAAAAGGAAAAAATGCAAATCAAATTGAAAATGCAAGATAAATTCATGAGGAAAATGGCCTATAAACTACATGAAATATGTAACACAATGCAAAAAGAATTAAGTTCAAACTCTTCTTGGTTAGGTAGAAATGATTTTTCAAAGTTAGGGTTCAAAAATGTGATTTTAATGACCCTTAATTCAAAGAAAATTGGCAAATTATGATCAAACCTAAAAATAAATTTGTGTGAAGCGTTTGAAAATGTTTCTAAATGCATTGGGATGATTCATGATTTTTTTGGTGATTTTTAGAAACCTAAATGTATTTTTAATTAATTAAAATATTTTAATTTATTAAAAATAACATTTAAACATTTTAAAAATACTTTTTTAATGCAAAAAATAAAATAAAAATTATTTTTGGATGAAGAAAAATATTTAAAGTCATAATGCAAAAGAAAATATTTTTTGGATGCTTTTTGATATTTTAAATAAATTGTGCAAAAAAAATGAAATTTAAATGAAATAAAAATGATTTAAATGAGAAGTATGCATATCTAATGGTTGAGATTCAAATGGAAAAGGAGGGAGTTGACTGCATGCGCAATCCAATGGCCAGCATTTAAATTGAGTTTTAATTAAGTTTTACAATTAATTAATCAGGATTAAACTTAATGGACTAATCTGAACCTTACAAGGCCTAACCCTAATCACCATCCAATGGTCAGAAATGAAACTGGGAAATAAAATAGGGATTAGCCCTAATTACGCTCAGGTGGCCGGAGAAGACATCCGGTCATCTTCTCCGGCCAACCCCTCACCTGAGTTTCTTCAAAACACTACCCCAAGCCCCCAAAACCTCCCGAATCAATCAACTAACTTCCTCAAACATTAATCCAGCCTTAAAATTCATTTATCATTCATCATCAACAGGATTCGAATAAAAACATCAAAACGGCAAAAGTTTCAGAACAAGCATACACACTCATCTCTCAACCATTTTCGAAAATAAACATATCAACATGATCAGTGAAGCATACAGAATCATTTAGAAACTTAAAAAAGGAGTTCTGGAAAAAATGTTCATCATGGCTACCTGAGATGGAGCTTTGTGTTCTTGAGCTTTCTGGGCCTTTCTTTTGTGCAAACCACCTCCTTTGATCCCTCTGAGTCTATTGTGATGCTAGGAATGAGTTTATTTTGGCTGAATCAAGAGTTCCAGTTCCGAGTATGCATAAATCGTGTTTGAGTTTGAGAGTGTTTTAGGCTATGGTGATGGGTGGGAAATGATCCTGGGGTGATGATGAGTTGATTGGTGGAAGAAGTTTGAAGTTTGATGGATTTAATGGATTTTGAGTTGTGGGAGTGTTCAGGCTCTTGTGTGTTATGAAATGTGATCCATAATGTTTGTTTAAGCCAATGGGATTATTCAGAAAGTGGGTGGTGGCATAGGCTGATTGGTATGGGAGTTTTTGCAAAAAGTCAAGATTGTGTACTATGAGGTATGGGCACGGGCCAAAGGAGATTTCATGGGGTGTCTGGCCTCAGTTGGGTTCAAGGATGGCCATGGGATTGATTTTGATGTGTTGGAAGGCTTGGATGAAGAGTTATCACATGTTTTGCAAATTTCCCTCTTTGAAGTTTCTTGGATCATAAGTCATGAAAACCCTAGGTTCAATGCATAATTCTGATGTTGTGAAGTGTTTGTGCACATTAGAAGTCATTAGAATGCTTGAACATGCAAAAATGCAAAATCCCTCTTTGACATGAAACTTGAAATTATAGGATTTTTGCCAACTTTGAAAGGCCATATATTGAGTTCTATGATGAATCAAGACATGTTCTTGTACTTTTTGAAAAGGGAAAGACCTAATCTACAACTTTCATGACCCAGAATTTTTCATTTGAAGCATTTTTGGTTATGAAAGAGGAGGTTGAAAAACTTTCCCAAAATGGAAAGTTTGCAATTGGCTCAAAATTATTCAATCTTGTGAACTTCCAACCACTTATAAGATCAAATAAAGATCATTGAACTTCAATTTGATGAAAATAACCCTTTGGTTTCATTGTTGGGGGCCTTAGATGCCCTGATTTTGACTTAACTTGCTCAGGAAGTTACCCATTGAACAAATGACTTCCACAATGAGCTTCTTCATAAAACTTGGTACACATGATCCTTATGACATATTAAGACCATTAGAAAATAGAATGACCCAAAAATTTGGAGTTAAGGCCTCTGAAACCAAAACCCTAATTTTAGTCATTTGTGTAGTGAAAACCCTTGCTCTGCTTCCATGCCTTTGCCAGTTCTTGTGATCCCTTGACTTTCATGAACTTTGAGGAGTATAATATGATGATGGAACACACATGGACCCTCTTGGAAAGCTTTGAGGCCTTTGGTATGGCTCAGATGGATTCTTGGATTGCTCATATGACAAATCCTAGATGCAGATGAACTTGAACTTATGCAGTGAAGAAAATATGCAATATGAGGTGTGATACCTATGTTAATGCAAACATGAAAGATCACAAGCCATGGTATGATAAAGAGTGAGTGAAAATTTGGGGTGTTTACACTATGCTTTGCATCCATTACATTTCATGAACATTCATGTGTTTTCATGTTTCTAAACATGCTTCCATAGCATCCTATACTTGTATGACCATTCATATGCATCTTGTATGACTTTGCATAATCTCATATGCCATTTACATTGCATTTTCACTTCTGACTTTGGTCTTTGCATCTCATTTCACTTCATTTCCTTTTTCCTTATGTGTTATGCATTCATACTAACATTTCAGGAGCTTTTGGGTAAGTTATCTGGGAGGTGGATTTGCCTTCACCTCCCACTTCCTCTTTCCTTTGCATATGCATATTTACATGTATTTTAAGTGAACTTACTTCACTTATGTTCCATCCTTCTTACTTTCTTTCTTTTAAGTTACTTATCTTCTTCAGGAAGTAAGTAACGTATTCTTCTTCCTCCTTCTCTTTTCATCTGCTTCTTCCATTGGTGGCCTTGAAGATCTTTCCTCTTAAGCCTCACAAAACATAGGATGTCCAAGCATGATAAATTTTAGGGTTTTGTATAGTCCCCCCAAGTTTTTTTACCTTTGAGTCTCCTTGAGTCTCTCTTCTCATCTCTTAATCAAAGTCTAAACTCTTAAAGTTTTAGGACTTTGGAATTAGGGTTATGCTTGCATCTTTATCTTAGGATGAAGTGTATAACTTTAATCCTTAGTGTTAAACCTTTAATTTGATTACACCTCTTAATCAAAACACATTAATAATCACTAAGACTTTATCTTGTAACTTGGGCCTTACATTAAGGTTCTATCTCTTCCTTAGGGTTAAAAGGGACTAACCCTAGTGTTTAATGGACAAGTCCCCCTCAAGTTGTCTTACAAACCATAAAATCCATTTCTTAATCTCATCCTTTAATTAAAATCCATTTAATAAAGGCTTGTTATATAATGAATTTAATCCCTAACCATGTGTAAACACCCCAAATTTGCCCTCACCCATTCACACCATGGCTTGTGATCCCCTCATATGCATAAACTCAATCATAGCATCTCATATCACATTTGTGATTCATTGTATTGGTTCAAAGTCATCTGCATCTAGGGTTTGTGATCTGAACAATCCAAGAGTTTCTTGAGCCACTCCAAAGGTCATCAATCACTTCAAAGGGGTCCATGTATGTTCAAGCATCATATTATATCCTCTCAAAGTCATGAATGTCAAAGAATCATAAGAACTGAGAATGGCATGGAAGCAGAGCCAGGTTTGACTGCACAGATGACCTAGAATTAGGGTTTTGATTTCAAAGGCCATAACTCCAAATTTTTTGGTCATTCTTGTTTCTATTGGTCTCTATATGCGTCGCTCCCGATAAATGGGACTGGCCCAAATAAAGGTACAGACGCGAACGGTCGGCGAAAGAGAACAATGAGAACACACAGCAGTGAACTCACTGGAAAGGAAAAGAGTCGCCAGCTAGGCATTTTTATCCCGGAGGAAAGGTAATGCTGCATAGACCTAGAAAAAGATATGGATAAGATGGTTGCGAACCAGAGAGACTGAGAAAGGGGGTTGGTTACAACCTGGGAAGGTATTAGCACCCAGATTGTCCGCCGTACTCGACGGGATCCACGCTTAAAAGATTTGTGTTTTAAAGGGGTAATGTTAGTGCAATCTGTGTATAAAATAGCTAGAAAAAGATGTACGGGTGTCAGTGTAAAGAAATGTGATGTGAATAAATGTACAGTGTCAGTGTAAGAAAAGGAATAAGATGCTTAAGATCATGAAGCTAAAAAGAATGAAGCTGGAAGGAGGGGGAATATATAGAGACTTTTGTTCGATAACTGTTAAGTTATGCCTACGTATCCTCTCGTGCAATGAGGAAGTCAGAACACCGTAGTTCGACCCAAAGAGACTGAAAGGTGAATTGGCTTGTGAACTACTTACTTGTCTATGCTCAAGTGTATGACCTGTCTGGCTCAGGTGCAAACTGTCTTGCATTAGACGGAAGAAGCAAGTTCTCGTTTGTGAATGAAGATGATGAGAAGAGAATACCGAAGGAGACGATTATTGTTTGTTTTTGAGTTTTCAGTCTTTTATTGCTTTTGAAAGTTTGTCATAAGTGAATGAGCTTAAGCCTAAACCAATGGGTTAGTAAACTCATCACATCTTCCCTCTGATTAGGGGTAATGAAAATACCTTAAGTGTGAAGTCAGATTCTCACACTTAATCACCTTTGATATAGGATTAAGATCATTAACCTACTTGTGATTAGTTAGATGTTTTTGGTGTTTTTGTTTAGTGTTAAGTAATGAGGTTAAGCCATAATCAAGAATTAAACAGACTCATTACACCATCCTAATAGAAGGATAATAGATGAGGGTGTTTAAGCTGAGGAAAATTCCTCAACTTAATCCATTATTAGGGATTAAACTCATGACAAAACAAGCCTTTGGTTAAGTGGATTTTATTTAATGATAAGATGATGAAGTGAGTTTTATGGTTTGTAAGACAACTTGAGGAGGACTTGTCCATTAACATTAGGGTTAGTCCTTCTTAACCAATTAAGGAAGAATTAGAACCCTAATGCAAGGCCCAAGTTACAAGCTTGATGTCTTGATGATTATTAGATGGATTGATTAGAGGAGTTAAACACATTAAGGGTTTAACACTTAGGATTAAAGTTATACACTCCATCCTAATAGAAGGATGCAGGCATAAGCTTAATCACAAAGCCTTAAAGCCTTTAGGGTTTAGTCCCTGATTATGAGGTAAGAAGAGGAGACTCAAAGAGACACAAAGGTAAAACTAAGAGGGGAGACTAATCAAAACCCTAATCATTGTCATGCTTGGTTGTTCCTAGGGTTTGTGAGGTTTAAGAAAGAAATCTTCAATGGAACCACCAGGAAGCAGATGAAAGGATCAGGAGAAGCAAAGCAACTTGCTTCATTCAAGAAGACAAGTCACTAGAAGAGAGAAAGTAAGGAGAAGAAGAATGAGCAAGCTCAAACTCAAACACATAACAAAATGCAGCATGGATGCATAAGAGGGATGAAAAGAAAAAGTGGGAAGTGAAGGCAAATCCACTTCCCAAAGTTACTTACCACCTGAAAAGTTAGAAAAGAAATGCAATGCAATGCAAAATGAAATGAGATGGCATGATGTAAATCAAAACCAGGAGCATATATGAGATGATAATGATGCTATGACATGGTGCAAACATGAATCAAGACATGAGGATGATCATACAAACTTATGGATGCAAATGAAACAAGTTAAGGACCATGAACATACATGAAAAGTAATGGAATGCAAATGACTTACAACATGGGAAATGCAAGATGCAATGATCAAACATTCTTTCAATATGTCTTATGATGTCAAATGAATCACATGGATGCATAAAATGTCATGGCAAGTCAAGGTATGAATGCAAATGCAAGATGGATGCATATGGAAACCCAAATTAGGGTTCATGATCAAAGCATCAAACATAAACCAAAATCAGAAGCAAACATCAATATAAAAAAATTGAAAATGCACTTAAAGGATCCCTAAACCTGTACTAATTCACTGCCCAAAGGAGAGGTTCCAACTCTTAACCTAATTCAAGTTATGATTTTCTTAAGTTTTCTGGGGTTTTAGGGTTCCTTAACAAGAAAAATGCCAAACAAATGGAAAATGAAAGATCAAATCATGGCTATTTAATCTCACAAACTACATGATATGTTAAACACAATGCAAAAAGAATCAAAGTCCAACTCTTCATGGTTAGGCAGAAATGATTTTTGGAAGTTTGGATCAAAATAATGCATCAAAATGATTTTAATTCTATGAAAAATTCTCAAAATGCATCAAGATCAAAAAAGAAATTTGGTTTGAGGGTTGGACAATGTTTCTAAATGTTTTTTAATGTTTCATGAATTTTTTGGTGATTTTTAAATACCTAAAAGTATTTTTAATTAGTTAATTCTCATTAATTAATTAAAAATAAGCTTTTAAATATTAAAAAATATTTTTTGAATGCTAAAAATAAAAATAAAAATATTTTTGTGTTCTGAAATTTAATAATAGCTTGCATAAAAAATTCCAGAATTTTTGAAATGATTTTACTATTTTTAATAAAATATAGAAAACAAATGAATTAATATGAAAATTAAAATGAATTAAAACTAAAAATAGAAAAGTAATCAGATCCAAAGGCCCTCATTTAAACTTGTTGCGCGCGCGTTTGACCTGGCGCCATATCCAAGGGCCAGCATTCAAACCTGGCTAATTAATGATTAAGCCCTAATGACAACCCTAATGACTTTCAGGCGACCGGAACACTGTTCCGGTCGTCTTCTCCGATCACCCAAAACTTCAAACTCTCTCTACACGCATCTAAAACGAAATCTAATTAAACAGAAATGATCCCCACTTAAAAACGAATCAAAACCCCCATTCAAACAACATTTATCATTCCTAAACAATGAGAATCGAATCAAACTAGTTTTAGGGCAAAAAGTTTCAGAACAAGATTAAACTCTCATCTCTTCACCATTTTCAAAACCAACCACATATTCATGATCAGGGAAGCATGTAGAACAACTTAGGAACTCTAAAAATCATTTCTGGAAAAAATGTTCATGAAGCTACCTGAGTTTGAAGCTTTTCAATCTGGAACTTTCTGACCTTCCCTTCTGTGCAAAACCACTCCTGGGACCTCCCTGATGAAGCTTTGATGATTGAAAAGAGTTTGTGTTGGCTGGTTTGGAAGTTTGAACAAGTTCTGTTCAAGCTCAGGTGAGAATCGTGTTTATGATTCAGGCAGTTTAGGGCAAGGATGAGGGTTGCTTTCTGACCAGGATGATGAGTTGAGTTGATCTATGAAGTTTGTTTGTGAGTTTGTGAGTTGTTTTTTGAGTTTCGAAAGTTTTTGACTTTGAGAGTGAAAATGAGAATGTGATGCTATGGCTGGTTTCAGGCTTGCTGGTTATGTGCTTTGGTTTGCAATTTGTTTGTATAAATAATTGCTATTGGTCAGAAGATGTGACATGCCCTTTTGTGATAGGTATGGTAGCTTTTGCAAATTTGTCAACTTTGTGTAAGAGAAAGCATGGGTCATGTTCTAACCAAGTACAGCAAGGGTGTGCTGCGCAGCATGGTGAGGGAAAAGGCTAGGGTTGATCAGCAAAGTAGCTAGCAAGTGGATGAGGTGTTATGATGGATTTTGCAACTTGGTTCATTTTGGTTCTCATGAAAAGATCTTGTTCCAAAAGCCATACAAATGTGTAATTCTTTGGTCCATTCTGAACTTTAGATGCCACATGATCATGTTATGTGAATTAGAAGTCCATTTGATAGCTTTAGAACACTTGATCAAGTCATTTTGCAAAATACCTCTTTGGTAGAAACTTTGAAATTTTGTGATTTTTGCCAACTTTGACAAGCCATAACTTTTGATCCAAAATGAATTAGGTTATGTTCTTGTACTTTTTGAAAAGGGAAAGATCCATTCTACAACTTTCATGACCAAAGTTTTTCCATTTGAAGCCTTTTTGAATCAAAAAGTAAGGGTTGAAAAAGTTGCATAAAATGACATTTTCATCAAAAGTCAAACTTGCCCAAAAAGTCAACTTTGCAAAAGACTTGAAATTCTTGAATTTTGTAAACTTCAAACCTCTTACATGATCAAATAAAGATCATATGCACCCAAAATAATGAAGAACACCCTTTGGTTGGGTCATTGGGGGCCTCAGATGCCCTGATTTTGCACTGACTTGCTTGAAAAGTCAACTCTTGATCAGATGACTTCCCCATGGAATTTCTTCATGAAAATTGATATGCATACTCCCTATACCATATAGAGACCAATGTAAACAAGAATGACCAAAAAAATTGGAGTTATGGCCTCCGAAACCAAAACCCTAATTTCAGGTCATCTGTGCAGCCAAACCTGGCTCTGCTTCCATACCATTCTCAGTTCTTGTGATTCTTTGACATTATTGACTTTGAGAGGATACAATATGATACTTGAACACACATATACCCCTTTGAAGTGATTGGTGGCCTTTGGAGTGGCTCAAGAAGCTCTTGGGTTGCTCAGACCACAAACCCTAAATGCAGATGACCTAGAACCAATGCAATGACTCAAAAATGTGGCATGAGATGATATGATTGTATTTATGCATATGAAATGACCACAAGCCATGGTGTGAATGGGTGAGGGCAAAATTTGGGGTGTTTGCAATATGTTATAGGGAGCATGCATATCAATTTTCATGAAGAAATTCAATGGGGGAAGTCATCTGATCAAGGGTTGACTTTCTAGGCAAGTCAGTGTAAAATCAGGGCATCTGAGGCCCTCAATGACCCAACCAAAGGGTGTTCATCATCATTTTGATTATGTGTGATCTTTACTTGATCATGGAAGATGTTGGAAGTTCACAAAATTGAGGAATCTCAAGTCATTTGCAAAGTTGACTTTTTGGGAAAGTTGACTTTTAATGAAAATTGCCATTTTGGGAAACTTTTTCAACCCTTGCTTTTTGATTCAAAAATGCTTCAAATGGAAAAAATTTGGTCATGAAAGTTGTAGAATGGATCATTCCCTTTTCAAAAAGTACAAGAACTTGACCTAATTCATTTTGGATCAAAAGTTATGGCTTGTCAAAGTTGGCCAAAATCACAAAATTTGAAGTTTTCTACCAAAGAGGCATTTTGCAAAATGCTATGATCAAGTGTTCTAAAGGCCTCAAATGTGTACCATTTCTTCACAACATGATCACAAGACCTCTAAAATTCAGAATGGGCTAAGGGATCACTCATTTTCATGACTTATGGAGCAAGAAATTTCTAAAGAAGCAAAAGTGAAGCAAGTTGCAAAAACTCACTCAAGTTTGAATCCACTTGTTTGATGACTTCATAATCAATCCTAGGGATCTCCACACTTCTTGCTGCGCAGGACACCCCATTTGTCCTTGGCTAGCTAGTAGCCCATGCCTCTCTTACACCAATTTGACATTTTGGCAACTTGAGCCATACCAATCACAGCAGTACACATCAACTCATCTGACCAATCCCATTTGTTTATACAAATCAAAAGCAAGCCAAAGCACATAAGACACGGGCCTGAAAGCACCAAGAACACAACACTCTCATTTTACACCCCATTTGCAAAACTCTTCGAAACACTCTCCTCAAGCTGCAAACACACAAACCAACTTCACAAATCAACTCAGCATACTTCACTGGTCACAAACCACCCATCACCATAGCTTGAAACTCACTGAAACCAAAATACGATTCCTGCCCCTCTTTGAGCAGAACTTCAGCTATCTTTCAAACCAACCATTGTAAACTTCAAACAAGCATTGAAAGCTTCTCAGGAGGTCCAGTGGAGTTGATTGGAAGCAAGAAACCAGCCAGAAAGTCCCAGAAATCAAAGCTTCGATTCAGGTAGCCATGAAATTTCATTTTTCCAGAACCTTTATTTCTTGTTTCTAAATGATAAAGCATGCTTCCCTGAGTTCACTGAGCCTTTTACTTTTGAAAAAGATTGAGAAATGAGTTTGTATGGTGTTTCTGAAAATTTTGCAGTTTTTGATGTTTGATTCGTATCTTGATTTTGAGTTGAAATAAATGGAATTTGTTGCTGGATTATGTTTTGTTGTTGATTATTGATTGTTTCTGGAGCTTTTGGTGAAGTTTCATGGCGTTTTGAGGGATTCAGGGAAGGGGTTGGCCGGAGAAGATGACCGGAACACTGTTCCGGTCATCTGAGAGTAATTAGGGTTTAGTCTTAATTACGTGAATTTGAATCCTGGCCGTCCAGATGCATGCCAAGTCCACTCCCGCGCGTGTGAGTTTGAATGATGGCCATTGATTGTGTTGACTTTTCTTTTTTTCAGTTTAATTTCATTTTATTTCCATTTAAATTCATTTGTTTTGTTCAATTTATTAAAAATAGTAAAACATTTTCAAAAATTCTGAAATTTTTTGTCAAAGATTCAATCAATTTTCGGAAACCAAAAACATTTTTATTTTTATTTTTTGCATTAAAAAATATTTTTAAATCATTTAAAAGTTTATTTTTAATTAATTAATGAGAATTAATTAATTAAAAATACTTTTAGGTATTTAAAAATCACAAAAAAATTCATGAAACCTTTAAAATCATTTAGAAACATTGTCCAACCTTCAAACCAAATTTCTTTTTTGATCTTGATGACTTTTGACAATTTTCCATGGAATTAATTTCATTACAAGGCATTATTTTGACCCAATCTTCTAAAAATTCATTTCTGCCTAGTCTTTAAGAGTTGGACTTTGATTCTTTTTGCATTGCATCATATATAGCATGTAGTTTATAGGATTAAATTGGAATGATTTGATCTTGCATTTCTTTTTTGTTTGACATTTTTCTTGACAAGGTGCCTTAAAACCCTAGCAATCTTAAGAAATTCATAACCCTCATTAGGTTAAGAGTTAGAACCCCTCCTTTGGGCAGTGAGTTTGTGTAGGATTAGGGTTCCTTTGAATGAATTTTCAATTTTTTATCTTGATGATGGCTTCTGTTTTTGATTTTTATTTTGTGCATTGATCATAAACCCTAATTTGGACTTTCATTTGCACCCATCTTCCATTTGTTTGCATACCATGACTTTCCATGACATTTTGTGTATCCATTTGATTCATAACACATCTTAGGACATATTAGAATCATGTTTGATCATTTCATCTTTCATTTACCACTTTGTATGCCATTTGCATTCCATAACTTTTCATGTATGTTCATGGTTCTAAGCATGCTTCTCTTGCATCCACATGTTTGTATGATCATCCTCATGCCTTGTTTCATGTTTGTATCATCTCATAGCATCATTAACATCATACTTATGCTTCTGGTTTTGGTTTGCCTCATGCCATTCCATCTCATTTTGCATTGCATTGCATTCCTTTCACTAACTTTTCAGGTGGTAAGTTATTTTGAGAAGTGAATTTGCCTTCACTTCTCACAATTTATTTTCATCTCCTCTTATGCATCATTGCTGCATTTTGTCTTGTGTTTGAGATTGAGCTTTCTCTTTCTTCTTCATCTTACTTTCTTTCTTCAAGTGACTTGCCTTCTAAAATGAAGCAAGTTACTTTGTTTCTCTTTGCTCCTTTCATCTGCTTCCTGGTGGTTCCTCTGAAGATTTTTCTTGCAAACCTCACAAACCCTAGGAATGACTAAGCATGATAACAATTAGGGTTTTGATTAGTCCCCCACTTAACTTTTATCTTTGTGTCTCTTTGAGTCTTCTCTTCTCATCTCACAATCAGGGACTAAACCCTAAAGGCTTTAAGGCTTTGTGATTAAGCTTATGCCTGCATCCTTCTATTAGGATGGAGTGTATAACTTTAATCCTAAGTGTTAAACTCTTAATGTGTTTAACTCCTTTAATCAATTCATCTTAATACTCATCAAGACATCAAGCTTGTAACTTGGGCCTTGCATTAGGGTTCTAATTCTTCCTTAACTGGTTAAGAAGGACTAACCCTAGTGTTAATGGACAAGTCCCCCTCAAGTTGTCTTACAAACCATAAAACTCACTTCTTCATCTTATCATTAACTAAAATCCACTTAATAAAGGCTTTGTTTTGTCATGAGTTTAATCCCTAATCATGGATTAAGTTGAGGAGCTTTCCTCAGCTTAAACATTCTCATCTATTATCCTTCTATTAGGATGGTGTAATGAGTCTGTTTAATCCCTGATTATGGCTTAACCTCATTACCTAACACTAAACAAAAACCACAAAAACATCTAATTAATCACAAGTAGGTTAATGATTTTAATCCTACACCAAAGGTGTTTAAGTGTGAGAAGCTGACTTCACACTTGAGGTATCCTCATTACCCCTAATCAGAGGGAAGATGTGATGAGTTTACTAACCCATTGGTTCAGGCTTAAGCTCATTAACTTATGACAAACTTTCAAAAGCAATAAAAGACTGAAAGCTCAAAAACAAACAATAATCGCCTCCTTCGGGATTCTTTTCTCATCATCCTCACTCATAAACGAGAACTTGCTTCTTCCGTCTAATGCAAGACAGTTTGCAACTGAGCCAGACAGGTCATACACTTGAGCATAGGCAAGCAAGCAGTTCACAAGTCAATTCACCTTTCAGTCTCTTTGGGTCGAACTACAGTGTTCTGACTTCCTCATTGCACGAGAGGATACGTAGGCATAACTTAACAGTTATCGAACAAAAGTCTCTGCATATTCCCCCTCTTTCCAGCATTATTCTTTTAACCTCATGATCTTGAGTATCTTATTCCTGTTCTTACACTGACACTTCACTTATACACTTCACTTCTCTTACACTGACACCTGTACATCCTTTTCCAACTCTTTTATACACAAATTGCACTGACACTACCCCTTTAAAACACAAATCTTTTAAGCGTGGATCCTGTCGAGTACGACGGACAATCTGGGTGCTAATACCTTCCCAGGTTGTAACCAACCCCCTTTCTCAGTCTCTCTGGTTCGCAACCGTCTTATCCATATCTTTCTAGGTCTATGCAGCATTACCTTTCCTCCGGGATAAAAATGCCTAGCTGGCGACTCTTTTCTTTTCTTGTGAGTTCACTCCTGTGTGTTCTCACATCCTCCTTTCGCCGACCGTTCGCGCTTGTACCGGGATGCAAATCTTTGGGAGCGACAACTTGGCGACTCTGCTGGGGACCCTTATACTGTAACCAGGGCTTCTGGTTCTTTTTTGTGGGTTCCTCCTAGCGCTTGATTGATTTGTGTTTACTGGGGTGTTATGTGCTAATTGTGTTTGTATATTTGTATTTATCTTTTCTTTATGTACAATTATTTATTGCTTTCTTTACAGCTTTATATACATCATACTGTCATACTGTTCTGGCTGGATCTGTTTTCTGTCTTGATGGGTGGGGTTCTATTGAGAGTTTAAGGTCCTATACCTGGGACCTGAGTGACACCTAGGCTAGAGTGGTTCATGTTCTTTCCCATTCCATTTCGGTCTGGTGCAGGAATATGAAACACGGTTCAGATATGGGTTTCTTCTTGAGAACTTTGTGCTATAGATCTCCTGTAGTGCTAGGGCTATCTGGGAAGCCTGCTAAGTCTGGATGACCTTTATTATGACCTTCAAAAACTGAGGTGAATTAGAGGAGGATCTTTTATGGTTATTGTAAACACTGTACCTCCGGGTTAGAAGTGTTTACACTTCTCATAACTGATCCAAGTCTGAGGATCATTGTTTTAGAACACCACCTGTGAGGGGGTTGGGCTGTTTACAGGTTTGCAGGTACCCTTGACCCCAGCATACCCTGTTACTTTGTTTTGAATAAGAATACTCCACTTTGGACAGTTCTTGTGATTTAGCCATGGACATGTGACTCTTTATTTGAGTCCCCCACCTTGGTTACTGGACTTATGAACCTCCATCTGGACTTCTTAGACAAACATGGACGTATATCAAAACAGTAATCAGATCCAGCTTGATCACAAACCCTTGCATATCATTTTCATACATCATCATTGCATCATTTAACATTTGCTTATTTGTTTTTCAGGGTATCCACATCATATATTTTGGCTTGGTTTTGACCCCTTTATCTGATTAGACCCCTGTCCACCAGCTATCTGCTTCAGCCATTCTCACTAGTTGTCTGCTTCAGCTACTGTCATCACCAGTCTCAGCCTGTCAGTGGCTCATCACCAGCATCAGTCTTCATCATCAGCAGTTATTTTCAGCTCTTCATCAGCAAACATGGCACCCAAGAAGAGCAATATCTCATATCATTTCTTTGAGCCTGGGCTAACTGGCATCAGGAAGATCCAGGCCCTTATTACTCCAGACCATATACCACTATTCAGAGAACATTATGGAGGCATCCTTGATGTGGTTATGGATTTGGACCCTTCTCAGAGGAGCTTGATTCACACTTGTCTACAGTTCTATGATCCTCCTTTGAGATGCTTCACCTTCCAGAATTTTCAGTTGGGACCCTTGTTGGAAGAGTATTCATCACTGATTGGTGTACCTGTCAGGGGTGGTGTCCCCTTCAACCCTGAGATGGCTTTTCCCAGCAATGAAGAAGTGGCAAAAGCACTGTATCTGGAACCCATACTGATTGGGCAGAGCATGACAACCAAGGCTGGAATCTCTGGTCTACACTTGGATTTCTTGGCTTCCCAGGCTATCCTGAAGGCCTCTTTGGGAGAATGGAAGGCAGTCTGCGCTTTATTAGCCCTCAGTATATATGGGGTTATACTTTTTGCAGATGAGCCCAAGTTCATTAGCAAGAATTCCATTCACCTTTTCATTCTGAGGAACCCAGTGCCCACCTTACTGGGAGATTTCTACTACTCCATTCATCAAAGGAATGAAAAGCAAAGAGGAAGATTCGTGAGATGCTGTGCTCCCTTGTTCCATACCTGGCTTCTCAAACACTTGCCCAAGATTGATGCATTCTTGAATCCTCACCAACAGAAGAATTGGCCAAGAAGACTCATTGCTTTGACCTCAGATGACATCAGGTGGTGCACTCAGAGCACCAAAGGCAGAGACATCATCACTAGTTGTGGGCAGTTCCCCAATGTACCTCTGATAGGAGTGAAGGGTTGCATCAACTACAACCCTCTGTTATTCAAAAGACAATTGGGTTATGCATTGGTCCACCCTCCTAGAGCACAAGACTTGGCTGAAACCCTTTATTGTGAGATTAAGCCTAATCTAGCTGTTGTCAGGCAAGCATCCTGGGCTTGGGACAATGTCCAGACCAAAGGGATGGCCATTCTGGGGAGGTGCAACAATATAGCCTCAGCTCAGTACTATGAGTGGTCTCATGCCAGGGCTCAAATTTCTGGGATGCCCTTAACCATTGAGGATGCACCTGGACCATCCACGGCACCCCCTCCAGCCACTGTCAGCCTGGAAGAGTTTGAGAAACTGAAAGAGAGGAATGAGAACCTGACTCAAGCTCTGCAAAAGACCCTCTGGGAGAGGAGTGATGGTCGTCTGGACATTGAAAGGTTGGAAAAGCTAAAGGTGGAGCATCTAGCTAGGATTGAGAAGTCAGAGGACTACATCAAGAAGTCAAGAGCTGGAGAGCAGATTTTGAAGAATGCCTGTAAAGAGGCTCAGTTTCAGAAGGCCAGGACAGATCTCTATCTGAAAGAGAGTCAAGCTAGGTGGGTCAGGATCACTGAAGCTCGCACTCAAGAGGATAAGAGAACCCAGGACAAGATTGAGCAGTTGGAGGCTGATGCAAAGGAGCAACAGGAAGCCCTACTAGCAGCCCTGAAGGAGATCTCAGAATTGAAGCTTAGGGCTGGTGTGAAGAGGTCAAAGGACCAGGGCAGACTCAAGAAGCTAACCACTGCTGTTGCCACCAGGAATCTTCTCATCAGGAACCTCATAGAGCATCCAGCCGACCCTGTAACTGAAGCACTTCTGAAAGAAGTTCAGGAGGATGAGTTTGGTCTTGGTGTCTGACTTTTTTTGCTTGTTGTTGCTTTCACTTCATGTACTTTGCTTTTTGTGTTGTATTTTGATCCCTCAGGGGCATGAATTGTAAAAAACAAACTATGTATCATTCACTTTTTGTAATATATTCATTAGTTTGTTTCATCTGAATCTCTCTCTCCTAAGCAACATCAAAAAAACATCTTCCTCAGGGGTCTGGAAAGGTCAAAACCAAGTGCCAAGCCGGATACCTTGGAAGCAAATAAGCATACTGCATTGCATACTAACCTTTTGTTTTGTTTTGTTTGTTACTAACTCTGTTGTGATTCAAGAACTATTGCTCGCCGTCGGGTATTCCCACTCAACCGTCCGCACAGATATCCCACTCGCAACAACCTTCCGGGTATACAGATGGACCAGGTACAACAGGATCTTACAGAAGTCAGGACTCAAATGGCCAATGAGAGGCTAGAAATGAGAAACCAGATGACACAGTTTATGGAAGTAATGAATGGTTTGGCTCAGAGCCAAGAAAGATTAAGAGCATTGGTCGAGAGGCAGACCCAAGAAGACCCCCATCTGGGGACTGGAGGAACAAGCAACAATGAGAGGGTTCAGCCTCATGTCAACCCACCTGTGTATGGGCCTCATCTTCATCCAGAGATCAACATCCCTGCTAATGTGCAAGGGAATGCCACTACAGGCAGAGTATTACAAGAAGACCCCCAAGAAGATCAATTCACCGTGATGGGAGCTGGGGATGAAGCCTATGACAGAAGGCTAGATGAAATTGCTGAGAAATTAAGATCCCTGGAATCTCAAAACTCCTTGGGTTTTGATGTCATGGACATGGGCTTAGTGGACGGAGTAAGGATACCTCACAAGTTTAAACCTCCGTGCTTTGAGAAGTACAACGGAACTTCCTGTCCACGAACTCATTTGCAATCCTTTCTGGGGAGGCTGAAGGCATACACCATGGATGAAAAACTGTGGATGTTTTATTTCGAAGACAGTTTAATAGGAGCTTCAAGGGAATGGTACTCTCATTTGACCAGAGCAACCATCAGATGCTGGAAGGACCTGGATGAGGCCTTCATTAGACAATACCAATATAACCTAGACATGGCTCCTAACAGGACCCTCCTGATGGGAATGTCCCAGTCGTCCAGAGAAAGCTTCCGAGAATATGCCCAGAGGTGGAGACAGCTTGCTGCTGCTGTCCAGCCGCCCATGTCGGAAAGGGAAATGGCCGACATGTTTATGAACACCCTTCAAGGGACATACATTGACAGGCTAGCTGCCTTTTCTTCCACCATCTTCGCTGATGTAGTTATAGCTGGAGAAAGAATTGAGAGCCTTCTAAAGATGGGTAAGATTTCCGACAACGGAGCGAGCTCGTCCAAAAATCCCAGAAAACCTTTTGTAGGTCCAAGAAGAACCGGTGAGACTAATGCTATCCATACCAGCAGGGGCAGACCCCAGTATGTTCATAGGTCGGTGGCAGCTGTCACCATTCCCGCTCCAATTCCTCAACAACCAGCATATCAACCACAACAACAAACCCACTACCAGCAACAAGCTCAGTATCCACCTCAGAGAAATTATAACAACAACAACACCAACAACAACAATCAGCAAAGACCTTTTCAACAGAGACCATCTCAGGCCAATAGGGTGATTGATCCGATCCCTATGCCTTATGCCGCATTATTGCCACAACTCCTGAAACTCAACCTGGTTGAGCTAAGGACGTTGGCACCTCCAGATCCTGCCAGTCTGCCCAGAAATTATGACGCCAGCGCCAGATGTGCTTTTCATTCCAACGCACCTAGCCACAGTACAGAAAAATGCAGAGCTTTGCACATGAAAGTACAGGATCTAGTGGATTCCAAAGCTCTAAACTTCGCACCCCCGCCGAATGTCAATAAAAACCCCATGCCCAACCACGGAGGACCCAGAATTAATGCTATTGAGGAAGATAAGCTGTCTTTCTTGATAACCAGTGTGGGGCAGATTCGGACACCCCTGGTAGAGATTAAAGCTCAACTCCTTGAATGCCAGATGTTCCCTGGGTGTGAGCTCGGCTGTGCTTATTGCAACATTTCGGTAAATGGGTGTGATAACTTAAGAAGCGGCATAAATGGTCTCATCCAGAGTGGCTTACTTCAAATCACAACATCAACACCTACAAATCCAGCAATCTCCTTAACAACAATTCCTGAATCTTCTACAACTGCAACAACAATTGTTCCAAACAACTCTTCAATCTCATCAACAAATGCTTCATCTGTCACTTCAACGGACCAAGTATCAACAACCATCTCTTCTACAACTTCAACACCCATCCAGTCAACAGTGCCTCCTACAACATCAACAGCAATTAATGAAAGTGTCTCAACGGTTACAATATATTATGATCCTGCGAATGTTCCTGCCAACAACTCACAAAATGCCACTCCTGTCAGAGCACCATTTACAATATACTATGATCCACACACTATCGTGGTCCCTTCTGCAGCTGCTATCAGTCCAGTCACTATCATAGTGCCTGGGCCAGTTCCTTACGAAAGCAATAATGCCATCCCTTGGCATTACGGCTCAGATCTATATTGCGAAGGACAGAAAATCACTTTAGAATCATCAACTTCTTCACCACAGATAGACAATGTGGGGGGAGGCGGAGGCTTCACTCGAAGCGGACGTCTCTTTGCCCCACAAATTCCAAGACCCATTGCTGAAGCAGAAGCCGCTGCCAAGGCAAAAGGGAAGAGCATGGTGCAAGAAGAACAAGTTGCTAAAGAAGCTTTAAAGACCCTTTTTGATCAAGAGGTTGATGAATTCATGAGAATCATCAAGAAAAGTGATTACAAGATAGTGGACCAGCTTCACCAGACACCTTCCAAAATCTCCATTTTATCATTGCTAATGTGCTCCGAGGCTCATCGGAATGCACTATTAAAAGTCTTGCACGCAGCCTACGTGCCAGAGGAGATTACCGTCAATCAGTTAGAGGCTGTGGTTGGAAATGTCAACGCTAGTCATGGACTAGGATTTACCAACACTGATTTGACAACGGAAGGTCGCAATCACAACAAGGCTTTGCATATTACCTTGGAGTGCAAAGGTGCAGTTCTTTCTCATGTATTGGTGGACACAGGGTCATCCCTCAATGTCCTCCCTAAGAAAGCCCTTGTGAAGCTGGAGTATGAAGGATTGGCATTACGCCCAAGCGACTTGGTAGTGAGAGCCTTTGACGGTTCTAAGAGATCAGTTCTGGGAGAGATTGAATTGCCTATAATGATCGGCCCACAGACTTTCAAAACGAACTTCTTCGTGATGGATATACAGCCTGCCTACAGCTGTCTATTGGGTAGACCATGGATACACGCCGCTGGCGCCGTGATGTCAACCCTTCACCAGAAGTTAAAATTCGAGTGGGAGGGCCAAGTCGTTACTATTTGTGGAGAGGAAGATATCTTTGTTAGCCATCTGGCTACATACAAATACATTGAGATGGATGGGGAGATCCATGAAACTATGAGTCAAGGGTTTGAGGCCTTGAACATAAATGAAGCATCCGTTGTACCTGGAACCTCAATGACATCTTATTAGCAAGCCAGGAAGGTTGTTGAAGAGGGGGCTGCCCAAGGCTGGGGCAAGTTGCTGCCTGTAGAGAAGAAGGAGGATAGATTTGGGTTGGGTTACAAACCAACTCAACAAGATCAAGCAGAGGCTGCTAAGAAGCCCAATTTTGTCAGTGGGGGGATGCTCACCCCAGATGCAGTGAACAACGTGGAAGACGAGGCTGAAAGCGACCGCAACCTGGAGAGCTGGATACGTCCAAGGATCCCGGGGAGCCAAGTCCTTAACTGGTCTTCCCAGGAAATTATAAGGGTTACTCCTGCAGAGTAATTATTATTTCCTGTATTTTTGAGCATGCATCAAGTCTTGCATCTTGCCCAAGATGACAAGACTCATTTTGTAATCGGGCCATCTGTAATTTTGTGCAAATAGATCAATCAATGAATATCGGACATCTTTTGCAAATGAGTTTTCTTTCTTTTCCGCTCACTGTTTTTTTTCCATTTTTCTTTTTGTACAAAAATAAATGGCAATGTTTTCAAAATGATAACTTCATTTCACTCTTTCTAAGCAAGATTAAAATCAATCACTAAAATGAACAAATCTAAACCCTTGCAGAGAGTGCCTTTCAGACCGCACCGACAACAGCACGACTAGGACTTCGTATGACTTTGACAATCCAATCAATCAAGCTGATGAAGGGGTTGAAGAAGATTATGAGCTTCCTGAAGAGCTAGCCAGGTTGTTAAGGCAAGAGGAGAAAATTATCACTCCTCACCAGGAGGAGGTCGAAACGATTAATCTTGGTACAGATGAGGACGTGAAAGAAGTTAAAATCGGGGCCTGCTTACAAGACTCAGTGAAGAAACAACTGATTGACCTGCTTCAAGAATATGTGGATGTGTTTGCTTGGTCTTATCAGGATATGCCAGGGTTGGACACCGACATTGTTATGCACAAGCTGCCTTTGAGAGAAGATTGCCCGCCGGTTAAACAGAAACTGCGCCGTACTCGCCCAGACATGGCAATGAAAATCAAAGAAGAGGTACAAAAGCAGTGGGACGCCGGGTTCCTTGCTGTAACTAGCTATCCATCGTGGGTTGCTAATATAGTACCTGTGCCTAAGAAAGACGGCAAAGTAAGGATGTGTGTTGACTACCGGGATCTGAACAGAGCCAGCCCGAAAGATGATTTTCCATTACCTCACATCGATGTATTGGTGGATAATACGGCTCAGTTCTCGGTATTCTCCTTCATGGACGGATTTTCAGGATACAATCAGATTAAGATGTCACCTGAAGACATGGAGAAGACAACTTTCATCACACCTTGGGGCACGTTCTGTTATAAGGTGATGCCATTCGGACTGAAGAATGCTGGTGCAACCTATCAACGGGCTATGGTGACATTATTCCACGATATGATCCACAAAGAAATTGAATGTTATGCGGATGACATGATTGCTAAGTCCCTTGTCGCTCCCGATAAATGGGACTGGCCCAAATAAAGGTACAGACGCGAACGGTCGGCGAAAGAGGGTGTGAGAACACACAGGAGTGAACTCACAGGGAATGAAAAGAGTCGCCAGCTAGGCATTTTTATCCTGGAGGAAAGGTAATGCTGCATAGACCAAGAAAAGATATGGATAAGACGGTTGCGAACCAGAGAGACTGAGAAAGGGGGTTGGTTACAACCTGGGAAGGTATTAGCACCCAAATTGTCCGCCGTACTCGACGGGATCCACGCTTAAAAGATTTGTGTTTTAAAGGGGTAGTGTCAGTGCAATTTGTGTATAAAAGTGCTGGAAAAAGATGTACAGGTGTCAGTGTATAGTGTATAAGTGATGTGAAGTGTATAAGAGAAGTGTCAGTGTAAGAACAAGAATGAAATGCTCATGACTATGAGGCTTTAAAAGAATGAAGCTGGAAGGAGGGGGAATATACAGAGACTTTTGTTCGATAACTGTTAAGTTATGCCTACGTATCCTCTCGTGCAATGAGGAAGTCAGAACACCGTAGTTCTACCCAAAGAGACTGAAAGATGAATTGACTTGCGAACTGCTTACTAATCTATGCTCAAGTGTATGACCTGTCTGGCTCAGGTGCAAACTGTCTTGCATTAGACGGAAGAAGCGAGTTCTCGTTTGTGAGTGAAGGTGATGAGAAAAGAATCCCGAAGGAGACGATTATTGTTTGTTTTTGTGTTTTCAGTCTTTTATTGCTTTTTGGAGTTTGTCATAAGTTAATGAGCTTAAGCCTAAACCAATGGGTTAGTACATTCATCACATCTTCCCTCTGATTAGGGGTAATGAGAATACCTTAAGTGTGAAGTCAGATTCTCACACTTAATCACCTTTGGTGTAGGGCTAAGATTATTAACCTACTTATGATTATTTAGATGTTTTTGGTGTTTTTGTTTAGTGTTAAGTAATGATATTAAGCCATAATCAGGGATTAAACAGACTCATTACACCATCCTAATAGAAGGATAATAGATGAGAATGTTTAAGCTGAGGAAAGCTCCTCAACTTAATCCATGATTAGGGATTAAACTCATGACAAAACAAGCCTTTGGTTAACTGGATTTTATTTAATGATAAGATGAAGAAATGATTTTTATGATTTGTAAGACAACTTGAGGGGGACTTGTCCATTAACACTAGGGTTAGTCTTTCTTAACCAATTAAGGAAGAATTAGAACCCTAATGCAAGGCCCAAGTTACAAGCTTGATGTCTTGATGATTATTAGATGAATTGATTAAAGGATTTAAACACATTAAGGGTTTAACACTTAGGATTAAAGTTATACACTCCATCCTAATAGAAGGATGCAGGCATAAACTTAATCACAAAGCCTTAAAGCCTTTAGGGTTTAGTCCTTGATTATGAGGTGAGAAGTGAAGACTCAAAGAGACACAAAGGTAAAAACTAAATGGGGGGACTAATCAAAACCCTAATTATTGTCATGCATGGTTGTTCCTAAGGTTAGTGAGGTTAGCAAGAAAGATCTTCAATGGAACCACCAGGAAGCAGATGAAAAGATCAGGAGAAGCAAAGTAACTTGCTTCATTTAAGAAGTCAAGTCACTTGGGGAAAGAAAGTGAGAAGAAGAAGAATGAGCAAGCTCAATCTCAAACACATAACAAAATGCAGCATGAGTGCATAAGAGGGATGAAAAGAAAATGTGAGAAGTGAAGGCAAATTCACTTCTCAAAGTTACTTACCACCTGAAAGGTTAGAAAAGAAATGCAATGCAATGCAAAATGAAATGAAATGGCATGATGTAAATCAAAACCAGAAGCACATACATGATGATAATGATGCTATGACATGGTGCAAACATGAAACAAGGCATGAGAATGATCATACAATCTTATGGATGCAAATGAAACAAGTTAAGAAACATGAACATTCATGAAAAGTTATGAGATGCAAATGGCATAAAACATGGAAAATGCAAGATGCAATGATCAAACATGCTTTCAATATGTCTTAAGATGTTCAATGAATCAAAAGAATGCATAAAATGCTATGGCAAGTCATGTTATGCAAGCAAATGCAAGATGGATGCATATGGAAGCCCAAATTAGGGTTTATGATCAACGCATTAAACACAAACCAAAATCAGAAGCAAACATCAATATAAAAAATTGAAAATGCACTCAAAGGATCCCTAAACCTATACTAACTCACTTCCCAAAGGAGAAGTTCCAACTCTTAACCTAATTCAAGTTATGATTTTCCTAAGTTTTCTAGGGTTTTAGGGATCCTTAACAAGAAAAATGCCAAACAAATGGAAAATGAAAGATCAAATCATGCCAATTTAGTCTCACAAACTACATGCTAAACACAATGCAATGCAAAAAGAATCAAGGTCCAACTCTCAATGGTTAGGCAGAAATGATTTTTTGAAGTTTGGATCAAAATAATGCTTTGAAATGATTTTAATTCCATGAAAAATTCTCAAAATGCATCAAGATCAAAAAAAGAAATTTGGTTTGAGGGTTGGACAATGTTTCTAAATGTTTTTAAATGTTTCATGAATTTTTTGGTGATTTTTAAATACCTAAAAGTATTTTTAATTAATTAATTCTCATTAATTAATTAAAAATAAACTTTTAAATATTTAAAAATATTTTTAAGATGCAAAAAATAAAAATAAAAATATTTTTGTGTTCTGAAATTTTATAAAAGTTTGTACAAAAAATTTCAGAATTTTTGAATAAGTTTTGCTATTTTAAATAAAATATAGAAAACAAATATATTTAAATGAAAATAAAAATGAAATTAAATGAATTAATGAAGAAGTCAACTGATCCTAAGGCCAGCATTCAAACTCACACGCACGGGAGTTGACTAGGCACGCATCTGGACGGCCTACGTTCAAACTCACTAACCCTAATTAATTAGCCCTAATCCAGCCTTAATGACTTTCAGATGACCGGAACAGTGGTTCCGGTCATCTTCTCCGGCGAGTCCAAATGCTAAATCACTCTACACGCAATGAAAATGAAAACTAACTATCCAGAAATCATCCCTACCCAAAAACGAATCAAACCCCTCACTCAAACATCATTTATCATTCATAAACAGAGAGAATCGAATCAAACAATTTCTAGGGCAAAAATTTCAGACAAAGCATACATCCTGGTTTCTCAACCATTTTCAAAAATAATCACATATTCATGACCAGGAGAGTGTATAGAAGCTATTTAGAACTTAAAATCATGCTTCTGGAAAAAAAGTTCATGAAGCTACCTGAGTTTGAAGCTCTTCAGTTTGCAACTTTCTGACCTCTTTCCTTTGCGCAATCCACTCCTTTTAGGCCCCTGATGACATATTGATACTTAGAAGGAGTTTGTGTTGGCTGGTTTGGAAGTTTGAACAAGTTCTGTTCAGTGCAGTAAAGAAATTGTGTTTGTGATTCTGGCAGTTTAAGGCAAGGATGATGGATGCTTTGGGACCAAGAAGATGAGTTGAGTTGATCTATGAAGTTTGTTTGTGTGTTTGTGAGCTGTGTGATGGGTTTCGAAGGGTTTTGCTCAAGAGGGTGAAAATGAGAATGTTGTGTTGTGGCTAGTTTCAGGCTTGCTTGTTATGTGCTTTGTCTTGCATTTGATTAACATAAACAAATCCCATTGGTCAGATGACATGACATGTCCTTTGGTGATAGGTATGGGTGCTTTTGTAAAATGTCAACTTTTGTGTAAGAAGGGCATTGGCTACTTGCTAGCTTGGTACAAAGGGCATGTCTTGCGCAGCATGAGGTGAGGAAAAGCCTAGGGTGGATCAGCAAAATAGCCAGCAAGTGGATGAGGAGATATGATGACTTTTTCAACTTGGTTCACTTTGGTTTTTATGAAAAGATCTTGTTCCAAAAACCACACAAATGTGTAATTCTTTGGTCCATTCTGAACTTTAGATGTCAAATGATCATGTTATGTGAATTAGAAGTGCATTTGATGACTTAATTGGCCTTGAGAAGTGAATTTGCAACTTTGCCTCTTTGGTGCATGACTTGAAATTTAGTGATTTTTGCCAACTTTGGCAAGCCATAACTTTTGATCCAAAATGAATTAGGTCATGTTCTTGTACTTTTTGAAAAGGGAAAGATCTATTCTACAACTTTCATGGCCAAAGTTTTTTCATTTGAAGCTTTTTTGAATCAAAAAGTAAGGGTTGAAAAAGTTGCTTAAAATGACATTTCCATTAAAAGTCAAACTTGCCCAAAAAGTCAACTTTGCAAAAACTTGAAATCCTTGAATTTTGTAAACTTATAACATCTTCCATGATCAAATAAAGATCATATACAATCAAAATGATGAAGAACACCCTTTGGTTGGGTCATTGGGGGCCTCAGATGCCCTGATTTTGCACTGACTTGTTCAGAAAGTCAACTCTTGATCAGATGACTTCCCCATGGAATTTCTTCATGAAAATTGATATGCATACTCCCTATACCATATAGAGACCAATAGAAACAAGAATGACCAAAAAAATTGGAGTTATGGCCTTTGAAACTAAAACCCTAATTTTAGGTCATCTGTGCAGTCAAGCCTGACTCTACTTCCATACAAATCCCAGTTCTTGTGATTCTTTGACATTCTTGACTTTGAGGGAGTATAATATGATACTTGAACACACATAGACCTCTTTGAAGTGATTGATGGCCTTTGGAATGGCTCAAAAGGCTCCTGGATTGCTCAGATCACAAACCCTAGATGCAGATGACTTAGAACCAATGCAATGAATCAAAAATGTGATATGAGATGGTATGATTGAGTTTATGCATATGAGATGATCATGAGCCATGGTGTGAATGGGTGAGGGCAAATTTGGGGTGCTTACAGCTGCCCCTATTCAAGCATGAGTTAGCTGTGCAGGATGTAAGCGACGACTTATCAGGCAAGCAAGATAACTTGTGGTTGAATACCAAAGACAGTCCAAAATTTGCACTCACAGAATGAAGAAGAAAAGGGATATAGATTGTAAAAGAAAATCAAGTATATTGTGAAGTGCGGGAAATGAAGCAATGACGGGGACGGCCGACATGATGGGGATAAAAAGAATTATGATGGGGACGACCATCAAGTAAATCTGCAAGATTCTCTGGGGATCAATGAAACATGACGGGGACGGCCGTCAAGTTCATAAAGTAAAGTAACCAACGATGGGGACGGCCATCGGGCTAAACCGAAAGGAAAAGGGATCACGACGGGGACGGCCATCGGATTAAAGAATAAATGAAATAAACAGACGATGAAGGACGGTCATCAAAGGTGAAGGACGATCACCTAGCAGGGGACGGCTGCTCTGTTGGGTATAAGATGAGGGACGGTCATCTAAGGTGGAGGACGACCACCTGGCAGGGTACGGCTGCCGAAAATATCGCGACATAGGACGAATGTCGGATAAAAGGTCAACGATGGGGACGGCCATCGGACGAGCATGATGGAGGACGACCATCAAGAGGTGGAGGACGACCACCTAGCAGGGGACGGCTGCTCTCAAGGTTTGTCTTGACATAGGACGAATGCCAGATAACCAAAATCAACAATGGGGACGGCCATTGGATAAAATGATGAAGGACGATCATCAAAAGGTGGAGGACGACCACCTAGCAGGGGACGACTGCTAAATATCACGACATAGGACGAATGTCGGATAGAAGATCAACGATGGGGACGGCCATCGGATGAGCATGATGAAGGATGATCATCAAGAGGTGGAGGACGACCACCAAACAGGGTACGGCTGCTCTCAGGGTTTATCATGACATAGGACGAATGTCAGATAAAAAAAGAAATTTTACTTTACTGGGGAATAGTAAACACGGACGAGTGTTTACATCCAAGAAACAAAAGGTATAAGTGTTTAGATGTTGTGTATAGATTAAGAATGCGGACGAGCATCCTTAAGACTACGATACGGACGAGTATCGGGTAGAAACAAATGCTGACACGTGTTCAGAGATGATGATACGGACGAGTATCAACTGGTTAACAGAGAACACGGACTAGTTTTGAATCTGAGAGGACTCTTCTGGGGAATAGTAGACACAGGCGAGTATCTATATCCAGGAAGACACAAGAGTGTTTGACACAGTGTATGGTTTAAAGATGCGGACGAGCATCCTTAAGACTATGATACGGACGAGTATCAGGTAGAAACAAACGCTTGACACATGCTCTGAGATGATGGTACGGACGAGTACCAACTAGTTAACAAAGAACACGGACGAGTGTCGAATCTGCGGGGATAGTGTATACAAGATACGGACGAGTATTTGTATAAAGGGTAATCATGAGTAGTAAGTATGAGTGATGCATAGATGAGTATTTAACTGTTGGGGAGAGCGACACGGACGAGTGTCAAAAGGAGAGAAGTATAGTATAAACGAGTATTTGATATACAAAGTGTTTATGTTACTGTACTGGGGAGAATGACACGGACGGATGTCAAGGAAATCATAAGTACATGTGAGTGCAAAGAGGATGTCTTTGGCTTTCTGCTGGGGTATGACACAGACGGGTGTCAAAAAGTATCTGTAATACGAGTGGTACTGTTTGCACAGATTGCTCAGGCGACTTTACTGGGGAGTATTGACATGGACGGGTGCCAAAGAGGGTATATACTGGTGTTTGTGAATGTTAGGCAACTGTTTTGCTGGGGGAATCTCCGCTGGGGATTTAGTGGGAGTTTTATGTTAATGGACTGTCAATATTCACAAATTTTTGATTCAGAACATGGCTTATGATTATGCAATATGTTTGACTTTTGCCGTAATGCTCCGTACTAGGCGGAATGCTACGCTTTGTGGGTGAAAATGATGCGAATGCCATGATTATGCGAGGATATCAAACCGGGACTCGGATCCCGTTGCTGTGAAGATCTCTGGTCGATCTGTTTGAAAGGGACATCCCAGCCGGGTGAGATCATTGGTAGATCTTATGAGATAATATCTGCTTGGGGGAATAGGTCACTGACAGACCTATCCCGATAATGAGGGACCCAGCTGGGGTTTGTAGAAGCTTTCATCACTCTGTTGTGATTCTTTCGTGCGTTGCTCTTCTGGATGGAGGCTGAAAGCCCTATGGGGAGACGGCTCCCTAGCTCTTGTACTTGGCTGAGGAGGAAGAACGATTGGCACCTCGGCTGGGGAATAGTAACAAATGGCAACTCAGCTGGGGAGAAAACACCTCGGGTGCCGAGATTGAGTGTTGATTGGCCAGCTTGCTGGGATAAAGCTTACATGCCCCCTGTTGTGCTTTGGATACCTGCAATCTTGAAAAGATAGAGAAACGCACAAGTAATCCCGAGGTATCCTTTACTGGATTCCGTCATAGGAGTTAGACACTTCTGAGAGTAAGTGTATTTCCTGCAAGCACGTATTTTTTTTATATATATTTTTTATATATATTTTTTTGAAAATAAGCATCTGTATTTATGCAATCAGTTTTTCTTAAAACATCAGACATTTTTGCAAATAAAAATGTACAAGACGAAACGTGACCGAAAATCTGATTTTATTAATTCAAATGCCCTGAACTGGCAAGATACAGTCAAGGAAACATATCTTCTAAAATGAGGAGATTGTTACAAATTGAGAAACAAAATGCTGGCAATGTTGACGACGCCTCAAGGAGCTTCCCTTTGCTATGACTCGTATGACACTTGACGTTCTTCTCGTCTTGCTTTCTGAAGAAGGTTGATTCTGAAAGGAACTTGATCCCTCCGAAGCTTGCCAAGTTGTGAGTGATGCAGACGAATTCAGAGTGCAGTTGTTCGCTTATTCCCTTGTTTTGCATGGATCGCCCTTTCGGGTTTTCAATCCATCGGGATACCCATTTTTTGCCTGAGTTGTCCAATGCGGCTTTTCAACTCAGCGAGTGTACATTTTTTGTTTATTTTCCCTTATTTTTGCCCGAGTCTTTTATTCTGTTTTTGACTCACCGGGATGCCCTATTTTTTCCTGGACTTACATTCTGTTTTTATGTCCAGCGGGTCATTTTTTATGCGAAGTATTTTTTAACTGCATCTGAATTCACAGGGGACAGGAAATCTTCACCATCCATAGTGCTGAGCATCAGTGCTCCACCAGAGAAAACTTTCTTCACTACGAATGGTCCTTCATAGTTTGGAGTCCATTTGCCCCTGTGGTCTGTATGAGGAGGGAGGATTCTTTTCAACACAAGATCTCTTACTTGGTACTCTCGGTGCCTGACTTTCTGATCGAAGGCTTTCTTCATTCTCTTCTGATATAACTGCCTATGACAGACTGCAACTAATCTTTTCTCTTCAATCAGACTCAGTTGTTCGTATCGGGCCCGAACCCATTCTGCTTCACTCAGTTTAACATCCATCAGTACCCGTAGAGAGGGTAATTCAACTTCAACAGGTAGGACTGCTTCCATACCATACACAAGTTGATACGGTGTTGCCCCAGTGGATGTCCTGATCGACGTGCGGTACCCATGCAAGGCAAACGGTAGCATTTCATGCGAATCTTTGTAGGTGACTACCATCTTCTGCACAATCTTCTTGATATTCTTATTAGCTGCCTCAACAACGCCGTTCATCTTTGGCCTGTAAGGAGGAGAATTGTGATGTTGAATTTTGAAGTCCCGGCACAGCTCTGCCATCATTTTGTTGTTCAGATTGGAACCATTGTCAGTAATGATTCGCTCGGGCACTCCATACCGACAGATGATATCTCTTTTCAGAAATCTGGCTACCACTTGTCTTGTAACGTTGGCATAGGAAGCTGCTTCGACCCACTTGGTGAAATAATCAATGGCAACCAAGATGAATCTGTGGCCATTCGAAGCAGTTGGCTTAATCTTGCCAATCATGTCAATGCCCCACATAGCAAAGGGCCAGGGTGAAGACATCACATTCAGAGGATTTGGAGGCACATGCACCTTATCCGCGTAAATCTGGCATTTATGGCATTTTCTGGCATAGGCACAACAGTCTGCATCCATTGTGATCCAGTAATAACCTGATCTTAGCAACTTTTTAGCCATGGCATGCCCTCCAACATGGGTACCAAAGGATCCTTCGTGCACTTCATGCATTAACAAATCTGCTCCCGTCTTGTCAACGCATCTGAGGAGTACCATATCAAAGTTTCTCTTGTACAGGGAACCATCAGTGTTCAGAAAGAAACTACCAGCACGCCTTCTCAAAGTCTTCTTATCATTAGAAGATGCCCCAGGTGGGTATGTTTGATCCTCCAAGAATCACTTAATGTCATGGAACCAAGGCTTATCATCTTTGACAACATCTGCTGCGAACACATATGCTGGTCTGTCCAGTCTGGATACTGAGATTTGAGGTACGAAGTTGGCAGCTTGAACTTTGATCATAGATGAAATGGTAGCCAGAGCATCTGCAAACTGATTTTCGTCCCGAGGGATATACTCAAGCTTGACTGTTGTAAAGAAAGTCAATAACCTCCTTGTATAATCCCTATAAGGTATCAGATGATCCTGGTGTGTATACCATTTGCCGTTGGTCTGATTGATTACCAAAGCTGAATCTCCGAATACAGTCAATGTCTTGATCCTAAGGTCAATGGCTTCCTCAAGACCCATAATGCAAGCTTCGTATTCAGCTTCGTTGTTGGTGCAGTTTAAAGTGAGTTTTGCCGAGAAAGGCATGTGAACTCCTTTAGGTGTAATGAGTACTGCACCAACACCACGACCATTCATATTAACAGCCCCATCAAACATCATAGTCCATTCTTCTTCCGGGTCAGGCCCTTCAGTGTGAATAGGCTCTTCATGATCTTTTGCTTTTATGAACATGATGTCTTCATCAGGGAAGTCAAATCTTATAGGCTGGTAATCATCAATGGGTTGCTCAGCAAGATATTCAGACAATACACTGCCCTTGATGGCTTTCTGAGATGTGTATTGAATGTCATATTATGTGAGGATCATTTGCCATCTTGCAACCCGTCCGGTAAGCGCTGGCTTCTTAAATATGTACTTGACTGGGTCCATCTTTGAAATTAGTAAGGTAGTGTGGGTCAACATATACTGTCTCAGCCGGCGAGCAGCCCACGCTAAAGCACAGCAAGTTTTCTCGAGCAGTGAATAACGTTGTTCACAGTCGGTAAACTTTTTGCTTAGGTAGTATATCGCATACTCTTTTCGACCAGACTCGTCATGCTGGCCCAACACACACCCCATCGACTCTTCTAATACTGTCAAGTACATTATCAGAGGTCTTCCTTCAACTGGAGGCATAAGGATCGGAGGCTCTTGTAAGTATTCCTTGATCTTGTCAAAGGCCCTCTGGCAGTCTTCGTTCCACCTGACCGTCTGTTCTTTTCTCAACAATTTGAACAAAGGTTCACAGGTTGCTGTAAGGTGAGATATGAACCTCGAAATGTAGTTCAATCTCCCTAGAAACCCTCGAACTTCTTTTTCTGACTTCGGTGCAGGCATCTCTTGAATAGCTTTGACCTTATCAGGGTCAACTTCAATCCCTTTCTCGCTCACAATAAAACCTAGCAGCTTACCAGATCGTACCCCGAATGTACATTTGTTGGGGTTCAACTTCAGTTGGTACTTCCTCAGACGCTTGAATAGCTTCAGCAGATTCACCAGGTGGTCTTCTTCAGTAAGGGACTTGGCAATCATGTCATCCACATAACATTCGATTTCTTTATGGATCATATCGTGGAATAATGTTACCATAGCCCGTTGATATGTTGCACCAGCATTCTTCAGTCCAAATGGCATTACCTTGTAACAGAACGTGCCCCAAGGTGTGATGAAGGTTGTATTCTCCATGTCTTCAGGTGACATCTTGATCTGATTATATCCTGAAAATCCTTCCATGAAGGAGAATACCGAGAACTGAGCTGTATTATCCACCAATACGTCAATGTGAGGTAATGGGAAATCATCTTTTGGGCTAGCTCTGTTCAGGTCCTGGTAGTCAACACACATTCTTACTTTGCCGTCTTTTTTAGGCACAGGTACTATGTTAGCAACCCACGGCGGATAGCTAGTTATAGCGAGGAACCCGGCGTCCCACTGCTTTTGTACCTCTTCCTTGATTTTCATTGCCATGTCTGGGCGAGTACGGCGCAGTTTCTGTTTAACCGGTGGGCATTCTTCTCTTAAAGGCAGCTTTTGCACAACAATGTCGGTGTCCAAACCTGGTATATCTTGATAAGACCAAGCAAACACATCCACATACTCTTGAAGCAGGTCAATCAGTTGTCTCTTCACTGAGTCTTGTAAGCAGGCCCCAATTTTAACTTCTTTCACATCTCTGTCTGTACCAAGATTGATCGTTTCAACCTCCTCCTGATGAGGAGTGATAACCCTTTCCTCTTGTCTCAACAATCTGGCTAGCTCTTCAGGAAGCTCATATTCTTCTTCAACCCCTTCATCATCTTGATTGATTGGATTGTCAAAGTCATACAAAGTCATAGCCGTGCTGTTGTCGGTGCTGTCTGGAAGGCACACTCTGCAAGGGTTCAGTTTGTTCATTTTAGTGATTGATTTTAATCTTGTTTAGAAAAGTGAAATAAAGTTGTCATTTTGAAAACATTTCCATTTATTTTTTGTACAAAAAGAAAAATGGAAAAACAGTGAGCGGAAAAGAAAAGGACTCATTTGCAAAAGATGTCTGATATTTCATTGATTAATCTTGTTGCACAAAAATTACAGATGGCCCGATTACAAAATGAGTCTTGTCATCTTGGGCAAGATGTAAGACTTGATGCATGCTATAAAAATACAGGAAATAATAATTACTCTGCAGGAGTAACTCTTATAATTTCCTAGGAAGACCAGTTTGAGATACTGCTCCCCGGGATCTTTGGACGGATCCAACTCTCCAGGTCGCGGTCGCTTTCATCCTCGTCTTCCAAATTGTTGACAGAATCAGGGGTGAGCATCCCCCCACTAACAAAGTTGGGCTCCTTAGCAGCCTCTGCTTGATCTTGTTGAGTTGGTTTGTAACCCAACCCAAATCTATCTTCTTTCTTCTCCACAGGTAACAATTTTCCCCAGCCTTGGGCAGTTCCTTCTTCAACAACCTTCCGGGCTTGTTGGTATGATGTCATTGAGGTTCCGGGTACAGCAGATGTTTCATTTATGTTCAAGGCCTCAAACCCTTGACTCATCGTTTCGTGGATCTCCCCATCCATCTCAATATATTTGTAGGTAGCCAGGTGGATGACAAAAATATCTTCCTCTCCACAGATAGTAACGACTTGACCCTCCCACTCGAATTTTAACTTCTGGTGAAGGGTTGAGGTCACGGCGCCAGCGGCGTGAATCCATGGCCTACCCAATAGACAGCTGTAGGCAGGCTGTATATCCATCACGTAGAAGGTCGTTTTGAAAGTTTGTGGGCCAATCGTTATGGGCAACTCAATCTCTCCCAGAACTGATCTCTTAGAGCCGTCAAAGGCTCTCACTACTAAGTTACTGGGGCGTAATGCCAATCCTTCATACTCTAGCTTCCCAAGGGCTTTTTTAGGTAAGACATTGAGGGATGACCCTGTGTCTACCAGCACATGGGAAAGAACTGCACCCTTACACTCCATGGTAATGTGCAAAGCCTTGTTGTGATTGCGGCCTTCCGTCGTCAAATCAGTGTTGGTAAACCCTAGTCCATTACTAGCATTAACATTTCCAACCACAGCTTCCAATTGATTGACGGTGATCTCTTCTGGCACATAGGTTGCGTGCAAGACTTTTAATAGTGCGTTCCGATGAGCCTCGGAGCACATAAGCAATGATAGAATAGAGATCTTGGAAGGCGTCTGGTGAAGCTGGTCCACTATCTTGTAATCACTTTTCTTGATGATTCTCATGAATTCATCAACTTCTTGATCAAAAGGTGTTTTTAAAGCTTCTTTAACAATCTGCTCTTCTTGTACCAAGCTCTTCCCTTTTGCCTTGGCAGCAGCTTCTGCTTCGGCAATGGGTCTTTGAATTTGTGGAGCAAAGAGGCGTCCGCTTCGAGTGAAGCCTCCGCCTCCTCCCACATTATCTATTTGTGGTGCAGGGGTTGATGATTCAAGAGTGATTTTTCTTCCTTCGCAGTATAGATCAGAGTCGTAATGCCAAGGGATGGCATTACTGCTCTCATAAGGTACTGGCCCAGGCATTGTGATAGTGACTGGACTGATGGCAGCTGCAGAAGGGACCATGATAGTCTGTGGATCGTAGTATATTGTGACTGGTGCTCTGATAGGAGTAGCATTTTGTGAGTTGTAGGCAGAATCACTTTCAGGATCATAATAAATTGTAACCGTTGAGACATTTGCTGCTGAAGTTGTAGGAGACATTGTTGGAAGGATGGGTGTTGTTGTTGTGGGAGATTCTGAATGAAGGGGTGCTGAAGTTGTAGAAGGGAGGTTTGTTGATATCTGGTCCGTTGAAGTAACAGATGAAGCATTTGTTGACGAGATTGAAGAGTTGCTTGGAACAATGGTTGTTGTATTTGTAGAAGACTCGGGGATTGTTGTTAAGGAGATTGCTGGATTGGTAGGAATTGATGTTGTGATTTGAAGAAGGCCACTCTGGATGAGACCATCTATGCCATCTCTCAAGTTATCACACCCATTCACTGAAATGTTGCAATAAGCACACCCTAGCTCACATCCCGGGAACATTTGACATTCGAGGAGTTGAGCTTTAATCTCTACCAACGGCGTCTGAATCTGACCCACACTGGTTATCAAGTAAGACGGCTTGTCTTCTTCAATAGCATTGATTCTGGGACCTCCGTGGTTTGGCATAGGGTTCTTGTTAACATTTGGTGGTGGTGCAAAATTTAGAGCCTTGGAATCTATCAAGTCTTGTACCTTCATGTGCAAAGCTCTGCACTTCTCTGTACTATGGCCAGGTGCATTTGAATGGAAAGCACATCTGGCGTTGGAGTCGTAATTTCTGGGTAGACTGGTAGGATCTGGAGGTGCCAATGTCCTTAGCTCAACCAGGTTGAGTTTTTGGAGTTGTGGCAGTAATGTGGCATAGGGCATAGGGATCGGATCGATCACCCTATTGGCCTGAGAAGGTCTCTGTTGGAACGGTCTTTGCTGATTGTTGTTGTTGGGGTTGTTGTAGTTTCTCTGAGGAGGATACTGATTTTGTTGTTGATAATTTTGCTGCTGTGGTTGATAAACTGGTTGTGGATGAATTGGAGCGGGAATGGTGACTGCTGCCACAGACCTATGAACATATTGGGGTCTGCCCCTACTGGTATGGATAGCATTGGTCTCTCCAGTTCTTCTTGGGCCCACAAAAGGCTTCCTTGTGTTGCTGGATGAGCTGGCACCGTTGTCAGAAATTTTGCCCATCTTTAACAGGCTCTCAATTCTCTCTCCAGCTATAACGACATCTACAAAGCTAGTAGAAGAGAAAGCAGCTAGCCTGTCAATGTACGTCCCTTGGAGGGTGTTCATAAACATATCTGCCATCTCCCTCTCTGACATAGGTGGATGGACAGCAGCAGCCAGCTGTCTCCATCTTTGGGCGTACTCGCGGAAGCTTTCCCTGGATGACTGCGACATCCCCATCAGGAGGGTCCTGTTGGGTGCCATATCCAAATTATACTGGTATTGTCTGATGAAGGCCTCTGCCAAGTCCTTCCAACACCTGATGGTCGCTCTAGTCAGATGTGAGTACCATTCCCTCGAAGCTCCCGTTAAGCTATCCTCAAAATAAAACATCCATAGCTTCTCGTCCATGGTGTAAGCCTTCAACCTCCCTAGAAAGGATTGCAAGTGGGTCCGTGGGCAGGAAGTCCCGTTGTACTTTTCAAAACAAGGAGGCTTAAACTTATGGGGAATTCTGACCCCGTCCACTAAGCCCATGTCCATAACATCAAAACCCAAAGAGTTTTGAGACTCCAAGGATCTTAATTTTTTAGCAATTTCGTCCAGCCTTCTGTCATAGGCCTCATCCCCAGCACCCATCACAGTGAACTGATCTTCCTGGGGGTCTTCTTGCAGTACCCTGCCTGCAGTGGCAGTCCCTTGCACATTAGCAGGAATGTTGATCTCTGGATGAAGGTGGGGTCCAAATACAGGGGGATTGACATGAGGTTGGACTCTCTCATTGTTGCTTGTCCCAGCAGTCCCTAGATGGGGATCTTCTTGATTCTGCCTCTCTACCATTGCTCTTAATCTCTCCTGGCTCTGAGCCATGTTGTTCATCACCTCCATAAATTGTGTCATCTGAGCCCTCATTTCCAATCTTTCATTGGCCATTTGGTTCCTGACCTCTGTAAGGTCCTGTTGTACCTGATCCATCTGTATGCCCGGAAGATTTTTGCGGGTCGGATATCTGTGTGGACGGTTGAGTGGGAACACCCGTCGGCGAGCAATAGTTCCTGAAATCACAACAGAGTCAGCAACAAACGAAACAAACCTACAAAACAGACAAAGGTCAGTATGCAATGCAGTATGCTTATTTGTTTCCAAGGTATCCGGCTTGGCACTTGGTTTTGACCTTTCCAGACCCTTGAAGATGCTATTGATGTTGCTTTGAAGGAAACTCAGATGGAACAAACTGATACATATATTACAAAAAGCAAATGATACATAGTTTGTTCTTTACAAAACATGCCCCGAAGGGTCAAAATACAAAATAAGAAAATAAAAGTACATGAAATGAAAACAACAACAAGCAAAAGTCAAACACCAAGACCAAACTCATCCTCCTGAACTTCCTTGAGAAGTGCCTCAGTCACAGGATCAGCTGGACGCTCTGTAAGATTCCTGATAAGGAGATTCCTGGTAGTAACAGCTGCAGTTAGCTTCTTGTGCTGACTCTGGTCCTTTGACCTCTTCACTCCAGCTCTAATCTTCAACTCTGAGATCTCTCTCTGGGCTGCTGCCAGGGCTTCCTGTTGCTCTCTTGCACTAGCTTCCAGCTGCTCAATCTTGTCCTGAGTCCTCCTATCTTCCAGAGTACGAGCTTCGGTGATCCTGACCCACCTAGCTTGACTCTCTTTTAGATACAAATCAGTCCTGGCTTTCTGGAACTGGGCTTCCTTGCAGGCATTCTTCAATATCTGCTCTCCAGCCCTAGACTTCTTGATATAATCCTCTGACTTCTCAATTCTGGCCAGATGCTCCACTTTCAGCTTCTCTAATCTTTCAATATCCAATCTACCATCACTCCTCTCCCAGAGGGTCTTCTGTAGGGCCTGAGTCAACTTCTCATTTCTTTCTTTCAAATTCTCAAACTCCTCTAAGCTGACAGTGACAGGAGGTGGTGTTGAGGATGGCCCAGGCATATCCTCCATGGTGAAGGGCATCCCAGAGAATTGAGCCCTGGCATGGGACCACTCATAGTACTGTGCTGATGCCACATTGTTGCACTTCCCAAGAATGGTTACTCCTTTAGCCTGAACATTGTCCCAGGCCCAGGCTGCTTGCCTGACAATAGTCAGATTAGGCTTGTTCTCACAGTAAAGAGTCTCAGCCAGATCTTGTACCTTAGGAGTGTGGATCAGTGCATAGCCCAGTTGTCTTTTGAATAGCAGAGGGTTGTAGTTGATGCAACCCTTAACTCCTATCAGGGGTACATTGGGAAACTGCCCACAACTGGTGATGATGTCCCTGCCTTTTGTGCTTTGAGTGCACCACCTGATATCGGCTGAGGTCAAAGCAGTGAGTCTTCTAGCCCAGTTTCTTTGCTGGTGAGGATTTAGAAATGCATCAGTCTTTGGAAAATGCTTGAGCAGCCAAGTATGGAACAGGGGAGCACAACACCTTACCAATATTCCTCTTTACTTCTCATTCCTTTGGTGAACAGAGTAGTAGAAATCTCCCAGTAAGGTGGGCACTGGGTTCCTCAGGATGAAAAGATGGATTGCATTCTTGCTAATGAACTTAGGCTCATTTGCAAATAAAATAATCCCATATATGCTTAGGGCCAATAAAGCACAGACTGCTTTCCACTCTCCCAAAGAAGCCTTCAAAGTAGCCTGAGAGATCAAGAAATCCAGATGTAGACCAGAGATTCCAGCCTTAGTAGTCATATTCTGCCCAATCAGGACTGGTTCTAAATTCAAAGCCTTTTCCACCTCTTCATTACTAGGAAAGACCATTTCAGGGTTGAAGGGGACTCCACCCCTGATAGGTACACCAACCAGTGATGAATACTCCTCTAACAAAGGGCCCAACTGAAAATCCTGAAAAGTGAAACACCTCAGAGGGGGATCATAGAACTGTAGGCAAGTATGAATCAGGCTCCTCTGTGAAGGGTCCAAATCCATAACCACATCAAGTATGCCTCCATAGTGTTCTCTGAATAGTGGTACATGGTCTGGAGTAATCAGGGTCTGAACTTTCCTGATGTCAACTAGCTCTGGCTGAAAGAAATGATAGGAGATGTTACTTTTCTTTGGTGCCATGTTGTTGAAGAAGAGTTGAGACAGGTGCTGATGATAACACTGAAAATGGGCCACTGACTGGCTGGTGCAGGTGACTGAAGCGGATAGCTGATAGCTGAAGTAGATGCTGATGAAGATAGGTCTATGCTGATGATGGGGTCAAAACCAAGCCAGAAATAAAGTATGGATACCCTGAAAAACAAATAAACAAATGTTAAAATGATGCAATGATGATGTATGCAAATGATATGCAAGGGTTTGTGACTGAGCTGGATCTGATCAAGTGCTCTGATATAAGTCCAGGTATGTTCAATAAATCCAGATGGAGATTCAAAAGTCCAGTAACCAAGGTGGGGGACTCAAATAAAGAGTCACATGTCCAGGGTTAAAATCACAAGAACTGTTCCAAAATGGAGTACTCTTAATCAAAACAAAGTAACAGGGTATGCTGAGGTCAAGGGTTCCTGCAAACCTGTAAACAAACCCAACCCCCTCACAGGTAGTGTTCTAAAACAAGGATCCTCAGACTTGGATCAGTTATGGGAAGTATAAACACTTCTAACCCGGAGGTACTGTGTTTACAATAACCATAAAAGATCCTCCTCTAATTCACCTCAGTTTCTTAAGGTCAATACTAAAGGTCATTCAGACTTAGCAGGCTTCCCAGATAGCCCTTGCATTGCAGGAAATCTGCAACACAGAGTTCTCAAGAAGAAACCCATATCTGAACCGTGTTTCAATATTCCCGCACCAGACCGAGATGGAATGGGAAAGAATATGAACCACTCTAGCCTAGGTGTCACTCAGGTCCCAGGTATAGGACCTCAACTCTCAATAGAACACCCACCCACCAAAGCAACAAAACAGATCTAGCCAGCACAGTATGACAGTATGATATATGTAAAGCTATAAAGAAAGCAGTAAACAAACTGTACATAAAGCAAAAATAACAACAAATATACAAACACAATTAGCACATAACACCCTAGTAAACACAAATCAATCAAGCGCTAAGAGGAACCCACAAAAAGAACCAGAAGCCCTGGTTACAGTATAAGGGTCCCCAGCAGAGTCTCCAAGCTGTCGCTCCCGATAAATGGGACTGGCCCAAATAAAGGTACAGACGCGAACGGTCGGCGAAAGAGGGTTTGAGAACACACAGGAGTGCACTCACAGGGAATGAAAAGAGTCGCCAGCTAAGCATTTTTATCCCGGAGGAAAGGTAATGCTGCATAGACCTAGAAAAGATATGGATAAGATGGTTGCGAACCAGAGAGACTGAGAAAAGGGGTTGGTTACAACCTGGGAAGGTATTAGCACCCAGATTGTCCGCCGTATTCGACGGGATCCACGCTTAAAAGATTTGTGTTTTAAAGGGGTAGTGTCAGTGCAATTTGTGTATAAAAGTGCTGGAAAAAGATGTACAGGTGTCAGTGTATAGTGTATAAGTGATGTGAAGTGTATAAGAGAAGTGTCAGTGTAAGAACAAGAATGAAATGCTCATGACTATGAGGCTTTAAAAGAATGAAACTGGAAGGAGGGGGAATATACAGAGACTTTTGTTCGATAACTGTTAAGTTATGCCTACGTATCCTCTCGTGCAATGAGGAAGTCAGAACACCGTAGTTCGACCCAAAGAGACTAAAAGATGAATTGACTTGCGAACTGCTTACTAATCTATGCTCAAGTGTATGACCTGTCTGGCTCAGGTGCAAACTGTCTTGCATTAGACGGAAGAAGCGAGTTCTCGTTTGTGAGTGAAGGTGATGAGAAAAGAATCCCGAAGGAGACGATTATTGTTTGTTTTTGTGTTTTCGGTCTTTTATTGCTTTTTGGAGTTTGTCATAAGTTAATGAGCTTAAGCCTAAACCAATGGGTTAGTACACTCATCACATCTTCCCTCTGATTAGGGGTAATGAGAATACCTTAAGTGTGAAGTCAGATTCTCACACTTAATCACCTTTGGTGTAGGTCTAAGATTATTAACCTATTTGTGATTATTTAGATGTTTTTGGTGTTTTTGTTTAGTGTTAAGTAATGAGATTAAGCCATAATTAGGGATTAAACAGACTCATTACACCATCCTAATAGAAGGATAATAGATGAGAATGTTTAAGCTGAGGAAAACTCCTCAACTTAATCCATGATTAGGGATTAAACTCATGACAAAACAAGCCTTTGGTTAAGTGGATTTTATTTAATGATAAGATGAAGAAATGATTTTTATGATTTGTAAGACAACATGAGGGGGACTTGTCCATTAACACTAGGGTTAGTCTTTCTTAACCAATTAAGGAAGAATTAGAACCCTAATGCAAGGCCCAAGTTACAAGCTTGATGTCTTGATGATTATTAGATGAATTGATTAAAGGATTTAAACACATTAAAGGTTTAACACTTAGGATTAAAGTTATACACTCCATCCTAATAGAAGGATGCAGGCATAAACTTAATCACAAAGCCTTAAAGCCTTTAGGGTTTAATCCTTGATTATGAGGTGAGAAGTGAAGACTCAAAGAGACACAAAGGTAAAAACTAAGTGGGGGGACTAATCAAAACCCTAATTATTGTCATGCATGGTTGTTCCTAAGGTTAGTGAGGTTAGCAAGAAAGATCTTCAATGGAACCACCAGGAAGCAGATGAAAAGATCAGGAGAAGCAAAGTAACTTGCTTCATTTAAGAAGTCAAGTCACTTGGGGAAAGAAAGTGAGAAGAATAAGAATGAGCAAGCTCAATCTCAAACACATAACAAAATGCAGCATGAGTGCATAAGAGGGATGAAAAGAAAATGTGAGAAGTGAAGGCAAATTCACTTCTCAAAGTTACTTACCACCTGAAAGGTTAGAAAAGAAATGCAATGCAATGCAAAATGAAATGAAATGGCATGATGTAAATCAAAACCAGAAGCACATACATGATGATAATTATGCTATGACATGGTGCAAACATGAAACAAGGCATGAGAATGATCATACAATCTTATGGATGCAAATGAAACAAGTTAAGAAACATGAACATTCATGAAAAGTTATGAGATGCAAATGGCATAAAACATGGAAAATGAAAGATGCAATGATCAAACATGCTTTCAATATGTCTTAAGATGTTCAATGAATCAAAAGAATGCATAAAATGCTATGGCAAGTCATGTTATGCAAGCAAATGCAAGATGGATGCATATGGAAGCCCAAATTAGGGTTTATGATCAACGCATTAAACACAAACCAAAATCAGAAGCAAACATCAATATAAAAAATTGAAAATGCACTCAAATGATCCCTAAACCTATACTAACTCACTGCCCAAAGCAGAAGTTCCAACTCTTAACCTAATTCAAGTTATGATTTTCCTAAGTTTTCTAGGGTTTTAGGGTTCCTTAACAAGAAAAATGCCAAACAAATGGAAAATGAAATATCAAATCATGCCAATTTAGTCTCACAAACTACATGCTAAACACAATGCAATGCAAAAAGAATCAAGGTCCAACTCTCAATGGTTAGGCAAAAATGATTTTTTGAAGTTTGGATCAAAATAATGCTTTGAAATGATTTTAATTCCATGAAAAATTCTCAAAATGCATCAAGATCAAAAAAAGAAATTTGGTTTGAGGGTTGGACAATGTTTCTAAATGTTTTTAAATGTTTCATGAATTTTTTGGTGATTTTTAAATACCTAAAAGTATTTTTAATTAATTAATTCTCATTAATTAATTAAAAATAAACTTTTAAATATTTAAAAATATTTTTAAGATGCAAAAAATAAAAATAAAAATATTTTTGTGTTCTGAAATTTTATAAAAGTTTGTACAAAAAATTTCAGAATTTTTGAATAAGTTTTGCTATTTTAAATAAAATATAGAAAACAAATGTATTTAAATGAAAATAAAAATGAAATTAAATGAATTAATGAAGAAGTCAACTGATCCTAAGGCCAGCATTCAAACTCACACGCGCGGGAGTTGACTAGGCGCGCATCTGGACGGCCTACGTTCAAACTCACTAACCCTAATTAATTAGCCCTAATCCAGCCTTAATGACTTTCAGATGACCGGAACAGTGGTTCCAGTCATCTTCTCCGGCGAGTCCAAATGCTAAATCACTCTACACGCAATGAAAATGAAAACTAACTATCCAGAAATCATCCCTACCCAAAAACGAATCAAACCCCTCACTCAAACATCATTTATCATTCATAAACAGAGAGAATCGAATCAAACAATTTTTAGGGCAAAAATTTCAGACAAAGCATACATCCTGGTTTCTCAACCATTTTCAAAAATAATCACATATTCATGACCAGGAGAGTGTATAGAAGCTATTTAGAACTTAAAATCATGCTTCTGGAAAAAAAGTTCATGAAGCTACCTGAGTTTGAAGCTCTTCAGTTTGCAACTTTCTGACCTCTTTCCTTTGCGCAATCCATTCCTTTTAGGCCCCTGATGACATATTGATACTTAGAAGGAGTTTGTGTTGGCTGGTTTGGAAGTTTGAACAAGTTATGTTCAGTGCAGTGAAGAAATCGTGTTTGTGATTCTGGCAGTTTAAGGCAAGGATGATGGATGCTTTGTGACCAGGAAGATGAGTTGAGTTGATCTATGAAGTTTGTTTGTGTGTTTGTGAGCTGTTGTCGCTCCCGATAGATGGGACTGGCCCAAATAAAGGTACAGACGCGAACGGTCGGCGAAAAGGACAATGAGAGCACACAACAGTGAACTCACTGGAGAAGAAAAGAGTCGCCAGCTAGGCATTTTTATCCCGGAGGAAAGGCAATGCTGCATAGACCTAGAAAAAGATGGATAAGACGGTTGCGAACCAGAGAGACTGAGAAAGGGTGGTTGGTTACAACCTGGGAAGGTATTAGCACCCAGATTGTCCGCCGTACTCGACGGGATCCACGCTTAAAAGATTTGTGTTTTAAAGGGGTAGTGTCAGTGCAATCTGTGTATAAAAGAGGCTGGAAGAAAATGTACAGGTGTCAGTGTGAAAACAGTGTGAAGTGTATAAATGCACAGTGTCAGTGTGAGGATGAGAGTGAAATGCTCATGACTATGAGGCTTAAAAGAATGAAGCTGGAAGGAGGGGGAATATACAGATACTTTTGTTCGATAACTGTTAAGTTATGTCTACGTATCCTCTCGTGCAATGAGGAAGTCAGAACACCGTAGTTCGACCCAAAGAGACTGAAAGATAAATTGACCTGTGAACTGCTTGCTTGTCAATGCTCAAGTGTATGACCTGTCTGGCTCAGGTGCAAACTGTCTTGCATTAGACGGAAGAAGCAAGTTCTCGTTTGTGAGTGAATGAGATGAGAAAAGAATCCCGAAGGAGACGATTATTGTTTGTTTTGTGTGTTTTCAGTCTTTTATTGTTTTTGGATTTTGTCATAAGTTAATGAGCTTAAGTCTAAACCAATGGATTTAGTAAACTCATCACATCTTCCCTCTGATTAGGGGTAATGAGAATACCTTAAGTGTGAAGTCAGCTTCTCACACTTAAACACCTTTGGTGTAGGATTAATATCATTAACCTACTAGTGATTAATTAGATGTTTTTGTTGTTTTTGTTTAGTGTTAAGTAATGAGATTAAGCCATAATCAGGGATTAAACAGACTCATTACACCATCCTAATAGAAGGATAATAGATGAGAATGTTTAAGCTGAGGAAAAATCCTCAACTTAATCCATGATTAGGGATTAAACTCAGGACAAAACAAAGCCTTTATTGAGTGGATTTTAGTTAATGATATGATGATGAAGTGAGTTTTAGGGTTTATAAGACAACTTGAGGGGGACTTGTCCATTAACACTAGGGTTAGTCCTTCTTAACCAGTTAAGGAAGAATTAGAACCCTAATGCAAGGCCCAAGTTACAAGTGTGAAGTCTTGATGATTATTATGTGAATTAATTAGAGGATTTAAACACATTAAGGTTTCAACACTTAGGATTAAAGTTATACACTCCATCCTAATAGAAGGATGCAGGCATAAGCTTAATCACAAAGCCTTAAAGCCTTTAGGGTTTAGTCCCTGATTATGAGGTGAGAAGAGAAGACTCAATGAGACACAAAGGTAAAACTAAGTGGGGGACTAATCAAAATCCTAACCATTGTCATGCTTGGTTGTTCCTAAGGTTTGTGAGGTTAACAAGAAAGATCTTCAAAGGAACCACCAGGAAGCAGATGAAAGGATCAGGAGAAGCAAAGTAACTTGCTTCATTTAAGAAGACAAGTCACTTGAAGAAAGAAAGTAAGAAGAAGAAGAAAGAGAAAGCTCAATCTCAAACACAAAACAAGATGCATCAAGGATGCATAAGAGAGATGAAAAGAAATTGTGAGAAGTGAAGGCAAATTCACTTCTCAAAGCCACTTACCACCTGAAAAGTTAGAAAAGCAATGCAATGCAATGCAATGCAAAATGGGATGGAATGGCATGATGAGAGGCAAAACCAGAAGCAAATACATGATGCTAATGATGCTATGAGATGTCACAAACATGAAACAACACATGGGGATGATCATACAAACTCATGGATGCTAATGAAGCAAGCTAAGGAGCATGAACATACATGAAAAGTTATGAAATGCAAATGGCATACAACATGGGAAATGCAAGATGCAATGATCAAACATGCTTTCAATATGTCTTAAGATGCCAAATGAATCACAAGAATGCATAAAATGCCATGGCAAGTCAAGGTATGAATGCAAATGCAAGATGGATGCATATGGGAACCCAAATTAGGGTTTATGAACAACACATCAAACAAAAACCAAAATCAGAAGCAAACAACATTACAAAAAATTGAAAATGCCCTCAAAGGATCCCTAAACCAATACTAACCCAAAGCCCAAAGGAGAAGTCCCAACTCTTAACCTAGTTCAAGTTATGATTTTCCTAAGTTTTCAAAGGTTTTAGGGTTCCTTAACAAGAAAAATTCCAAACAAATGTAAAATGGAAGATCAAATCATGGCCATTTAATCTCACAAACTACATGATATGCTAAACACAATGCAAAAAGAATCAAAGTCCAACTCATCATGGTTAGGCAGAAGTGATTTTTGGAAGTTTGGATCAAAATAATGCATCAAAATGATTTTAATTCTATGAAAAATTCTCAAAATGCATCAAGATTAAAAAATAAATTTGGTTTGAGGGTTGGACAAATTTCCTAAATGTTTTTAAATGTTTCATGAATTTTTTGGTGATTTTTAAATACCTAAAAGTATTTTTAATAAATTAATTCTCATTAATTAATTAAAAAGAAACTTTTAAATATTTAAAAATACTTTTTTAATGCAAAAAATAAAAATAAAAATATTTTTGTGTTCTGAAATTAAATAATAACTTGTATAAAAAATTTCAGAATTTTTGAATGGATTTTACTATTTTTAAATAAATGTACAAAAGAAATGCAAAACAAATGAATTAATATTAATAAAAATGAAAAGTAAACACAATGGATGGCCAGGATGGATTCTGGGGAAGAAGCTGTTGACTACGCGCGCGGATCAATGGTCCACATTCAAACTTCCTAATTCTGATTTATGAATTAATTAATTGATATTAGGGCTTAATGAGTGCATCTGGGCCACTCAATCACGCGCCAAGTCAACAAAGTCAAGGGATCCAACGCTCAGCATTCAAACTGCACTAATTACAGGGATTAAACCCTAATTATTTTCAGGTGGCCGGAGAAGACCCCCGGTCGTCTTCTCCGGTGGGAACCCCACCTGAAAATTCCTAGAATCTTCAAAATGCAACTAAAATGAAATCTAAACAAACAGAAATCTTTCCCATACTTCACTGAATCAAAACCCTAACATAAACATCATTTATATTTCATCAATCACATGAATCGAAACAAAAGAAATTTTAGGGCAAAACTTTCAGAACACGATTAAACTCTCATCTCTTCACCATTTTCAAAACCAACAACATTAGAGTGATCAGTGAACTACAAAGAACAACTTAGGAACTTTAAAAATCATTTCTGGAAAAAAAGTTCTTGAGCTACCTGAGTTTTGAAGCTTTCAGTTTACAGCTTTCTGGCCTTTCTCCTTTATGCAATCCATTTCTTATGGTCCCTTGATGATGTCTGGATGCTTAGAAGGAGTTTGTGTTGGCTGGTTTGAGAGTTTGAACAACTTCTGCTCAAGCTCAGGTGAGAATCATGTTCTTGATTCTTTGAGTTTCAGGTTGATTTTAGGGGTGCTTTGTGATCAGGGTGATGTGTTGAGAAGGTCTGTGCAATTTTTTTGAGTGTTTGTGAGTTGTATGAAGTGTTTCGAAAGCTTTTGCTTCAAGGGTGGAAAATGAGAATGCTGAGTTCTTGTGTGTTTCAGGCTTGTGTCTTGTGATGTTTAGCTTGCATTTTGTTTGTATAAACTAATCCTATTGGTCAGATGACATGACATGTCCTTTTGTGATAGGTATGGGGGCTTTTTTGCAAATTGTCAACTTTGTGTAAGAAGGGCATGGGCTACTTTGCTAGCTTGGTACAAGGGGCTTGTCTTGCGCAGCATGAGGTGAGGAGAGGGCTAGGGTGGTTCAGCAACCAAGGCAGCAAGTGGATGAGATGTTATGATGGATTTTGCAACTTGGTCCACTTTGGTTCTCATGAAAAGATCTTGTTCCAAAAACCATACAAACATGTAATTCTTTGGTCCAATATGAACTTTAGATGCCTCATTGTCATGTTATGTGAATTAGAAGTCCATTTGATAGCTTTAGAACACTTGATCAAGTAATTTTGCAAAATAACTCTTTGGTGGAAACTTTGAAATTTTGTGATTTTTGCCAACTTTGACAAACCATAACTTTTGATCCAAAATGAATTAGGTCATGTTCTTGTACTTTTTGAAAAGGGAAAGATCTATTCTACAACTTTCATGACCAAAGTTTTTCCATTTGAAGAATTTTTGGATCAAAAAGTAAGGGTTGAAAAAGTTGCATAAAATGACATTTTCATTAAAAGTCAAACTTGCCCGAAAAGTCAACTTTGCAAAAGACTTGAAATTCTTGAATTTTGTGAAATTCCAACTTCTTCCATGATCAAATAAAGATCATATACACTCAAAATGATGAAGATCACCCCTGGGTTGGGTCATTGGGGCCTCAGATGCCCTGATTTTGCACTGACTTGTCCAGAAAGTCAACCTTTGATCAGATGACTTCCCCATGGAATTTCTTCATGAAAATTGGTATGCATACTCCCTATACCATATAGAGACCAATAGAAACAAGAATGAACAAAAAAATTTGGAGTTATGGCCTTTGAAACCAAAACCCTAATTTTAGGTCATCTGTGCAGTCAAGCCTGGCTCTGCTTCCATACCAATCCCAGATCTTGTGATTCTTTGGCATTCTTGACTTTGAGAGGATATAATATGATACTTGAACACACATGGACCCCTTTGAAGTGATTGATGGCCTTTGGAGTGGCTCAAGAAGCTCTTAGATTGCTCAGATCACAAACCCTAGATGCAGATGACTTAGAACCAATGCAGGGGATCAAAAATGAGATATGAGATGGCATGATTGTGTTTATGCATATGAAATGATCACAAGCCATGGTGTGAATGGGTGAGGGAAAATTTGGGGTGTTTACAGCTATGTGATGGGTTTCGAAGGGTTTTGCTCAAGAGGGTGAAAATGAGAATGTTGTGTTGTGGCTGGTTTCAGGCTTGCTTGTTATGTGCTTTGGCTTGCATTTGATTAACATAAACAAATCCCATTGGTCAGATGACATGACATGTCCTTTTGTGATAGGTATGGGTGCTTTTGTAAAATGTCAACTTTTGTGTAAGAAGGGCATGAGCTACTTGCTAGCTTGGTACAAAGGGCATGTCTTGCGCAGCATGAGGTGAGGAAAAGCCTAGGGTGGATCAGCAAAATAGCCAGCAAGTGGATGAGGAGATATGATGACTTTTGCAACTTGGTTCACTTTGGTTTTTATGAAAAGATCTTGTTCCAAAAACCACACAAATGTGTAATTCTTTGGTCCATTCTGAACTTTAGATGTCAAATGATCATGTTATGTGAATTAGAAGTGCATTTGATGACTTAATTGGCTTTGAGAAGTGAATTTGCAACTTTGCCTCTTTGGTGCATGACTTGAAATTTAGTGATTTTTGCCAACTTTGGCAAGCCATAACTTTTGATCCAAAATGAATTAGGTCATGTTCTTGTACTTTTTGAAAAGGGAAAGATCTATTCTACAACTTTCATGACCAAAGTTTTTTCATTTGAAGCTTTTTTGAATCAAAAAGTAAGGGTTGAAAAAGTTGCTTAAAATGACATTTCCATTAAAAGTCAAACTTGCCCAAAAAGTCAACTTTGCAAAAACTTGAAATCCTTGAATTTTGTAAACTTCTAACATCTTACATGATCAAATAAAGATCATATACAATCAAAATGATGAAGAACACCCTTTGGTTGGGTCATTGGGGGCCTCAGATGCCCTGATTTTGCACTGACTTGTTCAGAAAGTCAACTCTTGATCAGATGACTTCCCCATGGAATTTCTTCATGAAAATTGATATGCATACTCCCTATACCATATAGAGACCAATAGAAACAAGAATGACCAAAAAAATTGGAGTTATGGCCTTTGAAACCAAAACCCTAATTTTAGGTCATCTGTGGAGTCAAGCCTGGCTCTGCTTCCATACAAATCCCAGTTCTTGTGATTCTTTGACATTCTTAACTTTGAGGGAGTATAATATGATACTTGAACACACATAGACCTCTTTGAAGTGATTGATGGCCTTTGGAATGGCTCAAAAGGCTACTGGATTTCTCAGATCACAAACCCTAGATGCAGATGACTTAGAACCAATGCAATGAATCAAAAATGTGATATGAGATGGTATGATTGAGTTTATGCATATGAGATGATCACGAGCCATGCTGTGAATGGGTGAGGGAAAATTTGGGGTGCTTACATCCCTCACTGAAGAAGACCACCTGATAAATCTGTTAAAGCTATTCAAACGTCTGAGGAAGTACCAGCTAAAGTTAAACCCCAACAAATGCACATTCGGGGTGCGATCCGGTAAGCTGCTGGGATTTATTGTAAGTGAGAAAGGGATTGAAGTTGACCCTGATAAAGTCAAAGCTATTCAAGAAATGCCTGCACCGAGGACAGAAAAAGAAGTTCGAGGGTTCTTAGGTCGATTGAACTACATTTCACGGTTCATATCACACCTTACAGCAACCTGTGAACCCTTGTTCAAACTGCTAAGAAAAGAACAAACGGTCAGGTGGAACGAAGACTGCCAAAAGGCTTTTTACAAGATCAAGGAATACTTACAAGAGCCTCCAATCCTTATGCCTCCAGTTGAAGGAAGACCTTTAATCATGTACTTGACAGTACTAGAAGAGTCGATGGGGTGTGTGTTGGGCCAGCATGACGAGTCTGGTCGAAAAGAGTATGCAATATACTACCTAAGCAAAAAGTTTACCGACTGTGAACAACGTTATTCACTGCTCGAGAAAACTTGCTGCGCTTTAGCGTGGGCTGCTCGCCGACTGAGACAGTATATGTTGACCCACACTACCTTATTGATCTCAAAGATTGACCCAGTTAAGTACATATTTGAGAAGCCAGCTCTCACCGGACGGGTTGCAAGATGGCAAATGATCCTCACAGAATATGACATCCAGTACACATCTCAGAAAGCCATCAAGGGCAGTGTATTGTCTGAATATCTTGCTGAGCAACCTATTGATGATTACCAGCCTATGAGATTTGACTTCCCTGATGAAGACATCATGTTCATAAAAGCAAAAGATCATGAAGAGCCTGTTCACACTGAAGGGCCCGACCCGGAAGAAGAATGGACTATGATGTTTGATGGGCTGTTAATATGAATGGCCGTGGTGTTGGTGTAGTACTCATTACACCTAAAGGAGTTCACATGCCTTTCTCGGCAAAGCTCACCTTTAACTGCACTAACAACGAAGCTGAATACGAAGCTTGCATTATGGGTCTTGAGGAAGCCATTGACCTCAGGATCAAGACATTGACTGTATTCGGGGATTCAGCTTTGGTAGTTAATCAAACCAACGACAAATGGTACACACACCAGGATCACCTGATACCTTACAGGGATTATACAAGGAGGTTATTGACTTTCTTCACAACGGTCAAGCTTGAGTATATCCCTCGAGACGAGAATCAGTTTGCAGATGCTCTTGCCACCATCTCATCTATGATCAAAGTTCAAGCTGCCAACTTTGTACCTCGGATTTCAGTGTCCAGACTTGACAGACCAGCATATGTGTTCTCAGTAGATGTTGTTAAAGATGATAAGCCTTGGTTCTACGACATTAAATGCTTCTTGGAAGATCAAACATACCCACCTGGGGCATCTTCCATTGATAAGAAGACATTGAGAAGGCTTGCTGGTAGTTTCTTCCTGAATACTGATGGTTCCCTGTACAAGAGAAACTTTGATATGGTACTCCTCAGATGCGTTGATATAACAGAAGCAGATTTGTTGATTCATGAAGTGCACGAAGGATCCTTTGGTACCCATGCAGGAGGGCATGCAATGGCCAAGAAATTGCTAAGATCAGGTTATTACTGGATCACAATGGATGCCGACTGTTATGCCTACGCCAGAAAATGCCATAAATGCCAGATTTATGCGGATAAGGTGCATGTGCCTCCAAATCCTTTGAATGTGATGTCTTCACCCTGGCCCTTTGCCATGTGGGGCATTGACATGATTGGCAAGATTGAGCCAACTGCTTCAAATGGCCACAGATTCATCCTGGTTGCCATTGATTATTTCACCAAATGGGTTGAAGCAGCTTCATATGCAAACGTTACAAGGCAAGTGGTAGCCAGATTTCTGAAGAGAGATATCATCTGTCGATACGGAGTTCCCGAGCGAATCATTACTGATAATTGTTGCACCCCAAAATTTGCCCTCACAATACAAGACTTTATGTGCTCAGAAGGTTCACAAAGTTCACAAGACCTTTCATGAGGTTCATGAAGTTTACAAGACACTTTATGAGGTTCACAAGGTTCACAAGACCTTTCATGAAGTTCATGAAGTCTACAAGTCACTTTATGAGGTTCACAAGGTTCACAAGATTCACAATACTTACAAGACCTTTCATGAGGTTCATGAAGTCTACAAGACACTTTATGAGGTTCACAAGGTTCACAAGACATCTTATGATGGTTCACAAGGTTCACAAAGTTCACAAATAGTCAGAAGAGTTGACAATTCCCTCAAACAATGCACCTCCTAAGCAGTGCATCCAAAACTAGGGTTTTGACTTTAATCAGGCTAAATGAATTTCCAATACTTCAAGTGAGCTTCATAACATCTTATATGTGTGTAAGAACCCCCATGACAAGTTTCAAGACTTTTCTCAGAGGTTTGCTCAGTCAGATGATCAGATAAGTCAAAACCAGTCAAAGCAGTTAAAAAGTCAAACTGAGGTCAACTGTGGTCAAACCAAAGTCAAAATTCATGATTTTTTGCCAACTTCAAGTATATGAAGTAAAATTCATCATTTGATCAAGGGTTTACCATGATTCATCAAGGAGATTTCAGATCATCAAGAATCAGGAGTTTCTAAATTAGGGTTTCCTCAGGAAAAGTCAACTGAACTTTGACCAGCCATAACTTTCACATTCTTCATCACCAAGTCTCCATCCAAAGCTCATTTTGAAGGAAATTTAATTCTCTACAACTTTGTGTCTCATAAGCCAAGCCCAAAAATGCTTCATTTGGAAGGTATGAGCTAAGACATTATAGGTCCTTTTGAAAGTCAACAAAAAGTCAACAACTTCAAAAGGGCATAACTTGAGAATGGTGAATGATATGAACATGAAACCAGTGGGGTTGGTTATAGGACTCTTCAAGCTTTACAAAATTTCCAAGAACACCCTCATAGCATTAAAATTGAAGGATGTGGGCCCTTGCAAAGTAGGGAAATTTTTGGTCGTTTATGAAGAAAATGGAGGTCTAAAACCAATTTTTTCTAAATGGGCTTGCCATATGATGACCCAATCCATACTATGACCTCATGCACGACCCAAGTCAACAAAAATCAGATTTTTTGTCATTTTATTTTTATTTATTTTGATTTAATTCATTAAAAATCATTTTAAATTAAAATAAAATATAAAAGTCAAAGATTTAAAAAGGATTAAGCTTCTAGAAATTCATAAATATGATTGGAATCAAAGTGGTAAGAGGATCATGATGATTGGCCTAAAATAGAAAGTGTTTATGCAAAAATATTTGATTTTTCAAAGCTTATCTTTTTGAATCTTTTTGGATCAAACTTTTCACACAAGCATCAATCTTTTCTGACCTAATTGATCACACTATAAGTACATGAGGTAACCCTAACAAAAGGACACGAATTGCAGCCTCCAAAGTGTAAGTTTGCATTTCAAAAAAACCTCTCCAAACTCAAATTCGGATTTTAACATACAAGGAATTTGAAGGTAATTTGAGGACAGAGAATGACTCCTTGGACATCCATAAACCAATCCCAGCCATCATTTGCATCAAAAACTCCATAAATCGCATGAGCCGAATGCATTTTGTTGTTAATATTTTTGTTTTCAATTTCTTATATTCAAGCAATATTAATGAATTTTGATGTTATTTCTTGGTTTGTGATGAGCTTTAGATTGTGTCTGGACTAATTGATTGAAGTTTGGATGCCTAAGACGAATTTCACCATTATTAGGGTTTCGGCCCCCATTTAGGGTTTTATCATTTGACAAATATAAATGATTTCTAAAGACATAGGATGGTTGCAAATGTTGTCAGGAACTCAATGATGTTTTTAATTTCATGAAATTTTGTTGTTTCGTTGGTGTTTGAATTTCGTAGGGATTGCTGCAGTTTGAAAATCGCAGGAAAATTCGTAATAGTTTACGCAACAAAATTCATAGGGCTGGAGGAAGAAGATGAAGGCCCTGCGCGCGAATTTCAAATTTAAACTTTTGTTTTAAAATATTATGATATGGTTTCTGTTTTATTTCACAAGCTTGTGCTTGTCCCAGTGGTATGAAGTGCGCGTGTGTTGTTGGAGGGCTGGGGTTCGAATCCTGGCTGTGACAATTTTTTCATGTTTTTCTCTTTTATCCATTAAACGTAATATATTATGAATTATAGTTATTGTATATACAGGTGCGCTCTCCCAGCTGGAATGGTTAACGTGTGTGTGTGATTGCTTGAAGGTCCTGGGTTCGATCCCCCCAGGCCTTTTGCTTTGTTTTCTTTTTATGATTTTTTCAGGCATAAGGAACAAAACCAGTTGGACTCCCCCTTTCATCACCTGCGCGCGCGTTGGCCTGGTAGTAGAGGTTGTTGGCCTGAGTGTTTGCAAGCAAAGTGTGCTGGGTTCAATTCCCACCCAGGTAAGTTTCCTTTTTCTTTTTGTTTTTTATTTGTTTTACTTATTATTAATATTAATAAATTAAAAAATTATAATCTTAATTTAATAAAATTCTAATATGTTTTATAAATAATAATAATAATATTTTTTCTAAAAAACTAATTTCTTTTTATCAATATGTATATATTATAATTTATTTAGTTAGATTAATATTTAACACTTAACATTTTTTATATAAAACCTAATTTATTTTTAAAACCCTAAAAACATATTCTTTTCAAACCCTAATTTTCTTCTTTTATTATTTATATTTAAAAATTCTTGAGTTAATTTTTGTTAATATATAAATTGTTTATAATTTAATTTTGTATGTAAATAATTTTTGTTATATGTTTAAAATAGTTAAAATTGTTAATTTAATTTTGTAATTATAAATTTGTTTTCATAATATGTTTATAATTAACTTAATTTTTTATAATTGGCATATAACTTAAAATTCCATAATAATTAGTATAATTGTTTATATTTTATTCTTAAATCTTAAAAAAATGTTCATTGATCTTTTAATATTTTTGTTTATATTATCAATTATGTTTATGATGTATATTTATTACTAACCCCATTTAATTTGGTATTATTTATTATTATTATTTTCACTAACCCAATTTTTATTATTATTTAATATTTTGCTTTATTTATTTAAATTGCTTATTTATTATTATTGTAATTGCTCCTTGGTGTAATATTTAATAGTAAATAGGGAGTGTAACATGTATGTTTATTTAAAATTAATTTAGATCATTTAATTTAAAGATAAATATTAAATTATACACTCACACACGTAAGTCGATCTTTGATCGCCATCTCACTTCCTTAGGGATACCTCTCATGTTGCCTAAAATAAAAGGTCAAGTAGGGTGTATAAAGCAAAGTCCCTCAATTTAACATCACCTAGTCCCTTAACAGATAAAAGATCAGGCCCGTTTCGAATGTTGCCTTCGTAATGATCTTGTCCCTTTCGAATAAAGATGATAGTCCCTTCGAATTGTTTATACACCCCATAGTTGCCTAAATAACAGATGACCCTTCACTTGTCCCTCACATCCAAGGTAATGACTACCTATTCCTTAATAATAGGGATAGTCTTACCATTTGAAGGATTCAAGAACAGAAAGACTTAAACTTTAGGGTAGGTTCCTCATAGTTACTTGCTCACTATTCAAAAACTTTTCAAACACTTCACACATTTCAAACAGGTTTTCAAAACAAAGGTTTTTTTACGCATCCGTACATGGATCATTATCAAACTCTTAAGAAAAATTTTATCACACACTTCACATTCTAAAAATAATTTAAAGTGAGCTAAGTAACTAAGAGCCCATGGATAACCATGGATGTAAAGGGTGCTAACACCTTCCCTTTACATAACCTACCCCCCGGACCCAAAAATCTTTCAAAAGGTCTTTCCTGTTCTTTTATGCCTTTCCTTGGGATAAAATAAAAGTCGGTGGCGATTCTTGCTATCCGCAACATAACTAAAGTCAGTTCTCCCACCGTGTTACAGAACTGGCGACTCTGTTGGGAATTTAATAAAAGAGGGGTACCCTTAGGAATTAGATCACTTTAAAATTGTTTGCCTTGTTTGCTTTATACTTATCTGTTGGGGTGCTCTTATGTGTGAAAGATCCTAACCCAGATCTAGTGTACCTTAGGTAAATGGCAATAGACCAAGGAAACTGTACGGCGTATACCGATATGGTTGATCTGGTGGCCATAGTTAGTGTGACTTCTTGGTTGGTGCTTATGTTCCTTAAGTCAAGTTGAGGATAATATGAGGCTGCCATATGTTGTCAATGCACTAACTAACTTTTAGAACCCTAGTTAACCCATCTTGGCCTTTAGAAAAGTAGTGAGATAACCGGCTTTGGTGCAGACTGAAGTTGGTTGATACTCGATACTACGCTCATTGAGATTCTAAACTTGGAGGGTTTTGGTTGGAAAGTAAGTTGCCTACTGAACAACCACCCTTGTGAAGGATCAATGATATTGAGATCCCTTAGAACCTGTTTACTTTGTAGGACAGGATGAACCAACTAACTTCAGGGGAGGGTACTTACCTTTGAACCTCATGCAAGCCTTCAAACCTAGGGCTATTGTGTGACTTGTTTGTGTGTGCCACATGTTTGTGATTGAACATAACATCATGACATCATCATGCATCATAAGCATAGCATTTTCACTAACCATTTCAAGGATAAAGGATTTATCTTTGTTCTTTGTTGCAGGTCATGGCTTCTGCTCGTAGAAACACTATCAGGATCAACTTTGTGGGCATACCTGCTAAGCTTAAAGAGTTGGTTTCTCAAGTGTCTGATCATTCCCAGTTCATCAAGAGACATGGTCACCTATTGGATCTAGTCACCTCAGGGTTCAATGAAGACATGATGAGTGTCCTGTTTCAGTTCTTTGATCCTAAGCACCATTGCTTCACATTCCCTGACTATCAGCTGGTTCCTACAATGGAAGTGTTCTCTAAACTTCTGGGTATACCTGTTCTTGATCAAAGACCCTTCACAAGCTTGGAGAAGGAGCTTAAACCAGAGGTTATTGCTGCAGCTCTACACCTGAAGAAGTCTGACATTGTTCTAGAAACGAGAAGCGGAGTTAAGGGTATTCTTGCCAAGGTATTAATGGATAAAGCTCAGGTGTTCTTGAAGGCCATGAGCTATGATGCTTTTGAGGAGATCTTAGCCTTGCTGATATATGTCTTAGTATTGTTCCCCAATCCAGATCAGTTCATAGATGTTCATGCCATCAACATATTCCTGAGTCACAATCCAGTGCCTACATTGCTTGGAGACATCCTACATTCTCTTCATACCCGTACTACAAGGGCAAGAGGAACTTTGATGTGCTGCATACCTTCGCTTTCTAGGTGGTTTATTTCTCACCTTCCTCGCTCAGTAATGAAGAATAAGCAAGGGTTCAGGTGGTCTAAAAGGATCATGTCACTCTCGCATTCAGATATCCATTGGTGCTCCAGATCTATGGAGAATGTCACCATCATTGACAGTTGTGGGGAGTTTCCTAATATGCCACTTCTAGGCATAAGAGGAGGCATCACCTACAACCCCTCTCTAGATTTACGACAGTTTGGTTACGCTCGGAGTGATGGCCCACATGACATGTTGATTCAAGGCATTGTGTTTGATTACGACAACGATCTTCATGGTTATCGTCAGAGATTCATACGAGCATGGGGAAAAGTAAACAGGGTTGACAGCAAGACTCTAAAGCCTAAGTACACTATTCCTATGGAGGCTTATCTTAGATGGGTGAGATCTCGTGCTCAGACTCTCATGATGCCATATCCTGCTATCTTGCCAGTTACCATGGAACCTGTTGCTGAAGGAGATACTTCTTATACCATCCTTCACCCAGACATGCCTACTGACATGGAAGACTTACAGAGATTATGGATCCAGTTGAAAGAGCAAAGGGATACTTTCGAGGCTCATTACAAAGCAAGCCAAGAAAGAATCCTGGAACTAACAAAGCAACTTCACGAAGAACGGAATCTCAACTCATACCTCAATACAAAGAGGAAACGTCCATGGGAGACTTAAAACCCCATCTCTTGTATTTATTTCATTTCATTTTCTGTAAGCCCAAGAGGCAAAACAAATTTACTACTAATAAAAGTTTACCTTCTTGTTTGTTTAAGCAAATTTAAATCATGCGGTCCTTGAAAACATTACATATGCATTCACATATCATATCATTGCATCACAGGTTTATAATTGTGCACAGGTTTCTCACCTTCTCGCTGTTTATTTCAGCAATGGATCTTGAACAAACAGTTAAGGATCTCCAGACACAAAATGCACAGTTCCAAGAGCTGATTCTGAACCTGACTAAGGGGCAGGATGAATTGAAGACGCTACTGGCCAAGAAGACTAAGAAGACTAGAAGGTCAGGTGGCCTGATCAACATGGGAAGAAGGTTCAAAGGTCTTGCCAAGACCAAAGAACCAGTTGAAGACTATGAATTTGAAGAGTCTGAAAAAGAGGGAGGCAGTCTCCACAACACTATGGGGGACTCTGATTCTGAGGCTACTTACTACCATGAGCCTAATGAAGACAAATTCAAGATGCTGGTGGATAGAATTAATGCTATGGAGTTGCAGAAATCTTCTGGGCTGGATTTTGAAGATTTGAGTCTGATATATGGGGTAGTCATACCCATTGGTTTCAAGGTTCCTACCTTTGTTGTTTATGACGGGGTCTCTTGTCCCAAGCTGCATCTGAGGTCTTATGTCATAAGAATCCAACCTCACACTGCTGATAAAAAGTTGTGGATCCATTTTTTCCAAGAGAGCTTATCTGGAGCTCAATTGGAGTGGTATTATCAATTGGAAAGTGTCAACATCAGGGATTGGAATGATCTTGCTGAAGCTTTCTATAAGCAGTATCAATACAATGCTGATTTAGATCCCACTCGCATGCAGCTGCAAAGCATGTCTATGGGTGCTAAAGAAAGCTTCAAGGAGTATGCTCAGGATCTGGCTTCACTGAGTTGATAATGACAGGAGAGCGCGTGGAAAATGGTATAAAGAGTGGCAAGATCCAAGTGGGTACTTCTTCATCAGGTGCTGCAAAGAAGCCTCCCACTGGGAAGAAAGAATCCAATGCTGTTTATGGTCAACCTGATCGTAATAGAAGGCATCAGTCTGTTAGTGCAGTTCATATTTCAAATCCAACTCCTACAACACCAGAGCAGCCACAGGGCAACCAACAGAGGGCTAGAAGGCAGTTCACAAAGATCAACATGTCAATGGCTCAGGCATTGCAACACTTGTTGAAGGCTGAACTTATTACTCTGAAAGAGGCTCCTCAGAATCCCAATGTTACCTCTCCCAGGTACAATCCCAATGCACGATGTGCATATCATTCAAACTGTCAGGGACATGATACTAATAGTTGCTAGGTCTTGAAGAACAAAATTCAAGATATGATTGAGGATGGAGAGATTGAGTTTGATCCTCCGGGAACTCCAAATGTGATTACTGCTCCCATGCCAAATCATGAGAAGACTATCAATGCCATTGATGAAGATTTACATATCTATTCAGTTGCAGAGTTGACCACACCATTGTCTGTTATCAAGAAGAAGTTAGTGCAAGCTGGGTTCTTTCCAGGTTGTCGTGAAGATTGTTTGTATTGTACCTATAAGCCGGATAGTTGTTGGAGATTGAGAGATGGAATTCAGCGTCTCATGGATAAGTATACTATAGTGTTTGAGAGGACTCCATCGTCTGTAGAGAGTATGGTGGATCATATTACTCAAGGTAGGAAGATTGAAGAGATTGACAGGGTTGACAAAGTGCCGGTAAGGATCACTTCCAAAGGTCCTGTTAAAATCACTCATAAGGGTCCAATCAAGATTACTGCTGAAGGCCCTGTGAAGGTTGTTGCTGAAGCCAGAGTGGCTCCTATGGTCATTACTACTCCTGGTCCTATTCCGTATACGTCTGATAAAGCTGTGCCTTGGCATTATGGGTCTGATGTTTACATCCATGGTGTTAAGCAGGAAACACTAGCTGATATGCCTGTTGATGTTGACAATATTGCTGGATCTAGTAAGATCACACGAAGTGGAAGAGTCTTCTCTCCTCCAGCTACCTCCAAAAATGCAGTTACTCCTGCTGCTACCTCCACCACTGATGCTCGGGGCAAAGGTCCTGTTATTGAGCCTATACCTACTGATGTACCAGTTGTTGATGACCTCTCTAAGCAGATGGAAGAAGTATTGAAAATCATTCGCAAGAGTGATTATGACATTGTTGATCAGTTGGGGCATACTCCCTCCAAGATTTCTATGTTATCCTTGTTGTTGTGTTCTGAGGCTCATGCCAAGGCCTTGATTAAATTTCTGAAGACTGCTCATGTACCCAATGCAATATCTGTTGACCAGTTTGAGAATTGTGTGGCCCACCTGACTTATGATAATGGGTTAGAGTTTTCTGATGCTGATTTGACCCCTGCCAAGAGGGATCATAACAGGGCTCTGCATATCTCAATTGAATGCAGGGGCACTACCCTATCACATGTATTGATAGACAATGGTTCCTCTCTGAATGTGTTGCCCAAAGAAGTCCTGAATAAGTTGAGTCCTGAAGATGCTGTGCTGAAGCCCAGTAGTATAGTGGTGAAGGCTTTTGATGGTTCGAGGAGAGTGGTGCATGGATAAATTGACCTGCCCATCAAAGTTGGTTCTCAGATTTTTAATGCTACATTTTATGTGATGGATATTCGTCCTTCGTACTCTTGTTTGCTTGGTCGTCCCTGGATCCATGGGGCAGGTGTTGTAACTTCTACATTACATCAGAAGTTGAGATATCCGGTAGAAGGAAAAGTTGTTACTGTCTATGGAGAGGAAGAGTATTTTGTTAGCCATGTGAACACCTTCAAGTATCTGGAAGTGGAAGGTGAATACGTTGAAACTCCGTGTCAGACATTTGAAGTGGTTCCCTGGATTGTTAATGATTATGAAGCTCCTCCTGTTGTCAAGAAAGTGCCTGTGGTCACCAGAGTACCTCCAACAATGGCTTCCCTCAAAGATGCTAGAGTTGTAGTGGATAAAGAGTCCCAGAAGGCTGTTCGTCGTGCTCGTGTTGTTCGTATCACCAATCAAGGGGTTATGAAAGATCAGATCAATGTTGTGGGTGACTATGATGAAGACTACAACTTGGATGCTTGGATTTTTCCTACTGTGGGTGCTGGACTCAATAATTGGAAAGCTGAAGATGTTATCCCTATCTCTTTTAGTCAGGAGTAAATACTATTACTGTGTTGTTGCTTTTAAGTTTGTAATTTCTTGAACAATTGAACTTTCAAGCTTTGTGCCTTACCCGGGGCACAATGGTGTGCTTGTTACGGGCTATCATTTCATTTGCATACTTCATTCAATAAAAATCAGTGGACGTTTTGTTTTCGTAAATATTGTGTTCCTTGTCTTTCTTTTATTTTTGTTTTATCAGCTATGTGTTCTTACACACACCCACATCACTAAAATGCAGATCCTTATCCACTCTGGATCCTATTGATAACAGTTCTACTATTGCCAATTATAATTTCGAGAATCCGATCTATCAAATTGAAGACGGAAATGAGGACGATTGTGAAGTACCTGTAGAGCTTGCTAGGTTGTTACAACAAGAAGAGAAAGCCATACAGCCACATGAAGAGCCAGTCGAAGTTGTGAATCTGGGAACTGAGGAAAACAGGAAAGAAGTCAAGATAGGGGCTGATTTAGAGGATAGTGTTAAGAGCAGATTGATTCAGATGTTACGTGACTATGTAGAGATATTTGCTTGGTCTTATGAAGATATGCCAGGGTTGGATACAGACATTGTGGTTCACCGTTTACCAGTGAAAGAAGATTGTCGTCCAAAGAAACAGAAAGTTCGTCGCATGTGTCCTGAAATGTCAGAAAAGATCAAGGCAGAGGTAATGAAACAGTTCAATGCAGGGTTCTTAGCTGTGACTTCTTATCCTCAGTGGGTTGCAAATGTGGTACCAGTTCCTAAGAAAGATGGTAAGGTACGTATGTGTGTAGACTACAGGGATTTGAACAAGGCCATCCCCAAAGATGACTTTCCACTTCCTCATATTGATGTTCTGGTAGATAACACTGCTCAGCATAAAGTATTCTCTTTTATGGATGGTTTCTCTGGTTACAATCAGATCAAAATGGCACCTGAAGATATGGAGAAGACAACCTTTGTGACACAGTGGGGCACCTTTTGCTATAAAGTAATGCCATTTGGTCTAAAGAATGCAGGGGCAACATATCAGCGTGCTATGGTGGCTTTGTTTCATGATATGATTCATCATGAGATAGAGGTATATGTGGATGATATGATAGCCAGGTCTCAGAATGAAGAACAACATCTTGATCATTTACACAAATTGTTTGAAAGGTTGAAAAAATACAAGTTGAGATTGAACCCAAACAAGTGTACTTTTGGAGTTAGATCTGGTAAACTCCTGGGTTTCATAGTCAGTGGAAAAGGTATTGAAGTGGATCCTGCAAAAGTGAAAGCTATACGAGAGATGCCAGCTCCCCGTACTGAGAAGGAGATTAGAGGTTTCTTGGGACGATTGAATTACATTGCAAGATTTATTTCCCAATTAACTGCCATCTGTGAGCCAATCTTCAAGTTGTTGAAGAAAGATCAGGTGATGGAATGGAATGATGAGTGCCAGACTGCCTTTGATGAAATCAAGAGATATCTGCTAGAACCTCCAATTTTGATGCCACCAGTTGATGGAAGACCCTTGATTATGTACTTAACAGTATTAGACAACTCAATGGGGTGTGTATTGGGGCAACATGACGAGTCTGGTCGAAAAGAGCAGGTAATATACTACCTTAGCAAAAAGTTTACCGACTGTGAAACAAGATACTCACTGCTCGAGAAAACTTGCTGCGCTTTGGCATGGGCTGCTCACCGACTAAGACAGTATATGTTGACTCATACTACCTTGTTGATTTCAAAGATGGATCCGATCAAATACATATTTGAGAAACCTGCTCTTTCCGGAAGAATTGCAAGATGGCAAATGATCTTGACAGAATATGATATACAATATACTACTCAGAAGACCATTAAAGGGAGTATTGTAGCTGATCATTTGGCTCATCAAGCAGTGGATGATTACCAGTCAATGAGTTTTGAGTTCCCTGATGAAGACATTATGATTATTACCAAAGAACCTGGACAATATGACGGACCTGAACAAGGATCCCAATGGACTATGGTTTTTGATGGTGCATCCAATGCACTTGGTAATGGTGTTGGTGTTGTGATTAGTTCCCCTGAAGGTTGTCATACCCCGATTACTGCCAGACTTTGTTTCTATTGTACCAATAACATGGCTGAGTATGAGGCATGTATCCTGGGTATTAAAGCTGCTATTGATATGAAGATTCAGTTCCTTGACGTGTATGGAGATTCAGCCCTGGTAGTGTCGCTCCCAAAAGACGAGACCAGGCTCGAATATGGTACAGACGCGAACGGTCGGCGAAAAGGACAATGAGAACACACAGCAGTGAACTCACTGGAAAAGAAAAGAGTCGCCAGCTAGGCATTTTTATCCCGGAGGAAAGGCAATGCTGCATAGGCCTAGAAAGATACGGATAAGACGGTTGCGAACCAGAGAGACTGAGAAAGGGGGTTGGTTACAACCTGGGAAGGTATTAGCACCCAGATTGTCCGTCGTACTCGACGGGATCCACGCTTAAAAGATTTGTGTTTTAAAGGGGTAGTGTCAGTGCAATCTGTGTATACAATAGCTGGAAAAGAATGTACAGGTGTCAGTATAGAGAAATGTGATGTGTATAAATGTACAGTGTCAGTGTAAGAACAAGAATAAGATGCTCAAGATCATGAGGCTAAAAGAATGAAACTGGAAGGAGGGGGAATATACAGAGACTTTTGTTCGATAACTGTTAAGTTATGCCTACGTATCCTCTCGTGCAATGAGGAAGTCAGAACACCGTAGTTCGACCCAAAGAGACTGAAAGGTGAATTGACTTGTGAACTGCTTACTTGTCTATGCTCAAGTGTATGACCTGTCTGGCTCAGGTGCAAACTGTCTTGCATTAGACGGAAGAAGCAAGTTCTCGTTTGTGAGTGAATGAGATGAGAAAAGAATCCCGAAGGAGACGATTATTGTTTGTTTTTGTGTTTTCAGTCTTTTATTGTTTTTGGATTTTTGTCATAAGTTAATGAGCTTAAGCCTAAACCAATGGGTTAGTAAACTCATCACATCTTCCCTCTGATTAGGGGTAATGAGAATACCTTAAGTGTGAAGTCAGATTCTCACACTCAATCACCTTTGATATAGGATTAAGATCATTAACCTATTTGTGATTATTTAGATGTTTTTGGTGTTTTTGTTTAGTGTTAAGTAATGAGGTTAAGCCATAATCAGGGATTAAACAGACTCATTATACCATCCTAAGAGAAGGATAATAGATGAGAATGTTTAAGCTGAGGAAAGCTCCTCAACTTAATCCATGATTAGGGATTAAACTCATGACAGAACAAGCCTTTGATTAAGTGGATTTTATTTAATGATATGATGATGAAGTGATTTTTATGATTTGTAAGACAACTTGAGGGGGACTTGTCCATTAACACTAGGGTTAGTCCTTCTTAACCAGTTAAGGAAGAATTAGAACCCTAATGCAAGGCCCAAGTTACAAGTGTGATGTCTTGATGATTATTAAGTGAATTGATTAAAGGAGTTAAACACATTAAGGGTTTAACACTTAGGATTAAAGTTATACACTCCATCCTAAGAGAAGGATGCAGGCACAAGCTTAATCACAAAGCCTTAAAGCCTTTAGGGTTTAGTCCCTGATTATGAGATGAGAAGAGAAGACTCAAAAGAGACACAAAGGTAAAACTAAGAGGGGGGACTAATCAAAACCCTAATCATTGTCATGCTTGGTTGTTCCTAAGGTTTGTGAGGTTTGCAGGAGAAGTCTTCAATGGAACCACCAGGAAGCAGATGAAAGGATCAAGAGAAGCAAAGCAACTTGCTTCATTCAAGAAGTCAAGTCACTTGAAGAAAGAAAGTAGGAAGAAGAAGAATGAGCAAGCTCAAACTCAAACACAAACAAAAATGCAGCAATGGGTGCAAGAGAGATGAAAAGAAAAGTTATGAGAAGTGAAGGCAAATTCACTTCTCAAAGTCACTTACCACCTGAAAGGTTAGAAAAGGAATGCAATGCAATGCAAGATGGGATGAGATGAACATGATGCAAACCAAAACCAGAAGCATGAACATGATGCTAATGATGCTATGAGATTCTACAACCATGAGGCATCACATAGAAATGATCATACAAGTTCATGAATGCAAATGAAGCAAGTTAGGAACCATGAACATACATGAAAAATTATGAAGTGCACATGACATACAATATGGCAAATACATGATGCAATGATCAAACATGCTTTCAATATGTCTTATGATGTCAAATGAATCACATGGATGCTTTAAATGTCATGGCAAGGCATGCTATGCAAGGAAATGTAAGATGGATGCATATGGAAGCCCAAATTAGGGTTTATGATCAATGCAACAAACAAAAATCAAAATCAGAAGCAAACCCTAAGATAAAAAATTGAAAATGCCCCAAAAAGGACCCCTAATCCTATACTAAACCAATGCCCAAAGGAGAGGTCTCAACTCCTAACCACTCTCAAGTTGTGGTTTTTTCTAAGATTCTAGGGTTTTTAGGGTTTCCAAACAAAAGAAATGTCAAACAAATTGAAAATGCAAGATCAAATCATGGCCATTTAATCTCACAAACTTCATGATAAACACAATGCAATGCAAAAAGAATCAATGTCCAACTCTTCATGGATAGGCAGAAATGATTTTTTGAACTTTGGATCAAGATAATGCACAAAAATGATTTTAATTCAATGAGAAATTCTTAAAATGCATCAAGATCAAAAAATAAATTTGGTTTGAAGGTTGGACAATGTTTCTAAATGTCTTAGAACATTTCATGAATTTTTTGGTGATTTTTAAATACCTAAAAGTATTTTTAATGAATTAATTTTCATTAATCAATTAAAAATAATCTTTTAAATATTTAAAAATACTTTTTTAATGCAAAAATGAAAATAAAAATATTTTTGTGTCATAAAAATTAATGAAACTCTTGAGAAAAAATTTCATAATTTTTAGACAATTTTTGCTATTTTAAATAAATTATGCAAATTAAATGAAAAAGAAATGAAAATAAATTGGAATAAACTGAAGTAATCAGAAGGAGAGGCTGAGATTGATTCTGGATTCAAAATGGTTGACCGCGCGCGTGAATGGAGGGTCTAGATTCATTCTGGATAAATTAATTTAATTATAATTAATTAAAACTAATTAAGTGGATTAGGGCAAAGCAAGTGAATCTGGGCCATCCGTTCGCGCGGCAAGTCAAACAAGTCAAGCCATCCAACGCACGAAATTCAAATGGAATTAATTACAGGGATTAGGGCATAATGATTTTCAGGTGGCCGGAGAAGACCTCCGGTCGTCTTCTCCGGTGGGAAGCCCACCTGAAAATCCCAAAAACTCTCAAAACCTAACTAAAATGAAATCTAAAAACATGGAAATGATCCCCACAACTTACTGAATCAAAACCCCAAGCCAAAACTCATTTATTTTTCCCCAAACTCATGAATCGAGCAAAACATTTTTTAGGTCACAGAGTTTCAGAAAGCAATTAAATTCTCATTTCATCACCATTTTCAAAACTAAAAGCATCAGAACAATCAGTGAAGCATATAGAACAACTTAAGAACTTAAAAAATGACTTCTGGAAAAAATGTTCTTGAGCTACCTGAGTTTCGAAGCTTTCACTCTGGTAACTTTCAAACCTCCTCTCCTTGTGAAATCCACTCCTTATGACCCCTTGATGATGCTTGAATGCTTGGAAGAAATTTATATTGGCTAGTTGAAGAGTTTGAACAGCTTCTGCTCAAGCTCAGTTGAAAATGATGATGGTGATTCCAGCTGTTTCAGGCCAATGTGAGTGGTTTTTTGTGACCAGTGTGATGAATGGAGAAGGTTTGTGGAGTTTGTTTGAGTGTTTGTGAGCTGTGGAGTGAGTTTCGAATGGTTTTGCTTCTGGGAATGAAAATGGAGGAATGGTGTTCTTGCTGGATTCAGGCTTGAGTCTTGTTGGTTTGGGACCAATGAAGCATGGTGAAATGATTGGTGAAATTGGTTTGAGTGTTTGTGAGTTGTGCAAAGAGATTCGAAGAGAAAAGCTTATGGGGTGAGTTTTGTGTATGTGATGTTATGGTGTGCTTCAGCTTGGCCTCTTCTTATGTTTAGCTTGCAAATGGATAGTATAAAATAATCCCATAGGTCAGATGATGTGACCTGGCCTTTATTGATTGGTAAGTTCACTTTTGCAAAATGTCAACTTTGTTGTAAGAGAGGTATGGCTTGAGTTCTAGCTTGGTACAATGGCTAGGGCTGGCGCAGCATGGTGTGTATGGGAGGCTAGCATGGTTCAGCATCCAATGCAACAAGTGGGTGAAGTGTCATGAGTGATTTTGCAACTTGCTTGTCTTTGAAACTTCATGAAAATATCTTGTTATACAAACCATGTACATGTGATCTTTTGGTCCAAATCTGATTTTTAGGACTTATGTGATGTTTGTACATTGGTTTGATGTCAACTAGAAGTTACAATTTGCCTTGGTTCATGATTTTGCAAATTTTCCTTTTAGTGCATAACTTGAAAATTAGTGATTTTTGCCAACTTTGTCACACCATAACTTTTGATCCAAAATGAATTAGGTCATGTTCTTGTACTTTTTGAAAAGGGAAAAATGTATTCTACAACTTTCATGACCAAAGTTTTTCCATTTGAAACATTTTTGGATCAAAAAGCAAGGCTTGAAAAATGGCATAAAATGACATATTCTTGAAAAGTCAACTATGCCCTAAAAAGTCAACTTTGCAAAAACTTCAAATTCTTGAATTTTGTGAACTTCAACCTTCTTCCATGATCAAATAAAGATCATATACATTCAAAATGATGGAGATCACCCCTTGGTTGGGTCATTGGGGGCCTCAGATGCCCTGATTTTACACTGACTTGTCCAGAAAGTCAACTCTTGATCAGATGACTTCCCCATGGAATTTCTTCATGAAAATTGATATGCATACTCCCTATACCATATAGAGACCAATAGAAACAAGAATGACCAAAAATTTTGGAGTTATGGCCTCTGAAACCAAAACCCTAATTTTAGGTCAACTGTGCAGTCAAACTTGGCTCTGCATCCACACCAATCCCAGTTCTTGTGATTCTTTTGCATTCTTGACTTTGAGAAGATGTAATATGATATAAGAACACACATGGATACCTTTTAAGTGATTGGTGGCCTATGGAGTGGCTCAAGAAGCTCTTGGATTGCTCAGATCACAAACCCTAGGTGCAGATCAAGCCTACTGCTTCTAATGGACATCGTTTCATCCTGGTTGCTATTGATTACTTCACGAAGTGGGTAGAGGAAGCTTCATTTGCATCTGTTACTAAGAATGTTGTGGCTCGATTCATTAAGAATAATCTCATATGTAGGTATGGCATCCCTGAAAGGATTATCACTGACAATGGCTCTAATCTGAACAACACTATGATTACTGATCTCTGCATGCAGTTCAAGATTAAGCATCACAACTCTTCTCTGTATCGTCCAAAGATGAATGGGGCAGTTGAAGCTTCTAATAAGAACATTAAGAAGATTGTACAAAAGATGACTGTTACTTATAAGGATTGGCATGAGATGTTACCGTTTGCTCTTCATGGTTATCGTACTACAATACGTACTTTAACAGGGGCAACCCCATTCTCCTTAGTCAATGGTATGGAAGCAGTTTTGCCCATTGAAGTTCAGATCCCCTCCTTAAGAATTATGAAGGATGCAGGCTTGGATGAAGATGAATGGATTCAGACTCGACTTGACCAGATAAATTTGATTGATGAGAAGAGGTTAGCAGCAGTTTGTCATGGCCAGATGTACCAAAAACGAATGATCAAGGCTTTTAACAAAAAGGTTAAGCCAAAGGTATATCAGGTTGGTGACTTGGTAATCAAGCGTATCATATTACCACAGGGTGATCCTAGGGGCAAGTGGACTCCAACATATGAGGGACCATTTGTGGTCAAAACAGTGTTTTCAGGAGGTGCCATGATACTCACTACTATGGATGGTGAAGATTTCCCACAGCCATTAAACGCAGACATAGTTAAAAAATACTACGCATAAAAAAAGACCCGCTAGGTTGACAGGCCTAGGCAAAAATAAGGGCATCCCGGCAAACCAAAAGGGTTTGGGCAAAAATTAGGGATATATATAAAAAATGTACACCCGGCAAGTCGAAAACCTGAAAAGGCAGCTTGGGCAAAAAAGGGTATCCCGGTGGATTGAAAACCTGAAAGGGCAATCCAGGCAAAAGTTAGGGATTAAAGCGTATGACTATGTCTCGTTTGGATCACCCATGAAACTGCAACCAGTTGTGTTACTTACTCAAGTTCGAATAGATAAAGCTCAATCCAAGCGTTTCTGTCTCAACAGCAGAAGATGAGATACTTGAAGATAATGGCAATAGTAGAATTGAAGCTCAATAGGATTATTTCCCGCATAGCTGATTCTCCTTGTTTTGTAAAATTTTATGACAAAATCCTCTTACTAGGGTTTATGTCTCCTTGTACAAACCTACCTATGTATAGGTCACTCTTTGATGTGAATAAAATTCCATTTTTGAATCCAGATTTACTTTTACCCTATTTACATAAGCGAAATGTCCATTGGTTGTGTTTGAATGTACGTATGCTTTTGAATATGATTGATGTTTACCAGAAATGCATGTATGCTTAATATGATTGATGTTTACCAGAAATGCATAAAAATGCAGTAATAGTATTTACTAAGCACGAACGAGGGAAGGATTTCAACGAATCTTCGCCGGTTCATCTCTACAAAACAGCTACAAACCCTCAGTAGGACAAATCCATCTTCATAAAGTCACATCTCCCCTGGAATTTATATCCATCTCTTTTATCCTCATACGGATATTCGGGAATTTACTTTCCAATAGGAGTATGACGAACGAAGACGGGAGGTTATATATATCCTACTATCGAGCGAAGACGGGAGGTTATGTATACCTTGCTATCCCCAGAAGACGAGAGGTTATGTATAATATATTATCAAACAAGACGGGAATGAGTTCCTCATATTATTCAACAACGAATCGGGATTTATTTTCCCTGGCCAGCAGTTGTTATACGAAGATATCCAGACGCTTCAGGCAGCATCATTTCATACATACATCATTTACATCATACCATAACATACATATCCATGAATACATAATACATTACTTAAGTGCATCATATTATACATGCATACATAATGCATAAACTAATACTACCATATATAATGCTACCTTGTTTTCAGGTTAATTCTCCAGCAGACAAACTTCATCAACAACTTGTGACTATCAGGACTGCTTTATCCTCCTGAAAGTTATCATTCCCTCAGGACTGCTTTATCCTCCTGAAAGCTTCTTATACCTCAGAACGTTGTTCATCTTTCTGAAAGCATATTACCTCCTCAGGACGTTGTTATCCTCCTGAAAGCTATCAATCCCTCAGGACTGCTTTATCCTCCTGAAAGTATATTATTTTGGGCCGTTGTGTATCTTCCCAAAGGTTATATTATTACCTCAGGACTTCTTTATCCTCTTGAAAGCTTCTTATACCTCAGGACGTTGTTATCCTCCTGAAAGCATATTATCTCCTCGGGACGTTGTTTATCTTCCTGAAAGCTATCATCACTTCCTCAGGATGTTGTTTATACTCCTAAAGTCATATTATTACCTTGGGCCGTTGTTATCTTCCCAAAGGTTACCACTTCCTTAGGACGTTGTTATCCTCCTGAAAGCATATTATCTCCTCGGGACGTTGTTTATCTTCCTGAAAGCTATCACCCCTACCTCAGGACATTGTTATCTTCCTGAAAGCATACTATTACCTCAGGACTGCTTTATTCTCCTGAAAGCATATTATTACCTCAGGACTGCTTTATCCTCCTGAAAGCTATCATTTTACCTTCATATTTTGGACTGCTTTATCCCCCAAGAAATGTATCTGAAGAACTTTTTTCCAAGTGGCATCTTTAAGCCCACTCAAGCATATTCAACTAGTCATCTATATCAGTCTACGCACTGGTGAGTGCAAATTTTTGGGCTTTTGTGTTCAATCCCCTTCAACCTTCCAGGTCACGACTGGCAAATATACCAATCTAACCCCTCAGGTTTCAGAAAATTGAACAGGGGCAGCTGTTGCACCCCAAAATTTGCCCTTACAATACAAGACTTTGTGTGCTCAGAAGGTTCACAAAGTTCACAAGACCTTTCATGAGGTTCATGAAGTTTACAAGACACTTTATGAGGTTCACAAGGTTCACAAGACCTTTCATGAAGTTCATGAAGTCTACAAGTCACTTTATGAGGTTCACAAGGTTCACAAGATTCACAATACTTACAAGTCCTTTCATGAGGTTCATGAAGTCTACAAGACACTTTATGAGGTTCACAAGGTTCACAAGACATCTTATGATGGTTCACAAGGTTCACAAAGTTCACAAATAGTCAGAAGAGTTGACAATTCCCTCAAACAATGCACCTCCTAAGCAGTGCATCCAAAACTAGGGTTTTGACTTTAATCAGGCTAAATGAATTTCCAAGACTTCAAGTGAGCTTCATAACATCTTATATGTGTGTAAGAACCCCCATGACAAGTTTCAAGACTTTTCTCAGAGGTTTGCTCAGTCAGATGATCAGATAAGTCAAAACCAGTCAAAGCAGTTAAAAAGTCAAACTGAGGTCAACTGTGGTCAAACCAAAGTCAAAATTCATGATTTTTTTGACAACATCAAGTATATGAAGTAAAATTCATCATTTGATCAAGGGTTGACCATGATTCATCAAGGAGATTTCAGATCATCAAGAATCAGGAGTTTCTAAATTAGGGTTTCCTCAAGAAAAGTCAACTGAACTTTGACCAGCCATAACTTTCACATGCTTCATCACCATGTCTCCATCCAAAGCTCATTTTGAAGGAAATTGAATTCTCTACAACTTTGTGTCTCACAAGCCAAGCCCAAAAATGCTTCATTTGGAAGGTATGAGCTAAGACATTATAGGTCCTTTTGAAAGTCAACAAAAAGTCAACAACTTCAAAAGGGCATAACTTGAGAATGGTGAATGATATGAACATGAAACCAGTGGGGTTGGTTAGAGGACTCTTCAAGATTTCCAAAATATCCAAGAACACCCTCATAGCATTAAAATTGAAGGATGTGGGCCCTTGCAAAGTTGGGAAATTTTTGGTTGGTTTATGAAGAAAATGGAGGTCTAAAACCAATTTTTTCTAAATGGGCTTGCCATATGATGACCCAATCCATACTATGACCTCATGCACGACCCAAGTCAACAAAAATCAGATTTCTTATCATTTTATTTTTATTTAATTCATTAAAAATCATTTTAAATTAAAATAAAATATAAAAGTCAAAGATTTAAAAAGGATTAAGCTTCTAGAAATTCATAAATATGATTGGAATCAAAGTGGTAAGAGGATCATGATGATTGGCCTAAAATAGCAAGTGTTTATGCAAAAATATTTGATTTTTCAAAGCTTATCTTTTTGAATCTTTTTGGATCAAACTTTTCACACAAGCATCAATCTTTTCTGACCTAATTGATCACACTATAAGTACATGAGGTAACCCTAACAAAAGGACACGAATTGCAGCCTCCAAAGTGTAAGTTTTCATTTCAAAAAAACCTCTCCAAACTCAAATTCGGATTTTAACATACAAGGCATTTGAAGGTAATTTGAGGACAGAGAATGACTCCTTGGACATCCATAAACCAATCCCAGCCATCATTTGCATCAAAAACTCCATAAATCGCATGAGCCGAATGCATTTTGTTCTTAATATTTTTGTTTTCGATTTCTTATATTCAAGCAATATTAATGAATTTTGATGTTATTTCTTGGTTTGTGATGAGCTTTAGATTGTGTCTGGACTAATTGATTGAAGTTTGGATGCCTAAGACGAATTTCACCATTATTAGGGTTTCGGCCCCCATTTAGGGTTTTATCATTTGACAAATATAAATGATTTCTAAAGACATAGGATGGTTACAAATGTTGTCAGGAACTCAATGATGTTTTTAATTTCATGAAATTTTGCTGTTTCGTTGGTGTTTGAATTTCGTAGGGATTGCTGCAGTTTGAAAATCGCAGGAAAATTCGTAATAGTTTTCGCAACAAAATTCATAGGGCTGGAGGAAGAAGATGAAGGCCCTGCGCGCGAATTTCAAATTTAAACTTTTGTTTTAAAATATTATGATATGGTTTCTGTTTTATTTCACAAGCTTGTGCTTGTCCCAGTGGTATGAAGTGCGCGTGTGTTGTTGGAGGGCTGGGGTTCGAATCCTGGTTGTGACAATTTTTTCATGTTTTTCTCTTTTATCCATTAAACGTAATATAAGAACACACATGGATCCCTTTGAAGTGATTGGTGGCCTATGGAGTGGCTCAAGAAGCTCTTGGATTGCTCAGATCACAAACCCTAGGTGCAGATGACTTAGAATCTATGCAGTGAATCAAAATGAGATATGAGATGATATGATTGTGTTTATGCATATGAGAATGATCACAAGCCATGGTGTGAATGGGTGAAGGAAAATTTGGGGTGTTTACAGCTGCCCCTATTCAAACATGAGTTAGCTGTGCAGGTTGTAAGCAACGGCTTAACAGGCAAACAAGATAACTTGTGGTTGAATACCAAAGACAGTCCAAAATTTGCACTCACGAAATGAAGAAGAAAAGGGATATAGATTGTAAAGGAAAATAAAGTATATTGTAAAGTGTGTGCGACGGAGGACGACCGTCGAGCAGAGGACGACTGCTGGGTAAAGAGCAATGACGGGGATTGCCGACATGCTGGGAAAAGTGCGGAAAATAAAGCAATGACGGGGACGACCGACATGCTGGGGATAAAAGGTAAAGCCAAGACGGGGACGGCCGACTAGCTGGGAAAACTAAGAAATTATGATGGGGACGGCCATCAAGATAAAGTTGTAAAATTCTCTGGGGATTAATGAAACATGACGGGGACGGCCATCAAGTTCATAAAGCAAGGTAACCGACGATGGGGACGGCCATCGGGCTAAAAGAAAGGGAAAAGGGACCACGACGGGGACGGCCATCGGGTTAAAGAATAAATGAAATAAACAGATGATGGGGTACGACCATCAAAGGCGAAGGACGATCACCTAGCAGGGGACGGCTGCTCTGTTGGGGAATAAAGGAATCATGATGGGGACGACCATCAAAGGTGGAGGACGACCACCTGGCAGGGTACGGCTGCCGAAAATATCAACGATGGGGACGGCCATCAGATGAGCATGATGGAGGACGACCATCAAGAGGTGGAGGACGACCACCTAGCAGGGGACGGCTGCTCTCAGGGTTTATCATGACATAGGACGAGTGTCAGATGAGAAGGAAAATTGCTTTGTTGGCGATCTACCGGGGAGTAGTAAACACGAACGAGTGTTTACATCCAAGAAACAAAAGGTATAAGTGTTTGGGTATTGTGTATAGATTAAGGATGCGGACGAGCATCCTTAAGACTACGATACGGACGAGTATCGGGTAGAAACAAATACTGACGCGTGTTCAAAGATGATGATACGGACGAGTATCAACTGGTTAACAGAGAACATGGACAAGTGTTGAATCTGAGAGGATTCTTCTGGGAAATAGTAGACACAGACGAGTGTCTATATTCAAGAGGACAAAAGTGTTTGACACGGTGTATGGATTAAAGATGCGGACGAGCATCCTTAAGACTATGATACGGACGAGTATCATGTAGAAACAAACTCTAGACGCATGCTCTGAGATGATGATACGGACGAGTACCATCTGGTTAACAAAGAACCAGGACTAGTGTTGAATCTGTGGGGATATATAAGTATATACAAGATACGGACGAGTATCTGTATAGGTAGTATGAGTATATATAGATGAGTGTTTATCTGCTGGGGAAGGTGACACGGACGAGTGTTGAAAGGAGAAGAGTATAATAATATCAACAAGTATATAAAAGTGTAGATGACTGTGCTGGGGATATGACACGGACGGGTGTCAAGGAATTGTATATAGGTATATATGAGTGCAAAGAGGATGTCTTTGGCTTTCTGCTGGGGTATGACACGGACGGGTGTCAGGAAGTATCTGTAACATGGGTGGTTTTGTTTGTAAGGAGTGTTCAGGCGACTTTACTGGGGAGTGATGGCGCGGACGGGTGTCAAAATGAGTATATACTGGTGTTTGTGAATTGTGAGGCAGCTGCTCTTGCTGGGAATTCTGGTGGGAATTTTTCTGTACATTGATGAGCTGTCATTATTCACAAGTGTTGGTTCATAACATGGCTTATGATTATGCTATGAGTTGGATTTTTGCCGTAATGCTCCGTGTTAAAACGGAATGCTACGCTTTGTGGGTGAATATGATGCGAATGCTATGATTATGCAGAGATACCAACCCAGGCTTCGGGCCCCGTTGCTGCGAAGATCTTCGATCGATCTGCTTGAAATGAACATCCCAGCTGGGGATGAAATCACTGGTAGATCTGACGAGATGCCATCTGCTTGGGGATTCGGGTCACTGAGAGACCTACTCCAATAAATGAGGGACCCAGCTGGGGTTTGTAGAAGCTTTCTTTACTCTGTTGTGATCTCCTTTGCGCCGCTCTTCTGGATAGAGGCTGGAACTCTGTGGGGAGATAGCTCTTTGACTTTTACACTCGGCTGAGGGCGAGATGGCAACTCGGCTGGGGAGAAGGAGAGGAATCACTGAAAGACCTCCCTAGAAGTTCTGTTACGGTAGTTTCTTGACTCAGCCGGGGATACGGGTATCTCTTGGGATACCTGCCCATTCTGATGGGGATAAATAACAAGTGGCAACTCAGCTGGGAGGAGTCATGAGAGGGAACTCAGCTGGGGAGAGAGCACTTCGGGTGCTAAAATTGAGTGTGGATTTGCCAGCCTGGTGGGATAAAGTTTCCATGCCCCGAGTTGCGTTCTAGACACCTGCAATCCTGAGAAAGATAGAAAAACGCACAAGATAGTCCCGAAGTATCCCTTACTGGATTCCTTCATAGGAGTTTAGATGCTTCTAAGAGTAAGCATATTTCCTGCAAGCATGTTTTTATTTGAAGATAAGCATCTGTATTCTTATGCAATCAATTTTTCTTTTAAGACATCAGACATTTTTTGCAAATGAAATGTACAAAACGAGACATGACTGAAAATCTGATTTTATTAATTCATATGCCCTGAATTGGCGAGCTACAGTCAAAGGAACATATCCCCTGAAATGAGGAGATTGTTACAAATTGAGAGACAAAGTGTTGGCAGTGTTGACGACGCTTTAAGGAGCTTCCTCTTCACTATGACTCGTATGACTTTCGACGTTCTTCTCATCTTGCTCTCTGAAGAATGTTGATTCTGATTGAAGCTTGATCCTTTCAAACCTCACCAAGTTGTAGACGATACAGACGAATTCAGAATGCAGTTGTTCGCTCATTCCCTTATTTTGCATGGATCGCCCTTTCGGGTTTTCAATCCATCGGGATACCCATTTTTGCCTGAGCTGTCCAATGCGGCTTTTCAACTCAGCGGGTGTACATTTTTGTTTATTTTCCCTTATTTTTGCCCGAGTCTTTTATTCTGTTTTTGACTCGCCGGGATGCCCTATTTTTGCCTGGACTTACATTCTGTTTTTGTGTCCAGCGGGTCATTTTTATGCGAAGTATTTTTTAACTGCATCTGAATTCACAGGGGACGGGAAATCCTCACCATCCATGGTGCTGAGCATGAGTGCTCCACCTGAGAAAACTTTCTTTACTACAAATGGTCCTTCATAGTTTGGAGTCCACTTGCCCCTGTGGTCTGTATGAGGAGGGAGGATTCTTTTCAGCACAAAATCTCCTACTTGGTACTCTCGGTGCCTGACTTTCTGATCGAAGGCTCTCTTCATTCTCTTCTGATACAACTGCCCATGACAGATTGCAGCCAACCTCTTCTCTTCGATCAGACTCAGTTGTTCGAATCGGGCCCTAACCCATTCTGCCTCGTTCAGTTTAACATCCATCAGTACCCGTAGAGAGGGTAATTCAACTTCAACAGGTAGGACTGCCTCCATACCATAAACAAGCTGATACGGTGTTGCCCCAGTGGATGTCCTGATTGATGTGCGGTACCCATGCAAGGAGAACGGTAGCATTTCATGCCAGTCTTTGTAAGTGACTACCATCTTCTTCACAATCCTCTTGATATTCTTATTTGCTGCCTCAACAGCGCCATTCATCTTTGGCCTGTAAGGAGAAGAATTGTGATGTTGAATCTTGAAGTCCCGACACAGCTCTGCCATCATTTTGTTGTTCAAGTTGGAACCATTATCAGTAATGATTCGCTCGGGAACTCCATATCGACAGATGATATCTCTTTTCAGAAATCTGGCTACCACTTGTCTCGTGACGTTTGCATATGAGGCTGCTTCGACCCACTTGGTGAAATAGTCAATGGCAACCAAGATGAATCTGTGGTCGTTCGAAGCAGTTGGCTCAATCTTGCCAATCATATCAATGCCCCACATAGCAAAGGGCCAGGGTGAAGACATTATGTTCAAAGGATTGGGAGGCACATGCACCTTGTCCGCATAAATCTGGCATTTATGGCATTTTCTGGCGTAGGCACAACAGTCAGCATCCATCGTGATCCAGTAATAACCCGATCTTAGCAATTTTTTAGCCATGGCATGTCCTCCAGCATGGGTACCAAAAGATCCTTCGTGCACTTCATGCATCAACAAGTCTGCTTCTGTCTTATCAACACATCTGAGGAGTACCATATCAAAGTTCCTCTTGTATAGAGAACCATCAGTGTTCAAGAAGAAACTACCAGCAAGCCTTCTCAAAGTCTTCTTATCATTGGAAGATGCCCCAGATGGGTATGTTTGATCCTCCAAGAAGCAGTTAATGTCATGGAACCAAGGCTTATCATCTTTAACAACATCTGCTGCGAACACATATGCTGGTCTGTCAAGTCTGGACACTGAAATCTGAGGTACGAAGTTGGCAGCTTGAACTTTGATCATGGATGAAATGGTGGCCAGAGCATCTGCAAACTGATTCTCGTCCCGAGGGATATACTCAAGCTTGACCGTTGTGAAGAAAGTCAATAACCTTCTTGCATAGTCCCTGTAAGGTATCAGATGATCCTGGTGGGTGTACCATTTGCCATTGGTTTGATTGATTACTAGAGCTGAATCCCCGAATACAGTTAAAGTCTTGATCCTGAGGTCAATGGCTTCCTCAAGACCCATAATGCAAGCTTCGTATTCAGCTTCGTTGTTAGTGCAGTTGAAAGTGAGTTTTGCCGAGAAAGGCATGTGAACTCCTTTAGGTGTAATGAGTACTGCACCAACACCACGACCATTCATGTTAACAGCCCCATCAAACATCATAGTCCATTCTTCTTCCGGGTTAGGCCCTTCAGTGTGAACAGGCTCTTCATGATCTTTTGCTTTTATGAACATGATGTCTTCATCAGGGAAGTCAAACCTCATAGGCTGGTAATCATCAATAGGTTGCTCAGCAAGATATTCAGACAATACACTGCCCTTCATGGCCTTCTGTGATGTGTACTGGATGTCATATTCAGTAAGGATCATTTGCCATCTTGCAACCCGTCCGGTAAGTGCTGGCTTCTCAAATATGTACTTGACTGGGTCCATTTTTGAGATCAATAAGGTAGTGTGGGTCAACATATACTGTCTCAGTCGGCGAGCAGCCCACGCTAAAGCACAGCAAGTTTTCTCGAGCAGTGAATAACGTTGTTCGCAGTCGGTAAACTTTTTGCTTAGGTAGTATATTGCGTACTCTTTTCGACCAGACTAGTCATGCTGGCCCAGCACACACCCCATCGACTCTTCTAATACTGTCAAGTACATTATCAGAGGTCTTCCTTCAACTGGAGGCATAAGGATTGGAGGTTCTTGTAAGTATTCTTTGATCTTGTCAAAAGCCTTCTGGCAGTCGTCGTTCCACCTGACCGTCTGTTCTTTTCTTAACAACTTGAACAAGGGTTCACAGGTTGCCGTAAGGTGAGATATGAACCGTGAAATGTAGTTCAATCGACCTAAGAACCCTCGAACTTCTTTCTCTGTCCTCGGTGCAGGCATCTCTTGGATGGCTTTGACTTTATCAGGGTCAACTTCAATCCCTTTCTCGCTTACAATAAAACCCAGCAGCTTACCAGATCGCACCCCGAATGTGCATTTGTTGGGGTTCAGCTTCAGTTGGTACTTCCTCATACGCTTGAATAGCTTCAGCAGATTCACCAGGTGATCTTCCTCTGTAAGGGACTTGGCAATCATGTCATCCACATAACATTCTATCTCTTTATGGATCATATCGTGGAATAATGTCACCATAGCCCGTTGATATGTTGCACCGGCGTTCTTGAGCCCAAATGGCATTACCTTGTAGCAGAACGTGCCCCAGGGTGTGATGAAGGTTGTCTTCTCCATGTCTTCAGGTGACATCTTGATCTGATTGTATCCTGAAAATCCGTCCATGAAGGAGAATACCGAGAACTGAGCCGTGTTATCGACCAATACATCAATGTGAGGTAAAGGGAAGTCATCTTTCGGGCTGGCTCTGTTCAGATCTCGGTAATCAACACACATTCTTACTTTGCCGTCCTTCTTAGGCACAGGTACTATATTAGCAACCCACGGTGGATAGCTAGTTACGGCAAGGAACCCGGCGTCCCATTGCTTTTGTACCTCTTCCTTGATCTTCATTGCCATGTCTGGGCGAGTACGGCGCAGTTTCTGCTTGACTGGCGGGCATTCTTCTCTCAAAGGCAGCTTGTGCACGACAATGTCGGTATCCAACCCTGGCATATCTTGATAAGACCAAGCAAACACGTCCACATACTCTTGCAGCAGGTCAATCAGTTGTTTCTTCACTGAGTCTTGCAGGCAGGCCCCGATTTTAACCTCTTTCACGTCTTCATCTGTACCAAGATTAATAACTTCGACCTCCTCCTGGTGAGGAGTAATAACCTTTTCCTCTTGTCTTAACAACCTGGCTAGCTCTTCAGGAAGCTCACACTCTTCTTCAACCCCTTCATCGGCTTGATTGATTGGATTGTCAAAGTCATACAAAGCCATAGCCGTGCTGTTGTCGGTGCTGTCTGGAAGGCACTCTCTGCAAGGGTTCAGTTTGTTCATTTTAGTGATTTGATTTTAATCTTGTTTTAGAAAAGTGAAATAAAGTTGTCATTTTGAAAACACTGCCATTTATTTTTTGTACAAAAAGAAAAATGGAAAAACAGTGAGCGGAAAAGAAAAAGACTCATTTGCAAAAAGATGTCTGATATTTCATTGATTAATCTTGTTGCACAAAAAGTACAGATGGCCCGATTACAAAATGACAACTTTGATGCATGCTATAAAAATACAGGAAATAATAATTACTCTGCATGAGTAACTCTTATAATTTCCTGGGAAGACCAGTTTGAGATACTGCTCCCCGGGATCTTTGGACGAATCCAGCTTTCCAGGTTGCGTTCTTCTTCCAGCTCGTCTTCCAGACAGTTGACAGCATCAGGGGTGAGCATCCCCCCACTCACAAAGTTGGGCTCTTTTGCAGCCTCTGCTTGATCTTGTTGAGTTGGTTTGTAACCCAAACCAAATCTGTCCTCTTTCTTCTCCACCGATAGCAGTTTGCCCCAGCCTTGGGCGTTTCCTCCCTCAACAACCTTCCGGGCTTGTTGGTATGATGATATTGAAGTACCAGGGACAGCAGATGTTTCATTGACATTCAAAGCTTCGAACCCCTGGCTCATTGTTTCATGGATCTCCCCATCCATCTCAATGTATTTATAGGTAGCCAGATGGCTGACAAAAATATCCTCTTCTCCACAGATTGTAACGATTTGACCCTCCCACTCGTATTTTAACTTCTGGTGAAGGGTAGAAGTCACGGTGCCAGCGGCGTGAATCCATGGCCTACCCAATAGACAGCTGTAGGCAGGCTGTATATCCATCACGTAGAAGGTCGTTTTGAAGGTCTGCGGGCCAATCGTTACGGGCAATTCCATTTCTCCCAGAACCGATCTCTTTGAACCGTCAAAGGCTCTTACCACCAGGTTGCTGGGTCTCAACGCCAATCCGTCATATTCTAGCTTCACCAAGGCCTTCTTAGGTAAGACATTGAGGGATGACCCCGTGTCCACCAGCACATGGGAAAGGACAGCACCTTTACATTCCATGGTTATGTGCAAGGCTTTGTTGTGGTTGCGGCCTTCCGTTGTCAAATCAGTATTGGTGAACCCTAGTCCGTGACTAGCATTGACATTTCCAACTACGGCTTCCAGCTGATTGACAGTGATCTCTTCAGGCACGTAAGCTGCGTGCAAGACTTTGAGTAGTGCATTCCGATGGGCCTCGGAGCACATAAGCAATGATAGGATTGAGATCTTGGAAGGCGTTTGATGAAGCTGATCCACTATTTTATAATCACTCTTCTTGATGATTCGCATGAACTCATCAACCTCTTGGTCAAAGGGTGTTTTCAAGGCTTCTTTAACAGTCTGCTCTTCCTGCACCAAGCTTTTTCCTTTTGCCTTGGCAGCAGCTTCTGCTTCGGCAGTGGGTCTCTGAATTTGTGGAGCGAAAAGACGTCCGCTTCGAGTGAAGCCTCCGCCTCCCCCCACATTGTCAATTTGTCGTGCAGGGGTTGATGATTCAAAAGTGATTCTTTGTCCTTCACAGTACAGGTCGGAGCCGTAATGCCACGGGATGGCATTGCTGCTTTCATAAGGTACTGGTCCAGGCACCGTGATAGTGACTGGACTGACTGCGGCTGCGGAAGGAATTGTGATAGTCTATGGATCGTAATAAATTGTGACCGGTGCTCTAATGGGAGCAGCACTTTCTGAGTTGTAGGCAGAGTTGTTTTCAGGATCATAAAATATTGTGACAGTTGAGACATCTTCATGATTTGTTGCTGGTGTTGTAGGAGACATCGGTGGAAGGATGGATGTTGTTGTTGTAGGAGTTTCGAAATGGAGTGGTGCTGGAGTTGTAGAAGAAAAATTTGTTGATAACTGATCAGTTGAGATAATAGATGAAGTACTTGTTGATGAAGCCGAAGAATTGTCAGGAACAATGGTTGTTGCAGTTGTAGGAGGTTCTGGAGTTGTTGCTGATGAGATTGCTGGATTTGTTGGGAATGATGTGGTGATCTGAAGCTGGCCACTCTGAATGAGACCATCTATGCCATTCCTCAGGTTATCGCACCCATTGACTGAAATATTGCAGTAAGCACACCCCAACTCACACCCCGGGAACATTTGACATTCGAGGAGCTGAGCCTTAATTTCTACCAACGGTGTCCGGATCTGACCCACACTGGTTATTAAATAAGACGGCTTGTCTTCTTCAATAGCGTTAATTCTGGGACCTCCGTGGTTTGGCATTGGATTCTTATTGACATTGGGTGGTGGTGCGAAGTTCAGAGCTTTTGAGTCTACCAGGTCTTGTACCTTCATGTGCAGAGCTCTGCACTTTTCTGTACTGTGGCCAGGTGCATTTGAATGAAAAGCACATCTGTTATTGGAGTCATAATTCCTGGGTAGACTGTTGGGATCTGGAGGTGCCAATGTCCTTAGCTCAACTAGGTTGAGTTTCAGGAGTTGTGGCAGCAATGTAGCATATGGCATAGGGATTGGATCGATTACCCTGTTGGCTTGAGAAGGCCTCTGTTGGAATGGCCTTTGCTGGTTATTGTTGTTGGTGTTGCTGTAATTCCTTGGAGGATATTGAGCTTGTTGATGGTACTGAGGTTGTTGCTGATAGTTGGGCTGCGGAGGTTGATAAACTGGTTGAGGATGAGCTGGAGCGGGAATGGTGACTGCTGCCACTGACCTGTGAACATACTGGGGCCTACCCCTGTTGGTGTGGATGGCATTGGTCTCGCCAGTTCTTCTCGGGCCTGCAAAAGGCTTCCTTGTACTACTGGACGAGCTTGCACCGTTGTCTGAGATCTTACCCATCTTCAACAGGCTCTCAATTCTCTCCCCAGCTATGACAACATCTGCAAAGCTAGTGGAAGAGAAAGCAGCCAGCCTGTCAATATATGTTCCCTGAAGGGTGTTCATAAACATGTCTGCCATTTCCCTTTCAGACATAGGTGGCTGAACAGCAGCAACCAATTGCCTCCATCTCTGGGCGTATTCTCGGAAACTTTCCCTTGACGATTGTGACATTCCCATTAGGAGAGTCCTGTTGGGTGCCATGTCTAAGTTATATTGATACTGTCTGATGAAGGCCTCTGCCAGGTCCTTCCAGCATCTAATGGTTGCCCTTGTCAAGTGAGAGTACCATTCTCTTGACGCTCCAGTCAAGCTATCTTCGAAATAGAACATCCAGAGCTTCTCATCCATAGTATAGGCCTTCAGCCTTCCCAGAAATGATTGTAAATGAGTCCGGGGGCATGAAGTCCCGTTGTATTTTTCAAAACAAGGAGGCTTGAACTTATGGGGGATCCTGACCCCGTCTACCAAGCCCATGTCCATGGCGTCGAAACCCAGAGAATTTTGAGACTCTAAGGACCTCAATTTCTCAGCTATCTCGTCCAGCCTTCTATCATAAGCTTCTTCCCCAGCACCCATTACTGTGAATTGATCCTCCTGGGGGTCTTCTTGAAATACCCTGGCTGCAGTGGCAGTCCCTTGAACATTGGCAGGAATATTGACCTCAGGATGGAGATGTGGTCCAAATACAGGAGGATTGACATGAGGTTGGACCCTTTCATTGTTGCTGGTGCCGGCAGTCCCTATATGTGGATCTTCTTGATTTTGCCTTTCCACCATGGCCCTCAATCTTTCCTGGCTCTGAGCCATGTTGTTCATCACTTCCATAAACTGAGTCATCTGCGTTCTCATTTCCAATCTTTCGTTTGCCATTTGATTTCTGACCTCAGTAAGGTCCTGCTGCATCTGATCCATTTGAATGCCCGGAAGATTGTTACGGGTCGGATAACGGTGAGGACGGTTGAGGGGAAATACCCGGCGCCGAGCAATAGTTCCTGAACATCACAACAGAGTTAGCAACAATAAAACCAAAACCTACAAAACAAACAAAGGGTTAGCATGCAATGCAGTATGCTTATTTGTTTTCAAGGTATCCGGCTTGGCATTCAGTTTTGACCCTTCCAGACCCTTGAAGATGCTGTTGATGTTGCTTTTGAAGTGAAACTCGGATGGAAGAAACTAAAACATATATTACAAAAAGCAAATGGTACATAGTTTGTTTACAAATAGAAGCCCTCTGAGGGGTCAAAATACATTACAGGAAAATAAAAGTACATGGAATGAAAGCAACAACAAGCAAATGGTCAAACACCAAGACCAAACTCATCCTCACGAACTTCCTTGAGAAGTGCTTCGGTCACAGGATCAGCCGGGCGCTCCGTGAGATTCCTGATGAGGAGGTTCCGGGTTGTAACAGCTGCTGTTAACTTCTTGTGCTGGCTTTGGTCCTTTGACCTCTTCACTCCTGCTTTGATCTTCAGCTCTAATATCTCCCTCTGGGCTGCTGCCAGGGCTTCTTGCTGCACTTTTGCACTAGCTTCCAGTTGCTCCATCTTGTCTTGAACTCTCTTGTCTTCTAGAGTACGAGCCTCGGTGATCCTGACCCACCGAGCTTGACTCTCCTTCAGATACAAGTCTGTCCTTGCTCTCTGGAACTGGGCTTCTTTGCAAGCATTCTTCAGAATTTGCTCTCCAGCTTTGGACTTCTTGATATAATCCCCAGACTTCTCAATCTTAGTCAGATGCTCCACTCTCAACTTCTCCAACCTCTCAATCTCCATCTTACCATCACTCCTCTCCCGGAGGGTCTTCTGCAAAGCCTGGGTTAACTTCTCATTTCTTTCTTTCAAGCTCTCAAACTCCTCCAAACTGATAGTGGCAGGGGGTGGTGCTGAAGATGATTCAGGCATATCTTCTATGGTAAAGGGCATCCCAGAGAATTGAGCCCTGGCATATGACCACTCATAATATTGTGCTGATGCCACATTGCTGCACTTCCCCAGAATGGTTATTCCCTTGGTTTGAACATTATCCCAGGCCCAAGCAGCCTGTCTAACAATAGCCAGATTAGGCTTGTTCTCACAATAAAGAGTCTCCACCAAGTCCTGTGCCTTAGGAGTGTGGACCAGCGTATAGCCCAGTTGTCTTCTAAACAGCAGAGGGTTGTAATTAATACTACCCTTAACTCCTATTAGGGGCACATTGGGAAAATGCCCACAGCTGGTGATGATATCCCTGCCCTTGGTGCTTTGAGTGCACCATCTGATATCGGCTGAAGTTAGAGAAGTGAGTCTCTTAGCCCAGTTTCTCAGCTGATGAGGGTTCAAAAATGCATCCGTCCTGGGTAGATGCCTGAGAAGCCAAGTATGGAACAATGGAGCACAACACCTCACTAATCTTCCCCTCTGCTTTTCATTCCTCTGATGCACTGAATAGTAGAGATCCCCCAATAAAGTGGGCACTGGGTTCTTCAAGATGAAAAGATGGATTGCATTCTTGCTAATGAATCGAGGCTCATCTGCAAACAATACAATTCCATATATACTCAAGGCCAATAAAGCACAGACAGCTTTCCACTCTCCTAAAGAAGCTTTCAGGGTAGCTTGAGAGATCAAGAAATCTAGATGGAAGCCAGGGATTCCAGCTTTAGAAGTCATATGCTGCTCAATCAGGACAGGTTCCAGATGCAAAGCCTTTGCTACTTCTCCATTACCAGGAAAGACCATCTCAGGGTTGAAAGGGATTCCACCCCTGATAGGCAGACCAACCAATGATGAGTATTCTTCCAATAAAGGGCCCAACTGAAAGTCTTGGAAAGTGAAACATCTTAGTGGGGGATCATAGAACTGAATGCAAGTGTGGATCAGGCTTCTCTGTGAAGGGTCCAGATCCATAACCATGTCAAGTATATCTCCGTAATGTTCCCTGAACAATGGTATATGATCTGGAGTGATCAGGGTCTGAATCCTCCTGATGTCAGATAGCTCTGGCTGGAAGAAGTGGTAGGTGATGTTGCTCTTTTTAGGAGCCATGATGCTGAAGATGAGTAGAGACAGGTGCTGATGATAATACTGAAGAACTGGCCACTGATTGGCTGGTGCAGGTGATAGCTGAAGCAAATGCTGATGAAGATGGGTCAGTACTGAAGATGGGGTCAAAACCAGAACCAAATGAAGATGGATACCCTGAAACACAAATAAGAAAATGTCAATATGATGCAATGTTTATGTATGCAGATGATATGCAAGGGTTTGTGACTGAGCTGGATTTGATCAATTGCTCTGATATAAGTCCACGTGTGTAAGAAGTCCAGATGGAGGTCTATAGATCCAGTAACCAGGGTGGGGGACTCAAATAAAGAGCCACATGTCCCGGGTTTTAGAATCACAAGAACTGTTCCAACATGAAGTACTCTTAAACAAACAAAAGTAATAGGGTATTCTGAGGCCAAGGTACCTGCAAACCTGCAAACAGCCCCACCCCCTCACAGGTGGTGTTCTAAAACAAGGATCCTCAGACTTGGATCAGTTATGAGAAGTGTAAACACTTCTAACCCGGAGGTACAGTGTTTACAATAACCATAAAAGTTCCTCCTCCAATTCACCTCAGTTTCTGAAGGTCAATACTAAAAGGTCATCCAGACTTAGCAGGCTTCCCAGATAGCCCTAGCATTGCAGGAAATCTGCAACACAGAGTTCTCAAGAAGAAACCCATATCTGAACCGTGTTTCATATTCCCGCACCAGACCGAGATGGAATGGGAAAGAATATGATTCACTCTAGCCTAGGTGTCACTCAGGTCCCAGGTATAGGACCTTGACTCTCAATAGAACACCCACCCACCAAAGTAAAACCAGATCCAGCCAGACAGCATGACAGTATGATATATGTAAAGCAGTAAAGAAAGTAGATAAACAACAGTACATAAGGCAAAAGTAAAACAAATATAAACACAAATAAACACATAACACCCCAGTAAACACAAATCAAACAAGCGCTAGGAGGAACCCACAAAAAGAACCAGAAGCCCTGGTTGCAGAATAAGGCATCCCCAGCAGAGTCGCCAAGCTGTCGCTCCCAAAAGACGAGACCGGGCTCGAATATGGTACAGACGCGAACGGTCGGCGAAAAGGACAATGAGAACACACAGCAGTGAACTCACTGGAAAAGAAAAGAGTCGCCAGCTAGGCATTTTTATCCCGGAGGAAAGGCAATGCTGCATAGGCCTAGAAAGATACGGATAAGACGGTTGCGAACCAGAGAGACTGAGAAAGGGGGTTGGTTACAACCTGGGAAGGTATTAGCACCCAGATTGTCCGTCGTACTCGACGGGATCCACGCTTAAAAGATTTGTGTTTTAAAGGGGTAGTGTCAGTGCAATCTGTGTATACAATAGCTGGAAAAGAATGTACAGGTGTCAGTATAGAGAAATGTGATGTGTATAAATGTACAGTGTCAGTGTAAGAACAAGAATAAGATGCTCAAGATCATGGGCTAAAAGAATGAAACTGGAAGGAGGGGGAATATACAGAGACTTTTGTTCGATAACTGTTAAGTTATGCCTACGTATCCTCTCGTGCAATGAGGAAGTCAGAACACCGTAGTTCGACCCAAAGAGACTGAAAGGTGAATTGACTTGTGAACTGCTTACTTGTCTATGCTCAAGTGTATGACCTGTCTGGCTCAGGTGCAAACTGTCTTGCATTAGACGGAAGAAGCAAGTTCTCGTTTGTGAGTGAATGAGATGAGAAAAGAATCCTGAAGGAGACGATTATTGTTTGTTTTTGTGTTTTCAGTCTTTTATTGTTTTTGGATTTTTGTCATAAGTTAATGAGCTTAAGCCTAAACCAATGGGTTAGTAAACTCATCACATCTTCCCTCTGATTAGGGGTAATGAGAATACCTTAAGTGTGAAGTCAGATTCTCACACTCAATCACCTTTGATATAGGATTAAGATCATTAACCTATTTGTGATTATTTAGATGTTTTTGGTGTTTTTGTTTAGTGTTAAGTAATGAGGTTAAGCCATAATCAGGGATTAAACAGACTCATTATACCATCCTAAGAGAAGGATAATAGATGAGAATGTTTAAGCTGAGGAAAGCTCCTCAACTTAATCCATGATTAGGGATTAAACTCATGACAGAACAAGCCTTTGATTAAGTGGATTTTATTTAATGATATGATGATGAAGTGATTTTTATGATTTGTAAGACAACTTGAGGGGGACTTGTCCATTAACACTAGGGTTAGTCCTTCTTAACCAGTTAAGGAAGAATTAGAACCCTAATGCAAGGCCCAAGTTACAAGTGTGATGTCTTGATGATTATTAAGTGAATTGATTAAAGGAGTTAAACACATTAAGGGTTTAACACTTAGGATTAAAGTTATACACTCCATCCTAAGAGAAGGATGCAGGCACAAGCTTAATCACAAAGCCTTAAAGCCTTTAGGGTTTAGTCCCTGATTATGAGATGAGAAGAGAAGACTCAAAAGAGACACAAAGGTAAAACTAAGAGGGGGGACTAATCAAAACCCTAATCATTGTCATGCTTGGTTGTTCCTAAGGTTTGTGAGGTTTGCAGGAGAAGTCTTCAATGGAACCACCAGGAAGCAGATGAAAGGATCAAGAGAAGCAAAGCAACTTGCTTCATTCAAGAAGTCAAGTCACTTGAAGAAAGAAAGTAGGAAGAAGAAGAATGAGCAAGCTCAAACTCAAACACAAACAAAAATGCAGCAATGGGTGCAAGAGAGATGAAAAGAAAAGTTATGAGAAGTGAAGGCAAATTCACTTCTCAAAGTCACTTACCACCTGAAAGGTTAGAAAAGGAATGCAATGCAATGCAAGATGGGATGAGATGAACATGATGCAAACCAAAACCAGAAGCATGATAATGATGCTAATGATGCTATGAGATGCTACAACCATGAGGCAGCACATAGAAATGATCATACAAGTTCATGAATGCAAATGAAGCAAGTTAGGAACCATGAACATACATGAAAAATTATGAAGTGCACATGACATACAATATGGCAAATACATGTGTCGCTCCCGACAAATGACACCGGGTCAGATGAAGGTACAGACGCGAACGGTCGGCGAAGGAGACAGTGAGGACACACATCCGTGAACTCACTGGAGATGAATAGAGTCGCCAGCTAGGCATTTTTATCCCGGAGGAAAGGTAATGCTGCATAGACCTAGAAAGATACGGATAAGACGGTTTGCGAACCAGAGAGACTGAGAAAGGGGGTTGGTTACAACCTGGGAAGGTATTAGCACCCAGATTGTCCGTCGTACTCGACGGGATCCACGCTTGAAAGATTTGTGTTTTAAAGGGGTAGTGTCAGTGCAATTTGTGTATAAAGAGCTGAAAGCAATATGTACAGGTGTCAGTGCAAAGTGAGTGAAGTGTAACATGTATAAATGATGTGTCAGTGTAAGAATGAGAATGAATTGCTCAAGATTATGAGGCTTAAAGAAATGAGCTGGAAAGAGGGGGAATGTACAGAGACTTTTGTTCGATAACCGTTAAGTTATGCCTACGTATCCTCTCGTGCAATGAGGAAGTCAGAACACCGTAGTTCGACCCAAAGAGACTGAAAGATGAATTGACTTGATGAACTGCTTGCTTGTCAATGCTCAAGTGTATGACCTGTCTGGCTCAGGTGCAAACTGTCTTGCATTAGACGGAAGAAGCGAGTTCTCGTTTTGTGAGTGAAGGTGATGAGAAAAGAATCCCGAAGGAGACGATTATTGTTTGTTTTTGAGTTTTCAGTCTTTTATTGCTTTTTGAAGTTTGTCATAGGATAATGAGCTTAAGTCTAAACCAATGGGTTAGTAAACTCATCACATCTTTCCTCTGATTAGGGGTAATGAGAATACCTTAAGTGTGAAGTCAGATTCTCACACTTAATCACCTTTGATGTAGGATTAAGATTATTAACCTACTTGTGATTATTTAGATGTTTTTGGTGTTTTTGTTTAGTGTTGAGTAATGAGGCTAAGCCATAATCATGGATTAAACAGACCCATTACACCATCCTAAAAGAAGGATGATAGATGAGAATGTTTAAGTTGAGGAAAGCTCCTCAACTTAATCCATGATTAGGGATTAAACTCATGACAAAACAAGCCTTTGATTAAGTGGATTTTATTTAATGATATGATGATGAAATGATTTTTATTGTTTGTAAGACAACTTGAGGGGGACTTGTCCATTAACACTAGGGTTAGTCCTTCTTAACCACTTAAGGAAGAATTAGAACCCTAATGCAAGGCCCAAGTTACAAGTGTGATGTCTTGATGATTATTAGATGAATTGATTAAGAGATTTAAACACATTAAGGGTTCAAGACTTAGGATTAGAGTTATACACTCCATCCTAAGAGAAGGATGCAGGCATAAGCTTAATCACAAAGTCTTAAAGCCTTTAGGGTTTAGTCCCTGATTATGAGATGAGAAGAGAAGACTCAAAGGGAGACACAAAAGGTAAAAACTATGGGGAGACTAATCAAAACCCTAATTCATTGACATGCTTGGTTTTTCCTATGATTTGTGAGGTTTTCAAGAACAATCTTCACAGGAGCCACCAGGAAGCAGATGAACAGGATCAAGAGAAGCAAAGTGACTTGCTTCATTCAAGAAGTCAAGTCACTTGAAGAAAGAAAGTGGGAGAAGCAAGAATGAGCAAGCTCAAACTCAAACACATGTATAAATGCAGCATGCTATGCAAGAGAGGTGAGGAGAAGTTATGAGAAGTGAAGGCAAATTCACTTCTCAAGTTTACTTACTACCTGAAATGTTAGAAACAAATGCAATGCAATGCTAAATGAAATGAAATGACATGATGCTAGGCCAAACCAGAAGCATGCACATGATGACTATGATGTTATGAAGTGTTGCACACATGAGACAAGGCATAGGGATGTTCATACACAGTCATGGATGCAAATGATGCAAGTTAAGGAACATGAATAAACATGAAATGTCATGAAGCATACAAGACAAATGGCATGGCAAAGATGTAATGCAATGATCAATGATGCTTCATACATGTCTTAAGATGTCAAATGAATCATAAGAATGCACAAAATGCAATGGCAAGTCATGTTATGCAAGGAAATGCAAGAAGGATGCAAGAGAAAGCCCAAATTAGGGTTTATGGATCAAACATCAAACACAAACCAAAAACAGAAGCAAACCCTAAGATAAAAAATGGAAAATGGCACCCAAAGAAACCCTAGACCTATGATGAATCCCTGCCCAAAGGGGAACTCCCAACTCTTTACCAATCTCAAGATATGATTTTTGCAAGTTATTAGGGTTTTTTAGGGTTCTTAACAAAAGAAATGCCAATCAATTTGAAAATGCAAGATCAAATCATGGCCTTTTTATCCTTGAAAATACATGCAAAATGGAAAACAATGCAAGAAGAATCAATGTCTCAACCTTCACCAATAGGCAGAAATGAATTTTTAAACTTGTGATCAAAATAATGCACAAAATATGATTTAATTCCATGAAAAATTCTTAAAATGCATCAAGATCAAAAAAGAAATTTGGTTTGAAGGTTGGACAATGTTTCTAAATGTCTTAGAACATTTCATGAATTTTTTTGTAATTTTTAAATACCTAAAAGTATTTTTAATTAATTAATTCTCATTAATCAATTAAAAATAAACTTTTAAATATTTAAAAATACTTTTTTTAATGATAAAAAATAAAATAAAAATGTTTTTGTGTCATAAAAATTAATAAAACCTTAAAGAAAAAGTTTCATAATTTTTATGATTTTTTAACTATTTTAAAATAAATGTACAATTTAAATGAAAAAGAAATGAATTAAAATTAAAAGAAAATGAAAGTCAACAGAATGGATGGATGAGATTGATCCTGGATTTAAAAGCATTGACTGCGCGCCAGAATGAGAGGCCCAGATTGTTTCTGATTAAATTAACTAAAATATGATTAATTAACCCTAACACGTGGATTAGGGTTAATCAAAGAGATCCTGGCCCTTCCCTTGCGCGCGTAGTCAACAAATTCAACGCATCCTACGGCCAATATTCAAACCAGCATTAATTATGGGATTAAACCCTAATCACACTCAGGTGGCCGGAGAAGACTTCCGGTCGTCTTCTCCGGCCAGAAGCTCACCTGAAAATCACCCAACTTCCTCAAAACGTAATATAAATGAAATCTATGAATTGGGAAACGCTTCTAACACCCTCACGAATCAAACCCCTAACCTAAAACAAATTTATCTTTCCTAAATCATCTGAATCGAAGCAAACAATTTCTAGGGTTCGTGAGCTTCAGACACAAATTAAATGCTTAAAACAAAACCATTTCAAAAACTAAAGGTACCAGAATGATCAGTGCATCATGAAGAACAAGTTTGTAACAATAAAAGTCATTTCTGGAAAAATTAATTTCGAGCTACCTGAGATTTGGAGCTTTCAGTTTTGGGACTTTCTGGCTGTTTCCTTTGATACAAGCTACTCCACTTGATCCCCCAAGTGTGTTTGAATGCTCAAAATGAGTTTGTGTTGGCTGGGGAAGAAGATTCGAAAGGAACTGCTTCAGTTCAGTCAACAATGGCAGATGAGCTTCTGGCACTTTCAGGCTGTGAAAAGGGGTTGTTTGTGATCTATGAAGTGTGTTGAGAAGGTTTGTGGTGTTGGTTGGTGTGTTTGTGAGCTAGGATAAGAGTTTCGAATGAAACTGCAGCTTGAGGTGAATGATGGCAATGGAGTTTTCAGGCTTGTTTCAGGCTTATGCTTGGGGTGTTTCTTGTCTATGAGGTGTGGTGAGTTGAGTGATGATGAGAGTTTTAGTGTTTGAAGACTGTGGAGAGTGATTCGAAGGAACTTGCAATGAGGTGAGTTTTTGTGTAAGTGGTGAATGTTGTTGTTTCAGCCTTGGTTCCTCTGTGTTATGGCCAGCAAATTGATTCAATAAACAATTGCAAGTGGCTGGGGGATGTGACCTGGCCTGCAGAGATAGGTGTGGCTACTTTTGCTCAAAGTCCACTTTTGTGTAAGATAGGGCATGGCTCAAGTTTAGGCAAGTACAAGTTGGGTTCTGGTGCAGCATGGTGAGTGTGAGAGGCTGGCTTGACTCAAGGATCAATGCAGCAAGTTGGTGAAAAGGTCATGAGTGTTTTGCAACTTGGTTAGCTTTATGGATTTTCATGAGAAAAGTCAAGTTACATGAACCAAACCATGAGCAAACTTGATCCAAATCTGATTTTTGTGACTTAGAGGATGTTTACATAATGGTTTGACATGAATTAGAGGCTGCATAATGCATTGGTTCAAGACTTTGCAAAATTTCCATTTGGTGCATAACTTGAAAACCAATGATTTTTGCTAACTTTGCAATGCCATAACTTTTGATCCAAGAAGAGTTTGATCATGTTCTTGTACTTTTTGAAAAGGGAAAGATGAGATCTACAACTTTCATGACCAAAGTTTTTCCATTTGAAGCATCTTTGGATCATGAATCAAGGCTTGAAAATTGGCCTAAAATGAGGCATTCTTGAAAAGTCAACTATGCCTCAAAAAGTCAACTTCTGCAAAAACCCTAAATTCTTGATTTTATGCACTTCAACCTTCTTCCATGATCAAATAAAGATCATATACACTCAAAATGATGAAGATCACCCATTGGTTGGGTCATTGGGGGCCTCAGATGCCCTGATTTTGCACTGACTTGTCTGAAAAGTCAACTCTTGATCAGATGACTTCCCCATGGAATTTCTTCATGAAAATTGATATGCATATTCCCTATACCATATAGAGACCAATGGAAACAAGAATGACCAAAAAATTTGAGATTATGGCCTCTGAAACCAAAACCCTAATTTTAGGTCAACTGTGCAGCTCATCCTGGCTCTGCATCCACCCAAACCCTAGTTCTTGTGATTCCTCTGCAATTTTGACTCTGTGAGGATGTAACATGATACAAGAACACACATGGACCTCTCTGAGATGATTGGTGGCCTTTGGAGTGGCTCAAGAAGCTTTGGGATTGCTCAAATCACAAACCCTAGGTGCAGATGACTTAGAAACTATGCAGTGAATCAAACATGAGATATGAGATTGTATGATTGTGTTTATGCATATGAGATGATCACAAGCCATGGTGTGAATGGGTGAGGGAAAATTTGGGGTGTTTACAGCTGCCCCTATTCAAACAGGAGTTAGCTGTGCAGGATGTAAGCAACGGCTTAACAGGCAAACAAGATAACTTGTGGTTGAATACCAAAGACAGTCCAAAATTTGCACTCACAGAATGGAGGAGAAAAGGGATATAGATTAAGTAAGGTATATTGTAAGTGTGGGCGACGGAGGATGACCGTCGAGCAGAGGACGACTGCTGGGTAAATAGCAATGACGGGGACGGCCGACATGCTGGGAAAAGTGTGTAAAGTAAAGCGATGACGGGTACGGCCGACATGCTGGGGATATAAGGAAAAGCTAAGACGGGGACGGCCGACTAGCTGGGGAAAGTCAAAATATGATGGGGACGGCCATCAAGATAAAGTAGGGTTCTCTGGGAATTAATGAAACATGACGGGGACGGCCATCAAGTTCATAAAGGTAAAGTAACCAACGATGGGGACGGCCATCGGACTAAAAGGAAAAGGGACCACGACGGGGACGGCCATCGGGTTAAAGAATAAATGGAATAGACAGATGATGGGGTACGGCCATCAAAGGTGAAGGACGATCACCTAGCAGGGGACGGCTGCTCTGTTGGGAATAAAAAGTAAATATGATGGGGACGGCCATCAAAGGTGGAGGACGACCACCTGGCAGGGTACGGCTGCCGAAGATATCGACGATGGGGACGGCCATCGGATAGAAAAGGTCAACGATGGGGACGGCCATCGGACGAGCATGATGGAGGACGACCATCAAGAAGTGGAGGACGACCACTCAGCAGGGGACGGCTGCTCTCGAGGTTTATCATAACACAGGACGAGTGTTAGATAACCAAAATCAACAATGGGGACGGCCATTGGATAAAGTGATGAAGGACGATCATCAAAAGGTGGAGGACGACCACCTAGCAGGGGACGGCTGCTAAAATCAACGATGGGGACGGCCATCGGATGAGCATGATGGAGGACGACCATCAAGAAGTGGAGGACGACCACTCAGCAGGGTACGGCTGCTCTCAAAGGTATCATAACACAGGACGAGTGTTAGATAAAAAAGGAAAATTTGTTGGCAATCTACTGGGGAGATAGTAAGCACGGACGAGCGCTTACATCCAAGAAACAAAAGGTATAAGTGTTTGGTATTGTGTATAGATTAAAGATGCGGACGAGCATCCTTAAGACTATGATACGGACGAGTATCATGTAGAAACAAACTGACACATGTTCAGAGATAATGATACGGACGAGTATCAACTGGTTAACAAAGAACACGGACGAGTGTTGCATCCGAAGGGACTCTTCTGGGGAATAATAGACACGGACGAGTATCTATATTCAAGAAGACATAAGTATTTGACACGGTGTATGGATTAAAGATGCGGACGAGCATCCTTAAGACTATGATACGGACGAGTATCATGTAGAAACAAACACTAGACGCAATGTTCCGAGATGATGGTACGGACGAGTACCAACTGGTTAACAAGGAACAAGGACTACTGTCGAATCTGTGGGGATATAAGTGGTGATGTATACAAGATACGGACGAGTATCTGTATAAGCGTACCATGAGTAGTGAGTATTGGATTTGTATGGATGAGTGTTTATCTGCTGGGGAGAGTGACACGGACGAGTGTCAAGAGAGAACAGTATAATATGAACAAATATCTGCTATACAAAGTCTAGGCGACTGTGCTGGGGAAGGTGACACGGACGGGTGTCAAGGATTTGTATATACAAGTACATGTGAGTGCAAAGAGGACCTCTTTGGCTTTCTGCTGGGATATGACACGGACGGGTGTCAGGACGTATCTGTAGTACGGGTGATTTGTTTGTTGAGTATATTCAGGCGACCTGCGGGGAAAGATGACACGGACGGGTGCCAAAAGGTGTATATACGGGTGTTTGTGATTATGAGGGCAGCTGCTTTTACTGGGACTCTGGCGGGGATTCTCGGGGAAGGTAATCTGTATTCACAAGCGTTTAATTCACAACATGACTTATGATTATGCTATGCATTTGATTTTTGCCGTAATGCTCCGTATTAGACGGAATGCTACGCTCTGGGGGGTGAATATGATGCGGATGCCATGATTATGCAAAGGGGCACAGATCCGGGATTCGGATCCCATTGCTGCGAAGATCTCTGGTCGATCTGCTTGAAGTGGACCTCCCAGCTGGGGATGAGATCATTGGTAGATCTGATGATGTATCTGCTTGGGGATATATGCCACCGGTTGGCATATCCTTGTAAATGAGAGACCCAGCTGGGGTTTGTAGAAGCTTTCTTCACTCTGTTGTGATCTCTTCGTGCGTTGCTCTTCCGAATAGAGGCTTGAAGCTCTGTGGGGAGATGATTCCCTAATTTCTGTATTCTGTTGAGGAAGAATGGCCGTTCGACTGGGGATTTGAGAGGCAACTCAGCTGGGGAGAGCAACGGGGAGCAACTCAGCTGGGGAAAGAGCATTTCGGATGCTGAGATTGAGTGTATGCTGATTTGGCAGCTCCGCTGGGGAAATGGGCACCTTCTAGTGCCATGTGGAAGATAGACCAAGTTGATAATGATTCGCCTACCTGCTGGGACGTAACCTGCATGCCCCAGGTTGCGTTCTGGATACCTGCAATCCTGCAAAGATAAGGAAACGCACAAAAGGTCCCGAGGTATCCTTTACTGGATTCCGTCATAGGAGATAAGTACTTTCGAGAGTAATCACATTCCCTGTAAGCATGCGTTTTATTATTATTATTTTTTTTTAGAGAGAAGCATCTGTACTTATGCAGTCGTGTTTTTTTAGAGATATCAGACAATTCTTTGCAAAACATAAATGTAAAACGAAACATGACCGAAAATCTGATTTTATTAATTTACGTGCCCTGAATTGGCTGGATACAGTCAAAGAAACATATCTCCTGAAATGAGGAGATTGTTACAAATTGAGAAACAAAGCGTTGGCAGTGTTGATGACGCTCTGAGAAGCTTCCTCTCCTGCTATGACTCGTATGACAATGACGTTCTTCTCATCTTGCTTTCCGGAGAGAGTTGATTCTGATTGAAGCTTGATCCTTTGAAGCTTAACAAGTCGTAGGTGATACAGACGAATTCAGAATGCAGTTGTTCGCTTATTCCCTTATTTTGCATGGATCGCCCTTTCGGGTTTTCAATCCATCGGGATACCCATTTTTGCCTGAGCTGTCCAATGCGGCTTTTCAACTCAGCGGGTGTACATTTTTCATTTATTTTCCCTTACTTTTGCCCGAGTCTTCTATTCTGTTTTTGACTCGCCGGGATGCCCTATTTTTGCCTGGACTTACATTCTGTTTTTATGTCCAGCGGGTCATTTTTATGCGAAGTATTTTTTAACTGCATCTGAATTCACAGGGGACGGGAAATCTTCACCATCCATGGTGCTGAGCATCAGTGCTCCACCAGAGAAAACTTTCTTTACTACAAATGGTCCTTCATAATTTGGAGTCCATTTGCCCCTGTGGTCTGTATGAGGAGGGAGGATTCTTTTCAGCACAAGATCTCCCACTTGGTACTCTCGATGCCTGACTTTCTGATCGAAAGCCCTCTTCATTCTCTTCTGATATAACTGCCCATGGCAGATTGCAGCCAATCTCTTCTCTTCGATCAGACTCAGTTGCTCGTATCGGGACCGAACCCATTCTGCTTCACTCAGTTTGACATCCATTAATACCCGCAGCGAGGGTAACTCAACTTCAACTGGTAGGACTGCTTCCATACCATACACAAGCTGATACGGTGTTGCCCCAGTGGATGTCCTGATTGATGTGCGGTACCCATGTAAGGCAAATGGTAGCATTTCGTGCCAGTCTTTGTATGTGATTACCATCTTCTGCACAATCTTCTTGATATTCTTATTCGCTGCCTCAACAGCGCCATTCATCTTTGGCCTGTAAGGAGAAGAATTGTGATGTTGGATCTTGAAGTCCCGGCATAATTCTGCCATCATTTTGTTGTTCAAGTTGGAACCATTATCAGTAATGATTCGCTCGGGCACTCCATACCGACAGATGATATCTCTTTTCAGAAATCTGGCTACCACTTGTCTTGTAACATTTGCATATGAGGCTGCTTCAACCCACTTGGTGAAATAGTCAATGGCGACCAGGATGAATCTGTGGCCGTTCGAAGCAGTTGGCTCAATCTTGCCAATCATATCGATGCCCCACATGGCAAAGGGCCATGGTGAAGACATGATGTTCAAAGGATTGGGAGGCACATGCACCTTATCCGCATAGATCTGGCATTTATGGCACTTTCTGGCGTAAGCACAACAGTCTGCATCCATTGTGATCCAGTAATAGCCTGATCTTAACAACTTCTTAGCCATGGCATGCCCTCCAGCATGGGTACCAAAAGAGCCTTCATGCACTTCATGCATCAGTAGATCTGCTTCCGTCTTGTCAACACATCTGAGGAGTACCATGTCAAAGTTCCTCTTGTATAAAGATCAATCAGTATTCAGAAAGAAACTCCCAGCAAGCCTTCTTAAAGTCTTCTTATCCTTGGAAGATGCCCCAGGTGGGTATGTCTGATCCTCCAAGAAGCACTTGATGTCGTGGAACCAAGGCTTATCATCTTTTACAACATCTGCTGCAAATACATATGCTGGTCTGTCAAGTCTAGACACTGAAATCTGAGGTACAAAGTTAGCAGCTTGAACTTTGATCATGGATGAAATGGTAGCAAGAGCATCTGCAAACTGATTCTCGTCCCGAGGGATATACTCAAGCTTGACTGTTGTGAAGAAAGTCGGTAGCCTCCTTGTATAATCCCTATAAGGTATCAGATGATCTTGGTGGGTGTACCATTTCCCGTTGGTTTGATTGACTACCAAAGCTGAATCCCCGAATACGGTCAATGTCTTGATCCTGAGGTCAATGGCTTCCTCAAGACCCATAATGCAAGCTTCGTATTCAGCTTCGTTGTTAGTGCAGTTGAAAGTGAGTTTTGCCGAGAAAGGCATGTGAACTCCTTTAGGTGTAATGAGTACTGCACCAACACCACGACCGTTCATGTTAACAGCCCCATCAAACATCATAGTCCATTCTTCCTCCGGGTCGGGCCCTTCAGTGTGAATAGACTCTTCGTGATCTTTTGCTTTAATGAACATGATGTCTTCATCAGGGAAGTCAAATCTCATAGGCTGGTAATCATCAATAGGTTGCTCAGCAAGATATTCAGATAGTACACTGCCCTTGATGGCTTTCTGAGATGTGTACTGTATGTCGTATTCCGTGAGAATCATCTGCCATCTTGCAACCCGTCCGGTAAGAGCTGGCTTCTCGAAAATGTACTTAACTGGATCCATTTTTGAGATTAACAAGGTAGTATGGGTCAACATATACTGCCTCAGTCGGCGAGCAGCCCACGCTAAAGCACAGCAAGTTTTCTCGAGCAGTGAATAACGCTGTTCACAGTCGGTAAACTTTTTGCTTAGGTAGTATATTGCATACTCTTTTCGACCAGACTCGTCATGCTGGCCCAACACACACCCCATTGACTCTTCTAATACTGTCAAGTACATTATTAGAGGTCTTCCTTCAACTGGAGGCATAAGGATTGGAGGTTCTTGTAAGTACTCCTTGATCTTGTCAAAAGCCTTCTGGCAGTCTTCATTCCACCTGACCGTCTGTTCCTTTCTTAACAACTTGAACAAGGGTTCGCAGGTAGCCGTAAGGTGAGAGATGAACCTCGAGATGTAATTCAATCTACCTAAGAACCCTCGAACTTCCTTCTCTGTCTTTGGTGCAGGCATTTCTTGAATAGCTTTGACTTTATCTGGGTCAACCTCAATCCCCTTCTCGCTTACAATAAAGCCCAGCAGCTTACCGGATCGCACCCCGAATGTGCATTTGTTGGGGTTCAACTTCAGTTGGTATTTCCTCAGACGCTTGAATAATTTGAGCAGATTCACCAGATGGTCTTCTTCTGTGAGGGACTTGGCGATCATATCATCCACATAGCATTCTATTTCCTTGTGGATCATATCATGGAATAATGTCACCATAGCCCGTTGATATGTTGCACCAGCATTCTTCAGTCCGAATGGCATCACTTTGTAACAGAACGTGCCCCAAGGTGTAATGAATGTTGTCTTCTCCATGTCTTCAGGTGACATCTTGATCTGATTATATCCTGAAAATCCATCCATGAAGGAGAATACCGAGAACTGAGCCGTGTTATCCACCAATACATCAATGTGAGGTAATGGGAAGTCATCTTTCGGGCTGGCTCTGTTCAGATCCCGGTAGTCAACACACATTCTTACTTTGCCATCCTTCTTAGGCACAGGTACTATGTTAGCAACCCACGGCGGGTAGCTAGTTACAGCAAGGAACCCGGCGTCCCATTGCTTTTGTACCTCTTCTTTGATTTTCATAGCCATGTCTGGGCGAGTTCGGCGCAGCTTCTGCTTAACTGGTGGGCATTCTTCTCTCAGAGGCAGCTTATGCACCACAATGTCGGTATCCAACCCTGGCATGTCTTGATACGACCAAGCAAACACATCAACATACTCTTGAAGCAGATCTGTCAACTGTCTCTTCACTGAGTCTTGTAGGCAGGCCCCAATTTTAACTTCTTTCACATTTTCTTCCGTACCAAGATTGATCACTTCAATCTCCTCCTGGTGAGGAGTAATAACCTTTTCCTCCTGTCTCAACAACCTGGCTAGCTCTTCAGGAAGCTCAAATTCTTCATCAACCCCTTCATCGGCTTGATTGATTGGATTGTCAAAGTCATACGATGTCATAGCCGTGCTGTTGTCGGTGCTGTCAGGAAGGCACTCTCTGCAAGGGTTAAGTTTGTTCGTTTTAGTGATTGATTTTAATCTTGCTTTAGAAAAAAGTGAGATGAAGTTATCATTTTGAAAACACCGCCATTTATTTTTGTACAAAAAGAAAAATGGAACAACAGTGAGCAAAAAAGAAAAAGACTTGTTTGCAAAAAGATGTCTGATATTTCATTAATTTAATCTTGTTTGCACAAAAGTACAGATGGCCCTGGTTACAAAATGAGTCTTGTCATCTTGGGCAAGATGCAAGACTTGGATGCATGCTATAAAAAATACAGGAAATAATAATTACTCTGCATGAGTAACTCTTATAATTTCCTGGGAAGACCAGTTCGAGACACTGCTCCCCGGGATCTTCGGACGAATCCAATTCTCCAGATTGCGCTCCTCTTCCAGCTCGTCTTCCAGACAGTTGATAGCATCGGGGGTGAGCATTCCCCCACTGACAAAACCATGCTCTGCAGCAGCCTTTGCTTGATGTTGAGTTGGTCTGTAACCCAACCCAAATTTGTCCTTCTTCTCCTCCACAGCTAATACCTTGCCCCAGCCTAGGGCAGTTCCTTCTTCAACAACCTTCCGGGCTTGTTGGTAAGATGACATGGAGATCCCTGACACAGCAGATGCTTCATTGACATTCAAGGCTTCAAAACCTTGGCTCATTGTTTCATGGATCTCCCCATCCATCTCAATGTATTTATAAGTAGCCAGATGGCTAACAAAGATATCCTCTTCCCCACAGATTGTGACAACTTGACCTTCCCACTCAAATTTTAACTTTTGGTGAAGGGTAGATGTTATTGCGCCAGCGGCGTGAATCCAGGGTCTACCCAACAAACAGTTGTAGGCGGGCTGAATGTCCATCACATAAAAGATAGTTTTAAAGGTCTGTGGGCCAATTGTCACAGGCAGCTCAATCTCTCCCAGAACCGATCTCTTTGAACCATCAAAGGCTCTTACTACCAGGTTGCTGGGTCTCAATGCCAATCCATCATTTTCAAGCTTCACCAGAGCCTTCTTCGGTAAGACATTCAGGGAAGAACCTGTGTCCACCAGCACATGAGAAAGGACAGCTCCTTTGCATTCCATGGTTATGTGCAAGGCTTTGTTGTGGTTGCGGCCATCCGCTGTCAAGTCAGAATTGGTAAACCCTAGCCCATTGCTAGCAGTAACATTTCCAACAACGGTTTCCAATTGGTTGACAGTAATCTCCTCGGGCACGTAAGCTGCGTGCAGGACTTTAAGCAGTGCATTCCGATGGGCTTCGGAGCACATAAGCAGTGAGAGGATAGAGATTTTGGACGGCGTCTGGTGAAGTTGATCCACAATTTTGTAATCACTCTTTTTGATGATTCTCATAAACTCATCAACTTCCTGATCGAATGGAGTCTTCAGGGCTTCTTTAACAGCTTGATCTTCCTGCACCGGGCTCTTTCCTTTTGCCTTGGCAGCAGCTTCTGCTTCGGCCGTAGGTCTTTGAATTGGTGGAGCGAAGAGACGTCCGCTTCGGGTGAAGCCTCCGCCTCCCCCCACATTATCTACTTGTGGTGCAGGTGTTGATGTTTCAAGAGTGATTCTTTTTCCTTCGCAATACACGTCAGAGCCATAGTGCCAAGGGATGGCCCTATTGCTTTCATATGGTACTGGTCCAGGCACTGTGACAGTGATTGGGCTGATTGCTGATGCTGAAGGGACTGTTATTGTTTGTGGATCATAAAAGATTGTAACTGGTGCCCTGGCGGGAGCAGCACCTCCTGAATGGTAGGCGGAATTATTTTCAGGATCGTAGAATATGGTAACAGTAGAGACATCTTCATGATTGATTGCTGGCGTTGTAGGAGGTGTTGTTGGAAGGACTGTCGTTGTTGTTGACGGAGATTCGAAATGGAATGAAGCTGAAGTTGTAGCAGGAGAAACTGTTGAAAACTGATCATTCGGAAGGACAGGTGAAGTACTTGTTGATGGTGCTGATGAATTGTTGGGAGCATTAGTTGCTGCAGTTGTAGGAGGGTCTGAAACCGTTGCTGATGAAATTGTCGGACTTGCAGGAAACGATGTAGTGATCTGAAGTAGGCCACTCTGAATAAGGCTGTCAATGCCATTCCTCAAGTCCTCACACCCATTCCATGAAATATTGCAGTAGGGACATCCCAGTTCACACCCCGGAAATATATCGTTTTCACGGAGCTGAGCTTTGATTTCCACCAATGGTGTCCTGATCTGATCCACACTGGTTATGAAATAAGACGGTGTGTCTTCTTCAATTGCGTTAATTCGAGGACCACCATGGTTTGGCATTGGATTTTTGTTGACATTGGGCGGAGGTGCAAAATTCAGAGCCTTGGAGTCTACCAAGTCTTGTACCTTCATATGCAGAGCCCTGCATTTTTCTGTACTGTGACCAGGTGCGTTTGAATGAAAAGCACACCTAGCATTGGAGTCATAATTTCTTGGTAGACTGTTGGGATCCGGAGGTGCCAACGTTCTTAGCTCAACTAGGTTGAGTTTCAGAAGTTGTGGCAGCAAGGCAGAGTATGGCATTGGGATCGGGTCGATCACTCGGTTAGCTTGAGATGGCCTTTGTTGGAATGGCCTCTGTTGATTGTTGTTGGTGTTGTTGTTGTTGAAGTTTCTTAGAGGATACTGACTCTGAGGATACTGGGGTTGTTGTTGGAAGTTTTGTTGCGGAGGTTGATAGACGGGCTGAGGATGAGCTGGAGCAGGGATAGTGACTGCTGCTATTGTTCTTGGAACATATTGGGGCCTACCCCTGCTCGAATGGATGGCATTGGTCTCGCCGGTTCTTCTCGGGCCTGCAAAAGGCTTTCTTGTGCCACTGGACGAACTAGCACCATTATCAGAAATTTTACCCATTTTCAATAGGCTTTCAATTCTCTCTCCGGCTATGACGACGTCTGCGAAGCTGGTGGAGGAGAAGGCAGCTAGCCTATCAATATAGGTTCCTTGCAGGGTATTCATGAACATATCAGCCATTTCTCTTTCAGACATTGGTGGCTGGACAGCAGCAGCAAGCTGTCTCCATCTTTGAGCATATTCTCTGAAGCTCTCTCTGGATGATTGTGACATCCCCATTAGGAGGGTCCTATTGGGTGCCATATCCAGATTATATTGATACTGTCTGATGAAGGCCTCTGCCAGGTCCTTCCAGCATCTCACAGTTGCTCTCGTCAGATGGGAATACCATTCCCTAGAAGCTCCAGTCAAGCTATCTTCGAAGTAGAACATCCACAATTTCTCGTCCATGGTGTAAGCTTTTAATCTTCCGAGAAAAGATTGCAGATGGGTTCGAGGACAAGAAGTCCCATTATACTTTTCAAAACATGGAGGCTTGAACTTGTGGGGAATCCTAACCCCGTCTACTAAGCCCATATCCATCACGTCAAAACCCAAAGAATTTTGAGATTCTAAGGATCTTAACTTCTCAGCTATTTCTTCCAATCTCCTGTCATAAGTTTCCTCTCCAGCACCCATTACAGTAAATTGGTCCTCCTGAGGATCTTCTTGAAGTACTCTGGCCGCGGTGGCTGTCCCTTGAACGTTTGCAGGGATATTAATCTCAGGATGTAGATGTGGACCAAACACCGGGGGGGTAACATGTGGCTGCACCCTTTCATTATTACTTGTGCCTGCAGTCCCCACATGAGGCTCATCTTGGTTCTGCCTTTCCACCATAGCTCTCAACCTCTCCTGGCTCTGAGCCATGTTGTTCATAACCTCCATGAACTGAGTCATTTGGTTCCTCATTTCTAGCCTTTCGTTGGCCATCTGGTTTCTGACCTCCGTAAGGTCCTGTTGCATCTGATCCATCTGGATTCCCGGAAGGTTGTTTCTAGTTGGGTACCTGTGTGGCCTGTTGAGAGGAAATACCCTGCGGCGAGCAATAATTCCTGAGATTCACAACAGAGGTTAGCAACAACAAAACAAAACCTACAAAACAAACAAAAGGATTAGCATGCAATGCAGTTGTGCTTATTTGCTCTCAAGGTATCCGGTTTGGCCTTCAGTTTTGACCCTTCCAGACCCTTGAAGATGATGCTGTTGAAGTTGCTTTTGGAGCGAACACAAATATATTACATAAGATGAAATAATACAACTTGTTCTTTTTACAACTCAAGCCCTCTAAGGGGTCAAAATACATCACAAAAAGCAAAGTACATGAAAAGGAACAACCAACAAGCAAATAATCAAACTCCAAGGCCAAACTCATCCTCGCGAACTTCCTTAAGAAGTGCTTCGGTCACAGGATCAGCCGGATGCTCCGTGAGATTCCTGATGAGAAGGTTTCTGGTTGCAACAGCTGCAGTTAACCTCTTGTTCTGACTTTGATCTCTGGACTTCTTCACTCCGGTTTTGATCTTTAGCTCTGAAATTTCCTCCTGGGCTGCTGCCAGGGCTTTCTCCATCTGCTCCATCTTGTCCTGAACTCTCTTGTCTTCTAGAGTACGGGCCTCAGTGATCCAGACCCACCTGGCCTGACTCTCTTTCAAATACAAGTCTGTTCTTGCTCTCTGAAACTGGGCTTCTTTACAAGCATTCTTCAGAATCTGCTCACCAGCTTTAGACTTGTTGATATATTCTCCAGACTTCTCAATCTTGATCAAGTGTTCCAACCTCAACTTCTCCAATCTTTCAATCTCCCTCACACCTTCACTTCTCTCCCGGAGGGTCTTCTGTAAGGCTTGAGATAACTTCTCATTCCTTTCCTTCAGGCTTTCAAACTCTTCCAGACTGATAGTAGCAGGGGGTGGTGCTGAAGATGACTCAGGCCTGTCTTCTATGGTGAAGGGCAATCCAGAGAATTGGGCCCTGGCATAGGACCACTCATGATATTGGGCTGAGGCCACATTATTGCACTTCCCCAGAATGGTGATTCCCTTGGTTTGAACATGATCCCAGGCCCAGGCAGCCTGCCTAACAACAGCCAAGTTAACCTTGTTCTCACAGTAGAGGGTCTCAACCAAGTCTTGCACCCTAGGAGCATGGACCAGTGCATAGCCTAACTGCCTCTTGAACAGCAGAGGGTTGTAATTGATACTTCCCTTAACTCCTACCAAAGGCACATTGGGAAAGTGTCCACAGCTTGTGATAATATCTCTGCCCTTGGTGCTCTGAGTGCACCATCTGATGTCCGCTGAAGTGAGAGTAGTGAGCCTCTTAGCCCAGTTGCTTTGCTGATGAGGGTTTAGAAATGCATCTGTCCTGGGTAGATGCCTGAGAAGCCAAGCATGAAATAATGGAGCACAAATCCTCACTAACCTTCCCCTCTGCTTCTCATTTCTCTGATGGACTGAGTAATAGAGATCACCCAGTAAAGTTGGCACAGGGTTCTTCAGGATGAACAAATGGATTGCATTCTTGCTGATGAATCGCGGCTCATCTGCAAACAACACAATTCCATACACACTTAAGGCCAACAGAGCACAAACAGCTTTCCACTCCCCCAGGGAGGCCTTCAAACTAGCTTGAGAAATCAGGAAGTCAAGATGAAAACCAGGGATCCCAGCTTTAGATGTCATATGCTGTTCTATCAAAGCAGGCTCCAGGTGTAAAGCTTTTGCTATCTCTCCATTGCTGGGATAGACCATTTCAGGATTGAAAGGAATTTCTCTCTTGATAGGCAAGCCAACCAATGCTGAGTATTCTTCTAAAAGAGGTCCCAACTGAAAGTCTTTAAAGGTGAAACACCTCAATGGGGGGTCATAGAACTGAATGCAGGTATGGATTAGGCTTCTCTGAGATGGGTCCATATCCATAACCAAGTCAAGTATATCCCCATAATGCTCTCTGAACAGAGGTATGTGCTCTGGAGTGATCAGGGTTTGGATCCTCCTGATGTCTGATAAGTCTGGTTGGAAGAAATGGTAAGTGATGTTGCTTTTCTTTGGAGCCATAAGTGCTGAGGACTGAGTAGAGTGCTGATGAAGATGCTGAGGAGTGGGCCACTGGTTGGCTAGTGCAAGTCACTGAAGTATATGGCTGACAAGCTGAAGCAAGTGGTGGTGGAGATAGGTCAATACTAACAGATGGGGTCAAAACCAAAACCAGATGAAAATGGATACCCTGAAACACAAATAAGCACATGTTAATATGATGCAATGAGTATGTATGCAAATGAAATGCAAGGGTTTGTGACTGAGCTGGATCTGATTAACTGCCTTGGTATAGATCCATGTGTGTTCAAGAATTCCAGATGGAGGTCTATAAATCCAGTAACCAGGGTAGGGGACTCAAATAAGAGCCACATGTCCAGGGTTTTAGAATCACAAGAACTATCCAACATGGAGCATTCTTAACAAAGTCAAAGTAGCAGGGTATTCTGAGGTCAAGGTACCTGCAAACCTGTAAACAGCCCAACCCCCTCACAGGTGGTGATCTAGAACAAGGATCCTCAGACTTGGATCAGTTATGAGAAGTGTAGACACTTCTAACCCGGAGGTACAGTGTTTACAATAACCATAACAATTCCTCCTCTAATTCACCTCAGTTTCTGAAGGTCAATACTAAAAGGTCATCCAGACTTAGCAGGCTTCCCAGATAGCCCTAGTATTGCAGGAAATCTGCAACACAGAGTTCTCAAGAAGAAACCCATATCTGAACCGTGTTTCATATTCCCGCACCAGACCGAAATGGAATGGGAAAGAATATGATTCACTCTAGCCTAGGTGTCACTCAGGTCCCAGGTATAGGACCTTAACTCTCAATGAAATACCCACCCACCAAAGAAAAACCAGATCCAGCCAGCACAGTATGACAGTATGAAAAATATAAAGCTATAAAGAAAGCAATAAATCACCTGTACATAAAGCAATAAACAAAAATAAATACAAGCACAAAACAAGAACATAACACCCCAGTAAACACAAATCAATCAAGCGCTAGGAGGAACCCACAAAAAGAACCAGAAGCCCTGGTTGCAGTATAAGTTCCCCAGCAGAGTCGCCAAGCTGTCGCTCCCGACAAATGACACCGGGTCAGATGAAGGTACAGACGCGAACGGTCGGCGAAGGAGACAGTGAGGACACACATCCGTGAACTCACTGGAGATGAATAGAGTCGCCAGCTAGGCATTTTTATCCCGGAGGAAAGGTAATGCTGCATAGACCTAGAAAGATACGGATAAGACGGTTTGCGAACCAGAGAGACTGAGAAAGGGGGTTGGTTACAACCTGGGAAGGTATTAGCACCCAGATTGTCCGTCGTACTCGACGGGATCCACGCTTGAAAGATTTGTGTTTTAAAGGGGTAGTGTCAGTGCAATTTGTGTATAAAGAGCTGAAAGCAATATGTACAGGTGTCAGTGCAAAGTGAGTGAAGTGTAACATGTATAAATGATGTGTCAGTGTAAGAATGAGAATGAATTGCTCAAGATTATGAGGCTTAAAGAAATGAGCTGGAAAGAGGGGGAATGTACAGAGACTTTTGTTCGATAACCGTTAAGTTATGCCTACGTATCCTCTCGTGCAATGAGGAAGTCAGAACACCGTAGTTCGACCCAAAGAGACTGAAAGATGAATTGACTTGATGAACTGCTTGCTTGTCAATGCTCAAGTGTATGACCTGTCTGGCTCAGGTGCAAACTGTCTTGCATTAGACGGAAGAAGCGAGTTCTCGTTTTGTGAGTGAAGGTGATGAGAAAAGAATCCCGAAGGAGACGATTATTGTTTGTTTTTGAGTTTTCAGTCTTTTATTGCTTTTTGAAGTTTGTCATAGGATAATGAGCTTAAGTCTAAACCAATGGGTTAGTAAACTCATCACATCTTTCCTCTGATTAGGGGTAATGAGAATACCTTAAGTGTGAAGTCAGATTCTCACACTTAATCACCTTTGATGTAGGATTAAGATTATTAACCTACTTGTGATTATTTAGATGTTTTTGGTGTTTTTGTTTAGTGTTGAGTAATGAGGCTAAGCCATAATCATGGATTAAACAGACCCATTACACCATCCTAAAAGAAGGATGATAGATGAGAATGTTTAAGTTGAGGAAAGCTCCTCAACTTAATCCATGATTAGGGATTAAACTCATGACAAAACAAGCCTTTGATTAAGTGGATTTTATTTAATGATATGATGATGAAATGATTTTTATTGTTTGTAAGACAACTTGAGGGGGACTTGTCCATTAACACTAGGGTTAGTCCTTCTTAACCACTTAAGGAAGAATTAGAACCCTAATGCAAGGCCCAAGTTACAAGTGTGATGTCTTGATGATTATTAGATGAATTGATTAAGAGATTTAAACACATTAAGGGTTCAAGACTTAGGATTAGAGTTATACACTCCATCCTAAGAGAAGGATGCAGGCATAAGCTTAATCACAAAGTCTTAAAGCCTTTAGGGTTTAGTCCCTGATTATGAGATGAGAAGAGAAGACTCAAAGGGAGACACAAAAGGTAAAAACTATGGGGAGACTAATCAAAACCCTAATTCATTGACATGCTTGGTTGTTCCTATGATTTGTGAGGTTTTCAAGAACAATCTTCACAGGAGCCACCAGGAAGCAGATGAACAGGATCAAGAGAAGCAAAGTGACTTGCTTCATTCAAGAAGTCAAGTCACTTGAAGAAAGAAAGTGGGAGAAGCAAGAATGAGCAAGCTCAAACTCAAACACATGTATAAATGCAGCATGCTATGCAAGAGAGGTGAGGAGAAGTTATGAGAAGTGAAGGCAAATTCACTTCTCAAGTTTACTTACTACCTGAAATGTTAGAAACAAATGCAATGCAATGCTAAATGAAATGAAATGACATGATGCTAGGCCAAACCAGAAGCATGCACATGATGACTATGATGTTATGAAGTGTTGCACACATGAGACAAGGCATAGGGATGTTCATACACAGTCATGGATGCAAATGATGCAAGTTAAGGAACATGAATAAACATGAAATGTCATGAAGCATACAAGACAAATGGCATGGCAAAGATGTAATGCAATGATCAATGATGCTTCATACATGTCTTAAGATGTCAAATGAATCATAAGAATGCACAAAATGCAATGGCAAGTCATGTTATGCAAGGAAATGCAAGAAGGATGCAAGAGAAAGCCCAAATTAGGGTTTATGGATCAAACATCAAACACAAACCAAAAACAGAAGCAAACCCTAAGATAAAAAATGGAAAATGGCACCCAAAGAAACCCTAGACCTATGATGAATCCCTGCCCAAAGGGGAACTCCCAACTCTTTACCAATCTCAAGATATGATTTTTGCAAGTTATTAGGGTTTTTTAGGGTTCTTAACAAAAGAAATGCCAATCAATTTGAAAATGCAAGATCAAATCATGGCCTTTTTATCCTTGAAAATACATGCAAAATGGAAAACAATGCAAGAAGAATCAATGTCTCAACCTTCACCAATAGGCAGAAATGAATTTTTAAACTTGTGATCAAAATAATGCACAAAATATGATTTAATTCCATGAAAAATTCTTAAAATGCATCAAGATCAAAAAAGAAATTTGGTTTGAAGGTTGGACAATGTTTCTAAATGTCTTAGAACATTTCATGAATTTTTTTGTAATTTTTAAATACCTAAAAGTATTTTTAATTAATTAATTCTCATTAATCAATTAAAAATAAACTTTTAAATATTTAAAAATACTTTTTTTAATGATAAAAAATAAAATAAAAATGTTTTTGTGTCATAAAAATTAATAAAACCTTAAAGAAAAAGTTTCATAATTTTTATGATTTTTTAACTATTTTAAAATAAATGTACAATTTAAATGAAAAAGAAATGAATTAAAATTAAAAGAAAATGAAAGTCAACAGAATGGATGGATGAGATTGATCCTGGATTTAAAAGCATTGACTGCGCGCCAGAATGAGAGGCCCAGATTGTTTCTGATTAAATTAACTAAAATATGATTAATTAACCCTAACACGTGGATTAGGGTTAATCAAAGAGATCCTGGCCCTTCCCTTGCGCGCGTAGTCAACAAATTCAACGCATCCTACGGCCAATATTCAAACCAGCATTAATTATGGGATTAAACCCTAATCACACTCAGGTGGCCGGAGAAGACTTCCGGTCGTCTTCTCCGGCCAGAAGCTCACCTGAAAATCACCCAACTTCCTCAAAACGTAATATAAATGAAATCTATGAATTGGGAAACGCTTCTAACACCCTCACGAATCAAACCCCTAACCTAAAACAAATTTATCTTTCCTAAATCATCTGAATCGAAGCAAACAATTTCTAGGGTTCGTGAGCTTCAGACACAAATTAAATGCTTAAAACAAAACCATTTCAAAAACTAAAGGTACCAGAATGATCAGTGCATCATGAAGAACAAGTTTGTAACAATAAAAGTCATTTCTGGAAAAATTAATTTCGAGCTACCTGAGATTTGGAGCTTTCAGTTTTGGGACTTTCTGGCTGTTTCCTTTGATACAAGCTACTCCACTTGATCCCCCAAGTGTGTTTGAATGCTCAAAATGAGTTTGTGTTGGCTGGGGAAGAAGATTCGAAAGGAACTGCTTCAGTTCAGTCAACAATGGCAGATGAGCTTCTGGCACTTTCAGGCTGTGAAAAGGGGTTGTTTGTGATCTATGAAGTGTGTTGAGAAGGTTTGTGGTGTTGGTTGGTGTGTTTGTGAGCTAGGATAAGAGTTTCGAATGAAACTGCAGCTTGAGGTGAATGATGGCAATGGAGTTTTCAGGCTTGTTTCAGGCTTATGCTTGGGGTGTTTCTTGTCTATGAGGTGTGGTGAGTTGAGTGATGATGAGAGTTTTAGTGTTTGAAGACTGTGGAGAGTGATTCGAAGGAACTTGCAATGAGGTGAGTTTTTGTGTAAGTGGTGAATGTTGTTGTTTCAGCCTTGGTTCCTCTGTGTTATGGCCAGCAAATTGATTCAATAAACAATTGCAAGTGGCTGGGGGATGTGACCTGGCCTGCAGAGATAGGTGTGGCTACTTTTGCTCAAAGTCCACTTTTGTGTAAGATAGGGCATGGCTCAAGTTTAGGCAAGTACAAGTTGGGTTCTGGTGCAGCATGGTGAGTGTGAGAGGCTGGCTTGACTCAAGGATCAATGCAGCAAGTTGGTGAAAAGGTCATGAGTGTTTTGCAACTTGGTTAGCTTTATGGATTTTCATGAGAAAAGTCAAGTTACATGAACCAAACCATGAGCAAACTTGATCCAAATCTGATTTTTGTGACTTAGAGGATGTTTACATAATGGTTTGACATGAATTAGAGGCTGCATAATGCATTGGTTCAAGACTTTGCAAAATTTCCATTTGGTGCATAACTTGAAAACCAATGATTTTTGCTAACTTTGCAATGCCATAACTTTTGATCCAAGAAGAGTTTGATCATGTTCTTGTACTTTTTGAAAAGGGAAAGATGAGATCTACAACTTTCATGACCAAAGTTTTTCCATTTGAAGCATCTTTGGATCATGAATCAAGGCTTGAAAATTGGCCTAAAATGAGGCATTCTTGAAAAGTCAACTATGCCTCAAAAAGTCAACTTCTGCAAAAACCCTAAATTCTTGATTTTATGCACTTCAACCTTCTTCCATGATCAAATAAAGATCATATACACTCAAAATGATGAAGATCACCCATTGGTTGGGTCATTGGGGGCCTCAGATGCCCTGATTTTGCACTGACTTGTCTGAAAAGTCAACTCTTGATCAGATGACTTCCCCATGGAATTTCTTCATGAAAATTGATATGCATATTCCCTATACCATATAGAGACCAATGGAAACAAGAATGACCAAAAAATTTGAGATTATGGCCTCTGAAACCAAAACCCTAATTTTAGGTCAACTGTGCAGCTCATCCTGGCTCTGCATCCACCCAAACCCTAGTTCTTGTGATTCCTCTGCAATTTTGACTCTGTGAGGATGTAACATGATACAAGAACACACATGGACCTCTCTGAGATGATTGGTGGCCTTTGGAGTGGCTCAAGAAGCTTTGGGATTGCTCAAATCACAAACCCTAGGTGCAGATGACTTAGAAACTATGCAGTGAATCAAACATGAGATATGAGATTGTATGATTGTGTTTATGCATATGAGATGATCACAAGCCATGGTGTGAATGGGTGAGGGCAAATTTGGGGTGTTTACAACATGATGCAATGATCAAACATGCTTTCAATATGTCTTATGATGTCAAATGAATCACATGGATGCTTGAAATGTCATGGCAAGGCATGCTATGCAAGGAAATGTAAGATGGATGCATATGGAAGCCCAAATTAGGGTTTATGATCAATGCAACAAACAAAAATCAAAATCAGAAGCAAACCCTAAGATAAAAAATTGAAAATGCCCCACAAAGGACCCCTAATCCTATACTAAACCAATGCCCAAAGGAGAGGTCTCAACTCCTAACCACTCTCAAGTTGTGGTTTTTTCTAAGATTCTAGGGTTTTTAGGGTTTCCAAACAAAAGAAATGTCAAACAAATTGAAAATGCAAGATCAAATCATGGCCATTTAATCTCACAAACTTCATGATAAACACAATGCAATGCAAAAAGAATCAATGTCCAACTCTTCATGGATAGGCAGAAATGATTTTTTGAACTTTGGATCAAGATAATGCACAAAAATGATTTTAATTCAATGAGAAATTCTTAAAATGCATCAAGATCAAAAAATAAATTTGGTTTGAAGGTTGGACAATGTTTCTAAATGTCTTAGAACATTTCATGAATTTTTTGGTGATTTTTAAATACCTAAAAGTATTTTTAATGAATTAATTTTCATTAATCAATTAAAAATAATCTTTTAAATATTTAAAAATACTTTTTTAATGCAAAAATGAAAATAAAAATATTTTTGTGTCATAAAAATTAATGAAACTCTTGAGAAAAAATTTCATAATTTTTAGACAATTTTTGCTATTTTAAATAAATTATGCAAATTAAATGAAAAAGAAATGAAAATAAATTGGAATAAACTGAAGTAATCAGAAGGAGAGGCTGAGATTGATTCTGGATTCAAAATGGTTGACCGCGCGCGTGAATGGAGGGTCTAGATTCATTCTGGATAAATTAATTTAATTATAATTAATTAAAACTAATTAAGTGGATTAGGGCAAAGCAAGTGAATCTGGGCCATCCGTTCGCGCGGCAAGTCAAACAAGTCAAGCCATCCAACGCACGAAATTCAAATGGAATTAATTACAGGGATTAGGGCATAATGATTTTCAGGTGGCCGGAGAAGACCTCCGGTCGTCTTCTCCGGTGGGAAGCCCACCTGAAAATCCCTAAAACTCTCAAAACCTAACTAAAATGAAATCTAAAAACATGGAAATGATCCCCACAACTTACTGAATCAAAACCCCAAGCCAAAACTCATTTATTTTTCCCCAAACTCATGAATCGAGCAAAACATTTTTTAGGTCACAGAGTTTCAGAAAGCAATTAAATTCTCATTTCATCACCATTTTCAAAACTAAAAGCATCAGAACAATCAGTGAAGCATATAGAACAACTTAAGAACTTAAAAAATGACTTCTGGAAAAAATGTTCTTGAGCTACCTGAGTTTCGAAGCTTTCACTCTGGTAACTTTCAAACCTCCTCTCCTTGTGAAATCCACTCCTTATGACCCCTTGATGATGCTTGAATGCTTGGAAGAAATTTATATTGGCTAGTTGAAGAGTTTGAACAGCTTCTGCTCAAGCTCAGTTGAAAATGATGATGGTGATTCCAGCTGTTTCAGGCCAATGTGAGTGGTTTTTTGTGACCAGTGTGATGAATGGAGAAGGTTTGTGGAGTTTGTTTGAGTGTTTGTGAGCTGTGGAGTGAGTTTCGAATGGTTTTGCTTCTGGGAATGAAAATGGAGGAATGGTGTTCTTGCTGGATTCAGGCTTGAGTCTTGTTGGTTTGGGACCAATGAAGCATGGTGAAATGATTGGTGAAATTGGTTTGAGTGTTTGTGAGTTGTGCAAAGAGATTCGAAGAGAAAAGCTTATGGGGTGAGTTTTGTGTATGTGATGTTATGGTGTGCTTCAGCTTGGCCTCTTCTTATGTTTAGCTTGCAAATGGATAGTATAAAATAATCCCATAGGTCAGATGATGTGACCTGGCCTTTATTGATTGGTAAGTTCACTTTTGCAAAATGTCAACTTTGTTGTAAGAGAGGTATGGCTTGAGTTCTAGCTTGGTACAATGGCTAGGGCTGGCGCAGCATGGTGTGTATGGGAGGCTAGCATGGTTCAGCATCCAATGCAACAAGTGGGTGAAGTGTCATGAGTGATTTTGCAACTTGCTTGTCTTTGAAACTTCATGAAAATATCTTGTTATACAAACCATGTACATGTGATCTTTTGGTCCAAATCTGATTTTTAGGACTTATGTGATGTTTGTACATTGGTTTGATGTCAACTAGAAGTTACAATTTGCCTTGGTTCATGATTTTGCAAATTTTCCTTTTAGTGCATAACTTGAAAATTAGTGATTTTTGCCAACTTTGTCACACCATAACTTTTGATCCAAAATGAATTAGGTCATGTTCTTGTACTTTTTGAAAAGGGAAAAATGTATTCTACAACTTTCATGACCAAAGTTTTTCCATTTGAAAGATTTTTGGATCAAAAAGCAAGGCTTGAAAAATGGCATAAAATGACATATTCTTGAAAAGTCAACTATGCCCTAAAAAGTCAACTTTGCAAAAACTTCAAATTCTTGAATTTTGTGAACTTCAACCTTCTTCCATGATCAAATAAAGATCATATACATTCAAAATGATGGAGATCACCCCTTGGTTGGGTCATTGGGGGCCTCAGATGCCCTGATTTTACACTGACTTGTCCAGAAAGTCAACTCTTGATCAGATGACTTCCCCATGGAATTTCTTCATGAAAATTGATATGCATACTCCCTATACCATATAGAGACCAATAGAAACAAGAATGACCAAAAATTTTGGAGTTATGGCCTCTGAAACCAAAACCCTAATTTTAGGTCAACTGTGCAGTCAAACTTGGCTCTGCATCCACACCAATCCCAGTTCTTGTGATTCTTTTGCATTCTTGACTTTGAGAAGATGTAATATGATATAAGAACACACATGGATACCTTTTAAGTGATTGGTGGCCTATGGAGTGGCTCAAGAAGCTCTTGGATTGCTCAGATCACAAACCCTAGGTGCAGATCAAGCCTACTGCTTCTAATGGACATCGTTTCATCCTGGTTGCTATTGATTACTTCACGAAGTGGGTAGAGGAAGCTTCATTTGCATCTGTTACTAAGAATGTTGTGGCTCGATTCATTAAGAATAATCTCATATGTAGGTATGGCATCCCTGAAAGGATTATCACTGACAATGGCTCTAATCTGAACAACACTATGATTACTGATCTCTGCATGCAGTTCAAGATTAAGCATCACAACTCTTCTCCGTATCGTCCAAAGATGAATGGGGCAGTTGAAGCTTCTAATAAGAACATTAAGAAGATTGTACAAAAGATGACTGTTACTTATAAGGATTGGCATGAGATGTTACCGTTTGCTCTTCATGGTTATCGTACTACAATACGTACTTTAACAGGGGCAACCCCATTCTCCTTAGTCAATGGTATGGAAGCAGTTTTGCCCATTGAAGTTCAGATCCCCTCCTTAAGAATTATGAAGGATGCAGGCTTGGATGAAGATGAATGGATTCAGACTCGACTTGACCAGATAAATTTGATTGATGAGAAGAGGTTAGCAGCAGTTTGTCATGGCCAGATGTACCAAAAACGAATGATCAAGGCTTTTAACAAAAAGGTTAAGCCAAAGGTATATCAGGTTGGTGACTTGGTAATCAAGCGTATCATATTACCACAGGGTGATCCTAGGGGCAAGTGGACTCCAACATATGAGGGACCATTTGTGGTCAAAACAGTGTTTTCAGGAGGTGCCATGATACTCACTACTATGGATGGTGAAGATTTCCCACAGCCATTAAACGCAGACATAGTTAAAAAATACTACGCATAAAAAAAGACCCGCTAGGTTGACAGGCCTAGGCAAAAATAAGGGCATCCCGGCAAACCAAAAGGGTTTGGGCAAAAATTAGGGATATATATAAAAAATGTACACCCGGCAAGTCGAAAACCTGAAAAGGCAGCTTGGGCAAAAAAGGGTATCCCGGTGGATTGAAAACCTGAAAGGGCAATCCAGGCAAAAGTTAGGGATTAAAGCGTATGACTATGTCTCGTTTGGATCACCCATGAAACTGCAACCAGTTGTGTTACTTACTCAAGTTCGAATAGATAAAGCTCAATCCAAGCGTTTCTGTCTCAACAGCAGAAGATGAGATACTTGAAGATAATGGCAATAGTAGAATTGAAGCTCAATAGGATTATTTCCCGCATAGCTGATTCTCCTTGTTTTGTAAAATTTTATGACAAAATCCTCTTACTAGGGTTTATGTCTCCTTGTACAAACCTACCTATGTATAGGTCACTCTTTGATGTGAATAAAATTCCATTTTTGAATCCAGATTTACTTTTACCCTATTTACATAAGCGAAATGTCCATTGGTTGTGTTTGAATGTACGTATGCTTTTGAATATGATTGATGTTTACCAGAAATGCATGTATGCTTAATATGATTGATGTTTACCAGAAATGCATAAAAATGCAGTAATAGTATTTACTAAGCACGAACGAGGGAAGGATTTCAACGAATCTTCGCCGGTTCATCTCTACAAAACAGCTACAAACCCTCAGTAGGACAAATCCATCTTCATAAAGTCACATCTCCCCTGGAATTTATATCCATCTCTTTTATCCTCATACGGATATTCGGGAATTTACTTTCCAATAGGAGTATGACGAACGAAGACGGGAGGTTATATATATCCTACTATCGAGCGAAGACGGGAGGTTATGTATACCTTGCTATCCCCAGAAGACGAGAGGTTATGTATAATATATTATCAAACAAGACGGGAATGAGTTCCTCATATTATTCAACAACGAATCGGGATTTATTTTCCCTGGCCAGCAGTTGTTATACGAAGATATCCAGACGCTTCAGGCAGCATCATTTCATACATACATCATTTACATCATACCATAACATACATATCCATGAATACATAATACATTACTTAAGTGCATCATATTATACATGCATACATAATGCATAAACTAATACTACCATATATAATGCTACCTTGTTTTCAGGTTAATTCTCCAGCAGACAAACTTCATCAACAACTTGTGACTATCAGGACTGCTTTATCCTCCTGAAAGTTATCATTCCCTCAGGACTGCTTTATCCTCCTGAAAGCTTCTTATACCTCAGAACGTTGTTCATCTTTCTGAAAGCATATTACCTCCTCAGGACGTTGTTATCCTCCTGAAAGCTATCAATCCCTCAGGACTGCTTTATCCTCCTGAAAGTATATTATTTTGGGCCGTTGTGTATCTTCCCAAAGGTTATATTATTACCTCAGGACTTCTTTATCCTCTTGAAAGCTTCTTATACCTCAGGACGTTGTTATCCTCCTGAAAGCATATTATCTCCTCGGGACGTTGTTTATCTTCCTGAAAGCTATCATCACTTCCTCAGGATGTTGTTTATACTCCTAAAGTCATATTATTACCTTGGGCCGTTGTTATCTTCCCAAAGGTTACCACTTCCTTAGGACGTTGTTATCCTCCTGAAAGCATATTATCTCCTCGGGACGTTGTTTATCTTCCTGAAAGCTATCACCCCTACCTCAGGACATTGTTATCTTCCTGAAAGCATACTATTACCTCAGGACTGCTTTATTCTCCTGAAAGCATATTATTACCTCAGGACTGCTTTATCCTCCTGAAAGCTATCATTTTACCTTCATATTTTGGACTGCTTTATCCCCCAAGAAATGTATCTGAAGAACTTTTTTCCAAGTGGCATCTTTAAGCCCACTCAAGCATATTCAACTAGTCATCTATATCAGTCTACGCACTGGTGAGTGCAAATTTTTGGGCTTTTGTGTTCAATCCCCTTCAACCTTCCAGGTCACGACTGGCAAATATACCAATCTAACCCCTCAGGTTTCAGAAAATTGAACAGGGGCAGCTGTTGCACCCCAAAATTTGCCCTTACAATACAAGACTTTGTGTGCTCAGAAGGTTCACAAAGTTCACAAGACCTTTCATGAGGTTCATGAAGTTTACAAGACACTTTATGAGGTTCACAAGGTTCACAAGACCTTTCATGAAGTTCATGAAGTCTACAAGTCACTTTATGAGGTTCACAAGGTTCACAAGATTCACAATACTTACAAGACCTTTCATGAGGTTCATGAAGTCTACAAGACACTTTATGAGGTTCACAAGGTTCACAAGACATCTTATGATGGTTCACAAGGTTCACAAAGTTCACAAATAGTCAGAAGAGTTGACAATTCCCTCAAACAATGCACCTCCTAAGCAGTGCATCCAAAACTAGGGTTTTGACTTTAATCAGGCTAAATGAATTTCCAAGACTTCAAGTGAGCTTCATAACATCTTATATGTGTGTAAGAACCCCCATGACAAGTTTCAAGACTTTTCTCAGAGGTTTGCTCAGTCAGATGATCAGATAAGTCAAAACCAGTCAAAGCAGTTAAAAAGTCAAACTGAGGTCAACTGTGGTCAAACCAAAGTCAAAATTCATGATTTTTTTGACAACATCAAGTATATGAAGTAATATTCATCATTTGATCAAGGGTTGACCATGATTCATCAAGGAGATTTCAGATCATCAAGAATCAGGAGTTTCTAAATTAGGGTTTCCTCAAGAAAAGTCAACTGAACTTTGACCAGCCATAACTTTCACATGCTTCATCACCATGTCTCCATCCAAAGCTCATTTTGAAGGAAATTGAATTCTCTACAACTTTGTGTCTCACAAGCCAAGCCCAAAAATGCTTCATTTGGAAGGTATGAGCTAAGACATTATAGGTCCTTTTGAAAGTCAACAAAAAGTCAACAACTTCAAAAGGGCATAACTTGAGAATGGTGAATGATATGAACATGAAACCAGTGGGGTTGGTTAGAGGACTCTTCAAGATTTCCAAAATATCCAAGAACACCCTCATAGCATTAAAATTGAAGGATGTGGGCCCTTGCAAAGTTGGGAAATTTTTGGTTGGTTTATGAAGAAAATGGAGGTCTAAAACCAATTTTTTCTAAATGGGCTTGCCATATGATGACCCAATCCATACTATGACCTCATGCACGACCCAAGTCAACAAAAATCAGATTTCTTATCATTTTATTTTTATTTAATTCATTAAAAATCATTTTAAATTAAAATAAAATATAAAAGTCAAAGATTTAAAAAGGATTAAGCTTCTAGAAATTCATAAATATGATTGGAATCAAAGTGGTAAGAGGATCATGATGATTGGCCTAAAATAGCAAGTGTTTATGCAAAAATATTTGATTTTTCAAAGCTTATCTTTTTGAATCTTTTTGGATCAAACTTTTCACACAAGCATCAATCTTTTCTGACCTAATTGATCACACTATAAGTACATGAGGTAACCCTAACAAAAGGACACGAATTGCAGCCTCCAAAGTGTAAGTTTTCATTTCAAAAAAACCTCTCCAAACTCAAATTCGGATTTTAACATACAAGGCATTTGAAGGTAATTTGAGGACAGAGAATGACTCCTTGGACATCCATAAACCAATCCCAGCCATCATTTGCATCAAAAACTCCATAAATCGCATGAGCCGAATGCATTTTGTTCTTAATATTTTTGTTTTCGATTTCTTATATTCAAGCAATATTAATGAATTTTGATGTTATTTCTTGGTTTGTGATGAGCTTTAGATTGTGTCTGGACTAATTGATTGAAGTTTGGATGCCTAAGACGAATTTCACCATTATTAGGGTTTCGGCCCCCATTTAGGGTTTTATCATTTGACAAATATAAATGATTTCTAAAGACATAGGATGGTTACAAATGTTGTCAGGAACTCAATGATGTTTTTAATTTCATGAAATTTTGCTGTTTCGTTGGTGTTTGAATTTCGTAGGGATTGCTGCAGTTTGAAAATCGCAGGAAAATTCGTAATAGTTTTCGCAACAAAATTCATAGGGCTGGAGGAAGAAGATGAAGGCCCTGCGCGCGAATTTCAAATTTAAACTTTTGTTTTAAAATATTATGATATGGTTTCTGTTTTATTTCACAAGCTTGTGCTTGTCCCAGTGGTATGAAGTGCGCGTGTGTTGTTGGAGGGCTGGGGTTCGAATCCTGGTTGTGACAATTTTTTCATGTTTTTCTCTTTTATCCATTAAACGTAATATATTATGAATTATAGTTGTTGTATATACAGGTGCGCTCTCCCAGCTGGAATGGTTAACGTGTGTGTGTGATTGCTTGAAGGTCCTGGGTTCGATCCCCCCAGGCCTTTTGCTTTGTTTTCTTTTTATGATTTTTTCAGGCATAAGGAACAAAACCAGTTGGACTCCCCCTTTCATCACCTGCGCGCGCGTTGGCCTGGTGGTAGAGGTTGCTGGCCTGAGTGTTTGCAAGCAAAGTGTGCTGGGTTCAATTCCCACCCAGGTAAGTTTCCTTTTTCTTTTTGTTTTTTATTTGTTTTACTTATTATTAATATTAAAAAATTAAAAAATTATAATCTTAATTTAATAAAATTCTAATATGTTTTATAAATAATAATAATAATATTTTTTCTAAAAAACTAATTTCTTTTTATCAATATGTATATATTATAATTTATTTAGTTAGATTAATATTTAACACTTAACATTTTTTATATAAAACCTAATTTATTTTTAAAACCCTAAAAAAATATTCTTTTCAAACCCTAATTTTCTTCTTTTATTATTTATATTTAAAAATTCTTGAGTTAATTTTTGTTAATATATAAAATGTTTATAATTTAATTTTGTATGTAAATAATTTTTGTTATATGTTTAAAATAGTTAAAATTGTTAATTTAATTTTGTAATTATAAATTTGTTTTCATAATATGTTTATAATTAACTTAATTTTTTATAATTGGCATATAACTTAAAATTCCATAATAATTAGTATAATTGTTTATATTTTATTCTTAAATCTTAAAAAAATGTTCATTGATCTTTTAATATTTTTGTTTATATTATCAATTATGTTTATGATGTATATTTATTACTAACCCCCATTTAATTTGGTATTATTTATTATTATTATTTTCACTAACCCAATTTTTATTATTATTTAATATTTTGCTTTATTTATTTAAATTGCTTATTTATTATTATTGTAATTGCTCCTTGGTGTAATATTTAATAGTAATGTTTAAATTATTTATTTTATGCTATGGTTAGTAAATAGGGAGTGTAACATGTATGTTTATTTAAAATTAATTTAGATAATTTAATTTAAAGATAAATATTAAATTATACACTCACACACGTAAGTCGATCTTTGATCGTCATCTCACTTCCTTAGGGATACCTCTCATGTTGCCTAAAATAAAAGGTCAAGTAGGGTGTATAAAGCAAAGTCCCTCAATTTAACATCACCTAGTCCCTTAACAGATAAAAGATCAGGCCCCTTTCGAATGTTGCCTTCTGTAAACACCCCAAATTTGCCCTCACCCATTCACACCATGGCTTGTGATCTTTTCATATGCATAAACACAATCATATCATCTCACCTCTCATTTTTGATCCACTGCATAGTTTCTAAGTCATTTGCACCTAGGGTTTGTGATCTGAGCAATCCAAGAGCCTCTTGAGCCACTCCAAAGGCCACCAATCACTTCAAAGGGGTCCATGTGTGTTCTTATATCATATTACATCCTCTCAAAGTCAAGAATGCAAAAGAATCACAAGAACTGGGATTGGCATGGATGCAGAGCCAAGTTTGACTGCACAGTTGACCTAAAATTAGGGTTTTGGTTTCAGAGGCCATAACTCCAAATTTTTTGGTCATTCTTGTTTCCATTGGTCTCTATATGGTATAGGGAGTATGCATATCAATTTTCATGAAGAAATTCCATGGGGAAGTCATCTGATCAAGAGTTGACTTTTTAGACAAGTCAGTGCAAAATCAGGGCATCTGAGGCCCCCAATGACTCAACCAATGGGTGATCTTCATCATTTTGAGTGTATTGGTCTTTATTTGATCATGGAAGAAGGTTGAAGTTCACAAAAATCAAGAATTTGAAGTTTTTGCAAATGTTGACTTTTTAGGCATAGTTGACTTTTCAAGAATATGTCATTTTATGCCATTTTTCAAGCCTTGATTCTTGATCCAAAAATGCTTCAAATGGAAAAACTTTGGTCATGAAAGTTGTAGAATACATTTTTCCCTTTTCAAAAAGTACAAGAACATGATCAAATTCTCCTTGGATCAAAAGTTATGGTGTGACAGAGTTGGCCAAAATGACGAATTTTTAAGACATGCCTCAAATGTGAATTTTGCAAAATCATGAACCAAGGCCATTTGTAACTTCTAGTTCACATCAAACAAATGTACAAACATCACATAAGTCCTAAAAATCATAATTGAACCAAAAGATCACATGTTTATGGTTTGTGTAACAAGGCATTTTCATGAAAAACCAAAATGAGCCAACTTGCAAAACTCATGATCACACTTTACCAACTAGTTGCCTTGGCTGCTGAACCTTACTAGCATCACACACACATCATGCTGCGCCAGCCCTAGCCTTTGTACCAAGCTAGAACCAAGCCCATGCCTCTCTTACAAAAAAGTTGACTTTTGGCAAAAGCAAACATCCCAATCACAGCAGGCCATGTCACATCCTCTGGCCACTTGGAATTGTTTATGCTATCCTTTGGCAAGCAAAACATAAGAGGGAGCCAGGCTGAAACACTCCATAGCATCACATTTCACAAACACACCCCATTTGCATTTCTCTTCGAAACTCTCTGCCCAGCTCACAAACATTCAAACTACTTCCACACATCAACTCACCATGCCTCATTGAGTAGAAACCAACAAAGAACCAGGCCTGAGACAAGCCATAACATCACTTCACCATTTTCACCCCAAGCTGCAGTTTCCTTCGAAACACCTTCCACAGCTCACAAACATCCAAACAAACTCCATAAACCTTTTCCACTCATCATCTGGACCACAAACAACCCTTCACCATTGCCAGAAACAGCCTGCATCACCATTGCCATTTTTAACTGAGCTTGAGCAGAAGTTGTTCAAACTCTTCATCTGGCCAGCATAAATTTCTCCCAAGCATTCAAGCATCATCAAGAGGTCATAAGGAGTGGATTTCACAAAGAGGGAAGGTCAGAAAGTAGCTGGAGTGAAAGCTTCGAATCTCAGGTAGCTCAAGAACTTTTTTTCCAGAAATGGATTTTTAAGTTCTAAACTTGTTCTATATGTCTTCCTGATCATGAATATGCTTTTAGTTTCGAAAATGGTGATGAAATGAGGATTTATTTGCTTCCTGAAACTTTCCTGCCCTAGTTTTTGTTTGCTTCGATTCAGCCATTTCATGAATGATAAATTTGTTTTGAGTGGGGGTTTTGAATCGTGAGCTTGTGGGAATCATTTCTGTGTTTTTAGAATTCATTTTAGATGCGTATGGAGTGAGTTTAGGTTTTGGGATGGACGGAGAAGATGACCAGAACACTGTTCCGGTCATCTGAGTGTGTTTAACGGCGAGATTAGGGCATAAGCATTGATTAGCTGAGTTTAAATTCTGGCCGTGAGATCTGGCGCCAAGTCAACTCCCGCGCGTGTAACTTTGAATCTGGTCCCTAGGATTAGCTGACTTCTCATTAATTCATTTAAAATTCATTTTTATTTCATTTCTTTTCATTTGTTTTGCATAATTTATTTAAAATAGCAAAATTGTTTTAAAAATTATGAAACTTTTTCTTAAAAGTTCTATTAATTTTTAAGACCCAAAAATATTTTCATTTTATTTTTTATCATTAAAAAAGTATTTTTAAATATTTAAAAGATTATTTTTAATTGATTAATGAGAATTAATTTATTAAAAATACTTTTAGGTATTTAAAAATCACCAAAAAATTCATGAAATGTTCTAAGACATTTAGAAACATTTTCCAACCTTCAAACCAAATTTCTTTTTTGATCTTGATGCATTTTGAGAATTTTTCATTGAATTAAAATCATTTTTGTGCATTAAATTGATCCATAGTTCAAAAAATCATTTCTGCCTATCCATGAAGAGTTGGACATTGGTTCTCCTTGCATTGCATTGTGTTTAGCATGTAGTATTTGAGTTTAAATGGCCATGATTTAATTCCACATTTTCAATTTGTTTGACATTTCTTTTGTTTAGGAACCCTAAAAACCCTAAAATCTTGTAAAAACCATAACTTGAGATTGGTTAAGGGTTGAGACCTCTCCTTTGGGCAGTGAATTAGTATAGGTTTAGGGGTCCTTTGTGTTGCATTTTCAATTTTTTATCTTAGGGTTTGCTTCTGATTTTGATTTTTGTTTGATGTTTGGTTCATAAACCCTAATCTGAGCTTCCATTTGCATCTCTCTTGCATTCTCTTGCATAACATGACTTGCCATGACATTTCAAGCATCCATCTGATTCATTTGACATCATAAGACATATTGAAAGCATGTTTGATCATTGCATCATGTATTTGTCATGTTGTATGCCATATGCACTTCATAACTTTTCATGTATGTTCTTGGTTCTTAACTTGTTTCATTTGCATTCATGAACTTGTATGATAATTTCCATGTGTTGCCTCATGTTTGTAGCATCTCATAACATCATTACCATCATCAACATGCTTCTGGTTTTGTTTATCATCATGTCATCTCATCACATTTGGCATTGCATTGCATTTTCTTTACTAACATTTCAGGTGGTAAGTGATTTGAGAAGTGAATTTGCCTTCACTTCTCATAACTTTCCTTGTCATCTCTCTTGCATCCATTGCTGCATTTTTATATGTGTTTGAGTTTGAGCTTGCTCATTCTTCTTCTTCCCACTTTCTTTTTTCAAGTGACTTGACTTCTTGAATGAAGCAAGTCACTTTGCTTCTCTTGATCCTTTCATCTGCTTCCTGGTGGCTCCTTTGAAGATTGTTCTTGTAAACTTCACAAACCTTAGGAAAAACCAAGCATGACAATGATTAGGGTTTTGATTAGTCCCCCCTTAGTTTTACCTTTGTGTCTCCTTTGAGTCTTCTCTTCTCACCTCATAATCAGGGACTAAACCCTAAAGGCTTTAAGGCTTTGTGATTAGGCTTATGCCTGCATCCTTCTATTAGGATGGAGTGTATAACTTTAATCCTAAGTGTTAAACCTTTAATGTGTTTAAATCTCTTAATCAACTCACATAATAATCATCAAGACATCACACTTGTAACTTGGGCCTTGCATTAGGGTTCTAATTCTTCCTTAAATGGTTAAGAAGGACTAACCCTAGTGTTAATGGACAAGTCCCCCTCAAGTTGTCTTACAAACCCTAAAAATCACTTCATCATCATACCATTAAATAAAATCCACTTAATCAAAGGCTTGTTTTGTCATGAGTTTAATCCCTAATCATGGATTAAGTTGAGGAGCTTTCCTCAGCTTAAACATTCTCATCTATTATCCTTCTATTAGGATGGTGTAATGAGTCTGTTTAATCCCTGATTATGGCTTAATCTCATTACTTAACACTAAACAAAAACAACAAAAACATCTAATTAATCACAAGTAGGTTAATGATCTTAATCCTACACCAAAGGTGTTTAAGTGTGAGAAGCTGACTTCACACTTAAGGTATTCTCATTACCCCTAATCAGAGGGAAGATGTGATGAGTTTACTAAATCTATTGGTTTAGACTTAAGCTCATTAACTTATGACAAAATCCAAAAACAATAAAAGACTGAAAACATAAAAACAAACAATATTCGTCTCCTCCGGGATTCTTTTCTCATCTCATTCACTCACAAACGAGAGCTCGCTTCTTCCATCTAATGCAAGACAGTTTGCACCTGGGCCAGACAGGTCATACACTTGAGCATAGACAAATAAGCAGTTCACAAGTCAATTCATCTTTCAGTCTCTTTGGGTCGAACTACGGTGTTCTGACTTCCTCATTGCACGAGAGGATACGTAGGCATAACTTAACAGTTATCGAACAAAAGTCTCTGTATATTCCCCCTCTTTCTAAGCCTCATTCTTTAAGCCTCATGATCTTGAGCAATTCATTCTTATTCCTTACACTAACACTGTATATATCACACTTTGCATTTCTTTTGCACTGACACCTGTACATTTTCTTCCAGCCTCCTTACACACAAATTGCACTGACACTACCCCTTTAAAACACAAATCTTTTAAGCGTGGATCCCGTCGAGTACGGCGGACAATCTGGGTGCTAATACCTTCCCAGGTTGTAACCAACCCCCTTTCTCAGTCTTTCTGGTTCGCAACCGTCTTATCCATATCTTTCTAGGTCTATGCAGCATTGCCTTTCCTCCGGGATAAAAATGCCTAGCTGGCGACTCTATTCATCTCCAGTGAGTTCACGGCTGTGTGTTCTCATTGTTCCTTTCGCCGACCGTTCGCGTCTGTACCTTTATTTGGGCCTGGTCCCACTTATCGGGAGCGACAGCTTGGCGACTCTGCTGGGGAACCTTATACTGCAACCAGGGCTTCTGGTTCTTTTTGTGGGTTCCTCCTAGCGCTTGATTGATTTGTGTTTACGGGGGTGTTATGTGCTTATTTGCGTTTGTAAATTTGTATTTATTCTTGTTTTATGTACAGTTTGCTTTACGGCTTTCTTTATAGCTTTGCATTATATCATATTGTCATACTGTGCTGCTGGCTGGATCTGGTTTTTTGTTTTGGTAGGTGGGTGATTCATTGAGAGTTAAGGCCCTATACCTGGGACCTGAGTGACACCTAGGCTAGAGTGAATCATATTCTTTCCCATTCCATTTCGGTCTGGTGCGGGAATATGAAACACGGTTCAGATATGGGTTTCTTCTTGAGAACTCTGTGTTGCAGATTTCCTGCAATGCTAGGGCTATCTGGGAAGCCTGCTAAGTCTGGATGACCTTTTAGTATTGACCTTCAGAAACTGAGGTGAATTAGAAGAGGAACTTTTATGGTTATTGTAAACACTGTACCTCCGGGTTAGAAGTGTTTACACTTCTCATAACTGATCCAAGTCCGAGGATCCTTGTTTTAGAACACCACCTGTGAGGGGGTTGGGCTGTTTACAGGTTTGCAGGTACCTTGACCTCAGAATACCCTATTACTTTGATTTGATTAAGAATACTCCATGTTGGAACAGTTCTTGTGATTCTAAACCCTGGACATGTGGCTCTCTATTTGAGTCCCCCCACCTTGGTTACTGGACTTATAGACCTCCAACTGGATTTCTTACACACATGGGCTTATATCAGAGCACTTAATCAGATCCAGCTCAGTCACAAACCCTTGCATATCATCTGCATACATAATCATTGCATCATATTGACATTTGCTTATTTGTGTTTCAGGGTATCCACTTTCATCTTTGGTTTTGGTTTTGACCCCATCTTCAGCATTGGCCCATCTTCACCAGCATCTGCTTCAGTTATCGCCTGCACCAGCCAATCAGTGGCTCATTCTTCAGTGATATCATCAAGCACCTGTCTCTACTCAGTCTCGGCATCATGGCTCCTAAAAAGAGCAACATCACCTATCACTTCTTCCAGCTAGAGCTATCTGACATCAGGAGGATTCAGACCCTGATCACTCCAGATCACATACCATTGTTCAGGGAACATTATGGAGATATACTTAATATGGTTATGGATCTGGACCCTTCACAGAGAAGCCTGATCCACACTTGCATTCAGTTCTATGATCCCCCACTGAGATGCTTCACTTTTCAGGACTTTCAGTTGGGCCCTCTATTAGAAGAATACTCATCATTGGTTGGTCTGCCTATCAGGGGTGGAATCCCTTTCAACCCTGAGATGGTCTTTCCTGGTAATGGAGAAGTAGCAAAAGCTTTGCATCTGGAACCTGTCCTGATTGAGCAGCATATGACTTCTAAAGCTGGAATCCCTGGCTTTCATCTGGATTTCTTGATCTCTCAAGCTACCCTGAAAGCTTCTTTAGGAGAGTGGAAAGCTGTCTGTGCTTTACTGGCCTTGAGTATATATGGAATTGTGTTGTTTGCAGATGAGCCTCGATTCATTAGCAAGAATGCAATCCATCTTTTCATCTTGAAGAACCCAGTGCCAACTTTATTAGGGGATCTCTACTATTCAGTGCATCAGAGGAATGAAAAGCAGAGGGGAAGATTAGTGAGGTGTTGTGCTCCATTGTTCCATACTTGGCTTCTCAGGCATCTACCCAGGACAGATGCATTTTTGAACCCTCATCAGCAGAGTAACTGGGCTAAGAGACTCACTGCTCTAACTTCAGCCGATATCAGATGGTGCACTCAGAGCACCAAGGGTAGGGATATCATCACCAGCTGTGGGCATTTTCCCAATGTGCCCCTAATAGGAGTTAAGGGGAGTATCAATTACAACCCACTGCAGTTCAAGAGGCAACTGGGCTATGCCTTGGTCCACACTCCTAAGGCACAGGGCTTGGTTGAGACTCTTTATTGTGAGAACAAGATTAGTTTGGCAATTGTTAGGCAGGCAGCCTGGGCCTGGGATAATGTTCAAACCAAGGGAATAACCATTTTGGGGAAGTGCAACAATGTGGCATCAGCACAATATTATGAATGGTCTCGTGCCAGGGCTCAATTCTCTGGAATGCCCTTTACCATAGAAGATATGCCTGAATCATCTTCAGCACCACCCCCTGCCACTGTCAGTTTGGAGGAGTTTGAGAGCTTGAAGGAGAGAAATGAGAAGTTAACTCAGGCTTTGCAGAAGACCCTCCGAGAGAGGAGTGATGGTATGAGGGAGGTTGAAAGGTTGGAGAAGTTGAGAGTGGAGCATCTGGTTAAGATTGAGAAGTCTGGGGATTATATCAAAAAGTCTAAAGCTGGAGAACAAATTCTGAAGAATGCTTGCAAAGAAGCCCAGTTCCAGAAAGCAAGGACAGACTTGTATTTGAAGGAGAGTCAGGCTCGGTGGGTCAGGATCACCGAGGCTCGTACTCTGGAGGACAAGAGAGTTCAAGACAAGATGGAGCAACTGGAAGCTAATGCAAAAGAGCAGCAAGAAGCCCTGGCAGCAGCCCAGAGGGAGATATCAGAGTTGAAGATCAAAGCGGGAGTGAAGAGGTCAAAGGACCAAAATCAGCACAAGAAGCTAACAGCAGCTGTTACGACCCGGAATCTCCTCATCAGGAATCTCACGGAGCGTCCGGCTGATCCTGTGACCGAAGCACTTCTCAAGGAAGTTCGTGAGGATGAGTTTGGTCTTGGTGTCTGACCATTTGTTTGTTGTTGCTTTCATTCCGTGTACTTTTATTTTCCTGTAATGTATTTTGACCCCTCAGAGGGCTTGTATTTGTAAACAAACTATGTACCCTTTTGCTTTTGTAATATATGTATTAGTTTGTTCCATCCGGGTTTCACTTCAAAAGCAACATCAACAGCATCTTCAAGGGTCTGGAAGGGTCAAAACTGAATGCCAAACCGGATACCTTGAAAACAAATAGGCATACTGCATTGCATGCTAACCCTTTTGTTTGTTTTGTAGGTTTTTGTTTTACTGCCACTAACTCTGTTGTGATGTTCAGGAGCTATTGCTCGACGCCGGGTATTTCCCCTCAACCGTCCGCACCGTTATCCGACCCGTAACAACCTTCCGGGCATTCAAATGGATCAGATGCAGCAGGACCTTACTGAGGTCAGAAATCAAATGACGAACGAAAGGCTAGAGATGAGGAATCAAATGACTCAGTTTATGGAAGTGATGAACAACATGGCTCAGAGTCAGGAAAGATTGAGGGCCATGGTGGAAAGGCAGAATCAAGAAGATCCACATATAGGGACTGCCGGCACCAGCAACAATGAAAGGGTCCAACCTCATGTAAATCCCCCTGTATTTGGACCACATCTCCATCCTGAGGTCAACATCCCTGCAAATGTTCAAGGGACTGCCACTGCAGCCAGGGTACTTCAAGAAGACCCCCAAGAGGACCAGTTCACGGTAATGGGTGCTGGGGAAGAGGCTTATGATAGGAGGTTGGATGAGATAGCTGAGAAATTGAGATCCTTAGAATCTCAAAATTCTTTGGGTTTCGACGTCATGGACATGGGCTTGGTAGACGGGGTCAGGATTCCCCATAAGTTCAAGCCTCCTTGTTTTGAAAAATACAACGGGACTTCATGCCCCCGGACTCATTTACAATCATTTCTGGGGAGGCTGAAGGCCTATACTATGGATGAGAATCTCTGGATGTTCTATTTCGAAGACAGCTTGACTGGAGCGTCAAGAGAATGGTACTCTCACTTGACCAGGGCAACTATTAGATGCTGGAAGGACCTGGCTGAGGCCTTCATCAGACAGTATCAGTATAACTTAGACATGGCACCCAACAGGACTCTCCTAATGGGAATGTCACAGTCGTCAAGGGAAAGTTTCCGAGAATATGCCCAGAGATGGAGGCAACTGGCTGCTGCTGTTCAGCCACCTATGTCTGAAAGGGAAATGGCAGATATGTTTATGAACACGCTCCAGGGAACATACATTGACAGGCTGGCTGCCTTCTCTTCCACTAGCTTTGCAGATGTTGTCATAGCCGGGGAGAGAATTGAAAGCTTGTTAAAAATGGGCAAGATCTCAGACAACGGTGCAAGCTCGTCCAGTAGTACAAGAAAGCCTTTTGCAGGCCCAAGAAGAACTGGCGAGACCAATGCCATCCACACCAACAGGGGCAGGCCCTAATATGTTCACAGATCAGTGGCAGCAGTCACCATTCCCGCTCCGGCTCATCCACAACCAGTTTATCAACCTCCGCAGCCCAACTATCAGCAGCAACCTCAGTACCATCAGCAACCTCAGTATCCTCCAAGAAATTACAACAACAATAACAGCAACAACAACAGTCAACAAAGGCCATTCCAACAGAGGCCATCTCAAGCTAATAGGGTAATCAATCCGATCCCTATGCCATATGCTACATTGCTGCCACAACTCCTGAAACTCAACCTAGTTGAGCTTAGGACGTTGGCACCTCCAGATCCCAACAGTCTACCCAGGAATTACGACTCCAATGCTAGGTGTGCCTTTCATTCAAACGCACCTGGCCATAGTACAGAAAAGTGCAGAGCCTTGCACATGAAGGTACAAGACCTGGTGGACTCAAAAGCTCTGAATTTTGCACCACCACCCAATGTCAACAAAAATCCTATGCCAAACCATGGTGGTCCCCGAATCAACGCTATTGAAGAAGACACGCCGTCTTATTTAATAACCAGTGTGGGTCAGATCCGGACACCGTTGGTAGAAATCAAGGCTCAGCTCTTGGAATGTCAGATGTTCCCAGGATGCGAGTTAGGGTGCACTTACTGCAATATTTCAGTAAATGGGTGCGATAATCTGAGGAATGGAATAGATGGCCTTATTCAGAGTGGCCAGCTTCAGATCACTACATCATTTCCAACAAATCCAGCAATCTCATCAGCAACGGTTTCAGAACCTCCTACAACTGCAGCAACCATTGTTCCCGACAATTCTTCGGCTTCATCAACAAGTACTTCATCTATCATCTCGACTGATCAGTTTTCAACAAATTTTCCTGCTACAACTTCAGCTTCGCTCCATTTTGAATCTCCTACAACAACAACATCCATCCTTCCGACAATGTCTCCTACAACTCCAGCAACAAATCATGAAGATGTCTCAACTGTCACAATATTTTATGATCCTGAAAACAACTCTGCCTACAATTCAGAAAGTGTTGCTCCCATTAGAGCACCAGTTACAATTTATTACGATCCACAAACTATCACAGTCCCTTCAGCAGCTGCAATCAGTCCAGTCACTGTCACAGTGCCTGGACCCGTACCTTATGAAAGCAATAGGGCCATCCCTTGGCACTATGGCTCTGACGTGTACTGCGAGGGACAGAGAATCACTCTTGATACATCAACACCTGCACCACAAATAGATAATGTGGGAGGAGGCGGAGGCTTCACTAGAAGCGGACGTCTCTTTGCTCCACCAATCCAAAGACCCACTGCCGAAGCAGAAGTTGCTGCCAAGGCAAAGGGAAAAAGCCCGGTGCAGGAAGATCAAGTCACTAAGGAAGCTTTGAAAACACCATTCGATCAAGAAGTTGATGAGTTTATGAGGATCATCAAAAAGAGCGATTACAAAATTGTGGATCAGCTTCACCAGACGCCGTCCAAGATCTCTATCCTATCACTGCTTATGTGCTCCGAAGCCCATCGGAATGCACTACTCAAAGTCTTGCACGCAGCTTACGTGCCTGAAGAGATCACTGTCAATCAATTGGAAACCGTGGTTGGAAATGTTACTGCTAGCAATGGGCTAGGGTTCACCAATACTGACTTGACAACGGATGGCCGCAACCACAACAAAGCCTTGCATATCACCATGGAATGTAAAGGAGCAGTCTTTTCCCATGTGCTGGTAGACACAGGGTCATCCCTTAATGTCTTACCAAAGAAGGCCCTGGTGAAGCTAGAGTATGAAGGATTAGCATTGAGACCCAGTAACCTGGTAGTAAGAGCCTTTGATGGTTCTAAGAGGTCGGTTCTGGGGGAAATTGAGATGCCTGTGACAATTGGCCCACAAACCTTTACAACTATCTTCTATGTGATGGACATTCAGCCTGCCTACAGCTGTTTGTTGGGTAGACCTTGGATTCACGCCGCTGGCGCAGTAACGTCTACCCTTCACCAGAAGTTAAAATTTGAGTGGGAAGGCCAAGTTGTTACAATCTGCGGGGAGGAGGATATATTTGTTAGCCATCTGGCTACTTATAAATATATCGAGATGGATGGGGAGATCCATGAAACAATGAGCCAAGGTTTTGAGGCCTTGAATGTCAACGAAGCATCTGCTGTATCTGGAATCTCCATGTCATCTTATCAACAAGCCCGGAAGGTTGTTGAAGAAGGAACTGCCCAAGGCTGGGGCAAGGTCGTATCTGTGGAGGAGAAGAAGGACAAATTTGGGTTGGGTTACAGACCAACTCAACAACATCAAGTGGAGGCTGCTGAGAAGCCTGGTTTTGTCAGTGGGGGGATGCTCACCCCCGATGCTATCAACAATTTGGAAGACGAGCTGGAAGAGGAGCGCAATCTGGAGAATTGGATTCGTCCAAAGATCCCGGGGAGCAGTATCTCGAACTGGTCTTCCCAGGAAATTATAAGAGTTACTCATGCAGAGTAATTATTATTTCCTGTATTTTTATAGCATGCATCAAAGTCTTGCATCTTGCCCAAGATGACAAGACTCATTTTGTAATCGGGCCATCTGTACTTTTTGTGCAAACAAGATCAATTAATGAAATATCAGACATCTTTTTGTCGCAAACGAGTCTTTTTCTTTTCTGCTCACTGTTTTTTCCATTTTTCTTTTTGTACAAAAAATAAATGGCGATGTTTTCAAAATGATAACTTTATTTCACTTTTTTTTAAGCAAGATTAAAATCAATCACTAAAATGAACAAACTGAACCCTTGCAGAGAGCGCCTTCCAGACAGCACCGACAACAACACGGCTATGACTTCGTATGACTTTGACAATCCAATCAATCAAGCTGATGAAGGGGTTGATAAAGAATATGAGCTTCCTGAAGAGCTAGTCAGGTTGTTGAGACAAGAGGAAAAGGTTATTACTCCTTATCAGGAGGAGGTCGAAGTGATTAATCTTGGTACAGACGAAGACGTGAAATAGGTTAAAATCGGGGCCTGCCTGCAAGACTCAGTGAAGAGACAACTGATTGATCTGCTTCAAGAATATGTGGACGTGTTTGCTTGGTCTTATCAGGATATGCCAGGGTTGGACACCGACATTGTTGTGCACAAGCTGCCTTTGAGAGAAGAGTGCCCACCAGTCAAACAGAAGCTGCGCCGTACTCGCCCAGATATGGCTATGAAAATCAAGGAAGAGGTACAAAAGCAATGGGACGCCGGGTTCCTTGCTGTAACTAGCTACCCGCCGTGGGTTGCTAACATAGTACCTGTGCCTAAGAAAGACGGCAAAGTAAGGATGTGTGTTGACTACCGGGATCTGAACAGAGCCAGCCCGAAAGATGACTTCCCTTTACCTCACATTGATGTATTGGTGGATAATACGGCTCAGTTCTCGGTATTCTCCTTCATGGATGGATTTTCAGGATACAACCAGATTAAGATGTCACCTGAAGACATGGAGAAGACAACCTTCATCACACCCTGGGGCACGTTCTGCTACAAGGTGATGCCATTCGGACTGAAGAATGCTGGCGCAACATATCAACGGGCTATGGTGACGTTATTCCACGATATGATCCATAAAGAGATAGAATGTTATGTGGATGACATGATTGCCAAGTCCCTTACAGAGGAAGATCACCTGGTGAATCTGCTGAAGCTATTCCAGCGTCTGAGGAAGTACCAATTAAAGCTGAACCCCAACAAGTGCACATTCGGGGTGCGATCTGGTAAGTTGCTGGGTTTTATTGTAAGCGAGAAAGGGATTGAAGTTGACCCTGATAAAGTCAAAGCCATCCAAGAGATGCCTGCACCGAAGACAGAGAAAGAAGTTCGAGGGTTCTTAGGTCGATTGAACTACATCTCACGGTTCATATCTCACCTCACTGCAACCTGTGAACCCTTGTTCAAGCTGTTAAGAAAAGAACAGACGGTCAGGTGGAGCGAAGATTGCCAGAAGGCTTTTGACAAAATCAAGGAGTACTTACAAGAACCTCCAATCCTTATGCCTCCAGTTGAAGGAAGACCTCTAATAATGTACTTGACAGTATTAGAAGAGTCAATGGGGTGTGTGTTGGGCCAGCATGACGAGTCTGGTCGAAAAGAGTATGCAATATACTACCTGAGCAAAAAGTTTACCGACTGTGAACAACGTTATTCACTGCTCGAGAAAACTTGCTGTGCTTTAGCGTGGGCTACTCGCCGACTGAGACAGTATATGTTGACCCACACTACTTTGTTGATATCAAAAATGGACCCAGTCAAGTACATTTTCGAGAAGCCAGCTCTTACCGGACGGGTTGCCAGATGGCAAATGATCCTTACAGAGAATGACATTCAGTACACTTCTCAGAAAGCCATCAAGGGCAGTGTGTTGTCTGAATATCTTGCTGAGCAACCTATTGACGATTACCAGCCTATGAGATTTGACTTCCCTGATGAAGACATCATGTTCATAAAATCAAAAGATCATGAAGAGCCTGTTCACACTGAAGGGCCTGACCCGGGAGAAGAATGGACTATGATGTTTGATGGGGCTGCTAACATGAGTGGTCGTGGTGTTGGTGCAGTACTCATTACACCTAAGGGAGTTCACATGCCTTTCTCGGCAAAACTCACTTTCAACTGCACTAACAACGAAGCTGAATACGAAGCCTGCATTATGGGTCTTGAGGAAGCCATTGATCTCAGGATCAAGACATTGACTGTATTCGGAGATTCAGCTCTGGTAATTAATCAAACCAACGGAAAATGGTACACCCACCAGGATCATCTGATACCTTACAGGGATTATACAAGAAGGTTATTGACTTTCTTCACAACGGCCAAGCTTGAGTATATCCCTCGGGACGAGAATCAGTTTGCAGATGCTCTTGCTACCATTTCATCCATGATCAAAGTTCAAGCTGCTAACTTTGTACCTCAAATTTCAGTGTCCAGACTTGATAGACCAGCATATGTGTTCGCAGCAGAAGTTGTCAAAGATGATAAGCCTTGGTTCCATGATATTAAGTGCTTCTTGGAGGATCAAGCATACCCACCTGGGGCATCTCCCAATGATAAGAAGACTTTGAGAAGGCTTGCTGGTAGTTTCTTTCTGAACACTGATGGGTCTTTATACAAAAGGAACTTTGATATGGTACTCCTCAGATGTGTTGACAAGACAGAAGCATATTTGTTGATGCATGAAGTGCACGAAGGATCCTTCGGTACCCATGCTGGAGGACGTGCCATGGCTAAGAAACTGTTAAGGTCAGGCTATTACTGGATCACAATGGATGCAGACTGTTGTGCCTACGCCAGAAAATGCCATAAATGCCAGATTTATGCAGATAAGGTGCATGTGCCTCCCAATCCTTTGAACATCATGTCTTCACCATGGCCCTTCGCCATGTGGGGCATTGATATGATTGGCAAGATTGAGCCAACTGCTTCAAATGGCCACAGATTCATCCTAGTTGCCATTGATTATTTCACCAAGTGGGTCGAAGCAGCTTCCTATGCCAATGTTACAAGACAAGTGGTAGCCAGATTTCTGAAGAGAGATATCATCTGTCGGTATGGAGTGCCCGAGCGAATTATTACTGATAATGGTTCCAACTTAAACAACAAAATGATGGCTGAATTATGTCGGGACTTCAAGATCCAACACCACAATTCTTCTCCTTACAGGCCAAAGATGAATGGCGCAGTTGAGGCAGCTAATAAGAACATCAAGAAGATTGTGCAGAAGATGGTAATCACCTACAAAGACTGGCATGAAATGCTACCGTTTGCTTTGCATGGGTACCGCACGTCAATCAGGACATCCACTGGGGCAACACCGTATCAGCTTGTGTATGGTATGGATGCAGTCCTACCTGTTGAAGTTGAATTGCCCTCTTTACGGGTACTAATGGATGTTAAACTGAGTGAAGCAGAATGGGTCCGGTCCCGATACGAACAATTGAGTCTGATCGAAGAGAAAAGATTGGCTGCAATCTGTCATGGGCAGTTATATCAGAAGAGAATGAAGAAAGCCTTCGATCAGAAAGTCAGGCACCGAGGGTACCAAGTAGGAGATCTTGTGCTGAAGAGAATCCTCCCTCCTCATACAGACCACAGGGGCAATGGACTCCAAATTATGAAGGACCATTTGTTGTAAAGAAAGTTTTCTCCGGTGGAGCACTGATGCTCAGCACCATGGATGGTGAAGATTTCCCGTCCCCTGTGAATTCAGATGCAGTTAAAAAATACTTCGCATAAAAATGACCCGCTGGACACAAAAACAGAATGTAAGTCCAGGCAAAAATAGGGCATCCCGGCGAGTCAAAATCAGAATAAAAGACTCGGGCAAAAGTAAGGGAAAATAAACAAAAAAATGTACACCCGCTGAGCTGAAAAGCCGCATTGGACAGCTCAGGCAAAAATGGGTATCCCGATGGATTGAAAACCCGAAAGGGCGATCCATGGAAAATAAGGGAATAAGCGAACAACTGCATTCTGAATTCGTCTGCATCACTTACAACTTGGAAAGCTTCAAAAGAGTCAAGCTTCAATCAGAATCAGCCTTCTTCAGAAAGCAAGACGAGAAGAACGTCATTGTCATACGAGTCATAGCAGAAGAGGAAGCTCCTTGAAAGTGTCGTCAACATCGCCAACAATTTGTTTCTCAATTTGTAACAGTCTCTTCATTTTAGGAGATTTGTTTCCTTGACTGTATCTTGCCAATTCAGGGCACATGAATTAATAGAATCAGATTTTTCAGTCATGTTTCGTCTTGTACATTTTTATTTGCAAATAATGTCTGATGTCTCTAAAAAACTAATTGCATAAGTACAGATGCTTTTCTCTAAAATGATAAAAAAACACATGCTTACAGGGAATGTACTTACTCTCAAAAATGCCTAACTCCTATGACGAAATCCAGTAAAGGATACCTCCGGACCATTTGCGCGTTTCCTTATCTTTGTAGGATTGCAGGTATCCAAAACGCAACTTGGGGCATACAGGCTGCATCCCAGCAAGCTGGCAGATCAACACCCACTTTTGGCACCAGAGTTTGTTTCTCCCCAGCTGAGTTTCCTTTCATTACTCTCCCCAGCTGAGTTGCCTTTCATTACTCTCCCCAGCTGAGTTACCAACAACATTCCCCAGCCGTAGTGCCAATTATTCTTCCTCAAAAGAATACAAAAGTCAGGGAACCATCTCCCCACAGAGTTCCAGCCTCTATCTGGAAGAGCAGTGCATAGAAGATCACAACAGAGTGAAGAAAGCTTCTACAAACCCCAGCTGGGTCTCTGATTCATAAGGATAGGTCTCTCAGTGACCCGAATCCCTAAGCAGATACATCTCCTCAGATCTGCCAATGATCTCGTTCCCAACTGGGATGTCCATTTCAATAGATCGATCGAAGATCTTTGCAGCAGTGGGACCCGGATCCTGGCTTGGTATCCTTGCACAATCATAGCATTTGCATCATATTCACCCACAAAGCGTAGCATTCCGTCTAGTACGGAGCATTACGGCAAAAATCCAACACATAGCATAATCATAAGCCATGTTTTGAATCAGCATTTGTGACCAGTAACCATCCATCAGAATGTAGAATACTTTCCCCCAAAATCCTCACCAGAGTCCCCGGCAAAAGCCGCTGCCTCACAATCCACAAACACCAGTATATATACTCTTTTTGACACCCGTCCGTGCCATCTTTCCCCAGTAAAGTCGCCTGAACACTCTTTACAAACAAGATCACCCGTATTACAGATACGTCCTGACACCCGTCCGTGTCATACCCCAGCAGGGAGCCAAAGACATCCTCTTTGCACTCACATATACCTGTATACACTTTCTTGACACCCGTCCGTGTCATATCCCCAGCACAGTCATCTACACTTTTACAACCCATATACTTGTTGATATCATTATACGTTTCTCTCTTGACACTCGTCCGTGTCACTCTCCCCAGCAGATAAGCATTCATCAATACACCATTCTCGCTACTCATGTTACACTTACACAGATACTCGTCCGTATCTTGTATACATCGATTATATCCCCGCAGATTCAACACTAGTCCTTGTTCTTTGTTAACCAGTTGGTACTCGTCCGTATCATCATCTCAGAACATGCGTCAAGAGTTTGTTTCTACATGATACTCGTCCGTATCATAGTCTTAAGGATGCTCGTCCGCATTTTTAATCCATACACCGTGTCAAACGCTTATGTCTTCTTGAATATAGATACTCGCCTGTGTCTACTATTCTCCAGAAGAGTCCCTTCAGATTCAAACACTCGTCCGTGTTCTCTGTTAACCAGTTGATACTCGTCCGTATCATCATCTTTGAACACGTGTCAGTACTTGTTTCTACCCGATACTCGCCCGTATCGTAGTCCTAAGGATGCTCGTCCGCGTCTTTAATCTATACACAAATACCAAACACTTATACTTTCTTTTCTTGGTCGTAAACGCTCGTCCGTGTTTACTATATCCTCAGTAGATCGCCAAGTGAACAAATCTTTCCTTTTATCTGACACTCGTCCTGTGTCACGATAAACCCTGAGAGCAGCCGTACCCTGCTAGGTGGTCGTCCTCCACCTCTTGATGGTCGTCCTCCATCATGCTCATCCGATGGCCGTCCCCATCGCTGATTTTTAGTAGCCGTCCCCTGCTAGGTGGTCGTCCTCCACCCCTTGATGATCGTCCTTCATCATTTTATCCAATGGTCGTCCCCATTGTTGATTTTGGTTATCTGACATTCGTCCTATGTCATGATAGGCCCCGAGAGCAGCCGTACCCTGCTAGGTGGTCGTCCTCCACCTCTTGATGGTCGTCCTCCATCATGCTCGTCCGATGGCCGTCCCCATCGTTGACCTTTTATCCGATGGCCGTCCCCATCGTTGATACTTTCGGCAGCCGTACCCTGCCCGGTGGTCGTCCTCCACCTTTGATGGCCGTCCCCATCGTATTTCCTTTACTCCCCAACAGAGCAGCCGTCCCCTGCTAGGTGATCGTCCTTCACCTTTGATGGCCGTCCCCCATCATCTGTTTATTTCATTTATTTCTTTTACCCGATGGCCGTCCCCGTCGTGGTCCCTTTTCTTTTAAGCCCGATGGCCGTCCCCATCGTTGGTTACTTTGCTTTATGAACTTGATGGCCGTCCCCGTCATGTTTCGCTGATCCCCAGAAATTTTTTACAACTTTATCTTGATGGCCGTCCCCATCATAATTTCTTACTTTTCCCAGCTAGTCGGCCGTCCCCGTCTTGGCTTTACCTTTTATCCCCGTCATTGCATTTTACCCAGCAGTCGTCCTCTGCTCGACGGTCGTCCTCCGTCGCCCACGCTTTACAATATACTTTATTTTCTTTTACAATCTATATCCCTTTTCTTCTTCATTCTGTGAGTGCAAATTTTGGACTGTCTTTGGTATTCAACCACAAGTTATCTTGTTCGCCTGGTAAGCCGTTGCTTACAACCTGCACAGCTAACTCATGTTTGAATAGGGGCAGCTGTAAACACCCCAAATTTGCCCTCACCCATTCACACCATGGCTTGTGATCTTTTCATATGCATAAACACAATCATATCATCTCACCTCTCATTTTTGATCCACTGCATAGTTTCTAAGTCATTTGCACCTAGGGTTTGTGATCTGAGCAATCCAAGAGCCTCTTGAGCCACTCCAAAGGCCACCAATCACTTCAAAGGGGTCCATGTGTGTTCTTATATCATATTACATCCTCTCAAAGTCAAGAATGCAAAAGAATCACAAGAACTGGGATTGGCATGGATGCAGAGCCAAGTTTGACTACACAGTTGACCTAAAATTAGGGTTTTGGTTTCAGAGGCCATAACTCCAAATTTTTTGGTAATTCTTGTTTCCATTGGTCTCTATATGGTATAGGGAGTATGCATATCAATTTTCATGAAGAAATTCCATGGGGAAGTCATCTGATCAAGAGTTGACTTTTCAGACAAGTCAGTGCAAAATCAGGGCATCTGAGGCCCCCAATGACCCAACCAATGGGTGATCTTCATCATTTTGAGTGTATTGGTCTTTATTTGATCATGGAAGAAGGTTTAAGTTCACAAAAATCAAGAATTTGAAGTTTTTGCAAATGTTGACTTTTTAGGCATAGTTGACTTTTCAAGAATATGTCATTTTATGCCATTTTTCAAGCCTTGATTCTTGATCCAAAAATGCTTCAAATGGAAAAACTTTGGTCATGAAAGTTGTAGAATACATTTTTCCCTTTTCAAAAAGTACAAGAACATGATCAAATTCTCCTTGGATCAAAAGTTATGGTGTGACAAAGTTGGCCAAAATCACTAATTTTTAAGACATGCCTCAAATGTGAATTTTGCAAAATCATGAACCAAGGCCATTTGTAACTTCTAGTTCACATCAAACCAATGTAAAAACATCACATAAGTCCTAAAAATCAGAATTGAACCAAAACATCACATGTTTATGGTTTGTGTAACAAGGCATTTTCATGAAAAACCAAAATGAGCCAACTTGCAAAACCTTACTAGCATCACACACACATCATGCTGCGCCAGCCCTAGCCTTTGTACCAAGCTAGAACCAAGCCCATGCCTCTCTTACAAAAAAGTTGACTTTTGGCAAAAGCAAACATCCCAATCACAGCAGGCCATGTCACATCCTCTGGCCACTTGGAATTGTTTATGCTATCCTTTGGCAAGCAAAACATAAGAGGGAGCCAGGCTGAAACACTCCATAGCATCACATTTCACAAACACACCCCATTTGCATTTCTCTTCGAAACTCTCTGCCCAGCTCACAAACATTCAAACTACTTCCACACATCAACTCACCATGCCTCATTGAGTAGAAACCAACAAAGAACCAGGCCTGAGACAAGCCATAACATCACTTCACCATTTTCACCCCAAGCTGCAGTTTCCTTCGAAACACCTTCCACAGCTCACAAACATCCAAACAAACTCCACAAACCTTCTCCACTCATCATCTGGACCACAAACAACCCTTCACCATTGCCAGAAACAGCCTGCATCACCATTGCCATTTTTAACTGAGCTTGAGCAGAAGTTGTTCAAACTCTTCATCTGGCCAGCATAAATTTCTCCCAAGCATTCAAGCATCATCAAGAGGTCATAAGGAGTGGATTTCACAAAGAGGGAAGGTCAGAAAGTAGCTGGAGTGAAAGCTGTAAACACCCCAAATTTGCCCTCACCCATTTCACCATGGCTTGTGATCATTCTCATATGCATAAGCACAATCATATCATCCCACATCTCATTTTTTATTCACTGCATAGTTTATAAGTCATTTGCACCTAGGGTTTGTGATCTGAGCAATCTCAGGGCTTCTTGAGCCACTCCAAAGGCAACCAATCACTTCAAAGGGATCCATATGTGTTCAAGCATCATAGTACATCCTCTCAAAGTCAAGATTTCAAAAGAATCACAAGAACTGGGTTTTGAAGGGATGCAGAGCCAAGTTTGACTGCACAGTTGACCTAAAATTAGGGTTTTGGTTTCAGAGGCCACAACCCCAAATTTTTTGGTCATTTTTGTTTCCATTGGTCTCTATATGGTATAGGGAGTATGCATATCAATTTTCATGAAGAAATTCCATGGGGAAGTCATCTGATCAAGAGTTGACTTTTTAGACAAGTCAGTGTAAAATCAGGGCATCTGAGGCCCCCAATGACCCAACCAATGGTTGATCTTCATCATTTTGAGTGTATATGATCTTTATTTGATCATGGAAGAAGGTTGAAGTTCACAAAAATCAAGAATTTGGAGTTTTTGCAAATGTTGACTTTTTGGGCATAGTTGACTTTTCAAGAATGCCTCATTTTAGGTCATTTTTCAAGCCTTGATTCTTGGTCCAAAGATGCTTCAAATAAAAAAACTTTGGTCATGAAAGTTGTAGATCTCATCTTTCCCTTTTCAAAAAGTACAATAACATGATCAAACTCTTCTTGGATCAAAAGTTATGGCATGGCAAAGTTGGCCAAAATCATTGATTTTCAAGGCATGCCTCAAATGGAAATTTTGCAAAATCATGAACCAATGCATTTTTTAACTTCCAATTCATTTCAAACCAGCACACTAACATTCTCTAAGTCATGAAAATCAGAATTGAGCCAAAATCACATGTTCATGGTTCATGTAACAAGGTTTTCTTTCATGAAGTACAAAAAGGCAACAACTTGCAAAACACTCATGACACTTCCCTCAACTTGCTGCCTTGGCCTTTGAACCTTGCTAGCTCTCTCACCACACCATGCTGCGCCAGCCCTAGCCTTTGTACCAAGCTAGTATCAAGCCCATGCCTCTCTTACAAGAAATTTGACTTTTGGCAAAAGCAAACATCCCAATCACCACAGGCCATGTCACATCCTCTGGCCACTTGCATTTGTTTATTGTATCCTTTGGCAAGCCATAACACAAGGCAGGCAAGGCTGAAACACACACAACAACACATTCACAAAAAACACACCACATTGCCTAAGCTTTCGAATCTGCTTCCACAGCTTGCAAACACAAAAACCATTTTCACCATTCAACTCACCATGCATCATTGAGTAGAAACCAGCAAGAACACAAGCCTGAATCAACCAGAACACCCCATAGCCATTTCTCACCTCAAGTTGCAGTTCCATTCGAATCTCCTTCCCTAGCTCACAAACATCCAAACAAACCTTGCAGACCTTCTCCATACATCCTCTGGACCACAAACCACCATTCACCAGGGCCTGAAACTACCAGAATCACCATAGCCATTTCTGACTGAGCTTGAAGCAGGAGCTTTCGAAACTCACTATCCAGCCAACATAAACTCTTCTTGAGCATTCAAACATCATCTGGGGATCAAGTGGAGTGGATTGCACAAGGAGAAGTGGCCAGAAAGTCACCAAAGTGAAAGCTTCAAATCTCAGGTGGCTTGAAATTTATTTTTCCAGAAATCACTTTGCATGTTATAAACTTGTTCCTTGTGCTTCACTGATCATCCTGATGTCATTGGTTTCGAAAATGGCTTTGAAATGAGCATTTAATTTCTCTCTGAAACCTGCGTGCCCTAGTTTTCATTTTCTTCGATTCAGCTTATTTAGGAAGAAGAAATTTGTTTTGAGAGAGGGGTTTAATTCGTGAGTGTGTAAGGAACATTTCCCTTTTTTTAGTTTTCATTTTTGATACGATTTGAGGAGGTTTGGAGATTTCCAAGTGAGTTGCTGGCCGGAGAAGACGACCGGAAGTCTTCTCCGGCCGCCTGAGTGATTAGCCCTAATCTCAGGTCATTAATTCCAGTTTGAATGAGGAGCGTTGGATGCGTTGAAATGTTTGACTTGCCGCGCGTGTAAACGGTCCAGATTTGTCATTAAGCCCTAATCTTCATTATTCATTTAATTAATTGGGTTTAAGCCAGTTTAAACGTGGGCCACAGGATCTGGCGCGTAGTCAATGACCCCCAGCCCAGTTTGTATCTCATCCGTCCATTCCTTTGACTTTCATTTTTATTTATTTTTATTCCCTTTTATTTTCAATTAACTTGCACAATTATTTTAAAATAGCAAAAAATTCCTAAAAATTATGAAACTTTTTCCTTAGAGTTTTATTAATTTTCATGACACAAAAATATTTTTATTTTATTTTTTATCATTAAAAAAGTATTTTTAAGTATTTAAAAGATTATTTTTAATTGATTAATGGGAATTAATTAATTAAAAATACTTTTAGGTATTTAAAAATTACAAAAAAATTCATGAAATGTTCTAAGACATTTAGAAACATTGTCCAACCTTCAAACCAAATTTCTTTTTTGATCTTAATGCATTTTAAGAATTTTTCATTGAATTAAATCATTTTTTATGCATTATTTTGATCATGGGTTCAAAAATTCATTTCTGCCTATCTAGGAAGAGTTGGACATTGGTTCTTCTTGCATTGTTTTATGTTTAGCATGTAGTTTCTAGGATAAAATGGACATGATTTGATCTTGCATTTTCCAATTGTTTGGCATTTCTTTTGTTAAGAACCCTAAAAAACCCTAATAACTTAGAAAATTCATATCTTGAGATTGGTTAAGAGTTGAGAGCTCCCCTTTGGACTTTGATTTAGTATAGGTTTAGGGTTTCTTTGGGTGGCATTTTCCATTTTTTATCTTAGGGTTTGCTTCTGTTTTGGGTTTTTGTTTGATGCATTGTCCATAAACCCTAATTTGGGCTTTCATATGCATCCCTCTTGCATTCTCTTGCATAACATGACTTGTCTTTGCATTTTATGCATGCTTGTGTTCCATTTGACATCTTAAGACATGTAGGAAGCATGTTTGATCATTGCATCACATATTTGCCATGTCATTTACCTTGTGTGCTTCATAACTTTTCATGTTCATTCATGCTCCTTAACTTGCATCATCTGCATCCATGATCTTGTATGAACATTCCCATGTGTTGCCTCATGTTTATATCATCTCATAGCATCATTATCATGATCAACATGCTTCTGGTTTTGTTTTGCTTCATACCATTTCATCCCATCTAGCATTGCATTGCATTTCTTCCTAACATTTCAGGTGGTAAGTAACTTGAGAAGTGAATTTGCCTTCACTTCTCATAACTTTTCTTCTCATCTCTCTTGCATCCATTGCTGCATTTCTATATGTGTTTGAGTTTGAGCTTGCTCATTCTTTCTCCTCCCACTCTCTTTCTTCAAGTGACTTGACTTCTTGAATGAAGCAAGTTGCTTTGCTTCTCTTGATCTTGTTCATCTGCTTCCTGGTGGCTCCTTTGAAGATTGCTCTTGAAAACTTCACAAACCTTAGGAACAACCAAGCATGACAATGATTAGGGTTTTGATTAGTCTCCCCTCTTAGTTTTACCTTTGTGTCTCTTTGAGTCTTCTCTTCTCATCTCATAATCAGGGACTAAACCCTAAAGGCTTTAAGGCTTTGTGATTAAGCTTATGCCTGCATCCTTCTCTTAGGATGGAGTGTATAACTTTAATCCTAAGTGTTAAACCCTTAATGTGTTTAAATCTCTTAATCAATTCACTTAATAATCACCAAGACATCACACTTGTAACTTGGGCCTTGCATTAGGGTTCTAATTCTTCCTTGATTGGTTAAGAAGGACTAACCCTAGTGTTAATGGACAAGTCCCCCTCAAGTTGTCTTACAAACCATAAAAAACACTTCATCATCTTATCATTAACTAAAATCCACTTAATCAAAGGCTTGTTTTGTCATGAGTTTAATCCCTAATCATGGATTAAGTTGAGGAGCTTTCCTCAGCTTAAACATTCTCATCTATTATCCTTCTATTAGGATGGTGTAATGGGTCTGTTTAATCCTTGATTATGGCTTAACCTCATTACTTAACACTAAACAAAAAAACCACAAAAACATCTAAATAATCACAAGTAGGTTAATGATCTTAATCCTACACCAAGGTGATTAAGTGTGAGAATCTGACTTCACACTTAAGGTATTCTCATTACCCCTAATCAGAGGGAAGATGTGATGAGTTCACTAAATCCATTGGTTTAGACTTAAGCTCATTAACTTATGACAAAAATCCAAAAAAGCAATAAAAGACTGAAAACACAAAAACAGACAATAATCGTCTCCTTCGGGATTCTTTTCTCATCACCTTCACTCACAAACGAGAACTTGCTTCTTCCGTCTAATGCAAGACAGTTTGCATCTGTGCCAGACAAATCATACACTTGAGCATTGACAAGCAAGCAGTTCACAAGTCAATTCATCTTTCAGTCTCTTTGGGTCGAACTACGGTGTTCTGACTTCCTCATTGCACGAGAGGATACGTAGGCATAACTTAACAGTTATCGAACAAAAGTCTCTGTATATTCCCCCTCTTTCTAGCCTTATTCTTTTAAGCCTCATGATCTTGAGCATTCCATTCATTTCTTACACTAACACTTCATTTATACACTTCACTCTCTTTTACACTGACACCTGTACATCCTTTTCCATCTCTTTTATGCACAAATTGCACTGACACTACCCCTTTATAGCACAAATCTTTTAAGCGTGGATCCCGTCAAGTACGACGGACAATCTGGGTGCTAATACCTTCCCAGGTTGTAACCAACCCCCTTTCTCAGTCTCTCTGGTTCGCAACCGTCTTATCCGTGTCTTTCCAGGTCTATGCAGCATTACCTTTCCTCCGGGATAAAAATGCCTAGCTGGCGACTCTATTCATCTCCAGTGAGTTCACGGCTGTGTGTTCTCACTGTTCCCTCTCGCCGACCGTTCGCGTCTGTACCTTCATCTGATCCAGTTTCATTTGTCGGGAGCGACAGCTTGGCGACTCTGCTGGGGACTCTTATATTGCAACCAGGGCTTCTGGTTCTTTTTGTGGGTTCCTCCTAGCGCTTGTTTGATTTGTGTTTACTGGGGTGTTATGTGCTTATTTATGTTTGTATATTTGTATTTATCTTGATTTTATGTACAGTTTGCTTTACTGCTTTTTTTTTAGTGCATTTGTATATATCATACTGTCATGTTGCTGGCTGGATCTGTTGTTTGCTTTGGTGGGTGGGGTTCTATTGAGAGTTAAGGTCCTATACCTGGGACCTGAGTGACACCTAGGCTAGAGTGAATCATATTCTTTCCCATTCCATTTCGGTCTGGTGCGGGAATATGAAACACGGTTCAGATATGGGTTTCTTTTTGAGAACTCTGTGTTGCGGATTTCCTGCAATGCTAGGGCTATCTGGGAAGCCTGCTAAGTCTGGATGACCTTTAGTATTGACCTTCAGAAACTGAGGTGAATTAGAGGAGGAACTTTTATGGTTATTGTAAACACTGTACCTCCGGGTTAGAAGTGTTTACACTTCTCATAACTGATCCAAGTCTAAGGATCCTTGTTTTAGAACACCACCTGTGAGGGGGTTGGGCTGTTTACAGGTTTGCAGGTACCTTGACCTCAGAATACCCTGTTACTTTGTTTTGATTAAGAATACTCCATGTTGGACAGTTCTTGTGATTCTAAAACCCTGGACATGTGACTCTTTATTTGAGTCCCCCACCCTGGTTACCGGATTTATAGACCTCCATCTGGAATTCTTGAACACATTTGGACCTATATCAGAGTTTTGATCAGATCCAGCTCAGTCACAAACCCTTGCATTTCATTTGCATACATACTCATTGCATCATATTAACATTTGCTTATTTGTGTTTCAGGGTATCCATTTTCATCTGGTTTTGGTTTTGACCCCATCTTCAGTTTTGACCTTCCTTCATCAGCACTTGCTACCAGCTATCTATTCCAGCCAATCAGTGGCCCTTCTCTTCAGTATCTTCATCAACATTTGTCATCATGGCTCCAAAGAAAAGCAACATCACCTATCACTTCTTCCAGCCAGACTTATCAGACATCAGGAGGATCTAAACCCTGATCACTCCAGATCACATACCCTTGTTCAGGGAGAGTTATGGAGATATACTGGACATGGTTATGGATCTGGACCCTTCACAGAGGAGCCTCATCCACACCTGCATTCAGTTTTATGATCCTCCACTGAGATGTTTTACTTTTCAAGACTTTCAGTTGGGCCCCTTATTGGAAGAGTACTCCTCATTAGTTGGTATGCCTATCAGGAGAGAAATTCCTTTCAACCCTGAGATGGTCTTTCCTGCTAATGGAGAAGTAGCAAAAGCTTTTCATCTGGAACCTGTTTTGGTTGGGCAGCATATGACCTCTAAAGCTGGAATCCCTGGCTTTCATCTGGACTTCTTAATTTCTCAAGCTAGTCTGAAGGCTTCCCTGGGGGAATGGAAAGCTGTTTGTGCTTTACTGGCCTTGAGTATATATGGAATTGTATTGTTTGCAGATGAGCCACGATTCATTAGCAAGAATGCAATCCATCTGTTCATCCTGAAGAACCCAGTGCCAACTTTATTGGGGGACCTTTACTATTCAGTGCATCAGAGGAATGAGAAGCAGAGGGGAAGGTTAGTGAGGTTTTGTGCTCCATTGTTTCACACTTGGCTTCTCAGGCATCTACCCAGGACAGATGCATTCCTAAACCCTCATCAGCAGAGCAACTGGGCTAAGAGACTCACTGTTCTAACTTCAGCAGATATCAGATGGTGCACTCAAAGCACCAAGGGCAGGGATATCACCACCAGCTGTGGACATTTTCCCAATGTGCCTTTAATAGGAGTTAAGGGTAGCATCAATTACAATCCTCTGCTGTTCAGAAGGCAACTGGGCTATGCACTGGTCCACACTCCTAGGGCACAGGACTTGGTTGAGACTCTTTATTGTGAGAACAAGATTAGTTTGGCTGTTGTTAGGCAGGCTGCCTGGGCCTGGGATAATGTTCAAACCAAGGGAGTCACCATTCTGGGGAAGTGTAATAATGTGGCATCAGCACAATATTATGAGTGGTCCCGTGCCAGGGCCCAATTCTCTGGAATGCCCTTTACCATAGAAGACATGCCTGAGTCATCTTCAGCACCACCCCCTGCCACCATCAGTTTGGAGGAGTTTGAGAGCTTGAAGGAAAGAAATGAGAAGCTAACCCAGGCTTTGCAGAAGACCCTCCGGGAGAGGAGTGAAGGTATGAGGGAGATTGAGAGATTGGAGAAGTTGAGAGTGGAGCATTTGACTAAGATTGAAAAGTCTGGGGATTATATCAAAAAGTCTAAGGCTGGTGAACAAATTCTGAAGAATGCTTGCAAAGAAGCCCAGTTCCAGAGAGCGAGGACAAACTTGTACTTGAAGGAGAGTCAAGCCCGGTGGGTCAGGATCACCGAGGCTCGTACCCTGGAAGACAAGAGAGTTCAAGACAAGATGGAGCAACTGGAAGCTAGTGCAAAAGAACAGCAAGAAGCCCTGGCAGCAGCCCAGAGGGAAATATCAGAATTGAAGATCAAAGCAGGGGTGAAGAGGTCCAAGGACCAAACTCAGCACAAAAAGCTAACAGCAGCTGTTACGACCCGGAATCTCCTCATCAGGAATCTCACGGAGCGTCCGGCTGATCCTGTGACCGAAGCACTTCTCAAGGAAGTTCGTGAGGATGAGTTTGGTCTTGGTGTTTGACCATTTGTTTGTTGTTGCTTTCTTTCCATGTACTTTTATTTTTGTACTGTATTTTGACCCCTTAGTGGGCTTGTGTTGTAAAACGAACAAATTGTATTTTTTCACCTTATGTAATATATTCATGTTAGTTTACTTCGAAAGCAACTTCAACAGCAGCATCTTCAAGGGTCTGGAAGGGTCAAAACTGAAGGCCAAACCGGATACCTTGAGAGCAAATAAGCATAACTGCATTGCATACTAACCCTTTTGTTTGTTTTGTAGGTTTTTGTTTTGTTGTTACTAACCTCTGTTGTGAATCTCAGGAATTATTGCTCGCCGCCGGGTATTTCCCCTCAACAGGCCACACAGGTACCCAACTAGAAACAATCTTCCGGGCATCCAGATGGACCAGATGCAGCAGGACCTTACGGAGGTCAGAAACCAGATGGCCAACGAAAGGTTGGAGATGAGAACTCAGATAACACAGTTCATGGAAGTAATGAACAACTTAGCTCAAAGCCAGGAGAGGCTCAGAGCTTTGGTAGAAGGGAGGAATCAAGAGGAACCCCATGTGGGAACTGCTGGCACAAGTAACAACGAGAGGGTCCAACCTCATGTCAATCCCCCAGTTTTTGGACCCCATCTCCATCCAGAGGCCAACATCCCTGTCAATATACAAGGGGCTGCCACAGCAGGGAGGATACTACAGGAAGACCCTCAAGAAGACCAGTTCACAGTAATGGGTGCTGGGGAAGAGGCTTATGATAGAAGATTGGATGAAATAGCTGAGAAGTTGAGGTCCTTAGAATCTCAAAACTCTTTGGGCTTCGACGTTATGGACATGGGTTTGGTAGACGGGGTCAGGATCCCCCATAAGTTCAAGCCTCCTTGTTTCGAAAAGTATAATGGGACTTCATGCCCCCGGACTCATCTACAATCATTTCTGGGAAGGCTGAAGGCCTATACAATGGATGAGAAATTGTGGATGTTCTATTTTGAAGATAGCTTGACTGGAGCGTCGAGAGAATGGTACTCTCACTTGACAAGGGCAACTATTAGGTGCTGGAAGGACCTGGCAGAGGCCTTCATCAGACAGTATCAGTATAATCTAGACATGGCACCCAACAGGACCCTTCTAATGGGAATGTCACAGTCTTCAAGGGAGAGTTTTCGAGAATACGCCCAGAGATGGAGGCAACTGGCTGCTGCTGTTCAACCACCTATGTCTGAACGGGAAATGGCGGATATGTTCATGAACACCCTTCAGGGAACATATATTGACAGGTTGGCAGCTTTCTCTTCCACTAGCTTTGCAGACGTTGTCATAGCCGGGGAGAGAATTGAAAGCTTGTTAAAAATGGGAAAGATCTCAGACAACGGTGCAAGCTCGTCCAGTAGTACAAGAAAGCCTTTTGCAGGCCCGAGAAGAACTGGCGAGACCAATGCCATCCATTCAAACAGGGGTAGGCCCCAATATGCTCAGAGGTCCATAGCAGCAGTCACCATTCCGGCTCCAGCTCATCCTCAACCTGTCTATCAACCTCCTCAGCAAGGCTATCAACAACAACCTCAGTACCATCAGCAAAATCAGTATCCTCCAAGGAATTACAACAACAGCAACACCAACAACAACAGTCGACAAAGGCCATTCCAACGGAGGCCATCTCAAGCTAACAGAGTGATCGATCCGATCCCAATGCCATATGCTACTTTGCTGCCACAACTTCTGAAACTCAACCTGGTTGAGCTAAGAACGTTGGCACCTCCGGATCCCAACAGTCTACCAAGGAATTATGACTCCAATGCTAGGTGTGCCTTTCATTCAAACGCACCTGGCCACAGCACAGAAAAATGCAGGGCTCTGCATATGAAGGTACAAGACCTGGTAGACTCAAAGGCTCTGAATTTCGCACCACCACCCAATGTCAATAAAAACCCGATGCCAAACCATGGTGGTCCCCGGATTAACGCTATTGAAGAAGACAAGCCGTCTTATTTAATAACCAGTGTGGGACAGATCAGGACACCATTGGTAGAAATCAAAGCTCAGCTCTTGGAATGTCAAATGTTCCCGGGGTGTGAGTTAGGCTGTGCTTACTGCAATATCTCGGTAAATGGGTGCGATAATTTGAGGAATGGCATAGATGGCCTTATTCGGAGTGGCCAACTTCAGATCACCACATCATTTCCAACAAATCCAGCAATATCGTCAGCAACGGTCTCAGAACCTCCTACAACTGCAGCAACTATTGTTCCTGACAATTCTTCAGTTTCATCAACAAGTACGTCATCCATCATCTCAACTGATCAGTTTACAACAAATCTTCCTGCTACAACTTCAGCTTCACTCCACTTCGAGACTCCTACAACGACAACATCATTTCTTCCGACAATGTCTCCTACAACTCCAGCAACAAATCATGAAGACGTCTCTACTGTCACCATATTTTATGATCCTGAGAACAACTCTGCCTACCATTCAAAAGGTGCTGCTCCCATCAGAGCACCAGTTACAATCTTTTATGATCCACAAACGATTACAGTCCCTTCAACAGCAGCAATCAGTCCAGTCACTGTCACGGTGCCTGGACCAGTACCATATGAGAGCAACAGGGCCATCCCTTGGCACTATGGCTCTGACGTGTATTGCGAAGGAAAAAGAATCACTCTTGAAACATCAACACCTGCACCACAAGTAGATAATGTGGGGGGAGGCGGAGGCTTCACCCGAAGCGGACGTCTCTTCGCTCCACCAATTCAAAGACCTACTGCCGAAGCAGAAGCTGCTGCCAAAGCAAAAGGAAAGGGCCTGGTGCAGGAAGATCAAGCTGTTAAAGAAGCCTTGAAAACACCGTTCGATCAAGAAGTTGATGAGTTTATGAGAATCATCAAAAAGAGTGACTACAAAATTGTGGATCAACTTCACCAGACGCCATCCAAAATCTCTATCCTCTCACTGCTTATGTGCTCCGAAGCCCATCGGAATGCACTACTCAAGGTCTTGCACGCAGCTTACGTGCCTGAAGAGATTACTGTCAACCAGTTGGAAACCGTGGTTGGAAATGTTACTGCTAGCAATGGGCTAGGGTTCACCAATACTGACTTGACAGCGGACGGCCGCAACCACAACAAAGCCATGCACATAACCATGGAATGCAAAGGAGCTGTCCTTTCTCATGTGCTGGTAGACACAGGGTCGTCCCTTAATGTCTTACCAAAGAAGGCTCTGGTGAAGTTAGAATATGATGGTTTGGCATTGAGACCCAGCAACCTAGTGGTAAGAGCCTTTGATGGTTCTAAGAGATCGGTTCTGGGAGAGATTGAGCTACCTGTGACAATTGGCCCACAGACCTTTAAAACTATCTTTTATGTGATGGACATTCAGCCCGCCTACAGCTGTTTGTTGGGTAGACCCTGGATTCACGCCGCCGGCGCAATAACGTCTACCCTTCACCAAAAGTTAAAATTTGAGTGGGAAGGCCAAGTTGTCACAATCTGTGGAGAGGAGGACATTTTTGTCAGCCACCTGGCAACCTATAAGTACATTGAAATGGATGGGGAGATCCATGAAACAATGAGCCAGGGGTTTGAAGCTTTGAATGTGAATGAGGCATCTGCTGTATCTGGTACTCCAATGTCATCATACCAACAAGCCCGGAAGGTTGTTGAGGAAGGGACTGCCCAGGGCTGGGGCAAACTGCTATCGGTGGAGAAAAAAGAAGACAAGTTTGGGTTGGGTTACAGACCAACTCAACATCAAGCAAAGGCTGCTGAAGAGCCTGGTTTTGTCATTGGAGGGATGCTTACCCCCGATGCTATCAACTGTCTGGAAGACGAGTGTAAACACCCCAAATTTGCCCTCACCCATTCACACCATGGCTTGTGATCATTTCATATACATAATCTCAATCATGGCATCTCATACCGCATTTTTGATTCACTGCATTGGTTCAAAGTCATTTGCAGCTAGGGTTTGTGATCCGAGCAATCCAGAAGCTTCAAGAGCCACTCCAAAGGTCTTCAATGTTCAAGCATCATATTGTATGCCCTCAAAGTCAAAATAATGTCAAAGAAACACAAGAATTGAAATTGGCATGGAAACAGGGTCAGGTTATGAGGTCCGCGCATATCAAGTTTCATGAAGAAATTCCATGGGAAGGGTATCTAATCAAGGGATGACTTCTGGAACATGTCAGTACAGAATCAGGATATCTGAGGCTCCCGAGGTCCCGACCTAAGGGTATAATTCGTCATTTTGATTGCATATGATCTTTATTTGATCATATGGGACGCCAGAAGTTCACAAGACTGAGGAGTTTCGAGCCACTTTGCAAAATGGCCTTGAATTGAAGAACTTGCAAATTCTCATGGCAAGCTTTTGTGTAACTCCAGTGCGACTTCCAATCATCACACAGGCATGAATCAGGGCCTTAAAAATTTTGAATGCACCAAAGAATCTCCAAGTTTCACGACTTATGCCTCGAGGGATCACAAAGGGGGCAAGCTTGTACCAATTTGCAAAGACCCATGTGACTATACCTCCCCTCATTGCAATTCCCCAAGATTTGGTTCATGGGCCTGTGCCACACCAGTTATTCTTACTCACCAAGGGCCTAACAATTGTGTTTCCTGCAAATCATTTCAATCAGCCGGGGTCTCATTGATGAATAAGTGTCACTAAAGTTTCAAAGTTGGTTTTAAGATATTTCGAATTTGTTTTCAATAAATTGATGAGTTATGGGCTAAACTTATTGCATTTTTGTAAAGAAATAATAGGTGTGACTTCTTTGTTTCTTTGGTTTCGAAAAAGGAAAGAAAAAGGAAAATTCATGGTATCATGAGAGACTTGGATTCAAATGGCATTGCACGGGCATTTCGCGGTATTATGATGGGTCTGGATTATGTTGGATTTGGATTATGATTTGGATACGCGTCTGTTCGGAGTCGTGATTCATTTTTATGTTGCTGTTAAGATGCACCGTCCTCAAAGCATGATAGCATTAATATTCTCAAGGTTTTACCAGACATTGAGATTTTGATTGAAATAGTTGCAAGACTAAGATGCTATAATTCCCAAGAAAGATCTATAGTATTACAAGTTGCAAGTTCAAGGAAGGAAAAACAATTGAACTCCAAAAAAAAACGAAACAGAAGCATTACAAGGTTATGAACTACCACATGGTTACAAGGCCATATATGAATCCTACCAATACACATGCCTAAGCTTAAGGCATCATTCCTCCATCATCAAAATTGGCGCAGCTTCCGCCCGTTTCACCCAGGTCTCCATGTCCTTCGGAAACAACATTCAGGCGTGATCTGTATGACCGTGAGTCGAATCCAGATTCACTGTTAAATGTGTACCAAATGCAGTCTGATCCATACAAGGGAAGCGTTACACTTTGTACTATTTTCTTCAACCTGCAAAATATAGACAAGGTTACATCCTCATAAGAACAAGCACCTTCCAACAAGCAGACATTCAGAAGAATAATAATGAGAGACGGCATTTGCAGCAAGTACTACTGTCAGCCCACATTTGCCTCTTTGCGATTTTCGGCAGGCATGGAATCCATCCTCATGCTCCAAGGTTCAGTGTTATGTTTCGGAATTCTTGCTGCGATGTCATAGATAACAAGTTAGTCCACACCATTGGAAAGAGATACAAATTAACAACAGAAAGACTAAGAAGATGAAGATGTATGGCAGACTTATCACAAGCAGAGCAAAGCAAGGGCAGACGCAAATGATCATCAAAAAAAAATGGAAACGGTTAGCGGAAGTCTTGGGTTGACCGCTACCCTGCAAGGTTCAGGGCCAAAATAATACAAACAGTGTTCCTAAAACTTAGGATCAAGGCAGCACAATCAAGTCTCCATGGCTTGATTCATCTTCTCCATGCCAACTCTTAAGTCTCCATTAACACGCCATAAGTGGATTTTCTTCATGAGCAGCAAGAGTTGAAGGAGGTAAACCAGCAGTCTATCACTTTTAATTGACGGATATGATCAGAGTGTACACCTGCAATGCGAAATCACCGTATCAGAATAATTTCGTCTGAACAAAACATCATAGCAAACAATTCCAAATCACATGGTAAGTAAAGGTGACAGAGAAATAATGAAACTTAGGTTTAATCCTTCCGCAAGGAGCATCAAGGTTCCCAAAAACATTTGTCCGACCGAGTGCAACGGCTCCTGATATGGTTGTACCTCCAGCTGAAAGTCAGGTACCGAGAGTACCAAGTGGGAGATCTTGTGCTGAAAAGAATCCTCCCTCCTCATACAGACCACAGGGGCAAATGGACTCCAAACTATGAAGGACCATTCGTGGTAAAGAAAGTTTTCTCTGGTGGAGCGCTGATGCTCAGCACCATGGATGGTGAAGATTTCCCGTCCCCTGTGAATTCAGATGCAGTTAAAAAATACTTCGCATAAAATGACCCGCTGGACATAAAAACAGAATGTAAGTCCAGGCAAAAATAGGGCATCCCGGCGAGTCAAAAACAGAATAAAAGACTCGGGCAAAAATAAGGGAAAATAAGCAAGAAATATACACCCGCTGAGTTGAAAAGCCGCATTGGACAGCTCAGGCAAAAATGGGTATCCCGATGGATTGAAAACCCGAAAGGGCGATCCATGCAAAATGAGGGAATAAGCGAACAACTGCATTCTGAATTCGTCTGTATTGTCAGCAACTCGGTTAAAACTCCGAAGGATCAAGCTTCAATCAGAATCAACTTTCTTCAAAAAGCAAGACGAGAAGAACGTCATTGTCATACGAGCCATAGCAGGAGAGGAAGCTCCTTAAAGCGTCATCAACACTGCCAGCACTTTGTTTCTCAATTTGTAACAATCTCCTCATTTCAGGAGATATGTTTCTTTGACTGTATCTCGCCGATTTAGGGGCACATGAATTAATAAAATCAGATTTTTCAGTCATGTTTCGTTTTGTATATTTTTTATTTGCAAAGGATGTCTGGTGTCTCTAAAAAATTCAATTGCATAAGTACAGATGTTTTTCTCCCAAAAATAATAATAATAAAACACATGCTTACAGGGAATATACTTACTCTCGAAAGTACTTAACTCCTATGACGGGATCCAGTAAAGGATACCTCGGGACCATTTGTGCGTTTCCTTATCTTTGCAGGATTGCGGGTATCCAGAACGCAACCTGGGGCATGCAAGTTACGTCTCAGCAAGCTGGCGAATCATTATCAACTCGGTCTATCTTCCACGTGGCGCTGGAAGGTGCCCGCTTCCCCAGCAAAGTTGCCAAATCAACATACACTCAATCTCAGCATCTGGAATGCTCTATCCCCAGCCGAGTTGCCTCTTGTTGCCATCCCCGGCTGAGTTGCCTCTCACAATTCCCCAGCCGAGTTGCCATTTCATCCTCAGTTGAGTACAGGAGTCAGGGAACCATCTCCCCACAGAGTTCCAGCCTCTATCCAGAAGAGAAGTGCATAGAAGATCACAACAGAGTGAAGAAAGCTTCTACAAACCCCAGCTGGGTCCCGTATTATAAGGTTATGTCAGTCAGTGACCTATATCCCCAAGTGGATACACCTCTCCGGATCTACCAATGATCTCATCCCCAGCTGGGAGGTTCACCTCAAACAGATCAACCAGAGATCTTCACGGCAACGGGATCCGAATCCCGGTTTGATATTTTTGCATAATCATAGCATTCGCATCATACTATCCCCTCAGAGCGTAGCATTCCGTCTAATACGGAGCATTACGGCAAAAAAAAATCAAACGCATAGCATAATCATAAGCCATGTTCTGGATTAACGCTTGTGAATAATAACCGTTCGTCATCATTGTACAGAAATCCTCACCAGAGTCCCAGCAAAAAACAGTTGCCTCATATTCACAAATACCACCATATACACCCTTTGATACCCGTCCGTATCATCACTCCCCAGTAAAATCGCTGGAACACTCTTTATAACAAGATTACCCGTATCACGGATACTTCATGACACCCGTCCGTGTCATATTACCAGCAGAAAGCCAAAGACGTCCCCTTTGCACCCACACATACCTATGTATACACTCTCCTGACACCCGTCCGTGTCATATCCCCGGCGCAGTCGCCTAGACTTTGTATAGCAGATACTTGTTCATATTACACCTTTCTCTCTTGGCACTCGTCCGTGTCATTCTCTCCAGCAGTTAAAACACTCATCTATATATACTCACTACTCACGATACGCTTATGCAGATACTCGTCCGTATCTTATACACAACACTTATCTCCCCACAGATTCGACAGTAGTCCTTGTTCTTTGTTAACCAGTTGGTACTCGTCCGTACCATCATCTCAGAACAGTGCGTCTAATGTTTGTTTCTACATAATACTCGTCCGTATCATAGTCCTAAGGATGCTCGTCCGCATCTTTAATCCATACACTGTTTTAAACACTTGTGTCTTCTTGAATATAGATGCTCGTCCGTGTCTACTATTCCCCCAGAAGAACCATCAGACTCAACACTCGTCCGTGTTCCTTGTTAACCAGTTGATACTCGTCCGTATCATCATCTCTGAACATGTGTCAGTTTGTTTCTACCCGATACTCGTCCGTATCATAGTCTTAAGGATGCTCGTTCGCATCTCTAATCTATACACAACACCAAACACTTATACTTTCCCTTTTTGGTTGTGAGCACTCGTCCGTGCTTACTATTCCCCAGTAGATAACAAAGCATTTTCCTTTTATCTAACACTCGTCCTGTGTTATGATAAACCCTGAGAGCAGCCGTCCCCTGCTGAGTGGTCGTCCTCCACTTCTTGATGGTCGTCCTCCATCATGCTCATCCGATGGCCGTCCCCATCGTTGATCTTTCTAGCAGCCGTCCCCTGCTAGGTGGTCGTCCTCCACCTTTTGATGATCGTCCTTCATCACTTTATCCAATGGCCGTCCCCATTGTTGATTTTTGGTTATCTGACGCTCGTCCTGTGTTATGATAAACCCTGAGAGCAGCCGTCCCCTGCTGAGTGGTCGTCCTCCACTTCTTGATGGTCGTCCTCCATCATGCTCGTCCGATGGCCGTCCCCATCGTTGACCTTTTCTATCCGATGGCCGTCCCCATCGTTGATATTTTCGGCAGCCGTACCCTGCCAGGTGGTCGTCCTCCACCTTTGATGGCCGTCCCCATCATATTTCCTTTATTACCCAACAGAGCAGCCGTCCCCTGCTAGGTGGTCGTCCTCCACCTTTGATGGCCATACCCCATCATCTGTTCATTTCATTTATTCTTTAACCCGATGGCCGTCCCCGTCGTGGTCCCTTTTCCTTTTAGCCCGATGGCCGTCCCCATCGTTGGTTGCTTTACCTTTATGAACTTGATGGTCGTCCCCGTCATGTTTCATTAATTTCCAGAGAATTTTACAGCTTTATCTTGATGGCCGTCCCCATCACGATTTTATTTTCCCCAGCTAGTCGGCCGTCCCCGTCTTGGCTTTACCTTTTATCCCCAGCATGTCGGTCGTCCCCGTCATTGCTATTTACCCAGCAGTCGTCCTCTGCTCGACGGTCGTCCTCCGTTGCCCACACTTTACAATATACTTTATTTTCCTTTTACAATCTATATCCCTTTTCTTCTTCATTCTGTGAGTGCAAATTTTGGACTGTCTTTGGTATTCAACCACAAGTTATCTTGTTTGCCTGATAAGCCGTCGCTTACATCCTGCACAGCTAACTCATGTTTGAATAGCGGCAGCTGTAAACACCCCAAATTTGCCCTCACCCATTTCACCATGGCTTGTGATCATTCTCATATGCATAAGCACAATCATATCATCCCACATCTCATTTTTGATTCACTGCATAGTTTATAAGTCATTTGCACCTAGGGTTTGTGATCTGAGCAATCTCAGGGCTTCTTGAGCCACTCCAAAGGCAACCAATCACTTCAAAGGGATCCATATGTGTTCAAGCATCATAGTACATCCTCTCAAAGTCAAGATTTCAAAAGAATCACAAGAACTGGGTTTTGAAGGGATGCAGAGCCAAGTTTGACTGCACAGTTGACCTAAAATTAGGGTTTTGGTTTCAGAGGCCACAACCCCAAATTTTTTGGTCATTTTTGTTTCCATTGGTCTCTATATGGTATAGGGAGTATGCATATCAATTTTCATGAAGAAATTCCATGGGGAAGTCATCTGATCAAGAGTTGACTTTTCAGACAAGTCAGTGTAAAATCAGGGCATCTGAGGCCCCCAATGACCCAACCAATGGTTGATCTTCATCATTTTGAGTGTATATGATCTTTATTTGATCATGGAAGAAGGTTGAAGTTCACAAAAATCAAGAATTTGGAGTTTTTGCAAATGTTGACTTTTTGGGCATAGTTGACTTTTCAAGAATGCCTCATTTTAGGTCATTTTTCAAGCCTTGATTCTTGGTCCAAAGATGCTTCAAATAAAAAAACTTTGGTCATGAAAGTTGTAGATCTCATCTTTCCCTTTTCAAAAAGTACAAGAACATGATCAAACTCTTCTTGGATCAAAAGTTATGGCATGGCAAAGTTGGCCAAAATCATTGATTTTCAAGGCATGCCTCAAATGGAAATTTTGCAAAATCATGAACCAATGCATTTTTTAACTTCCAATTCATTTCAAACCAGCACACTAACATTCTCTAAGTCATGAAAATCAGAATTGAGCCAAAATCACATGTTCATGGTTCATGTAACAAGGTTTTCTTTCATGAAGTACAAAAAGGCAACAACTTGCAAAACACTCATGACACTTCCCTCAACTTGCTGCCTTGGCCTTTGAACCTTGCTAGCTCTCTCACCACACCATGCTGCGCCAGCCCTAGCCTTTGTACCAAGCTAGTATCAAGCCCATGCCTCTCTTACAAGAAATTTGACTTTTGGCAAAAGCAAACATCCCAATCACCACAGGCCATGTCACATCCTCTGGCCACTTGCATTTGTTTATTGTATCCTTTGGCAAGCCATAACACAAGGCAGGCAAGGCTGAAACACACACAACAACATATTCACAAAAAACACACCACATTGCCTAAGCTTTCGAATCTGCTTCCACAGCTTGCAAACACAAAAACCATTTTCACCATTCAACTCACCATGCATCATTGAGTAGAAACCAGCAAGAACACAAGCCTGAATCAACCAGAACACCCCATAGCCATTTCTCACCTCAAGTTGCAGTTCCATTCGAATCTCCTTCCCTAGCTCACAAACATCCAAACAAACCTTGCAGACCTTCTCCATACATCCTCTGGACCACAAACCACCATTCACCAGGGCCTGAAACTACCAGAATCACCATAGCCATTTCTGACTGAGCTTGAAGCAGGAGCTTTCGAAACTCACTATCCAGCCAACATAAACTCTTCTTGAGCATTCAAACATCATCTGGGGATCAAGTGGAGTGGATTGCACAAGGAGAAGTGGCCAGAAAGTCACCAAAGTGAAAGCTTCAAATCTCAGGTGGCTTGAAATTTATTTTTCCAGAAATCACTTTGCATGTTATAAACTTGTTCCTTGTGCTTCACTGATCATCCTGATGTCATTGGTTTCGAAAATGGCTTTGAAATGAGCATTTAATTTCTCTCTGAAACCTGCGTGCCCTAGTTTTCATTTTCTTCGATTCAGCTTATTTAGGAAGAAGAAATTTGTTTTGAGAGAGGGGTTTAATTCGTGAGTGTGTAAGGAACATTTCCCTTTTTTTAGTTTTCATTTTTGATACGATTTGAGGAGGTTTGGAGATTTCCAGGTGAGTTGCTGGCCGGAGAAGACGACCGGAAGTCTTCTCCGGCCGCCTGAGTGATTAGCCCTAATCTCAGGTCATTAATGCCAGTTTGAATGAGGAGCGTTGGATGCGTTGAAATGTTTGACTTGCCGCGCGTGTAAACGGTCCAGATTTGTCATTAAGCCCTAATCTTCATTATTCATTTAATTAATTGGGTTTAAGCCAGTTTAAACGTGGGCCACAGGATCTGGCGTGTAGTCAATGACCCCCAGCCCAGTTTGTATCTCATCCGTCCATTCCTTTGACTTTCATTTTTATTTATTTTTATTCCCTTTTATTTTCAATTAACTTGCACAATTATTTTAAAATAGCAAAAAATTCCTAAAAATTATGAAACTTTTTCCTTAGAGTTTTATTAATTTTCATGACACAAAAATATTTTTATTTTATTTTTTATCATTAAAAAAGTATTTTTAAGTATTTAAAAGATTATTTTTAATTGATTAATGGGAATTAATTAATTAAAAATACTTTTAGGTATTTAAAAATTACAAAAAAATTCATGAAATGTTCTAAGACATTTAGAAACATTGTCCAACCTTCAAACCAAATTTCTTTTTTGATCTTGATGAATTTTAAGAATTTTTCATTGAATTAAATCATTTTTTATGCATTATTTTGATCATGGGTTCAAAAATTCATTTCTGCCTATCTAGGAAGAGTTGGACATTGGTTCTTCTTGCATTGTTTTATGTTTAGCATGTAGTTTCTAGGATAAAATGGCCATGATTTGATCTTGCATTTTCCAATTGTTTGGCATTTCTTTTGTTAAGAACCCTAAAAAACCCTAATAACTTAGAAAATTCATATCTTGAGATTGGTTAAGAGTTGAGAGCTCCCCTTTGGACTTTGATTTATTATAGGTTTAGGGTTTCTTTGGGTGGCATTTTCCATTTTTTATCTTAGGGTTTGCTTCTGTTTTGGGTTTTTGTTTGATGCATTGTCCATAAACCCTAATTTGGGCTTTCATATGCATCCCTCTTGCATTCTCTTGCATAACATGACTTGTCTTTGCATTTTATGCATGCTTGTGTTCCATTTGACATCTTAAGACATGTAGGAAGCATGTTTGATCATTGCATCACATATTTGCCATGTCATTTACCTTGTGTGCTTCATAACTTTTCATGTTCATTCATGCTCCTTAACTTGCATCATCTGCATCCATGATCTTGTATGAACATTCCCATGTGCTGCCTCATGTTTATATCATCTCATAGCATCATTATCATGATCAACATGCTTCTGGTTTTGTTTTGCTTCATACCATTTCATCCCATCTAGCATTGCATTGCATTTCTTCCTAACATTTCAGGTGGTAAGTAACTTGAGAAGTGAATTTGCCTTCACTTCTCATAACTTTTCTTCTCATCTCTCTTGCATCCATTGCTGCATTTCTATATGTGTTTGAGTTTGAGCTTGCTCATTCTTTCTCCTCCCACTCTCTTTCTTCAAGTGACTTGACTTCTTGAATGAAGCAAGTTGCTTTGCTTCTCTTGATCTTGTTCATCTGCTTCCTGGTGGCTCCTTTGAAGATTGCTCTTGAAAACTTCACAAACCTTAGGAACAACCAAGCATGACAATGATTAGGGTTTTGATTAGTCTCCCCTCTTAGTTTTACCTTTGTGTCTCTTTGAGTCTTCTCTTCTCATCTCATAATCAGGGACTAAACCCTAAAGGCTTTAAGGCTTTGTGATTAAGCTTATGCCTGCATCCTTCTCTTAGGATGGAGTGTATAACTTTAATCCTAAGTGTTAAACCCTTAATGTGTTTAAATCTCTTAATCAATTCACTTAATAATCATCAAGACATCACACTTGTAACTTGGGCCTTGCATTAGGGTTCTAATTCTTCCTTGATTGGTTAAGAAGGACTAACCCTAGTGTTAATGGACAAGTCCCCCTCAAGTTGTCTTACAAACCATAAAAAACACTTCATCATCTTATCATTAACTAAAATCCACTTAATCAAAGGCTTGTTTTGTCATGAGTTTAATCCCTAATCATGGATTAAGTTGAGGAGCTTTCCTCAGCTTAAACATTCTCATCTATTATCCTTCTATTAGGATGGTGTAATGGGTCTGTTTAATCCTTGATTATGGCTTAACCTCATTACTTAACACTAAACAAAAAAACCACAAAAACATCTAAATAATCACAAGTAGGTTAATGATCTTAATCCTACACCAAGGTGATTAAGTGTGAGAATCTGACTTCACACTTAAGGTATTCTCATTACCCCTAATCAGAGGGAAGATGTGATGAGTTCACTAAATCCATTGGTTTAGACTTAAGCTCATTAACTTATGACAAAAATCCAAAAAAGCAATAAAAGACTGAAAACACAAAAACAGACAATAATCGTCTCCTTCGGGATTCTTTTCTCATCACCTTCACTCACAAACGAGAACTTGCTTCTTCCGTCTAATGCAAGACAGTTTGCATCTGTGCCAGACAGATCATACACTTGAGCATTGACAAGCAAGCAGTTCACAAGTCAATTCATCTTTCAGTCTCTTTGGGTCGAACTACGGTGTTCTGACTTCCTCATTGCACGAGAGGATACGTAGGCATAACTTAACAGTTATCGAACAAAAGTCTCTGTATATTCCCCCTCTTTCTAGCCTTATTCTTTTAAGCCTCATGATCTTGAGCATTCCATTCATTTCTTACACTAACACTTCATTTATACACTTCACTCTCTTTTACACTGACACCTGTACATCCTTTTCCAGCTCTTTTATGCACAAATTGCACTGACACTACCCCTTTATAGCACAAATCTTTTAAGCGTGGATCCCGTCAAGTACGACGGACAATCTGGGTGCTAATACCTTCCCAGGTTGTAACCAACCCCCTTTCTCAGTCTCTCTGGTTCGCAACCGTCTTATCCGTGTCTTTCCAGGTCTATGCAGCATTACCTTTCCTCCGGGATAAAAATGCCTAGTTGGCGACTCTATTCATCTCCAGTGAGTTCACGGCTGTGTGTTCTCACTGTTCCCTCTCGCCGACCGTTCGCGTCTGTACCTTCATCTGATCCAGTTTCATTTGTCGGGAGCGACAAAAGCTTCGAATCTCAGGTAGCTCAAGAACTTTTTTTCCAGAAATGGATTTTTAAGTTCTAAACTTGTTCTATATGTCTTCCTGATCATGAATATGCTTTTAGTTTCGAAAATGGTGATGAAATGAGGATTTATTTGCTTCCTGAAACTTTCCTGCCCTAGTTTTTGTTTGCTTCGATTCAGCCATTTCATGAATGATAAATTTGTTTTGAGTGGGGGTTTTGAATCGTGAGCTTGTGGGAATCATTTCTGTGTTTTTAGAATTCATTTTAGATGCGTATGGAGTGAGTTTAGGTTTTGGGATGGACGGAGAAGATGACCGGAACACTGTTCCGGTCATCTGAGTGTGTTTAACGGCGAGATTAGGGCATAAGCATTGATTAGCTGAGTTTAAATTCTGGCCGTGAGATCTGGCGCCAAGTCAACTCCCGCGCGTGTAACTTTGAATCTGGTCCCTAGGATTAGCTGACTTCTCATTAATTCATTTAAAATTCATTTTTATTTCATTTCTTTTCATTTGTTTTGCATAATTTATTTAAAATAGCAAAATTGTTTTAAAAATTATGAAACTTTTTCTTAAAAGTTCTATTAATTTTTAAGACCCAAAAATATTTTCATTTTATTTTTTATCATTAAAAAAGTATTTTTAAATATTTAAAAGATTATTTTTAATTGATTAATGAGAATTAATTTATTAAAAATACTTTTAGGTATTTAAAAATCACCAAAAAATTCATGAAATGTTCTAAGACATTTAGAAACATTGTCCAACCTTCAAACCAAATTTCTTTTTTGATCTTGATGCATTTTGAGAATATTTCATTGAATTAAAATCATTTTTGTGCATTAAATTGATCCATAGTTCAAAAAATCATTTCTGCCTATCCATGAAGAGTTGGACATTGGTTCTCCTTGCATTGCATTGTGTTTAGCATGTAGTATTTGAGTTTAAATGGCCATGATTTAATTCCTCATTTTCAATTTGTTTGACATTTCTTTTGTTTAGGAACCCTAAAAACCCTAAAATCTTGTAAAAACCATAACTTGAGATTGGTTAAGGGTTGAGACCTCTCCTTTGGGCAGTGAATTAGTATAGGTTTAGGGGTCCTTTGTGTGGCATTTTCAATTTTTTATCTTAGGGTTTGCTTCTGATTTTGATTTTTGTTTGATGTTTGGTTCATAAACCCTAATCTGAGCTTCCATTTGCATCTCTCTTGCATTCTCTTGCATAACATGACTTGCCATGACATTTCAAGCATCCATCTGATTCATTTGACATCATAAGACATATTGAAAGCATATTTGATCATTGCATCATGTATTTGTCATGTTGTATGCCATATGCACTTCATAACTTTTCATGTATGTTCTTGGTTCTTAACTTGTTTCATTTGCATTCATGAACTTGTATGATCATTTCCATGCGTTGCCTCATGTTTGTAGCATCTCATAGCATCATTACCATCATCAACATGCTTCTGGTTTTGTTTATCATCATGTCATCTCATCACATTTGGCATTGCATTGCATTTTCTTTTCTAACATTTCAGGTGGTAAGTGATTTGAGAAGTGAATTTGCCTTCACTTCTCATAACTTTCCTTGTCATCTCTCTTGCATCCATTGCTGCATTTTTATATGTGTTTGAGTTTGAGCTTGCTCATTCTTCTTCTTCCCACTTTCTTTTTTCAAGTGACTTGACTTCTTGAATGAAGCAAGTCACTTTGCTTCTCTTGATCCTTTCATCTGCTTCCTGGTGGCTCCTTTGAAGATTGTTCTTGTAAACTTCACAAACCTTAGGAACAACCAAGCATGACAATGATTAGGGTTTTGATTAGTCCCCCCTTAGTTTTACCTTTGTGTCTCCTTTGAGTCTTCTCTTCTCACCTCATAATCAGGGACTAAACCCTAAAGGCTTTAAGGCTTTGTGATTAGGCTTATGCCTGCATCCTTCTATTAGGATGGAGTGTATAACTTTAATCCTAAGTGTTAAACCCTTAATGTGTTTAAATCTCTTAATCAACTCACATAATAATCATCAAGACATCACACTTGTAACTTGGGCCTTGCATTAGGGTTCTAATTCTTCCTTAAATGGTTAAGAAGGACTAACCCTAGTGTTAATGGACAAGTCCCCCTCAAGTTGTCTTACAAACCCTAAAAATCACTTCATCATCATACCATTAAATAAAATCCACTTAATCAAAGGCTTGTTTTGTCATGAGTTTAATCCCTAATCATGGATTAAGTTGAGGAGCTTTCCTCAGCTTAAACATTCTCATCTATTATCCTTCTATTAGGATGGTGTAATGAGTCTGTTTAATCCCTGATTATGGCTTAATCTCATTACTTAACACTAAACAAAAACAACAAAAACATCTAATTAATCACAAGTAGGTTAATGATCTTAATCCTACACCAAAGGTGTTTAAGTGTGAGAAGCTGACTTCACACTTAAGGTATTCTCATTACCCCTAATCAGAGGGAAGATGTGATGAGTTTACTAAATCTATTGGTTTAGACTTAAGCTCATTAACTTATGACAAAATCCAAAAACAATAAAAGACTGAAAACATAAAAACAAACAATATTCGTCTCCTCCGGGATTCTTTTCTCATCTCATTCACTCACAAACGAGAGCTCGCTTCTTCCATCTAATGCAAGACAGTTTGCACCTGGGCCAGACAGGTCATACACTTGAGCATAGACAAATAAGCAGTTCACAAGTCAATTCATCTTTCAGTCTCTTTGGGTCGAACTACGGTGTTCTGACTTCCTCATTGCACGAGAGGATACGTAGGCATAACTTAACAGTTATCGAACAAAAGTCTCTGTATATTCCCCCTCTTTCTAAGCCTCATTCTTTAAGCCTCATGATCTTGAGCAATTCATTCTTATTCCTTACACTAACACTGTATATATCACACTTTGCATTTCTTTTGCACTGACACCTGTACATTTTCTTCCAGCCTCCTTACACACAAATTGCACTGACACTACCCCTTTAAAACACAAATCTTTTAAGCGTGGATCCCGTCGAGTACGGCGGACAATCTGGGTGCTAATACCTTCCCAGGTTGTAACCAACCCCCTTTCTCAGTCTCTCTGGTTCGCAACCGTCTTATCCATATCTTTCTAGGTCTATGCAGCATTGCCTTTCCTCCGGGATAAAAATGCCTAGCTGGCGACTCTATTCATCTCCAGTGAGTTCACGGCTGTGTGTTCTCATTGTTCCTTTCGCCGACCGTTCGCGTCTGTACCTTTATTTGGGCCTGGTCCCACTTATCGGGAGCGACAACTTCGTAATGATCTTGTCCCTTTCGAATAAAGATGATAGTCCCTTCGAATTGCTTATACACCCCACAGTTGCCTAAATAACAAATGACCCTTCACTTGTCCCTCACATCCAAGGTAATGACTACCTATTCCTTAATAATAGGGATAGTCTTACCATTTAAAGGATTCAAGAACAGAAAGACTTAAACTTTAGGGTAGGTTCCTCATAGTTACTTGCTCACTATTCAAAAACTTTTCAAACACTTCACACATTTCAAACAGGTTTTCAAAACAAAGGTTTTTTTACGCATCCGTACATGGATCATTATCAAACTCTTAAGAAAATTTTTATTCACACACTTCACATTCTAAAAACAATTTAAAGTGAGCTAAGTAACTAAGAGCCCATGGATAACCATGGATGTAAAGGGTGCTAACACCTTCCCTTTACATAACCTACCCCCCGGACCCAAAAATCTTTCAAAAGGTCTTTCCTGTTCTTTTATGCCTTTCCTTGGGATAAAATAAAAGTCGGTGGCGACTCTTGCTATCCGCAACATAACTAAAGTCAGTTCTCCCACCGTGTTACAATAATGGTTCCAACTTGAACAATAAAATGATGGCAGAGTTATGCCGGGACTTCAAGATTCAACACCACAACTCTTCTACTTACAGGCCAAAGATGAACGGCGTTGTTGAGGTAGCTAATAAGAATATCAAGAAGATTGTGCAGAAGATGGTAGTCACCTACAAAGACTGGCATGAAATGCTACCATTTGCCTTGCATGGGTGCCGTACGTCATTCAGGACATCCACTGGGGCAACACCATATCAACTTGTGTATGGTATGGAAGTAGTCCTACCTGTTGAAGTTGAACTACCCTCCTTACGGGTACTGATGGATGTTAAGCTGAACGAAGCAGAATGGGTCCGATCCCGGTATGAACAACTGAGTCTGATTGAAGAGAAAATATTGGCTGCAATCTGTCATGGGCAGTTGTATCAGAAAAGAATGAAGAGAGCCTTCGATCAGAAAGTCAGGCACCGAGAGTACCAAGTAGGAGATCTTGTGCTGAAAAGAATCCTCCATCCTCAAACAGACCACAGGGGCAAGTGGACTCCAAACTATGAAGGACCATTCGTAGTAACGAAAGTCTTCTCCGGTGGAGCACTCATGCTCAGTACTATGGATGGTGAAGACTTCCCGTCCCCTGTAAATTCAGATGCAGTTAAAAAATACTTCGCGTAAAAATGACCCGCTGGACATAAAAACAGAATGTAAGTCCAGGCAAAAATAGGGCATCCCGGCGAGTCAAAAACAGAATAAAAGACTCGGGCAAAAATAAGGGAAAATAAACAAAAGAATGTACACCCGCTGAGTTGAAAAGCCGCATTGGACAACTCAGACAAAAATGGGTATCCCGATGGATTGAAAACCCGAAAGGGAGATCCATACAAAATAAGGGAATAAGCGAACAACTGCATTCTGAATTCATCTGTATCACCTATAACTTGTTAAACCTCGAAAGGATCAAGCTTCTTTCAGAATCGACCTTCTTCAGAAAGCAAGGTGAGAAGAACGTCAAAATTCATACGAGTCATAGCAAAAGGGAAGCTCCTTAAAGCGTCGTCAACATTGCCAGCATTTTGTTTCTCAATTTATAACAATCTCCTCATTTTAGGAGATATGTTTCTTTGACTGTATCTTGCCAATTCAGGGCACATGAATTAATAAAATCAGATTTTCAGTCATGTCTCGTCTCGTACATTCTATTTTCATTTGCAAAATGTCCGATGTCTTTAAGATACTGATTGCATAAACGCAGATGTTTCTTTTCTAAAGAATACGTGCTTGCAGGAAATATATTTACTCCCGGGAGTGTATGAACTCCTATGACGGAATCCGGTAAGGGATACCTCGGGATTACTTGTGCGTCCCTCTGTCTTTGCAGGATTGCAGGTATTCAAAAGTGCAACATGGGGCATGTAAGCTTCATCCCAGCAAGCTGGCAAATCAACACTCACTCAGTCTTAGCACCCAAAGTGTTTTCTCCCCAGCTGAGTTGCCACTTGTTATTTCTCCCCAGCCGAGGTGCCAATCATTCTTCCTCCTCCTCTAAGTACAAAAGCCAGGGAACCATATCCCCACAGAGTTTCAGCCTCTATTCAGAAGAGCAACGCATGAAGGAATCACAACAGAGTGACGAAAGCTCCTACAAACCCCAGCTGGGTCCTTCATCTACTGGAATGGGTCTACCAGTGACCTATTTCCCCAAGCAGATACATCTCATCAGATCTACCAATGATCTCATCCCTAGCTGGGATGTCCACTTCAAACGGATCAACCAGAGATCTTCACGGCAACGGGATCCGAATCCCGGATCGGTATCTTTGCATAATCATAGCATTCGCATCATATTCTCTCCCACAAAGCGTAGCATTCCGTCTAAAACAGAGCATTACGGCAAAAATCAAACATATTTCATAATCATAAGCCATGTTATGAATCAAACACTTGTGAATAATGACAATCCATCAACAATATACAGAAAACTCCCCCAGATTCCCCAGCGGAGAGCTAAAGCTAAAGCAGTTGCCTTACACTCACAAACATCTGTATATACTCCTTGTGGCACCCGTCCGTGCCATACCTTCAGCAGAAAACCAAAGCGTCCCCTTTGCACTCACAGATACTTGTATATAATATACCTTTTGACACCCGTCCGTGTCACTCTCCCCAACAGGTTAAATACCTATCTATACACCACTCATACTTATTACTCTTATTTCACTCATACGGATGCTCGTCTGTATCCTGTATACGCCACTTATCATCTCAGATTCGACACTAGTCCATGTTCTTTGTTAACCAGTTGGTACTCGTCCGTACCATCATCTCAGGACATGCGTCAAGCGTTTGTTTCTACCTGATACTCGTCCGTATCATAGTCTTAAGGATGCTCGTCCGCATCTTTAATCCATACACGTGTCAAACACTTATGTCTTCTTGAATTTAGACACTCGTCTGTGTCTACTATTCCCCAGAAGAGTCCCCTCCGATTTGACACTCGTCCGTGTTCTCTGTTAACCAGTTGATACTCTTCCGTGTCATCATCTCTGAACATGTGTCAGTATTTGTTTCTACCCGATACTCGTCCGTATCGTAGTCTTAAGGATGCTCATCCGCATCTTTAATCTATACACAGCGTCAAAACACTTATACCTTTATTTCTTGGATATAAACACTCGTCCGTGTTTACTATTCCCCAGTAGATCGCCAGTAAAGCAAAATTTCTTTTCTATCAGACATTCGTCCTATGTCATGATAAACCTTGAGAGCAGTCGTACCCTGCTAGGTGATCGTCCTTCACCTCTTGATGATCGTCCTTCATCATGCTCATCCGATGGCCGTCCCCATCGTTGATCTTTTCTATCCGACATTCGTCCTATGTCGTGATATTTTTAGCAGCCGTACCCTGCTAGGTGATCGTCCTTCACCTTTTTGATGATCGTCCTTCATCATTTTATCCGATGGCCGTCCCCATCGTTGATATTGTTATCTGACATACGTCCTATGTCATGATAAACCTTGAGAGCAGTCGTCCCTTGCTAGGTGATCGTCCTTCACCTCTTGATGATCGTCCTTCATCATGCTCATCCGATGGTCGTCCCCATCATTAACCTTTTATCCGGCATTCGTCCTATGTCGCGATATTTTCAGCAGCCGTACCCTGCCAGGTGATCGTCCTTCACCTTAGATGACTGTCCCTCATCTTACCCCTTTCAGAGCATCCGTCCCCTGCTAGATGATCGTCCTTCACCTTTGATGACCGTCCCTCATCACTATTTCATTTATTCTTTAACCCGATGGCCGTCCCCGTCGTGGTCCCTTTTCCTTTTCCTGATGATCGTCCTTCATCAGTTTAGCCCGATGGCCGTCCCCATCGTTGTTTACATTACTTTATGAACCTGATGGCCGTCCCCATCATCCTTCATTAATCCCCAGAGAGTCGTATAGCTTTACATGATGGCCATCTCCATCGTAACCTCCCGTATCCCCAGCATGTCGGCCGTCCCCGTCATTGCTTTATTTCCCGCTTTATCCCCAGCATGTCAGCCGTCCCCGTCGTTGCTCTTTCCCCAGCAGTCGTCCTCTGCTCGACGGTCGTCCTCCGTCGCCCGCACTTTATAATATACTTTATTTTCTTTTACAATCTATATCCCTTTTCTTCTTCATTCTGTGAGTGCAAATTTTGGAATGTCTTTGGTATTCAACCACAAGTTATCCTGTTTGCCTGTTAAGCCGATGCTTACATCCGGCACAGCTAACTCATGTTTGAATAGGGGCAGCTTTAAACACCCCAAATTTGCCCTCACCCATTCACACCATGGCTTGTGATCCCCTCATATGCATAAACTCAATCATAGCATCTCATATCACATTTGTGATTCATTGTATTGGTTCAAAGTCATCTGCATCTAGGGTTTGTGATCTGAACAATCCAAGAGTTTCTTGAGCCACTCCAAAGGTCATCAATCACTTCAAAGGGGTCCATGTATGTTCAAGCATCATATTATATCCTCTCAAAGTCAAGAATGTCAAAGAATCACAAGAACTGAGAATGGCATTGAAGCAGAGCCAGGTTTGACTGCATAGATGACCTAGAATTAGGGTTTTGGTTTCAAAGGCCATAACTCCAAATTTTTTGGTCATTCTTGTTTCTATTGGTCTCTATATGGTATAGGGAGCATGCATATCAATTTTCATGAAGAAATTCAATGGGGAAGTCATCTGATCAAGGGTTGACTTTCTAGGCAAGTCAGTGTAAAATCAGGGCATCTGAGGCCCTCAATGACCCAACCAAAGGGTGTTCATCATCATTTTGATTATGTGTGATCTTTATTTGATCATGGAAGATGTTGGAAGTTCACAAAATTGAAGAATCTCAAGTCATTTGCAAAGTTGACTTTTTGGGAAAGTTGACTTTTAATGAAAATTGCCATTTTGGGAAACTTTTTCAACCCTTGCTTTTTGATTCAAAAATGCTTCAAATGGAAAAACTTTGGTCATGAAAGTTGTAGAATGGATCATTCCATTTTCAAAAAGTACAAGAACTTGACCTAATTCATTTTGGATCAAAAGTTATGGCTTGTCAAAGTTGGCCAAAATCACAAAATTTGAAGTTTTCTACCAAAGAGGCATTTTGCAAAATGCTATGATCAAGTGTTCTAAAGGCCTCAAATGTGTACCATTTCTTCACAACATGATCACAAGACCTCTAAAATTCAGAATGGGCCAAGGGATCACTCATTTTCATGACTTATGGAGCAAGAAATTTCAAAAGAAGCAAAAGTGAAGCAAGTTGCAAAAACTCACTCAAGTTTGAATCCACTTGTTTGCTGACTTCATAATCAATCCTAGGGCTCTCCACACTTCTTGCTGCGCAGGAAACCCCATTTGTCCTTGGCTAGCTAGTAGCCCATGCCTCTCTTACAGCAATTTGACATTTTGGCAACTTGAGCCATACCAATCACAGCAGTACACATCAACTCATCTGACCAATCCCATTTGTTTATACAAATCAAAAGCAAGCCAAAGCACATAAGACACGGGCCTGAAAGCACCAAGAACACAACACTCTCATTTTACACCCCATTTGCAAAACTCTTCGAAACACTCTCCTCAAGCTGCAAACACACAAACCAACTTCACAAATCAACTCAGCATACTTCACTGGTCACAAACCACCCATCACCATAGCTTGAAACTCACTGAAACCAAAATACGATTCCTGCCCCTCTTTGAGAAGAACTTCAGCTATCTTTCAAACCAACCATTGTAAACTTCAAACAAGCATTGAAAGCTTCTCAGGAGGTCCAGTGGAGTTGATTGGAAGCAAGAAACCAGCCAGAAAGTCCCAGAAATCAAAGCTTCGATTCAGGTAGCCATGAAATTTCATTTTTCCAGAACCTTTATTTCTTGTTTCTAAATGATAAAGCATGCTTCCCTGAGTTCACTGAGCCTTTTACTTTTGAAAAAGATTGAGAAATGAGTTTGTATGGTGTTTCTGAAATTTTTGCAGTTTTTGATGTTTGATTCGTATCTTGATTTTGAGTTGAAATAAATGGAATTTGTTGCTGGATTATGTTTTGTTGTTGATCATTGATTGTTTCTGGAGCTTTTGGTGAAGTTTCATGGCGTTTTGAGGGATTCAGGGAAGGAGTTGGCCGGAGAAGATGATCGGAACACTGTTCCGGTCATCTGAGAGTAATTAGGGTTAATTAATTAGGGTTTAGTCTTAATTACGTGAATTTGAATCCTGGCCGTCCAGATGCGCGCCAAGCCCACTCCCGCGCGTGTGAGTTTGAATGCTGGCCATTGATTGTGTTGACTTTTCTTTTTTTCAGTTTAATTTCATTTTATTTCCATTTAAATTCATTTGTTTTGTTCAATTTATTAAAAATAGTAAAACATTTTCAAAAATTCTGAAATTTTTTGTCAAAGATTCAATCAATTTTCAGAAACCAAAAACATTTTTATTTTTATTTTTTGCATTTAAAAATATTTTTAAATCATTTAAAAGTTTATTTTTAATTAATTAATGAGAATTAATTAATTAAAAATACTTTTAGGTATTTAAAAATCACAAAAAAATTCATGAAACCTTTAAAATCATTTAGAAACATTTTCCAACCTTCAAACCAAATTTATTTTTTGATCTTGATGACTTTTGACAATTTTCCATGGAATTAATTTCATTACAAGGCATTATTTTGACCTAATCTTCCAAAAATTCATTTTTGCCTAGTCTTTAAGAGTTGGACTTTGATTCTTTTTGCATTGCATCATATATAGCATGTAGTTTATAGGATTAAATTGGCATGATTTGATCTTGCATTTCTTTTTTGTTTGACATTTTTCTTGACAAGGTGCCTTAAAACCCTAGCAATCTTAAGAAATTCATAACCCTCATTAGGTTAAGAGTTAGAACCCCTCCTTTGGGAAGTGATTTTGTGTAGGATTAGGGTTCCTTTGAATGCATTTTAAATTTTTTATCTTGATGATGGCTTCTGTTTTTTATTTTTGTTTTGTGCATTGATCATAAACCCTAATTTGGACTTTCATTTGCATCCATCTTCCATTTGTTTGCATACCATGACTTGCCATGACATTTTGTGTATCCATTTGATTCATAACACATCTTAGGACATATTAGAATAATGTTTGATCATTGCATCTTTCATTTGCCATGTTGTATGTCATTTGCATTTCATAACTTTTCATGTATGTTCATGGTTCTAAGCATGCTTCTCTTGCATCCACATGTTTGTATGATCATCCTCATGCCTTGTTTCATGTTTGTATCATCTCATAGCATCATTAACATCATACTTATGCTTCTGGTTTTGGTTTGCCTCATGCCATTCCATCTCATTTTGCATTGCATTGCATTCCTTTCACTAACTTTTCAGGTGGTAAGTTACTTTGAGAAGTGAATTTGCCTTCACTTCTCACAATTTCTTTTCATCTCCTCTTATGCATCATTGCTTCATTTTGTCTTGTGTTTGAGATTGAGCTTGCTCTTTCTTCTTCATCTTACTTTCTTTCTTCAAGTTACTTGCCTTCTTAAATGAAGCAAGTTACTTTGTTTCTCTTTGCTCCTTTCATCTGCTTCCTGGTGGTTCCTCTGAAGATTTTTCTTGCAAACCTCACAAACCCTAGGAATGACACAATTAGGGTTTTGATTAGTCCCCCACTTAGCTTTTATCTTTGTGTCTCTTTGAGTCTTCTCTTCTCATCTCACAATCAGGGACTAAACCCTAAAGGCTTTAAGGCTTTGTGATTAAGCTTATGCCTGCATCCTTCTATTAGGATGGAGTGTATAACTTTAATCCTAAGTGTTAAACCCTTAATGTGTTTAACTCCTTTAATCAATTCATCTTAATACTCATCAAGACATCAAGCTTGTAACTTGGGCCTTGCATTAGGGTTCTAATTCTTCCTTAACTGGTTAAGAAGGACTAACCCTAGTGTTAATGGACAAGTCCCCCTCAAGTTGTCTTACAAACCATAAAACTCACTTCTTCATCTTATCATTAACTAAAATCCACTTAATAAAGGCTTTGTTTTGTCATGAGTTTAATCCCTAATCATGGATTAAGTTGAGGAGCTTTCCTCAGCTTAAACATTCTCATCTATTATCCTTCTATTAGGATGGTGTAATGAGTCTGTTTAATCCCTAATTATGGCTTAACCTCATTACCTAACACTAAACAAAAACCACAAAAACATCTAATTAATCACAAGTAGGTTAATGATTTTAATCCTACACCAAAGGTGTTTAAGTGTGAGAAGCTGACTTCACACTTGAGGTATCCTCATTACCCCTAATCAGAGGGAAGATGTGATGAGTTTAGTAACCCATTGGTTCAGGCTTAATTAGATTCAGGCTCATTAACTTATGACAAACTTTTAAAAGCAATAAAAGACTGAAAGCTCAAAAACAAACAATAATCGCCTCCTTCGGGATTCTTTTCTCATCATCCTCACTCATAAACGAGAACTTGCTTCTTCCGTCTAATGCAAGACAGTTTGCACCTGAGCCAGACAGGTCATACACTTGAGCATAGGCAAGCAAGCAGTTCACAAGTAAATTCACCCTTCAGTCTCTTTGGGTCGAACTACGGTGTTCTGACTTCCTCATTGCACGAGAGGATACGTAGGCATAACTTAACAGTTATTGAACAAAAGTCTCTGCACATTCCCCCTCTTTCCAGCATTATTCTTTTAACCTCATGATCTTGAGTATCTTATTCCTGTTCTTACACTGACACTTCACTTATACACTTCACTTCTCTTACACTGACACCTGTACATCCTTTTCCAGCTCTTTTATACACAAATTGCACTGACACTACCCCTTTAAAACACAAATCTTTTAAGCGTGGATCCCGTCGAGTACGACGGACAATCTGGGTGCTAATACCTTCCCAGGTTGTAACCAACCCCCTTTCTCAGTCTCTCTGGTTCGCAACCGTCTTATCCATATCTTTCTAGGTCTATGCAGCATTACCTTTCCTCCGGGATAAAAATGCCTAGCTGGCGATTCTTTTCTTTTCTTGTGAGTTCACTCCTGTGTGTTCTCACATCCTCCTTTCGCCGACCGTTCGCGCTTGTACCGGGATGCAAATCTTTGGGAGCGACACCATGGATTAAGTTGAGGTATCTTCCTCAGCTTAAGTGTTCTCATCTATTATCCTTCTATTAGGATGGTGTAATGAGTTCACTAATCTGTGATTAGAGATTAAACTCATTACTTAACACTAAACAAAAAACCCAAAAACATCTTAATACTCACAATTAGGTTAATGATCTTAATCCTTCATCATTAAGGTAATTAAGTTGAGATGCTTATCTCACACTTAAGTAGGCTCATTATTGTAACACCCCAAATTTTCCCTCTTGTTTCTATCATCATCCTCATGTCATAATCATCATAAGCATGGCATGTTTTTAGCATCTTTACATAGAAAAATGAAGCATAACATTCTCATATCCTAGCATTGGGCATATGATTAATCAATGGTACATGTGAAGCCTTACAAGTCAAAGCAAGAGGTTAAGGGACCTTGGACAAGTCTCACAATGTGTTCTTATGCCTTATTCAAGCTTAAAATTCTTTACAAGAGCCCCAAGGGTTGGGAGGTTATCAGATGATCCAAGGAAGAGCAAGCTCCTACACAAATGATCCTCAAATTAGGGTTTCTTGTCAAGCAGGGATTCTTTGTAACTTTGACCATTTCATCTGGTAAAAGTCCTTCATATGATATGATAATGCTATGGATGAAATTTGGTGAGAAAATTCATTAAGGAAGGCAGTTATTTCATCAGTTGCTTGCACAAGAAGAAATTGGTCAATCTGATTATTTGAAAAGTCAACTGTGGCAATTCAAGGGCTCCAATACCATTTTTCAAGCCAAGGGATGTCCTTAAGGTCACATAAGAGGTTTGGAAAAGTCAAAGATCAAGAATCAAGAGGTTTTGAGACACTTTCCATTTTTGGCATGTGACTTGTAATGGAAGTTACTATTTTTGGCAAGTTTTGCCCTAATGTTCAAGTGATTCTTACATGGCCAAAATGACTCCAAATGAATTTCAATTGAACATGAAAGTTATAGGGCATGATATCCCATTTTCAAAAAAGTACAAGAACTCATCCATAGCATTTGTGGTTTGAAAATTATGATCATTTGAAGTTAGACTTATTTTAGGGTTTTACATGAAAACCAACTTTCTACCAAGTTGCAAAATGTGTTATAACTCATTCCCAAGCTGACTTAGAGACAAAAAGAAGTCACAATACTACAATGCATTGCCAATAAGACATTTTTCCCAAGAGAGCTCACCAAATTCGTGCATGAGTGCATGGTGTAACGCCCAAATTCGATAATTCCCATTGTGTTGGAGTCTTTTATTTTAATTGAGTAATTATTATTTTGTTTGTGAAATTAATATGATGATATGATATGTTGATGAATTAATGTGATATATTGGTGTGATATGTGATTTTTACCGTTTTATGAATTTACGGGTAAAATTGGATAAGAGGGTATTTTAGACTTTTGTTAATTAGTGATAAGTTAGAATTAGTAGAATCGGTATTTTTGTGAGAAAATGATATTTGGTTGGAAAGAAATAGAAATAATAGAGTAAGAATATAATTAGAGAGAAAAGAGTATAAGTTGTGAGAAAGAGAAAGAAAAGAAAAGATAGAAAGAAAAAGAGAAGAAAGAAAAAGGAGAGAAGAGAAAAGAGGGAAAGTTGGAAAAGCTTCAAGATTGCTCCAAGGAATCGGAATAATCGGGTAAGGGTGTGAAATATTGTTATCTTAACATTGTGTATGATTATGTATGTGTTTGGTTGATTGGGTTTATGATTTGGAGAAGTTTTAGAGAATGTTAGGTTTAGGGTTTTGATGAGAAAACTTGGAAATTGGTGGATTAATCGGTTAGAACTTGATATAATCGAAGTATGAGGATGAATACATGTGAATAATCATGTTTGTTGAGTTTTGGAAGAGTTTTGGGTTTTTTTTATAGGTCTGTTGTGTAACTGAGCAGTTCTGAAATCGCGTTTCTCGCTCAGCGAGCATTTCCTTGCTCAGCTAGAGTTCCAGTACATTGCTCGCTCAACGAGCGATTCTCGCTCAGCTAGACCTGGAATTTTGGAATTTTGTTTTATTCATAACTTTTGATTCGAGTATCCGTTTTAAGTGTTCCACATATCGATTCGAAGCTAAAAACATGTAGAATCTAATGATGCTAAGAAGAATAAATTTTAGCCGACTTTTTCCCGATTTTTCCGAAAAAATGTGATTATGTTAATTATGGAATTGTGGGTTTGATTGTTGTGTTGTGGCCGTTTGGCAAGTAGATACATTGCTTGAATTAAATGCGAATGTATAATAAATTTTATGAGATGAATGCATAACTATATTGTGAATATGTATGCATTTCAAGAATGTTGTGTGTCATTTTGCATGTAAGCATAATGTATGTGTCGCTCCCGATAGATGGGACCGGCCCAAATAAAGGTACAGACGTGAACGGTCGGCGAGAGGGACAGTTGTCATACCCCAAATTCGTCCTACTTTTTTTTTATTCTAAAGGATCATCTGGCATGTTGACATGATCTTCTAAGAATTAGACCATGAAGTCTTGTTTATGCTTATTGTAAACTAAAAAGTTTGTGTAGATGCATTGGGGTCAGGGCTGGATTAATTAATGTTGGTTTTAGCATTTCAAAGTAGTCTTGGGACTATATGTTTTAGAGTATTTGCCAAGATTTTCTCAAGATGACTTTGGGCCCAGATTTTAGGTCATGGTCCGTTTCAAGAGTTCTCATAAAGCGCGTTTCAAAACATGGATAAAGCAAGCGATATCACATTGGTGCTGCTTTGCTAGTTCAAAGAATCTCAGACATTTTGTGCATTAGTGATGATAAGTGATATGAAAGGTTTAGAACATTTTCAAGGCTCATTTGCGTTAATTTATTTGGATTGTGTTCACATTATAAAGGTTCATGATATCATCTTAAGTTGTGTGGATTCGATGATTTATTGATTTTGAATGTAGTTTCAAGAGTGTGGTTTTTCAAATGAGATTTGCAAGAAATCATGTTGGATGTGAATCCATTCTATGACAATTTTAAATTGGATTCAATATATCATGTGAGGGTTTTAGTTCATTTGAAGTGGCATTGAAAGGCAATATTCCATTAAGGATAAATTTGGGATTAAGGTGGATTATAATTCAAGAAATTGGAAATGAACACTTATACTTTAAGTGGCTTGTGCTATACACATGCTTAAGAAGACTTGGAATTCTCAAGCCATAATTAAGTGGGTGCCTAGTTGATTGTAAGATGGTCATTCTTCAACATGAGTTTAGAAAAATATTTCAAGGTTGTTCAAGCCATGTTTCAAAATCAGTTAGCTAGAACCTGTGAGGTCACGTTTTGTACTAAAGAATTCATACTGCAAGTTCAAAAAAAGAGGTGATAAATTGAATGATCATAAGTGATACAAGTTCAAGTCAAGACAGGGCTAACTAGCATTGATGGATTCAAGGTCATTCAAATTCTCAAGACACAAGTGAATATAAAAAAGATGCCAAGTATTACAAACTCCAAACTACCATCAAGCATCAAGCTGATACAAGATCCTTATGCCAAGACTTGGAAATAATCACAGTTAGTCCTAGAAGAATAAATCCTAATCCTACAAGTTACATCCAAGAATATAAATCCAAAGTCTACAAGATAGATACAAGATTCAATGTTACATATAATTTCTTAATGGATTTCGTGAACCAAGTTTCTTCAAGTGCTTCATTAGATACGACCCTCATGTGTTTAAGCTACTAAATTCTGCTCATCCTTCTAATAATTGCCAACTGCAACCTGTAAATAATGCTTCTCAAGTCAGTACAAGTACCTCAATGTCTCAAGGCTCTATGGATTCAACAAGTGTATTAGCAGATGCTTACTGCTACTGCATCTTCTCAGTGTAAAACATCAGAGCCACCATCTGGTTCCCCTTGCCCGATCCAGTTATTCGAGTGAGTTTCGTGGGAGGCACATCTGTTAGAAATTCAGCTTCAAGTCTTCAAAGGTGGAACTGAAGTAGAAATTCATTATGCAACATTTGAATGTGCATTCTGCAATTCTGAGTTTGGTATTAATCTTTGGTGCACTACTCCTTTGATAGGCCTAACCTGCTTCAAAAATTCAAGACTTGACGCTCGATATATTTCCAATAACTCTTGTCATCATTAGTCGCGCATTACACAAGTAAACCAAATCACGACACCTTTGCTACCTTGGTTTGTTTTTTTCAACTTGCTGGGAAACTCATACGAGATCAGATCCTTATTCCTGTTTACAACAATTACAAAAGTCAAGAATACAAATCGGGACATGTTAAGAATGAGTTCTAAATTCCATAATCGTGGTTGGTACAAAAGTTCCATGAGTTACATACATGCTTACAAATCGAGATCTGAATCAATTACCAAACTCGAACCGTTTCATACATCCAATATTCATGCTATGCCTAAGGTGTCTAAATTGTGATCATACTCAATGTTACAAGCTCTGTGTCTTACCTCATCTTTAGAAAGCTTAACATTGCTCCAAGAAAGCTTCACTATCAAGTCAGGTCCAGAAGTGTTGAGTTTTTTTCCCCGAAGCCATGTGTACATAAAAAGAAAAAACAAGCGTTAGAAGAATGAATCCGTATATGCAGCAATGCGAAATGCAGAGTGTACATCAATGTGATAATTGAGTTTGAACTTAAGTTAATGTAGAGCACCATGAGTTCAGGCTTCATATAAATGTGAAAGAAGGATTAATGAGAAGCTTAAAGTGTCTGGCATTATTTCATATATCAGAAAGGCAAAATCAGATATGGCAGACTTACCGCAAGCCATGATTTCAAATAACACAAGCAAATGATTGTCAATGATATTCCGTGTAGCTTATCGGATTCACAGCATCCTCCACAAGATGATTCCTGCAAACATAGAAAGAGGATACCAGGTGATGACAGAATTTTGCAGCAAAGTCACAAGACCAGATACCTCAAAGAGAATGTTAATTTCAATAGAAAAGAGGAAGAGTGAACAAGGAGGTCATTTCAGCATCAAGAGAATATATGTGCAGAGTCAACAAAGTTCAGAAAAATAGCAAGTCACGTTACTCTGAGTCAAAAGTTTGAAGGCGGTGAAAATAAAATTACAGGCAGTAAAAGTATGAGCTTATAGCAGTAAAAAAACTCAAAATTTTACAGGGGACCACAAGCTTTCTAGAAACTCTTCTTAAGAGCACTACAGAAAAACACAGAAGAATGACTCACCTTTCCCTTAGCCCCCACAACATATCAGCATAAAGAATTTGCGATTCCACCCACAACGGCCTGATTCACAGCTCACGGAAATCTCGTAAAATTTTGTTTGTCTTCTTCTCTCACACGTAGAAAGCACCTGAGCTCACCTATAAAAGAGGCAATGATTAGCAAGCAAAGGAGGAGAAAAACCCTAACAAAAAAAACGCATCTGAAAATTGTCACCAACAACACAGACCAAATTTCATTTTATCACAACAACAAAAAAAGCCGAAATCAAAAACACCATTACTCACCTTCCATAACAATGTGAACAAGCCGAATCCTCATCCAAACCACCTTCGAAAATGCACCACAAACCACCCTTCACGCCGTAATCAACCCCAACAACCGAAACCTCCAGCCAGCTCGCGAACCACCAAAGCTGCTAAAACAGAACATAACCTCATAAATCCCTTCTTCGTCCTCGAGACCCAACCATAAACAAATGTAACAAACAGAAACACAAACTCAGAAAACCGAATCAACCTCAGTCCCTTCCGAACAAACACAACTCACCATCAAAACCAGAACCATCAAAACGCAACCCCTTTCACAAACCGAGTCCAACCGAAATCACCCCAAAACTCAGAAGCGCGAATCCGAAAATCACCTCCGAGAAAGCTTCCGTGAAACCGAAATGAATCTTTGAAAACTCGTCTTGTTTTGAGGAAGCCGCCAACCCCGAAAGCACGGCCGAACCGAAGCTGTCCAGAAATCCGCCGCGAGATCGAAGCCAATTTGAACGAGACGGAGAAAGAACCGCGTGCGAAATTCAAAATTGAGAGAGATCACTATTGAGAATCGAAAAGGGTATTTTTTTTTCTTATCGTGTCTGAGAAATTGAAAGAGGCTCATGTGTTTGACCTTTTCTTTTCTAGCACTTTCAATAAATTTTTTTATTATTTTATTATTATTTTGTTTTCTAACATTTTTTTTAAGATTTTTATTTATATTTTTGACATCATCGGATCCTGGACCTTAACCCATAAGCCCGTTGAATTTGCATATGACTCCTACCACCAGCTTAAGTGATACACCCCTTTTCCATTAATTTTTTTTATTTATTATAAAACTTTGTTTTTTCTTTTCTTAAAATTTAATTTCTGATATTTGTTTTGATGGGAAGATCTTGATTCATACTTATGTAGTTCTGGATCTGTTATTATTCTTGCCTTAGTTTATTCTTTCATTTTCGATTATGTTTTTGGGCCGATGATATTATAAAAGGCCGTTTTTCGCCCGATTACATTTAATCGGTGATGAGCGGTCAATATGAGGCCCTCCTTGTAATTAATTTTTTCATTACTTTATTATTTCGATAAATGAGCATCAATTTAATTTATTCTTAAATTATTTATTCCATTTAATTATTTAATTCATTATTCATTATTTTATTTTTAATACAATTCAATTCAATTTATTTATTCATTTATTTTCGCATTCAAAAAGAAATTACGATTCGACTCCTTATAGAATGGTTCCCATTTTGAACCGATTCTAAGGCAGTTCACGAACAAAATTTTGTCGCGTCCCAAAAGGTCCAACGCCTTCGAATAGTTGCGCTCGATTAAAAGGTCCAACGCCTCCGAATAGTTGCGCTCGAAAAAAGGTCCAACGCCTTCAAATAGTTGCGTCCCGAATAAACAGGCTGAACGCCTTCGAATAGTTCAAAACACTGCACACACGCTTTCTCTTGGGCTAACTACAACGAGACCGCTTTATTTCTCGCAATCCCCTGTATTTATTTTGTATCCCTCTCCCCTTACTCTGTACGCATTTTATATTCCGCATCTTATTTAATTTCGAATCCTTGGTCCAACGCCAAGCGATTGCACTTTGCACACTCGCACTTTATTTTTCAGTTATTTTCGTTTATTAGGATCCGCCTATCTTTGCGAGCCGAGCGATTCGTGCCTCGCTAACAAAACTACAAAAATACACTCCATTTGCATTTACCCTTTAAACCTCAAAAACCAAAACATTTCGATTAGATCCAAACCCTTGATCCAACGTCAAGCGGTCTTAGGATAATAAAACACTTTAACAAAAACGAGAAGATTTGTACGCCACGAGCCTTAAGCGGTAGAAAGGGGGATAACGAGCTTTCGTTACTCGCTCCGATTATTTCGACGCAGGACACTCGTCTTGTTGGGCGAGATAAACTATCCATAGTCTTTAGTACATTTCAACTCCTAAACCCTTTCATCGACGAAAGGTAATAAAATCAACATCCATACCCTTAGTAGGCCGAACTACGAGGCTCTGACTTTCCCATTGCACGCGGGAGTACGTAGGCACGAGGATCTCCATCCTTTCCGAGCACCTAGGTTCAATCTAACTTATAATTCAACTCATTTCCCTCTAGCAAGCAATTCGTTTAAGCATAGACATCCTTTCGAGCGCGTTAACTTAGATGGTTCCCATCGAGTACATTGGATGTAGGGGGTGCTAATACCTTCCCCCTGCATAACCGACTCCCAAACCCAGGCAATGGTTCCGTTGACCTTTGTCCTCATCCTTTTCCTCCCGGGTTGTATCTATATCTCCCCTTTCCCTCTTCGGGAATCAATAGAATTAGGTGGCGACTCTTCAGTCCGTCCAGCGCGTGACTCCGTCCTTTCGGATCGCGTAAGGTCGTATTTTTCGGGGTACGACAGCTGGCGACTCTGCTGGGGATTGGTTCACCCCTATGCGAGTCAAGCCTAGTCTAGGTTCCCTTGCTTGTTTGGATGTTTGCTTTTATGCCTTGCTTGTTTATTTTTATCGCTTTCCTTATCGCATTCCATTTTATATATCTTGTGGCTCCTTGGTACTATAATTTGGATCGATACTTTGCAAAAGAATTTGAAGGAAAAGCTCTATACCCGGGCTTTCGAGTACAAACTTAAGTTAGCGAGGTTTTTTAGTATGGGCTCCCGAGAGAACCTCTCTCGTGGGTTGTCGATACGAAAACCTCACTCGGAGTAGATTTTAATGGAAATACTGACAACCGTCAAGCTCTTGGCGTGTGTGCTCAGTTATTTTCATTAAAGTCGTCGACTCTGAGTACCTTTAGAACCTTTTGGTTAAAACATCGGTTGATGGTTGCGTAGTATTGGGCACCAGGGTTCGCCCTCGCGTGGCTCGGTACGAAAACCTCACTTGGAATAGACTTACTCAATGGAGTTGATTGACTGTCAAGAATGTATGAAATTGACACGTGCATCAAACGGTTGAGAAAGTTCCATAACTCCAGGACTTTGTTTTAAACCTAGTGTCAGTGATCACGTAGTATGGACTCCCGAGAAAATCTGCTCTCGTGGGTTGTCGATACGAAGATCTCACCCAAAATAGATTCATGTGGCGGAGTCAATCAACCGTCATGCTTATGGCGCGTGTGATGAACAACCATATGAATTGATAACTTTGGGATCCCTAAAACCCTAGATTCTACCCAGTGAGTTCCTGATCAGAGTATCCTCCATCTGTACCTTGGACTCATGAGACCCTGATCTTGTGATCCTGGATTCTGACATTGCATATAATCTCATTTGCATCATTTATTCATCTTGCATTTCATTCCAAAATCCAAAAACTTATTTCATGTTCCTCCATCTTCAGTAAATCAAGCTGGTTTCCCGACGCCCATATCGAGCTAGACGACCGTATTTAACTCGAGCCAACACTAGAAGACTGATGGACGTGATTCAGGAAGAACAAGCTGCCATGAGGGAAGAGATTGACTCGGTCAAGGGCAAGATTGACCAGATTTATGAGACTTTGCAATCTTTGGCAAGAATGGAAGAACGTCGCGAAGATGCTGCCGCAATGAACAATGCTCAAGTGCAAGGATCTACCTCACGAGCAATGCCTTCAGTTCCCGTTCCAAATCCTTTGGTCTACGGTCTGCCTCCAGGTTTCACTCCTGCTGTTGAAGAGGTCACTTCCCAACCGATACCTGCTTCTGGTGTCACTATTGGTGCTATTCCTCAAGCTCAACCTATTCCAACTCAAGTCCAGTTTCCTCAAACTGAAGAGAATCATCAAGTTGAGTATGAGATGCATACTGTTGTTCCAATCACCAATCCTCATGTTGTTCAAGAGTCTGAAGCTATGAAGATGTGCCGCGAGTTGGCTGAAAAACTCCGAATCATGGAAGGACACAACTCAACCTCTTTGAGTGCCTCAGACATGTGCTTAGTTCCAGATGTTGTGATCCCTACTAAGTTCAAACTGCCGGAGTTTGAAAAATACAAAGGCCTCAGCTGTCCTGAGCTTCATTTGAGGATGTACTGCAGGAAAATGGCCGCTCATGCTAAAGATGACAAGCTCATGATCCATTGCTTCCAAGACAACCTGTCTGGAGCGTCTCTAGAATGGTACATGCAGCTCGTACGCAACAATGTTCGTACTTGGCTCGATTTATCTGATGCATTCAAAAAGAAATACAAGTACAACACTGACCTTGCTCCTAACCGTACTCAGCTTCAGAGTATGTCTCAAAAGGAGAGCGAATCCTTTAAGGAGTGTGCCCAACGCTGGAGAGAGCTAGCCGCCAGAGTGTATCCTCCATTGGTTGACCGTGAATTGATCGACATCTTCATGGGTACCCTACAGGGGCAATACTACGAGAAGCTGATCAGCAGCGTATCTTCTGGTTTCTCAGACATGGTAATGGTCGGAGAAAGAATTGAGGAAGGTTTGAAAAGCGGAAAAATCCAAGGAGGTTCTAGCAGCCAGAACAATGCCAAGAAGCCTTTCAACGGGTATAAAAAGGGCGAAACAAATGCCATTTCTGATGCAAGTGGGAATTTTCAACAGAGCGCACCTGCACCAGTTCCCTACTACCAACATCCCTATGTTGCTGCTGCACAATATGCTCCTATGCCATATCAGCCAGTTCCTCCAATGCCTTATCAGCAGGCCTTTCAAAACCTATTTCCGCCTCAGATGATTCACCAACCACGTCCACCTCCAATGGTTGCAGCTGCCCAGTATGCACCCAATCCATACCAGCAATAGGCTTATCCACCACGGCCTGGTCAACAGCAACAACGCGCTCCTCAACAGCGTCCACCATATCAGCCAAGAAGACCTGAAAGAACCTTTGATCCCTTGCCTATGACACATTCTGAAATCTTTAATCAGATGATGGCAAAGGGAACTCTTGTTTTAAAAGACTTGCCACCACAAACTGGTACTGCCCGAGACTATGATGCCAATGCTCGCTGTGAGTATCACAAGGGTGCTCCAGGTCACACACTCGATAACTGCAAATCGTTCAAGCACAAGATTCAAGATCTGATCGACTCTAAGGATCTCACCTTCACTCCGAGAAATCCAAATGTCCAGAACGATCCCATGCCGTCACACGGTGCCAACAAGTGAAGACATCTGAAGAGTTTGTTGAAGACCAAGCTGAGTAGTCTCCAACTTTGAAGCATTCAATCAAGAGAAGTTCATTCCTAAAATCAAGGCAGCCATTTCCAATTATTCTCGCATTCCTGTTTGTTTTGTAATGTTTGTTTAAGTACTATTTGCTCTGAACATTGTTATCTGTACTTGGTTTTGTTAATATTATGTTTATGCATGATTTGAATCAATCTATTCGCATTCGCTCATCATTTATCATTTATCACAAAATCACAAAAAATATTCTCTCACTTCACTTTAGCAAATATTTGAGGGAGGATGATAAAAACGAAATACCCATAACTGTTGCGGTATGCTTTCGGATAAAACCTTGTCAATGATGTACAGGCATTCTTTCAAATCCCCAAACACTGGAGATATAAGGAGTTAATCCCTAGTCAACCACTTCGAGCCTAGAAGTAGGAGTTTCTTTCGGATACAACCCTTACATTTAACCCGGGGCAGGGTAGTTGTTCAGTTAACCTGACTACACCTTCGAATCGCAAGATGAGACATCCCGTCGGAGGACCATCAACAAATGACTTGGCAGTCATAGTATTCAAACAAAAGAAAAGAAAAGAAAAGAAAAAACACTAAGTTGAGCACCCGAAGGGAGACTTAGTCAGAAAAAAAATCAAAAGAGGAGCTCGAATCCTCAGCAAAAACAAAGCAAAGATCAGGTGACCACCAAAACCAAAATCAAAGGGTCACCAACAACAAAAAAGATGACTGCCATTCTCAACCGAACTTTGAAGCTTCATCTTCACTCTTGCAAAGTCAAAACAAATACATATGCAAAGTTAACTGAACGTAGGACTAGAGAACATCACGAAGAAGGGACGGGTACAAATCAAACTTTGAGCCTTATATCCTTTGTTTCTCAAAACCATTAACCAGACCACGTTACAACCCTCAAAAGTCCTAATTGAGGCAAGGTTTATTTTGAAAGCATGCTACCAACAAGGTTGCGTAAATTGACTCCCATATATTTGCTAATCTTCAAAACTCGATTGCACATTATTCTTGCTGCATTTTTCACGCACTTTCTAAATCAGCACCTCGTTTGGGCCAACGGTCCATCCGTCACACTATCACAATCATTCAAATAAATTGACTTTTTCAAAACTTACATGAACTTTACATTAACACTACTATTTGTGTATGAACAATTTAATTGCAAATCAGTGCTTGACATCAGTGCAATCCCAACAAGGGGAAATCAAAACAAGAAACTTGAACTTCATTTCCAACATGAATCAAGACTACTACAGCAGCCCAATCAGGGGCAAATTATCTTCCAACAGCTCAATCAGGGGCAGGCGCTTACCAAATCCAGACTCTGGGGCGGATCATTGTCAAAGCTTCCCCGTCAATTTTATTTCTGATACCCTGCAGGCAGGGGCAAGCAAACAAGGAGCAAATCTTCCTATCTCTTCTCCTCAGCTGAGGAAACAGACCTTGCTAGACGTTGACAACCATTCAAAGCAAATCAGTCTTCATGTGACAATCAAGTCGCTTCGCTCATCAGCAGATAACCAAATTTGGAGCTTTCAAATCCATCTTCTGATCGTACATCGTCGAAGATCGAGTGTCGGGGAATCAAGCCCTCCACCCACCCAAAGTCCAATCATTATTGGCAACTACCAGACCAAAAGTCCACCAAGCTGGCACCTTCCAATCACTCATATGCATCATTATACATCATTAACGTCATAAGCATCATTTACATCAATCATTTGCAACAAGTGCATCATATGTATACCCAAAAAAAAAAACAGACTTTTTATTTTCCCCAACAGTTTCAACTTACATCTCAGTGCATAAAACATTTGCATTGTATCTCCATCCCTATGGAATACCATTTCAAAATAATCAAGCATAGTCGCATAACTCAGGATCCAGGATCAACCCAGGATTCCAGGCCTTCCCCAACGGAGGTCAGGATTCAGGGCCAACCGAAGATTCCAAGGATATTCCTAGGTGTTATTCAGTGGACGTCCTGGTGGATATTTCTCTTCCAGATTGTTTAATTTTCTGTTACTCGTCATCCTTTTGATGTCGGGGTCGCCTTATCATCCTTTTGGTGATAGCGATTATTTAATTTTCTGTTACTCGTCATCCTTTTGGTGTCGGGATCGCTTTATCATCCTTTTGGTGATAGCGATTATTTAATTTTCTGTTACTCGTCATCCTTTTGGTGTCGGGATCGCTTTATCATCCTTTTGGTGATAGCGATTATTTAATTTTCTGTTACTCGTCATCCTTTTGGTGTCGGGATCGCTTTATCATCCTTTTGGTGATAGCGATTATTTAATTTTCTGTTACTCGTCATTCTTTTGGTGTCGGGATCGCTTTATCATCCTTTTGTTGATAGCGATTATTTAATTTTCTGTTACTCGTCATCCTTTTGATGTCGGGGTCGCCTTATCATCCTTTTGTTGATAGCGATTATTTAATTTTCTGTTACTCGTCACCCTTTTGATGTCGGGGTCGCCTTATCATCCTTTTGTTGATAGCGATTATTTTACTCGTCATCCTTTTGATGTCGGGGTCGCTTTATCATCCTTTTGGTGATAACGATTTTATTTTCAGTTACTCGCTTTATCATCCGTTGATGATAAGTTGATTTATTTTGTCAATTTATTTCTTGATGTGTCACCCATCATTTCCAATTATTTCATTTGTCGGACAAATTTGGAGTCTGTTAATATCTAATTATCTTATACCTTGAAAGATTGAATGCGAGCCAGTTCATCTTACTCGGTCTAAGCCAATTCGATAGGGGCATCTGTCATACCCCAAATTCGTCCTACTTTTCTTTTATTCTAAAGGATCATCTGGCATGTTGACATGATCTTCTAAGAATTAGACCATGAAGTCTTGTTTATGCTTATTGTGAACTAAAAAGTTTGTGTAGATGCATTGGGGTCAGGGCTGGATTAATTAATGTTGGTTTTAGCATTTCAAAGTAGTCTTGGGACTATATGTTTTAGAGTATTTGCCAAGATTTTCTCAAGATGACTTTGGGCCCAGATTTTAGGTCATGGTCCGTTTCAAGAGTTCTCATAAAGCGCGTTTCAAAACATGGATAAAGCAAGCGATATCACATTGGTGCTGCTTTGCTAGTTCAAAGAATCTCAGACATTTTGTGCATTAGTGATGATAAGTGATATGAAAGGTTTAGAACATTTTCAAGGCTCATTTGCGTTAATTTATTTGGATTGTGTTCACATTATAAAGGTTCATGATATCATCTTAAGTTGTGTGGATTCGATGATTTATTGATTTTGAATGTAGTTTCAAGAGTGTGGTTTTTCAAATGAGATTTGCAAGAAATCATGTTGGATGTGAATCCATTCTATAACAATTTTAAATTGGATTCAATATATCATGTGAGGGTTTTAGTTCATTTGAAGTGGCATTGAAAGGCAATATTCCATTAAGGATAAATTTAGGATTAAGGTGGATTATAATTCAAGAAATTGGAAATGAACACTTATACTTTAAGTGGCTTGTGCTATACACATGCTTAAGAAGACTTGGAATTCTCAAGCCATAATTAAGTGGGTGCCTAGTTGATTGTAAGATGGTCATTCTTCAACATGAGTTTAGAAAAATATTTCAAGGTTGTTCAAGCCATGTTTCAAAATCAGTTAGCTAGAACCTGTGAGGTCACGTTTTGTACTAAAGAATTCATACTGCAAGTTCAAAAAAAGAGGTGATAAATTGAATGATCATAAGTGATACAAGTTCAAGTCAAGACAGGGCTAACTAGCATTGATGGATTCAAGGTCATTCAAATTCTCAAGACACAAGTGAATATAAAAAAGATGCCAAGTATTACAAACTCCAAACTACCATCAAGCATCAAGCTGATACAAGATCCTTATGCCAAGACTTGGACATAATCACAGTTAGTCCTAGAAGAATAAATCCTAATCCTACAAGTTACATCCAAGAATATAAATCCAAAGTCTACAAGATAGATACAAGATTCAATGTTACATATAATTTCTTAATGGATTTCGTGAACCAAGTTTCTTCAAGTGCTTCATTAGATACGACCCTCATGTGTTTAAGCTACTAAATTCTTCTCATCCTTCTAATAATTGCCAACTGCAACCTGTAAATAATGCTTCTCAAGTCAGTACAAGTACCTCAATGTCTCAAGGCTCTATGGATTCAGCAAGTGTATTAGCAGATGCTTACTGCTACTGCATCTTCTCAGTGTAAAACATCAGAGCCACCATCTGGTTCCCCTTGCCCGATCCAGTTATTCGAGTGAGTTTCGTGGGAGGCACATCTGTTAGAAATTCAGCTTCAAGTCTTCAAAGGTGGAACTGAAGTAGAAATTCATTATGCAACATTTGAATGTGCATTCTGCAATTCTGAGTTTGGTATTAATCTTTGGTGCACTACTCCTTTGATAGGCCTAACCTGCTTCAAAAATTCAAGACTTGACGCTCGATATATTTCCAATAACTCTTGTCATCAATAGTCGCGCATTACACAAGTAAACCAAATCACGACACCTTTGCTACCTTGGTTTGTTTTTTTCAACTTGCTGGGAAACTCATACGAGATCAGATCCTTATTCCTGTTTACAACAATTACAAAAGTCAAGAATACAAATCGGGACATGTTAAGAATGAGTTCTAAATTCCATAATCGTGGTTGGTACAAAAGTTCCATGAGTTACATACATGCTTACAAATCGAGATCTGAATCAATTACCAAACTCGAACCGTTTCATACATCCAATATTCATGCTATGCCTAAGGTGTCTAAATTGTGATCATACTCAATGTTACAAGCTCTGTGTCTTACCTCATCTTTAGAAAGCTTAACATTGCTCCAAGAAAGCTTCACTATCAAGTCAGGTCCAGAAGTGTTGAGTTTTTTTCCCCGAAGCCATGTGTACATAAAAAGAAAAAACAAGCGTTAGAAGAATGAATCCGTATATGCAGCAATGCGAAATGCAGAGTGTACATCAATGTGATAATTGAGTTTGAACTTAAGTTAATGTAGAGCACCATGAGTTCAGGCTTCATATAAATGTGAAAGAAGGATTAATGAGAAGCTTAAAGTGTCTGGCATTATTTCATATATCAGAAAGGCAAAATCAGATATGGCAGACTTACCGCAAGCCATGATTTCAAATAACACAAGCAAATGATTGTCAATGATATTCCGTGTAGCTTATCGGATTCACAGCATCCTCCACAAGATGATTCCTGCAAACATAGAAAGAGGATACCAGGTGATGACAGAATTTTGCAGCAAAGTCACAAGACCAGATACCTCAAAGAGAATGTTAATTTCAATAGAAAAGAGGAAGAGTGAACAAGGAGGTCATTTCAGCATCAAGAGAATATATGTGCAGAGTCAACAAAGTTCAGAAAAATAGCAAGTCACGTTACTCTGAGTCAAAAGTTTGAAGGCGGTGAAAATAAAATTACAGGCAGTAAAAGTATGAGCTTATAGCAGTAAAAAAACTCAAAATTTTACAGGGGACCACAAGCTTTCTAGAAACTCTTCTTAAGAGCACTACAGACAAACACAGAAGAATGACTCACCTTTCCCTTGGCCCCCACAACGTATCAGCATAAAGAATTTGCGATTCCACCCACAACGGCCTGATTCACAGCTCACGGAAATCTCGTAAAATTTTGTTTGTCTTCTTCTCTCACACGTAGAAAGCACCCGAGCTCACCTATAAAAGAGGCAATGATTAGCAAGCAAAGGAGGAGAAAAACCCTAACAAAAAAAACGCATCTGAAAATTGTCACCAACAACACAGACCAAATTTCATTTTATCACAACAACAAAAAAAGCCGAAATCAAAAACACCATTACTCACCTTCCATAACAATGTGAACAAGCCGAATCCGCATCCAAACCACCTTCGAAAATGTACCACAAACCACCCTTCACGCCGTAATCAACCCCAACAACCGAAACCTCCAGCCAGCTCGCGAACCACCAAAGCTGCTAAAACAGAACATAACCTCATAAATCCCTTCTTCGTCCTCGAGACCCAACCATAAACAAATGTAACACACAGAAACACAAACTCAGAAAACCGAATCAACCTCAGTCCCTTCCGAACAATACCAACTCACCATCAAAACCAGAACCATCAAAACGCAACCCCTTTCACAAACCGAGTCCAACCGAAATCACCCCAAAACTCAGAAGCGCGAATCCGAAAATCACCTCCGAGAAAGCTTCCGTGAAACCGAAATGAATCTTTGAAAACTCGTCTTGTTTTGAGGAAGCCGCCAACCCCGAAAGCACGGCCAAACCGAAGCTGTCCAGAAATCCGCCGCGAGATCGAAGCCAATTTGAACGAGACGGAGAAAGAACCGCGTGCGAAATTCAGAATTGAGAGAGATCACTATTGAGAATCGAAAAGGGTATTTTTTTTTCTTATCGTGTCTGAGAAATTGAAAGAGGCTCATGTGTTTGACCTTTTCTTTTCTAGAACTTTCAATAAAATTTTTTATTATTTTATTATTATTTTGTTTTCTAACATTTTTTTTAAGATTTTTATTTATATTTTTGACATCATCGGATCCTGGACCTTAACCCATAAGCCCGTTGAATTTGCATATGACTCCTACCACCAGCTTAAGTGATACACCCCTTTTCCATTAATTTTTTTTATTTATTATAAAACTTTGTTTTTTCTTTTCTTAAAATTTAATTTCTGATATTTGTTTTGATGGGAAGATCTTGATTCATACTTATGTAGTTCTGGATCTGTTATTATTCTTGCCTTAGTTTATTCTTTCATTTTCGATTATGTTTTTGGGCCGATGATATTATAAAAGGCCGTTTTTCGCCCGATTACATTTAATCGGTGATGAGCGGTCAATATGAGGCCCTCCTTGTAATTAATTTTTTCATTACTTTATTATTTCGATAAATGAGCATCAATTTAATTTATTCTTAAATTATTTATTCCATTTAATTATTTAATTCATTATTCATTATTTTATTTTTAATACAATTCAATTCAATTTATTTATTCATTTATTTTCGCATTCAAAAAGAAATTACGATTCGAATCCTTATAGAATGGTTCCCATTTTGAACCGATTCTAAGGCAGTTCACGAACAAAATTTTGTCGCGTCCCAAAAGGTCCAACGCCTTCGAATAGTTGCGCTCGATTAAAAGGTCCAACGCCTCCGAATAGTTGCGCTCGAAAAAAGGTCCAACGCCTTCAAATAGTTGCGTCCCGAATAAACAGGCTGAACGCCTTCGAATAGTTCAAAACACTGCACACACGCTTTCTCTTGGGCTAACTACAACGAGACCGCTTTATTTCTCGCAATCCCCTGTATTTATTTTGTATCCCTCTCCCCTTACTCTGTACGCATTTTATTTTCCGCATCTTATTTAATTTCGAATCCTTGGTCCAACGCCAAGCGATTGCACTTTGCACACTCGCACTTTATTTTTCAGTTATTTTCGTTTATTAGGATCCGCCTATCTTTGCGAGCCGAGCGATTCGTGCCTCGCTAACAAAACTACAAAAATACACTCCATTTGCATTTACCCTTTAAACCTCAAAAACCAAAACATTTCGATTAGATCCAAACCCTTGATCCAACGTCAAGCGGTCTTAGGATAATAAAACACTTTAACAAAAACGAGAAGATTTGTACGCCACGAGCCTTAAGCGGTAGAAAGGGGGATAACGAGCTTTCGTTACTCGCTCCGATTATTTCGACGCAGGACACTCGTCTTGTTGGGCGAGATAAACTATCCATAGTCTTTAGTACATTTCAACTCCTAAACCCTTTCATCGACGAAAGGTAATAAAATCAACATCCATACCCTTAGTAGGCCGAACTACGAGGCTCTGACTTTCCCATTGCACGCGGGAGTACGTAGGCACGAGGATCTCCATCCTTGCCGAATTCAACTCATTTCCCTCTAGCAAGCAATTCGTTTAAGCATAGACATCCTTTCGAGCGCGTTAACTTAGATGGTTCCCATCGAGTACGATGGATGTAGGGGGTGCTAATACCTTCCCCCTGCATAACCGACTCCCGAACCCAGGCAATGGTTCCGTTGACCTTTGTCCTCATCCTTTTCCTCCCGGGTTGTATCTATATCTCCCCTTTCCCTCTTCGGGAATAAATAGAATTAGGTGGCGACTCTTCAGTCCGTCCAGCGCGTGACTCCGTCCTTTCGGATCGCGTAAGGTCGTATTTTTCGGGGTACGACAACAGTGAGAACACACAGCCGTGAACTCACTGGAGAATGAATAGAGTCGCCAGCTAGGCATTTTTATCCCGGAGGAAAGGCAATGCTGCATAGACCTAGAAAGATATGGATAAGACGGTTGCGAACCAGAGAGACTGAGAAAGGGGGTTGGTTACAACCTGGGAAGGTATTAGCACCCAGATTGTCCGCCGTACTCGACGGGATCCACACTTAAAATATTTGTGCTTTAAAGGGGTAGTGTCAGTGCAATTTGTGTATAAATGAGCTGGAAAAGATATACAGGTGTCAGTGTAAAGTGTATAAGTGATGTGAAGTATGAAAGTGTCAGTGTAAGAACAAGAGTGAAATGCTCAGGAGTATGAGGCTTAAAGAATAAAGCTGGAAAGAGGGAGAATATACTGAGACTTTTGTTCGATAACTGTTAAGTTATGCCTACGTATCCTCTCGTGCAATGAGGAAGTCAGAACACCGTAGTTCGACCCAAAGAGACTGAAAGGTGAATTGACTTGTGAACTGCTTACTTGCCTATGCTCAAGTGTATGATCTGTCTGGCACAGATGCAAACTGTCTTGCATTAGACGGAAGAAGCAAGTTCTCGGTTGTGAGTGAATGAGATGAGAAAAGAATCCCGAAGGAGACGATTATTGTTTGTTTTGAGTTTTCAGTCTTTTATTGCTTTTGGATTTTTGTCATAAGTTAATGAGCTTAAGTCTAAACCAATGGATTAGTAAACTCATCACATCTTCCCTCTGATTAGGGGTAATGAGAATACCTTAAGTGTGAAGTCAGATTCTCACACTTAATCACCTTTGGGGTAGGATTAAGATCATTAACCTACTTGTGATTATTTAGATGTTTTTGTGTTTTTTTTAGTGTTAAGTAATGAGGTTAAGCCATAATCAGGGATTTAACAGACTCATTACACCATCCTAATAGAAGGATAATAGATGAGAATGTTTAAGCTGAGGAAGGCTCCTCAACTTAATCCATGATTAGGGATTAAACTCATGACAAAACAAGCCTTTGATTAAGTAGATTTTATTTAATGGTATGATGATGAAGTGAGTTTTATGATTTGTAAGACAACTTGAGGGGGACTTGTCCATTAACACTAGGGTTAGTCCTTCTTAACCAATTAAGGAAGAATTAGAACCCTAATGCAAGGCCCAAGTTACAAGTGTGATGTCTTGATACTTATTAAGTGAATTGATTAAGAGATTTAAACACAATAAGGGTTCAACACTTAGGATTAAAGTTATACACTCCATCCTAAGAGAAGGATGCAGGCATAAGCTTAATCACAAAGCCTTAAAGCCTTTAGGGTTTAGTCCCTGATTATGAGGTGAGAAGAGATGACTCAAAAGAGACACAAAGGTAAAAACTAAAAGGGGAGACTAATCAAAACCCTAATCATTGTCATGCTTGGTTGTTCCTAAGGTTTGTGAGGTTTTCGAGAGAAGATCTTCAATGGAACCACCAGGAAGCAGATGAAAGGATCAAGAGAAGCAAAGTAACTTGCTTCATTCAAGAAGTCAAGTCACTTGAAGAAAGAAAGTGGGAAGAAGAAGAATGAGCAAGCTCAAACTCAAACACATATAAAAATGCAGCATGGATGCAAGAGAGAGATGAGAAGAAAGTATGAGAAGTGAAGGCAAATCCACTTCTCAGAATCACTTACCACCTGAAAGGTTAGAAAGGAAATGCAATGCAATGCAAAATGGGATGGAATGACATGATTCAAACCAAAACCAGAAGCACATATGTGATGCTAATGATGCTATGAGATGCTACAAACATGAGGCAGCACAAGGGAATGATCATACAAGTTCATGAATGCAAATGGAGCAAGTTAGGGAACATGAACATACATGAAAAGTTATGAAGTGCACATGGCATACAACATGGCAAATACATGATACAATGATCAAACATGCTTTCAATATGTCTTATGATGTCAAATGAATCACATGGAAGCATGGAATGTCATGGCAAGTCATGCTATGCAAGAGAATGCAATATGGATGCATATGGAAGCCCAAATTAGGGTTTATGAACCATACATCAAACAAAAACCAAAATCAGAAGCAAACAACATTACAAAAAATTGCAAATGCACTCAAAGGACCCCTAATCCTATACTAAACCAATGCCCAAAGGAGAGGTCTCAACTCCTAACCACTTTCAAGATATGAATTTCTAAAGGTTTCTAGGGTTTTAGGGTTTCTAAACAAGAAAATTGTCAAACAAATGGAAAATGAAAGATCAAATCATGGCCATTTAATCTCAAAAACTACATGCTAAACACAATGCAATGCAATAAGAATCAATGTCCAACTCTTCATGGATAGGCAGAAATGATTTTTGGAACTTTGGATCAAATTAATGCATAAAAATGATTTTAATTCAATGAAAAATTCTCAAAATGCATCAAGATCAAAAAAGAAATTTGGTTTGAAGGTTGGACAATGTTTCTAAATGTCCTAGAACATTTCATGAATTTTTTGGTGATTTTTAAATACCTAAAAGTATTTTCAATAAATTAATTTTCATTAATCAATTAAAAATAATCTTTTAAATATTTTAAAATACTTTTTAAATGCTAAAAATGAAAATAAAAATATTTTGTGTTTTTAAAAATTAATGAAACTCTTGACAAAAAGTTTCATAATTTTTAAAACATTTTTGCTATTTTTAATAAATTATACAAAACAAATATGAAATAAATGAATAAAAATAAAGAAAATGGAAAAGTCAACAGAATGGAAGGCTGGGATTGATCCTGGGTTTGAAACTGCTGACCACGCGCGCTATCCAAGGGCTGTGGTTGGTTCAGATTAAATTAATTTAATTAAGATTAATTAAAACTAACTAAAGGGATTAGGGCTAACTGAGTGAATCCAGGCCACACATGCGCGCGGGAGGTCAACACAGTCAAACAATCCAACGCCCAAGATTCAAATGGAATTAATTACAGGGATTAGGGCTAATTAAACTCAGGTGACCGGAGGGGAGCTCCGGTCATCTTCCCCGGCGACCCCAAAACCCTAAAACATGATTCAGGCCACTATTCTTCAAATTAATGCCAGGGAAATGATCCTCTAACAACCTAGGTCATGAATCCATCCTCAAACATTATTTAAACCACAAGAAACAAGCAAATCGAAGGAAAGAAATTTCACGGGTGAAATTTCAGAACAGCAATACAAACTCATCTCTCACTCATTTCCAATTCTAAAACCATCCCCATGATCAGCAAGACATAAGCAACCAGTTTATAACTTAAAATGCAAGCTTTGGGAGAAAATGTTCATGTTCATACCTGAGCTGGAAAGCTTCAATACTGAGCTTCCAGAGCCTCCTTTGCGTGCAAATGAACTTCTTTGACTCCCCTGATGCTAATGGAAGGCTTGGAATGAGCTTAGACAAGCTGCTTTGAGAAATCCAGTTCTGGTGTAGCAGAAAATGGAGTTTGTGTGTGAGTGGTTTCAAGCTCTGTTAATGGTTGATTATGGTTCCTTTTGATGTGCTTGACTTGTTGGTGAAAAGAGTTTGGATGTTTGGTGGCTGTATAATGAGATTCGAAAAGAGAAAAGTTTTGGACAGTTTTGTGATATGCTGTGTTCTGGCCAGCTTCAATGCCCAATGCTTTGCTATATCATCTCCAACTTGTGTGGATAGACTGTGAGGCAGGTCAGTAGGGTGGCTGAGCACTGTGCCAAGAGTATGGGAGCCTTTTGCAAAAAGGTCAAGTTTGTGTCCTTGAGAGTATGGGCCATGGCAGCAGCAGGTTCAAGTCATGTCTTGCTCCAGCTTGAGTTGAGGAGGGCCCTTGGATTGTTTGTAGCTGACTGCAACATGTGGATGACAAGCTATACTAGCTTTTGCAACTTGACAACTTGTGTTTCCTCATGATTTTGTGCCATACACATGAAACAATGCTTGCTGAATTTTGTAGCATAACACTTCTTTTAGTCATGGCAATGCTTAAAAATCAGCTAGAGACCACATAATTCCTTGGTGAATGGTTTTGCCAAGAATCCCCCCTTTTGCACTCTTATGAAAAATGCTTTATGGAACTTTAAAAATCAAGGCAAGCCATCCAAAATTCCTTGGGCCAAATCTGTTTTTGGGGTCATGTGTGATCATGTAATGCAGCTTTGAAGTCATTTTGAAGTCACTAGAATGCTTGGTTCATGAAATTGCAAGTTTTCCTTTTAGTGCATAACTTGAAAATTAGTGATTTTTGCCCACTTTAACACACCATAACTTTTGATCCAAGATGAATTAGATCATGTTCTTGTACTTTTTGAAAAGGGAAAGATCTAGTCTACAACTTTCATGACCAAAGTTTTTTCATTTGAAGCATTTTTGGATCAAAAAGCAAGGCTTGAAAAATGGCATAAAATGACATATTCTTGAAAAGTCAACTATGCCCAAAAAAGTCAACTTTGCAAAAACTTCAAATTCTTGAATTTTGTGAACTTCAACCTTCTTCCATGATCAAATAAAGATCATATACACTCAAAATGATGAAGATCACCCCTTGGTTGGGTCATTGGGGGCCTCAGATGCCCTGATTTTGCACTGACTTGTCTGAAAAGTCAACTCTTGATCAGATGACTTCCCCATGGAATTTCTTCATGAAAATTGATATGCATACTCCCTATACCATATAGAGACCAATGGAAACAAGAATGACCAAAAAATTTGGAGTTATGGCCTTTGAAACCAAAACCCTAATTTTAGGTCAACTGTGCAGTCAAACTTGGCTCTGCATCCATACCAATCCCATTTCTTGTGATTCTCTTGCATTTTTGGCTTTGAGAGGATGTAATATGATATAAGAACACACATGGATCCCTTTGAAGTGATTGGTGGCCTTTGGAGTGGCTCAAGAAGCTCTTGGATTGCTCAAATCACAAACCCTAGGTGCAGATGACTTAGAATCTATGCAGTGAATCAAAAAAATGAGATATGAGATGATATGGTTGTGTTTATGTATATGAAATGATCACAAGCCATGGTGTGAGATGGGTGAGGGCAAATTTGGGGTGTTTACAGTATGCATTCTTGTGCTGGGGTATTCTTTGTGAATTCGTTGTAGCATCGTGTGCTCATGTGGAGTGTGAGCGATGACTACAACAAGGTCGTGTGCCCATATGGGGTATGAGTGATCAGATTATGTGCCCATGTGGGGTGTGAGCAATCTAGAAACATCGTGTGCCCATGTGGGGTGTAAGCGATGGGCGATTTATTCACATTGATTGTGTGCCCATGTGGGGTGTGAGCAATCGGATTTTGTGCCCGTGTGGGGTGTGAGCAATCCATAAACATTGTGTGCCCATGTGGGGTGTGAGAAATGGGGAACATCGTGTGCCCTACGGGGAGTTACTTTAGGTAACATGCGATAATTCCATTTGGTTCCTGAGAGAACCTGCTGAAATGTTGAGTCGGTACCGCATTTGCATCTGCATAGAGTCGTGTGTCGTTCTCTATGAGTTGCATTTTTATCATTTTAATTATGATATGAAGAAATAAACATGAATGTGCATATGTTTATTTGGAGCGTTATGGAGATGATAATATGTGTGATGAAACATACTTGCTGGTATATATGCATGTTTGATATATGTATATGTATGTGATTTATACATTTGTAATGTATATGTGCGATTAAACATAGCTAGACGTATGTTTATGCGGAATGAATAGAATTGAGGAATAAACATAAATAATATGAGTTACGTGAATTAGTGAATTGGTGCATGATGAACATGCTTGATTTGTGTATGTACATGTTGCGATGTGTATAGGTGATGAGGAATGAAATGTGTGGTGAGAATATGCTTTATGTGCATTTTATATGTTGAGATATATAATTATATGCAATATTATTATGATAATGTTTCTCACCCTTCTGCTGTTTTATGATGCTCTATGAGGCATTGCAGAGTAGGTTGCTAGATGATAGTTTTGTGAAGTTCGTCTTCATCTTTTGGTCGGTCGGCTCTGATATGTAGCACCGGGTAGCTAGGATTTGGCTTGATGCCTTTTGTGGATACATTTGTATATGTATTTTGATGTGAAATGTTTTATGTAAACATGGAGTATTTTGGTGATTCAAACTTGCAGATATATTTATGATAAATATATAAGTTTGAAATTGTTATGTTTTGTTTCCGCTGTTTAATGAATTGATGTATACGGGTGTAAGGATGAAATCCTTGTGTATGTAAGTTACCCCGTTTGTTGCATATCTTTATTGAGCAGGTGTTGTATGTTTTTAAATTCAAGTATAATGTGGCATTGCTCTTTTATACCGTTTTTCAAATATACTCTGATGAAATTTTAATATGTGCCTAAGTGAATTAATTGCTTATTTGGGGTATAGAAAGGGGGTGTTACATTAAGTGGTATAAGAGCCAGTGTTCGAGTCAGTTGTGTCTGTCTTGATGTTGTTGTGATTGAACTTTTGTTTAATCTTGTATTTGTCTTTGGGAATGATCAAAATATGGATGGTAGAAATGACAATGCGATGGCTGCTGCTTTGAAAGAAATGGCTAGGGCGGTGCAGGGAGCGCCAAATGTGAATGCGAATGATGAGTTCATGAAGAATGAACCGCCGGTATTCAAAGGAAGATTTGATCCAGATGGTGCTCAGAATTGGTTGAAGGAGATTGAGAGAATCTTCAGAGTCATGGATTGTGCTGAAGAGAGTAAGGTGAGGCTTGGTTCTCACATACTGAAGGAAGAAGCCGATGATTGGTGGGTCGGTAGAAGTCAAACTCTTGAGGAGAATGATGAAGAGATAACTTGGGAAGTTTTTCGTACTGAATTCTTAGGGAAGTACTACCCTGAGACTGTGAAAGGAAAGAAGGAGATGGAATTCCTTGAGCTGAAGCAAGGTAGTATGTCAGTGGTTGACTATACTGCTAAATTTGTGGAATTGCTTCAGTTTCATCCTTACTATGTTGCTGCTACTACTGAGTTTTCTAAGTGCATTAAGTATGAGAATGTCTTGCGTCCTGAGATTAAGCAAGTTGTGGGATATCAGAGAATCAGAAGGTTTTCAGATTTGACTGAATGTTGTAGAATTTTTGAAGAAGATAGCAGAGCTCGTTCTACACATTACAAGAGTGTGAATGAGAGGAAAGGGAAGCAACAAGCTAGAAGTGGACCTTATGTGACACCCGCTGATAAGGGAAAACATAGGGGAAACTTTTGTAGGAGATCTGGTGGAGGGAGTTCTGGTCCTGTTAAGTGTTACAAGTGTGGCGATTTAGGCCACAAGTCCTTTGAGTGTGGGAAGAATATTGTGAAATGTTCAAACTGTGGGGGTCTTGGACATGCTACTACCGAGTGTAGGAGGAATGTTGTGAAATGCTTCAATTATGGGGAAGTTGGTCCCATTAGTACTAAGTGTACTAAGCCGAAGCAAGCTCAGGCGGGCGGAAAGGTGTTTGCATTAGCAGGGAAGGATACTACTAGTGCAGACCGTTTGATTAAAGGTGCATGCTTTATTAATAGTATGCCTTTAGTTACTATTATTGATATGGGAGCGACTCATTCGTTCATTTCTCTTGAGTGCGCTAAGAGTTTGAATTTGTTTATGTCTTCTTGGGGTGGTGAGATGGTTATTGAGACTCCTGCTTCAGGGTCGGTAACTACTTCTTTGGTGTGTGTAAGTTGTTCTTTGACCATGTATGGTAAAGACTTTGTTATGGATTTAATTTGTGTACCGTTGGATGGTTTGGACGTGATCTTGGGTATGAACTGGTTGCAATTTAATAGAGTTCATATAGATTGATATCATAAGTTAGTAAGGTTTCCTTCTTTGAATGACGATGAAGAAGAGAGTTTCCTATCCACGAAAGAGTTGAAGAAACTTTTAGTGGACGAAGTTCAATTGTTTGGTTTGTTTGCATCGTGGTCAGTGGACGGAGAAGTGGAGATAAGTAGGTTTCCAGTGGTGTGTGATTTTCCAGAAGTGTTTCTGGACGATATTAAGGATGTACCGCCGGAAAGAGAGGTTGAGTTTTCTATTGATCTAGTTCTGGGTACTAGACCGATTTCGATGGCACCGTATCGTATGTCAGCTTCAGAGTTGGTAGAATTGAAAAAGAAATTGAATGACTTGTTGGACAAGAGGTTTGTTAGGCCGAGTGTTTCTCCATGGGGTGCACCGATATTGTTAGTAAAGAAGAAGGACGGAAGCATGCGGTTATGTATTGATTATCGACAGTTGAATAAGGTGACAATTAAGAACAAGTATCCGCTTCCGAGGATCGATGATTTGTTGGATCAATTGGTTGGTGCGTGTGTTTTTAGTAAGATTGATTTGAGATCAGGATATCACCAGATTCGTGTGAAAGAAGAGGATATTCAAAAGACGGCTTTTAGGACACAGTATGGTCATTACGAGTATTCTGTGATGCCATTCGGAGTTTATAATGCGTCGGGTGTGTTTATGGAATACATGAATCGTATTTTCCATGAACAGTTGGATCGTTTTGTGGTTGTGTTCATCGAGGATATTTTGATTTATTCTAAGTCTCAAGAAGAGCATGAAGAGCATTTAAGGACTGTGTTGTAGATTTTGAGAGAGAAACAATTGTATGCTAAGTTGTCAAAGTGCGAGTTTTGGTTGTCGAAGGTAATTTTTCTTGGGCATGTGATTTCCGATGGTGGAATTAGTGTTGATCCATCCAAGATTGATGCGGTAATGCAATGGGAAGTTCCTAGATCGGTTACGGAGATTCGAAGATTTTTAGGCTTGGCGGGTTATTATCGAAGGTTTATTGAAGGATTTTCAAAGTTGGCACTTCCGTTAACGCAATTGACTTGTAAAGGAAAAGCTTTCATTTGGGACATTCGTTGTGAAGAGAGTTTTATGGAACTTAAGAGAAGGTTAACAACGGCTCCGATCTTGATTTTTCCGAATCCGACGGAACCATTTGTGGTGTTTTGTGATGCTTTATTGTTTGGGTTAGGTGGTGTTTTGATGCAAGATGGAAAAGTTGTAGCTTATGCTTCAAGACAATTGAGAGTGCATGAAAAGAATTATCCTACACATGATTTGGAATTAGCGGCCGTGGTTTTTGCTTTAAAAATTTGGAGGCATTATCTTTATGGTGCGAGATTTGAAGTTTTTAGTGATCACAAAAGTTTGAAGTATTTATTTGATCAAAAGGAATTGAACATGAGACAAACGAGATGGTTAGAACTTTTGAAGGATTATGATTTTGGTTTGAATTACCATCCGGGTAAGGCGAATTTGGTGGCCGATGCCTTGAGTCGTAAGTTGTTACATATGTCCGCATTGATGATAAGAGAATGGGAACTTTTGGAGAATTTTAGAGACTTGAGTTTGGTTTGCGAGATGACGCCGAGAAGTGTGAGACTTTGTATGTTTCATGTTACGAATGATTTTCTTGCAACCGTTTGTGAAAAGCAAAAGTTGGATTTGAAATTTGTTGATTTGATGATGAATGAGAATGAGGATTTCAAGGTTGATAATTTTGGAGTTTTGAGATTCCGTGGTCGTATTTGTATTCCCGATGATGAGGAGTTGAAAAAGATGATATTGGAAGAGGGACATCGGAGTAATTTAAGTATTCATCCGGGAGCGAATAAGATGTATCAAGATTTGAAGAAGATCTTTTGGTGGTTCGGATTGAAGAGAGATGTAGCTCATTTGTGTATGCGTGTTTAACCTGTCAGAAGTCTAAGGTGGAACATCAGAAGCCTAGTGGTTTGATGCAACCATTGAATATTCCGGAATGGAAATGGGATAGTATATCGATGGATTTTGTTACGGGTTTGCCGAATACGCAAAGAGGTCATAATGCTATTTGGGTGATTGTGGATAGGATTACTAAATTTGCTCACTTTATTTCGATGGATATTAGTTATTCTTTGGAGAAGCTAGCCGAGATTTATGTTTCTGTGATTGTGAAGTTACATGGAGTTCCTAAGATTTACATCGAGGTTTTGGGAAAGTTTGCAAAAGGCTTTGGGTTCTAAGCTAAGATTGAGTTCGGCTTACCATCCGCAAACGGACGGTCAAACCGAGAGGACGATTTAATCGTTAGAGGATTTGTTGCGTGCTAGAACAAGGTGGTATTTGGGATAGTTATTTAGCGTTGATTGAGTTCACCTATAATAACAGTTTTCATTCGAGTATTGGTATGGCACCATTTGAGGCTTTATATGGTCGGAGATTTCGAACACCTTTGTGTTGGCATGAAACCGGAGAGAGAATGGTAGTTGGACCGGAGATGGTACAACAAACTACGGAAAAGGTGAAGTTTATTCGGGAGAAGATGAGAGCTTCTCAAAGTAGACAAAAGAGTTATCATGACAAGAGGAGGAAGGATCTTGAGTTTCAGGAAGGCGACCATGTATTTTTGAGAGTTACACCGGTTACGGGTGTGGGTCGTGCTTTAAAGTCGAAGAAGTTGACTTCTTGTTTTATTGGGCCGTATCAGATTATTGCACGAGTTGGTGTTGTGGCTTATCGTGTGGCGTTGCCTCTGAATCTTTCGAATTTGCATGATGTGTTCCATGTTTCGCAACTTCGGAAGTATGTTCTAGATCCGTCACATGTAATTCCTATGGACAAGGTTGAGGTAAGAGATAACCTTACGGTGGAAGCTTTGCCGGTTAGGATTTTGGACCGTGAAATCAAGAAGCTAAGAGGCAAGGATATTGCGCTTGTGAAAGTGGCGTGGGGAGGCGCCGCGGAATGCAATATGACTTGGGAATTGGAGAGTGGGATGCACGAGTCATATCCAGAGTTGTTTGAATCAGGTAATATTTTCGAGGACGAAAATTTCTAAAGTGGGGGAGAGTTGTAACGCCCCGATTCGATAACTCCCATTGTGTTGGAGTCTTTTATTTTAATTGAGTAATTATTATTTTGTTTGTGAAATTAATATGATGATACGATATGTTGATGAATTAATGTGATATATTGGTGTGATATGTGATTTTTACCGTTTTAACAATTTCCGGGTAAAATTGGATAAAAGGGTATTTTAGACTTTTGTTAATTAGTGATAAGTTAGAATTAGTAGAATTGGTATTTTTGTGAGAAAATGATATTTGGTTGGAAAGAAATAGAAATAATAGAGTAAGAATAGAATTAGAGAGAAAAGAGTATAAGTTGTGAGAAAGAGAAAGAAAAGAAAAGATAGAAAGAAAAAGAGAAGAAAGAAAAAGGAGAGAAGAGAAAAAGAAGAGAAAAGAGGGAAAGTTGGAAAAGCTTCAAGAATGCTCCAAGGAATCGGAATAATCGAGTAAGGGTGTGAAATATTGTTATCTTAACATTGTGTATGATTATGTATGTGTTTGGTTGATTGGGTTTATGATTTGGAGAAGTTTTAGAGAATGTTAGGTTTAGGGTTTTGATGAGAAAACTTGGAAATTGGTGGATTAATCGGTTAGAACTTGATATAATCGAAGTATGAGGATGAATACATGTTAATATCATGTTTGTTGAGTTTTGGAAGAGTTTTCGGGTTTTTTTATAGGTCTGTTGCGTAACTGAGCAGTTCTGAAATCGCGTTTCTCGCTCAGCGAGCATTTCCTTGCTCAACTAGAGTTCCAACACATTGCTCGCTCAGCGAGCGATTCTCGCTCAGCTAGACCTGGAATTTTGGAATTTTGTTTTATTCATAACTTTTGATTCGAGTATCCGTTTTAAGCGTTCCACATATCGATTCGAAGCTAAAAACATGTAGAATATAATGATGCTAAGAAGAATAATTTTTAGCTGACTTTTTCCCGACTTTTCCGAAAAAACGTAATTATGTTAATTATGGATTTGTGGGTTTGATTGTTGTGTTGTGGCCGTTTGGCAAGTAGATACATTGCTTGAATTAAATGCGAATGTATGCTAAATTGTATGAGATGAATGCATAACTATATTGTGAATATTTATGCATTTCAAGAATGTTGTGTGTCATTTTGCATGTAAGCATAATGTATGCATTCTTGTGTTGGGGGATTCTTTGTGAATCCGTTGTAGCATCGTGTGCTCATGTGGAGTGTGAGCGATGACTACAACAAGGTTGTGTGTCCATGTGGGGTGTGAGCGATCAGATTGTGTGCCCATGTGGGGTGTGAGCAATCCAGAAACATCGTGTGCCCATGTGGGGTGTGTGCGATGGGTGATTTATTCCCATTGATTGTGTTCCCATGTGGGGTGTGAGAAATGGGGAACATCGTGTGCCCTATGGGGAATTACTTTAGGTAATAAGCGATGATTCCATTTGGTTTCTGAGAGAACCTGCGGAAATGTTGAGTCGGTTCCGCATTTGCATCTGCATAGAGTCGTGTGTCGGTCTCTATGAGTTGCATTTTATCATTTTAATTATGATATGCAGAAATAAACATGAATGTGCATATGTTTATTTGGAGTGATATGGAGATGATAGTATGTTTGATGAAACATACTTGCTGGTATATATGCATGTTTGATATATGTATATGTATGTGATTTATACATTTGTAATGTATATGTGCGATTAAACATAGCTAGACGTATGTTTATGCAGAATGAATAGAATTGAGGAATAAACATAAATAATACGAGTTATGTGAATTAGTGAATTGGTGGATGATGAACATGCTTGATTTGTGTATGTACACGTTGCGATGTGTATAGGTGATGAGGAATGAAATTTATGGTGACAATATGCTTTATGTGCATTTTATATGTTGAGATATATAATTATATGCAATATTATTATGATAATGTTTCTCACCCTTCTGCTGTTTTATGATGCTCTATGAGGCATTACAGAGTAGGTTGCTGGATGATATTTTTGTGAAGTTCGTCTTCATCTTTTGGTCGGTCGGCTCTGATATGTAGCACCGGGTAGCTAGGATTTGGCTTGATGCCTTTTGTGGATACATTTGTATACGTATTTTGATGTGAAATGTTTTATGTAAACATGGAGTATTTTGGTGATTCAAACTTGCAGATATATTTATGATAAATATATAAGTTTGAAATTGTTATGTTTTGTTTCCGCTGTTTAATGAATTGATGAATACGGGTGTAAGGATGAAATCCTTGTGTATGTAAGTTACCCCGTTTGTTGCATATCTTTATTGAGCAGGTGTTGTATGTTTTTAAATTCAAGTATAATGTGGCATTGCTCTTTTATACCGTTTTTCAAATATACTCTGATGAAATTTTAATATGTGCCTAAGTGAATTAATTGCTTATTTGGGGTATAGAAATGGGGTGTTACACATGGTATTTCATGAAACGCAAGAAATGCAAAATCATTCTAAAAGCATGATACAAACATCCAAGGGCCAGGATTTATTCAGTGGTGAATGATTGAATCAAATGAGGTCAGCATGTACCAAGGAGGGGAGGAATGCACGAGTGAAAAAAAAATCACACTCTTCTTGCCATAATGCAAATTCATATCACACACTCTCTTCTCACGTGCCATTGCTTGCAAACCTTAATCAACATGGTAAACACCTCATATATAAGCTAAGCATGTCTGGAATGTGCCAGTGGCTTCTCTCATTTTCTCAAATTCAACTTTCTTGCATTTGTGCAATTTGCTTCGAATCTCTCATCTCCCTCACTCATTGCCAAAACTAACTACACAATCTTCATCCTTGAGCTCTAGAGGTCGTGAATCACCATTATTGTGAGCTATAAGCATAGTTTTACATCAGTGCAAGTTCATAGCATATACACTCGTGTGACAAGATCCAGGCTGTTTGGAAGCTCCTTTCACATTTATTTTGTGATTAGAAGTGTCAAGATGCTTATCTGGAGCTAGAGGTTGCTTTTCTTGGAGGTTTGAAGGTTATGCAATTTCAGGTATACTAAAAAACTCATCATCCTGGATGTGATTTCTGTTGTATGCATTGTGTTCTACCTGTTGTCCCGAGCATTTTAATCTATTTTGTTTTGAAAATGGTGGTGAAATAAGGCAAAACTGTGGATCTGAAAGTTTTAGATCCAAACTTCTTCTCTTCGATTCAGCTTGTGAATGTTAGGTTATGTTATTTTGATGTTTGATTCGTGATATGCTTGGCCTGAGGATCATTTTGGTATATGATTTGCTTGTTTTCATGAAGGTTTGTGAGTCTGCAACTTGTGGCTCACCGGAGAAGACGATCGACACTTCTCCGGCCGGTAGGGTTTAGGTTAGGGTTAATTATGGTTTAGTGATGTCCAGATTAGATCATGGCCCTTGGATCTGGATTAATTAAGTTAATTTTGTTTTATTAGTTTAATTAAATAGGATTATCATAACTTTAAAACGCAGCCGTTAGATTTCATTTAATTAACAAGTTTGAATGGTAGCCTTAGGATCTGATTACTAGAAGTCAAGCTGACTCCTGCGCATAGCCCTTGATCTGTTCCTCTTTCAATATCATCCATTAATTATGATTACTTTTCATTTCTTTTATTTTATTATTTTCCTATTATTTGTTTTGTTTTATTTAATTCCTTAAAAATAGTCAGAAGTTCACAAAAATTCCAGAAACATTCATGATTGGTCCTTTTAATTTTCTTTAATTTTTGATATTTTTACTTTTCATTTATTTTATTTTCCACGTAAGAATTAATTTCCTCTTTTACTAATTGTTTTTAATTCATTTTAAATACATGTTGACTTGTAGAATTTATATCTTGAGCATCAATTTGAATTTTGACTTGGTTCTTTTTGCATTTGATTCATTTTAAAGTGTAGTTTATGGTTGATTTTTCTTCTGATTTTTTAGAAGTTTGTGTGAATATTTTTGATAGTTGACTTATGTGTGAGGTTTCAAAACCCTAAAGAGTGTTCTTGAGGTCCTTTGACCTGGTCGCCTATTGATTCTGACTTTGGCTTTTTGACATGATGATATCATTTGATTAATGAATACTTGTGTTTATTTTCATAATTTTTCATGAGTTTATGATTTGATTTGAATTTTCATATGAGATTGTCTTAATTTTGCTTCTTCTTGTTGGCATGCTTAGTTCTTAGGCTAGTAGGGCACTTGTGCCAACTCCTATAGGTTGTTTAGGGTCCCTTTGGTATGATGTTTGATCCTTGGTCCTGGTTTAGGGTGTGTGCTTTGAGATTCTTCTTTGTTGCTTACCTCTAAAAGTCTCTCACAAATGTATGAATGTTCACCTTACTTTCATTGTTCATTTACCCTTCATGATGCTTGTGCTTGATTTTGGTACTTCTTCCCCATGATTGTTCATGCTTCTTAGGCACAGTTTAACATGATTAGGTCCCTGGTTTTTAAATGATGCCTATGTCTTGATTTGATGAGCATTTGTTATTCTTGCACTTTGGCACATGTTCACTTCACTTCTCATTCTTGTGATGATTATGTTTGAACTTGTATGATCCCTTCCTTGGTCTTTTGTGTTGTTTGTGCCCTTACTTGTGGTGATATGATTCTGGTCTTGAGGTACACGATGATTGTTAGGCTTGAAGGATGTGTTTAATCTCATGTATGCTTTATTCTTTCATAAGTAGTTCATGTGGACTTGAAATGCCCTGCTTCTCCTTCTTCCCCTTTTGCTTTGCTTGAGGTATTTTAGTATGAAAGTAAGGTGAATCACTTCTGGTTGTGGTGGGTGGAGTTGTTATTTTGCTTGTTTATGCCTCACCTGCTCTTGTTTGATTTTGTCTTGTCATGTGTGCTTAGTCCTAACCATTTCAGGGGCTTTGGTAAGTGAGAGGTGTGGATGAGATTCCCACATCTCCAACTCTTTTCTCTTCATCTTTCATTATGCTTTCTCACTTGTGTTTAAGATGTGCCTTATGCCATCACTTGTTTAATTTCTCTTTTCCCCCTTTAGAAGCAACTTATCTCCTTTAGAGGAGTAAGTTGTTCTCTAACTCTTCTTCTCTTCTTCTTTTCTCTTCTTAAGATAGTCTCAAACCACATTAACCCTAGGAATACCTCTGCCTAATAACTTTAGGATTATACTTCCCCTTTAGTTTTACCTTTGAGATCCTTTTGGTGCTCTCTCTTTCTCATCTTCATACAAAATCCATAGAAAACATATAATAATGGTTGAGGTGACTTCTCCCTTTTGTCACTCTCTCAAAGAAAAGCATAAAAAACACTTCTTCACTTTAATCCATTAAAACACTTAATAATACAAACAAGGTAGTGAATTTAAATCTTAATCTTAGGAAACAAGTTTGAGGATCTTCTTCATTTTTGGTGAACTTGTTACTCATTCTATCTTGGAATGTGGTAATAAGGACATGTCCTTAGAAAAGGCTTTACCTTCACTTCCTTGTGCCATACTCTAAAAAAACTCTTCTAAAAAACACAAACAAACAATAAGCGTCTTTCCTTCGGGAATTCTCTTCTCACCTCATTCGCTCTTCACGTGAGAACTTGCTTCTACTTGTCATTTTGCAAGACGGTAAGCACTCGTCGTCCGAGCCTGCAACACCTGAGAATTGACATAGGCAGTTCAAGCTTAAGACACAAACATCTTTTCCACCCCTAGTTAGGGGAACTACGGCGACTCTGATCCTCATTGTCCAGATGAGGTACGTAGGCAGCGGGGTAGGGCCCGTTCAATCACAATCTTTTATTTTCCCTACATTTTCTCCCTTTATTTTCTTTTTATCCAGTTCAGTTCCTTTCTTTGCAGCAGCTTTCAGTTCTTCACCCTTTGAAATAGTTCCTTTTCAAGCGTGGATCCCGTCAGGTACGGCAGACGAGCTGGGGTGATAATACCTTCCCAGGTCGTAACCGACTCCCGAACCCAGTCTCTTTGGTTCGCAGGACCCGTGTCCTTCCTTTTCTCTTCTTTTGGTTTGTGCCGCATTACCATTCCCGTTCCTTCGGGATAAAAATGCCTGGCTGGCGACTCTACCTCTTTCTGCGCCACTTTCGCATTTGTACCAGGATGGAAATTCGGGGAGCGACAGCTGGCAACTCTGCTGGGGAATTCGTAACCAGAGTGTCTTTGGTTCCCTTGAGAGTCTCTCCTAGCGCTTGCGTGTTTTTGTTTTATTGGGTGTTGATTGTTTGCTGTTGTGTGTTTATGTTACTGTTATTTTATTTACAGTTTATTTACAACTTTATTTACAGTTTTCAGTATTTATTTTCATGCATCACATATATACTAGACTGTCTGGACTGGTTTTTTCTGTTTGGCGGGACTTGGGTGTTACTTGTGTGTGGTGAGATAAGACTAGCCAAATACCCGGCTTGAGTGCACCTTAGGACTTAGCGTGGACAATCACTTTGGCCCTATGTCATCTTGTCATGGGGGTATTAGTGCGTTCACACCCAGATTCGCGACCGTCTTGGAAATGTCTTGATATAGGGATCTTCCCTACTTCATTACACAACCTTTATAGTCATATGCGCCTAGGGACCGATCATTGAGAACCTTGTGGAAACATGCCTCTCCAGTGGTGACAGTGGCAGACCACATTTTGTGGCAAACCCATTGGCACCCGAGGGCCCACTTGGAACTTGCATAGGATGGCCTGGTTCTCTTATAGGAACTCATAAAAAAGCATCTGGTCATATGACAATAATACTGTATCCTACGGGCTGAATGTAATATTGTTTCTCGATTTCAGCGCTCGAAGCTGGGGACTTATAAGGGATGCTTGTTTTTCCCGGACTCAGCTGAGGCCTCCCTGAGTAGTACATAATGCCAAACCGATTCCCTGATTTGGCAATGATCCATTTCTCATAAATGGTGAAAGTATTATTGCTATTCAACTTTGAGAGTCCGTGATGTTTGACCCGGAGCACACCAGTGAGATTGTGAGGGGTTTACAGGTTTGCAGAAACACTTTTAACCTCATCATACCCACTGCCAGTACAGTTATATGTGTTGATCTGACATTTTGACCTGTGGAGTTCTTGATCTAGTTGGTTTGGTAGTTTGATTTGAGGATATTTGTGACTCATTCAAGGGTATAAGGCTTGTTATTCAGAGAACTTATAGTTTGTGATCACTTGACTCTTGCAGACAACACCCAGACGGTTCCAGATTCATCATACTTGCCTTGCATTTGCATTTGCATCATATCATAACATCCTTAACATCTTAGTGTTTTCATTTTTCAGGTTACATTTGCACACCTTATTCTGGTATTTGTTAATCTCTCATATCCAGATGGCAAGCATCATCACAGTTCTCAAAAAGAATAATGCACATTATACATTTCCACAACCAGAGGTGAAGAAACTACACTAACTGAAGGGACTGATGAGTGATAAGATTCTAGGAGATTTCAGGGCTAGGTTTGGGCAGATTCTCAGGTACATGGACAAGCCAACAGAAGACCAAAGGGATATCATCCACACTCTACTTCAGTTCTATGATGTTCCATTGTGCTATTTTGTATTCCAAGATTATGTCCTAGCACCTACACTGGAAGAAATTTTTAGTTTGCTGCATGTTCCCCTTAGTGGAAGACAACCTTATTACAACTCAGGGAAAGTACTCCAGGAAGAGGAGATTGCTCAAAGGTATCACTTGCCTTTAAGCAAAGTAGAGCAGAGCTTGAGGAGTAGCAAAGGGAAGGGGTTGTCTTGCAATATGCTGATTCAGGAAGCTTTGGTATATGCTCAGGATGATCAATGGGCACAGTTCAATGTACTTTTGGCTTTGATGGTTTATGGAATCAGTCTCTTCCCAAGTGACCAAGGAATGGTAAGTCAAGAGGCTGTTGCCATTTTCTTCAGAAGGAATCCTACACCTACTTTTTTAGGTGACTTTTATTATGGGGTTCACTACAGGAATGAGAAGAAGGGAGGTCATGTAAGTTGTTGTGTGCCTTTGTTTGCTGACTGGTTTTCTAGGCAGTTTCCTAAAGTGGGACCCTTTAAGGATTTGAGGGGAGAATGGAAATGGTCCCGAGGATTGATGGGATTGACTGCAAGTGATATAAGCTTGGGGTATGATAGGGATGTGTTAGGAAAGGAAATGATTGTAAAGTGTAACTGGTTTCCTAATGTCCCTTTGATTGGTAGGAAGGGAATGATTAATTATAATCCAGTTCTGGCAAGAAGGCATGTTGGATATCCTCTGAGGGAGTCCCCTTTTGATGAGGATGTGAGAGAGTCCTTGTATCTTCCTATTGAGGGGAATATTGACATGGACATCCAGGTATTCCAAGCTTGGGATATCAGGACTCAAAAAGGGAAAAAGGAGTTTGTAAGGGTAGACCCCAATATGTATGAGCCTTTTGCATCATGGTTAAAGAAGCGTGTCAAGATTACTTTATTGCCTTTTTCTTTGGAGCTTCCCCTCTATCCAAAGGAAGTAATTTCACAGATCCCTATAGCACCAAGCACTGTTCCTTTAGAAGACTATCAAAGGCTTGAGGCTCAGCTGAAAGAGTTGAAGTTGGAACATACATAAATGGTTAGATTGCATCATCAGTTAGCACTCTCCAAGTTGACTATAGAAGAGAAGCTGCATAAGGTACAGGTAGAACAAGAGGCTAAGGACAAGGAGTTAGCAGAAAGAGAGGCTTACTTCCAAAGAAGAGGGTTGATGGACATCAAGAGAGAGGAATTATTCAAGAAAAATAAGACAGCTCTCAGAGATGCCAGACAATCTCTTACTTGGGTGTATGGTCAAAGAGAGAAAGATCAAGCAGAGTACAAGAAGAAAGAAGAAATGTTCAAGCTGTAGATTGTTGCTCAAGGAGAAGAGTTAGAACAAGCTTATAGGAGGCAACAGGAGGTGTCTCAGCAGCTGCATGAGACTCTTGAAGAGGTAGCAGATCTTAGAAGAAGAGCAGATGTGAAGAGAACTCGAGTAGAGATGGGGGAAGAGCCAGAGTCTTCTTTTAGCTTGGAGTTCTAATTTTTCTTTGTATTGCTGATCACCTACAAAATTGTTGTAGGGATCCCTTTTGATTACTGTTTTGTGCTATGTAAAACTTTAAACCCTACGGGGATGTTGTTTGTGCCTTGGGGCCTTTATCTTATTGCATCTTTTCTTTTGTCAAAATTCCTGGAGCTGTATGTTTCTTTTTCATGGTTCGATTGTGGAAATGGTGTGAAAAATAGTGAAAGAGAGGATCATAACAGGTTGATTCTCAAGGCCATCTGGATTCCTCATGAGATACCAGAACTAGGGGCAATAGGGCTTGATAATGAAAACATGAAGATTGCATTGCATATAACATGTTTGTTTGTTTTGCAGGTAGTTCATCCGTTTTCTAACGTTTATATCAATTTCCGGCACTATAGCTCCTAGGAAGGTTCAGAAACAGCCAACGGTGCACATATACCCTACAAAGGTGAACAGAGAGAGAACAATGGATCAGATGCAAGCGGATCTGGCTGACCTAAGGACAAAAATGGACAACTTCATGAACCTCATGGCTAGGATGGGTCAAACTCAAGAGCGCCTACGCGAAATGGTAGAAAACAATCAAGTCAGGAATAATGGGACAACAGAGGGAGGTAATCGCAACAGGGCTGGCACCCGTAATGTTGAAGTCCCTGTGGTGCAACCAGGGGTCACTGTTGTCAATGATGGAGTAAATAATCTGCAGATGGATGGGCAGGATGAACAATTCACTTTGCTGGACGAGGCAGAAGGCCAAGGAGTTGACATGAATAGAAGGTTCGAAGAAATGGCTGAGCAGATTCGTGCCATTCAATCTCAGAGTCCTTTGGGGTTTGACATCACTGATTTAATTAGTTAGTTTAATTTATTTAGATTTTATTTTTAAGTAGATAATTTTAATTAGTTAGTTTAATTTATTTAGATTTTATTTTTTAAGTCTAGTTTATATATTTAGTTTAAATGTAATTTTTGTAAATTGAGTCTTTCTTTATTTAAAGTTTATTTAAATTTGAGTTTAGTTTAAATTTAGTTCAGTCTACATTTTATATTAACCTTCTCATTTAATCAATTTATATTAGTTTTTATTTTTTATTTTTTTTATGTATCAGATTATTTTGTTTAGTTTTAGTTACTCCATACAATTTCATTTCTATCTAGTTGGTTTAAGATGATCTAGTTAGTTTTTTTTTATGTCCACAATTCAATGTAAACCTACTACTATTCTGCATCACACATGTCTTGCACTATTGACCAAAAAAATTTACACAAAACTAACTCTTTTATAAACCTGCATCCAAAAAGACTTTTAAGAAATTTCCACCAAAAGTATCACAAACTACATGCAACAAAGAGCCACAGTCTGCCATGGAAAGAGATTCCACATCAATACCAAAAAAAACAAAGAAGACTTATCAAATAAGTTAAATACTGAGACCAACATAGAAAAGGGTATACAAACTGCACATAAAGGGGGATCTCATTCAGATCTTCAAAGAAAAAGGACGGAGACCACCACAAATAATGTTCACTCTTTAACCAACCTCACCAATATAATACTCTCACCCACATATCTCATACAACATCACTCATTTTTGTTCATATAATACCCATTCACTTTTCCATCACTGATTCTCACACCCACTCATGTAAACACTCTCTCCCTCTCTCTCTTTCTCTCACATAAAAACTCTATTTCTGTTACTAATTTCTTCATCCCTCATTTCTTCATCTCTCATGAAACAACTCACTAAAAAAATCAATCAATACTACTTTCATGTATCTCTCTGCAAAAAGAAATGAATTACGCTCACTTATCTCTCTTCACAACAAATACAACATCATAAATCCTTCATCAGAAAAATCATCACATCATTTTCTTATAATCTTTCCATACTCATACACATAAACAACAATGTCCCTTCTCTCCTCTCATTAACCACTCTTCATCATTTTGAGATTCCCAAAAACAAACAGTTGAGCAACAAGGAAAAATTGCAGAATAGTGAAAACTCCTTCATGTCTTCAAGCTACATTTCCTCTCACCATAAAACACCGTCACCGCACGAGCCACTGCAAACTCCGGTAACAACTCATCAAGTGACTTGAACTATTTTGCGGGATTCACCTAAAGTACACCGGAGCTCGTCTTTGATCCGCATCACACAACTACCATAACTTGCAGCACATACATATTGTGAGAGGTAAGAACAACGCAACTTGAAGCTTGTGTGGACATTTCGGTAACGACTTCAAACTCTTTTGAATGTATCTATATTGTTGTTTTTGCTGTTTGTTTATTTAGTTTTAGTATATCAATTTGTCTTGGTGCGTATTGTTTCTCTTATGTGGATTTCGATTTTGTTTTTTCTCCGTTTCAATGTTCATCATTTATCATTTAGATGCTATACTTTGTTGTCTATTAAGTTGCAACAAACCTTTTTTTTTTTTGCTTTGTGAGTTAGAGAGAGATTGATTTGAAAGATCTAATTTTGTCTCTGTATTCTGTGAAATATTTTGTGAGGAGGATATTTAGACTTGAAAATGTTTATACTGCTATTGATAAATTTGGTTTCTAATGTAGTTATATAACTTCTATTTTACTATATACTGACATATTGTAATTGGGTTTGTGATGTAACTATACATGCTCTATCTATGTGTTAAATATTTATTTCTTAGAAGGTATGGTTTTATTATATTGTTTAAAATCAGTTTCTATTCTATTTTGATTCACATTTTTTCCAAATATTGTGTCATGTATATCGGCTAATAATCTAGTTGGTTTCTTTTTAATTCATTTTTCTATTTATCTTGATTATTGTGAATAATCTATAAATATTTAAGGAAGTTTTGTATACTAGCTATTATTCTACTAATTGCATTTGCTAATGTAAATATCACTAATTGGTTACTACTAAGTACTAACCCTTGTTATAGAAAATTAAAGATGGGAATTAGTGGTGTTTGGATTAGATTTTTTTTTCCAAATACAATTGCTATTTTTTTAAAGAGTCTGTACGTTGTTTTTGTTGCTTGTATAACTTGCCATTTATTTATTTTGATGCTTGTATATATTATTAAAATTAGTATGTTCAAAGAAACTCATATTTGGGTCATTAGTTTATTGAGAAAATAGGCCCAATTTTTATCCTTGTTTTATTACTTATACCTCTTATACATTGTAATTAATATTAATTGATTAATTATTCTTTTAATTAATTTAATTAATTATTATATCGACTTCTTTGCATTGCGATTTCGAAGCATAAATTGATTGTGCTTTCAAGAACCGTATGGATGCATAAATTATTTGCTCGATTTCTTATAGAGTGACTCGCACATGAGTCTACTCTATGATAGTTAAAGAGCTAAATTTGCTGTCTTCGCTTTCGATTGTTTTCGAGTCCCAATAGGTCTCTCTAAACCGATCCAAACCTCTAAATTAATTAACAAGGAACTGAACTACGGAATCTAGCATTCCGCAGGTTCTTTAATGAATCACTCTTGAGGCTAGCCTTCGAGTTGTGTTTCATTTACTCCTTAGTTACTAAAAATTAAACCCTAAGTCATCCAAAATAGAACATCTTAATTCACAAATTAAATAACGGAAAGAACTGAACTCTGGAGTCTAGCACTCCGCACATTCTTGAATTAAATCACTCCTGGGCTAGCCCCACGCGATGTGGTTTATTCACCCTCTCGTTCCTAAAACACGGTGTCGCTCCCACCAAATGACACCCAGGTCAGAAGGGGTACAGACGCGAACGGTCGGCGAAAGGGGAAAGAAAGTGAATAGAGTCGCCAGCTAGGCATTTTTATCCCGAAGGAAAGGTAATGCTGCATAGACATAAGAAAAGATGGATAAGACGGTTGCGAACCAGAGAGACTGAGAAAGGGGGTTGGTTACAATCTGGGAAGGTATTAGCACCCAGATTGTCCGCCGTACTCGACGGGATCCACGCTTGAAAGATTTGTGTTTTAAAGGGGTAGTGTCAGTGCAATTTGTGTATCAAAGCTGGAAAAGAATGCAAGTGTCAGTGTAAAAGAAGTGTGAAGTGTATAAGAGAAGTGTCAGTGTAAGAACAAGAGTATAATGCTCAAGACTATGAGGCTCAAAGAATAATGTTGGAAAAAAGGGGAAATACAGAGACTTTTGTTCGATAACTGTTAAGTTATGCCTACGTATCCTCTCGTGCAATGAGGAAGTCAGAACACCGTAGTTCGACCCAAAGAGACTGAAAGATAAATTGACTTGGGAACTGCCTACTTGTCTATGCTCAAGTGTATGACCTGTCTGGCTCAGGTGCAAACTGTCTTGCATTAGACGGAAGAAACAAGTTCTCGGTTAAGAGTGAATGAGATGAGAAAAGAATCCCGGAGGAGACGATTATTGTTTGTTTTTTGTATTTTCAGTCTTTTATTGCTTTTTGAAGTTTGTCATAAATTAATGAGCTTAAGCCTAAACCAATGGGTTAGTAAACTCATCACATCCTCCCTCTGATTAGGGGTAATGAGAATACCTTAAGTATGAAGTAAGCACCTCACACTTAATCACCATGATGCAGGATTAAGATCATTAACCTACTTGTGATTATTTAGATGTTTTTTGTTATTTTTGTTTAGTGTTAAGTAATGAGTTTAAGCCATAATCAGGGATTTAATGGACTCATTACACCATCCTAATAGAAGGATAATAGATGAGAACATTTAAGCTGAGAAAGACTCCTCAACTTAATCCACGATTAGGGATTAACCTCATGACAAAACAAAGCCTTTGTTAAAGTGGATTTTAGTTAATGATAAGATTAAGAAGTGAGTTTTATGGTTTGTAAGACAAACTTGAGGGGGACTTGTCCATTAACACTAGGGTTAGTCCTTCTTAACCATTTAAGGAAGAATTAGAACCCTAATGCAAGGCCCAAGTTACAAGCTTGATGTCTTGATGATTATTAAGTGAATTGATTAAAGGATTTAAACACATTAAGGGTTTAACACTTAGGATTAAAGTTATACACTCCATCCTAATAGAAGGATGCAGGCATAAGCTTAATCACAAAGCCTTAAAGCCTTTAGGGTTTAGTCCCTGATTATGAGGTGAGAAGAGAAGACTCAAGGATGACACAAAGGTAAAAGCTAAATGGGGGACTAATCAAACCCTAATTGTTATCATTCTAGGTTATTCCTAGGGTTAATGAGGTTTGCAAGAAGATCTTTAGAGGAACCACCAGGAAGGAAGCAGATGAAAGGAGCAGGAAGTAAGGAGAAGCAAAACAACTTGCTTCACTTAAGAAGACAAGTTGCTTGAAGAAAGAAAGTAAGAGATGAACATGAATGAGCAAAATCACTCTAAGACAAATACAAAATGAAGAAATGATGCAAAGGAGAGGAGGGGAGATTGTAAGAAGTGAAGGCAAATTCACTTCTCAAAACAACTTACCACCTGAAAAGTTAGCCAAAAGAAATGAAATGCAATGAAAATGAGGTGAAATGATATGATGCAAACCAAAGTCAGAAGAAATTACATGATGCTAATGATGCTAAGAGAAGATGCAAACATGAGGCAAGACATGAGAATGATCATACAAGGCAATGGATGCAGATGAAGCATGTTTTGAACCATGAATGTACATGAAAAGTTATGGAATGCAATGGGCATATAACATGGCAAATGAAAGATGAAATGATCAAACATGATTCTAATATGTCTTAAGATGTATTATGAACCATGTGGATGCACAAAATGTCATGGCAAGTCAATGGATGCAAGCAAATGAGAAATGGATGCAAGGGAAGGCACAAATTAGGGTTTATGATCAACACACAAAGCAAAATTCAAAATCAGAAGCATATAACATGATAAAAATTTGAAAATGCAATCAAAGATACCCTAAACCTATAAAAACTCACTGCCCAAAGGAGAGGATCCAACTCTTAACCTAGTGAAAGTTATGAATTTCCTAAGATTGCTAGGGTTTTGGGGTACCTCATCAAGAAAAATGCTAAACAAATTGAAAATGCAAGATCAAATCAAACCAAATTTATCCTATAAACTACATGCTATGAAGAGTGCAATGCAAGAAGAATCATCATTCAACTCTCAATGGTTAGGCAGAATAAAATTTTTAAAGATTGAACCAAAATATTTCCTTAAAATGAATTTAACTCCAATGAAAATAATCAAAAGGCATCAAGAACAAAAAAGAAATTTGGTTTGAGAGTTGGACAATGTTTCTAAATGCAATGTGAATTATTTTGTGATTTTTAAATACCTAAATGCATTTTTAATTAATTAATTTTCATTAACTAATTAAAAATAAACATTTAAATGATTTAAAAATAATTTTCAGTGCAAAAAATAAAAATAAAAATATTTTTGGGTTTTAAAAATTAATGAAATCTTTGACAAAAAATTTCATAATTTTTAAAGGTATTTTGCTATTTTAAATAATTCGTATAAATAAAATGAAATAAAAATGAGAATAATGGAAAGTATGCAAATCTGAAGGCTGACATTCAAATGGAAAAGGAGGGAATTGACTGGCGCGTCATCCAACGGCTGCAATTCAAACTGACCAGATTAAATTAAAAACCTAATTAATTAAACTAATGACGTGGATTAGGGCTTAAGTGATGGATCTGAGCCATTCGTTTGCGCGCGGGTCAATGCAAGTCAACTGGATCTATGGCCTATATTCAAACCAAACCCTAATCATAATTAAATACTTAATGACATTTAGGTGGCCGGAAATGACCTCCGGTCATCTTCTCCGGCCACCTCCTTCCCTGAAAATTGCTAACTCACTTCCTAGGTCACTAAAACTTGATCTCTCTGCCCAGAATCCAACCCCATACATCATATAACAAGAATCAATAATCAAAACGCATTTATTTTTCGTATCAAAGCTGAATCGAATCAAAAGGTTTTTAGGTCAAAAAATTTCAGAAGCTTCATACATACTCAATACTTAACCATTTGCAAAACTAAACATATCAGCATGATCAGCACATCACATAGATTCATTTAGGAACTTAAAAATGCATTTCTGGAAAAAAAGTTCTTGAGCTCACCTGAAATGGAGCTTTCAATCCAGGAGCTTTCTGCTTGCTTCTCTGCTTCAAAATGGCCCCAATGATCCTCTTGATGAAGATTTGAAGCTTGGTTGGTGTTTAGAGTGACTGATTTGTGAGTTTGAAGAGGTTTTGTTCAGAGAGGGGGAGAAATCGTATTTTGATTTCAGGGAGTTTCAGGGCAAGGTGAAGGGTCAGGGATGATCAGTGGAACATGCTGAGAGTTTCTATGAAGTTTGTTTTGGTGTTTGTGTCTTGTGTAATGAGTTTCGAAGGAAAGTGCATAAGAGGTGAAAACTTGGAACTATGGCTTGGGGGATGTTTCAGGCTTGTGTCTCTGTTGTGTTGAGTCCCTTTTGATCCACTTATCACATTTGGATGGGTCAGAGAAGTTGGTGTGGCACTGTGGGATTGGTATGTTTTTTTTTTGCAAAAAGTCAAGTCTAGGTGTAATTGAGGTATGGGCAAGTGTGAGGTTGTGATATGGGCATGGTGTGGCTCAGCTGAGATCATGGAGTTCATGTGGATCAGATTCTATGAGCTGTAACAAGTAGAGGCATGGCTTCATGAGTTTTTGCAAGTTGGTACATCTTTGGCCCTTTTGGAAATTCATGAAGTTCAAGGCACCAAAATGCATAATTCTTGGGCCAATTCTGATTTTTAGAAGTCACATGAGCATGTTGTGAAGAGTTTGTGCACATTTGAAGTCTTTAGAATGCTTGATCACAACATTTTGCAAAATGCCTCTTTGGTACAAAACTTGAAATTATGTGATTTTTCCCAACTTTGACAAGCCATAACTTTTGATCCAAAATGAATTAGAATGAGTTCTTGTACTTTTTGAAAAGGGAATGATCCATTCTACAACTTTCATGACCAAAGTTTTCTCATTTGAGGCATTTTTGAATCAATTTGAGGAGGTTGAAAAACTTTCCCAAAATAGCAAGTTTCCATTACAAGTCACTTTCCCAAAAAGGCAATTTTGCAAATGGCTTGAAATTATTCAATTTTGTGAACTTCTAACATATTCTATGATCAAATGAAGATCATACACATTCAAAATGATGAAGAACACCCTTTGGTTGGGTCATTTGAGGCCTCAGATGCCCTGATTTTACACTGACTTGCTCAAGAAGTCAACTCTTGATCAGATTTCTTCCCCATTGAATTTCTTCGTGAAAATTGATATGCATGATCCTCATATCATATAGAGACCCATAGAAACAAGAATGACCAAAATATTTGGGGTTATGGCCTCTGAAACCAAAACCCTAATTCCAAGTCATCTGTGTAGTTAAGCCTGGCTCTGCTTCCATGCCTTTCTCAGTTCTTGTGATTTTCTGACTTTCTTGACTTTGTGAGGATGTAATATGATGCTTGAACATACATGGACACATTTGAAGTGGTTGATGACCTTTGAAGTGGCTCAAGAGGCTCTTGGATTGCTCAGATCACAATCCCTAGATGCAGATGACTTAGAAACAATGCAATGAAGCAAAAATGTGGTATGAGATGCTATGATTGAATTTATGCAAATGAAAAAGAACCACAAGCCATGGTGTGAAAGGGTGAGGGAAAATTTGGGGTGTTTATAGCTGCCCCTATTCAAACATGAGTTAGCTGTGCAGGATGTAAGCGACGGCTTAACAGGCAAACAAGATAACCTGTGGTTGAATACCAAAGACAGCCCAAAATTTGCACTCACAGAATGAAGAAGAAAAGGGATATATATTGTAAAAGAAAATAAAGTAAATTATAAAGTGCGGGCGACGGAGGACGACCGTCGAGCAGAGGACGACTGTTGAGCAGAGGACGACTGTTGGGGATGAATCAATGACGAGGACGACCGACATGTTGGGGAAAGTGCGGGAAATAAAGCCATGACGGGGACGGAAGACAATCTGGGGATATAAGAGATTATGATGGGGACGGCCATCAGGAAAAGAAATAAGATATTCTGGGGGTTGAAGGTAAAGTGAATGATGGGGACGACCATCAAGCTCAAGATATGAATGAAATAAATGATGAGGTACGTTCATCAGAGGTGAAGGACGATCACCTAGCAGGGGACGGCTGCTCTGTTGGGGATAAGATGAGGGACGGTCATTTAAGGTGAAGGACGATCACCTGGCAGGGTACGGCTGCCGAAAGTATCACGACATAGGACGAATGTCAGACAAAAGGGTCGACGATGGGGACGGCCATCGGATAAGCATGATGAAGGACGATCATCAGGAGGCGAAGGACGATCACCTAACAGGGGACGGCTGCTAAAAATACCGCGACATAGGACGAATGTCGGATAAGAAGGGGTTCTAATGAATAGAGACTCCACTGGGGGTGATGAAGGACGATCATCAGAAAGGTGAAGGACGATCACCTGGCAGGGTACGGCTGCCGAAAAGGTATCATGACATAGGACAAATGTCAGATGGAAAGGAAATAGTTTAATAAAATTTGCTGGGACTCTTCTGGGGAACAGTAGACATAGACGAGTGTCTAAATTCAAGAAGACATAAGTGTTTGACACGGTGTATAGATTTAGATGCGGACGAGTATCAGTAGAAACAAACGCTTGACGCATGTTCAGAGATGATGATACGGACAAGTATCAACTGGTTAACAAAGAACACGGACGAGTGTCGAATCTAAGGGGATATAAGTAGTATACAAGATACGGACGAGTATCTTGTATGAGTAAAAAGATGACGAGTGAGACACAGACGAGTGTTTAACTTGCTAGGGAGAGCATGACACGGACGGGTGTCGGAAGAAGTATACTATAAACAGGTATTTGGTTTACAAAGTATTTAGGTAACTATGTTGGGGAGGGTGACACGGACGGGTGTCAAGGAGTTGTATATGGATCTGTGAGTGCGAAGGGGACGCTTTGGCTTTCTGCTGGGGATATGACACGGACGAGTGTCGAGAAGTATCTGTAATATATAAGTGTCTGTTTGTAAAGAATGCCTGGGCGGCTTTACTGGGGAATGATGACACGGACGAGTGCCAAAAGGAGTGTGTATTTGCATTTGTGAGTGTAAGGCAAATGCTTTGGCTCTCTGCCGGGGAATTTGGGAAGTCTTCTGTATATCGTTGATGGATTGCCAGTATTTACAAGTATTCGATTCAGTTCGACGCATGGCTTACGATTATGCGATATGTTTGATTTTTGCCGTAATGCTCCGTATTAAACGGAATGCTACGCTCTGTGGGGAAAATATGATGCGGATGCTATGATTATGCAAAGATACCGATCCGGGATTCGGATCCCGTTGCTGTGGAGATCTCTGGCTGATCTGCTTGAAGTGAAAGTCCCAGCTGGGGATGGAGATCATTGGTAGATCTGGAATATATGACTCTGTTTGGGGAAGTAGGTCATGGATAGACCTATCCTGGTAATGAGGGACCCAACTGGGGTTTGTAGAAACCTTCGTCACTCTGTTGTGAGATCTCCAGGCGTTGCTCTTCTGGATAGAGGTTGAGACTCTGTGGGGAGACGGTTCCCTGTCTAGCACTCGGCTGGGGGAAGAAGAAAGATCACCGAAAGACCTTCCTAGAGATTTCTGTGGGGGATCCTGCTGAGGATGACACTTGACAACTCAGCTGGGGATATGAACACCTTCTGGTGCTGCTCTGAAGGAAGTGTTGGAGAAGTGATGCCTGGCAACTCTGACGGGGAGAAAACATCCCTGGTACTGTTTGGAAAGTGTGCTGAGGAAACAATGATTCGGCGGCCTACTGGGGAGAAGCTTTCATACCCCATGTTGCGTTTTGAATACCTGCAATTCTGAAAAGACAAAGAAATGCACAAGTATCCCGAGGTATCCTTTACTGGATTCCATCATAGGAGTTTAGACACTCCCGGGAGTAAACATATTTCCTGCAAGCATGTAGTTTAAGAAGGACGCATCTGTATTTATGCGACCAAAATAATGACATCGGACATTTTTGCAAATGAAAAAGAGTACGAGACAATGTGTGACTGAAAATCTGGTTTTATTAATTCGTGTGCCCTGAATTGGCAAGATACAGTCAAAGAAACAAATCCCCCGAAATAAGGAGATTGTTACAAATTGAGAAACAAAAGATGTCGGCAATGTTGATGACGCTTCCAGGAGCTTCCCTTTTGCTATGACTCGTATGACATTTGACGTTCTTATCGTCTTTCTTTCTGAAGAAGGCTGATTCTGATCGACGCTCAAACCCTTCGGAACTGGTCAGGTTGTAAGTGATACAGATGAATTCAGAATGCAATTGTTCGCTTATTCCCTTATTTTGCGTGGATCGCCCTTTCAGGTTTTCAATCCACCGGGATACCCATTTTTGCCTGAGTCATCCAATGCGGCTTTTCAACTCAGCGGGTGTACATTTTTTTGTTTATTTTCCCTTATTTTTGCCCGAGTCTTTTATTCTGTTTTTGACTCATCGGGATGCCCTATTTTTGCCTGGACTTACATCCTGTTTTTATGTCCAGCGGGTCATTTTCATGCGAAGTATTTTTTAACTGCATCTGAATTCAAAGGGGACGGGAAGTCTTCACCATCCATAGTACTGAGCATCAGTGCTCCACCAGAGAAAACTTTCTTTACTACGAATGGCCCTTCATAGTTCGGAGTCCACTTGCCCCTGTGGTCTGTATGAGGAGGGAGGATTCTTTTCAGCACAAGATCTCCTACTTGGTACTCTCGGAGCTTGACTTTCTGATCGAAGGCTTTCTTCATTCTTTTCTGATATAACTGCCCATGACAGATTGCAGCTAATCTCTTTTCTTCGATCAGACTCAGTTGCTCGTATCGGGATCGGACCCATTCTGCTTCGTTCAATTTAACATCCGTCAGTACCCGCAAGGAGGGTAATTCAACCTCAACAGGTAGGACTGCCTCCATACCATACACAAGCTGATACGGTGTTGCCCCAGTGGATGTTTTGATTGACGTACGGTACCCATGCAAGGCAAACGGTAGCATTTCATGCCAGTATTTGTATGTGACTACCATCTTCTGCACAATCTTCTTGATATTCTTGTTAGCTGCTTCAACAGCGCCATTCATCTTTGCCCTGTAGGGAGAAGAATTGTGGTGTTGGATCCTGAAGTCCCGGCACAGTTCTGCCATCATTTTGTTGTTCAAGTTGGAACCATTATCAGTAATGATTCGCTCGGGCACTCCATATCGACAGATGATATCTTTCTTCAGAAATCGGGCTACCATTTGCCTTGTAACATTTGCATAGGAGGCTGCTTCAACCCACTTTGTAAAATAGTCAATAGCAACCAGGATGAATCTGTGGCCGTTTGAAGCAGTCGGTTCAATCTTGCCAATCATATCACTGCCCCACATGGCAAAGGGCCAGGGTGAAGACATCACATTCAGGGGATTGGGAGGTACATGCACTTTGTCCGCATAAATCTGGCATTTATGGCATTTTCTGGCATAGGCACAACAGTCCGCATCCATTGTGATCTAGTAATATCCTGATCTTAGCAACTTCTTGGCCATGGCATGCCCTCCTGCATTGGTACCAAAGGATCCTTCGTGCACCTCGTGCATCAATAATTCTGCTTCTGTCTTATCAACGCATCTGAGGAGTACCATATCAAAGTTTCTCTTGTATAGGGAACCATCAGTATTCAGGAAGAAACTGCCAGCAAGCCTTCTCAATGTCTTCTTGTCATTGGAAGATGCCCCAGGTGGGTATGTCTGATCCTCCAAGAAGCATTTGATATCATGGAACCAAGGCTTATCATCTTTAACAATATCTGCTGAGAACACATATGATGGTCTGTCAAGTCTGGACACTGAAATCTGAGGCACAAAGTTGGCAGTTTGAACTTTGATCATGGATGAAATGGTAGCAAGAGCATCCGCAAACTTATTTTCATCTCGAGGGATATACTCAAGCTTGACTGTTGTGAAGAAAGTCAATAACCTTCTTGTATAGTCCCTGTAAGGTATCAGATGATCCTGGTGGGTGTACCATTTGCCGTTGGTTTGGTTAATTACCAGAGCTGAATCTCCGAATACAGTCAAAGTCTTGATCCTGAGGTCAATGGCTTCCTCAAGACCCATGATACAAGCTTCGTATTCAGCTTCGTTGTTAGTGCAGTTGAAGGTGAGTTTTTCCGAGAAAGGCATGTGAACTCCCTTAGGTGTAATGAGTACTGCACCAACACCACGACCATTCATATTAACAGCCCCATCAAACATCATAGTCCATTCTTCTTCTGGGTCAGGCCCTTCAGTGTGAACAGGCTCTTCATGATCTTTTGCTTTTATGAACATGATGTCTTCATTAGGGAAGTCAAATCTCATAGGCTGGTAATCATCAATGGGTTGTTCAGCAAGATAATCAGACAATACACTGCCCTTGATGGCCTTTTGGGATGTATACTGAATGTCATATTCCGTGAGGATCATTTGCCATCTTGCAACCCGTCCGGTAAGTGTCGGCTTCTCAAAAATGTACTTAACTGGGTCCATCTTGGAAATCAACAAGGTAGTGTGAGTCAACATATACTGCCTTAGTCGGCGAGCAGCCCACGCTAAAGCACAGCAAGTTTTCTCGAGCAGTGAATAGCGTTGTTCACAGTCGGTAAACTTTTTGCTTAGGTAGTATATTGCATACTCTTTTCGACCAGACTCGTCATGCTGGCCCAACACACACCCCATTGATTCTTCTAATACTGTTAAGTACATAATTAGAGGTCTTCCTTCAACTGGAGGCATAAGGATTGGAGGCTCTTGTAAGTATTCCTTGATTTTATCAAAAGCCTTCTGGCAGTCTTCGTTCCACCTGACCGTTTGTTCTTTTCTTAATTGCTTGAACAAGGGTTCACAGGTTGCAGTAAGGTGAGATATGAACCGTGAAATATAATTCAATCTGCCTAGGAACCCTCGAACTTCTTTCTCAGTCTTCGGTGCAGGCATTTCTTGAATGGCTTTGACTTTATCGGGGTCAACTTCAATCCCTTTCTCACTTACTATGAATCCCAGCAGCTTACCGGATCGCACCCTGAATGTGCACTTGTTGGGGTTTAACTTCAGTCGGTATTTCCTTAGACGCTTGAATAACTTCAACAGATTCACCAGGTGGTCTTCTTATGTAAGGGACTTGGCAATCATGTCATCCACGTAACATTCAATTTCCTTGTGGATCATGTCATGGAATAATGTTACCATAGCCCGTTGATAAGTAGCACCAGCATTCTTCAGTCCGAATGGCATCACCTTGTAACAGAACGTGCCCCAGGGTGTGATGAAAGTTGTCTTCTCCATGTCTTCAGGTGACATCCTGATCTGATTGTATCCTGAAAATCCATCCATGAAGGAGAATACCGAGAACTGAGTCGTGTTATCAACCAATACATCAATGTGAGGTAAAGGGAAGTCATCCTTCGGGCTGGCTCTGTTCAGGTCCCGGTAATCCACACACATTCTCACCTTGCCATCTTTCTTAGGTACTGGTACAATGTTAGCAACCCACGGTGGATAGCTAGTTACAGCAAGGAACCCGGCGTCCCATTGCTTTTGTACCTCTTATCTTCATTTCCATATCTGGGCGAGTACGACGCAGTTTCTGTTTCACCGGTGGGCAGTCTTCTTTTAAAGGAAGCTTGTGCATGACAATGTCGGTGTCCAACCCTGGCATATCCTGATAAGACCAAGAAAAGACATCCACATACTCCCGAAGCATATCAATCAGTTGTTCCTTTACCGGATCTTGTAAGTAGGCTCCGATCTTAACCTCTTTCACATCTTCTTCCGTACCAAGATTAACCGTTTCGACCTCCTCCTGATGAGGAGTGATAACCTTCTCCTCTTGCCTTAACAACCTGGCTAGCTCTTCAGGTAGCTCGTAATCTTCTTCAACCCCTTCATCGGCTTGATTGATTGGATTGTCAAAGTCATACGAAGTCATAGCTGTGCTGTTGTCGGTGCGGTCTGAAAGGCACTCTCTGCAAGGGTTTAGATTGGTTCATTTTAGTGATCGATTTTATCTTATTTAGAAAAAGTGAAATGACATTATCATTTTGGAAAGCATTTCCATTTTATTTTTGTACAAAAGAAAAAAATGAAAAACAGTGAGCGGAAAAGAAAAAGACTCATTTGCAAAAAGATGTCTGATATTCATTGATTGATCTGTTTGCACAAAATTACAAGATGGCCCGATTACAAAATGAGTCTTGACATCTTGGGCAAGATGCAAGACTTGATGCATGCTTAAAATATACAGGAAATAATAATTACTCTGCAGGAGTAACCCTTATAATTTCCTGGGAAGACCAGTTTGAGATATGGCTCCCCGGGGTCTTTGGACGTATCCAGCTCTCCAGGTTGCGCTCATCTTCCGACTCATCTTCCAAGTTGTTTACAGCATCCGGGGTGAGCATTCCCCCGCTGGCGAAGTTGGGCTTCTTGGCAGCCTCTGATTGATCTTGTTGAGTTGGTTTGTAACCCAACCCAAATATGTCTTCCTTCTTTTCCACGGGCAGCAGCTTGCCCCAGCCTTGGGCAGTACCCTCTTCAACAACCTTCCTGGCTTGCTGATAAGATGTCATGGAAGTTCCCAGTACAGTAGATGCTTCATTTATGTTCAGGGCCTCAAACCCTTGGCTCATAGTTTCATGGATTTCTCCATCCATATCTATGTACTTGTACGTAGCCAGATGACTAACAAAGATATCTTCTTCCCCACAGATAGTGATGATCTGGCCTTCCCACTCGAATTTCAGCTTCTGGTAAAGGGTAGACGTAACAGCGCCAGCGGCATGGATCCAAGGTCTACCCAACAAACAGCTGTAGGCCGGCTGAATGTCCATCACATAGAAGGTAATTTTGAAGGTCTGCGGGCCAATCATCACAGGCAGATCAATCTCCCTAAGCACTGATCTTTTAGAGCCATCAAATGCTCTCACTACCAAATTACTCGGACGCAGTGCCAAGCCATCATACTCCAGCTTCACTAAGGCTTTCTTTGGTAGAACATTGAGCGAAGACCCAGTGTCCACCAGTACATGGGATAAAACAACACCTTTGCACTCCAAGGTGATATGTAAAGCCTTGTTGTGGTTACGTCCCTCAATTGTTAAGTCAGCATTGGTAAAACCCAGTCCGTGACTGGTGTTGACATTTGCCACCACGGTTTCTAGCTGATTAACAGTGATCTCCTCTGGCACGTACGCTGCGTGTAGGACTTTCAGTAATGCATTCCTGTGAGTTTATTTGACAGCCGGCTCTTCAAATACCACACTCTTTCCTTTTGCTTTGGCAGCAGCTTCTGCTTCGGCATTAGGTCTCTGAGTTTGTGAGGCAAAAAGGCGTCCACTCCTGGTGAAGCCTCCGCCTCCTCCAACATTATCAATTTGTGGAGAAGAGGTTGAAGAATCCAAAGTGATTTTATCCCCGTTGCAGTAGAGGTCAGAGCCATAATGCCAAGGTATGGCATTACTGCTTTCATATGGAACTGGTCCGGGCACCGTAATGGTAATTGGACTGACTGCAACAAAGGAGGGTACTGAAATGGTGTGCGGATCATAGTAAATGGTGACTGGTGACCTGGCAGGAGGTGCCACTGTTTGTTGTTGAAAGTTGTTGTTTGGAGGAACATTTGACGGATCATAGTAGATGGTGACTGCTGAGATATCTTCATTAATTTCTGCTGGCGTTGTAGAAGATTCTGCCGAACAAATGGATGCTGATGTTGTAGAAGAAAGGGTTGTTGACATTTGATTTGTTGAAGTGATGGGTGGAGCCATTGTTGATGATATTGATGAATCGGTCGGAATGAATGTTGTTGCTGTTGTAGGAGACTCGAGAATTGTTGTTAGAGGAATTGCTGGATTTGTAGGCGCCGTTGTTAAGATCTGAAGTATACCACTTTTGATAAGACCATCTATGTCGCTTCTTAAGTTATCACACCCGTTGACCGAAATATTGCAATACCCACAACCGAGCTCACACCCGGGGAACATCTGGCACTCTAGAAGCTGAACTTTAATTTCTACCAGAGGTGTTCGAATCTGTCCAACACTGGTTATCAAGAAAGATGGCTTGTCTTCCTCAATGGCATTAACTCTTGGCCCTCCATGATTGGGCATGGGATTCTTGTTGACATTCGGTGGGGGTGCAAAGTTGAGGGCTTTGGAATCCACCAGATCTTGTACTTTCATTTGTAAAGCCCTGCATTTCTCAGTATTGTGGCCAGGTGCATTGGAGTGGAAAGCGCATCTGGCGTTGGCATCGTAATTCCTTGGGAGATTGGAGGGATCTGGGGGTGCCAATGTCCTTAACTCAACCAAATTGAGCTTCAGGAGTTGTGGCAATAAGGCAGCATAAGGCATAGGAATAGGGTCAATCACCCTATTTGCCTGTGACGGTCTTTGCTGAAAAGGTATTTGTTGTTGATTGATGTTGTTGTTGTAGGTCCTCTGTGGCGGATACTGAACTTGCTGTTGATAATGTGGTTGTTGTTGTGGTTGATATGCTGGTTGTTGAGGAATCGGAGCTGGAATAGTGACAGCTGCTACTGACCTGTGGACATACTGAGGTCTGCCCCTGTTGGCATGAATAGCATTTGTCCCACTGGTTCTTCTAGGTCCCACAAAAGGCTTCCTGGGATTACTGGACTAACTTGCGTCGTTATCAGAAATCTTACCCATCTTTAGAAGGCTTTCAATCCTTTCCCCAGCTATGACTACGTCAGCGAAACTGGTGGAAGAAAAGGCAGCTAGCCTATCAATATACGTTCCTTGCAGAGTATTCATGAACATGTCGGCCATTTCTCTTTCCGACATGGGTGGTTGGACAGCAGCAGCAAGTTGTCTCCATCTCTGGGCATATTCCCCGAAGCTTTCTCTGGAGGATTGAGACATTCCCATCAGAAGGGTTCTGTTAGGATCCATGTCCAGATTGTATTGGTACTGCCTGATGAAAGCTTCAGCCAGGTCCTTCCAGCATCTGATAGTGGCCCTGGTCAAGTGTGAATACCACTCTCTTGAAGCTCCAGTCAAACTGTCCTCGAAATAGAACATCCATAGTTTCTCATCCATGGTATATGCTTTAAGTCTTCCCAGAAAAGACTGCAGGTGAGTTCGTGGACAGGAAGTTCCATTGTACTTCTCGAAGCACGGGGGTTTAAACTTGTGGGGAATCCTTACCCCATCCACTAACCCCATATCCATTACATCGAAGCCTAGGGAATTTTGAGACTCTATAGATCTCAACTTCTCAGCAATTTCATCAAGCCTTCTATCATAAACTTCATCCCCAGCTCCTTCCCCCAGTAAATTGCTCTTCTTGGGGGTCTTCTTGCAAGATCCTTCCCCCAGTAGTATTTCCTTGCACATTACCCGGGATGTTGACTTCTGGATGTAGATGAGGCCCAAATACTGGTGGATTAACATGAGGCTGACCTCTTTCATTGTTACTTGTTCCTCCAGTTCCCAGATGGGGCTCGTCTGGAGTTTGTCTTTCTACCAATGCCCTCAACCTTTCTTGACTTTGGGCCAAGCCATTCATTACTTCCATGAATTGAGTCATTTGGTTTCTCATCTCCAGCCTTTCATTAGCCATCTGAGTTCTGACCTCTGTCAGATCCTGCTGTACTTGATCCATTTGGATACCAGGAAGATTGTTGCGAGTAGGATACCGGTGCGGATGGTTGAGAGGGAACACCCGGCGGCGAGCAATAATTCCTGAACCACAACAGAGTTAGAAACAAATAAAATAATGACAAATCCTACAAAACAAAACAAAAGTTAGCATGCAATGCAGTATGCTTATTTGCTTTCCAAGGTATCCGGCTTGGCTCTTGGTTTTGACCTTTCCAGACCCTGAGGAATATGTTCTGATGTTGCTTGAGAAAAGAAACTCATTGAAACAAACTAACAAATACATTACAAATGGTGGATCATACATAGTTTACTTTTACAACATATGCCCCTGAAGAAAAGTACACCAAACGAAAATAACAACAAGAAAAGAAGTCAAACATCTAATCCAAACTCATCCTCCTTAACTTCCTTCAAAAGTGCTTCAGTTACAGGACCAGCCGGATGCTCTGTAATGTTCCTGATAAGGAGGTTTCTGGTGGCAATAGCAGTGGTCAGCTTCTTGTGCCTGTCCTGGTCCTTTGACCTCTTCAGACCAGCCCTGAGCTTCAACTCTGAAATCTCCTTCTGGGCTGCCAGCAAAGCTTCTTGTTGTTTCCTTTCAATAGCCTCCAACTGCTCAATCCTGGCTTGAGTTCTCTTATCTTCTTGAGTACGAGCTTCAGTGATTCTGACCCACCTAGCTTGACTTTCTTGCAGATAGAGATCAGTCCTAGCCTTCTGAAACTGGGCCTCTTTACAGGCGTTCTTCAATATTTGCTCCCCAGCTCTTGATTTCTTGATGTAGTCCTCTGCTTTCTTAATCTTGGTCAGATGTTCCACCTTAAGCTTCTCCAACCTCTCAATGTCTAGACGACCATCACTCCTCTCCCAGAGGGTCTTCTTCAGAGCTTGAGACAGATTCTCATTCCTTTCCTTCAGCTTCTCAAATTCTTCCAGGCTGACAGTGGCTGGAGGTGGTACTGTGGATGGTCCAGGTGCATCCTCAATGGTGAAAGGAATCCCAGACATCTGAGCTCTAGCATGAGACCATTCATAATACTGAGCTGAAGCCACATTATTGCACCTCCCAAGAATGGCCATCCCTTTGGTCTGGATGTTGTCCCAAGCCCAGGATGCTTGTCTAACAACAGCTAGATTAGGTTTTATCTCACAATACAGGGTTTTAGCCAGGTCTTGCACTCTAGGAGGGTGAACCAAAGCATAGCCCAATTGTCTTTTAAACAGCAAAGGGTTTTAGTTGATGCAACCCTTCACTCCTATCAGAGGTACATTTGGGTATTGCCCACAGCTAGTTATTATGTCCCTGCCTTTGGTGCTCTGGGTACACCATCTGATGTCATCTGAAGTCAAAGCAATAAGTCTTTTAGCCCAATTCTTCTGTTGGTGGGGGTTTAGGAAGGCATCAGTCCTGGGTAAGTGTTTGAGCAACCATTTATGAAATAAGGGAGCACAACATCTCACCAATTTTCCTCTTTGCTTCTCATTCCTCTGATGAATGGAATAATAGAAATCTCCCAGCAAGGTGGGTACTGGGTTCCTCAGAAGGAAAAGATGAATGGCATTCTTGCTGATAAACTTGGGCTCATCTGCAAATAGTATAACCCCATATATACTGAGGGCTAACAATGCACAAACTGCCCTCCATTCTCCCAAGGAGGCCTTCAGGATGGCCTGAGAAGTCAGAAAGTCTAAGTGCAAACCAGGGATCCCAGCCTTTGTTGTCATGTTCTGCTCAATCAATATAGGCTCTAGGTACACTGCTTTTGCCACTTCTCCATTGCTGGGAGAAGTCATCTATGGGTTGAAGGGGACTCCACCCCTGACAGGTACTCCAATCAATGATGAAAACTCCTCTAACAAAGGTCCTAGCTAAAAGTCTGAAAATGTGAAACATCTCAAGGGAGGGTCATAAAACTGTAGGCAGGTGTGAATCATGCTCCTCTGGGAAGGGTCTAAGTCCATAACCATATCAAGGATGCCCCCATAATGTTCTCTGAATAATGGGATGTGATCTGGAGTGATAAGTGCCTGGACCTGCCTGATGCCAGTCAGCACAGGCTCAAAGAAATGATATGAAATGTTTCTCTTCCTGGGTGTCATGACTGCTGATGAAGAACTGAAGACAAGTGTTGATGAAGATCAAAACTGGTACTGGAGATGAGCCACTGATAAACTGATGATGAAGGTAACTGAAGCAAACAATCTGATGAAGATAGCTGAAGCAGATAGCTGATGAACAGGGATCTATGCAGATGAATGGGTCAAAACCAAGCCAGATGTAATGTGGATACCCTGAAAAATAAATAAACAAATGTTAAATGATGCAAATAATGAGTATGCAAATGATATGAAAGGGTTTGTGATCAAGCTGGATCTGATTAACTGTCTTGATATAAGTCCATGTATGTTCAAGAAGTCCAGAGGGAGGTTCAGAAATCCAGTAACCAAGGTAGGGGGACTCAAATAAAGAGTCACATGTCCATGATTTAAATCACAGGAACTGTCCAAAGTGAGTTACTCTTAAACCAAATAGTAACAGGGTATGATGTGGCCAATGGTACCTGCAAACCTGTAAACAGCCCAACCCCCCTCACAGGTGGTGTTCTAAAACAAAGATCCTCAGACTTGGATCAGCTATGAGAAGTGTAAACACTTCTAACCCGAAGGTACAGTGTTTACAGTAACCATAAAAGATCCTCCTCTAATTCACCTCAGTTTCTGAAGGTCATAGTAAAGGTCATCCAGACTTAGCAGGCTTCCCAGATAGCCCTAGCACTACAGGAAATCCGTAGCACAGAGTTCTCAAGAAGAAACCCACATCTGAACCGTGTTTCATATTCCCGCACCAGACCGAAATGGAATGGGAAAGAACATGAACCACTCTAGCCTAGGTGTCACTCAGGTCCCAGGTATAGGACCTTAAACTCTCAATGAAACCCACCCACCAAAACAAAAACCAGATCCAGCCAGATGACAGCATGACAGTATGATGTATAAAAATGTAAAGAAAGCAATAAATAATTGTACATAAAGCAGTAAATAAAGCAACTATATAAACACAATTAGCAAATAACACCCCAGTAAACACAAATCAAACAAGCGCTAGGAGGAACCCACAAAAAGAACCAGAAACCCTGGTTACAGTATAAGGGTCCCCAGCAGAGTCGCCAAGCTGTCGCTCCCACCAAATGACACCCAGGTCAGAAGGGGTACAGACGCGAACGGTCGGCGAAAGGGGAAAGAAAGTGAATAGAGTCGCCAGCTAGGCATTTTTATCCCGAAGGAAAGGTAATGCTGCATAGACCCAAGAAAAGATGGATAAGACGGTTGCGAACCAGAGAGACTGAGAAAGGGGGTTGGTTACAATCTGGGAAGGTATTAGCACCCAGATTGTCCGCCGTACTCGACGGGATCCACGCTTGAAAGATTTGTGTTTTAAAGGGGTAGTGTCAGTGCAATTTGTGTATCAAAGCTGGAAAAGAATGCAAGTGTCAGTGTAAAAGAAGTGTGAAGTGTATAAGAGAAGTGTCAGTGTAAGAACAAGAGTATAATGCTCAAGACTATGAGGCTCAAAGAATAATGCTGGAAAAAAGGGGAAATACAGAGACTTTTGTTCGATAACTGTTAAGTTATGCCTACGTATCCTCTCGTGCAATGAGGAAGTCAGAACACCGTAGTTCAACCCAAAGAGACTGAAAGATAAATTGACTTGGGAACTGCCTACTTGTCTATGCTCAAGTGTATGACCTGTCTGGCTTAGGTGCAAACTGTCTTGCATTAGACGGAAGAAACAAGTTCTCGGTTAAGAGTGAATGAGATGAGAAAAGAATCCCGGAGGAGACGATTATTGTTTGTTTTTTGTATTTTCAGTCTTTTATTGCTTTTTGAAGTTTGTCATAAATTAATGAGCTTAAGCCTAAACCAATGGGTTAGTAAACTCATCACATCCTCCCTCTGATTAGGGGTAATGAGAATACCTTAAGTATGAAGTAAGCACCTCACACTTAATCACCATGATGCAGGATTAAGATCATTAACCTACTTGTGATTATTTAGATGTTTTTTGTTTTTTTTGTTTAGTGTTAAGTAATGAATTTAAGCCATAATCAGGGATTTAATGGACTCATTACACCATCCTAATAGAAGGATAATAGATGAGAACATTTAAGCTGAGAAAGACTCCTCAACTTAATCCATGATTAGGGATTAACCTCATGACAAAACAAAGCCTTTGTTAAAGTGGATTTTAGTTAATGATAAGATTAAGAAGTGAGTTTTATGGTTTGTAAGACAAACTTGAGGGGGACTTGTCCATTAACACTAGGGTTAGTCCTTCTTAACCATTTAAGGAAGAATTAGAACCCTAATGCAAGGCCCAAGTTACAAGCTTGATGTCTTGATGATTATTAAGTGAATTGATTAAAGGATTTAAACACATTAAGGGTTTAACACTTAGGATTAAAGTTATACACTCCATCCTAATAGAAGGATGCAGGCATAAGCTTAATCACAAAGCCTTAAAGCCTTTAGGGTTTAGTCCCTGATTATGAGGTGAGAAGAGAAGACTCAAGGATGACACAAAGGTAAAAGATAAATGAGGGAATAATCAAACCCTAATTGTTATCATGCTTGGTTATTCCTAGGGTTAATGAGGTTTGCAAGAAGATCTTCAGAGGAACCACCAGGAAGGAAGCAGATGAAAGGAGCAGGAAGCAAGGAGAAGCAAAACAACTTGCTTCACTTAAGAAGACAAGTTGCTTGAAGAAATAAAGTAAGAGATGAACATGAATGAGAAAACTCACTCTAAGACAAATACAAAATGCAGAAATGATGCAAAGGAGAGGAGGGGAGATTGTGAGAAGTGAAGGCAAATTCACTTCTCAAAACAACTTACCACCTGAAAAGTTAGCCAAAAGAAATGAAATGCAATGCAAATGAGGTGAAATGACATGATGCAAACCAAAGTCAGAAGAAATTACATGATGCTAATGATGCTAAGAGAAGATGCAAACATGAGGCAAGACATGAGAATGATCATACAAGGCAATGGATGCAGATGAAGCATGTTTTGAACCATGAATGTACATGAAAAGTTATGGAATGCAATGGGCATATAACATGGCAAATGAAAGATGCAATGATCAAACATGATTCTAATATGTCCTAAGATGTATTATGAACCATGTGGATGCACAAAATGTCATGGCAAGTCAATGGATGCAAGCAAATGAGAAATGGATGCAAGGGAAGGCACAAATTAGGGTTTATGATCAAGACACAAAGCAAAATTCAAAATCAGAATCATATGACATGATAAAAATTTGAAAATGCAATCAAAGATACCCTAAACCTATACAAACTCACTGCCCAAAGGAGAGGATCCAACTCTTAACCTAGTGAAAGTTATGAATTTCCTAAGATTGCTAGGGTTTTGGGGTACCTCATCAAGAAAAATGCTAAACAAATTGAAAATGAAAGATCAAATCAAACCAAATTTATCCTATAAACTACATGCTATTAAGAGTGCAATGCAAGAAGAATCATCATTCAAATCTCAATGGTTAGGCAGAATGAAATTTTTAAAGATTGAACCAAAATATTGCCTTAAAATGAATTTAACTCCAATGAAAATAATCAAAAGGCATCAAGAACAAAAAAGAAATTTGGTTTGAGAGTTGGACAATGTTTCTAAATGTTTCTAAATGCAATGTGAATTTTTTTGTGATTTTTAAATACCTAAATGCATTTTTAATTAATAAATTTTCATTAACTAATTAAAAATAAACATATAAATGATTTAAAAATAATTTCCAGTGCAAAAAATAAAAATAAAAATATTTTTGGGTTTTAAAAATTAATGAAATCTTTGACAAAAAATTTCATAATTTTTAAATGTATTTTGCTATTTTAAATAATTCGTATAAATAAAATGAAAAGAAAATGAAATAAAAATGAGAATAATGGAAAGTATGCAAATCTGAAGGCTGACATTCAAATGGAAAAGGAGGGAATTGACTGGCGCGTCATCCAACGGCTGCAATTCAAACTGACCAGATTAAATTAAAAACCTAATTAATTAAACTAATGACGTGGATTAGGGCTTAAGTGATGGATCTGAGCCATTCGTTTGCGCGCGGGTCAATGCAAGTCAACTGGATCTATGGCCTATATTCAAACCAAACCCTAATCATAATTAAATACTTAATGACATTCAGGTGGCCGGAAATGACCTCTGGTCATCTTCTCCGGCCACCTCCCTCCCTGAAAATTGCTAACTCACTTCCTAGGTCACTAAAACTTGATCTCTCTGCCCAGAATCCAACCCCATACATCATATAACAAGAATCAATAATCAAAACGCATTTATTTTTCGTATCAAAGCTGAATCGAATCAAAAGGTTTTTAGGTCAAAATATTTCAGAAGCTTCATACATACTCAATACTTAACCATTTGCAAAACTAAACATATCAGCATGATCAGCACATCACATAGATTCATTTAGGAACTTAAAAATGCATTTCTGGAAAAAAAGTTCTTGAGCTCACCTGAAATGGAGCTTTCAATCCAGGAGCTTTCTGCTTGCTTCTCTGCTTCAAAATGGCCCCAATGATCCTCTTGATGAAGCTTTGAAGCTTGGTTGGTGTTTAGAGTGTCTGATTTGTGAGTTTGAAGAGGTTCTGTTCAGAGAGGGGGAGAAATCGTATTTTGATTTCAGGGAGTTTCAGGGCAAGGTGAAGGGTCAAGGATGATCAGTGGAACATGCTGAGAGTTTCTATGAAGTTTGTTTTGGTGTTTGTGTCTTGTGTAATGAGTTTCGAAGGAAAGTGCATAAGAGGTGAAAACTTGGAACTATGGCTTGGGGGATGTTTCAGGCTTGTGTCTCTGTTGTATTGAGTCCCTTTTGGTCCACTTATCACATTTGGATGGGTCAGAGAAGTTGGTGTGGCACTGTGGGATTGGTATGGTTTTTTTTGCAAAAAGTCAAGTCTAGGTGTACTTGAGGTATGGGAAAGTGTGAGGTTGTGATAGGGGCATGGTTTGGCTCAGCTGAGATCATGGAGTTCATGTGGATCAGATTCTATGAGCTGTAACAAGTAGAGGCATGGCTTCATGAGTTTTTGCAAGTTGGTACATCTTTGGCCCTTTTGGAAATTCATGAAGTTCAAGGCACCAAAATGCATAATTCTTGGGCCAATTCTGATTTTTAGAAGTCACATGAGCATGTTGTGAATATTTTGTGCACATTTGAAGTCTTTAGAATTCTTGATCACAACTTTTTGCAAAATGCCTCTTTGGTACAAAACTTGAAATTATGTGATTTTTCCCAACTTTGACAAGCCATAACTTTTGATCCAAAATGAATTAGAATGAGTTCTTGTACTTTTTGAAAAGGGAATGATCCATTCTACAACTTTCATGACCAAAGTTTTCTCATTTGAGGCATTTTTGAATCAATTTTAGGAGGTTGAAAAACTTTCCCAAAATAGCAAGTTTCCATTACAAGTCACTTTCCCAAAAAGGCAATTTTGCAAATGGCTTGAAATTATTCAATTTTGTGAACTTCTAACATCTTCTATGATCAAATAAAGATCATAAACATTCAAAATGATGAAGAACACCCTTTGGTTGGGTCATTTGGGGCCTCAGATGCCCTGATTTTACACTGACTTGCTCAAGAAGTCAACTCTTGATCAAATGCCTTCCCCATTGAATTTCTTCATGAAAATTGATATGCATGATCCTAATATCATATAGAGACCCATAGAAACAAGAATGACCAAAAAATTTGGGGTTATGGCCTCTGAAACCAAAACCCTAATTCCAGGTCATCTGTGCAGTTAAGCCTGGCTCTGCTTCCATGCCTTTCTCAGTTCTTGTGATTTTCTGACTTTCTTGACTTTGTGAGGATGTAATATGATGATTGAACATACATGGACCCCTTTTAAGTGGTTGATGACCTTTGAAGTGGCTCAAGAGGCTCTTGGATTGCTCAGATCACAAACCCTAGATGCAGATGACTTAGAAACAATGCAATGAAGCAAAAATGTGGTATGAGATGCTATGATTGAATTTATGCAAATGAAAAAGAACCACAAGCCATGGTGTGAAAGGGTGAGGGAAAATTTGGGGTGTTTACACACGGAAACCTTTAAATAAACTATACGAAGAACTGAACTTAGGAATCTAGCATTCCTCGGGTGCTTGAACTGAATTACTGTTGGGGCTAGCCCCCAATTTGTAATTCATTCACTCTTTCGTATTCAAAACAATTCAACAACCTTAAAATATTAGACATGATTCATCCCCATAGGAAGATATTCCTTCTATCCCCACAAACACAAATCAAATCTTACAAACAATTATTCTAAAAGGAAGAATGTGGCATTGCTTGTCGATCATTATATCCAAGTTTAAAGCTTCTTCCGATTTAATTTCTCAAAGAAAGAATCTGGCATTACTTGTCGATCCTCGTATCCAAGTTTAAAGCTTCTTTCGATTTCTCTTCCTCAAATGTTTGTGGTGGAATAAGCGGGATACCTCCCTTTAAAGATGAAGACTTGTCTCTTTCTTTCAAATACAATTTAAAATTTACCAACTAATACAAACTATTTTCCATAGTTAATCAACGAGTAACTGAACTCCGGAGTCTAGCACTCCGCACATTCTTGAATGAAATCACTCTCGGGCTAGCCCCATGCGACGTGGTTCATTCGCCCTCTCGTCTTAAAACACCTTAACAAAGGTCAAACACTTTTCTAAAAACGAACATTATTTAAATCTTTCTATCTCTCAAACAAGCTAGCGCTTCAGCCTCTCATCACGAGCAAATAAGCCAACGCTTAGTAGTAGAAAGCATTTCAAACAATCGTTCAATAAAAATCACAAACCGTAGTTGCACGAACTACGAAGCTCTGACTTTCCCATTGCACAAGGGAATACGTAGGCACAAGGATTTTAATCCTTTGCGAGCACAATAATAAAAAACTCTAATCTTTCCCCCGTAATAATAATTAAAATATTTATTTAAAAGTAATCTTAACAAACTTTAATCATTAGAAGAAGACAATAGCATAAATCAACATTTAAGCGCAAATTAGACTAAGAGGTTCCCGTTGAGTACAACGGACGTGAGGGGTGCTTAACACCTTCCCTTTGCGTAACTGACTCCCGAACTTAGATTAGTGGTTTTGTTGACCATTTCTTATCCATTTAGGTTGTGTCTATATCTCCCTTTTCTCTCGTAGAATAAATAGAATTAGGTGGCAACTCTGTTGTTTGTTTTAGGATCGTATTTTTCGAGGTACGTCAGCTGGAGACTCTGCTGGGGATGACAATGCTTTATGCATAAGAGAGTCGAGCCTAACTTAGGATAGTTTGCGTTTATTTGCTAACTTGTTTGATTGTCTTCTTTATTGCTGATATTCTATCTATTGTTTTCTTCTTCATTATATTTTCTCATTATTATTGCCTGTTGGATCTCGGGACATCACGGGTGAAGCTTTATACTTGAGTTTTGAAAAAGAAGAGGGAGCACCTAAGTTAAAATTGGTAGTTATTAGTGTTAGTCTCAAAGGACTCGCTCCTTGCCAGCCTAACATGAAAGCTCCCCCAGATAGTTAGACTTTTCGTAGATCTTGTCACAACACAGCTAGCTTGTTGCGTGACCTGATTCACGAAAGGGCTGTGATTTTGGGACCCCATAGAACCTGTTTCAATTTTGGTATTTGTGTTATGTTAGGCTCCTAGGGATCGCCCCTTTGTTGGCCTAGCATGAGAACTCCACTCAAGGTAGACCTTATCGTCATTATCGTCACAATGCAGCCAGCCTGCGGCGGGGTGTTAGTACGATAAACGTCCGTGACCTTAGGTATCCTTATACCATCACCATAAAAGCTACCCTGTGAGTGGGATTTATGGGTAAAGAATTTAGAACTCTCCACTTAAGGCTTACTAGTTAGGAGATTCTGAGTTACTTGTACCTTGGATCCAACATCTTGCCTTCATGCTGGAACTGATTGTATTTGTGATTCTGAGCTTTGCATTCATTCGCATATCATTTGCATTTGCATCGCATATCATTCTCCCACCAAACAAAAAGCTCACTCATCTGTCCTTCTACCAGTTTATTGACTTTTAGACGTCTCTTTCAAGCCTGAAGTAGTCACTGAAGAACAACAGATATGGCAGAGAATGCTGATTCCATGTCAGACTTTACTGTAATGACCAACCCGATATACGATTTTCCTCCTGACAACGATGCTCAACAAGTGGGTGTTCCCTAATCTCAGAATGTCCATCATGTGACAAAGGTGAATAATCCTAAGGTGGTGAAAATTGAGGAAGGAATTCGTGATCTCGAGGAACAACTAAAGATGGTGAAAGAACTCAACGCATTTGGTTCAAAAGCTCATAACTTGTGTCTGGTCCCGAGCGTGATTATTCCCCCAGATTTCAAAATGCATACTTTTGAAATATACAAGGGTTTAATTTGTCCAAGATATCATTTGACGATGTTTTGCCGAAAAATGACTGCTCATGCCGATAACGATAAGCTGATGATTCATTACTTTCAAGAAAGTCTATATGGGGCATCTTTAATGTGGTATATGAAGCTAGAAAGAAACCATATACATACTTGGGAAGACTTAGTCGGCGCTTTTGTGAAGCAATATGACTACAATTTGGACATGGCTCCAGACTGTGACCAGTTGATAGGAATGAGTCAGAGAGACGATGAATCTTTCAGGGAGTATGCACAAAGATGGAAAGAATTGGCATCCCAAGTTCATCCACCACTCTTAGAGAAAGAACTGGCCAAAATGTTTCTAAAAACATTTTCAGACTCTTATTATATCAGAATGATAGGCGTTGTGCCATTAGAGTTCTCCAAAATTGTGGAAGTTGGAGTAAACATTGAAAACGCATTCAAATGTGGAAGAACCTAAGAGGGGCCAGATTGCCAAATTGTTGAAGAGAAGTCTGTATGTGATTCACAAGAGGAAGGAAATTTTGAAGTTAATGCAATTAGGGATTCTCCTAAAATCTTGCAAGTTCTATTGCCTTACGGCGAATGTCAGATTCAGCGCCATAATCAACAGAGATCTCAAGACATCCCAACAAGAGAGACTCCTCAGTTCGATGCAATCCCAATGACTTACGGTCAACTGTGGACTTGTTTCGCCAGGAATTCAGTGATGGCACCCAGGAAGACCAAAGCCATGAGGTCTCACCCTCATTGGTTCAATCCAAATACCAGTTGTGAATTTCATGGTGGAGTACTGGGGCATCCGATTGAAGAATGCAAAGTTTTCCAAGAAAAGGTTCAAGAGATGATCGACTACGGGGTGTTGGCCTTCAATGGAGGAATCCCATCTATGGACGGAGTGCCTTTGTGCTGATAAAAACTCAAGAGAGTCTTGTCCAAGTCAATCTGTTGTTGGAGCATAGGACAAGTTCCTCAATGCATATGATCGTTCGATACTTTGAAGTTTATCTTCTCAGATGATTAGCTCGCTCACTACTTTTCATATTTATTTTTCTCTGTTTGTTAATGCATTTGTTTTGGCATGTAAGAACTTATTTCTTTTGAATGATTAGTGCAATGAATATGTTTGTCTTGAAGTAATCCATTTGTATTCACTCATAATGCTTTTTTCTACTTTTATAATACCATCATTATCCCATCTCCTGCTTAGGCAGAGAATTGGAGGGAGGATGAAGAAATTAAAACACAAGTTCTCTAGTGGAATGCTTTTGATTAGAACCCTGCTGACAATGTATAGGCATTGTTTCGAATCCCCAAACACTGGAGAAATAAGGAGTTAATCCCTAGTCAACCACTTCGATCCTAGAAGTAGGAGTTTCTTGTGGATAATTCAAAACCTTTATGCTTAACCTGGGGCAGGGCAGTGTTCAGTTAATCTAGTTACACATTCAAATCATAAGAAGAAACATCCCATCAAGGAATTCACTATAATCAATGACTTGACAGTCACAATTTTCAGCCTTCCAATGAATAAAAGAGAAAAAAAAAAGAAAAAGAAAATCCTGCCAAGTCAAACACTTAAAGAAAGGCTTAGGGACCAAATAGAATAAATCAATCGAAAGAAGTCCTCAAATACATAATATTTAGTGACCACCATACCAAAGTCAAAGGGGTCACTAATATCCATAGGGGCATATAAGATGACTATCATTTCAAGCGGATCTTGGAGCATCATCTCTATGCTATCAAGACAAATGTATGTGTCAATTTAGCTGGACCTAGGATTGGAGAACATCACGGAGAATGGGTGGGCACCAAATAAACTTTGAGCCTTTATCCTTTGTTTCTAAGAACCGTGAACCAAACCACATTACAACCCTCAAAAGTCCTAATTGAAGTAGGGTTTATTTCGAAAGCATACTCAATGAGATAGTGTTTCCTGACTCCTATGAGCTATTCTCAAAATTTGTGTTGGCTTTATAAAAAAATGAATATCACATCCTAGCTAGTGATTCAGTCACATGCTATTGTGAAAATCTTTTCAAAGACATTAAAAAAACTTTGAGACGAACGTGTGTGTTGCATTAGCAGTATCAACATTAACATTTTACTTGTTAGCATTTGCTTGACATCATAGAAGCCTATGTATGAGTACCAGTGATGAGCTTAATCTCTTGAGATTTGAAACTCTAATGAGTAGTTGAACAACCATTTCAGAGAATGCTCATCCCCAGGGGCATGTTACTTGAAGACTTTTCCAGACAGGGGCAGGTTACTTGAAGACTTTGCTAGAAAGGGGCATGTTGCTTGAAGACTTTTCCAGACAGGAGCAGGTTGCTTGAAGATCTTTCCAGACAGGTGCAGGTTTCTTGAAGATCTTAGCAGACAGGGGAAGGTTGCTTGAAGACTTTTCCAGACAGGGGCAGGTTGCTTGAAGATCTTGCAAGACAGGGGCAGGTTGCTTGAAGACTTTGCTAAACAGGGGCAGGTTGTTTCCCAATTTATTACGTCCACAGTCTGACCATCCCTAAAAGGATAAGTATTGAAGACTTATTTGTGCCAAATACAGTTAATCTGGGGCAGTTACGTCGAGATTCGACAAAATCTCTCCAAGAGTTTGAAGACACAGGGGCATTTTGAATGTCAAGTCTTCTATAAAATACTCTTGAGATGATCTCTGCTCACAAACTATTTCGTGGGTGCATGACGACGTGTTCCCCTAAGCAAGACGCTCTTGAGATCTGCCTTGATTCAGATTTCCATCTGAATGTGATTTTCTCCCCCCAACGGAGTACAAATTTACTTCATCCTAAACGAACATAGTTTGTATGATTTTTTCCTTCTGATGGACATTGAAGTTAGAAGATTTCATTGGTCGTGTTACTTCCCGATTGAAGTATCTTTCTCTCCTTGAAGAGACATGAGCCTTGTAGTAGGACTTTACTCCATGGATGGCTCTTTCTACCCTATCTCCAATGATGTTTCCACTTTGACGAGATTGGTCGAGTATCCGTCTGTTGTGATGTTTATTTCGTCACCGGTTTATCTCTTGTGTCTGTTTTGTCTGTTGTTGGAATAAACATAACACATATACATACATGTACATCATAAATTAATATTCATGTTACATTCATTAATGCATACTACCTTCACCTTGGTCGTGTTTATTCCCAAGTGATGTGTTTATCTCAAAATAGAGTTGTCAGCCTTAGGCAGAAAATGTACGATCTTTCTAATTCCCCACTGAGTTTTTTCCCTCATGGAAGATTTTTGCTTTAGTTCTCCTTTCCACACTTGGATAGGATAAATCCCCAGTTGAGTTCATTCCTCATGGGTTAGTGTCTTGCTTGACAGTTTCTCTCCAGCTCGTTCCTGGACTGAATTTGGTCTTTGACAATTTTGATAATTGATTTTTCGGAGGGAAAGTGCATTTATTTTGCACCTTTGAATACTTTTTCTCCCAGAAGGATTTTATTGAAGGTTCCCCCAATGAAGACAAATTTTGCTTTACAGCAGTGTTGTTGCAACATTATCTTGAAATACTTACACCTAACAACAAGTGGCAGTCTCTTTATTCGAGAAGCTTGTTTCATCCTTGACCTTCTAAGTGGAATCAACAAGTGGCAGTCTCTTTATTGGAGAAGCTTGTTCTTATCCCTGGACCTCTAAGCGGAATCAATAAGTGGCCGTCTCCTTATTTGAGAAGCTTGTTTCTTATCCATGGATTTTCCAGTAAATCAACAGATGGCATTCTCTTTTCGAGCAGTTTGTTCATCCTCAACAAGGTTTCTGTTCTATCAAATGGCATCTCCCCTGTTCGGCGGAGAAGTTTGGAATCTCCTTTTCCAACAAATGGCATCTCATCCAGACAAGGTGAGAAGTTTGTTGTGAATTTCCAATTTCCGTCAAATGGCTATCTCTTCCAGACAAGTTGAGAAGTTTGAGCGTGAATTTGTTCTCCATCATATGGTTGTCTCTTTCAGAAGAAGGGAAGTATGGTGAAAGTTCTATCAAATGGCGTCTCTCCCATACATGTTGAGAAGTTTGGTATGAATCTCTTTATTTTTCCAACAAATGGCATCTCATCCAGACAAGCTGAGAAGTTTGTTGTGAATTTCCAATTTCCGTCAAATGGCTATCTCTTCCAAACAAGTTGAGAAGTTTGAGCGTGAAGTTGTTCTCCATCATATGGCTGTCTCTTTCAGAAGAAGGGAAGTATGGTGAAAGTTCTATCAAATGGCATCTCTTCAATACACGTTGAGAAGTTTGGTATGAATCTCTTTATTTTTCCAATAAATGGCATCTCATCCAGACAAGGTGAGAAGTTTGTTGTGAATTTCCAATTTCTGTCAAATGGCTATCTCTTCCAGACAAGTTGAGAAGTTTGAGCGTGAAGTTGTTCTCCATCATATGGCTGTCTCTTTTAGAAGAAGGGAAGTATGGTGAAAGTTCTATCAAATGGCATCTCTCCAATAAATGTTGAGAAGTTTGGTACGAATTTATTTCTTTTTCAAGCAAATGGCATCTCTCCAAGACATGGTTAGAAGTTTGTTGTGAACCTTTATTTATCATCAAAAATAACATCTTTCTAAGCCTCGACAGAAGGTGTTTCTTTTTATTTTTCCGAAAAGTCTCAGCAAAAGATTTTAAGTCTACCTTGACGAAAGGTATTTACTTTTGGGACGACAATTGCATCTTTAGTTAAATCACAAAAGAAGATTTGGCAACGGATGTATCCTCAGTTAATACTTGACAGAAGATTTCTAGCATACCTTGACAGAAGGTATTTCTTTCTTAGATTCTCTGGTAATCTCGATAGTAGATCTCCAGCAGACTTCAACAAAAATTATTTTTCTTTCCAAGATCTCGACAGTAGAATTCTGGTTCATTTCAATACCTCGACAGAAGGTATTTCTTTCTTAGATTCTCTGGTAATCTCGACAGTAGATTTTTGGTTCATTTCGATACCTCGACAGAAGGTATTTATTTCTTAGATTCTCTGGTAATCTCGACAGTAGATCTCCAACAGACTTCAACAAAAGATGGCTTTCTCCCCAGGATCTCGACAGTAGATTTCTGGTTCGTTACCTCGACAGAAGGTATTTCCAAATGATGTTATAAATCTCAGCAGAAGACTTCTCTGATGGGATTTATCCAAGTACTTCATCTAGGGACTTATAGACATTTGTTGTCTGGCTTCGCTCAAGAAAAAATTCCTCGTGCGGATTATACTCCGGTCATGTGTGTTTGATCCCCAGTAGTGTCAATTTTCTTTCCCAGTAGCATTGTAGCCTCTGTCTTGCATTTTTCATTGCACATCATATCATTTCATCTGCATTTTCGGTCAAAATTTTAGGTATTCTGATATTTAATCCTCTTCCACCTCGAATGTTCCAAAAAAAAATCTTTGTTACTCGTACATTCAGGTTCAAAATGATTAAATAGGGGCATCTGTCATACCTTAAATTTTGACCAGACTTTTTTAATATTTTCCCTCATCTGGCGCAGTTTCGTCGTAATGGCGATAGTCAGTCATCTCTACATAAACATTTCATTTATAGTTAATCATGCATTTTTCTGATTTATTATTTTTTGTTTAGGTAATTATTTTAGATTTATTTAGAATTTCGTTTAAATCTTTTTTTTGTTTAGTTTATTTAGTTTAATTTTATTTAAACTTTACTAGTTTAGTTCTAATTTTAAATTTAAATCAATTTTATTAATTCAATGTTATTTTTAATCTTAATTTTATTCTATTTTGGTTTAATTCGTTTAATTAATTAATTTTCACTTTTAACTAAGTCATCAGTTTAGTTTCTTTTATCTTTATTAAAACAATTCAAAAAATATGTTTATTTTAGTTTAATTGGCAATTTATGTTTAATATTAATTTAATTTTAAATTTAATTTAGTTAGATTTAGAAATTCTATTGTTTTAAATTAGAAATTTCTTTTATAACTTATAATATTAATTAGTTCTATTCCAATTCTAGTTTTAATTTAATTTACATTTTATTTGTTAATTTTAAGTAGATAATTTTAATTAGTTAGTTTAATTTATTTATATTTTATTTTTAAGTCTAGTTTATATATTTAGTTTAAATGTAATTTTTGTAAACTGAGTCTTTCTTTATTTAAAGTTTGTTTAAATTTAGTTCAATCTATTTTTTATATTAACCTTCTCATTTAATCAATTTATATTAGTTTTTATTTTTTTTATTATTTTTTTTATCAGATTATTTTGTTTAGTTTTAGTTACTCCATACAATTTGATTTCTATCTAGTTGGTTTAAGATGATCTAGTTAGTTTTTTATTATGTCCACAATTCAATGTAAACCTGCTACTATTCTGCAGCACACATGCCTTGCACTATTGACCAAAACAATTACACAAAACTAACTCTGTTATAAACCTGCATCCAAAAAGACTTTTAAGAAATTTCCACCAAAACTATCATAAACTACATGCAACAAAGAGCCACAGTCTGCCATGGAAAGAGATTCCACATCAATACCAGGAAAAACAAAGAAGACTTATCAAATAAGTTAAATACTGAGACCAACATAGAAAAGGGTATACAAACTGCACATAAAGGGGGATCTCATTCGGATCTTCAAAGAAAAAGGACGGAGACCACCACAAATAATGTTCACTCTCTAACCAACCTCACCAATATAATACTCTCACCCACATATCTCATACAACATCCCTCATTTTTGTTAATATAATACCCACTCACTTTTCCATCACTGATTCTCACACACACTCATGTAAACACTCTCTCCCTCTCTCTCTTTCTCTCACATAAAAACTTTATTTCTGTTACTAATTTCTTCATCACTCATTTCTTCATCTCTCATGAAACAACTGACTCTAAAAAAAATCAATCAATACTACTTTCATGTATCTCTCTGCAAAAAGAAATGAATTACGCTCACTTATCTCTCTTCACAACAAATACAACATCATAAATCCTTCATCAGAAAAATCATCACATCATTTTCTTATAACCTTTCCATACTCATACACATAAATAACAATGTCCCTTCTCTCCTCTCATTAACCACTCTTCATCATTTTGAGATTCACAAAATAAAACAGTTAAGCAACAAGGAAAATTTGTAGAATAGTGAAAACCCCTTCATCTCTTCAAGCTACATTTCCTCTCACCATAAAACACCGTCACCGCACGAGCCACTGCAAACTCCGGTAACAACTCATCAAGTGACTTGAACTATTTTGCGGGATTCACCTAAAGTACACCGAAACTTGTCTTTGATTCGCATCACACAACTACCATAACTTGCAGCATAGACATATTCTGAGAGGTAAGAACAACGCAACTTGAAGCTTGTGTGGACATTTCGGTAACGACTTCAAACTCTTTCGAATGTATCTATATTGTTGTTTTTGCTGTTTGTTTATTTAGTTTTAGTATATCAATTTGTCTTGGTGCGTATTGTTTCTCTTCTTTGTTTTTCCTGGTATTGATGTGGAATCTCTTTGATAAATCCAATTGCTATTTTTTTAAAGAGTCTGTACGTTGTTTTTGTTGCTTGTATAACTTACCATTTATTTATTTTGATGCTTGTATGTATTATTAAAATTAGTATGTTCAAAGAAACTCATATTTGGGTCATTAGATTATTGAGAAAATAGGCCCAATTTTCATCCTTGTTTTATTACTTATACCTCTTATACATTGTAATTAATATTAATTGATTAATTATTATTTTAATTGTTAATTTAATTAATTATTATATCGACTTCTTTGAATTGCGATTTCGGAGCATAAATTGATTGTGCTTTCAAGAACCGTATGGATGCATAAAATTATTTGCTCGATTTCTTATAGAGTGACTCGCATATGAGTCTACTCTATGATAGTTAAAGAGCTAAATTTGTCGCCTTCGCTTTTGATTGTTTTCGAGTCCCAATAGGTTTTTCTAAACCGATCCAAACCTCTAAATTAATTAACAAGGAACTGAACTTCGGAATCTAGCATTTTGCGGGTTTTTTAATGAATCACTCTTGAGGCTATCCTTCGAGTTGTGTTTCATTTACTCCTTGGTTACTAAAAATTAAACCCTGAGTCATCCAAAACAGAACATCTTAATTCACAAATTAAATAACGGAGGAACTGAACTCCGGAGTCTAGCACTCCGCACGTTCTTGAATTAAATCACTCTTGGGCTAGCCCCACGCGATGTGGTTTATTCACCCTCTCGTTCCTAAAACAAGGAAACCTTTAAATAAACTATACGAAGAACTGAACTCAAGAATCTAGCATTCCTCGGGTGCTTGAACTGAATTACTGTTGGGGCTAGCCCCCAATTTGTAATTCATTCACTTTTTCGTATTCAAAACAATTCAACAACCTTAAAAGATTAGACATGATTCATCCCCATAAGAAGATATTCCTTATATCCCCACAAACACATATCAAATCTTACAAACAATTATTCTCAAAGGAAGAATGTGGCATTGCTTGTCGATCATTATATCCAAGTTTAAAGCTTCTTCCGATTTTATTTCTCAAAGAAAGAATGTGGCATTGCTTGTCGATCCTCGTATCCAAGTTTAAAGCTTCTTTCGATTTCTCTTCCTCAATTGTTTGTGGTGGAATAGGCGGGATACCTCCCTTTAAAGATGGCGACTTGTCTCTTTCTTTCAAATATAATTTAAAACTTACCAACTAATAAAAATTATTTTCCATAGTTAATCAACGAGTAACTGAACTCCGGAGTCTAGCACTTTGCACATTCTTGAATGCAATTACTCCCGGGCTAGCCCCACGCAACGTGGTTCATTCGCCCTCTCGTTTTAAAACACCTTAACAAAGGTCAAACACTTTTCTAAAAACAAACATTGTTTAAATCTTTCTATCTCGCAAACAAGCTAGCGCTTTAGCCTCCCATCGCGAGCAGATAAGCCAACGCTTAGCAGTAGAAAGCATTTCAAACAATCGTTTAATAAAAATCACAAACCGTAGTTGCACGAACTACGAAGCTCTGACTTTCCCATTGCACAAGGGAATACGTAGGCACGAGGATTTTAATCCTTCGCGAGCACAATAATAAAAAACTCTAATCTTTCCCCCGTAATAATAATTAAAATATTTCTTTAAAAGTAATCTTAAAAAACTTTAATTGTTAGAAGAAGACAATAACATATATCAACATTTAAGCGCAAATTAGACTAAGAGGTTCCCGTTGAGTACAACGGGCGTGAGGGGTGCTTAACACCTTCACTTTGCGTAACTGACTCCCGAACTTAGATTAGTGGTTTTGTTGACCATTTCTTATCCATTTAGGTTGTGTCTATATCTCCCTTTTCTCTCGTAGAATAAATAGAATTAGGTGGCGACTCTGTTGTTTGTTTTAGGATCGTATTTTTCAAGGTACGACAACTGCATATACCTTTTTTTTGTTATTTTCTCGTTCATACTCGTATCAGTATTGTGACTTGACCATAGATTCTGAATACCTCTTTGAGTGGATTCTGATCCAATGCTTGTTAAATGATTGAATCCACTCCTTTTACCAAACTCAGTACCTCTAACACTAGAGTTTGGGATGTAGGCTCTTCTTGTAAGACCCTATTTCTACCCAACGATTATAAAGAAAATCAGAGTATTAAAAAATCAACCAATAAGTACACAATAGGATGCTAAGAAACTAAAAACATCAACTTTATTTCATTTATGAAACCTAATTCAACTTTTACAACTACGCAATGAATTTTTAATTATTCAACTAAACAAGTAAAACATGTTCTTCAACTTAAAACAACTTAGTTACAATATAATTATAACAAAACAACTTAAAAATAACAACAAGACAACTAAGCATCCATTTCCCGAATGTTACATATCAGAGCACCGACACCGACTAAGACTATTGAAGATAACCATCTTCCTGCAAGCTACCAGCATGTTACCAACATAGGGGCAACATTCAAACAGCACAACCAGCTTATACAACTTGAACAACTTAAATCAATGTTGGCTATTAAGCCTCCAACTTGTACAACATAAAAACTTCGATAACACAGAACAATTTATACAACATAAGCAATTTAAAAATCAACTTTGGCTTATAAGGCCTTCAACATAACAACTTAGAGATTTTCCGTAAACCGGAATCACTTACAAACTCAATTGTACCTCCAACTCGAATTTACAACACCTTTTCAACAAAACAACGCAACAAAAATCAACTATTAAACTACCCGGCTTACCCCGACGATTTTTGTTAAATTCCAGGCAACTAAGTTTTTCGCCAAATTCGGCTAAACTGACAAAACCGACACTGATTTTATTTTTCTGCGATTATTTTGAGTTTATTACAAAATCTACGATTTTTCTATTTTCTGATAATCTTATATGTCATAAAAATAGGCCAACAATCTATTTCTGTTAAATTCCTAACCTACTTACTTTTCTGTCAAAACCTCAACACAGACTGATATCAACACTTAGTTCCTCGCAACTGATATTTTGCCTACTACTTATCATTGCTACTTAAATCCAAAATTCTATTACAACTTATGATATTAGCATATTACAACTCCTGAAATTATTATTGATATTACTTAAAATAATTACACAGGTTTAGGTAGATTGGTTATCAAATAAAATGCATAAAACAAAATCAATTGAATTCCTCCACTAACAGGGTGGCTTGCGCCACCCTTCATGCTTGTTCCTAGTGGCTTGCGCCACTTTTGGTCTTGGTAGCCACAAAGAAAAGAGGCACCCGCCACTTTGGCCTATGGCTTGCGCCATTTGGCCTTAAGGGAGCATGGCTCTCGACACTCCTTTAGTGGCTCTCGCCACCTCACAAATTCCAACTTTGGGTGGCTTGTGCCACCCGTACTCTCAGGGATCAGTATTATCGTCCCCAAATCCAAATTTTCAGAATAATTACAACATCGCAGTAACTTAACGAAATCAACACTTTTCAGAAATAACCTATAAACAATTTACCATCATAAACTAGTCAACAATCATACAAAATCGATCAACAAAATCAACAATATAATATATGAATCAACATAAATCAACATCGACATCAAACAAAATAGAACACATACAATCACCCAAACCTAGTACTGATTATCATACCCGGTTATAAGGATCAAACCCCACCCTTACCTTGTATTTACGGTTGCTCTAATAATTTTTTGGTTAGTCTCCAAAGTTCTCTGATCGAAATTCCAACCCTTTGCCTCTATGACTCTTTTCCTCTCCCCTTTCATCCATGGAGATTAGAAATACGAACATGTTGTCATTGAGTTCCTATCTTGACCAAAATTCAGCCTCCATCATCATCAATCCTGTATCTACTATTTGACAAATTTCCAGCATGAACTTCCAAACTTCAAATGCGTTTTTCTCCTTCAATACCGAACTTATTGACACGAAATCATATATCAAATTGAAGGGAATTTCCTAACCTTTCCAGAAATTCAAGAATCTCTTTAATCGAAATTAAGAGTAAAATGTTATCACTTGTTTAGTGGAGGGTGCACCGTAAGTGCAAAAATGGAGATATGATCATGAGTTCTTCTTTCTCCTTCTTTGCTCCCAAGCTATTTTCTCTCCTCTAAAACCCTTATTCTTCTCTAAAATTTTTTCCTCTATAACTTCCATGTCCTATTCTCTTGCTACTAATTAACCTAATTTTCTTATCATATAATTCTATTATATTGAGCCTAAGTCATACACCCTCTTAATTTCTAATTCCGACGCAATTCAAGCCCATTAACCAACATTCTCCAGTAATCAATAATATCACTTCTAGTATTATTTCCTCGACTTTCTGACTAACAATCCGACTTAACAACTTAATTATTCACAACATAAAATGAACTGAATAATAATTCACGACTAACTACCTACTCCTGACTTAATAGATTAACTTTTGATTATCAACCAAATGGTCCAAACATTCCAATCAACATATCCAACAACAAATGGAGAATACTCCATATCGTTTTCCACAACTTATATTGAATTAAATAATTAAATTTGACTTAAACCAACTTATAACCATCAACATAATATTCCGATAAATTCAGCCATCAACATAAATCGACACAATTCCATACAAAGCAACTCAAAACGACAAATATACTCAAATCAACACGAATTACCATAACATACCACAATTATATTTAATTAAAAAAATGGGCGTTACAAATCTCCCCCACTTAAAATATTTCCGTCCTCGAAAATTCATCTAATTCAACTACTCCAACTACTTATTCCATCTGACTAATCAACTCTCATCTCCGAAGGCAACATACACATACTACAAACAATAATTCATAACTTTAATGGTAACACCAACACGAACAACCCTTAAGTGATGCATTTTATAACTATCAACTCAACACGATGAGTAACCAACTTACGAATTCACCAGTTTAAGGACTCGAACACAAAACATAGAAACAAACAACGTATTCACAACGTTAATACAACCAAGTTACCAACATCATTGTCATTCATCTACGAACAACTGCATTACACCGCGCATTCGCGATGCACTCTGATTACTTGCATACTACTAAGTTTACTGAGTTTAACTCCAACTTCTAATCATCAAAATCGATATATCAACAAAGCCTCTGACTTAATCCTTTGGAATTTTGTTCCAACAGGTATTCTAACTCTTGTAGTTACCGAATACTTCCAACTTAGATCCATAAGACAATAATTTTGAACGTTCGACGTAATTACAACGGCGACTACTTCCCAATCCTTGGATAAAATATACTTATACTTCCCTATTATCCTCAACATAACTACAACTTTACTATCTTTTAACAACACGTCCTTCAAAAAATATATTAAACACGCAACATCATTACAACAACATATGGTACATGGGTCCAAATAATTCCCACAAGATAACTCATATTCTTCACTTCTAACTAATTCAACATACCGAATCCTCGATTCGTACTTATACCGATACAACCCTTCATAAATTCTTATCCAAATCGACACAACTAAACAACTTTTCTTGTTCCAACCAAAAATCGCACTTTAATAAACCAACTTATAATTTCATTTCTTCTAATACTTTGCATCTTAACTTTGTCTGACATTCTTGTCAAATCATCATTTTACATTTCCACCTACTTTCCTTTCTAATCATCTCAAGAAAGCTTCAAGTCTCAAACTACTTAATTCATCACTAAACAACATTCCAATTATCCAGAGTCCAACTATAAGTTTCTTTATTACTATTCAATCCAAACGCAACTTCATACTATCATCTTTAAATCCAACTAATTTTCTTATATACGAATCACCATCGACAAATCAAACAATCCTCAAGCGTTTGGCATGACTTCAACCAATTCGACATACATACTATACTAGTTGACATGACATATATATCCATCAATTATGATTCCGTCTACTATCAACAATAGATTAAGGGTGATCATTTCCTCAATTTGTCAATAGACAGCCGTCAACTGTAATAGTGGCATAAATAATCATTACCCAACACAATAGCGTACTTCAACTTGTGCCCAAAGTCCGTAAGCATAATGCTTCGTCAACCCTATAAGGTTTACCAACATCTTCTTGGTCTTCTTAATTCCGACTCCGTCAATTATATTAAAACATCCAAAATCCAACATATAACCTCTTATACACGCTCACAGTACAAAACAATTTTAAATATTCTTCTAACACTGGACTCGCCACAATATCAAGCATAACTCAATTCGGATCGTTTCCAGTTACAACTTTTATCCAAGTTAAAATTCTTAACAACACTAATCAAACATTTGTCTTCCTCTCAACAAATCCATCATCTAACATCGACACTTTAATCATCCTCATTCGACAAAAATTGTATCTCTATGCATTCTCCAATACCTTTGCATTCCTTCTAATACCAACATTTTATTCCTTATCAACATTTTCATCTTTTCAAATTTTCAGCAATAATCACTACAACAAAAATGACATTTAACAGCGCACCTTAGACAACGCTTTATAAAGAAAGTGATGTCTAAGGTTAAAATTAATAGAAAACACGGAAGCTGTTAAAAAAAAAATAAAAAAGCACTGTTAAAAGTCCTACCTTAGACATCACTTTTGAAAAAGCGCTTTCTAAGGTAGGCCTTAGATAGCGCTTTGTCAAAAGCTCTGTCTAAAGTCTTTCAATTTAAAAAAAAAATTAAAACCAAAAGCGCTGTCTAAGGGGGGGCTTAACAAACGCTTTTGAAAAGTGTTATCTAAGGCCTACCTTAGAAAGAGCTTTTAACAAAAGCGCTGTCTAAGGTCTAATTATATTAAAAATATACAGTTCTATTTTAATTTCTTCCTTTCCCTTTCTTCTGCGAACGACGAACAGAATCGCCATTTTCGCCCTAAAGAGCTTCAACAGTCTTACCTCCACCATCTTCCACCACATTCTACCTCCGTGAAGTCCACCGTCGCACAACCGTCGTCTTCCATTCAAAAAGGTACATATTCTTCGTTCATGGTACTGTTCTTGTTCATGGTACTGCTCTTGTTCTTGTTCTTGCTTGTTTTATTGCTGAAAAGTTGCATAACCATAAATTGAGTTAGTTACTATGTATATACAGTATGAACCATAAGATTCATTGATGGATAATGTTCTTGTTCTTGTTCTTGTTCTTGTGGATGTGAACTTGTTTGTTTAGTTGCATTTGTGGTTATTGGCGTACCTTGAAAAATACGATCCTCGCGAACGCGGTCGCGGCTGGGCTGACATGAGAGTCGCCACCTAATTTTATTTATTCCCAAAGAGGGAAATGGTAAATATAGATAAAACCACCAAGAAGGGATAAAACAAGGTCGTCGCAAACCGTTGTCGGGGTTCGGAAGTCGGTTATATAGGGGGAAGGTATTAGCACCACCTGCATCTATCGTACTCGATGGGAACCATCAAAGTTGTCATGCGTGAAGGGATGTCTATGCTTATGTATTACTTGCTAAACTAACTGGTTTATTGATCCTAGGGGCTCGACAAGGATTGAGATCCTCATGCCTACGTATTTCCTTGTGCAATGGGAAAGTCAGAGCTTCATAATTCGGCCTGATATGGGTGATTGGTGTTTGTTTTATTACCTTTCTTCAATGAAAGGATTTAGGAGTCGAATTGTACTAAAGACTATGAGTAGAGGTGATTATTCCGAACCAACAAGACGAGCGTCTTGCGACGAAATAATCGGAGCGAATAACGAGATGCTCATTACCCTTCTTTCTACCACTTAAGGCTCGTGGCGTACAATTTTCCTCGTATTATTGAAGTGTTTCATTTCCTAAGGCCGCTTGATGTTTGATCAAGGGTTTAGATCTAAAAGTAACATTTTGGTTTTTTGAGGTTTGAGGTGAATGCAAATGGAAGTTTATTTATCTGGTTGGTTAGCGAGGCACAATGCGCTCGGCTCGCAAGATTGAGGAACTAAACTAAAGACTAGCTATGGAAAACAAACGCGATGCATTGATTCGTTAAGTTGGAAAATGTTAAGAAAGGTGTAGGGTGCAAAGTAGTGCAGATGGAGATCAAGGAATGATCGACTTACGTGTGTGTGTGAAGTGAAGTGTGTATGGATATTCACTTGGCGTTGGACCAAAGATTTCGTTTGTCTTTAAATTGATTAGTCTTAATGTGCGTTCATTTTTTTTACTTAGCAATTTATCGTCAAAAATGCAAAAGTAAATCACACTAGTAAACATATCATCATATCACAAGTAAGAAAGATCGAGCATACACAATCATTCATCACACACACAAAAGTCAAACAATGGAGAAAGATTAATTAGTCGAATTAAATAAATATATTTAATTAAATTAATCAAATAAAAAATGTTTTTGGATTTTTTGTAGATATTCAAAAGAGAAATTAATCGAGAGATATGATAGAGAAATTAAAATTTGAAAAGAAAGTTAAGAAAATGTTTTTTTGAATTTTCTTTATGAAGGTTTAAAGGGAAATAATTAATTAATTAAATTAAATGAAAATATTTAATAAAATTAATTAATAAATTAATTAACTAGATTAAATAAAATTATTTAAAATAACTAATTAATAAAATGTTTTTTTGTTTGTTTTCTAAATTTTTATTAAAATAAACCAAAATAAAATTCAAATAATAAAAAGAAATGGGCTTGATTCAATCAGTAAATAGAGGGTGTAATTAGAAATTCGGACTCTGGGCCCAGGAACTAAAGACCCACGAAGGGAGAGATTCATGAGAACTCAGGTAAACTAAATTGACCACATGTTTTATCTGGACCGTTGATGATGGTTGGAGTCAACAAAGGCTCCCAATCTAAGGGTCAGAAAACGCGGTGCATGGTATACCAACTAAAGGAAGATGCACAGAATTATCCTGAACAATACACTTGGACAGTGACAAGTGTCCACGGTGGCGACACTTGTCACCGTCATGCTCAGACAACAACATCACACCAACGGTCACACAAGCACTAGATACAAGGCATTTTTCAAAATCATTTTTATAAAAAATATTCTTGCTCACACTCTGCATGTCTCTCACCAAAACATTCTTACCAAACCAAAACAAATCTCTCTATGCGCTTTTAAAAGACCAACGGAACCCTAAGTCCTCGCCGGAGACGAAGGTAGTTGGCGGCGGTAGGGCCCCTTCTCTCTGGCCAAAACACCTCTATCACCGAAAACCAAACACAAACTCCCCCTTATTTTACCCCCTCAACATGAATCTGGAGTTAGATTTCTTGAAAACCTCACCAAAAAGTCAAATCGCGACCACCCCCAAATAAACCCTAACTTATATTCTCCAAGAACAAAATGCGAATCAAGACAAGGCAAGCAAATATGATGTTTAAAGAGTAGCAGAAAACATGGAAGCAAGCAAATGGCTCTCACTTGAAGAAAAGGAAAGGAACGAAGATTACCTCTTTGAAGAACAAGCTTCTGAATTGCTCAGGTATCTTCAATTTTCCCTTGTGCTTGACCTTGCTTATTCTTCTTCTTCAATATTCTTCTTCCCGTCCTCTCGTTTCTTTGTTATTGTTGATTGTTTTGGCTTGTTGTTGTGCGTCACTGTGTGAATGGCCAGGGGTTCAACTCGAATCTCCTCAGTGTTCAATGAAGACTCTGAGAGATTCTCTGACTCTGAGCTTTAGTGATTTAGGCATTGTAGTAGTACTATTGTTGTAGTTTTTCTGCGGTAGGTCTCTGTGTGTATTTGCGGTTAGGGTTCTGTGTTGGTTTTCTGTGTATGTTTTGTGGTATACTGATTCTAGCGGCTAGGTTTTCTGGGTTGATAGTATCCCCCAATCATTTCCATTCATTGCATTTATATAGAGGAGTACCTGTGATAGGTTGGTACGTGAGAATCATGAGGAGTTTGTGAGCTGGATTTTTCAATACCGTTAGCATATTTTTTTGCTCCAATTGGGTGTGGGGTCCATATTTGGTGACTCACCATTTTGTTTGTCTGTAGTGTCATTTGGACGCCTTTTGGAATGTGGTCCCTCTTATTGTATTTGAAATTCTGACCACTGTGAACATTTGAATTTGAGTATCTAATAACTCGTAATGACAACACGTTCTCCTATTGTTTCCAGGTTCGTAATGGTGACCGACGGATTATGAGCATTGTTTCATAGAGGGATTCTGAGCATGAATGAAGTGGACCATCAAGGCCTTAGGTTTAAGAAACGTGAGGCTCTATAACAAGTGGGCATGGCAACTTATATTTTGGTATTCTAAATCTTGGTGGGAGGTTTGTGAAAATAGTAAGGAACAAGTTGCATGTATGATATTCCTTTGATGAACTTGCATTTTTGTTGATATTGTCTCATCATCGCAGGTTATGGTTAGCAAATGGCTTGATACATCCAGGTGATTACTAAAGACAAAGTGATGGTACCAAGATGACAACTTATTAAGTTCCCTTAAATCATGCAGAATGTTAGGAGCCTCAAATGGTCTAGGGTGTACCAAATGTTGAATTTTCTTCAAGTTCTGAATTTCTGAACTTAGGAATTAACTTAGGATTTTGTTCCATTCTTGTGATGAATCTTCATTAGCCTTACTTTAACTAACTTTTGTTACCAGGTTTGAAGGGTTAACAAATAACTCATGGAGGATGAACTTGGAAGGAAAAAAAAGGCTATGCTTGGAAGAAAAAACTCGCTAAGTCCCAAGCTTTCATCATTTGGCTTCATAGCAATTTGACTTTTACTATCTGATGCTCATTGCTGACACTAGTAGTTTTGTCATGTTTTATCTTTGTGATCCTTGTTTTAGTATTTTGCAGGTGACATGAATTGGGTCTTGATCATGGTATGGCTCGGATTGATGATTCAGTGATGAGCAGAATTTGGAAGCTAGGCATATGAAGCTCGCATTGACGCAACACTTGGAGAAGTTGGAGTGATGAAGGCTCTTGGATTGAAAATTGGTGCGACGGAAGCGAACAACCACACAGATGATGGTTTCTTGAAGCATCATGAAGCAATGTGAAGACTTGAGTAATGGCAATTTGGAATTGAAGTTTGACTCATAGTGTGCGAACCATGGAAGTTAGATCTTCAGCTTTTCAAGTCTAACAAGGACTCATGGAATTTGTATTAAAAACTTGCAATTTTCTTTGTATTGTTTTTTCTGCAGCATCTGGATTTGTTGGTCCAATTTCAGAACATGCCACAATGGATGTTGACTAAGAGTTAGCATATGGAAGAAATTTGGTGCTATTTGGCTAGAGTTCCTTTTGTGATATGCAGTTTGTGTCAAATGCATGGTACTACTATCCTTTGTTCATATAATAGATATAAGACAACACCAGATGTTTTATGTGTTTAATCACTAAATTTAAAGCTTAAAATGCTTATTTCTTGCACATCTCATCTTGATTGGCCTTTTCATATTTCTGCATAAACACTTCTTCGTCTGAATTCATCTTGGTATTCATCTGTTACACTGATCTTTTGACATGCTTCTTTTGTGTATTTGTTGCAGATAGCTTGGATGAGTAGTAGCATGAAGACGAGACTTTGAGAATTTTGAATATGAAGACAACTTTGGATTCACTTGGGGATAAAGGTGAGGAATGAAGATGTTTGCATTTGGTGAGAGTCTTGACATGAAGAGCTTGGTAAAGGAACTGTCATTGTCAAAAAGATGAAGAGTATTGGTAGCATGAAGCATGAAAATTGTAATTACTTTTTTGAACTGTAATTCAATGGAATTTGGCTTGAAACTTGGTTCAATGTTGGACTTTGTAACTTAAGCACATGATGTTGTAATAGCTTGGAAATTTAATTTGGATTCTGTAACTTGCAAGGGGTTTCCTTCATATGAATAAATTTATTTTTCTAATTTGTTATAAGGTATTTAACGGTTTAAGTAAATAACTCTTAACATGAAAATCACTTCCTTCTTAGCACATTTTGAAACCCTACGTATACGTGTACACGCAATAATGTTTTGGGGAGGGCTAAATAATGGAAAAAGACAACTCAGTACCCTTTGATGTCTCTTAACTGCCTTAGTCAATTTTTATATTTGAACAATGGATCAAATATAAGGAAGTTGAATGGTGAATAGCCAAAGCGATGTATCCAAGAAAAAAAATCCAACTTCAATCTTACAACTCACACTTTTTTGAATGGAATGGTCCAAAGAGATGAATTTTGATTTCACATTAAAACCTTGTCATTTGAATTCCAAGCATAAATAAGCTAACAAGTTCAGCCTCCCAACCATGTCTCTCAAGCTTCAAACCTTCTTAGCTATTTTAAATTTTGCAAAATGATAATGTCCACTTCTATCCAATAACCATGTATAACCAATCTTCCACATAAATTACACTAAGTATAAACAAGAATCTCAAAATTTGAATGTTGAAATATCATGGCTAGAAGTCAAATGATCATTCAAAGTAGAAATTTCTAACATTCAACCAATTAGTATGAGAGATGATCAAGGTAGGACAAATTTGGGGTATGACAGTTATATATATATATATATATATATATATATATATTTGCAAAGTTTGGACCATAAAATGTTAGTTTATTATTTTTTTAACCATTTAACAGTAGTTTATTAATGGTTGAGTTTAGTAGTTCATTGATGGATAGTGTGAAGAAAATATTAACACTGAGAAGTTGTTTTGTAGTTCACTGAGTTTATATATATACAGTAGTTTATATACAGTAGTATAACCTGAGAAGTTTAGTAGTTCATACACTAAGTTTATATAAATATTAACACTGAATTGTTGGCTTCATTACCTGAGAAGTTTTTTTGTTGAATCTGTAGACTGAGTTCGAAATGCAATTAAGTTCGTCCATTTTCTTGACTGACTTCGTCCGAGTTCGTCCTCTACTGAGTTCTCATAAGGTACATTGTTGTTGTTATGTTCGATAAGTCATAATATTTTTGTTATTTTCTTGACTGAGTTTTTGGTTATAATCTATGAAGCACGGATAAAACATTTAGGATATGGAGATACATTAGTCATTGAAAAATTTAGGATACGATACGATTAAAATACGTAGATAAAAAATAAAAATTAAACATTAGTGTTATGTTCGATAAGTCTAATATTATTGTTATGTTCGATAAGTCTAATATTATTGTTATATTGTTATAATGAAAGTGAACTTGAAAGTCTAATATTAGTGTTACGTTCGATAAGTCTAATATTAGTGTTATATGCAATAAGTATAAATTAAAATTAAACATTTAGGATACGGAGTTTTTGTTTAAAACATTTAGGATACGGAGATACGTTAGTCATTGGTGTTATGTTCGATAAGTCTAATATTGTTGTTATTATATGAAACTATATTTTCAACTTCAATGATGTAAATATCTGTTAAATGTGAGAAAATGAAGTGAACTTGAAAGTTGTTAGAATATTCGAAGATACTATCTTAGTTATGTATTTTCGTCTGGATTTAACTGGGTTATTGTCGTTTGGAGAAACATTGGTTATGTATACGTTATTGAAGTTGATATTGATTGTTTACCTTAATAAGTAGGAAAACCATGGATTTGTGCCGATCGAATGACCAAAGAGTACGAGAATGGGGTTGCGGAATTCGTTAAGTTTGTTGTTTAACACGCTGAAAACCCCAGACGAATGCATTGTCCTTGCTTGCGTTGTTGTTATATTGGTAAGGTTGACGCAGATGGATTGAAATCGCATTTACTGAGGCATGGAATTGATCAAAGTTATCAGTGTTGGATATTTCATGGTGAGAAAATTAACGAGAATGTTGAACCGAGTGGAAAAAGTAATACGGCCTATGCTTCATACGACAAAGACACGGAAACATACGATTGTGATCGAGTTGAAGAGATTGTAGAAGAACTTGAAGAAGATCTTCATGATTGTCTTGAAATGTTTGAGAGGATGGTAAGCGATGCAGAGAAACCACTGTACAAAGGTTGCACTAAATTCTCAATACTATCTGCGGTATTAAAGTTGTACAACTTAAAGGCGGGCAATGGATGGTCGGATAAAAGTTTCACAGAGTTGTTGGCCCTTATGAGAGAAATGCTACCGGATGATAATGTTCTTCCTAATCGAACCTATGAGGAAAAAAATGTTGTGCTCTATTGGCATGAGCTATGATAAGATACATGCTTGTCCTCACGATTGAATTTTGTTTCGTAACGAATATGTATTGTTAACTGAGTGCCCTAAATGTGGTTTGTCTCGAAATAAGAAAAGATTGTCTCCCGCAAAAGTATTATGGTATTTTCCCATAATTCCGAGATTTAGGCGTATGTTTTGTACTGAAACCGATGCAAGACATCTGACTTGGCATGCAGATGAAAGAATTATTGATGGAAAGTATCAACATCCGGATGATTAACCCCATTGGTTGAAGATTGATAATGATTATCCTAAGTTTGGAGAAGAAGCAAGAAACCTTCGCTTGGAATTATCAATTGATGGAATGAACTCGCATGGTCTTCAAAGTATCTCACATACCACATGGCCTATGATTCTTATGATTTATAACCTACCTCCATGGCTATGTATGAAGCGTAAGTACATGATGTTATCTATGTTAATCTCTGGGCCTAAACAACTAGAGAATGACATAGACGTATACTTGACACCTTTGATCGAAGAGTTAAAGATTTTGTGGGAGAACGTTGTGGAGGTTTATGATGGATATAAGAAAGAAAGTTTCAATTTGAGGGCGATGTTGTTTGGCACAATTAATGATTTTCCAGTGTATAGCATTAAAGGTCAACGTATGTGTCCTGTTTGTGAAGACGGGACCGATACAATTCGATTGGAACTTTGTCAGAAGAATGTGTTTCTCGGTCATCGTAGATTCTTACGTTCTAAACATCTCTATCGTGTGTGGAGAAGAGCATTCAATGGAGACACTGAACAATGTAAAGCTCCAACTGCATTGTCAGGTGACCAAGTTTTTGAAAAGGTGAAAGATGTGCGTCTTGAGTTTGGCAAGCCTTTTGCACATAAGGTTGTCAAAGGTGGGTGGAAGAAAAGGTCGATATTTTTTGAATTGCCATATTGGAAGTCTTTGTATGTGAGACATTTTCTCGATGTTATGCATATTGAAAAAAAATGTATTTGAAAGTGTTATCGGTACATTACTCAATATAAAAGGCAAGTCAAAGGATGGCCTTAAAGCAAGGGAGGACATGTTAAAAATGGGAATGAGAACTGAATTAGCACCCGCGAAGAAAGAAAAATAAACATATCTACCACCTACTGCTTTTACTTTATCTAGAAAGGAGAAAAAAATTTGTGTAAGTCTCTGAGTGAAGTTAAGGTTCCAGAAGGATACTCATCAGATATCAGAAGACTTGTTTCTATGAAAGACCTCAAGTTGAAGAATTTGAAGACACATGATTGCCATGTTATAATGGAACATTTTCTACCGATAGGTATACGTTCTATTTTACCACAAAAAGTATGAAGTTCCATAACTAAATTGTGTTTTTTCTTTTGGTCAATCTGTAGTAAGGTGATCGATCCCGAGATCTTACCAACACTACAAAAAAGATTGTAATTACCTTGTGTGAGCTTGAAATGTATTTTCCTCCGTCTTTTTTGACATAATGGTTCATCTAGTTGTTCATCTTGTGAAAGAGACACAGTTGTGTGGACCAGCTTATATGAGATGGATGTACCCTGCTGAACGGTATATGAAAATTTTAAAAGGGTACGTGAAATCCCGATGTCGACCAGAGGGTTGTATTGTTGAACGATACATTGTTGAATAAGCTGTTCATTTTGTACTAAATATTTTTCTAACATTCAATCGATTGGACTCCCCAAAGTTCAGATTTTCGAAAAAATGGAAGGTAAATAATTAATTGGAAATAAAATTGTGACATTATCAAGGCATGAACGGGATCAAGTTCATTTGTATGTTCTACACAATGATAATGAGGTTGAGCCATATGTTGAAATGCACAAGGATGTACTCCGAAGGTTAAATCTGAACAGAAATGAAAATTGGATAGTTAGAGAGCACAATCAAAGTTTCATACAATGGTTAAAGGATCATATTTATTCGAAGCGCTCTTCAGATCCTTCTTCGGTAATAGAAAGGTTGAGATGTTTGGCATATGGTCCAAGTTTGCATGTGTTTTCTCATATCTCATACTCAATTAATGGATACACAAAGTACTATGCAAAATAGTGGTGTCAGCGTGCTAGCTGAAGCAATGCATGTATCAAGTATGAAGGACTTAAACCCCAAATATGCAAATTTGTCATATTTTGGAGTTATTGAGTACATTTGGGTGTTTTTAATTACGAGAAGTTTCAGATTCCCATCTTTGGTTGCAAGTGGGTAAATAGTAGTGGCATACGAATAAATAAGTCTGGATTTTTGCAAGTTGATCTTACTAGGGTGGGGGTACAAAGATGAACCTTTTATTCTAGCATCTCAAGCTAAACAAGTGTTCTATGTGAATGACCCGACGAGTACAAAAGGGTCTATAGTACTTTTCTCTAACAAAGTGGTTGATGATAGCGGTGTCAATCAATGTGATATTGATGTTGATAATGAGTCATGTATTAGACGAAATGAGTTGAATAGAAATGATGAAGATGAGGATCTTATAGAAGATGAGTCATATATAAGAAACGATCATAATGAGGGAATTTGGATCAATTCATCCGTACGCATTGCTAAGAAACAAGTGATTAATATTCCAACAAAGAAAAGAAAGAGATGTTAGTGAAAGAGGTAAATTATGCAATTATATCCTTGGTTTCTTGATTATAAGTTATATTTGATCATGCATGGTTTATTTATTTATTTTGTTTTCAATTTCTTTGATTATAAGTTATATTTGATCATGCATGGTTTCTTTATTTTTGTGTTTTCAATTACTTTGATTATAAGTTATATTTGATCATGCATGGTTTCTTTATTTTTTTTGTTTTCAATTGCTTTCATTATAAGTTATATTTGATCATGCATGGTTTCTTTATTTTTGTGTTTTCAATTGCTTTGATTATGAGTTATATTTGATCCTCCTTGGTTTCTTTATTACAGGTTAGACATGGCCACTAATGATGATAACCCACATGATGATCATTCGACACATGAAGGAGATAGTAAAAAAGTATCAACTGAAGAAGATATTTGAAAAGGTATAACGGTTATGAGAAGAGTGGTCAATGTTAGATCTTGAGGCATCATTCTAGATGTGCATTGGAGCCATCAGGGGAAGCTTATAGAACCTAATGGGCACACCTTAACTAGTTTCATCGATGCACTAGTAAGGAATGAAGTTCCCATTACTTGTGATGATTGGAGAAACAAAGATCTGAATGACTCCAAAGAAATAATTTGGAGTGAAATAAAGGTACAATAATTATGTATTTAATTATGCAAATCAATTATGTTTTTCCAATTACCTGTACTAACGCACAATCTGTATGTTTTTCTTAGCGGTGTTTTAGCATCGAAGAAGAAAGAAGAGGTTTTTGTATGAAATTGGCCGGAAAGCTTTTACGAGGGTTTAGAACATTTTTATCATCCAAGTTCCTTAAGGACGCGGATGATAATTATGTTGATGCGAAGCTTCCTAAAAAATATGAAAGTTTGATATCAACAGAAGAATGGGAAGCCTTCAAATCTAAACGACAGGACCCGGTATTTAAAAGACTAAGTGCAACAAATCGAGAAAGAGCATCAAGTCCCGCATATCCGTACCGAAAAGGACGTGTCGGATATGGACGCATAGAACAATCCATGGTAAGTATTTATAAACTGCGATAACATATTTTTTTATTATATAGTAGTTTTATTTGATCATATTGTATGACTTAATGTATAGCTGCAGAAGGGGAAAAGTTCTAAAACATTTATTCTTGCACATGTTTTGTGGAAGGAAGCCCGTGTGGGAAAATCTGGAGTTCCTAAAGAAGATGTTTTACAAGTATACGAGAAATGTGTAAGTATAACATTTTTTCTTTAATTAAATAAAAAATTTATAAAAAAATATTTGACAAGTATACGGTATTCATCTGATTTTCCGGAGGCGCTATCTCAGTCTTTACCTCCAGATGATACTAGGAGCATACTTAGTCGGGCATTAGATGTCCGTGAGTATTCTGGTCGGGTGAGGGGTAAGGGATTTGGAGTCACTTCGACCTCCCTGAGTATTAAAAAGGGAAAGGCTCCAAGTAATCAGGAGCTTCATGCAAAAATGGAAGCAATGCAAGTTGAGCTTGATGCATTAAGGAGAGAAAGAGAGGCTAGCGCCTCAGCATGTTTCAGAGATGCTTTGGACAAAGATAGTATTAAATGTACCTTTAAGCCGAACATTTCAGTGGTAATTACATATAATTGTCTTAAATTGAACTATTTGCTTAAATTATGTATTTGACATATATACACATTAACAATTTCATTTTATTATTGGTTTTAGGGCATTTCCCATTGTCAGCTCTATTTATCGTCACCATATTATCGGATGGTTGGCAAGGGAAAAGTGCATAACATTAGCGGAGTATTACTTCACACTAGAGAGCTCCCCGCTGGATGTTTGAAAGTATCGGTTGATATTGCAGTTGAGCCGAATGCATCAATACCATATCCTAACGATGGTTCGGATGTAACAACGGTGGACGAAGCAGTAGGTTCGTTTGTTGCATGGCAGACAAACCTCATTAGCGTAGGATATGAGGTATGCCTAAAACCTTTGTTAACCTTAATGTGTATATTCAAAGTTTTTACGCGCATTTTACGTACATTTTTTACTTGGTTATGTTAAATAGACTCCCATAAGATCCAAATCAAAAGATAATGCTATTCTGCGGCATACCGAGTCCGTGGTTTCAAAAAAACAGGTACAATACAATTATATGACATATATGCATGGAAGTTGTTAAATTCTTAATTTAATCTAACTATTTATATCATATGTAGCTTCAAGAAAATGAGGTTAGCAATGTCTCCCCACAACAAAAAAAGGAGGTTAGCAACACCTCCGCACAATAAATAAAGGCTGGTGCTAATATATTAGGTAAATCCGGTCTACTTTATTATATAAATTGAATAACTTATTTACTTTATGTTTCAAATGAGGCATCTAATGTTAATGATGTTTTTATTTAAGGTTTTTGTATGACAAATTGATGCGCCCCAATGGATTGGACGTAACATTTGGATTCTTAGCACCCGCGTCCGTCAACTTAAGTTTAATCTTAAGTAGACCGGATACCGTGACGGAGTACATTCTCAGGATCCTCATGGCCAACAAAGATGCGGAGAAGTTGTTCTTTATACCGTTTAATATCGGTTAGAATTTCAATCTAAATTCATCTATTATAATTATTTTGTATTTTGACGTCGTGTAGAAAATTTACATCTAACATTTGTTTAATCATACAGTGGACATTGATTGTTGCTCGTAATCAATCCTATAAGAGAAATCGTTTATTATCTTGACTCGTTTATGAAATGATTGGACAACATACCCGGATATGAAGGACACAATTGACACGTAAGTGAGATTGTTCTAAATTTTCTTGTGTGTATTTATTAATTTATGTGAATTGTTCTAATTACTTCATTTTTATTTTATTAGCATCCTACAAGCTTTTCGAGCCCAACGAGATATCCAAACATCAAAGAGGAGAGTCAACTGCATTACATGGATAAAAGTGGCGGTATATTATTAATTATCACATTTTTTATTATATTAGTGATGATACTTGATAAAACATAGGATTTATCCATATTTTATTTTCATCTATAGTGTCCTCAGCAACGTAATCAAATAGATTGTGGATATTTCATGTTGAGGTTTATGCGAGATACTCTTGTTTTGGGCCGATTAGAGATTCCCACCGATGTATGTATTTCTAACTTATGAGTTATTTTAATATTTATACATATCTCTCATATAATTAAATAGTTGAAATTAAATCAAACTATGTTATATTATTATGTAGTACTTTGATGAATTCAAGTGTTCATATTATACAAAAGATCAAGTGGACAAAATCAAAGAGGAATGGTGTCAATTCATTATAGAGCTCGGTGTTATATGAGGTATAATATTGTACTCTTACTTTAATTGATGAGAATTTAAATATGTGTAACGTTGTAATTTCTATAATATTGCTTATTAATTGAATTACAATCTTTGTGGTTTTTTAAGACCTATGTATATTTGAAGCAATGCTTTGGGTGGATTAGATATGTGTAATTATAATATGTACATTTGTAGTAAAATGCAATGACTTGTAATTATAATTTTGGTACATAAATTTGGATATATTTTGGTACATTTAATAGGCCAAAATGGTTTGAATTGGTATATATATTGGTTTGAATTGCCAATTTTGGATTTATAATTTTGGTGCATAAATTGATATATAATTTGTGATATTTGTCTGCCAAAGATTGGTTGAAAACAGATCAAAATTCTGGTTTAAAAACCTGGTAAAAAAGTGGTTTCAAAACAATTATTCAAACAATTTCGTATACCTTAGACAGCGCTTTACACAAAAAGCGTTGTCTAAGGGGGGGCTTAGAAAGCGCTTTTGGCAAAAGTGCTGTCTAAGGGGGGGCTTAGACATCGCTTTCAAAAAGCGTTGTCTAAGGTATACCTAAAAAAATTAAAATAGGAGGGGATTAGACAGCGCTTTTACCAAAAGCGTTGTCTAAGGTATACCTAAAAAAATTAAAATAGAAGGGGATTAGACAGCGCTTTCACCAAAGCGTTGTCTAAGGTATACCTAAAAAAATTAAAATAGGAGGGGATTAGACAGCGCTTACACCAAAAGCGTTGTCTAAGGTATTCCTAAAAGCGCTGTCTAAGGGTACCTTAGACAGTGCTTTTAAGATTTAAAAAAAAGATGTCTAAACCTTTAGCAGCGGAGGTTTAGACAACGCTTTAAAGCGCTGTCTAAGGAAAAAAAGCGTTGTCTAAGGTCTTGTTTGGCATAGTGAATCCCTCAACTTCGAAATTATATCTTCCAATAAAGATCTCCAAATTATAAAATTATATTCCAACATGAAGAGAATTTTGTGCAGATTGCAGAACTTCAAGAATCGCTTGAATCCGACTCACGAGTAAAAAGTTATACTTCTTGCAATGAGACTGGTCAACAATTCCCGTATGTATAATTTTCTAAAAATCAGCAGCAGACCCAACTATTAAAACGCACTTATCTCCATCATCACAAACCTCCTGAATGAAAAACTTATATGAAAACGGTATAGAATTTTGTAAGCTTTCCAAAAATTCTAGAAGCGCTTTAATCCGAATCACGAGTAAAAGTTAAGCCTTTTTTTACTAACATCTGCTCCAATAATTACAAAAGCAGAATTTGAGATTGATGAACATCTGTTCCATATCTCTCTCTCTCTTACTTCCAAAGTTTACCAAAAATCTTTTCCCTTCATCCAACTACAAAAATTACTTGTCTTTAATCCAACTATACTCAAGGCGTAGCAATCTACCGACTTGATCCATCAACTTATCTTTTCCTTTGGGATAAATCCCCTTTTTCAAACAATTCTCATCCAAAAATCTATGCACTTCTCAAACTCGGCCGATACGAATTTATGATTCCATGCTCTCGCCGATCCACAACAACATCGCTTTAACAACCTTGCACTCTTGCAATCAACATCAACTTGGACCAAATTCCAAATACCAACATCAGTCTAGAAGCAAGCCTCTCCCCCACTTAATCCAACCAACACATTCATACAACAACTAGAACCAACAACAAGTACCGACGGTGTTTCACACACATGCCGAGTACTAAGGAATAAACAACATTGGCCGGACGGACCGACCTGCTCTGATACCACTAATGTAAAACCCCATTTCTACCCAACGATTATAAAGAAAATCAGAGTATTAAAAAATCAACCAATAAGTACACAATAGGATGCTACTTTTTTCAACTTATAAAAAACTTCATTTTAATTTCATGAGAATTGATACATAACACTTTCGATTCGTAAGAAACTAAAAATATCAACTTTATTTTATTTATGAAACCTAATTCAAATTTTACAACTACGCAGCGGATTTTTAGTTATTCAACTAAACAAGTACAACATGTTCTTCAACTTAAAACAACTTAGTTACAATATAATTATAACGAAACAACTTAAAAATAACAACAAGACAACTAAGCGTCCATTCCCTTAATGTTACGTATCAGAGCACCGACACCGAATAAACCTATTGAAGATAACCATCTTCCTGCAAGCTATATGCACATTACCAACATAGGGGCAACATTCAAACATCACAACCATCTTATACAACTTGAATAACTTAAATTAACGTTGACTTTTAAGCCTCAAACATGTACAACATAAAAAACTTCGACAACACAGAACAATTTATATGACATAGGCAACTTAAAAATCAACTTTGGCTTATAAGGCCTCAACATAACAACTTAGATATTTTCTGTAAATAGGAATCACTTACCAACTCAATTGTACCTGCAACTCGACTTTACAACATCTTTTCAACAAAACAACGCAACAAAAATCAACTATTAAACTACTTGACTTACCGCGACGATTTTTGTTAAATTTCGGGCAACTAAGTTTTTCGCCTAATTTGGCTAAATCGACATTAATTTTATTTTTCTGTGATTATTTCGAGTTTATTACAAAATCTTCCATTTTTCTCTTTTATGATAATCTTATCTGTCATAAAAATAGGCCAACAATCTATTTTTGTTAAGTTCCTAAACTACTTCATTTTCTGTCAAAACCTCAACACAAACTGATATCAACACTTAGTTCTTCGCAACTGATATTTTACCTACTACTGATCATTGCTACTTAAATCCAAAATTCTATTACAACTTATGATATTAGCATATTACAACTCCTGAAATTATTATTGATATTACTTGAAATAATTACACATGTTTAGGTAGATTGGTTATCAAATAAAATGCATAAAACAAAATCAATTGAATTCCTCCACTAACAGGGTGGCTTGTTCCTAGTGGCTTGCACAACTTTTGATCTTGGTAGCCACAAAGAAAAGTGGCACCCGCCACTTTGGCCTATGGCTTGCGCCATGTGGCCTTAAGGGAGCATGGCTCCCTCCAGTCCTTTAGTGGCTCTCACCACCTCACCAATTCCAACTTTGTGCGGCTTGTTCCACCCGTACTCTCTGGGTTCAGTATTATCGTCCCCAAATCCAAATTTTTAGAATAATTATGCCATTGCAGTAACTTAACAAAATAAACACTTTTCGGAAATAACTTATAAACAACTTACCATCATCAACCAGTCAACAATTATACGAAATCGATCAACAAAATCAAAAACACAATATATGAATCAACATAAATCAACATCGATATCAAACAAAATACAACACATACAATCACCCAAACCTAGTACTGACTTTCATATCCGGTTATAAGGATCGAACCCCACCCTTACCTTGGATTAACGGTTGCTCTAATAATTTTTCGGTTAGTCTCCCAAGTTCTCCGATCGAATTTCCAACCCTTTGCCTCTACGAATCTTTTCCTCTCCTCTTTCATCCATGGAGATTAGAAATACGAACATGCGGCCATTGAGTTTCTATCTTGACCAAAATTCAGCTTCAATCATCATCAATCTCGTAACTACTATTTGACCAATTTCCTGCATGAACTTCCAAACTTGAAATGCGTTTTTCTCCTTCAATACCGAACTTATTGACACAGAATCATATATCAAATTGAAGGGAATTTCATAAGCTTTCCAGAAATTCATGAATCACTTAAATCAGAATTACAAGTAAAAAGTTATCATCTGTTTAGTGGAGGTTATATCGTAAGTGCGAAAATGGAGATATGATCATGAGTTCTTCTTTCTCTTTCTTTTCTCCCAAGCTAGTTTCTCTCCTCTAAAACCCTTATTCTTCTCTAAGACTTTTTCCTCTGTAACTTCCATGTCTTATTCTCTTGCTACCAATTAACCTAATTTTCTTATCATATAATTCTATAATATTGGGCCTAACTCATACACCCTCTTAATTGCTAATTCCGACGCAATCCAAGCCCATTAACCAACATGCTCCAATAATCGATAATATCACTTCTAATATTATTTCCTCGACTTTTCGACTAATAATCCGACTTAACAACTTAATTCTTTGCAACATAAAATCAACTGAATAATAATTTGCGACTAACTACTTACTCCCAACTTAATAGATTAACTTCTGATTATCAACCAAATGGTCCAAACATTCTAATCAACGTATCCAACAACAAACGGAGAATACTCCATATCGTTTTCCACAACTTATATCGACTTAAATAATTAAATTCGACTTAAACCAACTTATAACCATCAACATAATATTCCGATAAATTCGTCCATCAACACGAATCGACACAATTCCATACAAAGCAACTCAAATAGACAAATATACTCAAATCAACACGAATTACCATAACATACCACAATTATATTTAATTAAATAAACGGGCGTTACACGTCTTCCATCAAATGATGTAAACAACCTTTGATAAGTACAATGAATGATGCATATGTTCCCTTCTTTTTTATCTACAACAAATACATTTGAATAATGATACTCATAATTCTATGAGACCATACATGTAACTCCTGACAAACTTTTCTTTGCCTTTTTCCTCAATCTGATAGCAATATCATGATTCACTTCAGAGTATGAGTCTAGGATGAGTAATGATATGAACAAGATATTGTTCTTAGTAGAATCATTGATTTCATTGTCTTTTATAAATTCTTTTGACTTTGAAATCGTTGACAATCAATGAACCAAATAGAGTTGGCTATTAGAGAATGACACAAAATAAATTAAAGCATTGTTATAATATCGTTGGCATAACACACAGAGAAATTGAAGGTTTCTAATAGAATTAACTTTCAACACAAATTCTATGATGACCCTTAATCAAGGAACAATGGAGTCTTTTAAAATATCACCTTAAAGAACAAATTTCTTATTATCAAATATAAGAGTTGAAGTATCACTAGCAACAATGTTATTAGGTGCAATAACAACTTTATATTGTTGAAAAGTGATAAGTGGTTAAAGTCCCATATTGTTTATTTTAAAAAACTTTGGAAAGTTTATATAGGTTAGACAAACACAACTTAATTAATGTACACATGTGGGTAAAAGAGAAGATTCAAAGTTGTGGGCTTTTAGTCCATAACAATTCTTTTAAAATTTGTAATAAATAATGTTCAAATTAATTTCTAAATAAATTTTCAAAAAGTATTTTTTTATTGTGAAAAAATATTAAAATAATAAATTATCCTATTCAATATTTCAACGTCATTAGTGCATTTAAATAACTAGCGAGTTACGAATGCACGAGTTTAGGTATGATACGCGCATTTTTTGTAAAATATAATATAATTTATATTAAAAAAATAAATGATTCAATAAAAAAAATTTTTTGATAAAATTGTCCCCGTTTATAGTAATAATATTTTTCGTGTTTTAATCAAATTATTTTCGTTTATAACAATAATATTTTTTTCCATTAATCTTTTCACATATTTGAAAAATTGATCAATATATTTATATTATTCATTATTTGGAAAAATAAATTTGTTTTCTTTTATAAGAATTAAATATTTTCCGTATATATAATAAATTAATCAACAACGAATTCGATCCTGTATAAAAATATTAAGTTTATTTTGACATTAATTATATATTTAAATCTATATAAAAATATTTGAATCAATAATAAAGTTGTTCCGTTTATAAAAATATTTTCAAGAAACCTAGGGATATGATGAATAATAAAATGGTTAAATGCACAATCTCCTGAAATATAAACATGTTTTATTTTACTCATGTTAATTTTTTATTTTTCTAATGCCTCTGTAATATTTCTTTTTTAATTACCCCCGAAGCGTACAATTTTAACACTGAATTTATGGTGTAAATAAAAAAAATTACAGGGGATAATTTTTACATTTAGGGGACAAAAGACTTAATATTTTAAAATTTCCGAAGGTATTTACAAAAAAAATAAAGAGGGTAAACTGAAACTCATCTATATTGCAGGGGAAATTGTGCATCCCATATTAAAATTGACACTATTTGAACGCATATTTGTTTGCAGATTGTCATAATAATTGAAAATTGAAAAAAATAAGAATGAAAATAAATTTAAATTGAAATAGTACTACTTGTAGAAGACGAAATATAAACAACAATGTTATGAATAATATGATTATAAATATAAATTATTGAAATTTTTATTAGATAAATCCGTTTTTTTTTTAGTTTTTCTATAAATAAGACAATTATTTTATTAAAGAGAATACAATTTTAAGATACCAAGACAATTTTATTAACGAGAATCATGGTTATTTTTAAATAATACTTTCTATAGCTTATATGAAATTTCCATTGTTTAGGATTATTGGAATAGGTCATGGCATGAATTGGTAGCTATGATCTTCCAACAACATTCGAGTATGTGCATGATGAATCTCGACAAAACCTACACTATGTTGGTCACTCCCAGGTGATTCATTGGTTAATATTTTTCATCTTTTCACCTCTCCATATGTATAATTCAATGTGATATTAAAGAATGAATATTTTTGGATTGTTTTTTGGGGAACTTTGGTTGCTTTTTCCAAGTGTTTACGTTGGTCATATGGTTTCACCAGTAACTAAAAAGGCCGCTGATAATTTCATTTTAGAGGCGATTGTTGTTAATCATATATACATTGCTTCATTTACACCAAAAATAGAGAAAATAGATATGATTGTTACTAAAATTTAAAAATATTGACTATGAAAATCCGTGTTTCTTCTCAACAGTCACTAAAATTCATTGATTTAGCTCAACATTCACCAACAACTTAATGATACTGCATCTACATTAGATGGATCCACATCAATTCCTTTTTCCGAAATTACATGACCAAGAAACACTTGCATCACAGTTTAACATATAACTTCTTCTCTTTCAACACTTGCAACATAGACCGCAAATTTTCAGCATGCTCTTCTTCTGAGTTAGAGTAAATCAGAATATCGCCTATAAAAAACAACAAAATGATCCAAATAATCATGGAAAATCTGATTCATATACTCCATGAATACACCAGGTGCTTTAGTAACTCCGAATGGCATCACTACATATTCATAGTGTCCATACTAAGTCATAAAAGTGGTCTTCTGAATATCTTCATCTTTCAATCTTATCTGATGATAACCCGGTCGTAAATCGATCTTACTAAACACATGAGCACCAACCAACTGATCCATCAGATCATCTATCCTTGGAAGCGAATACTTGTTCTTAATTGTCACCTTATCCAATTGTATGTAATCAATACACAACCTCATGCTACCATTTTTCTTTTTTACCAACAATAGCGGTGCTCCCCACGGTGATACACTCGGTCTCACAAACTTCTTTTCTAACAGTTCTTCTAATCGTTTCATCAATTCAGATAACTTGGAAGCTGACATACGATACGGCGCCATCGAAATAGGTTTTGTTCCTAGCACAAGATCAATACTGAACTCCACCACTCTCTCTGGCGGAACATCCACAACATCGTCTGGAAATACTTTCGAGAAATCTCTCACCACTTGCAAATTGGCATATCATTCTCCACCGACAAAGATGCAAACAATGCCAAAACTTGTGCTTTTTCATTCAGAAGATCTTTCAACTCTCGAGCAGATAAATAACCAGCTTCTTCTTCCTCTTCGTCAGGAGTAAGAAACCAAACCAACTTAGTGAAACAATTAATATAAACATGGTTGTACTCCAACCAATTCATACCCAAAATCACATCCAAACCTCCCAACGACAAGCAAATCAAATCCATTCCAAAATCCTTACCATAAATCAATAATGGACAATTCAAACACACAAGAGAAGTAGTTAACGACCCATCAGTAGGAGTCTCGATAACTATCTCTCCTTTCATAGGGGAAACAACAAGTCCTAATATTATCACACAATCAATAGTAATAAAACAGTGCATAGCACTTGCACTTGATATCATAGTACCAAGGTTTGTCATCATTATCCCCATCAACTACAAACACGTATGCCGGTCTCTCGAGACGAGATACATCGATTATGGGCATATAATTCTCTTGGTGAACCTTGATCATGGAAGATAAGTTTGCCAAGGAATCAACAAACTGATTCTTGTCCCGAGGTATATAATGCAACCTTACCTTTGTGAAGAAAGTTAACAACCTTCTAGTATAGTCCCTGTAGGGAATCAGATGAGGTTGATGAACCAACCATTTTCTGTTAACCTGATTGATGACAAGCTGAATCACCGAAGATCTCGAGGTTCTTGATTCTCAAACCAATTGCTTCCTCGATCCCTATTATGCAGGCTTCATACTCTGCTTCATTGTTAGTGCACTCAAATGTCATCTGGGAAGTGAAGGGTATATGGATCCCTTCCGGCGAGATAATAACAACACCAACTCTACTTCCGTTCATGTTAACGGCTCAGTCAAACATCAGACTCCATTTGGATTCAGGCTCTTGCCTCTCCTCCGGAGTGGTTCTTCACAGTCTTTCGACTTGAGGAACATCATTTCCTCATCCGGGAATTCGAACCTCATTGGCTGGTAATCCTCAATCGACTGTTGGGCCAGATAATCCGACAATACACTTCCCTTGATAGCTTTTTGTGAAGTATATTAGATCTTGTATTCTATAAAAATCATCTGCCATCGGGCTACTCTTCCGGTTAGAGCTGGATTTTCAAATATGTATTTTACGGGGTCCATTTTGAAAATCAACAGAGTGGTATGAGTCAGCATGTATTGTCTTAGTCGGCGAGCAACCCATTCCAAAGCGCAGCAAGTTTTCTCGATCAGTGAGTATTGAGTCTCACAGTTGGTAAAATTTTAGCTAAGGTAAATGATTGCATGCTCTTTTCGACCAGACTCGTCCTACTGACCCAACACACAACCCATTGATCCCTCGAGCACTGTGAGGTACATGATCAAAGGTCTCCCTGGAACTGGAGGTATAAGAACCGGAGGTTCTTGCAGATACTTCTTGATTCGGTCGAAAGCTAATTAGCAGTCATCATTCCAAGTGATGGTTGATTCTTCCTCAGAAGTTTGAAAATTGGTTCGCAAGTGGTTGTTAGGTGAGAGATGAACTGTGCAATGTAGTTCAACCTCCCTAAAAAACCACGTACTTCCTTCTCGGTTCTCGGCTCAGGCATCTCCTAAATTGCTTTCACTTTCGCAGGGTCGACCTCAATCCCCCTTTCACTAACGATAAAGCCCAACAACTTTCCGGAATGTACCCCGAATGTGCACTTGTTCGGGTTCAATCTCAATCTGAATTTCTGAAGCCTGTCAAATAGCTTGGCTAGGTTGACCAGATGTTCTTCTTCTGTTTTTGACTTTGCGATCATGTCATCGATGTAAACCTCAATCTCGTGATGAATCATGTCATGTAGCTCCAGCATTTTTCAAACCAAATGACATTACTTTGTAACAAAAGGTTCCCCATAGGGTAATGAAAGTTGTCTTTTCCATGTCATCTAGAGACATCTTTATTTGATTGTAGCCTGAAAAGCCGTCCATGAAGGAAAACACGGAAAATTGGGCAGTGTTGTCAACTAGCACGTCAATATGTGGCAACGGGAAGTCGTCTTTGGGGCTCGTCCGATTCAAGTCTCAATAATCCACACACATTCTGACCTTACTGTCCTTTTTAGGAACCAGCACAATATTTGTAACCCATGGAGGATAACTCGTCACGGCCAAGAATCTGGCATCAAACTGCTTTTGCACCTCTTCTTTGATTTTGATAGCCATGTCGGGTCGAGTTCTTCTCAGCTTCTGCTTTACAGGTGGGTAGTCTTCTCTGAGCGGAAGCTTGTGCACTACGATATCGGTGTCTAACCCTGATATGTCCTGGTAAGACCAGGTGAGCACATCAACATATTCTAGGAGCATGGATATCAAATGGCTCTTTACATATTCTTCCAATGCAACCCCGATCTTGACCTCTTTTTTGTTCTCTTCAGTACCCAGGTTCACTACTTCAATGGCCTCTCCGTGTGGCTGCATCACCCTCTCCTCTTGCTTGAGCATTCTGGCCAATTCTTCGGGTAATTCATAATCTTCTTCACCTTCTTTGTCGGCTAGGTAAATTGGATTGTCGAAGTCATATTGAGCCATGGAAAGGTCGTAACTGATGAGACCCGGTGAGGTACATCTGCATGAATGATGATTCATGCTAGATTTTAGAAAGAGTGGGAGACATGGAAAAACATTGCCATTTATTTTTAAAAACAAAAATAAAATGAAAGACAAGGAAAACCATTAATGAATGCCAAAAACATCCACTTTATTAATGATGATGTTATTGCATTATGAAATGATGAACCATTACAATGAGCTACTATGCCCCGGGCAAGGCATAGAGCTTTCACACAAAAGAATAGAAACATGAGACTATTACTCTTCTGGTTGAGTGATAGAGATGATCGCTTCGGCCGACCAGTTGCTGAGTTGTATACCCGGGACATAAGGCTTTATCCACTTGTACAGTTTGCAATCACTATCAACTGTTTCATCTTGCACGACACAGATGCTACCGTGATCAAACCACCATGCACTGGTGAAGGTAATCGTGCCTTTCCAACCTCTAGAGCTCTGATCTGTCATCAATTGGCCAGGATTATAGCCAACTCGAAACATATCCTTCTTCTATGGGACTTCAATCATTCTGCCACATCCCTCATTCGTACCAGATTCCACAATCTCCAAGGCTTTCTTGTAGGATGCTATGGACGCTCCTTTCTTCCTATCTTTTGACAAGGAAGCTGATGACGATGTACCCTCAGTTTTGACGGGCTCAAAGGCTTGACAGGGAGTCTCAACAATCTCTCTGGCCATCTCTACATATTTGAATGAAGCCAGATGACTGATGAAGATATCTTCTTCCCTGCACATTGTAACAATCTGGCCTTCCCAGACAAATTTGAGCTTCTGGTAAAGGGTCGAAGACACAACCCTTGCTGCATGTATCCAGGGTCATCCCAGTAAACAGTTGTATGCTAGTTGGATATCCATAACATAAAAAGTTATATTGAAAACCTATGGTCCTACCATGATTGGTAGTTCCATCTCTCCAAAGATAGACCTTTTTGAGTCATCAAATGCACGGACCACCAAGTCGCTCGGTCTAACTTGATTAGTGTTTTCTTCAGAAGTATGTTCAGGGATGACCCCGTATTCACAAGCACATGAGAGAGCACAACTCCTTTACATTCCATAGAAATGTGTAGAGCTCGATTATGGCTACGTCCCTCAGTGGTCAGGTCCATATCTGTAAACCCTAAACCATTGCTAGCGTTCACACTGTAAACACCCCAAATTTGCCCTCACTAATTCCACACCATTGGCTTGTGATCTTTCATGTTTACATTAGTATAAGCATACCATTTCATATTGCATTTTTTGTTTCACTACATAGTTCAAGTTCATATGCATCTAGGGTTTGTGATCTGAGCAATCCAAGGATCCATCTGAGCCACTCCAAAGATCTCCAATTGTTCCAAGAGGGTCCATGTGTGTTCTATAATCATATTATATCCCTCAAAGTTCAAGGAAGTCAAGAAATCACAAGAACTAGCAAGGCATGGAAGCAGAGCTAGGGTTTTCACTACACAGATGACCAAATTTAGGGTTTTGGTTTCAGAGGCCTTAACTCAAAATTTTTGGCCCATTCTTGTTTCTAATGTTCTTAAGATGTTATAAGGATCATGTGTACCAAGTTTGATGAAGAAATTCATTGTGGAAGTCATCTGTTCACTGGGTAATTCTTGAGCAAGTCAGAGCAAAATCAGGGCATCTGAGGCCCCCAACAATGGAACCAAAGGGGTATTTTCATCAAATTGAAGTTATATGATCTTTATTTGATCATTGAAGTGCTTGGAAGTTCACAAAATTGAAGAAATTTGAGCTAAACCAAAAGTTGCCAAAAATGGAAATGACTTGTAATGGAAACTTTCCATTTTGGGAAAGTTCTTCAACCCCTCTTTCTTGATCAAATATGCTTCAAATGAAAACAATTTGGTCATGAAAGTTGTAGATTAGGTCTTTCCCTTTTCAAAAAGTACAAGAACATGTTCTAATTCATCATGGAACTCAAGTTATGATCCTTCAAAGTTGGCAAAAATCCTATAATTTTCAAGAATGCACCAAAGAGGATTTTTTGCAAAACCACTTGCCATCCATTTCATGACCTCTAATGCATCTCTAAACATCATACCATCATGGTACAACTCATTTTGATCATAATTGGCCCAAGAATCATACACTTTCATGCCTTGAACTTCAAGAAATCTTAAAAGGGCCAAAGCTTCTCAAATTTGCAAAATGGTACAAATCTTTCCATACACTTGTATCAGCATACCAAATCTAATCCACAAGCTTCCCTTGATCTCTGCTGAGCCAAGCCATGCCCAAATCCAGGCCTGCCATGTTCCCATACCTCAATTACAACCAACCTTGACTTTTTGCAAAATCACCCATACCAATCAGCATAGCCCACACCAACTATTCTGACCTATCACAGCTTCACATACATGCCTCAAGGGACTCATTTCATACAACACATTGCCCTGAATCATCCCATAGCTCAGCTTGCCAAAAATTCCTCTCAAACTTCATTTCTTCGAAACTCATAACTCAGCCATCAAAACTTCAAACAAACTTCACCAATCATCTCCATACACCCTCCAGATCATTTCCCAACCATTAAACAAGCCTGAAACCTCAAGAATCAAAAACACGATTTCACTCACCTCTGAACTAAAACCTCAAAAACAGTCCATATTGTAAACACCCCAAATTTGCCCTCACCTATTCACACCATGGCTTGTGATCATTTCATATGCATAAACACAATCATAAGATCTCATATCCCATTTTTGTTTCACTGCATAGTTTCTAAGTCACCTGCATCTAGGGTTTGTGATCTGAGCAATCCAAGAGCCTCTTGAGCCACTCCAAAGGCTACCAATCACTTCAAAGGGATCTATGTGGGTTCAATCATCATAATACATCCTCTCAAAGTCAAAAATGCCAAAGAATCACAAGAACTGGGTTTGGAAGGGATGCAGAGCCAAGTTTGACTGCACAGTTGACCTAAAATTAGGGTTTTGGTTTCAGAGGCCATAACCCCAAATTTTTTGGTCATTCTTGTTTCCATTGGTCTCTATATGGTATAGGGAGTATGCATATCAATTTTCATGAAGAAATTCCATGGGGAAGCCATCTGATCAAGAGTTGACTTTTCAGACAAGTCAGTGCAAAATCAGGGCATCTGAGGCCCCCAATGACCCAACCAATGGGTGATCTTCATCATTTTGAGTGTATATGATCTTTATTTGATCATGTAAGAGGTTGAAGTTCACAAAAATCAAGGATTTGAAGTTTTGCAAATGTTGACTTTTTAGGCATAGTTGACTTTTTCAAGAACATGTCATTTTAGGTCATTTTTCAAGCCTTGATTCTTGATCCAAAAATGCTTCAAATGGAAAAACTTTGGTCATGAAAGTTGTAGAATACATCTTCCCCTTTTCAAAAAGTACAAGAACATGATCAAATTCTTCTTGGATCAAAAGTTATGGTGTGACAAAGTTGGCTAAAATCATTGATTTTCAAGACATGCACCAAATGTGAATTTTGCAAAATCATGAACCAAGGCTTTTTGTAACTTCTAGTTGGCATCAAACCATTACACAAACATTCTATGAGTCTTAAAAATCAGAATTGAACTAAGAAATCACATGATTATGGTTTGTGTAACAAGGCATTTTCATGAAGAACCAAAATAAGACAACTTGCAAAAACTCATGATCATTCTTTCCACCACTTGCCACATTGGATGCTGAGCTTTGCTAGCCCTTGCCCTCACCCTTGCTGCGCCAGCCCATGCTTTGTACTAGCCTAGAACCAAGCCATACCTCTCTTACACAAAAAAGTTGACTTTTGGCAAAAGCAAACATCCCAATCACCACAGGCCATGTCACATCCTCTGGCCACTTGCAATTGTTTATACTTTTCATTTGCTAGCCAAACATAACAAGAAGCAAGGCTGAAACTCTTCACAACATCACATGCACAAAAACACCTCATTTTGCAAAACTCATCGAATCTGCCTCCACAAACCTCAAACATCCAAACCATTTTCATCAATCATCTCATCATGCTCCATTGAGTAGAAACCAACAAGATTCAAGCCTGAAAGCAGCATGAATTAAGCTTCACCATTTCTCACCCTCAAAACCAGAACTCTTCGAATCCCTTTATCCAGCCATCAAACACATCATCTTTCTTCACCAACAAGACAAGCACACCTAAAGGAGCAGGAATCCACCATTGGAATGGCCTGAAACCTCCCCATTCTTGACTGTGCTATCTGCTACACCAGAACTGTTCCTCACAAATCAGCCATCCACAAGAGCTTTGAAGCCTTCCATTAGCATCAGGGGAGACAAAGAAGTCCATTTGCACGCAAAGGAGGCTCTGGAAGCTCAGTTTTGAAGCTTTCCAGCTCAGGTATGAACATGAACACTTTCTCCCAAAGCTTGCATTTTAAGTTATAATATGATTGCTCATGTCTTGCTGGTCATGGGGATGGTTTCAGAATCAAAAATAAGGGAGAAATGAGTTTGTATGATCCCTCTGAAATTTTTCCCGTGGATTTTATTTTCTTCGATTTGCATGATTCTTGGGTTTTAAATGTTATTTGAGGGTGGATTCATGACCTAGGTTGTTAGAGGATCACTTAGGTGTGTTTAATTTGTGAAATAGGTGCCTGAATCATGTTTTAGGGTTTTTGAGGTGCCGGAGAAGATGACCGGAGCTCCCCTCCGGTCACCTGAAAGTGATTTGCCCTAATCTCAGGTCATTAAGGGCGTTTGAATGTGGAGCGTTAGATTAGTTGACTTAGTGGACTTCCCGCGTGGATAGAGGGCCCAGATCATTTTGATTAGCCCTAATTCAATTAATTAGATTAATTAATTCACAATTAGGTTAATTAACTCAGAATGAATCACAACCGTCCAGATGCGCGCTGGTCAATGCATTCAAACCCAGAAGCAATCTCAACCCTCCATTCTGATTACTTTCCATTTATTTTCATTTTTATTTCATTTCTTTTCATTTAACTTGCATAATTAATTTAAAATAGTAAAAATTGCTTAAAAATTATGAAACTTTTTCTCATGAGTTTTAATAATTTTTATGACACAAAAATATTTTTTATTTTATTTTTAGCATTAAAAAAGTATTTTTAAATATTTAAAAGATTATTTTTAATTGATTAATGAGAATTAATTTATTAAAAATACTTTTAAGTATTTAAAAATCACCAAAAAATTCTTGAAATGTTCTAAGACATTTAGAAACATTGTCCAACCTTCAAACCAAATTTCTTTTTGGATCTTGATGCTTTTTGAGAATTTTCTTTTGAATTAAAATCATTTTTGTGCATTATTTTGATCCTAAGTTCAAAAAATCTTTTCTGCCTATCCATGAAGAGTTGGACATTGATTCTTCTTGCATTGCATTGTGTTTAGCATGTAGTTTTTGAGATAAAATGGCCATGATTTGATCTTGCATTTTTCATTTGTTTGGCATTTCTTTTGTTTGGAACCCCTAAAAACCCTAAAAACTTGTGAAAATCATAACTTGAGATTGGTTGAGAGTTGAGACCTCCCCTTTGGGCAGTGGTTTAGTATGGGATTAGGGGTCCTTTGTGTGGCATTTTCCATTTTTCATCTTAGGGTTTGCTTCTGGTTTTGGTTTGTGTTTTGATGTTTGATTCATAAACCCTAATTTGGGCTTTCAGTTGCATCCATTTTGCATTCTCTTGCATAACATGACTTGCCATGACATTTCATGCTTCCATGTGACTCATTTGACATCATAAGACATATTGAAAGCATGTTTGATCATTGCATCATGTATTTGCCATGTTGTATGCCATGTGCACTTCATAACTTTTCATGTGTTTTCATGGTTCCTAGCTTGCTTCATTTGCATTCATAAGCTTGTATGATCATTTCCATGTGTTGCCTCATGTTTGCAGCATCTCATAGCATCATTAGCATCATGTATATGCTTCTGGTTTTGTTTCTCATCATGTCATCTCATCCCATTTTGCATTGCATTGCATTTTTCTTCTAACATTTCAGGTGGTAAGTGATGTTGAGAAGTGAATTTGCCTTCACTTCTCATAACTTTTCTTTTCATCTCTCTTGCATCCATTGCTGCATTTTTATATGTGTTTGAGTTTGAGCTTGCTCATTCTTGTTCTTCTTACTTTCTTTCTTCAAGTGACTTGACTTCTTGAATGAAGCAAGTCACTTTGCTCCTCTTGATCCTGTTCATCTGCATCCTGGTGGTTCCATTGAAGATTGCTCTTGAAAACCTCACAAACCTTAGGGACAACCAAGCATGACAATGATTAGGGTTTTGATTAGTCTCCCCTCATAGTTTTACCTTTGTGTCTCTTTTGAGTCTTCTCTTCTCATCTCATAATCAGGGACTAAACCCTAAAGGCTTTAAGGCTTTGTGATTAAGCTTATGCCTGCATCCTTCTCTTAGAATGGAGTGTATAACTTTAATCCTAAGTGTTAAACCCTTAATGTGTTTAAATCTCTTAATCAATTCATCTAATAAGTACCAATACATCACACTTGTAACTTGGGCCTTGCATTAGGGTTCTAATTCTTCCTTAACTGGTTAAGAAGGACTAACCCTAGTGTTAATGGACAAGTCCTCCTCAAGTTGTCTTACAAACCCTAAAATTCACTTCATCATCTTACCATTAAATAAAATCCACTTAATCAAAGGCTTGTTCTGTCATGAGTTTAATCCCTAATCATGGATTAAGTTGAGGAGCTTTCCTCAGCTAAAACATTCTCATCTATTATCCTTCTATTAGGATGGTGTAATGAGTCTGTTTAATCCCTGATTATGGCTTAATCTCATTACTTAACACTGAACAAAAACACCAAAAAACATCCAAATAATCACAAGTAGGTTAATGATCTTAATCCTACACCAAAGGTGATTAAGTGTGAGAATCTGACTTCACACTTAAGGTATTCTCATTACCCCTAATCAGAGGGAAGATGTGATGAGTTTACTAACCCATTGGTTTAGGCTTAAGCTCATTAACTTATGACAAACTTTCAAAAGCAATAAAAGACTGAAAACTCAAAAACAAACAACAATCGTCTCCTCCGGGATTCTTTTCTCATCTCATTCACTCACAAACGAGAACTTGCGTCTTCCGTCTAATGCAAGACAGTTTGCACCTGAGCCAGACAGGTCATACACTTGAGCATTGATAAGCGAGCAGTTCACAAGTCAATCCATCTTTCAGTCTCTTTGGGTCGAACTACGGTGTTCTGACTTCCTCATTGCACGAGAGGATACGTAGGCATGACTTAACAGTTATCAAACAAAAGTCTCTGTATATTCCCCTTCTTTCTAGCCTCATTCTTTAGCCTCATGATCTTGAACATTTCACTCCTGTTCTTACACTGACACTTTCATACTTCATATCACTTATACACTTTACACTGACACCTGTACGGCCTTTTCCAGCTCTTTTACACACAAATTGCACTGACACTACCCCTTTAAAACACAAATCTTTTAAGCGTGGATCCCGTCGAGTACGACGGACAATCTGGGTGCTAATACCTTCCCAGGTTGTAACCAACCCCCTTTCTCAGTCTCTCTGGTTCGCAACCGTCTTATCCGTATCTTTCTAGGCTTATGCAGCATTGCCTTTCCTCCGGGATAAAAATGCCTAGCTGGCGACTCTATTCATCTCCAGTGAGTTCACGGCTGTGTGTTCTCACTGTTCCCTTTCGCCGACCGTTCGCGTCTGTACCCCTTTTGACCCGATGTCATTTGGCGGGAGCGACACATATAAACTTGTTTCAAGCATTCCAGAAGCATAAGGGGATCAAGGTGAGTGGTTTAGCACCAAAGAAGAGCCCAGAAAGTTCCAGTTTCGAAAGCTTCAACTCAGGTAACCTCAAGAACATTTTTTCCAGAAATGTATTTTTAAGTTCCTAAATGATTCTTCATGCTTCACTGATCATGCTGATGTAATTTGTTTCGAAAATGGTTGAGTATTAAGCATGTATTGAGTTTCTGAAATTTCTGTTCAGTTTCATGTTTTGCTTCGAATCTTGTTTTTGAGGAATGATAAATGTGTTTTGAGGGTAGAATCATGCTTAGGAAGGTTAGGGGATTGTTTCTGGAGATTTAGAGGCTTTGATTTGGCTTAGGGAAGAAGATAGGGTGAAGGTCTCGCCGGAGAAGATGACCGGAGCACTGTTCCGGTCATCTGAATGTAATTAGGGTTTTAATTAGGGTTTAGGGTCAGTTTGAATGTCAGCCCTTGGATGGCCCTTCCCGCGCGTGTTTGGATGGATAAGATCAAGTCATTAGGTTTTAATTCTGATTATTTAAATTAATTAATTAAGATTAGCCAGAAATGAATCTCAGCCCTTGGTTTAAGCGCTGGTCAATGGTTCCCCCCCAGTTTAAATCTCAGCCATTGGATTGACCTACTTTTCCTTTTATTTCATTTTAATTCATTTTTATCCATTTCTTTTCATATATTTATTTAAAATAGTAAAAATGATCAAAAAAATCTGAAAATTTTTATAAGTCTTTAATTAATTTTCAGAAACCAAAAATATTTTTATTTTTATTTTTTGCATTAAAAAAGTATTTTTAAATAATTTAAATGTTTTATTTAATTATTTAATTGATTTTATTAATTAAATATACATTTAAGTATTTAAAAATCACCAAAAATATCAGAGAGAATTCTTAGACATTTAGAAACATTTACAAACTCACCATACAAATTTCTTTTTGGTTTTGATCATGCTTTGACATTTTTCAATGAATTAGGGTTCTTAAAAATGTTCATTTTCCAACCCTAACATCAAAAATTCATAACTTTTAAACCAAGTTGAGTTTGTGAATGGTTCTTTTTGCATTGTTCTATGCATGGCTTCTAGCATCCAAAAACATTTTTGTTTCATTTTTATCTTGCATTTTCAAATTATTTGGCATTTTACATTGAGAATCACCCAAAAAACCCTAGAAACTTAGGAAATTCATAACTCCTTCTAGGTTTAGCTTCTGACCTCCCCCTTTGGATGGTAACCTAGTATAGGTTTAGGGTTCCTTTGAGTGTATTTTAAAATTTTTATCATGTTGTATGCTTCTGTCTTTTCCATTTGCATCTCATCCTTTAATGTAACCCTAATTTTGCATCCTTACTTGCATTCATCTTGCATATGCATCCATACATGAACTTGCCAAGACATTTCATGCATTCATATGTCATCTTAGACATCTTAGGACATGTTAGAATCATGTTGGATCATTTCTTCATTCATTTCCCACGATTTGCATTCATTTCCTTTCATTAACTTTCATGAACTTTCAAACTTCAAAGCATGCTTACATGACATCTCATTCTTGTATGATCATACATATGCACTTTGTATGCCTTTGCATCATGTCATAGCATCATTTACATCATGTGTATGCTTCTGGTTTTGGTCTTTGTCTTTGCATTTGCTTCATTCCATCTCATTTCTTTCCTTATGCACCTTGTGCTAACATTTTCAGGTGGTAAGTTAATTTGAGAAGTGGATTTGCCTTCACTTCTCATTTCTCTTCATCTTTTTCATTTGCATCTTGCTGGTTTCTTTGAAGTGAACTTGTTCACTTGTGTTCATCTCTCACTTTCTTTCTTTAAGTTACTTATCTTCTTCAAATAAAGTAAGTAACTTATTTCTTCTACTTCTTCATCCTTCCATCAGCTTCTTCCATTGGTGGCTTCCTTGAAGATCTTTCTCAAGCCTTACAAACCATAGGAACATCCAAGCATGATAATAATTAGGGTTGTGATTAGTCCCCCTTAGTTTTTTACCTTTGAGTCTTCTTTGTGTCTCTCTTCTTATCTCATCATTAGAGACTAAACCTTTAAGGTTTTAGGAATTTGGAATTAGGGTTATGCATGCATCCCTCTCTTAGGATGGAGTGTATAGATTTAATCCTAAGTGTTAAACCCTTAATTTGTTTAAACCTCTTAGTTAACCCATCTAATAATCACTAAGACATTAACTTGTAACTTGGGCCTTACATTAGGGTTCTAATTCTTCCTTTATGGTTAAGAAGGACTAACCCTAGTGTTTAATGGACAAGTCCTCCTCAAGTTGTCTTACAAATCATAAAACACACTTCTTAATTTCATATTTAATTAAAATCCATTTAATAAAGGGCTTATTTTGTCATGAATTTAATCCCTAACCATGGATTAAGTTGAGGTATCTTCCTCAGCTTAAGTGTTCTCATTATTATCCTTCTATTAGGATGGTGTAATGAGTTCACTAATCTGTGATTAGAGGTTAAACTCATTATTTAACACTAAACAAAAACCAAAAACATCTAAATAATCACAAGTAGGGTAATGATCTTAATCCTACATCATCATGGTAATTAAGTTGAAATGCTTATCTCATACTTAAGTATTCTCATTATCCCTAATCAGGGAGGATATAATGAGTTTACAACCTTTGAGTTAGGCTTAAGCTCATTAACTTATGACAAACTCCAAAAACAATAAAAGACTGAAAACACAAAAAAACAAACAATAATCGTCTCCTCCGGGATTCTTTTCTCATCACACTCACTCATAACCGAGAACTCGCTTCTTCCGTCTAATGCAAGACAGTTAGCACTTGAGCTAGACAAGTTATACACTTGAGCATAGACAAGCAAGCAGTTCATAGTCAATTTATCATTCAGTCTCTTTGAGTCGAACTACGGTTTTCTGACTTTCTCATTGCACGAGAGGATACGTAGGCATAACTTAACTGTTATCGAACAAAAGTCTCTGTGTCTTCCCCCTCTTTCAGCATTCTCTTTTAAGCCTCATTCCTGAGCATTTCACTTCACCCTTTGCACTGGAACTTGTATATTCTTTTTCCAGATTTTGCACATAGATAACACATACACTCACCCCTTTAAACACAAATCTTTTAAGCATGGATCCCGTCGAGTACGACGAACAATCTGGGTGCTAATACCTTCCCAGGTTGTAACCAACCCCCTTTCTCAGTTTCTCTGATTCGCAATCGTCTTATCCATATCTTTCCAGGTTTATGAAGCATTACCTTTCCATCGGGATAAAAATGCCTAGATGGCGACTCTATTCATCTTCATTTCATCTTCTCCTTTCACCGACCGTTCGCGCTTGTACCGGGATGCAAATCTTAGGGAGCGACACACACTTGACACCACCATCTCAAGTTGGTTTATTGATATATCCAGCGGCACAAAGGCATTGTTTAAGATCTTCAACAGAGCTTTTATGTGTGATTCTGAACACATCAACAAGGACAAGATTGAAATCTTGGAAGGAGTTTGTGGCAAGTGATCAGCTATTTTGTAATCGCTCTTTTTGATGATCCTCAGGAATTCTTCCGCTTCCTTGTCAAAGGTAATATCAGGATCCGAAGTTGGCACCGGAGCATCACTCGCCATGGGCTGCTTTCCCCTGGCTCTAGCTTGAGCCTCTTCATTATCTCTTGGTGGCACCACACCGTTTCTCAATGTTTCTGGTGCAAATACTCTCCTGCTCCTTGTGAACCCTTCAACTCCAACATTTTCAACTTGGTGCTGAGCTGAGCAGGAAGAGGTCAAATTCTGCTTCTGACCATTACAATAAACCTTTTCCCCATAGGACCATGGGACTTCTCTTTCGCTCTGGTACAAAATTGGTCCAGGGGTAGTAAATGTCATAGGTTCCACCTTAGCTAGTGCTGGAACTTGTACCAGATTAAAGTAGATATTCACAGTCGAGACTTCATCTTCCTTCACAATTCTATCAAACTGGATAATGCCCTCATCAATAATTCTTTGTATTCCCGATCTCAATCGGTCACAAACATCAACGGCATTCTCACAATCTGAACAACCTTCTTCGCAACCTAGAAATATATCCTTCATGGCTAGGCAACTCTTCATGGCTAACAATGAAGTCTTCAAAGCATTGACACCGTACACCAGATTCAAGCCTTCCCCATTATCAATATGTTCGGGGTTCTACAACACGTTCGGAGTTGGAGCGAAAATGATTGCCTTGGATTCTATCAAATCCTGCACATTATGTTTAAGGGCTTTTTAATTTTCAGTATTGTGGCCTAGAGCTCTGGAATGGAATTCGCAGTGGGTGTTAGCATCGTAACCCTCAAGAATCTGCCCCGGCCTCGGAGGCTGCAAGGTTCTCAACTGAACCATTTTAAGTTGAAGGAGATTTTGCAGAAGCTGGGAATAAGACATCGGCGGCGTAAGATGCCTATCCTTTGGTCTGGGAGGATAGTATTGACGAGGAGCTCTTTGTTGCTGGTAATTCTATTGATGTTGTTGTTGTGGTTGTTGAACCTGTTGCGAATTTGTGGGAGCATAAATGGTAACAGAAGTTGCCTGATGATAGGAGTTTAGATTCCCCATTTTCCTTTGGGTGTACACAGCCCTGACTTCACCTTCTCTTCGCTTCGCGAAAGGTTTCTTGGCCCCAGAGTTCGATTCTCCACTACTCTGAATCTCCCCCTGTTTCATCCAACTCTCAATTCTTTCGCCAGTTAGAATGATGTCAGAAAAGCCGCTAGATGAACAGCCCGCCAATCTTTCCATGAAGTTCCCTGGGAGGGTATCCATGAAGAGGTCAACCATTTCTCTCTCCAGCAGTGGGGGTTTAACTCTAGCCGTGACTTTGTGTCATCTCTGCGCATATTCTTTGAAGCTTTCTGAGTTCCTTTGAGACAAGCTTTGCAGTTGGGTCCGACTTGGGGCCATGTCAATATTATATTGGTACTACTTGAGGAAAGCCTCCCCAAGCTCTCTCCAATTGCGGACATCGGCCCTCTCCAATTTCATGTACCATTCAAGTTATCCCCCAAACAGGCTATCCTAGAAATAGTACATCCAAAGCTTCTCGTCTTTGGTGTGCGCAGCAATCTTGCGATAAAATGCTTGCAGATGAGTTTTTGGGCAAGAATTGCCGTTGTATTTGTCGAAGCCAAGAGGCTTAAACTTTGGAGGGATGACCACCCCTTGAACCAGGCCCATGTCAGAAACATCAATGCCTAGGGTATCCCTGTATTCCAAAGCTCTAACTTTCTCATCCAACATCTAAAAGTCTTGATTATTGGTTCCAATACCAAACCCCATATCTTCATTGACCAAAGTGAACTGATCTTCCTGACGGTCTTCCACCTGAACAAGAATAGGGCCTCCACCCTCTAAAGTTAGAGGTCTATTACCCCTAGCTGGAATAGGGTTGCCTTGGGCGTCCAAAGTGACAACTGGAGGGTCTGTCTATGGTGGATCCAGTCTGAGAACAACATCTTTTAACTCTTGCTGCCCTGGGCCATTCCCTGCATCATAGTCATAAAATTCGCCATCCTGGTGCAAAACTCATCCAGCTTAGTCTGTACTGTATCCATGATTTTTATCTGGTTGCGGCGTGTAGCGTATCAGTGCAGAGGAGTGTCGTGTCGGAGGAGACGGGTCTTTGTGGCTCTCGCAATATTTCTTGAATAAACAGATAAGTTAAGAAATCTGGATAACCTGCAAAAGAAAAATTCAAATAATATGAATGCATGCAATGCTGTGTTCTTTTCATTCTCAAGGGTTTTCTACATTCCCATTCCGATATTTTTTTACAGAATTCAGATAGCCTTTGAACACTTGGATTTTTAGGAAGAAGACCCCGCATGAAGCTCAAACCAAATAAACGTGGAGAAATGGTGCTTAGAACCCCGTGTCAGTGTAAGGATAACAACTAGAGATTCCAACCAAGTCAAATATCATAAATTGAAATCTGAAGATAACAAATTCCCCGAAGGGTGCCAATTCATACATCAAGAGAAAATAGCAAAGCACAAAGTAAAGAGGAATCTCACAACAGGCATGTGGGTAGTGTCGCTCCCACCAAATGAGGCTAAGTCAAATGGGGTACAGACGCGAACGGTCGGCGAAAGGAGAAGAATGAAAAGAGTCGCCAGCTAGGCATTTTTATCCCGAAGGAAAGGTAATGCTGCATAAACCTGGAAGAGATGGATAAGACGGTCGCGAACCAGAGAAACTGAGGAAGGGGGTTGGTTACAACCTGGGAAGGTATTAGCACCCAGATTGTCCGTTGTACTCGACGAGATCCACACTTGAAAGATTTGTGTTTAAAGGGGTAGTGTCAGTGCTATCTGTGTATCAAAGCTGGAAAAGAATGCAAGTGTTAGTCAAAAGAAATGTGAAGTGAAATATGTGAAGTGTCAGTGTGGAGAAAGAGTGTGAAGCTCAAGACTATGAGGCTTAAAGAAAAATGCTGGGAGAGGGGGGAATGTACAGAGACTTTTGTTCGATAACAGTTAAGTTATGCCTACGTATCCTCTCGTGCAATGAGGAAGTCAGAACACCGTAGTTCGACTCAAAGAGACTGAAAGATAAATTGACTTGTGAACTGCTTACTTGTCTATGCTCAAGTGTATGACCTGTCTGGCTCAGGTGCAAACTGTCTTGCGTTAGACGGAAGAAGCGAGTTCTCGTTTGTGAATGAGTGTGATGAGAAAAGAATCCCGGAGGAGACGATTATTGTTTATTTTTGATATTTTCAATCTTTTATTGCTTTTTTATGTTTGTGATAAGTAAATGAGCTTGAGCCTAAACCAAGGGTTAGTAAACTCATCACATCTTCCCTTTGATAAGGGGTAATGAGAATGCCTTAAGTGTGAAGTAAGCACTTCACCCTTAATCACCCTGATGTAGGATTAAGATCATTAACTTATTTGTGATTATTTAGATGTTTTTGGATTTTTTTTGTTTAGTGTTAAGTAATAAGTTTAAGCCATAATCAGGGATTTAATGGACCCATTACACCATCCTAATAGAAGGATAATAGATGAGAACATTTAAGCTGAGGAAGGCTCCTCAACTTAATCCATGATTAGGGATTAACCTCATGACAAAACAAAGCCTTTATTATAATGTATTTTAGTTAATGGTGAGATTAAGCAGTGGATTTTATGGTTTGTAAGATAACTTGAGGGGGACTTGTCCATTAACACTAGGGTTAGTCCTTCTTAACCAATTAAGGAAGAATTAGAACCCTAATGCAAGGCCCAAGTTACAAGCTTGATGTCTTAGTGATTTATTATATGGATTGATTAAAGGGTTTAAACACATTAAGGTTTTAACACTTAGGATTAAAGTTATACACTCCATCCTAATAGAAGGATACAGGCATAACCCTAATCACAAAGTTTTAAAACCTTAAGGGTTTAGTCCTTGATTATGAGATGAGAAGGGAAGACTCAAAGATGACACAAAGGAAAAACTAATGGGGGACTAAGCAAACCCTAATTGTGATCATGCTTGGGTGTTCCTAGGGTTAATGAGGCTTGCAAGAAGATCTTCAAGGAAAAGCCACCAAGGAAGAAGCATAATGAAGGAAGAAGAAACAGAAGAAGCAAGACAACTTACTTCATTTAAGAAGACAAGTTGCTTTAAGAAAGAAAGTGAGGAGAGAACATGAATGAGCAAGCTCACTCTAAAACAAAAGTAAAATGCAGCAATGATGCACAAAAGAGAGGAGAATAGAAATTATGAGAAGTGAAGGCAAATCCACTTCTCAAAAACTTACCACCTGCAAAGTTAGCAACAAGCAATGAAAAGAAATGAAAATGGGATGAAATGCAAAAATGCAAACCAAAACCAGAAGCATATCAAGATGCAAATGATACTATGGCATGATGTAAAAGCATACAAAGAGATGTGGATGATCATACAAGCAATGAAGATGCAAATGAGACATGAAAGGAAGCATGAAAGTTCATGGAAACACATGAAATAAAAATGAAAGCAAAACATGGAAAATGGATGATGCAATGACCAAACATGATTCTAATGGGTCCTAAGATGTCTTATATGTCATGTGGATGCTCAAAATGTTATGGAAAGTTCATATATGCAAGCATATGAAGAATGGATGCAAATGAGGGAAAAACTTAGGGTTTATACATAACATGCAATACAAAATCCAAAACCAGAAGCAAATGACATGTTAAAAAATTGAAAATAGGATCAAGGGAACCCTAAACCTATACAAGTTCACTGCCCAAAGGAGGAGACCTAAATCTTAACCTAATGGAAGTTATGATTTTCTCAAGATTGCTAGGGTTTTAAGATACCTCTCAATGATAAATGCAAAACAAATTGAAAATGAAGAATAAATTCAAACCAATTTTATCCTAGAAACTAGATGATATGAGGAATGCAATGCAAAAAGAACCAATATCAAACTCTTCATGGTTAGGAAGAAAGGATTTTTCTAAGTTAGGGCAAAAATATTGACTTTTAAAGACCCTAAATCCAAAGAAAAATGTCAAAGTAGGTCAAGAACCAAAAAGAAATTTGTTTGAAGGGTTTGATAATGTTTCTAAATGTATCAAGATGCAATGTGATTTTTTTTGTGATTTTTAGAAACTTAAATTCTATTTTAATTAATTAATTACCATTAATCAATTAAAATAATCATTTAAATATTTTAAAAATACGAATTTTATGCAAAAAATAAAATAAAAATTATTTTCAGAATGAGAAAAATATTTTAAGTCATGATGCAAAAAATGAAATTTTTTAGAAGTGTTTTACTATTTTTAATAAAATGTAGAAAGAAATGTAATTAAAATGAAATAAAAATATGAATTAATGGAAGTATGCTGATCCAGTGGCCCATATTCAAATAAAAAGGGGAGGGAATTGACCAGCGCGCGCAAATGGACGGCTCACATTTAAACTCACTAATTATGTCATTAAGCCCTAATCTGAACCCTAAACACTTTCAGGTGACCGGAACAGTGATCCGGTCATCTTCTCCGGCTAGCCTCTCAAGCTATCTCACTCAATACGCAACCCCAAGACCCCTAAAGCTCCAGAAATGATCCTCACATCAACCCCAACAAGAATCAGCCATCAAAATTCATTTATTCAACATCAAGAACATGAATCGAAGCAAAACGGAAAACATGGCAAAAATTTCAAAAGCTTATGAAATACTTATTTCTCAACTATTTTCGAAACCAAACACATCATGGCAATCAGGGGAACACATAGAATCATTCTATAACATAAAATGAGAGTTATGGAAAAATAAATGCCATGGCTACCTGAAGTTGAGCTTTCGAAACAAGAGCTTTCTGGCCAGTTCTTTGCCTCAAACCCACTCCAATGATTCCCCTCAAGAGCTTGTGATGCTTGGTTGGAGTTTAAATGGCCTCAAAATGGAGTTGGCAGAAGTTCAGTTCATGAAATGTTGAAATCGTGTTTTTGATTCTGGGTGTATTAGGGCAAAATGAAGGGTGGGAAATGATCAGTGAGGATTGTGTGGTTGAATGGTGGAAGAAGTTTTGATGTTTGTTGGCTGAGTTATGAGATTCGATAGCTTTTGCAAATTTTGGGGATTTTGTGTATGTTGTGTTCTTGGAGGTTTCAGCTTGTGTTATGTTATGGAATGGCTTGCTTTTGGTACACATATCATGTTGGGATAGGTCAGAGGGTGGGTGCTGGCCTATGTTGATTGGTATGGGCAAGTTGCCAAAATGTCAAGAGTTGGTGTACTTGAGGTATGGGCTGGTTCAGTGGATGTTTCAAGGCATGGCTCGATTCAGCTTGCTTCAAGGAGATCCATGGAAGTCATAGTTTGTAGCTAGCACAAGTGACTGAAGAGATTTGATCCATTTTGCAACTTTGGGGGAGTTTGGCCCCTTTTGAGTTACTTGAAGTTCAAGGCATGAAACTTGGGATTTCTTTGTGCAATTCTGAATTTTAGGTCATGTGTGATGTTTGTGCAATGTTTAGAAGTCAATTAGAGGTCACATTTGGCTTTGGCAAGTGTTTTTGCAAACTTCCCTCTTTGGTGCATAAGTGAGATTTTGTGATTTTTCCCAACTTTGCAAGGCCATAACTTGAGTTCTATGATAAATTAGATCAAGTTCTTGTACTTTTTGAAAAGGGAATGATCCAATCTACAACTTTCATGACCAAGAATTTTTAATTTGAAGCATTTTTGAATAAAAAAGAGGAGGTTGAAAAACTTTCCCAAAATGGCAATTTTGCATTACAAGTCACTTTCCCAAAATGGCAACTTTGCAAATGGTTTGAAATTCCTCAATTTTGTGAACTTATAACTTCTTCTAAGATCAAATAAATATCATACACACCCAAAATGATGGAGAAGACCCTTTAGTTGGATGATTGGGGGCCTCAGATGCCCTGATTTTGCATTGACTTGCTCAAGAAGTCATCCATTGATCAGATGCCTTCCCTATTGAATTTCTTCATAAAAATTGGTATGCATGATCCTCATATCATATAGAGACCAATAGAAACAAGAATGGCCAAAAATTTTGGAGTTATGGCCTCTTAAACCAAAACCCTAATTTTAGGTCATCTGTGCAGTTAAGCTTGGCTCTGCTTCCATGCCTTTCTCAGTTCTTGTGATTTTCTGACTTCTTTGATCTTGGGAGGATATAATATGATGCTTGGACATACATGGACCCTCTTGAGATGATTGATGACCTTTGGAGTGGATCAGATAGCTCAGGGATTGCCCAGATCACAAACCCTAGGTGCATATGACTTTGAACCAATGCAGTGAGGTAAAAATGCAATATAAAATGATATGATTGAGCTTATGCAAATGAAAAGAGTCACAATCCATGGTGAAATGAGTGAGGGCAAATTTGAGGTGTTTACAGCTGCCCCTATTCAAGCATGAGTTAGCTGTGTAGGATGTAAGCGCCTGGCTTAACAGACAAACCAGATAACTTGTGGTTGAATACCAAAGACAGTCTGAAATTTGCACTCACTGAAGGAAGAAGAAAAGGGATATATATTGTAAAAGAAAATAAAGTATGATTATAGAGTGTGGGCGACGTAGGACGACCATCGAGCAGAGGACGACTGCTGGGGATAAAGCAATGACGGGGAAGGCCGACATGCTGGGGAAATGGAGGTATCATGATGGGGATGGCCATCAGGTAAAGGAACAAAACTCTCTGGGGATTACAAGTAAAGGCAATGATGGGGACGGCCATCGGGTTAATGAAATACATGATGAGGGACGGTCATCAAAGGTGAAGGGCGATCACCTAGCAGGGGACGGCTGCTCTGTTGGGGATAAGGATGAGGGACGGTCATCAAAGGTGAAGGACGATCACCTGGCAGGGTACGGCTGCCGAACGTATCACGACATAGGACGAATGTCGGATAGAAAGAGTCAACGACGGGGACGACCATCGGATAAGTGTGATGAAGGACGATCATCAAGAGGTGAAGGACGGTCACCTAGCAGGGTACGGCTGCCCTCGGAGTTTATCATGACATAGGATGAATATCAGATAACAAGATCAACAATGGGGACGGTCATCGGATAAAATGATGAGGGAAGACCATCAAGAGGTGAAGGACGATCACCTAGCAGGGGACGACTTCTAAGAATATCACGACATAGGACGAATGTCGGATAGAAAAGGGTTCCAATAATGGAGACTCCACTGGGGGAATGATGAAGGACGATCATCGAAAAGGTGAAGGACGATCACCTGGAAGGGTACGGCTGCCGAAAGTATCCTGACATAGGACGAATGCCAGATAGAAAAGAACCAAGAATTTGCTGGGAACTCTTCTGGGGAATAGTAGATACAGACGAGTGTTTACATTTTATGGGAGACAGGTATAAGTATTTTGACTCTGTGTATAAATTAAAGATGCGGACGAACATCCTTATGACCCTGATACGGACGAGTATCGGTAGAAACAAATGCTGACGCAAGTTCAGAGATGATGATACGGACGAGTATCAACTAGTTAATAAAGAGCACAGACGAGTGCTGAATTCGATGCGAAATTGATGGTGTATATAAGATGCGGACGAGTATCTGTATGAATAAGGGAGCATGAGTGAGACACGGACGAGTGTTCAACTTGCTGAGCAGAATATGACACAGACGAGTATCATAAGAGAAAGTGTATAAGTTATGAACTTATAAATGTGAGAGATATTCTGACAATCTGTGAGGATGACACGGACGGGTTCCGAAAGAGGTGTGTTATAAACAAGTGCCTAGGCAACTGTGCTGGGGATATGTGACACGGACGGGTGTCAGGAGAGTGTATTAATATGTTTTTGTGAGTGCAAAGGGGACACTTTGGCTTTCTGCTGGGGAAATGACACAGACGAGTGTCAAAAGGAGTATGTTTCTGAATTTTTGGGAATGTAAAGAAGATGCTTTGATATTCTGCCGAGGAACTTGAGAGGTATTCTATATGTTGTTGATAGTATGTCAATATTCATAGGTGACTGATTCAAAACATGGCTTATGATTATGCAATATGTTTGATTTTTTGCCGTAATGCTCCGTTTTAGGCGGAATGCTACGCTCTGGGGAAAGATATGATGCAAATGCTATGATTTATGCAAAAGATACCGATCAGGGATTCAGATCCCGTTGCATGCGAAGATCTCTGGCTGATTTGCTTGCGGTGATATCCCAGCTAGGGATGAGATCATTGGTAGATCTGCCAAAATGTATGACTGCTTGAGGATACAGGTCACTGATAGACCTATTTTTGATGATAAGGGGCCTAGCTGGGGCTGCGGAAGCTTCCGTCGCTTTGTTGTGAGATCTTCAGGCCTTGTTCTTCTGGATAAAGGATGGAGCTCTTCGGGGAGATGGTTCCCTGTCTTTGCACCTGGCCGGGGAGGAATGATCACTGAACGATCCTCCCAGAGATTTCTGTGGGGAACCTGCTGAGGACGTGGAGACCTGACAACTCAGCTGGGGAGTAAGCATCTCTGGTGCTGCAATCCTGCCATGACAAAGAAAACATACAAGTACCCCGAGGTATCCCTTACTGGATTCCATCATAGGAGTTTTGGAGAATCCTAGGAGTAAGAAATATATTCTCTGCAAGCATGTAATTTAGAAAAGATGCATTTGTATTTATGCAACCATTATATTAAGGACATCGGACATTTTTGCAACTAAAGATAAAATGTACGAGACAAAGGTGTGACTGAAGATCTGATTTTATTAATTTGTGCCCTGAATTGGCAAGTACAATCAAAGAAACAAATCCCCTGAAATGAGGAGATTGTTACAAATTGAGAAATAAAAAGAGCTGGCAATGTTGATGACGCTTCAATGTGCTTCCCCTTGCTATGACCCATATGACACTTGACGCTCCTCTCGTCTTGCTTTCTGAAGAAGGTTGATTCTGACCGATGCTTTAACCTTTCGAAGTTTTCCATGTTGTGAGTGATACAGACGAATCCAGAGTGCAGTTGTTCGCTTATTCCCTAATTTTGCGTGGATCGCCCTTTCGGGTTTTCAATCCACCGGGATACCCATTTTTTCCTGAGATGTCCAATGTGGCTTTTCAACTCAGCGGGTGTACATTTTTTTATATATTTATTTTCCCTTATTTTTGCCCGAGTCTTTTATTCTGTTTTTGACTCGCCGGGATGCCCTATTTTTGCCTGGACTTACATTCTGTTCTTATGTCCAGCGGGTCATTTATGCGAAGTATTTTTTAACTGCATTTGAATTCACGGGGGATAAGAAATCTTCACCATCCATAGTAGTGAGCATCAGTGCTCCACCAGAGAAAACTTTCTTTACTATGAATGGACCATCGTAATTTGGAGTCCACTTGCCCCCGTGGTCTGTATGAGGAGGAAGAAGTCTTTTCAGCACAAGATCTCCTACTTGGTACTCTCGAAGCCTGACTTTATGATCGAAGGCTTTCTTCATTCTTTTCTGATACAGCTACCCATGACAAATTGCAGCCAATCTTTTTTCTTCGATCAGACTCAGTTGTTCGTATCGGGATCGGACCCATTCTGCTTCGTTCAGTTTAACATCCATTAGTACCCGCAAGGAGGATAATTCAACTTCAACAGGTAGGACTGCCTCCATACCATACACGAGTTGATACGGTGTTGCCCCAATGGATGTTCTGATCGACGTACGGTACCCATGCAAGGCAAACGATAGCATTTCATGCCAGTATTTATAGGTGACCACCATCTTTTGCACAATCTTCTTGATATTTTTGTTAACTGCCTCTACAGCACCATTCATCTTTGGCCTGTAAGGAGAAGAATTGTGGTGTTGGATTTTGAAGTCCCGGCACAGTTCTGTCATCATTTTGTTGTTCAAGTTGGAACCATTATCAGTAATGATTCGCTCGGGCACTCCATACCGACAGATGATATCTCTCTTCAGGAATCGGGCTACCACTTGCCTGGTGACATTAGCATAAGAAGCTGCTTGAACCCACTTGGTAAAATAGTCAATGGCTACCAGGATGAATCTGTGGCCATTTGAAGTAGTTGGCTCAATCTTGCCGATCATGTCAATGCCCCACATGGCAAAGGGCTAAGGTGAAGACATTACATTTAGAGGATTTGGAGTCACATGCACCTTATCTGCGTAAATCTGGAATTTATGGCACTTTCTGGCATAAGCACAACAGTCTGCATCCATTGTGATCCAGTAATAGCCTGATCTTAACAACTTTTTAGCCATTGCATGCCCTCCAGCATGGGTACCAAAGGATCCTTCGTGCACCTCGTGCATTAACAACTCTGCCTCTGTTTTATCAACACACCTGAGAAGTATCATATCAAAGTTTTTCTTGTACAAGGAACCATCAGTATTCAGGAAGAAACTACCAGCTAGCCTTCTTAATGTCTTCTTGTCATTGGGAGATGCCCCAGGTGGGTATGTTTGATCCTCCAAGAAGCATTTGATGTCGTAGAACCAAGGCTTATCATCTTTAACAACATCTGCTGAGAATACATATGCTGGTCTGTCAAGTCTGGATACTGAAATCCGAGGCACAAAGTTGGCAGCTTGAACTTTGATCATGGATGAAATGGTAGCCAGGGCATCTGCAAACTGATTTTCATCTCGAGGGATATACTCAAGCTTGACCGTTGTGAAGAATGTGAGAAACCTTCTTGTATAATCCCGGTAAGGTATTAGATGCTCCTGGTGAGTGTACCATTTGCCGTTGGTTTGATTGATTACCAAAGCTGAATCCCCGAACACAGTTAAAGTCTTGATCCTGAGGTCAATGGCCTCCTCAAGACCCATAATACAAGCTTCGTATTCAGCTTCGTTGTTAGTGCAGTTAAAAGTGAGTTTTGCCGAGAAAGGCATGTGAACTCCCTTAGGTGTAATGAGTACCGCACCAACACCACGACCATTCATATTAACAGCCCCATCAAACATCATAGTCCATTCTTCTTCTGGGTCAGGCCCTTCGGTGTGAATAAGCTCTTCATGATCTTTTGCTTTTATGAACATGATGTCTTCATCAGGGAAGTCAAATCTCATAGGCTGGTAATCATCAATGGGTTGGTCAGCAAGATAATCAGACAACACACTGCCCTTGATGGCTTTCTGAGATGTGTATTGAATGTCATATTCTGTGAGAATCATTTGCCATCTTGCAACCCATCCAGTAAGCGCTGGCTTCTCAAATATGTACTTAACTGGGTCCATCTTTGAGATCAATAAGGTAGTGTGGGTCAACATATATTGCCTTAGTCGGCGAGCAGCCCACGCTAAAGCACAACAAGTTTTCTCGAGCAGTGAATAACGTTGTTCACAGTCGGTAAACCTTTTGCTTAGGTAGTATATTGCATACTCTTTTCGACCAGACTCGTCATGCTTGCCCAACACACACCCCATTGACTCTTCTAATACTGTCAAGTACATTATTAGAGGTCTTCCTTCAACTGGAGGCATAAGGATCGGAGGCTCTTGTAAGTATTCCTTGATTTTGTCAAAAACCCTCTGGCAGTCTTCATTCCACCTGACCGTTTGTTCTTTTATCAGCAACTTGAACAAGGGCTCACAGGTTGCTGTAAGGTGAGATATGAACCGTGAAATGTAGTTCAATCTACCTAGAAACCCCCGAACTTCTTTTTCAGTCTTTGGTGCAGGCATCTCTTGAATGGCTTTGACTTTGTCAGGGTCAACTTCAATCCCTTTCTCGCTTACAATAAATCCCAGCAGCTTACCGGACCGCACCCCGAATGTGCATTTGTTGGGGTTTAACTTCAATTGGTACTTCCTCAGACGCTTGAATAGCTTCAACAAATTCACCAGGTGGCCTTCTTCTGTGAGGGACTTGGCAATCAGGTCATCCACATAACATTCAATTTCTTTATGGATCATGTCATGGAATAATGTTACCATAGCCCGTTGATAAGTGGCACCAGCATTCTTCAGTCCGAATGGCATTACCTTATAACAGAATATGCCCCAGGGTGTGATGAAAGTTGTCTTCTCCATGTCTTCAGGTGACATCTTGATCTGATTATATCCTGAAAATCCATCCATGAAGGAGAACATCGAGAACTGAGCCGTATTGTCGACCAATACATCAATGTGAGGTAAAGGGAAGTCATCTTTTGGGCTGGCTCTGTTCAGGTCCCGGTAATCCACACACATCCTCACTTTTCCATTTTCTTAGGCACAGGTACAATGTTAGCAACCCACGACGGGTAACTAGTTACAGCCAGGAAACCGGCGTCCCACTGTTTTTGTACCTCTTCTTTTATCTTCATTGCCATATCTGGATGAGTACGGCGCAACTTCTGTTTTACTGGCGGACAGTCTTCTTTCATAGGCAGCTTGTGCATAACAATGTCGGTGTCCAACCCTGGCATATCCTGATAAGACCAAGCGAAAACATCCACATACTCCCGAAGCATGTCAATAAGTTGCTCTTTTACTGAATCTTGCAGACAGGCCCCGATTTTAACTTCTTTCAAGTCTTCTTCCGTACCAAGATTAATCGTTTCAACCTCCTCCTGATGAGGAGTTATAACCTTCTCCTCTTGTCTTAACAACCTGGCTAGTTCTTCAGGCAGCTCATAATCTTCTTCAACCCCTTCATCGGCTTGATTAATCGAATTGTCAAAGTCATACGAAGTCATAGCAGTGTTGTTGTCGGTGCAGTCTGGAGGGCACTCTCTGCAAGGGTTTAGATTTGTTCATTTTAATGATCAGTTTTATCTTGCTTAGAAAAAAGTGAAAATGAAGTTATTTATTTTGAAAAACATTGCCATTTTATTTTTTGTACAAAAAATGAAAAATGAAAAACAGTGAGCGGAAAAGAAAAGACTCATTTGCAAAAGATGTCCTGATATTCATTAATTGATCGTTTGCACAAAATACAAGATGGCCCGATTAAAAAATGAGCCCTGACATCTTGGGCAAGATGCAGGACTTGATGCATGCTTTAAAGACAGGAAATAATAATTACTCTGCAGGAGTAACTCTTATAATTTCCTGGGAAGACCACTTTGAGACATGGTTCCCCGGGATCCTTGGACGTATCCAGCTTTCCAGGTTGCGCTCGTCTTCTGACTCATCTTCCAAACTGTTCACAGCATCCGGGGTGAGCATCCCTCCGCTGACAAACTTGGGCTCCTTTGCAGCCTCTGGTTGATCTTGTCGAGTTGGTCTGTAACCCAACCCGAATCGGTCTTCTTTCTTTTCAACCGGCAACAGCTTTCCCCAGCGTTGAGCAGTACCCTCCTCAACAACCTTTCGGGCTTGTTGATACGAGGTGATGGAAGTCCCCAGCACATCAGATGTTTCATTGATATTAAGGGCCTCAAACCCTTGACTCATTGTTTCATGGATCTCCCCATCCATTTCAATGTATTTGAAAGTAGCCAGCTGGTTAACAAAAATATCCTCCTCCCCACAAATGATAATGACTTGGCCCTCCCACTCGAATTTTAACTTCTGGTGAAGGGTTGACGTCACGGCGCCAGCGGCGTGGATCCATGGTCTACCCAATAGACAGCTGTAGGTAGGCTGTATATCCATCACAAAGAAGGTCGTTTTGAAAATCTGTGGGCCAATCATTATAGGCAAATCTATCTCCCCCAGAACTGATCTTTTAGAACCATCAAAAGCTCTCACTACCAAGTTGCTTGGGCGTAGTGCCAATCCATCATGTTCCAGCTTCACAAGGGCTTTCTTGGGTAGGACATTGAGGGATGACCTTGTGTCTACCAGTACGTGAGAAAGAACTGCACCCTTACACTCCAAGGTAATGTGCAAAGCCTTGTTGTGATTGTGACCCTCCGTTGTCAAATCAGCGTTGGTAAATCCTAGCCCATGACTAGCGTTGACATTTCTAACCACAGCCTCTAACTGATTGACGGTAATCTCCTCCGGCACATAAGCTGCATGCAGGACTTTTAATAGTGCGTTCCGGTGAGCCTCGGAGCACATTAGTAATGATAGTATGGAGATTTTGGAAGGCGTTTGGTGAAGCTGGTCCACCACCTTGTAATCACTTTTCTTGATGATTCTCATGAATTCATCAACCTCTTGATCAAAAGGAGTCTTCAAAGCTTCCTTAGCAGTTGGTTCTTCTTGCACCATGCTCTTCCCTTTTGCCTTAGCAGCAGCTTCTGCTTCAGCAACGGGTCTTGGAATTTGCGAGGCAAAGAGACGTCCGCTTCTAGTGAAGCCTCCGCCTCCCCCCACATTGTCTATCTGAGGTGAAGAAGTTGATTATTCTAAAGTGATTTTCTGCCCCTCGCAGTATAGATCTGAGCCATAATGCCAAGGGATGGCATTACTGCTTTCGTAAGGAACTGGCCCAGGCACTGTGATAGTAACTGGACTAATAGCAGCTGCAGAGGGGACCACAATGGTGTGTGGATCATAGTATATGGTAACTGGTGCTCTGACAGGAGTAGCACTTTGTGAGTTGTTGGCAGGAACATTTGCAGGATCGTAGTAAATCGTAACCGTTGAGACACTTTCATTAATTGTTGCTGATGTTGTAGAAGGGGTTGAAGTTGTAGCAGGAACTGATGGAATAATGGGTGTTGTCGTTGTAGAAGGAATGGTGACTGAACTTGTATCCGTTGAAGTGATTGATTGAGCAGTTGTTGGAGTTGTAGCAGAATCTGTTGGAACAATGGTTGCTGACGTTGTAGGAGTATCTGTGATTGTTGATGAAGGAGCTGTTAGAGTTGTAGTTGCTGTTGTTGTAATCTGAAGGATACCATACTTAATAAGACCATCTATGCCACCTCCCACTCTCTCACATCCATTAACGGCAATGTTGCAATATCCGCAACCGAGCTCACATCCGGGGAACACTTGGCATTCTAACAGCTGGGCCTTGATTTCAACCAAGGGTGTTCGGATTTGTACAACACTGTTGATTAAAGTGGATGGTTTTCCCTCCTCAATAGCATTAATCCTGGGCCCGTTATGACCAGGCATTGGATTTCGTGTGACATTCGGAGGAGGTGCAAAGTTGAGAGCTTTTGAGTCCACCAAATCTTGGACTTTCATCTGTAAGGCCCTGCATTTTTCAGTATTATGCCCCGGTGCATTTGAGTGGAATGCACACCTGGCATTTGCATCATAGTTCTTTGGCATATTGGTGGGATCCGGAGGTGCCAATGTCCTTAACTCAACTAGGTTGAGTTTCAGGAGTTGTGGCAAGAGTGCAGCATACGACATTGGAATTGGGTCAATCACCCTGTTCGCCTGTGATGGCCTTTGCTGGAAAGGACGTTGTTGTTGGTTATTGTTGTTGTTGTACGACCTTTGTTGCGGATAGTGAACTTGTTGTTGATACTGTGGTTGTCACTGTTGAGGATATGCTGATTGTTGAGGAATCGGAGCTGGAATGGTAACTTCCGTTACCGACCGGTGAACATACTGAGGCCTGCCCCTGCTTGCATGAATGGAATTCGTTTCACCCGCCTTTCGGGGTCCCACAAAAGGCTTTCTGGGATTGCTAGATGAACTTGCACCGCTGTCGGAAATTTTGCCTATCTTTAAGAGGCTTTCAATCCTTTCACCAACTATGACCACATCAGCAAAACTGGTAGAGGAGAAGACAGCCAATCTATCAATATAGGTCCCTTGCAATGTATTCATGAACATGTTAGCCATTTCCCTTTCTGACATGGGTGGTTGGACAGCAGCAGCAAGCTGTCTCCACCTTTGGGCATATTCCCTGAAGATCTCTCTAGAAGACTGAGACATGCCCATTAGAAGAGTTCTGTTGGGAGCCATGTCCAGGTTGTACTGATATTGTCTGATGAAAGCTTCAGCTAAGTCTTTCCAGCATCTGATGGTAGCTCTGGTCAAGTGTGAATACCATTCCCTCGAAACTCCAGTCAGACTGTCTTCAAAGTAGAACATCCACAACTTTTCATCCATGGTATACGCTTTAAGTCTTCCCAGGAAAGACTGCAGGTGAGTTCGTGGACAGGAGGTACCATTGTACTTTTCAAAGCACGGGGGTTTGAATTTGTGGGGAATTCTCACGCCATCCACTAGCCCCATATCCATCACATTGAAGCCCAAAGAACTCTGAGATTCCAAAGATCTTAACTTTTCAGCAATCTCGTCCAATCTCCTGTCATATACTTCATCTCCAGCCCCCATAATAGTAAATTGTTCCTCTTGGGGATCCTCTTGCAAGATTCTCCCCCCGGCAGTATTACCTTGCACATTTCTCGGGATGTTAACATCTGGATCCAGATGAGGTCCAAACACTGGTGGGTCAATACGAGGCTGGCCCCGTTCATTGTTACTAGTTCCTCTTGTTCCAAGATGAGGCTCCTCAGGAGTTTGTCTTTCCACCAGCTCTCTTAACCTTTCTTGACTTTGGGCTAAGCCAGTCATCACTGCCATGAATTGAGACATCTGATTTCTCATCTCCAATCTCTCATTGGTCATCTGATTTCTGACCACAGTCAGATCCTGTTGTACTTGTTCCATTTGACTACCGGGAAGGTTGTTATGAGTCAGGTACCGGTGCGTGCGGTTGACAGGGAACACTCGGCGACGAGCAATGTTTCCTGAAGTCGCAACAAAGTTAGAAACAACAATAACAAAACCTACAAAACAAAACAAAAGTTAGTATGCAATGCAGTATGCTTATTTGTTTTCCAAGGTATCCGGTTTGGTTCTTGGTTTTGACCTTTCCAGACCTCGAGGAAGATGCTTGATGTTGTTGAGAGAGACCCAAATGACAAAAAAACTAAAATATATTACAAATGATGAACAATACAAAGTTTGTTTTACAACACATGCCCATGGAGGGTAAAAATACAACAAAAGAGGAAAAGTAAATCAAATGGAAACAAACAACAAGCAAAGAATTAGACATCCAGTCCAAATTCATCTTCTCTGACCTCCTTCAGGAGTGCCTCAGTCAATGGAACAGCCGGGTGCTCTGTAATGGTCCTAATGAGGAGGTTCCTAGTAGTAATGGCAGTGGTCAGTTTCTTATGTCTGTCTTGGTCTTTGGATCTCTTCAACCCTGCTCTGAGCTTTAACTCTGATATCTCTCTCTGTGCAGCCAACAAAGCTTCCTGCTGCTTCTTCTCATTGGCCTCCAACTATTCAATCTTGGCTTGAGTCTTCTGATCTTCTTGTGTACGGGCCTTAGTGATCCTGACCCACCTAGCCTGACTTTCTTGCAGATAGAGCTCAGTCCTAGCCTTCTGAATTTTGGCCTCTTTACAGGTATTCTTCAATATTTGTTCCCCATCCCTTGCTTTCTTGATGTAGTCCTCTGTCTTCTCAATTTTGGTAAGATGCTCCAACCTAAGCTTCTCCAATCTCTCAATATCCAGACGACCATCACTTCTTTCCCAGAGAGTCTTCTTCAAGGCTTGAGATAAGTTCTCATTCCTTTCCTTCAACTTCTCAAATTCCTCTAGGCTGACAGTTGTTGTTGGCTGTACTGTGGATGGCCTAGGTATGTCTTCCAAGATGAAAGGAATTCTGGTAATCTGAGCTCTAGTGCGGGACCAATCATAGTACTGAGCTGAAGCAACATTATTACACCTTCCAAGGATAGCTACCCCATTTGTCTGGATGTTGTCCCAAGCCCAGGATGCTTGTCTGACAACAGCTGAATTAGGTTTCACTTCACAATACAGGGTTTCAGCTAAATCTTGTCCTCTGGGAGGGTGGACCAAGGCATAACCCAATTGTCTCTTAAATAGTAAGGGGTTGTAGTTGATGCAACCCTTTACTCCTATCAGAGGGACATTTGGGTATTGTCCACAGCTAGTGATAATGTCCTTTCCTTTGGTGCTCTGGGTGCACCATCTAATATCATCTGAAGTCAAAGCAATGAACCTCTTGGCCCAATTCTTCTGTTGGTGAGGGTTCAAGAAAGCATCTGACTTAGGCAGGTGTTTGAGCAGCCAGGTGTAAAACAAAGGAGCACAACATCTCACCAACGTCCCCCTTTGTTTCTCATTCCTCTGATGAATGAAGTAATAGAAATCTCCTAGCAATGTGGGTACTGGGTTCTTCAGAAGAAACAGATGGATGGCATTCTTGCTGACAAATTTGGGCTCATCTGCAAATAGTATAGCCCCATATATGCTGAGGGCTAACAGTGCACACACTCCCCTCCATTCTCCCAATGAAGCTTTCAGGATGGCCTGAGAAATCAAGAAGTCCAAATGCAAACCAGGGATCCCAGCTTTTGTTATCATACCTTGCTCAATCAAGGCAGGCTCCAGGTACAATGCCTTTGCTATCTCTTCATTTCTAGGAGCTGGCATCTCTGGGTTGAAGGGGATTCCACCTCTGATAGGTACTCCAATCAATAAAGAAAACTCTTCCAGCAGAGGCCCTAACTGGAAGTCTGGAAATGTGAAGCATCTCAGTGGTGGGTCATAAAACTACAAGCATGTGTGGATCATGCTCCTCTGAGAAGGATCAAGGTCCATAACCATGTCCAAGATGCCCCCATAGTGTTCTCTAAACAGTGGGATATGGTCAGGTGTGATAAGTGACTGGACCTGCCTGATACCAGTCAACATAGGCTCAAAAAAGTGGTAGGATATGTTGCTCTTCCTGGGAGTAGTCATGAGTGCTGCTAAAGAAACTGAAGATAAATGCTGATGAAGGTCACAGACTGATATGTTGAAGGTGAACCACTGACAGACTGGTGCTGGTGAGGATGGAGATAACTGAAACAAATAACTGATGAAGACAGCTGAAGCAGAGGTCTATGCAGAAGAAGGGGTCAAAACCAAAACCAAGATACAATGAAATGGATACCCTGAAAAGCAAATAAACAAATGTTAAATGATGCAATGATGATATATGCAAATGATATGCAAGGGTTTGTGATCAGGCTGGATCTGATTTATCTGTCTTGATATGTATGTTCAAAAATCCAGATGGAGGTTTGGAAATCCAGTAACCAAGGTGGGGGACTCAAATAAAGAGTCACTTGTCTAGGGTTAATCACAAGAACTGTCCAAAGTGAGGTACTCTTAAACCAAACAGTAATAGGGTATGATGTGGCCAAGGGCTCCTGCAAACCTGTAAACAACCCAACCCTCTCACATGTAGTGTTCTAGAACAAGGATCCTCAGACTTGGATCAGTTATGAGAAGTGTAAACACTTCTAACCCAGAGGTACTATGTTTACAATAACCATAAAAGATCCTCCTCTAATTCACCTCAGTTTCTGAAGATCATAATAAAGGTCATCCAGACTTAGCAGGGTTCCCAGATAATCCTAGCACTACAGGAAATCTGTAGCACAGAGTTCTCAAGAAGAAACCCACATCTAAACCGTGTTTCATATTCCCGCACCAGACCGAAATGGAATGGGAAAGAACATGAACCACTCTAGCCTAGGTGTCACTCAGGTCCCAGGTATAGGACCTTAAACTCTCATTGGAACCCCACCCATCAAAACAGCAAACCAGATCCAGCAAATGACGGTATGAAATATGCAAAAGTGTAAAGAAAGCAATAAATAAAGTTGTACATAAAGCAGTAAATAAAGCAAAATAACAAACACACATAGCATATAACACCCCAGTAAACACAAATCAAACAAACGCTAGGAGGAACCCACAAAAAGAACCAGAAGCCCTGGTTGCAATATAAGGGTCCCAGCAGAGTCGCCAAGCTGTCGCTCCCACCAAATGAGGCTAAGTCAAATGGGGTACAGACGCGAACGGTCGGCGAAAGGAGAAGAATGAAAAGAGTCGCCAGCTAGGCATTTTTATCCCGAAGGAAAGGTAATGCTGCATAAACCTGGAAGAGATGGATAAGACGGTCGCGAACTAGAGAAACTGAGGAAGGGGGTTGGTTACAACCTAGGAAGGTATTAGCACCCAGATTGTCCGTCGTACTCGACGGGATCCACGCTTGAAAGATTTGTGTTTAAAGGGGTAGTGTCAGTGTTATCTGTGTATCAAAGCTGGAAAAGAATGCAAGTGTCAGTGCAAAAGAAATGTGAAGTGAAATATGTGAAGTGTCAGTGTGGAGAAAGAGTGTGAAGCTCAAGACTATGAGGCTTAAAGAATAATACTGGGAAAGGGGGGAATGTACTGAGACTTTTGTTCGATAACAATTAAGTTATGCCTATGTATCCTCTCGTGCAATGAGGAAGTCACAACACCGTAGTTCGACTCAAAGAGACTGAAAGATAAATTGACTTGTGAACTGCTTACTTGTCTATGCTCAAGTGTATGACCTGTCTGGCTCAGGTGCAAACTGTCTTGCGTTAGACGGAAGAAGTGAGTTCTCGTTTGTGAATGAGTGTGATGAGAAAAGAATCCTGGAGGAGACGATTATTGTTTGTTTTTGATATTTTCAATCTTTTATTGCTTTTTTATGTTTGTCATAAGTAAATGAGCTTGAGCCTAAAATAAGGGTTAGTAAACTCATCACATCTTCCCTTTGATAAGGGGTAATGAGAATGCCTTAAGTGTGAAGTAAGCACCTCACGCTTAATCACCCTGATGTAGGATTAAGATCATTAACTTATTTGTGATTATTTAGATTTTTTTGGAGTTTTTTTGTTTAGTGTTAAGTAATGAGTTTAAGCCATAATCAGGGATTTAATGGACCCATTACACCATCCTAATAGAAGGATAATAGATGAGAACATTTAAGCTGAGGAAGGCTCCTCAACTTAATCCATGATTAGGGATTAACCTCATGACAAAACAAAGCCTTTATTAGAATGGATTTTAGTTAATGGTGAGATTAAGCAGTGGATTTTATGGTTTGTAAGACAACTTGAGGGGGACTTTTCCATTAACACTAGGGTTAGTCCTTCTTAACCAATTAAGGAAGAATTAGAACCCTAATGCAAGGCCCAAGTTACAAGCTTGATGTCTTAGTGATTTATTAGATGGATTGATTAAAGGGTTTAAACACATTAAGGTTTTAACACTTAGGATTAAAGTTATACACTCCATCCTAATAGAAGGATATATGCATAACCCTAATCACAAAGTTTTAAAACCTTAAGGGTTTAGTCCTTGATTATGAGATGAGAAGAGAAGACTCAAAGATGACACAAAGGAAAAACTAATGGGGGACTAATCAAACCCTAATTTTGATCATGCTTGGGTGTTCCTAGGGTTAATGAAGCTTGCAAGAAGGTCTTCAAGGAAAAGCCACCAAGGAAGAAGCAGAATGAAGGAAGAAGAAGCAGAAGAAGCAAGACAACTTACTTCATTTAAGAAGACAAGTTGCTTGAAGAAAGAAAGTGAGGAGATAACATGAATGAGAAAGCTCACTCTAAAACAAAAGTAAAATGCAGCAATGATGCACAAAAGAGAGGAGAAGAGAAATTATGAGAAGTGAAGGCAAATCCACTTCTCAAAAACTTACCACCTGCAAAGTTAGCAACAAGCAATGAAAAGAAATGAAAATGGGATGAAATGCAAAGATGCAAACCAAAACCAGAAGCATATCAAGATTTAAATGATACTATGGGATGATGTAAAAGCATACCAAGAGATGTGGATGATCATACAAGCAATGAAGATGCAAATGAGACATGAAAGGAAGCATGAAAGTTCATGGAAACACATGAAATAAAAATGAAAGCAAAACATGGCAAATGGATGATGCAATGACCAAACATGATTCTAATGGGTCCTAAGATGTCTTATATGTCATGTGGATGCTCAAAATGTTATGGCAAGTTCATGTATGCAAGCATATGAAGAATGGATGCAAATGAAGGCAAAAATTAGGGTTTATACATAACATGCAATACAAAATCCAAAACCAGAAGCAAATGACATGTTAAAAAATTGAAAATAGGATCAAGGGAACCCTAAACCTATACAAGTTCACTGCCCAAAGGAGGAGACCTAAATCTTAACCTAATGGAAGTTATGATTTTCTCAAGATTGCTAGGGTTTTAAGATACCTCTCAATGATAAATGCAAAACAAATTGAAAATGAAGAATAAATTCAAACCAATTTTATCCTAGAAACTACATGATATGAGGAATGCAATGCAAAAAGAACCAATATCAAATTCTTCATGGTTAGGCAGAAAGGATTTTTCTAAGTTAGGGCAAAAATATTGACTTTTAAAGACCCTAAATCCAAGGAAAAATGTCAAAGTAGGTCAAGAACCAAAAAGATATTTGTTTGAAGGGTTTGATAATGTTTCTAAATGTATCAAGATGCAATGTGATTTTTTTTTGTGATTTTTAGAAACTTAAATGCTATTTTAATTAATTAATTACCATTAATCAATTAAAATAAACATTTAAATATTTTAAAAATACGAATTTTATGCAAAAAATAAAATAAAAATTATTTTCAGAATGAGAAAAATATTTTAAGTCATGATGCAAAAAATGAAATTTTTTAGAAGTGTTTTACTATTTTTAATAAAATGTAGAAAGAAATGTAATTAAAATGAAATAAAAATATGAATTAATGGAAGTATGCTGATCCAGTGGCCCATATTCAAATAAAAAGGGGAGGGAATTGACCAGCGCATGCAAATGGACGGCTCACATTCAAACTCACTAATTATGTCATTAAGCCCTAATCTGAACCCTAAACACTTTCAGGTGACTGGAACAGTGTTCCAGTCATCTTCTCCGGCTAGCCTCTCAAGCTATCTCACTCAATACGCAACCCCAAGACCCCTAAAGCTCCAGAAATGATCCTCACATCAACCCCAACAAGAATCATCCATCAAAATTCATTTATTCAACATCAAGAACATGAATCGAAGCAAAACGGAAAACATGGCAAAAATTTCAAAAGCTTATGAAATACTTATTTCTCAACTATTTTCGAAACCAAACACATCATGGCAATCAGGAGAACACATATAATCATTATATAACATAAAATGAGAGTTCTGGAAAAATAAATGCCATGGCTACCTGAAGTTGAGCTTTCGAAACAGGAGCTTTCTGGCCAGTTCTTTGCCTCAAACCCACTCCAATGATTCCCGTCAAGAGCTTGTGATGCTTGGTTGGAGTTTAATTGCCTCAAAATGGAGTTGGCAGAAGTTCAGTTCATGAAATGTTGAAATCGTGTTTTTTATTCTGGGTGTTTTAGGGCAAAATGAAGGGTGGGAAATGATTAGTGAGGATTGTGTGGTTGAATGGTGGAAGAAGTTTTGATGTTTGTTGGCTGAGTTATGAGATTCGATAGCTTTTGAAAATTTTGGGGATTTTATGTATGTTGTGTTCTTGGAGGTTTCAGCTTGTGTTATGTTATGGAATGGCTTGCTTTTGGTACACATATCATGTTGGGATAGGTCAGAGGGTGGGTGCTGGCCTATGTTGATTGGTATGGGCAAGTTGCCAAAATGTCAAGAGTTGGTGTACTTGAGGTATGGGCTAGTTCAGTGGCTGTTTCAAGGCATGGCTCGAGTCAGCTTGCTTTAAGGAGGTCCATGGAAGTCATAGTTTGTAGCTGGCACAAGTGGCTGAAGAGATTTGATCCATTTTGCAACTTTGGGGGAGTTTGGCCCCTTTTGAGTTACTTGAAGTTCAAGGCATGAAACTTGGGATTTCTTTGTGCAATTCTGAATTTTAGGTCATGTGTGATGTTTGTGCAATTCTTAGAAGTCAATTAGAGGTCACATTTGGCTTTGGCAAGTGTTTTTGCAAACTTCCCTCTTTGGTGCATAAGTGAGATTTTGTGATTTTCCCCAACTTTGCAAGGCCATAACTTGAGTTCTATGATGAATTAGATCAAGTTCTAGTACTTTTTGAAAAGGGAATGATCCAATCTACAACTTTCATGACCAAGAATTTTTCATTTGAAGCATTTTTGAATCAAAAAGAGGAGGTTGAAAAACTTTCCCAAAATGGCAATTTTGCATTACAAGTCACTTTCCCAAAATGGCAAATTTGCAAATGGTTTGAAATTCCTCAATTTTGTGAACTTCTAACTTCTTATAAGATCAAATAAAGATCATACACACCCAAAATGATGGAGAAGACCCTTTAGTTGGATGATTGGGGGCCTCAGATGCCCTGATTTTGCACTGACTTGCTCAAGAAGTCATCCATTGATCAGATGCCTTCCCTATTGAATTTCTTCATAAAAATTGGTATGCATGATCCTCATATCATATAGAGACCAATAGAAACAAGAATGGCCAAAAAATTTGGAGTTATGGCCTCTGAAACCAAAACCCTAATTTTAGGCCATCTGTGTAGTTAAGCTTGGCTCTGCTTCCATGCCTTTCTCAGTTCTTGTGATTTTCTGACTTCTTTGATCTTGGGAGGATATAATATGATGCTTGGACATACATGGACCCTCTTGAGATGATTGATGACCTTTGAAGTGGCTCATATAGCTCAGGGATTTCCCAGATCACAAACCCTGGGTGCAGATGACTTTGAACCAATGCAGTGAGGTAAAAATGCAATATAAAATGATATGATTGAGCTTATGCAAATGAAAAGAGTCACAAGCCATGGTGAAATGAGTGAGGGCAAATTTGGGGTGTTTACAGGTAGTCCTGATACAAGCAAATAAAATTAGGCCTTAGGAAGCTCCATGTCTTTCAGCCTCCAACTAAGACACTTGACCACTTGGAATAGCTGAGCTATGTTTGGATGACCTGGATCCTAGATGAGCTTCTGAATAAGGATATCCCTCTAGTCAAAGGAAGCATGCAGTTCATTGATCTATTGCAGAAACACCTCTTCATTCTCTTTGCTAGGATTTGGCTCAATCTTGACCTTCTTGACATCGGCCTGGAGTTTCAGCTCTTCTACCTCTTTATGGATATCTTTAATTGCCCGTTGATCTTTTGATATCCTCTGCAGGTAATCTCTATGCTGCTCGTGGGATTTCTTAAGTAGCTCTCCCTATTCATCCAGGATCTCTTGAAGGTTTTTTATGTTCAGCTTGTATTTCGCCTCTACCTCCTTTTTCTTTCTCGGATTATCCTCCCATTTCTCTTTCCAGAGCGTTACGGATTCATTGGCTTTGTCTAAAGACTTCATGTCCTTCCGGTGTTGATCCTCCTTATGGGTTTCAGCCAACCTCCTCTTCTTGAAGTAGAGCTCCCTTTCTTCAAAGTCCTTTTGCTTGAGCAGGACTATCTCTTCATCTTTATGAGCTCTTTCCTCTAGATTTTTGTTGTGGATCATCAGCTTCTTACAAGCATTGTCAGCCTCCAGTTTTTTAGCTCTAAGTTTTTGGACCAAAGCTTCCAACTTCTGATAATCTTCCAATGGCACAGTAGCAGGAGACGGAGCTGGTGCAAAAAAGGGGATTAGGACCACTTGAGCTTTCTCCTTGATCCAAGTTGCATACTCGGGGAACATATGATTGTTGCTTCTGCCTAGACATGCTACTCATTTTCTTCTAATAAGCTTCCAAGAACCTGCAGCTTTTCTGGACAAAGGGAGGTTATCTTTCACCGGGAAGTAGAAGATTTGGAATAAATCTGATTCTTCGGGAACATCTTTGAGTGCATATCCCAATTGTCTTCTCAAAAGGATATGGTTGTAACTGATACCCCCATCCACTCCTAGTAATGGCACATTGAGTTAACTTCCACAACTAATGATAAAGTTCTTCCCCTTCAGCCTCAGGGTAAACCACTCGATGTCGTTGGCAAACAACATGCTAAATTTCTAGGCCCAAATTACATCGGGATCAGTGAAGAACCCAGTAATGGGTAGGTGTCTCATGAACCAATTGTAGAAAAGAGGAGCACAACACTTGACTATACCACCTGTTTCTTCTCATTTTTGTAATGCACTGAATAGTACAAGTCACCCAGGAGAGTGGGCACAGGATTCTTTAGAAAAAAAATTGATGGCATTCATATCCACAAATTTATCCATGTCAGCAAATAGGATAATCCTATAGATGTATAAGGCTAAGATAACACAAACTGAATCCCATCGAGCAGCTACAACAAGTTCTCCAGCTCTTCTAACCAGAAAGTCAAGAGAAAATCGAAGTACCCTGGCTTTGGTAGCGGTCAAGTTTGCCTCCACTTCCGATGAGCTCAAATAAAAAGCTTTGGCAATGTCAAGATAAGTTGGTCTGGTCATCTCTGAATTGAAAGGGACCTGGTCTTTGAGCAGGACACCCAGAATTACATCATACTCCTCAAGCATAGGACCTAACTTGAAGTCATGAAAAGTGAAGCATCGAAGCCGAGGATCATAGTACTACAAAAAGGTATGAATTTCACTCCTCTGAGAACTGTCCAGGACAACTACCAGATCCAGCATATCACCATAACTCTCTTTGAAGTATCCCACATGACCCGGGGTAATAAGAGACACCATATGGTTAAGTAGATCCACTTTGGTATCAAAGAACTTTTAGTGCATATTCTTCTTCCTGATATCTTCCATTTCTGAAGCAGAAGTTCGATCGGAAACTGGGAATAGTATCAACCCTGGGAAATGAAAAAGAACACAAATGATTAATGATGCGATGATGCTTATGCAAGACAATGCATGTGATCAGTGACGTGTTTGTGTTGTGCAGATCAGATAATCAAGTGTTTGTGCAAGGTCACAATGGCAATCACGATAAAAATTTCTCTGAACAGAAATTCCGGATCTCATAACAAACGAAACATAGAACCCCATCACAATACTGAACAATATTGGCAAAGTGGGTATGTTGGAAGTTTTAGGGTTCCTGCAAACCTATAAACCCCTCCCATCTCACGGGTGTGCTACTCGGGTCAACATCACAGACTCTCAAAGCTGAATAGAAATAATACGTTCACCATTTCCGAGAAATGGCTCGTGACCAAACCAGGGAGTTGATTTGGCATTATGTACAACTCAGGGAGGTCTTAGCTGAGTCCAAGGGAAACAAGCATCCCTCATAAGTTCCTAGCTTCAAGCACTGAATCGAGAAATAATAGTACATTCAGCCCTTGGGATACAATATTATCGTCATACAAACAATTTGCTTTAACTGAGTTCCTATGAGAGAACCAGGCCATCTTATGCGAGTTCTTAGTGGGCCCTCAGATGCGAGTGGGTTTGCCAAAAAGTTTCGTCTGCCACTGTCATCACTGGAGAGGGTTGTTTCCACAAAGGTCCTCAATGATCGGTCACTAGATGCACATGACTATCAAGGTCGTACCATGAAGTGGAGAAGATCCCCACACAGAATAGTCCCAAGACGGTCGCAGTCTGGTTGTGGAACACACTGCAACTCATCATGATACCATGCGAGTACAATGTATGCCCATGCTAATCCTAGAGTGCACTCAAGTCGGGTAGTTGGCTTATCTCACAGTAACTCCCACCCACCGAAAAAAAGCAAACCAACACAGTCCAATATATATGATGCATGGAAGATAAATACTGAAAGCGGTAAATAAATGATGTAAAGTAAAAACTGTAAATAACAGTAAATTAACACAGAGTAGCACACAGGTAAACACCCAACAAAACAAAAACAAACAAGCGTTAGGATTGACTCTCAATGGGAAACCAGAGATTCTGGGTTTGATCCCCAGCAAAGTCGCCAACTGCCGCTCCCGAGATTTTCATCCTAGTACAAACGCGAAAGTGGCACGGAAAAGGTAGAGTCTCCAGCTATGCATTTTTATCCCGAATGAAAGGGAAAGGTAATGTTGCACAAACCTAAGAGAAAAGGAAAGGACAAGGTCCTGCGAACCAATGATCTGGATTCGGGTGTCGGTTATAACCTAGGAAGGTATTAGCACCCCAGATCGTCCGCAGTACCCGACGGGATCCATGCTTGTTTGTCTGTTTTGAAGGGTGAGAAATAAGATGCTGCAGAACAAAAACCACTAACTGGAATGGAATGAGAAAGGGAATTGGAAAAGAGAACGAAAAGGAAAAATGTAGGGAAAATAAAGAGTATGCTCGAACGGGCCCTACCCCGCTGCCTACGTACCTCATCGAGAAAATGAAGATTAGAGTCGACGTAGTTCGCCTAAATAAGGAGGAAACTTTATTTTTGTTTTTTAAGTTTGAATTTCTTATGATAATGCTCAGGTGTTGCAGGCTCTCCTGATACGAATGCTTAACCATCTTGCAAATGAGGCAAGTCATAGCAAGTTCGCGTTGAGAGTGAGTGAGATGAGAAAAGAATTCCCGAAGGGAAAGACAAGTGATGTTTGTTTACCGTCTTTTAAAGAAGTGTTTTATGAGTTTGTTGTTTGTGAAACATCCTCATACTAAGACTTGTTCATCGTGGTAGATGCCTTATGCCTCGTCCCGAAATGGGATGCATATAAGTAACCTACGGAAAAGTCTCCTGGCGTACGAGAAGCTCAACCTTTATTAGGTGTTTTTTACTTTTCTTTTGAGATGAGAAAGAAAGCAAATCAAACCAAAGGTAAAATTCTAAAGGGAGACTAGTAATCCTAAGTGTTGTCATGCATGGATGAACCTAGGTTAGTGCGGCTTTTTAATCCTAAAAAGAAAAAGAAAAGAAGAAAAAGGACTTAGAAATCAACTTACTTCCTAAGGAAGCTAAGTCGTTTCTAAAGGGGTTTAGCATGGAGTTGTACAAACTAAACAAGATGCTAAAGCAAACACACTTTGAAAGCATAAAGAATTTAAAAGGAGAAGTTGTGTGAACTTACCTCCACCTCCCTACAAAAAAAAGGTTAGTAGGATAAAGCATAATTGGAATGAATGTAAATAAGTACCAAACATCCTAATGCATTTAGGACCTAATCTAGACTCAATCCTAAGTCTAAGGGACCTAAAAACTATGCTAAGCAAAAATCCAGCAGCTACTACAGCTCCTAAAGCACAAACACTACTAAATGCAATGCAAAATGCAAACAGCCTATAACAGCTACCAAACAACATGCAAAATAGGTGTAAAATATCAAAACAGCATGAATGCAACATGTTTTTACAGCTCCTGTATCAAAATACAGCTATGAAAGCAAGGCAGATTTCAATTATTTTTAAAATGCACAAAACATGAATTTGATGCACACAATGGAATGCAAAAATTATGCAAGATTAATGCAATAACGAGGAATGGAATATTAACAACGAATTGCAACATCATCATGCAATTGATGGATGAAAATTAATTGATTTATGGTTTTTAACATTTATGCAAGTTTTCAACATGCACATGATTTGATCAAACATGGACGGATTTCAAATGCAATGTGTAACACCCCCTTTCTATGCCCCCAAATAATCAATTAATCACATAATAAAATTTCTATCAGAGTATAATTAAAACATGGTATAAAATAGGCATGTCTTATACTTGAAATTAAAACATACAACACCTGCTCATATAGCGATATGCAACAATGGGGTAACTTGCAACAGATGAATCAAATCCTTACACCCATATCTCAAAATTGAAATAACAGCAGAAACTAAACATTAATCAACATCCAACATATATTCACATATATACATAATCAAGTTTGATTCACCAAATATTCATGTTTACATAAATAATTCATCACAAAGATACATATACAAATGCATCACAAAAAGGCATCAAGCTGACCCTAGCTACCTGGTGCTACATATCATAGCCGATCGACCAAAATAATGAAGACACGCTTCACAAAAATACCTCATGCAATCTACTATGCAATGCCTCATAGAGCATCATAAAATAGCAGAAGGGTGAGAAATATTATCATAATAACAATGCATATAATTATATATCTTAACATAAAAATATACATATACATATTCTCACCACCATTCATTACTCACCACACATATACTTCACAATGTATATAAACAAATTCAAGTGTATTCATCATGCACCATTTCATATAAACATATACATTCATGTTTATTCACAATTTCTATCACTCTGCAAAAACATACATTATTCATGTTTATTCACCAATTCTCAATTATAGATGATAAATGCAAATCATAGAGACCGACTCACGACTTTATGCAAATGCAATGCGGTACCGACTCAATCATCTCAAGTTCACTCAGGAACTTATTGGAATCATTGCTCGTTACCTAAACTAACTCCCCGTCGGGCATACGATGTTAACCCATTGCTCATACCCCACATGGGCACACAATGTTTATGTATTGCTCACACCCTACACGGGCATACAATCTGATTGCTCACACCCCACATGGGCACACAATCATTTGTGATTAAATCACCCATTGCTCACACCCCACATGGGCACACAATGTTTATGGATTGCTCACACCCCACACGCGCACACAATCGGATTGCTCACACCTCCACACGGGCACACAATCTTGTTGTAATCATCGCTCACACCTTACATGGGCACACAATGTTACAACGGATTCACAAAGAATCCCACAACAAAAGAATGCATACATTGTGCTTCACATGCAAAATGACACACAACAGTCTTGAAAATGCATACATATTCACAATATAATTATGTATTCATCTTATACAATCACAAACAAACCATACACATTTGCATCAATTACGCAAACGGCAACAAACCCTTTCATATCAACATGAATTCATATTTACTTCACGAAATGCATTTATTTGCCAAACGGCCACTACACCACAAACAATCCCACAATTCCTTAACTAACAGAATTTCATTTTGTCGGAAAAGTCGGGTGAAAGTTGGCTAAAAGTTACATATTTTAGCATCATCAGTTTCTATATCTTTCTAGCTTCGAATCAATATAAAGAACACTAAAAACGGATAACCGAAACTCAAGTTATGAATCAAAACACCAAACCAAAAACCCCTAGGCTCACTGAGCGACAGGCTCGCTCGTTGTGCGAGAAAAACTTTGGAAAACGCGCTGAGCAAAGGATTGCTCGCTGAGCGAGAACTGCGATTTCAGCAGTATCTCAGCCACGTAACAATCAACCTAAAACCTTCCAAAACCCAACCAAACCTCAATAAACATGATCATCAACATGTATTAACTATCATACTTCGATAATATCAAGTTCTAACTGATTAATCTACCATTTTCTTAGATTTTCCATCAAAACCCTAAAACCTAACATTCTCTAAACTCCTCCAAAACAAAAACCCAATCAATCTAACACATACATAATCATACACAAAGTTAAGATAACAATATTTCACACCCTTACCCGATTGTTTCGATTCTTAGGAGCAATCTTGTATAATTCCAACTTTTCCTCTTTTTCTCCTCTTTTCTCCTCTCTTCCTTTTCTTTCTCTTCTATGTTCTTTCTATCTCTCTTCTTTCTATTATTTCTACTACTTATCTCTTTTTCTTTCTATTTCTTTTCTTTTCCACCAAATATCATTTTCTCACAGTTCTAATTCCACTAAAATTTCTAACTTATCATTAATTAGCAAATGTCTAAAATACCCTCCAATCTAATTTTATCCGGAAATTCTCAAAATAGTAAAATAATATAACATATCACATAAACACACCAATTTCATAATTAAAACAATTATCACTCAATTTAAATAAAAGACACAACAAAAATGGAATAATCAAATCGGGGCGTTACAACTCTCCCCCACTTTAGAAATTTTCTTCCTCGGAAATATTACCTGATTCAAATAACTCCAGATACGACTCTCGCATCCCACTCTCTAATTTCCTAGTCATATTGCCTTCCGCAACGCCTCCCACACTACTTTCAAAAGCGCAATATCCTTGCCTCCTAGCTACTTAACTTCACGTCCAAAATCCTAACCGGTAAAGCTTCCACCATAAGGTTATATCTCACTTCAACCTCGTCCATAGGAATAACATGTGATGGATCCGTAACATACTTCCGAAGTTGCGAAACATGGAACACACCATGCAAATTTGAAAGATTCGGAGGCAACGCCACATGGTAAGCCACAACACCAACTCGTGTAGTAATCTGATACAGACCAATAAAACGAGAAGTCAACTTCTTCGACTTCAAAGCACGACCCACACCCGTAACCGGTGTAACTCTCAAAAACACATGGTCGCCTTCCTGAAACTCAAGATCTTTCCTTCACTTGTCATGATAACTCTTTTGTCTACTTTGAGAAGCTCTCATCTTCTCCCGAATAAACTTCACCTTTTCTGTCGTTTGTTGTACCATCTCCGGTCCAACTACCGTTCTCTCACCAGTTTCATGCCAACACAAAGGTGTTCGACATCTCCGACCATACAAAGCCTCAAATGGTTCCATACTTATACTTGAATGGAAACTGTTATTGTAGGTTAACTCAATCAATTCTAAATAACAATCCCAAGCACCACCTTGCTCTAGCACATAAGCACGTAACAAATCCTCCAACTATTGAATTGTCCTCTCGGTTTGACCGTCCGTTTAAAGATGGTAAGCCGAACTAAATCTTAGCTTAGAACCCAAAGCCTTTTGCAAACTCTCCCAAAACCTCGATGTAAATCTAGGATATTTATTCGATACAATACTCTTAGGAACTCCATGCAACTTCACCACCACAGAAACATAAATCTCGGCTAACTTCTCCAAAGGATAACTAATATCAATTAGAACAAAGTGAGAAGATTTAGTAAGTCTATCAACAATCACCCAAATAGCATTATGACCTCTTTGTGTATTCGGCAATCCCGTAACAAAATCCATCTATATACTATCCCATTTCCATTCTGTAATATCCAACGGTTGCATCAATCCACTAGGCTTCTGATGTTCTACCTTAGACTTCTGACAAGTTAAACATGTATACACAAAATGAGCTACATCTCTCTTCAATTCGGACTACCAAAAGATCTTCTTCAAATCTTGATACATCTTATTCGCTCCCGGATGAATACTTAAATTGCTTCGGTGTCCCTCTTCCAATATCACCTTTTTCAACTCCACATCATCGAGAATACAAATACGACCACGGAATCTCAAAACTCCAAAATTATCAACCTTGAAATCCTCATTCTCATTCATCATCAAATCAACAAACTTCAAATCCAACTTTTGCTTTTCACAAACGGTTGTAAGAAAATCATTCGTAACATGTAGCATAACAAGTCTCACACTTCTCGGCGTCATTTCACAAACCAAACTCAAGAAGTCTCTAAAGTCCTCCAAAAGTTCCCATTCTCTTATCATCAATGCGGACATATGTAACAACTTCCGACTCAAAGCATCGGCCACCAGATTTGCCTTACCCGGATGGTAATTTAAACCAAAATCATAATCCTTCAAAAGCTCTAACCACCTCATTTGTCTCATGTTCAATTCCTTTTGATCAAATAAATACTTCAAACTCTTGTGATCACTAAAAACTTCAAATCTTGCACCATAAAGATAATGCCTCCAAATTTTCAAAACAAACACCACGACCGCTAATGCCAAATCATGCGTTGGACAATTCTTTTCATGCACTCTCAATTGTCTTGAAGCATAAGCCACAACTTTTTCATCTTGCATCAAAACACCACCTAACCCAAACAATGAAGCATCACAAAACACTACAAATGGTTCCGTCGGATTTGGAAAAATCAAGATCGGAGCCGTTGTTAACCTTTTCTTAAGTTCAATGAAACTCTCATCACAATAAATATCCCAAATGAAAGTTTTTCCTTTACAAGTCAATTGCGTTAACGGAAGTGCCAACTTTGAAAATCCCTCAATAAACCTCCGATAATAACCCGCCAAGCCTAAAAAGCTTTGAATCTCCGTAACCGATCTAGGAACTTCCCATTGCATTACCGCATCAATCTTGGATGGATCAACAATAATGCCACCATCAAAAATAACATGTCCAAGAAAACTTACTCTCGACAACCAAAACTCACACTTCGATAACTTAGCATACAATTGTTTCTCTTTCAAAATTTGTAACACAATCCTTAAATGCTCTTCATGCTCTTCTTGAGACTTAGAATAAATCAAAATATCGTCGATGAACACAACCACAAAACGATCCAACTGTTCATGAAAAATACGATTCATGTATTCCATAAACACACCCGGCGCATTAGAAACTCCGAATGGCATCACAAAATACTCTTAATATCCACACTGTGTCCTAAAAGCCGTCTTTTGAATATCCTCCTCTTTCACACGAATCTGGTGATATCCTGATCTCAAATAAATCTTACTAAAAACATGTGCACCAACCAATTGGTCCATCAAATCATCGATCCTTGGAAGCGGATACTTGTTCTTAATTGTCACCTTGTTCAACTATCAATAATCAATACATAACTGCATACTCCCATCCTTCTTCTTTACCAACAATACCGGAGCACCCCAAGGAGAAACACTCGGCCTAACAAATCTCTTGTCCAATAAGTCATTCAATTGCTTCTTCTACTCTACCAACTCTGATGTTGACATACGATACAATTCCTCGAAATCGGTCTAGTACCCGGAACTAAATCAATAGAAAACTCAACTTCTCTTTCCAGCGGTACATCCTTAATATCCACCAGAAACACTTCTGGAAAATCACACACCACTGGGAACCCACTGAGCTCCACTTCACTCTCCACTGACAATGATGCAAACAAACCAAACAATTGAGCTTCGTCCACTAAAAGTTTCTTCAACTCTTTTGTGGATAGGAAACTCGCATCTTCATCATCATCAAAAGAAGGAAACCTTACTAACTTATGATAGCAATCTATATGAACTCGATTAAATTGCAACCAGTTCATACCCAATATTACGTCCAATCCCTCCAACGGAAAACAAATCAAATCCATAACAAAATCTTTACCATACATGGTCAAAGAACAACTTACACACACCCAAGAAGTAGTTACCGACCCTGAAGCAGGAGTCTCAATAACCATCTCACCACCCCAAGAAGACATAAACAAATTCAAACGCATAGCCCACTTAAGAGAAATGAAGGAATGAGTTGCTCTCGTATCAATAATAGTAACTAAAGGTGTACTATTAATAAAGCATGTACCTTTAATCAAACGGTCTGCACTAGTAGTGTCCTTCCCTGCTAATGCAAATACCTTTCTGCCCGCTTGAGCTTGCTTCGGCTTAGTACACTTAGTACTAATGTGACCCACTTCTCCATAATTGAAACATTTCACAACATTCCTTCTACACTCGGTAGTAGCATGCCCAAGACCTCCACAGTTTGAACATTTCACTATGTTCTTCACACACTCAAAAGACTTATGACCCAAATCTCTATACTTCTAACACTTAATGGGACCAGAACTCCCTCCACCAGATCTCTTATCAAAGTTTCCCCTATGCTTTCCCTTATCAGCGGGTGTCACATAAGGTCCACTCCTAGCTTGTTTTTTTTCCTTTCCTCTCATTCAAACTCTTGTAATGTGTAGAACGAGCTTTGATATCCTCCTCGAAATTTCTACAACATTATGTCAAATCCGAAAACCTCCTTATTCTTTGATATCCCACAGCTTGCTTAATCTCAGGACGCAAACCATTCTCATACTTAATACACTTGGATAATTCAGCAGCAGTAGCAGCATAATGAGGATGAAACTGAACTAACTCCACAAACTTAGTAGTATAGTCCACCAAGGACATACTACCTTATTTCAATTCTAGGAACTCCATCTCTTTCTTCCCTTTCACACTCTCAGGGTAATACTTCTCCAAGAACTCAGCATGAAAAACATCCCAAGTTATCTCTTCATCCTCTTCCTCAAGAGCTTGACTCCTACCGACCCACCAATCATCGACTTCTTCCTTCAGCATGTGAGATCCAAGTATCACCTTACTCTCCTTAGCACAGTCCATGACTCTGAAGATTCTTTCAATCTCTTTCAACCAATTCTGAGCACCATCGGGATCAAATCTTCCTTTGAAGACCGATGGTTGATTCTTCCTGAACTCATCATTAGCATTCACATTTGGCGCACCCTGCACCGCCCTAGCCATTGCTTTCAAAGCAGCAGCCATCGCATTGTCGTTTCTACCATCCATATTCTGATTATTCCCAAAGATAACAAAAAAATTAAACAAAAGTTCAATCATCACAACAACAAGACAGACACAACTGACTCGACATTGGCTCTGATACCACTTAATGTAACACCTCCTTTCTATACCCCCAAATAATCAAAACATGGTATTAAAGAGGCATGTCACATTATACTTGAAATTAAAACATACAACACCTGCTCATATAGCAATATGCAACAATGGGGTAACTTGCAACAGAGGAATCAAATCCTTACACCCATATCTCAAAATTGAAATAACAGCGGAAACTAAACATTAATCAACATCCAACATATATTCACATATATACAAAATCAAGTTTGATTAACCAAATATTCATATTTACATAAACAATTCATCACCAAGATACATATACAAATGCATCACAAAAAAGCATCAAGCCGACCCTAGCTACCCGGTGCTACATATCAGAGCCGACCGACCAAAAGAATGACGACACGCTTCACAAAAATACCTCCTGCAATCTACACTGCAATGCCTCATAGAGCATCATAAAACAACAGAAGGGTGAGAAATATTATCATAATAACAATGCATATAATTATATATCTTAACATAAAAATATACATATACATATTCTCACCACCATTCATTACTCACCACACATATACATCACAATGTATATAAAAAAATTCAAGCGTATTCATCATGCACCATTTCACCATTTCACATAAACATATACATTCATGTTTATTCACAATTTCTATCACTCTGCAAAAACATACATTATTCATGTTTATTCACCAATTCTCAATTATAGATGATAAATGCAAATCATAGAGACCGACTCACGACTCTATGCAAATGCAATGCAGTACAGACTCAATCATCTCAAGTTCACTCAGGAACTTATTGGAATCATCGCTCGTTACCTAAAGTAACTCCCCGTCGGGCATACGATGTTCACCCATTGCTCACACCCCACTGTAAACACCCCAAATTTGCCCTCACCCATTCACACCATGGCTTGTGATCTTTCTCATATGCATAAACACAACCACATCATCTCATATCTCATTTTTGATTCACTGCATAGTTTCTAAGTCATCTGCACTTAGGGTTTGTGATCTGAGCAATCCAAGAGCATCTTGAGCCATTCCAAAGGCCACCAATCAACTCAAAGGGGTCCATGTGTGTTCTTATATCATATTTCATCTCCTCAAAGTCAAAAATGCAGAGGAACCACAAGAACTAGGGATTGAGTGGATGCAGGGCCAGGATGAACTGCACAGTTGACTGAAAATTAGGGTTTTGGTTTCAGAGGCCATAACCCCAAATTTTTTGGTCATTCTTGTTTCCAATGATCTCTATATGGTATAGGAAGTATGCATATCAATTTTCATGAAGAAATTCCATGGGGAAGTCATCTGATCAAGAGTTGACTTTTCAGACAAGTCAGTGCAAAATCAGGGCATCTGAGGCCCCCAATGACCCAACCAATGGGTGATCTTCACCATTTTGAGTGTATATGATCTTTATTTGATCATGGAAGAAGGTTGAAGTTCATGAAAATCAAGAATTTAGGGTTTTTGCAAAGGTTGACTTTTTGGGCATAGTTGACTTTTCAAGAATGCATCATTTTAGGTCAATTTTCAAGCCTTGATTCATGATCCAAAAAGGCTTCAAATGGAAAAACTTTGGTCATGAAAGTTGTAGATCTCATCTTTCCCTTTTCAAAAAGTACAAGAACATGATCAAATTCTTCTTGGATCAAAAGTTATGACCATGCAAAGTTGCCAAAAATCACTTATTTTCAAGTTATGCACCAAGTGGAAATTTTGCAAAAGTCTTGGATCAAAACACATTGCAGCCTCTAGTTCATCTCAAATCAACATGTAAACATTCTCTAAGTTACAAAAATCAGATTTGAACTAAGTTTGCCCTTGGTTTCATGTTTGGTTATGCAAAGGATCACATGTGAAACATAAGCCAACCAACTTGCAAAACACTCATGATCACTTCCTACAACTTGGTGCATTGGCTGCTGAGCTTTGCTAGGCCTCTCCCTCACCTTTGCTGCGCCAGCCATGCCTTGTACTTGCCTAGACCTTGCCCATGCCCTATTTTACACAAAGTTGACCTTTTATGCAAAAGCAAACTTACCTATCACAGCTGCACAAGTCACATCCTCTGGCCACTTGGATTAAAATATGTTATCAATTTGCAAGCTAAGGACATCAAGGACCAAGGCTGAAACACACCCATTCACCACATTCACAAAAACACACCTCATTGCAAGTTCCTTCGAAATGCTGTCCACAGCCAAAAAACACTAAAACTCTCATCATCATTCAACTCACCACATCTCATAGACAAGAAACCATCAAAGCTCAAGCCTAAATCAAGCCTGAAAACTCCATTGCCATTATTCACCTCAAGCTGCAGATTCTATCGAATCTCTCTCCACATGCCACAAACACACCAACCAACACCACAAACTTTCTCAACACACTTCATAGATCACAAACAACTCCTTTTCACAGCCTGAAAGTGCCAAAATCATCATGGCCATTGTTGACTGAACTGAAGCAGTTCCATTCGAATCTCCTTCTCCAGCCAACACAAACTCATTTTGAGCATTCAAACACATTTGGGGGATCAAGTAGAGCAGCTTGCATCAAAGGAAGTGGCCAGAAAGTTCCTAAACTGAAAGCTCCAAATCTCAGGTAGCTCGAAATTAATTTTTCCAGAAATGGTTTTTTATGTTACAAACTTGTTCCTCATGATGCACTGATCATTCTGGTGCCTTTAGTTTTTGAAATGGTTTTGTTTTGAGCATTTAATTTGTGTTTGAAGCTCACGAACCCTAGAAATTGTTTGCTTCGATTCAGTTGATTTAGGAACTTTAAATTTGTTTTGAGAGAGGGGTTTGGTTCGTGAGAGGATAAGGATCATTTCCATGCTCTTGGTTTTCATTTTTGGTACGTATTGAGAGGTTTTGAGATTTTCAGGTGAGCTTCTGGCCGGAGAAGACGACCGGAAGTCTTCTCCGGCCACCTGAGAGTGATTTGCCCTAATTACAGTCATTAACTTTAGTTTGAATGCTGAGCGTAGATGAGCGTTGAATGTTTGACTTCCCTCCAGTTTCGATGGCCCAGATGCGTTTGATTAACCCTAATCCACGTGTTAGGTCTAATTAATCCATAATTAATTTAATTAAGTCTGAAGCAATCCTGGCCCTCCACTAGCGCGCGCAGTCAACATGTTTGAATCCAGGAGCAATCTCATCCATTCAATCTGATTACTTCTCATTTTATTTGTTTTATTTCATTTTATTTCATTTAAACTTGCATAATTTATTTAAAATAGTTAAAAAATCATAAAAATTATGAAACTTTTTCTTTAAGGTTTTATTAATTTTTATGACACCAAAATATTTTTATTTTATTTTTTATCATTAAAAAAAGTATTTTTAAATATTTAAAGGATTATTTTTAATTGGTTAATGGGAATTAATTAATTAAAAATACTTTTAGGTATTTAAAAATTACAAAAAAATTCATGAAATGTTCTAAGACATTTAGAAACATTGTCCAACCTTCAAACCAAATTTCTTTTTTGATCTTGATGCATTTTAAGAATTTTTCATGGAATTAAATCATATTTTGTGCATTATTTTGATCACATATTTGAAAATTCATTTCTGCCTATTGGTGAAGGTTGAGACATTGATTCTTCTTGCATTGTTTTCCATTTGACATGTATTTTCAAGGATAAAAAGGCCATGATTTGATCTTGCTTTTTCTAATTGATTGGCATTTGTTTTGATAAGAACCCTTAAAAACCCTAAAACTTGCAAAATTCATAACTTGAGTTTGGTTAAGAGTTGGGAGCTCCCCTTTGGGCAGTGATTTGTTATAGGTCTAGGGTTTCTTTGAGTGCCATTTTCCTTTTTTTATCTTAGGGTTTGCTTCTGTTTTGGTTTGTGTTTGATTGTTTGTTTCATAAACCCTAATTTGGGCTTTCTCTTGCATCCTTCTTGCATTCTCTTGCATAAATTGACTTGCCATTGCATTTTGTGCATTCTTATGATTCATTTGACATCTTAAGACATGTGTGAAGCATCATTGATCATTGCATTACATCTTTGCCATGCCATTTGCCTTGTATGCTTCATAACATTTCATGCTTGTTCATGTTCCTTAGCTTGCATCATATACATTCATGGTCTTGTATGAACATCCCCATGCCTTACCTCATGTTTGCAGCACCCCATAACATCATAATCATCATGTACATGCTTCTGGTTTGGTCTAGCATCAACATTTCATCCCATTTTGCATTGCATTGCATTTCTTTCTAACATTTCAGGTGGTAAGTAACTTGAGAAGTGAATTTGCCTTCACTTCTCATAACTTTTCTTTTCATCTCTCTTGCATCCATTGCTGCATTTTACTTGTGCTTGAGTTTGAGCTTGTTCATTCTTGCTTCTCCCACTTTCTTTCTTCAAGTGACTTGACTTCTTGAATGAAGCGAGTCATTTTGCTTCTCTTGATCCTGTTCATCTGCTTCCTGGTGGCTCCTTTGAAGGATGTTCTTGAAAACCTCACAAACCATAGGAACAACCAAGCATGTCAATGAATTAGGGTTTTGATTAGTCTCCCCCATAGTTTTTTTTACCTTTGTGTCTCCCTTTGAGTCTTCTCTTCTCATCTCATAATCAGAGACTAAACCCTAAAGGTTTTAAAACTTTGTGATTAGGGTTATGCCTGTATCCTTCTTTTAGGATGGAGTGTATAACTTTAATCCTAAGTATTAAACCCTTAAGGTGTTTAAATCTCTTAATCAATCCATCTAATAATCATCAAGACATCACACTTGTAACTTGGGCCTTGCATTAGGGTTCTAATTCTTCCTTAAGTGGTTAAGAAGGACTAACCCTAGTATTAATGGACAAGTCCCCCTCAAGTTGTCTTACAAACAATAAAATTCACTTCATCATCATACCATTAATTAAAATCCACTTAATCAAAGGCTTGTTTTGTCATGAGTTTAATCCCTAATCATGGATTAAGTTGAGGAGTCTTCCTCAGCTTAAACATTCTCATCTATTATCCTTCTTTTAGGATGGTGTAATGAGTCTGTTTAATCCTTGATTATGGCTTAACCTCATTACTCAACACTAAACAAAAATCCCAAAAACATCTAAATAATCACAAGTAGGTTAATGATCTTAATCCTACACCAAAGGTGATTAAGTGTGAGAATCTGACTTCACACTTAAGGTATTCTCATTACCCCTAATCAGAGGGAAGATGTGATGAGTTTACTAACCCATTGGTTTAGACTTAAGCTCATTATCCTATGATAAACTTCAAAAAGAAATAAAAGACTGAAAACTCAAAAACAAACAATAATCGTCTCCTCCGGGATTCTTTTCTCATCTCATTCACTCTCAAACGAGAACTCGCTTCTTCCGTCTAATGCAAGACAGTTTGCACCTGAGCCAGACAGGTCATACACTTGAGCATAGATAAGCAAGCAGTTCACAAGTCAATTCACCTTTTCAGTCTCTTTGGGTCGAACTACGGTGTTCTGACTTCCTCATTGCACGAGAGGATACGTAGGCATAACTTAACGGTTATCGAACAAAAGTCTCTGTTCATCCCCCCTCCTTCCAGCTCATTTCTTTTAGCCTCATTATCATGAGCATTTCACTCCTGTTCTTGCACTGATACTTCACTTATGCACTTCACACTTCTCATACACTGACACCTGTACATCTCTTTCCAGCCATTTTATACACAGATTGCACTGACACTACCCCTTTAAAACACAAATCTTTTAAGCGTGGATCCCGTCGAGTACGACGGACAATCTGGGTGCTAATACCTTCCCAGGTTGTAACCAACCCCCTTTCTCAGTCTCTCTGGTTCGCAAACCGTCTTATCCATCTCTTTCTAGGCTTATGAAGCATTGCCTTTCCTCCGGGATAAAAATGCCTAGCTGGCGACTCTATTCATTCTCCAGTGAGTTCACGGCTGTGTGTTCTCACTGTTCCCTTCGCCGACCGTTCGCGTCTGTACCTTCATCTGACCCGGTGTCATTTGTCGGGAGCGACAGCTTGGCGACTCTGCTGGGGAATCTTATACTGCAACCAGGGCTTCTGGTTCTTTTTGTGGGTTCCTCCTAGCGCTTGTTTGATTTGTGTTTACTGGGGTGTTATGTGCTTGTATTTATTTTTGTTTATTGCTTTATGTACAGTTACTTTACTGCTTTCTTTATTGCATTTATATATCATACTATCATTGTTGCTGGCTGGATCTGGTTTCTTGTTTTGGTGGGTGGGTGTTCCATTGAGAGTTAAGGTCCTATACCTGGGACCTGAGTGACACCTAGGCTAGAGTGAATCATATTCTTTCCCATTCCATTTCGGTCTGGTGCGGGAATATGAAACACGGTTCAGATATGGGTTTCTTCTTGAGAACTCTGTGTTGCAGATTTCCTGCAATGCTAGGGCTATCTGGGAAGCCTGCTAAGTCTGGATGACCTTTTAGTATTGACCTTCAGAAACAGAGGTGAATTAGAGGAGGAACTGTTATGGTTATTGTAAACACTGTACCTCCGGGTTAGAAGTGTTTACACTTCTCATAACTGATCCAAGTCTGAGGATCCTTGTTCTAGATCACCACCTGTGAGGGGGTTGGGCTGTTTACAGGTTTGCAGGTACCTTGACCTCAGAATACCCTGTTACTTTGACTTTGTTAAGAATGCTCCATGTTGGACAGTTCTTGTGATTCTAAACCCTGGACATGTGGCTCTTTATTTGAGTCCCCCACCTTGGTTACTGGATTTATAGACCTCCGTCTGAAATTCTTGAACACACATGGATCTATACCAAGGCAGTTAATCAGATCCAGCTCAGTCACAGACCCTTGCATTTCATTTGCATACATACTCATTGCATCATATTAACATGTGCTTATTTGTGTTTCAGGGTATCCACCTTCATCTCTGGTTTTGGTTTTGACCCCATCTGTTATATTGACCTGTCTCCACCAGCACTTGCTTCAGTTTGTCAGCTATACTTCAGTTACTTGCACTAGCCAATCAGTGGCTCTTTCTCTCAGCATCTTCATCAGCACTTATTCTACTCAGTCTTCAGCATCATGGCTCCAAAGAAAAGCAATATCACTTATCATTTCTTCCAACCAGACTTGTCAGACATCAGGAGGATCCAAACCCTGATCACTCCAGATCACATACCCTTGTTCAGGGAGAGTTATGGAGATATACTGGACATGGTCATGGATCTGGACCCATCTCAGAGAAGCCTCATCCACACCTGCATTCAGTTTTATGATCCTCCATTAAGATGTTTCACCTTTCAAGACTTTCAGTTGGGTCCTCTTTTGGAGGAATACTCATATTTGGTTGGCTTGCCCATCAAAAGAGAAATCCCTTTCAACCCTGAAATGGTCTTTCCTAGCAATGGAGAGATAGCAAAAGCTTTGCACCTGGAACCTGTATTGATTGAACAACACTTGACCTCTAAAGCTGGGATCCTTGGATTTCACCTGGACTTCCTGATTTCTCAAGCTAGTTTGAAGGCCTCCTTGGGGGAGTGGAAAGCTGTTTGTGCTCTGTTGGCCTTAAGTGTATATGGAATTGTGCTGTTTGCAGATGAGCCTCGATTCATCAGCAAGAATGCAATCCACTTGTTCATCCTGAAGAACCCTGTGCCAACTTTACTGGGTGATCTCTATTACTCAGTCCATCAGAGAAATGAGAAGCAGAGGGGAAGATTGGTGAGGATTTGTGCTCCATTATTCCATGCTTGGCTTCTTAAGCATCTACCCAGGACAGATGCATTCCTCAATCCTCATCAGCAAAGCAACTGGGCTAAGAGGCTCACTACTCTCACTTCAGCAGATATCAGATGGTGTACTCAGAGCACCAAGGGCAGAGATATGATCACCAGCTGTGGGCACTTTCCCAATGTGCCCTTAATAGGAGTTAAGGGAAGTATCAATTACAACCCTCTGCTGTTCAAGACGCAATTAGGCTATGCACTGGTCCATGCTCCTAGGGTACGGGATTTGGTGGAGACCCTCTACTGTGAGAACAAGATTAGTTTGACTGTTGTTGGGCAGGCTGCCTGGGCCTGGGATCATGTTCAAACTAAGGGAATCATCATTCTGGGGAAGTGCAATAATGTGGCATCAGTCCAATATTATGAGTGGTCCCATGCTAGGGCCCAATCCTATGGAATGCCCTTTACCATAGAAGACATGCCTGAGTCATCTTCAGCACCACCCCCTGCCACTATCAGTTTGAAGGAGTTTGAAAGCTTGAAGGAAAGAAATGAGAAGTTAACCCAAGCCTTGCAGAAGACCCTCAGGGAGAGGAGTGAAGGTGTGAGGGAGATTGAGAGATTGGAGAAATTGAGAGTGGAACACTTGACTAAAATTGAGAAGTCTGGAGATTATATCAACAAGTCCAAAGCTGGTGAGCAGATTCTGAAGAATGCTTGTAAGGAAGCTCAGTTCCAAAGAGCAAGAACAGACTTGTATTTGAAAGAGAGTCAGGCCAGGTGGGTCCGGATCACTGAGGCCCGTACTCTAGAAGACAAGAAAGTTCAGGACAAGATGGAGCAGATGGAAAAAGCCCTGGCAACAGCCCAGGAGGAAATATCAGAGCTGAAAATCAAAGCAGGATTGAAGAGGTCTAAGGACCAAAGTCAGAGCAAGAAATTGACTGCAGCTGTTGCAACAAGGAACCTTCTCATCAGAAGTCTCACGGAGCATCCGGCTGATCCTGTGACCGAAGCACTTCTTAAGGAAGTTCGTGAGGATGAGTTTGGCCTTGGAGTTTGATCATTTGCTTGTTGTTGTTCCTTTTCCGTGTACTTTTGCTTTTGTGATGTATTTTGGCCCCTTTTGGGGTTTTGTGTTGTAAAGTAAACAAATTGTATTATTTCACCTTTGTAATATATTTGTGTTAGTTTCCATCTGGGTTCACATCAAAAGCAACTTCAACAGCATCATCTTCAAGGGTCTGGAAGGGTCAAAACTGAAGGCCAAACCGGATACCTTGAGAGCAAATAAGCATAACTGCATTGCATGCTAACCCTTTTGTTTGTTTTGTAGGTTTTTGTTTTGTTGTTGCTAACCTCTGTTGTGATGTTCAGGAATTATTGCTCGCCGCCGGGTATTTCCTCTCAACAGGCCACACAGGTACCCAACCAGAAACAACCTTCCGGGAATCCAGATGGATCAAGTTCAACAAGATCTTGCTGATGTCCGAAATCAGCTAGCCAATGAAAGATTGGAGATGAGAACACAGATGACGCAGTTCATGGAGGTTATGAACAACATGGCTCAGAGCCAGGAGAGACTGAGGGCTATGGTTGAGAGGCAAAATCCAGAGGAGCCTCATGTAGGAACTGCAGGCACCAGTAACAATGAAAGGGTGCAACCACATGTGAATCCCCCTGTGTTTGGTCCACATCTACATCCTGAGATTAATATTCCTGCCAACATCCAAGGAACAGCTACTGCAGCCAGAGTACTTCAAGAAGATCCTCAGGAGGACCAATTTACAGTAATGGGTGCTGGAGAGGATGCTTATGATAGGAGATTGGATGAAATAGCTGAGAAGTTAAGGTCTTTAGAATCTCAAAATTCTTTGGGCTTCGACGTCATGGACATGGGTTTGGTAGAAGGGGTCAGGATTCCCCATAGGTTCAAGCCTCCCTGTTTCGAAAAGTATAATGGGACTTCATGCCCCCGGACTCATTTGCAATCATTTCTGGGAAGGCTAAAGGCCTATACAATGGATGAGAAACTTTGGATGTTCTACTTCGAAGATAGCTTGACTGGAGCTTCTAGGGAATGGTATTCCCATTTGACAAGAGCAATTGTAAGATGCTGGAAGGACCTGGCAGAGGCCTTCATCAGACAGTATCAGTATAATCTAGATATGGCACCCAACAGGACCCTCCTAATGGGAATGTCACAGTCTTCGAGGGAGAGTTTCCGAGAGTATGCCCAAAGGTGGAGGCAACTGGCTGCTGCCGTTCAACCACCAATATCTGAAAGAGAAATGGCAGACATGTTTATGAACACTCTTCAGGGAACCTATATTGACAGGTTGGCTGCTTTCTCTTCCACTAGCTTCGCAGATGTTGTCATAGCTGGGGAGAGAATTGAAAGCCTGTTAAAGATGGGTAAGATCTCAGACAACGGTGCAAGCTCGTCCAGCGGTACAAGAAAGCCTTTTGCAGGCCCGAGAAGAACTGGCGAAACCAATGCCATTCACACCAACAGGGGTAGGCCCCAATATGTTCAGAGGTCAATAGCAGCAGTTACTATCCCTGCTCCAGCTCATCCACAGCCAATTTATCAACCTCCTCAACAAAACTTCCAACAACAACCTCAGTATCATCAGAATCAGTATCCTCCGAGGAACTTCAACAACAACTCCAACAACAACAATCAACAGAGGCCATTCCAACAAAGGCCATCTCAAGCTAACCGAGTGATCGACCCAATTCCAATGCCGTATGCTGCTTTGCTGCCACAGCTTCTGAAACTCAACCTGGTTGAGCTAAGAACGTTGGCACCTCCGGATCCCAACAGTTTACCAAGAAACTATGACTCCAATGCTAGGTGTGCTTTCCATTCAAACGCGCCTGGCCACAGTACAGAAAAATACAGGGCTCTGCATATGAAGGTACAAGACTTGGTAGACTCCAAGGCTCTGAATTTTGCACCTCCGCCCAATGTCAACAAAAACCCAATGCCAAACCATGGTGGTCCTCGAATTAACGCAATTGAAGAAGACGCACCGTCTTATTTCATAACCAGTGTGGATCAGATCAGGACACCATTGGTGGAAATCAAAGCTCAACTCCGTGAAAACAATATATTTCCGGGGTGTGAACTAGGGTGCCCCTATTGCAATATTTCATGGAATGGGTGCAAGGACCTGAGGAATGGCATTGACGGCCTTATTCAGAGTGGTTTGCTACAGATCACTACATCATTTCCGACAAACCCGGCAACTTCATCAACAACGGTTTCAGACACTCCTACAAATACAGCAACCATTGTACCCGACAATTCATTAGCACCATCAACAAGTACTTCACCTGTCCTTCCAAATGATCAGTTTTCAACAGTTCCTCCTGCTACAACTTCAGCTTCATTCCATTTCGACTTTCCATCAATAACAGCAACAGTCCTTCCAACGGAACCTCCTACAACACCAGCAAACAATCATGAAGATGTCTCCACAGTTACCATATTCTACGATCCTGAAAATAACTCCGCCTACCATTCAGAAGGTGCTGCTCCCACTAGAGCGCCAGTCACAATCTTTTATGATCCACAAACAATAACAGTCCCTTCAGCAGCAGCAATCAGTCCAGTTACCGTCACGGTGCCTGGACCTGTACCATATGAAAGCGATAGGGCCATCCCTTGGCACTATGGCTCTGACTTGTATCGCGAAGGAAAAAGAATCACTCTTGAAACATCAACACCTGCACCACAAATTGATAATGTGGGCGGAGGCGGAGGCTTCACCCGAAGCGGACGTCTCTTTGCTTCACAAGTCCAAAGACCCACAGCCGAAGCAGAAGCTGCTGCCAAGGCAAAAGGTAAAGGCCCGGTGCAGGAAGATCCAGCTGCCAAAGAAGCCCTGAAAACTCCATTTGATCAGGAAGTTGATGAGTTTATGCGAATCATCAAAAAGAGTGATTACAAAATTGTGGATCAGCTTCACCAGACGCCATCCAAAATCTCTATCCTCTCACTGCTTATGTGCTCCGAAGCCCATCGGAATGCACTACTGAAAGTACTGCACGCAGCTTACGTGCCCGAGGAGATTACTGTCAACCAATTGGAAACCGTTGTTGGAAATGTTACTGCTAGCAATGGGCTAGGGTTTACCAATTCTGACCTGACAGTGGACGGCCGCAATCACAACAAAGCCTTGCACATAACCATGGAATGCAAAGGAGCTGTCCTTTCACATGTGCTGGTGGACACAGGATCATCCCTGAATGTCTTACCAAAGAAGGCTCTGGTGAAGCTTGAATATGATGGACTGGCATTGAGACCCAGCAACCTGGTGGTTAGAGCTTTTGATGGCTCGAAGAGATCGGTTCTGGGAGAGATTGAGCTGCCCGTGACAATTGGCCCGCAGACCTTTAAAACTATCTTTTATGTGATGGACATTCAGCCCGCCTACAGCTGTTTGTTGGGTAGACCCTGGATTCACGCCGCCGGCGCAATAACGTCTACCCTTCACCAAAAGTTAAAATATGAGTGGGAAGGCCAAGTTGTCACAATCTGCGGGGAGGAGGATATATTTGTTAGCCACCTGGCTACTTACAAGTATATTGAAATGGATGGAGAAATCGTTGAAACCATGAGCCAAGGTTTTGAAGCCTTGAATGTAAATGAAGCATCTGCTGTTTCGGGGATATCCATGTCGTCATACCAACGAGCCCGGAAGGTTGTTGAGGAAGGAACGGCCCTAGGCTGGGGCAAGGTCTTAGCTGTGGAGGAGAAGAAGGACAAATTTGGGTTGGGTTACAGACCAACTCAACATCAAGCGAAGGCTGCTGCAGAGCCAGGATTTGTCAGTGGGGGAATGCTTACCCCTGATGCTATCAACTGTCTGGAAGACGAGCTGGAAGAGGAGCGCAATCTGGAGAATTGGATTCGTCCAAAGATCCCGGGGAGCAGTGTCTCGAACTGGTCTTCCCAGGAAATTATAAGAGTTACTCATGCAAAGTAATTATTATTTCCTGTATTTTTATAGCATGCATCCAAGTCTTGCATCTTGCCTAAGATGACAAGACTCATTTTGTAACCAGGGCCATCTGTACTTTTGTGCAAACAAGATTAAATTAATGAAATATCAGACGTCTTTTTGCAAACGAGTCTTTTTCTTTTATGCTCACTGTTTTTCCATTTTTCTTTTTGTACAAAAATAAATGGCGGTGTTTTCAAAATGATAACTTCTTTTCACTTTTCTAAAGCAAGACTAAAATCAATCACTAAAATGAACAAACTTAACCCTTGCAGAGAGTGCCTTCCTGACTGCACCGACAACAGCACGGCTATGACATCGTATGACTTTGACAATCCAATCAATCAAGCTGATGAAAGGGTTGATGAAGAATATGAGCTTCCTGAAGAGCTAGCCAGGTTGTTAAGACAGGAGGAAAAGGTTATTACTCCTCACCAGGAGGAGATTGAAGTGATTAATCTTGGTACAGACGAAGACGTGAAAGAGGTTAAAATCGGGGCCTGCCTGCAAGACTCAGTGAAGAGACAACTGATAGATCTGCTTCAAGAGTATGTTGATGTGTTTGCTTGGTCGTATCAAGATATGCCAGGGTTGGATACCGACATTGTTGTGCACAAGCTGCCTCTGAGGGAAGAATGCCCACCAGTGAAACAGAAGCTGCGCCGAACTCGCCCAGACATGGCTATGAAAATCAAAGAAGAGGTACAAAAGCAATGGGACGCCGGGTTCCTTGCTGTAACTAGCTACCCGCCGTGGGTTGCTAACATAGTACCTGTGCCTAAGAAAGATGGCAAAGTAAGAATGTGTGTTGACTACCGGGACCTGAACAGAGCCAGCCCGAAAGATGAATTCCCATTACCTCACATTGACGTATTGGTGGATAACACGGCTCAGTTCTCGGTATTCTCCTTCATGGATGGATTTTCAGGATATAATCAGATCAAGATGTCACCTGAAGACATGGAGAAGACAACATTCATTACACCTTGGGGCACTTTCTGTTACAAAGTGATGCCATTCGGACTGAAGAATGCTGGTGCCACATATCAACGGGCTATGGTGACATTATTCCACGATATGATCCACAAAGAAATAGAATGCTATGTGGATGATATGATCGCCAAGTCCCTTACAGAGGAAGATCACCTGGTAAATCTGCTCAAGTTATTCAAGCGTCTGAGGAAATACCAATTGAAGCTGAACCCCAACAAATGCACATTCGGGGTGCGGTCCGGTAAGCTGCTGGGCTTTATTGTAAGCGAGAAAGGGATTGAGGTTGACCCTGATAAGGTCAAGGCTATTCAAAAGATGCCTGCACCGAAAACTGAGAAAGAAGTTCGAGGGTTCTTAGGTCGATTGAACTACATTTCACGGTTCATATCTCACCTTACAGCAACCTGTGAACCCTTGTTCAAGCTGTTAAGAAAGGAGCAAACGGTCAGGTGGAACGAAGATTGCCAGAAGGCTTTTGACAAGATCAAGGAATATCTGCAAGAACCTCCAATCCTTATGCCTCCAGTTGAAGGAAGACCTCTGATAATGTACTTGACAGTATTAGAAGAGTCGATGGGGTGTGTGCTGGGCCAGCATGACGAGTCTGGTCGAAAAGAGTATGCAATATACTACCTAAGCAAAAAGTTTACCGACTGTGAACAACGTTATTCACTGCTCGAGAAAACTTGCTGTGCTTTAGCGTGGGCTGCTCGCCGACTGAGACAGTATATGTTGACCCACACTACCTTATTAATCTCAAAAATGGATCCAGTTAAGTACATTTTCGAGAAGCCAGCTCTTACCGGACGGGTTGCAAGATGGCAGATGATTCTCACAGAATACGACATACAGTACACATCTCAGAAAGCCATCAAGGGCAGTGTACTATCTGAATATCTTGCTGAGCAACCCATTGATGACTACCAGCCTATGAGATTTGACTTCCCTGATGAAGACATCATGTTCATTAAAGCAAAAGATCATGAAGAGCCTATTCACACTGAAGGGCCTGACCCGGAAGAAGAATGGACTATGATGTTTGACGGGGCTGTTAACATGAATGGTCGCGGTGTTGGTGCAGTACTCATCACACCCAAAGGAGTTCACATGCCTTTCTCGGCAAAACTCACTTTCAACTGCACTAACAACGAAGCTGAATACGAAGCTTGCATCATGGGTCTTGAGGAAGCCATTGACCTCAGGATCAAGACATTGACCGTATTCGGAGATTCAGCTTTGGTAGTCAATCAAACCAGCGGGAAATGGTACACCCACCAAGATCATCTGATACCTTACAGGGATTATACAAGGAGGTTATTAACTTTCTTTACAACAGTCAAGCTTGAGTATATCCCTCGAGACGAGAATCAGTTTGCAGATGCTCTTGCTACTATTTCGTCCATGATCAAAGTTCAAGCTGCTAACTTTGTACCTCAGATTTCAGTGTCTAGACTTGATAGACCAGCATATGTATTTGCAGCAGATGTTGTAAAAGATGATAAGCCTTGGTTCCACGACATTAAGTGCTTCTTGGAGGATCAAACATACCCACCTGGGGCATTTTCCAATGATAAGAAGACTTTGAGAAGGCTTGCTGGTAGTTTCTTCCTGAATGCTGATGGGTCTTTATACAAGAGGAACTTTGACATGGTACTCCTCAGATGTGTTGACAAGACGGAAGCAGATTTGCTGATGCATGAAGTGCACGAAGGATCTTTTGGTACCCATGCAGGAGGGCATGCCATGGCTAAAAAGTTGTTAAGATCAGGCTATTATTGGATCACAATGGATGCAGACTGTTGTGCTTACGCCAAAAAATGTCACAAATGCCAGATCTATGCAGATAAGGTGCATGTGCCTCCCAATCCTTTGAACATCATGTCCTCACCATGGCCCTTTGCTATGTGGGGCATTGACATGATTGGCAAGATTGAGCCAACTGCTTCAAACGGTCACAGATTCATCCTGGTCGCCATCGACTATTTCACCAAGTGGGTTGAAGCAGCCTCATATGCAAACGTCACAAGACAAGTGGTAGCCAGATTTCTGAAGAGAGATATCATCTGTCGATATGGAGTGCCCGAGCGAATCATTACTGATAATGGTTCCAATTTAAACAACAAAATGATGGCAGAGCTGTGCCGGGACTTCAAGATCCAACATCACAATTCTTCTCCTTACAGGCCAAAGATGAACGGCGCTGTTGAGGCAGCGAATAAGAATATCAAGAAGATTGTGCAGAAGATGGTAATCACGTACAAAGACTGGCATGAAATGCTACCGTTTGCCTTGCATGGGTACCGCACATCAATCAGAACATCCACTGGGGCAACACCGTATCAGCTTGTGTATGGTATGGAAGCAGTCCTACCTGTTGAAGTTGAACTACCCTCGTTACGGGTATTAATGGATGTTAAACTGAGTGAAGCAGAATGGGTTCGGTCCCGATTCGAACAGTTAAGTCTGATCGAAGAGAAGAGATTGGCTGCAATCTGCCATGGGCAGTTATATCAGAAAAGAATGAAGAGAGCCTTCGATCAGAAAGTCAGGCACCGAGAGTACCAAGTAGGAGATCTTGTGCTGAAAAGAATCCTCCCTCCTCATACAGACCACAGGGGCAAATGGACTCCGAATTATGAAGGACCATTCGTTGTAAAGAAAGTTTTCTCTGGTGGAGCACTGATGCTCAGCACCATGGATGGTGAAGATTTCCCGTCCCCTGTGAATTCAGATGCAGTTAAAAAATACTTCGCATAAAATGACCCGCTGGACATAAAAACAGAATGTAAGTCCAGGCAAAAATAGGGCATCCCGGCGAGTCAAAAACAGAATAAAAGACTCGGGCAAAAGTAAGGGAAAATAAACAAAAAAATGTACACCCGCTGAGTTGAAAAGCCGCATTGGACAGCTCAGGCAAAAATGGGTATCCCGATGGATTGAAAACCCGAAAGGGCGATCCATGCAAAACAAGGGAATAAGCGAACAACTGCATTCTGAATTCGTCTGTATCACCTACAACTTGGTAAGCTTCCAAAGGATCAAGCGTCAATCAGAATCAACTCTCTCCAGAAAGAAAGACGAGAAGAACGTCATTGTCATACGAGTCATAGCAGGAGAGGAAGCTCCTTAAAGCGTCGTCAACACCGCCAGCACTTTATTTCTCAATTTGTAACAATCTCCTCATTTCAGGAGATATGTTTCTTTGACTGTATCTTGCCAGTTCAGGGCACATGAATTAATAAAATCAGATTTTTTCAGTCATGTTTCGTTTTCACATTTATGTTTCGCAAAGAGTCGTCTGATATCTCTAAAATACAATTGCATAAGTACAGATGCCTCTCTCTAAAATAAAAACACATGCTTACGGGGAATCTGATTATTCTCGAAAGTACTTAACTCCTATGACGGAATCCGGTAAGGGATACCTCGGGACCTTTTGTACGTTTCCTTACCTTTGCAGGATTACAGGTATCCAGAACGCAACCTGGGGCATGCAAGTTACGTCTCAGCAAACTGGCGAATCATTATCAACTCACATGGCACTAGAAGGTGCCCATTTCCTCAGCGGAGCTGCCAAATCAGCATACACTCAATCTCAGCATCTGAGATGCTCTATCCCCAGCTGAGTTGCTCCCCATTGCTCTCCCCAGCTGAGTTGCCTCTCAATTCCCCAGCCGAGTTGCCATTCTTCCTCAACAGAATACAGAAATCAGGGAATCTTCTCCCCACAGAGCCCCAGCCTCTATTCAGAAGAGCAACGCACGAAGAAGTCACAACAGAGTGAAGAAAACTTCTACAAACCCTAGCTGGGTCCCGTATTTTCAAGATTATGTCAACCAGTGACATATATCCCCGAGCAGACACATCATCAGATCTACCAGTGATCTCATACCCAGCTGGGACATCCATTTCAAGCAGATCAACCAGAGATCTTCGCAGCAATGGGATCCGAATCCCGGATCTGTGCCCCTTTGCATAATCATGGCATCCGCATCATATTCACCCCCCAGAGCGTAGCATTCCGTCTAATACGGAGCATTACGGCAAAAATCAAATGCATAGCATAATCATAAGTCATGTTGTGAATTGAACGCTTGTGACTAGTAACCATTTATCAGAATACAGATTACTTTCCCCAGAATCCCCGTCAGAGTCCCAGCAAAAGCAGTTGCCTCATATTCACAAACACCCGTATATACACCTTTTGGCACCCGTCCGTGTCATCTTTCCCCAGTAAAGTCGCCTGAACACCCTTTACAAACAAATCACCCGTACTACAGACACATTCTGGCACCCGCCCGTGTCGTAACTCCCAGCAGAAAGCCAAAGACATCCTCTTCGCACTCACATATACTTATATACACTTTCTTGACACCCGTCCGTGTCATATCCCCAGCGCAGTCGCGTACACCTTCATCACCCATACACTTGTTAATATTATACTTTTCCCTTTTGACACTCGTCCGTGTCACTCTCCCCAGCAGATAAACACTCATCATCAATACAATACTCACCACTCATGGTACGCTTATACAGATACTCGCCCGTATCTTGTATACATCACCACTCATAACCCCGCAGATTCGACAGTAGTCCTTGTTCTTTGTTAACCAGTTGGTACTCGTCCGTACCATCATCTCAGAACATTGCGTCTAATGTTTGTTTCTACATGATACTCGTCCGTATCATAGTCTTAAGGATGCTCGTCCGCATCTTTAATCTATACACCATACCAAACACTTATACCTTTTATTTCTTGGATGTAAGCGCTCGTCCGTGTTTACTATCTCCCCAGTAGATTGCCAACAAATTTTCTTTTTATCTAACACTCGTCCTGTGTTATGATACCTTTGAGAGCAGCCGTACCCTGCTGAGTGGTCGTCCTCCACTTCTTGATGGTCGTCCTCCATCATGCTCATCCGATGGCCGTCCCCATCGTTGATTTTAGCAGCCGTCCCCTGCTAGGTGGTCGTCCTCCACCTTTTGATGATCGTCCTTCATCACTTTATCCAATGGCCGTCCCCATTGTTGATTTTGGTTATCTAATACTCGTCCTGTGTTATGATAAACCTCGAGAGCGGCCGTCCCCTGCTGAGTGGTCGTCCTCCACTTCTTGATGGTCGTCCTCCATCTTGCTCGTCCGATGGCCGTCCCCATCGTTGACCTTTTCTATCCGATGGCCGTCCCCATCGTTGATATTTTCGGCAGCCGTACCCTGCCAGGTGGTCGTCCTCCACCTTTGATGGCCGTCCCCATCATATTTCTTTTATGCCCAACAGAGCAGCCGTCCCCTGCTAGGTGATCGTCCTTCACCTTTGATGGCCGTACCCCATCATCTGTTTATTTCATTCATTCTTTAACCCGATGGCCGTCCCCGTCGTGGTCCCTTTTCTTTTTTAGCCCGATGGCCGTCCCCATCGTTGGTTACTTTACCTTTATGAACTTGATGGCCGTCCCCATCATGATATTTTATTTTCCCCAGCTAGTCGGTCGTCCCCGTCTTAGCTTTACCTTTTATCCCCAGCATGTCGGCCGTCCCCGTCATCGCTTTATACGCTTTACCAGCATGTCGGCCGTCCCCGTCATCGCTTTGCTTCACATACCACCTTACCCAGCAGTCGTCCTCTGCTCGACGGTCGTCCTCCGTCGCCCATACTTTACGATATACTTTGTTTTGCTCTTACAATCTATATCCCTTTTCTTTTTCATTCTGTGAGTGCAAATTTTGGACTGTCTTTGGTATTCAACCACAAGTTATCTTGTTTGGCCTGGTAAGCCGTCGCTTACACCCTGCACAGCTAACTCATGTTTGAATAGGGGCAGCTGTAAACACCCCAAATTTTCCCTCACCCATTCACACCATGGCTTGTGATCTTTCTCATATGCATAAACACAACCACATCATCTCATATCTCATTTTTGATTCACTGCATAGTTTCTAAGTCATCTGCACTTAGGGTTTGTGATCTGAGCAATCCAAGAGCATCTTGAGCCATTCCAAAGGCCACCAATCAACTCAAAGGGGTCCATGTGTGTTCTTATATCATATTTCATCTCCTCAAAGTCAAAAATGCAGAGGAACCACAAGAACTAGGGATTGAGTGGATGCAGGGCCAGGATGAACTGCACAGTTGACTGAAAATTAGGGTTTTGGTTTCAGAGGCCATAACCCCAAATTTTTTGGTCATTCTTGTTTCCAATGATCTCTATATGGTATAGGAAGTATGCATATCAATTTTCATGAAGAAATTCCATGGGGAAGTCATCTGATCAAGAGTTGACTTTTCAGACAAGTCAGTGCAAAATCAGGGCATCTGAGGCCCCCAATGACCCAACCAATGGGTGATCTTCACCATTTTGAGTGTATATGATCTTTATTTGATCATGGAAGAAGGTTGAAGTTCATGAAAATCAAGAATTTAGGGTTTTTGCAAAGGTTGACTTTTTGGGCATAGTTGACTTTTCAAGAATGCATCATTTTAGGTCAATTTTCAAGCCTTGATTCATGATCCAAAAAGGCTTCAAATGGAAAAACTTTGGTCATGAAAGTTGTAGATCTCATCTTTCCCTTTTCAAAAAGTACAAGAACATGATCAAATTCTTCTTGGATCAAAAGTTATGACCATGCAAAGTTGCCAAAAATCACTTATTTTCAAGTTATGCACCAAGTGGAAATTTTGCAAAAGTCTTGGATCAAAACACATTGCAGCCTCTAGTTCATCTCAAATCAACATGTAAACATTCTCTAAGTTACAAAAATCAGATTTGAACTAAGTTTGCCCTTGGTTTCATGTTTGGTTATGCAAAGGATCACATGTGAAACATAAGCCAACCAACTTGCAAAACACTCATGATCACTTCCTACAACTTGGTGCATTGGCTGCTGAGCTTTGCTAGGCCTCTCCCTCACCTTTGCTGCGCCAGCCATGCCTTGTACTTGCCTAGACCTTGCCCATGCCCTATTTTACACAAAGTTGACCTTTTATGCAAAAGCAAACTTACCTATCACAGCTGCACAAGTCACATCCTCTGGCCACTTGGATTAAAATATGTTATCAATTTGCAAGCTAAGGACATCAAGGACCAAGGCTGAAACACACCCATTCACCACATTCACAAAAACACACCTCATTGCAAGTTCCTTCGAAATGCTGTCCACAGCCAAAAAACACTAAAACTCTCATCATCATTCAACTCACCACATCTCATAGACAAGAAACCATCAAAGCTCAAGCCTAAATCAAGCCTGAAAACTCCATTGCCATTATTCACCTCAAGCTGCAGATTCTATCGAATCTCTCTCCACATGCCACAAACACACCAACCAACACCACAAACTTTCTCAACACACTTCATAGATCACAAACAACTCCTTTTCACAGCCTGAAAGTGCCAAAATCATCATGGCCATTGTTGACTGAACTGAAGCAGTTCCATTCGAATCTCCTTCTCCAGCCAACACAAACTCATTTTGAGCATTCAAACACATTTGGGGGATCAAGTAGAGCAGCTTGCATCAAAGGAAGTGGCCAGAAAGTTCCTAAACTGAAAGCTCCAAATCTCAGGTAGCTCGAAATTAATTTTTCCAGAAATGGTTTTTTATGTTACAAACTTGTTCCTCATGATGCACTGATCATTCTGGTGCCTTTAGTTTTTGAAATGGTTTTGTTTTGAGCATTTAATTTGTGTTTGAAGCTCACGAACCCTAGAAATTGTTTGCTTCGATTCAGTTGATTTAGGAACTTTAAATTTGTTTTGAGAGAGGGGTTTGGTTCGTGAGAGGATAAGGATCATTTCCATGCTCTTGGTTTTCATTTTTGGTACGTATTGAGAGGTTTTGAGATTTTCAGGTGAGCTTCTGGCCGGAGAAGACGACCGGAAGTCTTCTCCGGCCACCTGAGAGTGATTTGCCCTAATTACAGTCATTAACTTTAGTTTGAATGCTGAGCGTAGATGAGCGTTGAATGTTTGACTTCCCTCCAGTTTCGATGGCCCAGATGCGTTTGATTAACCCTAATCCACGTGTTAGGTCTAATTAATCCATAATTAATTTAATTAAGTCTGAAGCAATCCTGGCCCTCCACTAGCGCGCGCAGTCAACATGTTTGAATCCAGGAGCAATCTCATCCATTCAATCTGATTACTTCTCATTTTATTTGTTTTATTTCATTTTATTTCATTTAAACTTGCATAATTTATTTAAAATAGTTAAAAAATCATAAAAATTATGAAACTTTTTCTTTAAGGTTTTATTAATTTTTATGACACCAAAATATTTTTATTTTATTTTTTATCATTAAAAAAAGTATTTTTAAATATTTAAAGGATTATTTTTAATTGGTTAATGGGAATTAATTAATTAAAAATACTTTTAGGTATTTAAAAATTACAAAAAAATTCATGAAATGTTCTAAGACATTTAGAAACATTGTCCAACCTTCAAACCAAATTTCTTTTTTGATCTTGATGCATTTTAAGAATTTTTCATGGAATTAAATCATATTTTGTGCATTATTTTGATCACATATTTGAAAATTCATTTCTGCCTATTGGTGAAGGTTGAGACATTGATTCTTCTTGCATTGTTTTCCATTTGACATGTATTTTCAAGGATAAAAAGGCCATGATTTGATCTTGCTTTTTCTAATTGATTGGCATTTGTTTTGATAAGAACCCTTAAAAACCCTAAAACTTGCAAAATTCATAACTTGAGTTTGGTTAAGAGTTGGGAGCTCCCCTTTGGGCAGTGATTTGTTATAGGTCTAGGGTTTCTTTGAGTGCCATTTTCCTTTTTTTATCTTAGGGTTTGCTTCTGTTTTGGTTTGTGTTTGATTGTTTGTTTCATAAACCCTAATTTGGGCTTTCTCTTGCATCCTTCTTGCATTCTCTTGCATAAATTGACTTGCCATTGCATTTTGTGCATTCTTATGATTCATTTGACATCTTAAGACATGTGTGAAGCATCATTGATCATTGCATTACATCTTTGCCATGCCATTTGCCTTGTATGCTTCATAACATTTCATGCTTGTTCATGTTCCTTAGCTTGCATCATATACATTCATGGTCTTGTATGAACATCCCCATGCCTTACCTCATGTTTGCAGCACCCCATAACATCATAATCATCATGTACATGCTTCTGGTTTGGTCTAGCATCAACATTTCATCCCATTTTGCATTGCATTGCATTTCTTTCTAACATTTCAGGTGGTAAGTAACTTGAGAAGTGAATTTGCCTTCACTTCTCATAACTTTTCTTTTCATCTCTCTTGCATCCATTGCTGCATTTTACTTGTGCTTGAGTTTGAGCTTGTTCATTCTTGCTTCTCCCACTTTCTTTCTTCAAGTGACTTGACTTCTTGAATGAAGCGAGTCATTTTGCTTCTCTTGATCCTGTTCATCTGCTTCCTGGTGGCTCCTTTGAAGGATGTTCTTGAAAACCTCACAAACCATAGGAACAACCAAGCATGTCAATGAATTAGGGTTTTGATTAGTCTCCCCCATAGTTTTTTTTTACCTTTGTGTCTCCCTTTGAGTCTTCTCTTCTCATCTCATAATCAGAGACTAAACCCTAAAGGTTTTAAAACTTTGTGATTAGGGTTATGCCTGTATCCTTCTTTTAGGATGGAGTGTATAACTTTAATCCTAAGTATTAAACCCTTAAGGTGTTTAAATCTCTTAATCAATCCATCTAATAATCATCAAGACATCACACTTGTAACTTGGGCCTTGCATTAGGGTTCTAATTCTTCCTTAAGTGGTTAAGAAGGACTAACCCTAGTATTAATGGACAAGTCCCCCTCAAGTTGTCTTACAAACAATAAAATTCACTTCATCATCATACCATTAATTAAAATCCACTTAATCAAAGGCTTGTTTTGTCATGAGTTTAATCCCTAATCATGGATTAAGTTGAGGAGTCTTCCTCAGCTTAAACATTCTCATCTATTATCCTTCTTTTAGGATGGTGTAATGAGTCTGTTTAATCCTTGATTATGGCTTAACCTCATTACTCAACACTAAACAAAAATCCCAAAAACATCTAAATAATCACAAGTAGGTTAATGATCTTAATCCTACACCAAAGGTGATTAAGTGTGAGAATCTGACTTCACACTTAAGGTATTCTCATTACCCCTAATCAGAGGGAAGATGTGATGAGTTTACTAACCCATTGGTTTAGACTTAAGCTCATTATCCTATGACAAACTTCAAAAAGAAATAAAAGACTGAAAACTCAAAAACAAACAATAATCGTCTCCTCCGGGATTCTTTTCTCATCTCATTCACTCTCAAACGAGAACTCGCTTCTTCCGTCTAATGCAAGACAGTTTGCACCTGAGCCAGACAGGTCATACACTTGAGCATAGATAAGCAAGCAGTTCACAAGTCAATTCACCTTTTCAGTCTCTTTGGGTCGAACTACGGTGTTCTGACTTCCTCATTGCACGAGAGGATACGTAGGCATAACTTAACGGTTATCGAACAAAAGTCTCTGTTCATCCCCCCTCCTTCCAGCTCATTTCTTTTAGCCTCATTATCATGAGCATTTCACTCCTGTTCTTGCACTGATACTTCACTTATGCACTTCACACTTCTCATACACTGACACCTGTACATCTCTTTCCAGCCATTTTATACACAGATTGCACTGACACTACCCCTTTAAAACACAAATCTTTTAAGCGTGGATCCCGTCGAGTACGACGGACAATCTGGGTGCTAATACCTTCCCAGGTTGTAACCAACCCCCTTTCTCAGTCTCTCTGGTTCGCAAACCGTCTTATCCATCTCTTTCTAGGCTTATGCAGCATTGCCTTTCCTCCGGGATAAAAATGCCTAGCTGGCGACTCTATTCATTCTCCAGTGAGTTCACGGCTGTGTGTTCTCACTGTTCCCTTCGCCGACCGTTCGCGTCTGTACCTTCATCTGACCCGGTGTCATTTGTCGGGAGCGACACCCACATGGGCACACAATGTTTATGGATTGCTCACACCCCACACGAGCACACAATCCGATTGCTCACACCCCACACGGGCACACAATCATTTGTGATTAAATCACCCATTTCTCACACCCCACATGGGCACACGATGTTTATGTATTTCTCACACCCTACATAGGCACACAATTTGATTACTCACACCCCACACGGGCACACAATCTTGTTGTAATCATCGCTCACACCCACATGGGCACACGATGTTACAACGTATTCACAAAGAATCCCATAACACAAGAATGCATACATTATGCTTCACATGCAAAATGACACACAACATTCTTGAAAATGCATACATATTCACAATATAATTATGCATTCATCTCAGAAAATCATAAACAAACCATACACATTCACATCAATTACGCAAAACGGCAACGAACCCTTTCATATTAACATGCATTCATATTTACTTCACGAAATGAATTTATTCACCAAACGGCCACTACACCATAAATAATCCCACAATTCCTTAACTAACACAATTACATTTTGTCGAAAAATTCGGGTAAAAGTCGGCTAAAAGTTACATATTTTAGCATCATCAGTTTCTATATGTTTCTAGCTTCGAATCAATATAAAAAACACTAAAAACGGATAACCAAAACTCAAGTTACGAATCAAAACACCAAACCAAAAACTCTCAGGCTCGCTGAGCAACAGGCTCGCTCGCTGAGCGAGAAAAACTCTGGAAAACTCGGTGAGCGAGGGATTGCTCACTGAGCGAGAACTGCGATTTCAGCAGCATCTCAGCCACGTAACAGTCAACCTAAAACCTTCCAAAACCCAACCAAACCTCAATAAACATGATCATCAACATGTATTAACTATCATACTTCGATTATATCAAGTTCTAACCGATTAATCTAGCAATTTCTTAGATTTTCCATCAAAACCCTAAAACCTAACATTCTCTAAACTCCTCCAAAACAAAAACCCAATCAATCTAAAACATACTTAATCATACAGAAAGTTAAGATAACAATATTTCACACCCTTACCTGATTCTTTCGATTCCTAGGAGAAATCTTGAAGAATTCCAACTTTTCCTCTTTTTCTCCTCTTTTCTCTTCTCTTCCTTTTCTTTCTCTTCTATTTTCTTTCTATCTCTCTTCTTTCTATTCTTTCTACTACTTATCTCTTTTTCTTTCTATTTCTTTTCTTTTCCACCAAATATCATTTTCTCACAATTCTAATTCTACTAAAATTTCTAACTTATCATTAATTAGCAAATGTCTAAAATACCCTCCAATCTAATTTTACTCGGAAATTCTCAAAACGGTAAAATAATATAACATATTAACATATCACATAAACACATCAATTTCATAATTAAAACAGTTATCACTCAATTTAAATAAAAGACTCAACAAAAATGGAATAATCGAATTGGGGCGTTACACAATGCAAAAACAGAGAAGTGTACACATATTAACATGCTATGAGGTAATGCTAAGTCATGCAAACAATGGTCACAAAATGTTATGAACATATATGCAACTTTTATGCATAAAAATGGAAACTAACGAAATGCATGTCGAAAGCTACCGAAACTACATGAACTTGTGCTAAACTAACTCCTAAAAATTCCCTAAATCAAGATCTATCAACCTATGATGATAAAAGGACGAGTGATGCACAAACATGCAATGAAATAATTCAAAATGGTCAGTCAGTGCAGCGTTAACCGGTTAACGCCCTGGGTTAACCGGTTAACGACTTTAAAAAAAACAAATCCAGGGGAAAAAATGTGTTAACCGGTTAACCCAGGGTGGTTAACACTGAATGATAATTGAAAAATAAGTGGAAAAAAGCACTTCTAGCCATTAACCTACTTCCAAAATCTCCTAATACCTCCATGAACATGCTAGCACGAAATTGCTACCTAAATGTAGCCTTCTAACACTTAATAGCACTAAGAATGAGCTGTGATTCTAGCTACTAACGGTTAAATCGAATAACGCAACCACAATCGCAATCAAACAATCAATGAATCAAAGAATGCCTTACGGGGAGATGAAGAGAAATAAATTAAATTAAGAAGCGGTTTCGGATCCACCAACCTACAAAACAGAGGCTTGCTTAGGTGATTGTTGCGAGTTGATCGATGCACAGACGAAGAGAATACCAGAGATTCCAAGCTTCGATCCACGTGAATGAAAAATAAATGCAATTGATGAAGATCTTGATGAACAACCACAAAAGCACTTCCAAGATGAAGAATCATCCCCAAATAGTAGCAATTACTCCAATTAATCTTCAATAAACCATGGAATCAATTCTTGAATGAAGGTTTAGCTTCAAGTTCTTCAAGCTTCAATGCAAAACTTGAAGAACTTATGATGAAGAAGCTTTGGTGAATTTGGAAAATGGAGAGAAACGTTGTGAGAATTAAGATGAAAAATGAGATGAAAATGTGAAAATGAGGTTCAAGTTGTGAGGTTTGGAGTGAAGTGAGTTTATATAGAAGCTAGGTTTGGCATGAGGTTTGGGTTAGAAATTAGTTTTGGAATTAGGTTTGGAGTGTGAGGTTAGGAGCTAGCTTAGGGGTTAGTTAAAGTTGGTTAGGGTTTCTAGAATATTCCTTGGAACATGGTAGAAGAGTCTAGAAAGTGATGGAAGGTTCTAGAACTTGGTAGAATCACAAAACAAATGGAAAGTGAAAAGGAAGAGTGAAGCACAAACTAATTTTTGAAATTTTTATCCAATTTTCGCATGCGTTAACCGATTAACCCCTGGCGTTAACCGGTTAACGGAAAAAATATTTGAATTCCCCCCTTTTTGGTGGGAAATCCTTAAGATGCATCTCCACCGTCCGTTCTGAGCCAGATTCGACCTTGGGTTCTGATATTTGATTTTGCCATTGAGTGAACCCTGACCACATGCCTTGCACGCTAACCAATGCTGCATGAATTATTTTATTTTTATGATTTTGTTTATGCAATGTATGGGCGAATATGCAATGTGACGCGCTAAATTCCATGAAAATGAGAGGGAAATTTTTGGGGTATTACAATAAACAGTCATTATTTTTTCTTGGTTTTTTTATGTTACCATTTTTCAGAATATAGAAAAAAGGAAAAACTCATACAGATATAACAAAATAACATTTTATTGATGATGATAAAATTTGAAACAAAGCCCGACAAACATCGCTTTAACCTTGGGCAGAGTGAAAGGATATTTTTGAAAGATAATAAAACAAATTACTTTGAATCAAGAACAATAGAAGGAACATCAACAATAATCCAGTTTTTGCAAATCTTTTCGTACGTAACAAAGTCAAGCATTTCTTTATCTTCATCATCTTTAATGATGACAGCAACGGAATGATCGTTGATAACCCAACACTTCGGAATCCTTCCTGAATACATTTTGGATCATTGAGAGCCACGCCTGGCGCAAAACCAATACTAAATCCTTCTTTGTTGTCAATAGCATCAATCACTCATCCCCAACCATAAGATCGACCCGTTTCAAGCACGCGCAGAGCATCCTTGAGAGAATTCATAGGCATAACATTCCTCTTAGCAGCATCATCATCAACAGAAAGGGCCTGGAATGAAGTTCCAACCTCTTTTTCAGCATCAATATAGGAAAAGGATGACAAACTTCTCACTAGCATCACCTTCTCACCACCGACAGTCACTAATTTCCCATCTTTCACAAATGTTAGCTTCTGATGGAGAGTAGAAGTCACAACTCCTACCTCATGAATCTAGGGTCTTCCAAGGAGACAACTATAAGCTGGACGTATATCCATCACTTGAAAAGTAATTTGGAATATAAATGGTCTAATCAGAATAGGAAGATCAACTTCACAAATCATAGTTTTCTTCGACCCATCAAAAGGTTTCACAATAATCCCAATATGCCTAATGGGAGCACCTTGGTACGCAAGCCTTGACAAAATCAACTTTGGCATCACATTCAAGGACGATCTAGTATTAATCAACACCTTATACATATCATCTTCCTGACAATTCACCGAAATGTGCAGGGCCAAATTATGGTTTCTTCCCACATCAGGCAAGTCATCATCATAGAAACTCAAATTGTTGCATGATATGATATTAGCCACAATACTATCAAACTGATCAACAGTCACATCATGGTCAACATAAGCTTGATAAATAATCTTCTGCAAAGACTTCCTATGAGCTTCATTATCATCAAATTGACCCGATCGGGCGACATCATCCTCGATCTATTTACTCGCACTTTTATCTTCAATTCTCTTCGGAGTATCTGAAGCAAAAACTCTACCACTTAGAGTAACCCTTGTCACATCAGCAATGCTAACTACAAACTTTGGAGAAGGAATAGGAACTTCCTTACCATTTTCTATCATCATAGCATTATACCAGTATGGAACAACTTTATCAGACTCATATGGCATTGGACCAGGAAAATTTATCACCAATGGAGTAACATCATATTTACAGCTATCAAAGGAAATAACCACCTTCTCAGGAATATTGAGCTGAGGCATAATAACATTCACTTCATTTTCATACTCATCTCTTTTCGCTGTCACTTCAATCAATTGATCATCCATCATCTTTTGAATGTCTCTCTTAACAATCACACAACCGCGAGGATTCACCGAGCAGATGCAACAACCAACATAATCATGATCAATATTGTGATACTCGCTTAAGAAAGCATGCATCTCAACCAGAGACCTTCGAATATAACAGACATCATAAATCTTGAACAAAATAGGACAACCATCAACCATGTTCATAGACGGATTACCATGTTTATGAAGAGGATTTGTCTTCACGTTCGGATTAACATCATTGAAAGACAAAACATTGTTTCTTATCAATTTCTTCACTTCCATCTTCAATGGAAAACAATTCTCAGTATCATGCCCAGGGGAACCTTGATGGAAAGCACAATGAGCCTCTGGCTTATACCACCATGGAATAATCTCTAGAACCGGAGGTGGAGAACGCGTTTGCACAAGATTCTTCTTGATCAGCGATGGAAGCAAGTCAGCATAAAACATTGGAATGGGATAAAAAATCGGTTTAGCACAACCCTATTGATTACCATTCTGTTGCATATAGGCTACTGATAACGAGACTGATACTTTTGACCTACTAGCACAATAGGAGTCACATTAATCATTGGAGTTACATAAGATAGATGTTACTGATGACGATTCTCATGACCACAGGGTCTTATGTAAATTTCACGAGACACATCATTAGTCTCACCTTTTTTCTTCTTACCAAAATTGAACCTTTTTGAACTCGAGCCAGTATTACTTTCTTTGCTCAAATGTCCCTCACGGACACCTTCATCTAGTTGCATCCCCATATTCACCATTTTAGTGAAATTAGATGGAGCACTCGCAATCATTTTCTCATAGTAGAAAGAACCTAAACTCTTCAAAAAGATCTGCATCGTCTCTTTCTCTTCCAAAGGAGGAACAATCTGAGCTGCAAGTTCACACCAACTCTATGAGTATTCCTTAAACGTTTCTTTGTCCTTCTGGGACATAGCACGAGGTTGGTCTCTATCTGGTGCCATATTGTAAACACCCCAAATTTTCCCTCACTCTTTATCACACCATGGATTGTGATCTTTCATTTTTTTATTAGCATAAGCATACTATCTCATATTGCATTTTTGTTTCACTGCATAGTTCAAGTTCATCTGCATCTAGGGTTTGTGATCTGAGCAATCCAAGAATCCATCTAACCCATCCCAAAGGTCTTAAAGCTTTCCAAGAAGTTCCATGTGTGTTCTATCATCATATTATGCTCCTCAAAGTTCATGAACTTCAAGAGATCACAAGAACTGGCAAAGGCATGGAAGCAGAACTAAGGTTTCACTACACAGATGACCAAAATTAGGGTTTTAGTTTCAGAGGCCTTAACTACAAAAATTTTGGTCATTCTTGTTTCTAATGTTATTAACATGCTATAAGGATCATATGTACCAAGTTGGATGAAGAAATTCATTGTGGAAGTCATCTGATCACTGGGTAACTTCCTGAGCAAGTTAAGTCAAAATCAGGGCATCTGAGGCCCCCCAACAATGGAACCAAAGGGTTATTTTCATCAAATTGAAGTTATATGATCTTTATTTGATCTTATAAGTGGTTGAAAATTCATAAGATTGAATAATTTTGAGCCAATTGCAAACTTTCCATTTTTGGAAATGACTTGAAATGCAAACTTTCCATTTTGGGAAAGATTTTCAACCTCCTCTTTCATGACCAAAAATTCTTCAAATGAAAAATTCTTGGGCATGAAAGTTATAGATTAGGTCTTTCCCTTTTCAAAAAGTACAAGAACATGTCTTGATTCATCCTAGAACTCAAGATATGGCCTTTCAAAGTTGGCAAAAATAACATAATTTTCAAGTACGTGCCAAAGAGGGATTCTTGCAAAATCAAGTTTCAAGCATTCAAGTGGCTTTTAATTGACTTCTAAACATCATACAAACATGATGCAACCTTACAAGACCAAAATAATGCCTTGAATCACAAGTCTCCATAAGCCATTTTTCACAAAAAATTCTCAAAGAGGGATCTTTTGCAAAACTGATTTTTAGAACTTTGTGTGACCTCTAATCCACTTCAATGCATCATAGCAACATTATGCAACATACCATGACCAAGATTCAGCATTGAGCAAGTCATTATCATGACCAAATGTCTCAAAATTCACCAAGTTGTAAAAATGCAAAACATGTGAAATCTCACCATTCATTCACTTCTGATCACTCTAAATTATCCCATGGCCATCCTTGAAGCCAACTGAACTCAGAGCAACCCTAAACCACCTTCTGCCATGGCTCATACTCAAGGAGACCAACTCTTGACTTTTTGGACAATTGCTCCATACCATTCCCATAGTGTTATGCAGTCTTTCTGACTCATTGCATTTGTTTATTCATACCTCAAGGATCACAAAAGACACAACACACAAGCCTGAAAACACACACAACATCAGAATCACAAAAACTTGCAACAACCTTCCCTTCATCGAATTTCATAACACAACCACTCAAACTTCAAATTTTCTTTACCATTCAACTCAACATCACCTAAGGAACAAATCCCAATCATTAGAATGGCCTGAAACACATCACACAAGAAACACGATTCTCACCTGTCATAATCGAATCACTCAAATCAAGCCATTTAAACTCCATTCAAACTTTCCAGAAGCATCAGAGGGATCATTGGATGCGTTTTGCACAAACGAAGAGGTCAGAAAGCTCCAGTTTGCAAAGCTTCAACTCAGGTAGCCATGAAGAACTTTTTTCCCATAACTCTTGTTTTAAGTTTCTAAATGATCCTACATGTTTCACTGATCATCGTGATATGTTTATTTTCGAAAATGGTTGAGAGATGAATGTGTATGCTTGTGCTGAAGTTTTTTCCGTTTTAATGTTCTTGTTCGATTCTTGTTATTGATGCGTGATAAATAAATTTTGGGGCTGGATTCTTCTTTAGGGGGATTAGATGATTCGTTCTGGAGGTTTTGGGGGCTTGGGGTGGCATTTTGAGTGAGCTCAGGTGAGAGACACGTCGGAGAAGACGACCAGAGTTCTTCTCCGGCCACCTGAGTTTAATTAGGGCTAATCCATAATTATTTCCCCAGATTTAATCTCCACCCATGGATCTGTTTTAATTAAGACGCGCACGGTCCTGATCGTTTCACTTAAACCCTAATCTAATTAATTATATAAATCATTTAATTAATTCAGATTTAAATAGAGACCATTAGATCATGCGCCAAATAGGATTTTGAACCCTAGCCGTCAGATTTTCATACCTTGAGTCACGTGGACTTTGCATCCTGGCCCTTGATCCCTGCAACTTTCAATCCTATCCACCTGTTTGCATTACTTTTATTTTTCCTTTTAATTATTTTTCATTTATTTTTTTGCATTTATTTAAAATAGTAAAAATGTTTACAAAAATCTCATTTTCTGCATTTTCATTTCAAATATTTTTCAAAACTCAAAAATAATTTTTATTTTATTTTTTGCATCCAAAAAGTATTTTTAAATTATTTAAATGTTATTTTTAATTAATTAAAGTATTTTAATTATTTAAAAATACATTTAAGTTTCTAAAAATCACAAAAAAAAAATCATGAACCATTCCAAAGCATTTAGAAACATTTTCAAACTCTTCACACAAATTTATTTTTAGGTTTATAGTTTACAAATTTTCTTTGAATTAAGGGTCTTTAAAATCACAATTTGGAACCCTAACTTTGAAAAATCATTCCTGCCTAACCAAGAAGAGTTTGAACTTGATTCTTTTTGCATTGTGTTACATATTGCATGTAGTTTATAGGTCATATTTCTCATGAATTTATCTTGCATTTTCAAATTGATTTGCATTTTTCCTTTTAAATCACCCAAGAACCCTAGAAAACTTAGGAAAATCATAACTTTTGATAGGTTAGGCTTCTGACCTTCTCCTTTGGGGTGTGACCTAATATGGGATTAGGGTTTGTTTGAGTTTTATTTCAAATTTTTATCATGTTGATTGCTTCTGTTTTGGTCATTTGCACCTCACATGTCCATAAAACCCAAATTTCTCATGTTCATTTGCATTCACATTGCATATTCACCATCACATGAACATTCCATGACATTTCAAGCATTCATATGTCATCTTAGAGCTCTTAAGACATGTTAGAACCTCGCTTGATCATTTCTTCATTCATTTGCCATGTTTTGCATTCATACCATTTCATAAACATCCATGTGTTTTCAAACTTTTAAGCATGCTTTCATGACATCTCATCTTTGTATGATCATTCATATGCACATTGTATGACATTTCATCATCTCATATGTCATTTGCCTTGCATAAACACTTCTGACTTTGGTCAGTGCATCTCATTTCACTTCATTTCCTTTTACTTTATACCTTATGCATCCATACTAACTTTTCTGGAACTTTTGGTAAGTTATTTTGGGAGGTGGATTTGCCTTCACCTCTCAATTATTCTTATTTATTTCATATGCATTTAAACTTTTCTTTGAAGTCAATTTGATTCACTTATGTTCCACATCTCTCACTTTCTTCCTTTAAGTTACTTATCTTCTTAGGAAGTAAGTAACTTATTCTTCTGCTTCCTCCTCCTTTCATCTGCTTCTTCCATTGGTGGCTTCCTTGAAGATGTTTCTCTAAGCCTTACAAACCATAGGATATTCAAGAATGATAATAATTAGGGTTTTAATTAGTTCCCCTTAGCTTTTTTGCCTTTGAGTCTCCTTGAGTCTCTCTTCTCATCTCAATAATCAGAGACTAAACTCTTAAAGTTTTAGGAGTTTGGAATTAGGGTTATGCCTACATCCTTCTCTTAGGATGGAGTGTATAACTTTAATCCTAAGTGTTAAACCTCTAATTTGTTTAAACCTCTCAATCAAATCACTTAATAATCATCAAGACTTTATCTTGTAACTTGGGCCTTACATTAGGGTTCTAATTCTTCCTTATGGTTAAGAAGGACTAACCCTAGTGTTTAATGGACAAGTCCTCCTCAAGATGTCTTATAAACCATAAAATCCACTTCTTAATCTCATCCCTTAATTAAAATCCATTTAACAAAGGCTTGTTATATAATGAATTTAGTCCCTAACCATGGATTAAGTTGAGGTATCTTCCTCAACTTAAATGTTCTCATCTATTATCCTTCTATTAGGATGGTGTAATGAGTTCATTAATCTGTGATTAGAGATTAAACTCATTACTTAACACTAAACAAAAACCCAAAAAAATCTAAATAATCACAATTAGGTTAATGATATTAACCCTACATCATCATGGTAATTAAGTTGATATGTTTATCTCATACTTAAGTAGGCTCATTATCCCTAATCAGGGAGGATATAATAAGTTTACAAGCCCTTAATTATGGCTTAAGCTCATTAACTTATGCAAAACACCAAAAACAATAACAAAACTAAAAACATCAAAAAACAACCAATAATTGTCTCCTCTGGGATTCTTTTCTCATCACACTCATTCACAAACGAGAACTCGCTTCTTGCGTCTAATGCAAGACAGTTAACACTCGAGCCAGACGAGTCATACACTTGAGCATAGACAAGTAAGCAGTTCACAGTCAATTCATTTTTAGTCTCTTTGAGTCAAACTACGATGTTATGACTTCCTCATTGCACGAGAGGAAACGTAGGCATAACTTAACAGTTATCGAACAAAAGTCTCTTTGCCATCCCCCTTTTTCAGCATTCTTTTCAAAGCCTCAGTTCCTGAGCAGTTCACCCTTTTTTGCACTGACACTTGTATATTTCTTTTCTAGCTTTTGCACACAGAGAGCACATACACTTACCCCTTTAAGCACAATCTTTTAAGCGTGGATCCCGTCGAGTACGAAGGACAATCTGGGAGCTAATACCTTCCCAAGTTGTAACCAACCCCCTTTCTCAGTTTCTCTGGTTCGCAACCGTCTTATCCATCTCTTTCTAGGTTTATGCAGCATTACCTTTCCTTCAGGATAAAAAGGCCTAGTTGGCGACTCTATTCAGTTCATTCCTTTTTCTCCTTTCGCCGACTATTCGCGCTTGTACTGGGATGAAAATCTTCGAGAGTGATAGCTTGGCGACTCTGCTGGGGAAAGTTTTACCTTTCAACCAGGGCTTCTGGTTCTTTTTGTGGGTTTCTCCTAGCGCTTGTTTGATTTGTGTTTATTGGGGGGTTATGTGCTACTTGTACTTGTTGATTATTGCTTTATTTATTGCTTTTTGTACAGTTTTATTTATTGCTTTCATTTACTGTTTATATGCATTTCATACTGTTATCATCATATCATGTGTGCTGGATCTTCTGTTTGTTTTTATGGGAGCGATATTAAGTGAGTAAGGTTCCATACCGGGAGCCTGAGTGACACACAAGATAGAGTGGCTTCATATTCTTTCCCATTCCATTTCAGTCTAGTGCGGGAATATGAAACACGGTTCAGACATGGGTTTCTTCTTGAGAGCTCTGTGCTACGGATTTCCTGTAGTATTAGGGCTATCTGGGAAGCCTGCTATGTCTGGATGACCTTTTTATGACCTTCAGCATCTGAGGTGAATTAGAGGAGGATCCTTTATGATTATTGTAAACATTGTACCTCCGGGTTAGAAGTGCTTACACTTCTCATAACTGATCCAAGTCTGAGGATCCTTGTTCTAGAACAATACATGTGAGGGGGTTGGGATGTTTGCAGGTTTGCAAGAACCCTTGGCCTCTGTCATACCCCAAATTTGTCCTACTATTTTATTTTGTTTTACTGTCATTTCGAAAAATCCAAAGATATGTCACATTTTTATTTCCGTTTAACTATATTCTAAAAAGTCAAAAAAAAAAACTTTTGTTATGTTTATATTAGTTTTATTTAAATTTATCTCTTTATTTCAAAAATATATAAAAAAAAAGATAGTTTTTTAGTTTATTCAAAAAAATATTAAAATAAATACTTGTTAGTTTCTATTTAAATTCATATGTCCTTATCCCTTTTATTTTATAGTTTAGAAAAAATTATTATTTACCAAAAATAAAAAAATCCCATTGTTCTTATTATTATTCGTTTCTTTTATCATTTGTTTTATTTTACTTTCACTTTTTTTTCCTTTTTTAATATTACTATTATTTTTATCATTATGATGATTTTATTTTATTATTATTATCACTTTTATTATTACTATGTTTCTATTTCATTATCTATTTATTATTATTACTTTTATTATTATTAATAAACTTTTTTATTTATTTATTTCTATTATTATTATCTTGTTTTTGTTATTATTTTACAGGCATTTCACGGTTCACTCATATTATTACTTTTGTTTTTTATTACAATGTTATATTTTATCCCTTTGGTCCCACCTATCTGTTTCAAGGAATCACCTCCAAAACAGAATATCACCGCAACCCACTCAAAAAATCATGTACGATTATTCTTTCCACTAACGCACATAACTGGCCACGATTCTTAAAAAAAACAAAACGCAGCAATATCACTCTCATTAATCCTCCTAGATCTTCCTATAGATAAGCCTCTTTTATTTCACAAAAAAGGGAAACCAACTCTGATATCCTCTCTGCTTTTATCCATAGAAACCTCTCTACAAAACCATATATCATGACCTTCTTTTGAAATTCTTATTCACCATAAACCAAAGAACCATAGCCATTGGTTTTTGTTTTCAAAACCCACAAAATCTGAAAAGAAGATGAGATGAAACCGATGAAAACTGGGTGGAAAACCATTGTTCCGCCGCTGACACAGACAAAATTGATCTCAAGCCGAAACAAACCATCACTACCATAAAATGGTGAAACTCGTTGGACACAAACATACCCCGAATCAGAATCGAAACCAAACCGCGAAATCAATTTGTGCCTCCCATCATCACCGCCGAACGGGATCTGAGATAAGCTTCCATCACCACCACAAAACACTTCGCAAAACCATCATCACCCTAACGAGCTCCGGCCAAAATTCCAACACCTCAGCCGCCGTCAAACCCTTCGCCGCTACCTCAACAGAACCGTGAACCCCACACCATTTTTAAAGACACACTGGAAACCGCCAATACAAGGCCGCTAGAATCTGAGAGTAATGTTTTGAAAAGAAATACAAAAATCATCCTTGACCGCCTGAACAATCGCAACAAAGCAAAGAGAGGCGCGATTCAGAACAAGGAAAAAGCATCGCAAATGATTGAGAGGTTGAGCGAGGAAGCTTGCGGCTGAAGAGGTAGGGGATTGGATCGATTTCTATATGATCGGTTAAAGCATTTTTATAAAAAAAGGCTGATGTATTTTTTATATATATCTAAACTTGTTTTTTTATGTTGCCACAAATGGGCCGGACTCATTCCATGGACATTTTACTTACCCTCACACACGGTTTTCACACTGCACCCCTCTGTTTATAATTAAAATTTGTTTTTTATTATTCCTATTTTTTTTAAGTGAGTGTTAAGATTATTAATATGTTTTGGTGCATAGTAATCTCTATATTCATCTTGTCCATTATTTAGATATTGTTTTTTTTTGGGCCAATGATATAATAAAAGGCCGATTTTTCGCCCGATTTTAATCGGTGATATTCGGTCAATATAAGGCCCTCCTTGTAATTATTTTTTTATTATTTTATTATTTCGACAAACAAACTTGTAAATTAATTCAATTTATTTTATTTATTCCTGATATTATTTGATTTATTTATTATCTATATTCATTATTTTATTTTTAATTCTAGCGATTCAATTTATTTAATTTATTTATTTTCGCATTTAAAAAATTACGTTTCGACTCCTTATAGAATGATTTCGATTTTGAATCGATTCTAAGGCAGTTCACGGACAAAATTTCGTCGCGTCCCAAAAAGGTCCAACGCCTTCGAATAGTTGCGCTCGATTAAAAGGTCCAACGCCTTCGAATAGTTGTGTCCCGATCAAACAGGCTGAACGCCTTCGAATAGTTCAAAAACACTGCACACACGCTTCCTCTTGGGCAAACTACAACGAGACCTCTTTATTTCTCGCAATCCCCTGTATTTATTTTGTATCCCTCTCCCATTACTTTGTACGTATTTTATTTTCCGTATTTTATTTAATTCTGAATCCATGGTCCAACGCCAAGCGATTGCACTTGCATACTTGCACTTTATTTTCCAGTTATCTTTTTCCGTTTATTAGGATCCACTCCTCCTTGCGAGCCGAGCGCTTCGTGCCTCGCTAACAAACCACAAAAATAAACTCCATTTGCATTTACCCTCTAACCTCAAAAAACCAAAACGTTTCGATTAGATCCAAACCCTTGATCCAACGTCAGGCGGTCTTAGGAAATAAAACACTTTAATAAATACGAGAAGATTTGTATGCCACGAGCCTTAAGCAGTAGAAAGGAGGATAACGAGCTCTCGTTACTCGCTCCGATTATTTTCGACGCAAGACGCTCGTCTTGTTGGGCGAGATAAACTATCCATAGTCTTTAGTGCAATTCAACTCCTAAACCCTTTCATCGACGAAAGGTAATAAAATCAAACAACCATTACCCTTAGTAGGCCGAACTACGAGGCTCTGACTTTCCCATTGCACACGGGAGTACGTAGGCACGAGTATCTCAATCCTTGCCGAGCACCTAGGATCAATCTAACTTATAATTCAACTCATTTCCCTCTAGCAAGCAATTCGTTTAAGCATAGACATCCTTTCTCGCACGATAACTTAGATGGTTCCCATCGAGTACGATGGATGTAGGGGGTGCTAATACCTTCCCCCTGCATAACCGACTCCCGAACCCAGGCAATGGTTCCGTTGACCTTTGTCCTCATCCTTCTCCTCCCGGGTTGTATCTATATCTCCCCTTTCCCTCCTCGGGAATAAATAGAATTAGGTGGCGACTCTTCAGTCCGTCCGGCGCGCGGCTCCGTCCATTCGGATCGCGTGAGGTCGTATTTTTCGGGGTACGACAGCTGGAGACTCTGCTGGGGAGTGGTTCACCCTTATGCGATTCAAGCCTAGTCTAGGTTTTTGCGCTTGTTTGAATGTTTGCTTTTATGCCTTGCTTGTTTACTTTTATCGCTTTCTTTATCGCATTCCATTTTATATATCTTGTGGCTCCTTGGTACTATAATTTGGTTCGATACTTTGCAAAAGAAACTTGAGGGAAAAGCTCTATACCCGGGCTTACGAGTATAAACATAAGTTACCGAGGTCGTGTAGTATGGGCTCCCGAGATAACCACTCTCGTGGGTTGTCGATACGAAAACCTCACTTGGAGTAGATTCTGATGAGAATACTGACAACCGTCAAGTCCTTGACGTGTGTGCTCATTTTCTTTCATTAGGGTCATTAACTCTGAGGACCTTTAGAACCTTTTGGTTAAAACATCGGTTGATGGTTGCGTAGTATTGGGCACCAGGGTTCGCCCTCGCGTGGATCGATACGAAAACCTCACTTGGAATAGACTTACTCAATGGAGTTGATTGACTGTCAAAGAATGTATGAAATTGACACGTGCATCAAACATTTGAGAAAGTTCCATAATTCCAGGACTTTGTTTTAAACCTTGTGTCGATGATCACGTAGTATAGGCTCCCGAGAAGATTTTCTCTCGTGGGTGTCGATACGAAGATCTCACCCAAAATAGATTCATATGGCGGAGTCAATCAACCGTCATGCTTATGGCGTGTGTGATGAACATCCATATGAGTTGATAAATTTGGGATTCCTAAAACTTTAGAGTCTACCCAGTGAGTTCCTGATCAGAGTATCCTCCATCTGTACCTTGGACTCGTGAGACCTTGTTCTTGTGATCTTGGATTCTGACGTTGCATATCATTTCATTTGCATTATTTATTCATTTTGCATTTCATTCCAAAGCCAAAAACTCATTTCATGTTCCTCCATCTTCAGTAAATCAAGTTGGTTTCCCAACGCCCGTATCGAGCTAGACGACCGTATCTAATTAGAGCCAACACTAGAAGACTGATGGACGTGATTCAAGAAGAGCAAGCTTCCATGAGGGAGGAGATTGACTCGGTCAAGAGCAAGATTGACCAAATTTATGAAACTTTGCAAGCTTTGGCAAGAATGGAAGAACGTCGCGAAGCTGTTGCCGTAATGAACAATGCTCAAGTTCAAGGATCTACCTCGCGCGCAATGCCTTCAGTTCCCGTTCCAAATCCTTTGGTCTATGGTTTGCCTCCAGGCTTTACTCCTGCTGTTGAAGAGGTCACTTCCCAACCAATAACTTCTTCTGGCGTTACTGTTGGTGCTATTCCTCAAGCTCAACCTATTCCAAATCAAGTCCAGTTTCCTCAAACTGAAGAGAACCATCAAGTTGAGTATGAGATGCATACTGCTGTTCCAATCACCAATCCTCAGGCTGCTCAAGAGTCTGAAGCCATGAAGATGTGCCGCGAGTTAGCTGAAAAACTCCGAATCATGGAAGGACACAACTCAACTTCTCTGAGTGCCTCAGACATGTGCTTAGTTCCAGATGTTGTGATCCCTACTAAGTTCGAACTGCCAGAATTCGAGAAGTACAAAGGCCTCAGCTGTCCTGAGCTTCATTTGAGGATGTACTGCAGGAAAATGGCCGCTCATGCCAAAGATGATAAGCTTATGATCCATTGCTTCCAAGACAGCCTGTCTGGAGCGTCTCTAGAATGGTACATGCAGCTCGAACGCAACAATGTTCGTACTTGGCTTGATCTATCTGATGCATTCAAAAAGAAGTACAAGTACAACACTGACCTTGCTCCTAACCGTACTCAACTTTAGAGTATGTCTCAAAAGGAGAGCGAATCCATTAAGGAGTACGCCCAACGCTGGAGAGAGCTAGCCGCCAGAGTGCATCCTCCATTGGTTGACCGTGAACTGATCGATATCTTCATGGGTACCTTACAGGGGCAATACTACGAGAAGCTGATCAGCAGCGTATCTTCTTGATTTTCAGACATGGTGATGGTAGGAGAAAGAATCGAAGAAGGCCTGAAGAGTGGAAAGATCCAAGGAGGCTCTAGCAGCCAAAACAATGCCAAGAAACCTTTCAACGGGTACAAGAAGGGTGAAACAAATGCCGTTTCTGCTGCAAGTGGGAATTTTCAACAGAGTGCACCTGCACCAGTTCCCTACTATCAATATCCCTATGTTGTTGCTGCACAATATGCTCCTATGCCATATCAGCCATTTCCTCCAATGCCTTATCAGCAGGCCTTTCAAGCTCTATTTCCGCCTCAGATGGCTCATCAACCACGTCCACCTCCAATGGTTGCAGCTACGCAATATGCACCTGGACCATACCAGCAACCAGCTTATCCACCATGGCCTGGTCAACAACAACAACGCGCTCCTCAACAGCGTCCACCATATCAACCAAGAGGATATGATATGCACATTGATCCCCTGCCTATGACATACACCGAAATTTTTAAACAGCTAACGGCAAAAGGACCTCTCACTTTGAGAGATATGCCACCTCATACTGGTAATGCCCGGAACTATGATGCCAATGCTCGCTGTGAGTATCACAAAGGCGCTCTAGGTCACACAATCAAGAACTGCCATGCCTTCAAGCACTTGATTCAGGATATGATCAACTCTAAGGACCTCACTCTCACTCCGAGAAATCCAAATGTCCAGAACGATCCAATGCCGTCACATGGTTCCAACAAGTGAAGACGTGTGAAGGGTTTGTTGAGGACCAAGCTGAGTAGTCTCCAACTTTGAAGCATTCAATCAAGAGAAGTTCAATTCCTCAAATCAAGGCAGCCAACGCCATTTATCATTTCTGCATTCCTGTTATTTTGTACTATTTGTTTAAGTACTATTTGCTCTGAACATTGTTATTTGTATTTGGTTTTGTTAATGTTATGTTTATGCATGTTTTGAATCAGTTTATTCGCATTCGCTCATCATTTATCATTTATCGCAAAAATCACAAAAATATATTTCCCTCACTTCACTTTAGCAAATATTTGAGGGAGGATGATGAAAACGAAATACCCATAACTGTTGCGGTATGCTTTCGGATAAAACCTCGTCGATGATGTACAGGCATTCTTTCAAATCCCCAAACACGGGAGATATAAGGAGTTAATCCCTAGTCAACCACTTCGAGCCTAGAAGTAGGAGTTTCTTTCGGATACAAACCCTTACATTTAACCCGGGGCAGGGTAGTTTGTTCAGTTAACCTGATTATACCTTCGAATTGCAAGATGAGACATCCCGTCAGAGGACCATCAACAAATGACTTGGCAGTCACAACATTCAAACAAAAAAGAAAAGAAAAATAAAAAACAGCTAAGTTAAACACCCTGAAGGGAAACTTAGCCCGAAAAAAGAAATCAAAAGAGGAACTCAATCTTCAGCAAAAAAACAAAGCAAATATCAGTGACCACCAAATCAAGAATCAAAGGGTCACCAGCAAAAAAGATGATTGTCGTTTTCAAGCAAACTCTAAAAGCTTCGTCTTCACTCTTGCAAAGTCAAAACAAATGCATATGTAGAGTTAACTGAACGTAGGACTGGAGAAAATTACGAAGAAAGGGTGGGTAAAAATCAAACTTTCAGCCTTATATCCTTTGTTTCTCGAACCATCAACCAGACCACGTTACAACCCTCGAAAGACCTAATTGAGGCAGGGTTCATTCTGAAAGCACGCTACCAGCAAGGTTGCGTAAATTGACTCCCATATATTTGCTAATCTTCCATATCGATTGCACATTATTCTTGTTGCATCTTTTCATACACTTTCTAAATCAGCACCTCGTTTGGACTAACGGGCCATTCGTCACACTATCACGACATTCAAGTAAATTGACTTTTTCAAAACTTACATGAATTTTACATTAACATTACCATTTGTGTATGAACAATTTAATTGCCATTCAGTGCTTGACATCGGTACAATCCTAACAAGGGGCAACCAAAAGAAAATTTGAGCTTCATTGGTGCCAACATGAATCAAGACTACCTCAAGAGTTCAATCAGGGATAAAGCATCTTCAACAGCCCAATCAGGGGCATTTTATTTCAAAGTCCGTTAATCAGGGGCAATTTATCTTCAGAAAGCTCAGTCAGGGGCAAGATCGCCTTAAAAGGCTCAATCAGGGGCAGGTTGTGCCATGGCCATTGTCAAAGCTTCCCCACCCGATTTATTTCAAATACCCTGCTGGCAGGGGCAAGCAAACAGGAATCAAACCTTCCTCTCTCTACTGCCCAGCTAAACAAGAAGATTTTGCGGGACCTTTGCAATCACTCAAATCAAAACCAGTCTTCTTGTGTCAATTAGGTCGCTTCGCTCATCAGCAAGTGATCGAACTTGGAGCATACATATTCGTCTTCTGGCCATACATCGTCGAAGATCGAGTGTTGGGGAATCAGTCCCTCCACCCACCCCAAAGTCCAATCATTATTGGCAACTACCAAACCAAAAGCCCACCAAGCTGGCACTTTTCAATCGCTCATATGCATCATTATGCATCATCAATGTCATAAGCATCATTTACATCAATCATTTACAACATGTGCATCGTATGCATACCTAAATAAATCAGATCTTTTATTTTCCCCAACATTTTTAACTTATATCTCAGTGCATAAACATTTGCATCGTATCTCCATCGTTATGGAATACCATTTCAAAACAATCAAGCATGCGTGCATAATTCAGGATCCAGGATCAATGCAAGTTTCCAGTCCTTTCCCCAGCGGAAGTCAGAATCATATCAAACGAAGATTCCAGGCTTCTCCTCGGTGGATTCAATGGCTGTATTTAAATTTCATTTCGCCTTATCATCCTCTGGTGATAAGATATATTTTTTTTTAATTTTGCGCCTATCATCCTATGTTGATAGTGATCCTTTATTTTTTCTATCTTGCGCCTATCATCCTCTGTTGATAGTGATTCTTTATTTTTCTGTCTTTCGCCTTATCTTCCTCTGTTGATAAGTGATTTTATTTTTTCTGTCTTTCGCCTATCATCCTCTGTTGATAGTGATTCTTTATTTTTCTGTCATTCGCCTTATCATCCCCTGGTGATAGGCGATCTTTATTTTTCTGTTATTCGCCTATCATCCTCCGTTGATAGTGATTCTTTATTTTTCTGTCTTTCGCCTATCATCCTCAGTTGATAGTGATTCTTTACTTTTCTGTCTTTCGCCTTGTCATCCTATATTGATAAGTGACTTTATTTTTCAATTATTTGCCTTATCATCCTCTGGTGATAAGTGATTTATTTTGTTAATATGTTTCTTGTTGTGTCACCCGTTATTTTTCCAGTTTATTTCGTTTGCTACTTTCGCAATTTCTTTCCGGACAAATTTGGAGTCTGTTAATATCAAATTATCTTATACCTTGAAATATTGAACGCGAGCCAGTTCATCTTACTCGGTCTAAGCCAATTCGATAGGGGCATCTGTCATACCCCAAATTTGTCCTACTATTTTATTTTGTTTTACTGTCATTTCGAAAAATCCAAAGATATGTCACATTTTTATTTCCGTTTAACTATATTCTAAAAAGTCAAAAAAAAACTATTGTTATGTTTATATTAGTTTTATTTAAATTTATCTCTTTATTTCAAAAATATATAAAAAAAAAGATAGTTTTTTAGTTTATTCAAAAAAATATTAAAATAAATACTTGTTAGTTTCTACTTATATTCATATGTCCTTATCCCTTTTATTTTATAGTTTAGAAAAAATTATTATTTACCAAAAATAAAAAAATCTCATTGTTCTTATTATTATTCATTTCTTTTATCATTTGTTTTATTTTACTTTCACTTTTTTTTTCCTTTTTTAATATTATTATTATTTTTATCATTATTATGATTTTATTTTATTATTATTATCACTTTTATTATTACTATGTTTCTATTTCATTATCTATTTATTATTATTACTTTTATTATTATTGTAAACACCCCAAATTTGCCCTCACCCTTTCACACCATGGCTTGTGATCACTTCATATGCATAAACACAATCATATCATCTCATATCTCATTTTTTGATCCACTGCATAGTTTCTAAATCACCTGCATCTAGGGCTTGTGATTTGAGCAATCCCAAAGCCTCTTGAGCCACTTCAAAGGCAACCAATCACTTCAAAGGGGTCCACATGTGTTCTTATATCATGTTCCATCCTCTCAAAGCCAAGATTTCAAAAGAATCACAAGAATTGAGGTTTGCATGGAAGCAGAGCCAGGCTAGACTGCAGTTGACCTAAAATTAGGGTTTTGGTTTCAGAGGCCATAACTCCAAATTTTTTGGTCATTTTTGTTTCCATTGGTCTCTATATGGTATAGGGGGTATGCATATCAAGTTTCATGAATAAATTCCATGGGGAAGTCATCTGATCAAGGGTTGACTTTCTAGACAAGTCAGTGTAAAATCAGGGCATCTGAGGCCCCCAATGACCCAATCAAGGGGTGATCCTCATCATTTTGAGTGTATATGGTCTTTATTTGATCATGGAAGAAGATTGAAGTTCACAAAATTCAAGAATTTGGAGATTTTGCAAATGTTGACTTTTTGGGTATAGTTGACTTTTCAAGAATGTTTCATTTTAGGTCATTTTTCAAGCCTTGATTCTTGATCCAAAAATGCTTCAAATGGAAGAACTTTGGTCATGAAAGTTGTAGAATACATCTTTCCCTTTTCAAAAAGTACAAGAACATGATCAAATTCTTCTTAGATCAAAAGTTATGGTGTGACAAAGTTGGCAAAAATCATTGATTTTCAAGATATGCCTCAAATGTGAATTTTGCAAAATCATGAACCAAGGCTGTTTGTAACCTCTAGTTGACATCAAACCATGACACAAACATCCCATGAGCTCTAAAAGTCAGGATTGAACCAAGAATTCTCATGTTTCATGGCTTGTGGAATGAGAAAGTCACATGTGAACCAAAGTTGCACCAACTTGCAAAACTCATGATCATTCTTTCTACCACTTGCCACATTGGATGCTGAGCTTTGCTAGCCCTTCCCCTCACCCTTGCTGCGCCAGCCCCATGCTTGTACTAGCCTAGAACCAAGCCATACCTCTCTTACACAAAGAGTGGACTTTTGGCAAAAGTGAACTTACCAATCAATAAAGGCCATGTCAAATCATCTGACCTATAGGATTATTTTATACTATCCTTTAGCAAGCCAAACACATCAAGAAGCAAGGCTGAAACACTCCCTAGGATCACATACTCAAACTCACTCCATTTTGCAAAACTCTTCGAAACTCTCTTCCCAGCTCACAAACACTCAAGCAAACTTCACACATCAACTCACCATGCCACATTGAGTAGAAACCAGCAAAGAACCAGGCCTGAAACAAACCATAACATCACTTCACCATTTTCACCCCAAGCTGCAGTTTCCTTCGAAACACCTTCCATAGCTCACAAACATCCAGGCAAACTTCACAAACCTTCTCCACTCATCATCTAGACCACAAACAACCCTTCACCCTTGCCAGAAACAGTCTGAATCATCATTGCCATTTTCAACTGAGCTTGAGCAGAAGCTGTTCAAACTCTTCATCCAGCCAACATAAACTTCTCCAAAGCATTAAAGCATCATCAAGAGGTCAAGTGGAGTGGATTACACTAAGAGGGAAGGTCAGAAAGCAGCTGGAGTGAAAGCTTCGAATCTCAGGTAGCTCAAGAACTTTTTTTCCAGAAATGGATTTTTAAGTTCTAAACTTGTTCTATATGTCTTCCTGATCATGAATATGCTTTTAGTTTCGAAAATGGTGATGAAATGAGAATTTAATTGCTCTCTGAAACCTTTTTGCCCTAACTCTTGTTTGCTTCGATTCAGCCATTCCAGGAAGAATAAATTTGTTTTGATTGGGGGTTTTGGTTCGTGAGTGAGTGGGAATCATTTCCATGCTTTTAGATTTCATTTTAGTGAGCTAGGGTGAGATTTGGCATTTCTCAGGGAAGGTGCTGGCCGGAGAAGATGACCGGAAGTCTTCTCCGGCAGCCTGAAAGTCATTAGCCATTTAATTAGGGTTAGGGCAAACTTCAAATGTGGACCCTTGGATCTGGCTTCCCGCGCGCGTGTGTGTGGCCTGGATCATGTCATTAGTTCTTAATTAGGATTAATTTATTTAATTAATTGAAATTAAGAGGTTTGAATCTCAGCCTTTGATCTGCGCGCACAGTCAACAAGGCTTTCCCCAGTCTCAATCTCAACCCTCCATTCTGATTACTTTCCTTTTATTTTAATTTATTTTCATTTCTTTTCCATTTAACTTGCATATTTAATTTAAAATAGTAAAAAATGTTTAAAAATTATGAAACTTTTTCTCATGAGTTTTATTAATTTTTAAGACACAAAAATATTTTCATTTTTTATTTTTATCATTAAAAAAGTATTTTTAAATATTTAAAGGATTATTTTTAATTGATTAATGGAAATTAATTTATTAAAAATACTTTTAAGTATCTAAAAATCACCAAAAAATTCATGAAATGTTCTAAGACATTTAGAAACATTGACCAACCTTCAAACCAAATTTCTTTTTTGATCTTGATGCATTTTGAGAATTTTTCATTGAATTAAAATCATTTTTGTGCATTATTTTGATCCTAAGTTCAAAAAATCATTTATGCCTACTCATGAAGAGTTGGACATTGATTCTTCTTGCATTGCATTGTGTTTAGCATGTAGTTTTTGAGATAAAATGGCCATGATTTGATCTTGCATTTTCCATTTGTTTGGTATTTCTTTTGTTTGGAAACCCTAAAAACCCTAGAAACTTGTAAAAATCATAACTTGAAAGTGGTTAAGAGTTGAGACCTCTCCTTTGGGCAGTGGTTTAATATGAGATTAGGGGTCCTTTGTGTGGCATTTTCCATTTTTTATCTTAGGGTTTGCTCCTGTTTTTGACTTTTGTTTGATGTTTGGTTCATAAACCCTAATTTTGGGCTTCCATGAGCATCCATCTTGCATTCTCTTGCATAGCATGACTTACCATGACATTTCAAGCATCCATTTGATTCATTTGACATCATAAGACATATTGAAATCATGTTTGATCATTGCATCATGTATTTGCCATGTTGTATGCCATGTGCACTTCATAACTTTTCATGTATGTCCATGCTTCCTAGCTTGCTCCATTTGCATTCATGAACTTGTATGATCATTTCCATGTGCTGCCTCATGTTTGTAGCATCTCATAGCATCATTAGCATCATGTAAATGTTTCTGGTTTTGTTTCCCATCATGTCATCTCATCCCATTTTGCATTGCATTGCATTTTTCTTCTAACCTTTCAGGTGGTAAGTAACTTTGAGAAGTGAATTTGCCTTCACTTCTCATAACTTTTTCTTTTCATCTCTTGCATCCATGCTGCATTCTTATATGTGTTTGAGTTTGAGCTTTCTCATTCTCCTTCTCCCCACTTTCTTTCTTCAAGTGACTTGACTTCTTAAATGAAGCAAGTTGCTTTGCTTCTCTTGATCCTTTCATCTGCTTCCTGATGGTTCCTTTGAAGACTTCCCTTGAAAACCTCACAAACCTTAGGAACAACCAAGCATGACAATGATTAGGGTTTTGATTAGTCTCCCCTCTTAGTTTTACCTTTGTGTCTCTTCTGAGTCTTCTCTTCTCATCTCATAATAAGGGACTAAACCCTAAAGGCTTTAAGGCTTTGTGACTAAGCTTATGCCTGCATCCTTCTATTAGGATGGAGTGTATAACTTTAATCCTAAGTGTTAAACCCTTAATGTGTTTAAATCTTTTAATCAATCCACTTAATAATCATCAAGACATCAAACTTGTAACTTGGGCCTTGCATTAGGGTTCTAATTCTTCCTTAATTGGTTAAGAAGGACTAACCCTAGTGTTAATGGACAAGTCCCCCTCAAGTTGTCTTACAAATCATAAAACTCACTTCATCATCATATCATTAAATAAAATCCACTTAATCAAAGGTTTGTTTTGTCATGAGTTTAATCCCTAATCATGGATTAAGTTGAGGAGCTTTCCTCAGTTTAAACATTCTCATCTATTATCCTTCTATTAGGATGGTGTAATGAGTCTGTTTAATCCTTGATTATGGCTTAACCTCATTACTTAACACTAAACAAAAACAACAAAAACATCTAATTAATCACAAGTAGGTTAATGATCTTAATCCTACACCAAAGGTGTTTAAGTGTGAGAAGCTGACTTCACACTTAAGGTATTCTCATTACCCCTAATCAGAGGGAAGATGTGATGAGTTTACTAAATCCATTGGTTTAGACTTAAGCTCATTAACTTATGACAAGATCCAAAAACAATAAAAGACTGAAAACACAAAAACAAACAATAATCGTTTCCTCCGGGATTCTTTTCTCATCTCATCCACTCACAAACGAGAACTTGCTTCTTCCGTCTAATGCAAGACAGTTTGCACCTGAGCTAGACAGGTCATACACTTGAGCATAGACAAGTAAGCAGTTCATCAGTCAATTCATTCTTTCAGTCTCTTTGGGTCGAACTACGGCGTTCTGACTTCCTCATTGCACGAGAGGATACGTAGGCATAACTTAACAGTTATCGAACAAAAGTCTCTGTATATTCCCCCTCTTTCTAGCCTCATTCTTTTAGCCTCATGATCTTGAGCATCCTATTCCTGTTCTTACACTGACACTGTACATGCTGCACATCACATTTCTTTTACACTGACACCTGTACATTCTTTTCCAGCTATTTTACACACAAATTGCACTGACACTACCCCTTTAAACACAAATCTTTTAAGCGTGGATCCCGTCGAGTACGGCGGACAATCTGGGTGCTAATACCTTCCCAGGTTGTAACCAACCCCTTTCTCAGTCTCTCTGGTTCGCAACCGTCTTATCCGTATCTTTCTAGGTCTATGCAGCATTGCCTTTCCTCTGGGATAAAAATGCCTAGCTGGCGACTCTATTCATCTCCAGTGAGTTCACGGCTGTGTGTTCTCATTGTCCCTCTCGCCGACCGTTCGCGTCTGTACCTTTATTTGGGCCTGGTCCCATTTATCGGGAGCGACAGCTTGGCGACTCTGCTGGGGATGCTTATACTGCAACCAGGGCTTCTGGTTCTTTTTGTGGGTTCCTCCTAGCGCTTGATTGAGTTGTGTTTACTGGGGTGTTATGTGCTTATTTGTGCTTGTATATTTGTACCTATTTTGCTTTATGTACAGTTTGCTTTACTGCTTTCTTTATTGCTTTTGCATTATATCATATTGTCATACTGTGCTGCTGGCTGGATCTGTTGTTTGTTTTGGTGGGTGGGTGTTCCATTGAGAGTTAAGGTCCTATACCTGGGACCTGAGTGACACCTAGGCTAGAGTGAATCATATTCTTTCCCATTCCATCTCGGTCTGGTGCGGGAATATGAAACACGGTTCAGATATGGGTTTCTTCTTGAGAACTCTGTGTTGCAGATTTCCTGCAATGCTAGGGCTATCTGGGAAGCCTGCTAAGTCTGGATGACCTTTTAGTATTGACCTTCAGAAACTGAGGAGAATTAGAGGAGGATTTTTTATGGTTATTGTAAACACTGTACCTCCGGGTTAGAAGTGTTTACACTTCTCATAACTGATCCAAGTCTGAGGATCCTTGTTCCAGAACACCACCTGTGAGGGGTTTACAGGTTTGCAGGTACCTTGACCTCAGAATACCCTGTTACTTTGTTTAAGAGTACTCCATTTTGGGACAGTTCTTGTGATTCTAAAACCCTGGACATGTGGCTCTTTATTTGAGTCCCCCACCTTGGTTACTGGATTTATAGACCTCCATCTGGTATTCTTGAATATGTCTTGGACTTATATCAGAGCTTTTGATCAGATCCAGCTCAGTCACAGACCCTTTGCATATCATGTGCATACATAAACATTGCATCATATTGACATTTGCTTATTTGTGTTTCAGGGTATCCATCTTCACTTTTGGCTAGTTTTGACCCCATCTTCAGTATTGACCTATCTTCATCAGCACCTGCTTCAGTTTAGCTATCTGCTTCAGCTATCACCTGCACCAGCCAATCAGTGGCCCCTTCTTCAGTATTATCATCAGCACCTATCTCTATTCAGTCTTCAGCATCATGGCCCCTAAAAAGAGCAATATCACCTATCACTTCTTCCAGCCAGAGTTATCAGACATCAGGAGGATTCAAACCCTGATCACTCCAGATCACATACCATTGTTCAGGGAACATTATGGGGATATACTTGATATGGTTATGGATCTGGACCCTTCACAGAGAAGCCTGATCCACACTTGCATTCAGTTCTATGATCCCCCACTGAGATGCTTCACTTTTCAGGACTTTCAGCTGGGCCCCCTATTGGAAGAGTACTCCTCATTGGTTGGTATGCCTATCAGGGGTGGAATTCCTTTCAACCCTGAGATGGTCTTTCCTGGTAATGGGGAAGTAGCAAAGGCTTTGCATTTGGAACCTGTCCTGATTGAGCAGCATATGACTTCTAAAGCTGGGATCCCTGGTTTCCATCTGGATTTCTTGATCTCTCAAGCTACCCTGAAAGCTTCTTTAGGAGAGTGGAAAGCTGTTTGTGCATTATTGGCCTTGAGTATATATGGGATTGTATTGTTTGCAGATGAGCCTCGATTCATTAGCAAGAATGCAATCCATCTTTTCATCCTGAAGAACCCAGCACCCACTTTATTGGGGGATCTTTACTATTCAGTGCATCAGAGGAATGAAAAGCAGAGGGGAAGGTTAGTGAGGTGTTGTGCTCCATTGTTCCACACTTGGCTTCTCAGGCATCTACCCAGGACAGATGCATTTCTAAATCCTCATCAGCAGAGCAACTGGGCTAAGAGACTCACTGCTCTAACTTCAGCTGATATTAGATGGTGCACTCAAAGCACCAAGGGCAGGGATATCATCACCAGCTGTGGGCATTTTCCCAATGTGCCCCTAATAGGAGTTAAGGGTAGTATTAATTACAACCCTCTGTTGTTCAGAAGGCAACTGGGCTATGCACTGGTCCATACTCCTAGGGCACAAGACTTGGTGGAGACTCTTTATTGCGAGAACAAGATTAATTTGACTGTTGTTAAGCAGGCTGCCTGGGCCTGGGATAATGTTCAAACCAAGGGAGTAACCATTCTGGGGAAGTGCAATAATGTGGCATCAGCACAATATTATGAGTGGTCTCGTGCCAGGGCTCAATTCTCTGGGATGCCCTTTACCATAGAAGACATGCCTGAGTCATCTTCAACACCACCACCTGCCACTGTCAGTTTGGAAGAGTTTGAGGGTTTGAAGGAAAGAAATGAGAAGTTAACCCAGGCTTTGCAGAAGACCCTCCGGGAGAGGAGTGAGGGTATGAGGGAGATTGAGAGGTTGGAGAAGTTGAGAGTAGAGCATCTGACTAAGATTGAGAAGTCTAGGTATTATATCAAAAAGTCTAAGGCTGGAGAACAAATTCTGAAGAATGCTTGCAAAGAAGCCCAATTCCAGAGAGCAAGGACAGACTTGTATCTGAAGGAAAGCCAAGCTCGGTGGGTCAGGATCACCGAGGCTCGTACTCTAGAAGACAAGAGAGTTCAAGACAAGATGGAGCAACTGGAAGCTAGTGCAAAAGAACAGCAAGAAGCCCTGGCAGCAGCCCAGAGGGAGATATCAGAGCTGAAGATCAAAGCAGGGGTGAAGAGGTCAAAGGACCAAGGCCAGCACAAGAAGCTAACAGCAGCTGTTACAACCCGGAATCTCCTCATCAGGAATCTCACGGAGCGTCCGGCTGATCCTGTGACCGAAGCACTTCTCAAGGAAGTTCGGGAGGATGAGTTTGGTCTTGGTGTTTGACCATTTGTTTGTTGTTGCTTTCATTCCATGTACTTTTATTTTCCTGTAATGTATTTTGACCCCTCAGAGGGCTTGTATTTGTAAACAAACTATGCACCATTCTGCTTTTGTAATATATGTATTAGTTTGTTCCATCCGAGTTTCACTTCAAAAGCAACACCCACAGCATCTTCAAGGGTCTGGAAGGGTCAAAACTGAATGCCAAATCGGATACCTTGAGAACAAATAAGCATATTGCATTGCATGCTAACCCTTTGTTTGTTTTGTAGGTTTTTGTTTTATTGTTGCTAACTCTGTTGTGATATTCAGGAATTATTGCTCGGCGCCGGGTATTTCCCCTCAACCGTCCGCACCGTTATCCGACCCGTAACAATCTTCCGGGCATTCAAATGGATCAGATGCAGCAGGACCTTACTGAGGTCAGAAATCAGATGGCAAACGAAAGGCTAGAAATGAGGAATCAAATGACGCAGTTTATGGAAGTAATGAACAACATGGCTCAGAGCCAGGAAAGATTAAGGGCCATGGTGGAAAGGCAGAATCAAGAAGATCCACATATAGGGACTGCCGGCACCAGTAACAATGAAAGGGTCCAACCTCATGTTAACCCCCCTGTGTTTGGCCCACATCTGCATCCTGAGATCAATATTCCTGCAAATGTTCAAGGGACTGCCACTGCAGCCAGGGTACTACAAGAAGATCCTCAGGAGGACCAATTCACAGTAATGGGTGCTAGGGAGGAAGCTTATGATAGAAGGTTGGATGAGATAGCTGAGAAATTGAGGTCCTTAGAATCTCAAAACTCTTTGGGCTTCGACGTCATGGACATGGGCTTGGTAGACGGGGTCAGGATCCCCCATAAGTTCAAGCCTCCTTGTTTTGAAAAATACAATGGGACTTCATGCCCCCGGACTCATTTACAATCTTTTCTGGGAAGGCTGAAGGCCTATACTATGGATGAGAAGCTCTGGATGTTCTATTTCGAGGATAGTTTGACAGGAGCCTCAAGAGAATGGTACTCTCACCTGACAAGGGCAACTATCAGGTGCTGGAAGGATTTGGCAGAAGCCTTCATCAGACAGTATCAGTACAACTTAGATATGGCACCCAACAGGACTCTCCTAATGGGAATGTCACAGTCGTCAAGGGAAAGTTTCCGAGAATATGCCCAAAGATGGAGGCAATTGGCTGCTGCTGTTCAGCCACCTATGTCTGAACGGGAAATGGCAGATATGTTCATGAACACCCTTCAGGGAACATATATTGACAGGTTGGCTGCTTTCTCTTCCACTAGCTTTGCCGATGTTGTCATAGCTGGGGAGAGAATTGAAAGCCTGTTAAAAATGGGTAAGATTTCCGACAATGGTGCCAGCTCGTCCAGTAGTGCAAGAAAGCCTTTTGCAGGCCCAAGGAGAACTGGCGAGACCAATGCCATCCACACCAACAGGGGCAGGCCCCAATATGTTCACAGGTCAATAGCAGCAGTCACCATTCCTGCTCCAGCACATCCTCAGCCGGTTTATCAACCTCCGCAGCAAAACTACCAGCAACAACCTCAGTACCACCAGCAATCTCAGTATCCTCCAAGGAATTACAACAACAGCAACACCAACAACAACAGTCAACAAAGGCCATTTCAGCAGAGGCCATCTCAAGCTAACAGGGTGATCGATCCGATCCCTATGCCATATGCTACCCTGCTGCCACAACTCCTGAAACTCAACCTAGTTGAGCTAAGGACGCTGGCACCTCCAGATCCCAACAGTCTACCCAGGAATTATGACTCCAACGCTAGGTGTGCCTTCCATTCAAACGCACCTGGCCACAGTACAGAGAAGTGCAGAGCTCTGCATATGAAGGTACAAGACCTGGTAGACTCAAAAGCTCTGAATTTCGCACCACCACCCAATGTCAATAAGAACCCGATGCCAAATCACGGTGGTCCCAGGATTAACGCTATTGAAGAAGACAAGCCGTCTTATTTAATAACCAGTGTGGGCCAGATCAGGACACCGTTGGTGGAAATCAAAGCTCAGCTCTTGGAATGTCAAATGTTCCCGGGGTGTGAGTTAGGCTGTGCTTACTGCAACATCTCAGTAAATGGGTGCGATAATTTAAGGAATGGCATAGATGGTCTTATTCAGAGTGGCCAACTTCAGATCACCACATCATTTCCTACAAGCCCAGCAATCTCATCAGCAACAATTCCAGAACCTCCTACAACTGCAACAACCATCGTTCCTGACAATTCTTCGGTTTCATCAACAAGTACTTCATCTATTATCTCCACTGATCAGTTATCAACAAATCTTTCTTCTACAACTCCAGCACCACTTCATTTTGAAACTCCTACAACAACAACATCCATCCTTCCACCAATGTCTCCTACAACACCAGCAACAAATCATGAAGATGTCTCAACTGTCACAATATTCTATGATCCTGAAAACAACTCTGCCTACAACTCAGAAGGTGCTGCTCCCATCAGAGCACCAGTCACGATTTATTACGATCCACAGACTATCACAATTCCTCCCACAGCTGCAGTCAGTCCAGTCACTATCACGGTGCCTGGACCAGTACCCTATGAAAGCAGTAATGCTATCCCCTGGCATTACGGCTCTGACCTGTACTGCGAAGGACAAAGAATCACTTTTGAATCATCAACCCCTGCACCACAAATTGACAATGTGGGAGGAGGCGGAGCTTCACTCGAAGCGGACGTCTTTTCGCTCCACAAATTCAGAGACCCACTGCCGAAGCAGAAGCTGCTGCCAAGGCAAAAGGAAAAAGCTTGGTGCAGGATGAGCAAGTTGTTAAAGAAGCTTTGAAAACACCCTTTGACCAAGAGGTTGATGAGTTCATGCGAATCATCAAAAAGAGTGATTATAAAATAGTGGATCAGCTTCATCAGACGCCTTCCAAGATCTCAATCCTATCACTGCTTATGTGCTCCGAAGCCCATCGGAATGCACTGCTCAAAGTCTTGCACGCAGCTTACGTGCCTGAAGAGATTACTGTCAATCAGCTGGAAGCTATAGTTGGAAATGTTAATGCTGGTCACGGACTAGGGTTCACCAATACTGATTTGACAACGGAAGGCCGCAACCATAACAAAGCCTTGCACATAACCATGGAATGTAAAGGTGCTGTCCTTTCCCATGTGCTGGTGGACACGGGGTCATCCCTCAATGTCTTACCAAAGAAGGCCCTGGTGAAGCTAGAATATGACGGATTGGCGTTGAAACCCAGCAACCTGGTGGTGAGAGCCTTTGATGGTTCAAAGAGATCGGTTCTGGGAGAGATCGAGTTGCCCATAACGATTGGCCCGCAGACCTTCAAAACGACCTTCTACGTGATGGATATACAGCCTGCCTACAGTTGTCTATTGGGTAGGCCATGGATTCACGCCGCTGGTGCCGTGACCTCTACCCTTCACCAGAAGTTAAAATACGAGTGGGAGGGTCAAATCGTTACAATCTGTGGAGAGGAGGATATTTTTGTCAGCCACCTGGCTACCTATAAGTATATTGAGATGGACGGGGAGATCCATGAAACAATGAGCCAGGGGTTCGAGGCCTTGAACATCAATGAAACATCTGCTGTGCCTGGTACTTCAATATCATCATACCAACAAGCCCGGAAGGTTGTTGAGGGAGGAAACGCCCAAGGCTGGGGCAAACTGCTATCGGTGGAGAAGAAAAAGGACAGATTTGGGTTGGGTTACAAACCAACTCAACAAGATCAAGCAGAGGCTGCAAAAGAGCCCAACTTTGTGAGTGGGGGGATGCTCACCCCTGATGCTGTCAACTGTCTGGAAGACGAGCTGGAAGGAGAACGCAACCTGGAAAGCTGGATTCGTCCAAAGATCCCGGGGAGCAGTATCTCAAACTGGTCTTCCCAGGAAATTATAAGAGTTACTCATGCAGAGTAATTATTATTTCCTGTATTTTTATAGCATGCATCAAAGTCTTGCATCTTGCCCAAGATGACAAGACTCATTTTGTAATCGGGCCATCTGTACTTTTTGTGCAAACAAGATTAATTAATGAAATATCAGACATCTTTTTGCAAACGAGTCTTTTTCTTTTCTGCTCACTGTTTTCCATTTTTATTTTTTGTACAAAAATAAATGGCGATGTTTTCAAAATTATAACTTTATTTCACTTTTTCTAAGCAAGATTAAAATCAATCACTAAAATGAACAAACTGAACCCTTGCAGAGAGTGCCTTCCAGACAGCACCGACAACAGCACGGCTATGACTTCGTATGACTTTGACAATCCAATCAATCAAGCGGATGAAGGGGTTGAAGAAGAGAATGAGCTTCCTGAAGAGCTAGCCAGGTTGTTAAGACAAGAGGAAAAGGTTATTACTCCTCACCAGGAGGAAGTTGAAGTGATTAATCTTGGTACAGATGAAGACGTGAAAGAGGTTAAAATCGGGGCCTGCCTGCAAGACTCAGTGAAGAGACAACTGATTGATCTGCTTCAAGAATATGTGGATGTGTTTGCTTGGTCGTATCAGGATATGCCCGGGTTGGACACCGACATTGTTGTGCACAAGCTGCCTTTGAGAGAAGAGTGCCCACCGGTCAAACAAAAGCTACGCCGTACTCGTCCGGACATGGCAATGAAAATCAAGGAGGAGGTACAAAAGCAATGGGACGCCGAGTTCCTTGCTGTAACTAGCTATCCGCCGTGGGTTGCTAATATAGTACCTGTGCCTAAGAAGGACGGAAAAGTAAGAATGTGTGTTGACTACCGGGACCTGAACAGAGCCAGCCCGAAAGATGACTTCCCATTACCTCACATTGATGTATTGGTTGATAGCACGACTCAGTTCTCGGTATTCTCCTTCATGGACGGATTTTCAGGATACAATCAGATCAAGATGTCACCTGAAGACATGGAGAAGACAACATTCATTACACCTTGGGGCACGTTCTGTTACAAAGTGATGCCATTCGGACTGAAGAATGCTGGTGCCACATATCAACGGGCTATGGTGACATTATTCCACGATATGATCCATAAGGAAATCGAGTGTTATGTGGATGATATGATCGCCAAGTCCCTTACTGAAGAAGATCACCTGGTGAATCTGCTGAAGTTGTTCAAGCGTCTGAGGAAGTACCAACTGAAGTTGAACCCCAACAAATGCACATTCGGGGTGCGATCTGGTAAGCTGCTGGGCTTTATTGTAAGCGAGAAGGGGATTGAAGTTGACCCTGATAAAGTCAAAGCCATTCAAGAAATGCCTGCACCGAAGTCAGAAAAAGAAGTTCGAGGGTTCTTAGGTCGATTGAACTACATTTCACGGTTCATATCTCACCTTACAGCAACCTGTGAACCTTTGTTCAAGCTGTTAAGAAAAGAACAGACGGTCAGGTGGAACGAAGACTGCCAGAAGGCTTTTGACAAGATCAAATAATACTTACAAGAACCCCCAATCCTTATGCCTCCAGTTGAAGGAAGACCTCTGATAATGTACTTGACAGTATTAGAAGAGTCGATGGGGTGTGTGCTGGGCCAGCATGACGAGTCTGGTCGAAAAGAGTATGCAATATACTACCTAAGCAAAAAGTTTACCGACTGTGAACAGCGTTATTCACTGCTCGAGAAAACTTGCTGTGCTTTAGCGTGGGCTGCTCGCCGACTGAGACAGTATATGTTAACCCACACTACCTTATTGATCTCAAAGATGGACCCAGTTAAGTACATATTTGAGAAGCCAGCTCTTACCGGACGGGTTGCAAGATGGCAAATGATTCTCACAGAGTATGACATCCAGTACACATCTCAGAAAGCCATCAAGGGCAGTGTACTATCTGAATATCTTGCTGAGCAACCCATTGATGACTACCAGCCTATGAGGTTTGACTTCCCTGATGAAGACATCATGTTCATAAAAGCAAAAGATCATGAAGAGCCTATTCACACTGAAGGGCCTGACCCGGAAGAAGAATGGACTATGATGTTTGACGGGGCTGTTAACATGAACGGTCGTGGTGTTGGTGCAGTACTCATTACACCCAAAGGAGTTCACATGCCTTTCTCGGCAAAACTCACTTTCAACTGCACTAACAACGAAGCTGAATACGAAGCTTGCATTATGGGTCTTGAGGAAGCCATTGACCTCAGGATCAAGACTTTGACCGTATTCGGAGATTCAGCTTTGGTAGTCAATCAAACCAACGGAAAATGGTACACCCACCAGGATCATCTGATACCTTACAGGGATTATACAAGGAGGTTATTGACTTTCTTCACCACAGTCAAGCTTGAGTATATCCCTCGGGATGAGAATTAGTTTGCAGATGCCCTTGCTACCATTTCATCCATGATCAAAGTTCAAGCTGCTAACTTTGTACCTCAGATTTCAGTGTCCAGACTTGATAAACCAGCATATGTATTTGCAGCAGATGTTGTCAAAGGTGACAAGCCTTGGTTCCATGACATTAAGTGCTTCTTGGAGGATCAGACATATCCGCCTGGGACATCTCCCAATGATAAGAAGACTTTGAGAAGGCTTGCCGGTAGTTTCTTTCTGAACACTGATGGGTCTTTATACAAAAGGAACTTTGATATGGTACTCCTCAGATGCGTTGACAAGACGGAAGCAGATTTATTGATGCATGAAGTGCACGAAGGATCCTTTGGTACCCATGCTGGAGGACATGCAATGGCTAAAAAGTTGCTAAGATCAGGTTATTACTGGATCACAATGGATGCCGACTGTTGTGCCTATGCCAGAAAATGCCACAAATGCCAGATCTATGCAGATAAAGTGCATGTACCTCCCAATCCTTTGAACATCATGTCTTCACCATGGCCCTTTGCCATGTGGGGCATTGATATGATCGGCAAGATTGAGCCAACTGCTTCAAATGGCCACGGATTCATCCTGGTCGCCATTGACTATTTCACTAAGTGGGTCGAAGCAGCCTCATATGCAAACGTCACAAGACAAGTGGTAGCCAGATTTCTGAAGAGAGATATCATCTGTCGATATGGAGTGCCCGAGCGAATCATTACTGATAATGGTTCCAATCTAAACAACAAAATGATGGCAGAGCTATGCCGGGACTTCAAGATTCAACATCACAATTCTTCTCCTTACAGGCCAAAGATGAATGGCGCTGTTGAGGCAGCAAATAAGAACATCAAGAAGATTGTGCAGAAGATGGTAGTCACCTATAAAGACTGGCATGAGATGCTACCGTTTTCCTTGCATGGGTACCGCACGTCAATAAGAACATCCACTGGGGCAACACCGTATCAACTTGTGTATGGTATGGAAGCGGTCCTGCCTGTTGAAGTTGAATTACCCTCGTTACGGGTATTAATGGATGTCAAACTGAGTGAAGCAGAATGGGTTCGGGCCCGATACGAGCAACTAAGTCTGATCGAAGAGAAGAGATTAGCTGCAATCTGTCATGGGCAGTTGTATCAGAAAAGAATGAAGAGAGCCTTCGATCAGAAAGTCAGGCACCGAGAGTACCAAGTGGGAGATCTTGTACTGAAAAGAATCCTCCCTCCTCATACAGACCACAGGGGCAAATGGACTCCAAACTATGAAGGACCATTCGTGGTAAAGAAAGTTTTCTCTGGTGGAGCACTGATGCTCAGCACCATGGATGGTGAAGATTTCCCGTCCCCTGTGAATTCAGATGCAGTTAAAAAATACTTCGCATAAAATGACCCGCTGGACATAAAAACAGAATGTAAGTCCAGGCAAAAATAGGGCATCCCGGCGAGTCAAAAACAGAATAAAAGACTCGGGCAAAAATAAGGGAAAAAATAAAAAAAAACGTACACCCGCTGAGTTGAAAAGCCGCATTGGACAGCTCAGGCAAAAATGGGTATCCCGATGGATTGAAAACCCGAAAGGGCGATCCATGCAAAATAAGGGAATAAGCGAACAACTGCATTCTGAATTCGTCTGTATTATCTACAACTCGGTAAGCTCTAAAGGATCAAGCTTCAATCAGAATCAGCCTCCTTCAGAAAGCAGGACGAGAAGAACGTCATTGTCATACGAGTCATAGCAGAAGAGGAAGCTCCTTGAAAGCGTCGTCAACACTGCCAGCGTTTTGTTTCTCCATTTGTAACAATCTCCTCATTTCAGGGGATTTGTTTCTTTGACTGTATTTCGCCGATTCAGGGCATATGAATTAATAAAATCAGATTTTCAGTCATGTCTCGTTTTGTACATTTTCATTTTGCAAAAAGGTCTGATATCTTAAAGAAACACTGATTGCATAAGAATACAGATGCTTATTTTCAAATAAAAAACATGCTTGCAGGAAATATGCTTACTCTCAGAAGTATCTAAACTCCTATGACGGGATCCAGTAAAGGATACCTCGGGACCATTTGTGCGTTTCCTTATCTTTGCAGGATTGCAGGTATCCAGAACGCAACTTGGGGCATGCAAGTTACATCTCAGCAAGCTGGCAAATCAACAAATAATCTCAGCATCCGAAATGCTCTATCCCCAGCTGAGTTGCCTCTCATTACTCTCCCCAGCTGAGTGGCCAACAACATTCCCCAGCTGTAATACCATTTATTCTTCCTCAGCAGAAGGCAGAAGTCAGGGAATCATCTCCCCACAGCATCCTCAGCCTCTATTCAGAAGAGCAACGCATGAAGGAGTCACAACAGAGTACAAAAGACTTCTACAAACCCCAGCTGGGTCTCATATTACAAGGATATGTCAATCAGTGACCTATATCCCCAAGCAGATACATCTCTCCAGGTCTATCAATGATCTCATCCCCAGCTGGGATGTCCATTTCAAACAGATCAGCCAGAGATCTTCGCGGCAACGGGATCCAAGTCCCGGTTTGGTATCTTTGCATAAGCATGGCATTTGCATCATATTCACCCACAAAGCGTAGTATTCCGCCTAATACGGAGCATTACGGCAAAAATCAAACATATAGCATAATCATAAGCCATGATATGAATCAAACACTTGTGAATAATAACCATTCATCAGAATATGGAATACTTTCCCCAAAATCCCCCAGAGTCCCCAGCAGAAGCAGTTGCCTCACAAATCACAAACACCAGTATGTACACCTTTTGACACCCGTCCGTGTCATCACTCCCCAGTAAGTCACCTGAACACTCCTTACAAACAAGATTACCCGTATTACAGATACTTTCTGGCACCCGTCCGTGTCATAACTCCCAGCAGAAAGCCAAAGACATCATTTTTGCACTCACATATACTTGTATATACACCTTCTCGACACCCGTCCGTTTCACATCCCCAGCGTAGTCGCTTAAACTTTTACAACCGATATACTTGTTAATACTATACTCCTCTCCTTTAGACACTCGTCTATACACCACTCATACTTATTTTACTTATACAGATACTCGTCCGTATCTCATATACACCGTTTATATCCCCACAGATTCAACATTGGTCCATGTTCTCTGTTAACCAGATGGTACTCGTCCGTATCATCATCTCAGAATATGTGTCAAGCGTGTGTTTCTACATGATACTCGACCGTATCATAGTCTTAAGGATGCTCGTCCGCATCTTTAATCCATACACTTTTGTCTTCTTGAATATAGACACTCGTCCGTGTCTACTATTCCCCAGAGGAGTCCTATCAGATACAACGCTCGTCCGTGTTCTCTGTTAACCAGATGATACTCGTCCGTATTATCATCTTGGAACATGCGTCGGTATTTGTTTCTACATGATACTCGTCCGTGTCATAGTCTTAAGAATGCTCGTCCGCATCTTTAATCTATACACAACATCTAAACACTTATACCTTTTGTTTCTTGGATGTAAATACTCGTCCGTGTTTACTATATCCCCAGTTGATCGCCAACAAGCAAATTTTCTTTTTATCTGACACTCGTCCTGTGTTATGATGAACCTCGAGAGCAGCCGTACCCTGCTGAGTGGTCGTCCTCCACTTCTTGATGGTCGTCCTCCATCATGCTCATCCGATGGCCGTCCCCATCGTTGATATTTAGCAGCCGTCCCCTGCTAGGTGGTCGTCCTCCACCTCTTGATGATCGTCCTTCATCATTTTATCCAATGGCCGTCCCCATTGTTGATTTTGGTTACATGACATTCGTCCTATGTCATGACAAACTTTGAGAGCAGCCGTCCCCTGCTAGGTGGTCGTCCTCCACCTCCTGATGGTCGTCCTCCATCATGCTCACCCGATGGCCGTCCCCATCGTTGATATTTTCGGCAGCCGTACCCTGCCAGGTGGTCGTCCTCCACCTTTGATGGCCGTCCCCATCATATTTCTTTTACTCCCAACAGAGCAGCCGTCCCCTGCTAGGTGATCGTCCTTCACCTTTGATGGTCGTACCCCATCATCTGTTTATTTCATTTATTCTTTAACCCGATGGCCGTCCCCGTCGTGGCCCCTTTTCCTTTTTAGCCCGATGGCCGTCCCCATTGTTGGTTACTTTACCTTTATGAACTTGATGGCTGTCCCCGTCATGTTTCATTAATCCCCAGAGAGTTTCACAGCTTTATCTTGATGGCCGTCCCCATCATAATTTTATTTTTTCCCCAGCTAGTCGGTCGTCCCCGTCTTGGCTTTACCTTCTATCCCCAGCATGTCGGCCATCCCCGCCATTGCCTTATTTCCCACACTTTGCAATATACTTTACTTCCCTCTTACAATCTATATCCCTTTTCTTCTTCATTCTGTGAGTGCAAATTTTGGACTGTCTTTGGTATTCAACCACAAGTTATCTTGTTTGCCTGTTAAGCCGTTGCTTACATCCTGCACAGCTAACTCATGTTTGAATAGGGGCAGCTGTAAACACCCCAAATTTTCCCTCACCCTTTCACACCATGGCTTGTGATCACTTCATATGCATAAACACAATCATATCATCTCATATCTCATTTTTTGATCCACTGCATAGTTTCTAAATCACCTGCATCTAGGGCTTGTGATCTGAGCAATCCCAAAGCCTCTTGAGCCACTTCAAAGGCAACCAATCACTTCAAAGGGGTCCACATGTGTTCTTATATCATGTTCTATCCTCTCAAATCCAAGATTTCAAAAGAATCACAAGAACTGAGGTTTGCATGGAAGCAGAGCCAGGCTAGACTGCAGTTGACCTAAAATTAGGGTTTTGGTTTCAGAGGCCATAACTCCAAATTTTTTGGTCATTTTTGTTTCCATTGGTCTCTATATGGTATAGGGGGTATGCATATCAAGTTTCATGAAGAAATTCCATGGGGAAGTCATCTGATCAAGGGTTGACTTTCTAGACAAGTCAGTGTAAAATCAGGGCATCTGAGGCCCCCAATGACCCAACCAAGGGGTGATCCTCATCATTTTGAGTGTATATGGTCTTTATTTGATCATGGAAGAAGATTGAAGTTCACAAAATTCAAGAATTTGGAGATTTTGCAAATGTTGACTTTTTGGGTATAGTTGACTTTTCAAGAATGTTTCATTTTAGGTCATTTTTCAAGCCTTGATTCTTGATCCAAAAATGCTTCAAATGGAAGAACTTTGGTCATGAAAGTTGTAGAATACATCTTTCCCTTTTCAAAAAGTACAAGAACATGATCAAATTCTTCTTAGATCAAAAGTTATGGTGTGACAAAGTTGGCAAAAATCATTGATTTTCAAGATATGCCTCAAATGTGAATTTTGCAAAATCATGAACCAAGGCTGTTTGTAACCTCTAGTTGACATCAAACCATGACACAAACATCCCATGAGCTCTAAAAGTCAGGATTGAACCAAGAATTCTCATGTTTCATGGCTTGTGGAATGAGAAAGTCACATGTGAACCAAAGTTGCACCAACTTGCAAAACTCATGATCATTCTTTCTACCACTTGCCACATTGGATGCTGAGCTTTGCTAGCCCTTCCCCTCACCCTTGCTGCGCCAGCCCCATGCTTGTACTAGCCTAGAACCAAGCCATACCTCTCTTACACAAAGAGTGGACTTTTGGCAAAAGTGAACTTACCAATCAATAAAGGCCATGTCAAATCATCTGACCTATAGGATTATTTTATACTATCCTTTAGCAAGCCAAACACATCAAGAAGCAAGGCTGAAACACTCCCTAGGATCACATACTCAAACTCACTCCATTTTGCAAAACTCTTCGAAACTCTCTTCCCAGCTCACAAACACTCAAGCAAACTTCACACATCAACTCACCATGCCACATTGAGTAGAAACCAGCAAAGAACCAGGCCTGAAACAAACCATAACACCACTTCACCATTTTCACCCCAAGCTGCAGTTTCCTTCGAAACACCTTCCACAGCTCACAAACATCCAGGAAAACTTCACAAACCTTCTCCACTCATCATCTAGACCACAAATAACCCTTCACCCTTGCCAGAAACAGTCTGAATCATCATTGCCATTTTCAACTGAGCTTGAGCAGAAGCTGTTCAAACTCTTCATCCAGCCAACATAAACTTCTCCAAAGAATTCAAGCATCATCAAGAGGTCAAGTGGAGTGGATTACACTAAGAGGGGAGGTCAGAAAGCAGCTGGAGTGAAAGCTTCGAATCTCAGGTAGCTCAAGAACTTTTTTTCCAGAAATGGATTTTTAAGTTCTAAACTTGTTCTATATGTCTTCCTGATCATGAATATGCTTTTAGTTTCGAAAATGGTGATGAAATGAGAATTTAATTGCTCTCTGAAACCTTTTTGCCCTAACTCTTGTTTGCTTCGATTCAGCCATTCCAGGAAGAATAAATTTGTTTTGATTGGGGGTTTTGGTTCGTGAGTGAGTGGGAATCATTTCCATGCTTTTAGATTTCATTTTAGTGAGCTAGGGTGAGATTTGGCATTTCTCAGGGAAGGTGCTGGCCGGAGAAGATGACCGGAAGTCTTCTCCGGCAGCCTGAAAGTCATTAGCCATTTAATTAGGGTTAGGGCAAACTTCAAATGTGGACCCTTGGATCTGGCTTCCCGCGCGCGTGTGTGTGGCCTGGATCATGTCATTAGTTCTTAATTAGGATTAATTTATTTAATTAATTGAAATTAAGAGGTTTGAATCTCAGCCTTTGATCTGCGCGCGCAGTCAACAAGGCTTTCCCCAGTCTCAATCTCAACCCTCCATTCTGATTACTTTCCTTTTATTTTAATTTATTTTCATTTCTTTTCCATTTAACTTGCATATTTAATTTAAAATAGTAAAAAATGTTTAAAAATTATGAAACTTTTTCTCATGAGTTTTATTAATTTTTAAGACACAAAAATATTTTCATTTTTTATTTTTATCATTAAAAAAGTATTTTTAAATATTTAAAGGATTATTTTTAATTGATTAATGGAAATTAATTTATTAAAAATACTTTTAAGTATCTAAAAATCACCAAAAAATTCATGAAATGTTCTAAGACATTTAGAAACATTGACCAACCTTCAAACCAAATTTCTTTTTTGATCTTGATGCATTTTGAGAATTTTTCATTGAATTAAAATCATTTTTGTGCATTATTTTGATCCTAAGTTCAAAAAATCATTTATGCCTACTCATGAAGAGTTGGACATTGATTCTTCTTGCATTGCATTGTGTTTAGCATGTAGTTTTTGAGATAAAATGGCCATGATTTGATCTTGCATTTTCCATTTGTTTGGTATTTCTTTTGTTTGGAAACCCTAAAAACCCTAGAAACTTGTAAAAATCATAACTTGAAAGTGGTTAAGAGTTGAGACCTCTCCTTTGGGCAGTGGTTTAATATGAGATTAGGGGTCCTTTGTGTGGCATTTTCCATTTTTTATCTTAGGGTTTGCTCCTGTTTTTGACTTTTGTTTGATGTTTGGTTCATAAACCCTAATTTTGGGCTTCCATGAGCATCCATCTTGCATTCTCTTGCATAGCATGACTTACCATGACATTTCAAGCATCCATTTGATTCATTTGACATCATAAGACATATTGAAATCATGTTTGATCATTGCATCATGTATTTGCCATGTTGTATGCCATGTGCACTTCATAACTTTTCATGTATGTCCATGCTTCCTAGCTTGCTCCATTTGCATTCATGAACTTGTATGATCATTTCCATGTGCTGCCTCATGTTTGTAGCATCTCATAGCATCATTAGCATCATGTAAATGTTTCTGGTTTTGTTTCCCATCATGTCATCTCATCCCATTTTGCATTGCATTGCATTTTTCTTCTAACCTTTCAGGTGGTAAGTAACTTTGAGAAGTGAATTTGCCTTCACTTCTCATAACTTTTTCTTTTCATCTCTTGCATCCATGCTGCATTCTTATATGTGTTTGAGTTTGAGCTTGCTCATTCTCCTTCTCCCCACTTTCTTTCTTCAAGTGACTTGACTTCTTAAATGAAGCAAGTTGCTTTGCTTCTCTTGATCCTTTCATCTGCTTCCTGATGGTTCCTTTGAAGACTTCCCTTGAAAACCTCACAAACCTTAGGAACAACCAAGCATGACAATGATTAGGGTTTTGATTAGTCTCCCCTCTTAGTTTTACCTTTGTGTCTCTTCTGAGTCTTCTCTTCTCATCTCATAATAAGGGACTAAACCCTAAAGGCTTTAAGGCTTTGTGACTAAGCTTATGCCTGCATCCTTCTATTAGGATGGAGTGTATAACTTTAATCCTAAGTGTTAAACCCTTAATGTGTTTAAATCTTTTAATCAATCCACTTAATAATCATCAAGACATCAAACTTGTAACTTGGGCCTTGCATTAGGGTTCTAATTCTTCCTTAATTGGTTAAGAAGGACTAACCCTAGTGTTAATGGACAAGTCCCCCTCAAGTTGTCTTACAAATCATAAAACTCACTTCATCATCATATCATTAAATAAAATCCACTTAATCAAAGGTTTGTTTTGTCATGAGTTTAATCCCTAATCATGGATTAAGTTGAGGAGCTTTCCTCAGCTTAAACATTCTCATCTATTATCCTTCTATTAGGATGGTGTAATGAGTCTGTTTAATCCTTGATTATGGCTTAACCTCATTACTTAACACTAAACAAAAACAACAAAAACATCTAATTAATCACAAGTAGGTTAATGATCTTAATCCTACACCAAAGGTGTTTAAGTGTGAGAAGCTGACTTCACACTTAAGGTATTCTCATTACCCCTAATCAGAGGGAAGATGTGATGAGTTTACTAAATCCATTGGTTTAGACTTAAGCTCATTAACTTATGACAAGATCCAAAAACAATAAAAGACTGAAAACACAAAAACAAACAATAATCGTTTCCTCCGGGATTCTTTTCTCATCTCATCCACTCACAAACGAGAACTTGCTTCTTCCGTCTAATGCAAGACAGTTTGCACCTGAGCCAGACAGGTCATACACTTGAGCATAGACAAGTAAGCAGTTCATCAGTCAATTCATTCTTTCAGTCTCTTTGGGTCGAACTACGGCGTTCTGACTTCCTCATTGCACGAGAGGATACGTAGGCATAACTTAACAGTTATCGAACAAAAGTCTCTGTATATTCCCCCTCTTTCTAGCCTCATTCTTTTAGCCTCATGATCTTGAGCATCCTATTCCTGTTCTTACACTGACACTGTACATGCTGCACATCACATTTCTTTTACACTGACACCTGTACATTCTTTTCCAGCTATTTTACACACAAATTGCACTGACACTACCCCTTTAAACACAAATCTTTTAAGCGTGGATCCCGTCGAGTACGGCGGACAATCTGGGTGCTAATACCTTCCCAGGTTGTAACCAACCCCTTTCTCAGTCTCTCTGGTTCGCAACCGTCTTATCCGTATCTTTCTAGGTCTATGCAGCATTGCCTTTCCTCTGGGATAAAAATGCCTAGCTGGCGACTCTTTTCATCTCCAGTGAGTTCACGGCTGTGTGTTCTCATTGTCCCTCTCGCCGACCGTTCGCGTCTGTACCTTTATTTGGGCCTGGTCCCATTTATCGGGAGCGATAATTATTAATAAACTTTTTTATTTATTTATTTTTATTATTATTATCTTGTTTTTGTTATTATTTTACAGGCATTTCACGGTTCACTCATATTATTACTTTTGTTTTTTATTACAATGTTATATTTTATCCCTTTGGTCCCACCTATCTGTTTCAAGGAATCACCTCCAAAACAGAATATCACTGAAACCCACTCAAAAAATCTTGTACGATTATTCTTTCCACTAACGCACATGACTGGCCACGATTCTTAAAAAAAAACGCAGCAATATCACTCTCATTGATCCTCCTAGATCTTCCTATAGATAAGCCTCTTTTATTTCACAAAAAAGGGAAACCAACTCTGATATCCTCTCTGCTTTTCTCCATAGAAACCTCTCTACAAAACCATATATCATGACCTTCTTTTGAAATTCTTATTCAATATAAACCAAAGAACCATAGCCATTGGTTTTTGTTTTCAAAACCCACAAAATCTGAAAAGAAGAAGAGATGAAACCGCTGAAAACTGGGTGGAACACCATTGTTCCGCCGCTGACACAGACAAAATTGATCTCAAGCCGAAACAAACCATCACTACCATAAAACTGTGAAACTCGTTGGACACAAACAGACCCCGAATCAAAATCGAAACCAAACCGCGAAATCAATTTGTGCCTCTCATCATCACCGCCGAACGGGATCTGAGATAAGCTTCCATCACCACCATAAAACACTTCGCAAAACCATCATCACCCTAACGAGCTCCGGCCAAAATTCCAACACCTCAGCCTCCGTCAAACCCTTCGCCGCTACCTCAACAGAACCGCGAACCCCACACCATTTTTAAAGACACACTAGAAACCGCCAATCCAAGGCCGCTAGAATCTGAGAGTAACGTTTTGAAAAGAAATACAAAAATCATCCTTGACCGCCTGAACAATCGCAACAGAGCAAAGAGAGGCGCGATTCAGAACAAGGAAAAAGCATCGCAAATGATTGAGAGGTTGAGCGAGGAAGCTTGCGGCTGAAGAGGTAGGGGATTGGATCGATTTCTATATGATCGGTTAAAGCATTTTTATAAAAAAAAGGGCTAACGTATTTTTTATATATATCTAAACTTGTTTTTTTATGTTGCCACAAATGGGCCGGACTCATTCCATGGACATTTTAATTACCCTCACACACGGTTTTCACACTGCACCCCTTTGTTTATAATTAAAATTTGTTTTTTATTATTCCTATTTTATTTTAAGTGAGTGTTAAGATTATTAATATGTTTTGGTGCATAGTAATCTCTATATTCATCTTGTCCATTATTTAGATATTGTTTTTTTTGGGCCAATGATATAATAAAAGGCCGATTTTTCGCCCGATTTTAATCGGTGATATTCGGTCAATATGAGGCCCTCCTTGTAATTATTTTTTTATTATTTTATTATTTCGACAAACAAACTTGTAAATTAATTCAATTTATTTTATTTATTCCTGATATTATTTGATTTATTTATTATCTATATTCATTATTTTATTTTTAATTCTAGCGATTCAATTTATTTAATTTATTTATTTTCGCATTTAAAAAATTACGTTTCGACTCCTTATAGAATGATTCCGATTTTGAATCGATTCTAAGGCAGTTCACGAACAAAATTTCGCTGTGTCCTAAAAAGGTCCAACGCCTTCGAATAGTTGCGCTCGATTAAAAGGTCCAACGCCTTCGAATAGTTGTGTCCCGATCAAACAGGCTGAACACCTTCGAATAGTTCAAAAACACTGCACACACGCTTCCTCTTGGGCAAACTACAATGAGACCTCTTTATTTCTCGCAATCCCCTGTATTTATTTTGTATCCCTCTCCCATTACTTTGTACATATTTTATTTTCCGTATTTAATTTAATTCTGAATCCTTGGTCCAACGCCAAGCGATTGCACTTGCACACTTGCACTTTATTTTCCAGTTATCTTTTTCCGTTTATTAGGATCCACTCCTCCTTGCGAGCCGAGCGCTTCGTGCCTCGCTAACAAACCACAAAAATAAACTCCATTTGCATTTACCCTCTAACCTCAAAAAACCAAAACGTTTTGATTAGATCCAAACCCTTGATCCAAGGAGGTCTTAGGAAATAAAACACTTTAATAAATACGAGAAGATTTGTACGCCACGAGCCTTAAGCGGTAGAAAGGAGGATAACGAGCTCTCGTTACTCGCTCTGATTATTTTCGACGCAAGACACTCGTCTTGTTGGGCGAGATGAACTATCCATAGTCTTTAGTGCAATTCAACTCCTAAACCCTTTCATCGACGAAAGGTAATAAAATCAAACAACCATTACCCTTAGTAGGCCGAACTACGAGGCTCTGACTTTCCCATTGCACACGGGAGTACGTAGGCACGAGGATCTCAATCCTTGCCGAGCACCTAAGATCAATCTAACTTATAATTCAACTCATTTCCCTCTAGCAAGCAATTCGTTTAAGCATAGACATCCTTTCTCGCACGATAACTTAGATGGTTCCCATCGAGTACGATGGATGTAAGGGGTGCTAATACCTTCCCCCTGCATAACCGACTCCCGAACCCAGGCAATGGTTCCGTTGACCTTTGTCCTCATCCTTCTCCTCCCGGGTTGTATCTATATCTCCCTTTTCCCTCCTCGGGAATAAATAGAATTAGGTGGCGACTCTTCAGTCCGTCTGGCGCACGGCTCCGTCCATTCGGATCGCGTGAGGTCGTATTTTTCGGGGTACGACAGCCTCATCATACCCTGTTACTGATAGTGTTAAGGTCACATCATTTTGGATTGTTCTTGTGAAACCCTGGACTTGTGACTCTTTATTTGAGTCCCCCATCTGGTTACTGGTTCTCTAAGCCTTCATCTGGACTTATGAACACACATGAACCTTATCAAGGTAGATAACAGATCCAACACTTGATCACAAACCCTTACATATCATTCTACATACATTATTTTGCATCATTTTAACATTTGTCTATTTGTTTTACAGGGTATCCACATCTTATTTGGTTTTGGTTTTGACATGTTCTACTGCTCAGATTCCTTCAGCTATCTGCATCAGCCATCTCCACCAGCTATCTTCATCAGAGATTCTCTTCAGTGTCTTCCTTAGTTGCCTTCATCAGCAGTTCTCCTTGGTTGCTTCCATTGCCAGCATGGACCCATCCAGGAAGAGAAACATCACATACCATTTCTTTGAGCCCACTCTGGCAGGTGCTAGACAGATTCAGACACTCATTGTAACACCCAATTTTCCCATTTTCTAAAATAACATAAGTTTTCAGATAAATCAGAGTTTAATTAACAAGTGAGTAGCTACATTTTCAAACTCAACTAATAGTATAATCATTTATTAAAAATAGCGGAAATATCTTTTTATTCAACAATCGGCAATTCGCCAAATATCCACAAATTCATCAATCCACTTAATTTATAAGTTTCAACAAAATATGATACGTAACTATTACTAACAAGAATAATTAAATAACAAATATTCCCATTTCCCATGTTACGTATCAGAGCGACTCCTAGGACTCGACCAAACAACTTGTACTCCGAGCATACTCAAGTACCTGAATCATCTGTACTTCCGAAGAAGCACAGACGCAACCAAACAACAAAGAGGTGAGAAAACAATTCAATATATTAATGGTGCAAATAACATCTTACAGGGTAGTCTCACCTCTATTCATCAAATACACATCATACATCATACAATTAATCAATATCTCAAATAGTTCATCAACACATATCATACATCATTAATTCAATCAATGCAAAGTGACTCAATGACACAATGCAAATGCGGTACCGACTCACAATAACGGTTCATCAAATAGAACCCCGAATGCATCGTTAACGTCTCCAACAAGACACGATCATCCCTGCAACCACGATTCTCAACGAATCCCGAATAATCACATCCACGACATGATTATTCCATCAAACGTATGCGCATGCAGACACAACAACGCATACCATATCATAACATACATGAACACATCATGCTTTACGATCCTCATGATCCTCATCAAAACATATATGTCATTTCATCATATAAATAGCACTAAACACATAGTACACATCAACATAATTACACATGAATACAATCATGTCAACACCATCCTCATGATCTAACACATATCCCATCACGTGGGTCACATAGATAGTCCAACAATATCCATACACATTGTCAACACCATTAATATGGTTCACCATTAAGAGTCATGCAAAACAACCTAAGCACGTATATTCATACACGCTAATTACCAAATGTCATATCTTCTGAATTCCTCATTAATTACACTCTCGTTTATTCCCTATACATATATTCTAATACCATACGATCCTTCCGATCCTCACCGCTACCAACACTTACATCATGGGGCCTAAGCAAGACATATAATCAACTATGTTACCAATCATCACGATCCTCTTCGTTTATCACTATTCCTTCATATAATTGTGCAAGACTTATAGTAAACATTTCCATCATCAACATCTTCTAATTGACATATTAATAAAGTTATAATATCCCCACTAATCACATAACACACATACTATATCTCAATACATATATCTCATGTTATTCACAATTATAACAATCTACATATTCATATAATTCAATTAAACACTTAGGATTTCTTATGCAACTAATCATCAAGTCCTATATTCACTATTAGAACATCCTCAAAGTCTTATTTCATTAATATAATCCTACGTTGGAAGAATGAGTCAAATCCACCTTAAAACGGACGAAAAATTACATTTACAGGGGCCTAACACGGCCGCCCGTGTTGCCTGACACGGCCCGTGTCAGGTGGCCTGGGACACGCCCCTCAAAATCCACAAAAACTCATTTTCCAGGAGGACAACACGGCCTCCCGTGTTGTACAACACTGGCCGTGTTGTGGCACCTGCACCCAAAATTCAGCTTTTTCTAAAACTCACTTTTCTCTCCCAATTTCGTACCAGTTCGAGTTCTATCACTTATCTCTCACTTTTATCACTCAAAACAATCCAATTATTGTTCTTAAACTAATTTTATACCTCTAATTCCTTATGATCTTCTCAACCTAACATCACAAATTAAATTAGGAAAATTCTAGGTTTCTCTTCCTCTTCTCAATTTACATCATCCACAACCACATTTGTGACCAAGTTCTCATAATAAACACATCATGGAATTTAATTATCAAACTTCAATAATATACAATCAATAATCATAATATTCATACTCATATCATGAACTCATCAACAACAATCAAATTCATATAATCCCTAAGAGAGTAAGGACCTCTCAATTACCCTTTCATGTTAGATCACCAATAAAGAACCCTTTCTCCCCCCTTACCTCGAATTTGACAAAATCCTTGCAAAGCCTTAATCTTGAAGCTTTACGATTCTTGATTTCCCTTCTCCTTTCCCTTTTTCTCCAGAGCCCTCTTTCCTTCGTCAAAATACGATAATGAGAAAATGTATTGTGTTCTCCCCTTTTCATAACAGAATCAAATTACAACCTTGCCCCCCAATCCTCCAACTTATATTTTATTTAATTTATTAAATAACAATATAATAATAATACCACCTCATTATATTATCATTATTTAAATAAAATACCTCATCCACTTATTATTCAAAATACACCATCATACTCTTGATATTTATTTTATAAAAATACTTTATAAAATTGGGGCGTTACAACTCTCCCCCACTTATTTTATTTTCGTCCTCGAAAATAGTACTCAATGACACCACTTCAATCTTCCGCTGCGCACTCCGATTATTCGCAGCTATCTATTCCATGAATTCGCATTCTAACTTTAATCATCTCCAACCATCATCACAATTACAGTGATAATTCCCTTAGCATATTTCAAAAATCCGAATGCAAGTCCCTTAATTGTTAATTTAATTCCAACTCTTTAACCATTAGTGTAAACATAGGAAAAATTATCGACTTCCTACCTCAAACCTTCCAATTATCTTAGTCGTCCCATCCTCCATATTTCTGATCTAATCGGAACCGTATGCCCATGTGTAAACACCCCAAATTTTCCCTCACCCATTCACACCATGGCTTGTGATCATTTCATATGCATAAACACAATCATATCATCTCACATCTCATTTTTGATTCACTGTATTGGTTCTAAGTCATCTGCACCTAGGGTTTGTGATCTGAGCAATTCCAAAGCATCTTGAGCCATTCCAAAGGCCACCAATCAACTCAAAGGGGTCCATGTGTGTTCTTATATCATATTCCATCTCCTCAAAGTCAAAAATGCACAGGAATCACAAGAACTAGGGTTTGTGTGGATGCAGAGCCAGGTTTGACTGCACAGTTGACTGAAAATTAGGGTTTTGGTTTCAGAGGCCATAACCCCAAATTTTTTGGTCATTCTTGTTTCCATTGGTCTCTATATGGTATAGGGAGTATGCATATCAATTTTCATGAAGAAATTCCATGGGGAAGTCATCTGATCAAGGGTTGACTTTTCAGACAAGTCAGTGTAAAATCAGGGCATCTGAGGCCCCCAATGACCCAACCAATGGGTGATCTTCATCATTTTGAGTGTATATGATCTTTATTTGGTCATGGAAGAAGGTTGAAACTCACAAAAATCAAGAATTTGGAAGTTTTGCAAATGTTGACTTTTTGGGCATAGTTGACTTTTCAAGAATGCCTCATTTTAGGTCATTTTTCAAGCCTTGATTCTTGATCCAAAAATGCTTCAAATGGAAAAACTTTGGTCATGAAAGTTGTAGATCTCATCTTTCCCTTTTCAAAAAGTACAAGAACATGATCAAACTCTTCTTGGATCAAAAGTTATGGTTTGACAAAGTTGGCTAAAATCATTGATTTTTAAGGCATGCCTCAAATGGAAATTTTGCAAAGTCATGAACCAAAGCCTTTTGTGACCTCTAACCCACTTCAAACCAGTATGCAAACATTCCTTAGGCCTTAAAAGTCAGAATTGGACCAAGAATGCCCATGGTTTATGTTTGGTTGGCCAAAGAAATCACATGTGAACCAAAGGTGTAACAAGTTGCAAAATCCTCATGATCACATCTCACCAACTTGCTGCATTGGTTACTGCACTTTGCTAGCCTCAAGCCACACCATGCTGCACCAGAACCATATCTTGTACTTAGCTAGAGCTTAGCCCATGCCCTCTCTTACAAAATTTGACTTTTTTTCAAAAGGTGACTTACCAATCAATAAAGCACATGTCCAATCATCTGACCAATGAGAGAGGTTTATGTGGACAAAGAGCAAACCATTCCATACATCTAGCAAGGCTGAAACTCTCTCATTCACAACATTCACAAAAGACACCCCAGCTGCATAAGCCTTCGAATCTCTCTGCCCAGCCAAGAAACACTCAAACCATTTTCACCATTCAACTCACCATACATCATTGAGTAGAAACCAGCAAGAACACAAGCCTGAATCAACCAGAACACCCCATAGCCATTTCTCACCTCAAGCTGCAGTTCCATTCGAATCTCCCTCCCTAGCTCACAAACATCCAAACAAACCTTGCAAAGCTTCTCCATTCACCCTCAGGATCACAAACAACCCCTCACAATGGCCAGAAACTACCAGAATCACCATTGCCATTTCTGACTGAGTTGAAGCAGGAGCTTTCGAAACTCATTATCCAGCCAACATAAACTCTTCTTGAGCATTCAAACACCTTCTGGGGATCAAGTGGAGTGGTTTGCACTGAAGGAAGTGGCCAGAAAGTCATCAGGTTGAAAGCTCCAAATCTCAGGTAGCTTGAAATTTATTTTTCCAGAAATCGTTTCTTTTGTTTCAAACTTGTTCCTTATGTTTCACTGAGCATCCTGGTGCTTTTGGTTTTTAAAATGGATTTGATTTGAGTATTTAATTTGCTTCTGAAACCTGCGTGCCCTAGAATTTGTTCTGTTCGATTCATGGATTTGAGGAAGAAGAAATTTGTTTGGACTTAGGGTTTTAGTTCAGGGGATCATGGGAATCATTTTGGTGTGTTTAGGTTTCATTTTTGTTACGATTTGAGGGGTTTTGGGGATTTTCAGGGGAGTTGCTCGCCGGAGAAGACGACCGGAAGTCTTCTCCGGCAGCCTGAATGTGATTAGGGTTAAGTATCATTAATTAAGGTCATTTGAATTTGGTCCCTTGGATGGACTCTCCCGCGCGTGGATGGATGGCTAGGATGAGTCATTAGAAGCCCTAATCCTGTTTTTTCCATTTTATTGTGGTTTAATTAATTCATAAATATTAATTAGCCAGATTTGAATCTGGGCCCTTGGATCTGGCGCGCAGTCAACCAGACCAAGCCCAGATCAAATCCTGGCCCTCCTTTCTGTTTACTTTCATTTTTATTAAACATTAATTCATTTTTTTCTCAATTAATTTGCATATTTATTTTAAAATAGTAAAAAATTCTTAAAAATTATGAAACTTTTTCCTAAAGGTTTTATTAATTTTTAAGACACAAAAATATTTTTATTTTATTTTTTATCATTAAAAAAAGTATTTTTAAATATTTAAAAGATTATTTTTAATTGATTAATGGAAATTAATTAATTAAAAATACTTTTAGGTATTTAAAAATTACAACAAAATTCATGAAATGTTCTAAGACATTTAGAGACATTATCCAACCTTCAAACCAAATTTCTTTTTGATCTTGATGCATTTTAAGAATTTTTCATTGAATTAAATCATTTTTTATGCATTAATTTGATCCTAAGTTCAAAAATTCATTTCTGCCTATTTGAGAAGAGTTGGACATTGATTCTTTTTGCTTTGTTTTGTGTTTGGCATGTAGTTTCTAGGATAAAATGGCCTTGATTTGATCCCTCATTTTCAATTTGTTTGACATTTATTTTGTTTAGGAACCCAAAAAACTCTAATAACTTAGAAAAATCATATCTTGAGTTTGGTTAAGAGTTGAGACCTCCCCTTTGGACCTTGGTTTAGTATAGGTTTAGGGTTTCTTTGGGTGGCATTTTCCATTTTTTATCTTAGGGTTTGATTCTGTTTTTGGTTTTTGTTTGATGTTTGATTCATAAACCCTAATTTGGGCTTTCTTTTGCATCCTTCTTGCATTCTCTTGCATAACATGACTTGTCTTTGTATTTTACACATTCTTATGTTTCATTTGACATCCTAAGACATATAGGAAGCATGTTTGATCATTGCATTACATATTTGCCATATCATTTGCCTTGTATGTTTCATAACTTTCTATGCTTGTTCATGCTTCTTAACTTGCATCATTTGCATCCATGATCTTGTATGAACATCTCCATGCCTTGCCTCATGTTTATATCATCTCATAGCATCATTAATATCATAAACATGCTTCTGGTTTTGCTTAGCATCATGACATTTCATCCCACCTTGCACTGCATTGCATTCCTTGCTAACATTTCAGGTGGTAAGTAAACTTGGGAAGTGAATTTGCCTTCACTTCTCATAACTTTTATTTTCATCTCTCTTGCATCCATTGCTGCATTTCTATTTGTGTTTGAGATTGAGCTTCCTCATTCTTGTTCCTCCCACTTTCTTTCTTCAAGTGACTTGACTTCTTGAATGAAGCAAGTCACTTTGCTTCTCTTGATCTTGTTCATCTGCTTCCTGGTGGCTCCTTTGAAGATTGTTCTTGTAAACCTCACAAACCTTAGGAACAACCAAGCATGACAATGAATTAGGGTTTTGATTAGTCTCCCCTCATAGTTTTACCTTTGTGTCTCTCTTTGAGTCCTCTCTTCTCATCTCATAATCAGGGACTAAACCCTAAAGGCTTTGAGGCTTTGTGATTAAGTTTATGCCTGCATCCTTCTCTTAGGATGGAGTGTATAACTTTAATCCTAAGTGTTAAACCCTTAATGTGTTTAAATCTCTTAATCAATCCATCTAATAATCATCAAGACATCACACTTGTAACTTGGGCCTTGCATTAGGGTTCTAATTCTTCCTTAATTGGTTAAGAAGGACTAACCCTAGTGTTAATGGACAAGTCCCCCTCAAGTTGTCTTACAAATCATAAAAATCACTTCATCATCATACCATTAATCTAAAATCCACTTAATCAAAGGCTTGTTTTGTCATGAGTTTAATCCCTAATCATGGATTAAGTTGAGGAGTTTTCCTCAGCTTAAACATTCTCATCTATTATCCTTCTATTAGGATGGTGTAATGAGTCTGTTTAATCCCTGATTATGGCTTAACCTCATTACTTAACACTAAACAAAAACCAAAAACATTTAAATAATCACAAGTAGGTTAATGATCTTAATCCTACACCAAAGGTGATTAAGTGTGAGAATCTGACTTCACACTTAAGGTAATTCTCATTACCCCTAATCAGAGGGAAGATGTGATGAGTTTACTAAATCCATTGGTTTAGGCTTAAGCTCATTAACTTATGACAAACTTTCAAGGGCAATAAAAGATTGAAAACTCAAAAAAAACAAAGAATAATCGTCTCCTTCGGGATTCTTCTCTCATCTCATTCACTCACAAACAAGAACTTGCTTCTTCCGTCTAATGCAAGACAGTTTGCACCTGAGCCAGACAGGTCATACACTTGAGCATAGACAAGTAAGCAGTTCATCAGTCAATTTACCTTTCAGTCTCTTTGGGTCGAACTACGGTGTTCTGACTTCCTCATTGCACGAGAGGATACGTAGGCATAACTTAACAGTTATCGAACAAAAGTCTCTGTATATTCCCCCTCTTTCCAGCTCATTTCTCTTAGCCTCATTATCATGAGCAATTCATTCTCATTCTCGCACTGACACATCATTATACACTTCACTTCACTTTACACTGACACCTGTACATCTTTTCCAGCTATTTTATACACAAATTGCACTGACACTACCCCTTTAAAACACAAATCTTTTAAGCGTGGATCCCGTCGAGTACGGCGGACAATCTGGGTGCTAATACCTTCCCAGGTTGTAACCAACCCCCTTTCTCAGTCTCTCTGGTTCGCAACCGTCTTATCCATCTTTTTCCAGGCCTATGCAGCATTGCCTTTCCTCCGGGATAAAAATGCCTAGCTGGCGACTCTATTCATTCTCCAGTGAGTTCACGGCTGTGTGTTCTCACTGTCCCTTTCGCCGACCGTTCGCGTCTGTACCTTCATCTGACCCTGTTTCATTTGTCGGGAGCGACAGCTTGGCGACTCTGCTGGGGAACCTTATATTGCAACCAGGGCTTCTGGTTCTTTTTGTGGGTTCCTCCTAGCGCTTGTTTGATTTGTGTTTACCGGGGTGTTATGTGCTTATTTGTGTTTATATATTTGTATTTATTTTTGCTTTATGTACAGTTTGCTTTACTGCTTTCTTTATTGCTTTTGCATTATACCATATTGTCATACTGTACTGCTGGCTGGATCTGGTTTTCCTTTGGTGGGTGGGATTCTATTGAGAGTTAAGGTCCTATACCTGGGACCTGAGTGACACCTAGGCTAGAGTGAATCATATTCTTTCCCATTCCATCTCGGTCTGGTGCGGGAATGTGAAACACGGTTCAGATATGGGTTTCTTCTTGAGAACTCTGTGTTGCAGATTTCCTGCAATGCTAGGGCTATCTGGGAAGCCTGCTAAGTCTGGATGACCTTTAGTATTGACCTTCAGAAACTGAGGTGAATTAGAGGAGGAATTGTTATGGTTATTGTAAACACTGTACCTCCGGGTTAGAAGTGTTTACACTTCTCATAACTGATCCGAGTCTGAGGATCCTTGTTCTAGAACATCACCTGTGAGGGGGTTGGGCTGTTTACAGGTTTGCAGGTACCTTGACCTCAGAATACCCTGTTACTTTGTTTGTTAAGAGTACTCCATGTTGGACAGTTCTTGTGATTCTAAAACCCCGGACATGTGGCTCTTTATTTGAGTCCCCCACCTTGGTTACTGGGTTTATAGACCTCCATCTGGAATTCTTGGACACACTTGGACCTATATCAAGGCATTTGATCAGATCCAGCTCAGTCACAAACCTTTGCATATCATTTGCATACATACTCATTGCATCATATTGAAATTTGCTTATTTGTGTTTCAGGGTATCCATCTTCATCTGGTTTTGGTTTTGACCCCATCTTCAGTTTTTGACCTGCCTTCATCAGCACTTGCTACCAGCTATCTATTCCAGCCAGTCAGTGGCCCTTCTCTTCAGTATCTTCATCAACATTTGTCATCATGGCTCCAAAGAAAAGCAACATCACCTATCACTTCTTCCAGCCAGACTTATCAGACATCAGGAGGATCCAAACCCTGATCACTCCAGATCACATACCTTTGTTCAGGGAGAGTTATGGAGATATACTGGACATGGTTATGGATCTGGACCCTTCACAGAGGAGCCTCATCCACACCTGCATTCAGTTTTATGATCCTCCACTGAGATGTTTTACTTTTCAAGACTTTCAGTTGGGCCCCTTATTGGAAGAGTACTCCTCATTAGTTGGTATGCCTATCAGGAGAGAAATTCCTTTCAACCCTGAGATGGTCTTTCCTGCTAACGGAGAAGTAGCAAAGGCTTTGCACCTGGAACCTGTCCTGATTGAGCAGCATATGACCTCTAAAGCTGGGATCCCTGGCTTTCATCTGGACTTCTTAATTTCTCAGGCTAGTCTGAAGGCTTCCCTGGGGGAGTGGAAAGCTGTTTGTGCTTTGTTGGCCCTAAGTGTATATGGAATTGTGCTGTTTGCAGATGAGCCTCGATTCATTAGCAAGAATGCAATCCATCTGTTCATCTTGAAGAACCCAGTGCCAACTTTATTGGGGGATCTTTATTATTCAGTGCATCAGAGGAATGAAAAGCAGAGGGGGAGGTTAGTGAGGTTTTGTGCTCCATTGTTTCACACTTGGCTTCTCAGGCATCTACCCAGGACAGATGCATTCCTAAACCCTCATCAGCAGAGCAACTGGGCTAAGAGACTCACTGTTCTAACTTCAGCAGATATCAGATGGTGCACTCAGAGCACCAAGGGCAGGGATATCATCACCAGCTGTGGACATTTTCCCAATGTGCCTTTAATAGGAGTTAAGGGTAGCATCAATTACAATCCTCTGCTGTTCAGAAGGCAACTGGGCTATGCACTGGTCCACACTCCTAGGGCACAGGACTTGGTGGAGACCCTTTATTGTGAGAACAAGATTAGTTTGGCTGTTGTTAGGCAGGCTGCCTGGGCCTGGGATAATGTTCAAACCAAGGGAGTCACCATTCTGGGGAAGTGTAATAATGTGGCATCAGCACAATATTATGATTGGTCCTATGCTAGGGCCCAATTCTCTGGAATGCCCTTTACCATAGAAGATATGCCTGAATCATCTTCAGCACCACCCCCTGCCACTATCAGTTTGGAAGAGTTTGAGAGCTTGAAGGAAAGGAATGATAAGCTAACCCAGGCTTTGCAGAAGACCCTCCGGGAGAGGAGTGAGGGTATGAGGGAGATTGAGAGATTGGAGAAGTTGAGAGTGGAGCATTTGACTAAGATTGAAAAGTCTGGGGATTATATCAAAAAGTCTAAAGCTGGTGAACAAATTCTGAAGAATGCTTGCAAAGAAGCCCAGTTCCAGAGAGCAAGGACAGACTTGTACTTGAAGGAGAGTCAAGCCCGGTGGGTCAGGATCACCGAGGCTCGTACCCTGGAAGACAAGAGAGTTCAAGACAAGATGGAGCAACTGGAAGCTAGTGCAAAAGGACAGCAAGAAGCCCTGGCAGCAGCCCAGAGGGAGATATCAGAGCTAAAGATCAAAGCAGGGGTGAAGAGGTCCAAGGACCAAACTCAGCACAAGAAGCTAACAGCAGCTGTTACGACCCGGAATCTCCTCATCAGGAATCTCACGGAGCGTCCGGCTGATCCTGTGACCGAAGCACTTCTCAAGGAAGTTCGTGAGGATGAGTTTGGTCTTGGTGTTTGACCATTTGTTTGTTGTTGCTTTCTTTCCATGTACTTTTATTTTGTACTGTATTTTAACCCCTTAGGGGGCTTGTGTTGTAAAATGAACAAGTTGTATTATTTCACCTCCTATAATATATTTGTTTTATGTTTGTTCCATCCAAGTTTACTTCGGAAGCAACATCAACAGCATCTTCAAGGGTCTGGAAGGGTCAAAACTGAAGGCCAAACCGGATACCTTGAGAACGAATAAGCATAACTGCATTGCATGCTAACCCTTTGTTTGTTTTGTAGGTTTTTGTTTTGTTGTTTCTAACCTCTGTTGTGATGTTCAGGAATTATTGCTAGGCGCCGGGTATTTCCCCTCAACCGTCCGCACCGTTATCCAACCCGAAACAACCTTCCGGGAATTCAAATGGATCAGATGCAGCAGGACCTTACGGAGGTCAGAAACTAGATGGCCAACGAAAGGTTGGAGATGAGAACTCAGATAACACAGTTCATGGAAGTAATGAACAACTTAGCTCAAAGCCAGGAGAGGCTCAGAGCTTTGGTAGAAGGGAGGAATCAAGAGGAACCCCATGTGGGAACTGCTGGCACAAGTAACAACGAGAGGGTCCAACCTCATGTCAATCCCCCAGTTTTTGGACCCCATCTCCATCCAGAGGCCAACATCCCTGTCAATATACAAGGGACTGCCACAGCAGGGAGGGTGCTACAGGAAGACCCTCAAGAAGACCAGTTCACAGTAATGGGTGCTGGAGAAGAGGCTTATGATAGAAGATTGGATGAGATAGTTGAGAAGTTGAGATCCTTAGAATCTCAAAACTCTTTGGGCTTCGACGTCATGGACATGGGCTTGGTAGACGGGGTCAGGATCCCCCATAAGTTCAAGCCTCCTTGTTTCGAAAAGTATAATGGGACTTCATGCCCCCGGACTCATCTACAATCATTTCTGGGAAGGCTGAAGGCCTATACAATGGATGAGAAGCTTTGGATGTTCTATTTCGAAGACAGCTTAACTGGAGCGTCAAGAGAATGGTACTCTCACTTGACAAGGGCAACTATTAGATGCTGGAAGGACCTGGCAGAAGCCTTCATTAGACAGTATCAGTATAATCTAGACATGGCACCCAACAGGACCCTCCTAATGGGAATGTCACAGTCTTCAAGGGAGAGTTTCCGAGAATATGCCCAGAGATGGAGGCAACTGGCTGCTGCTGTTCAACCACCTATGTCTGAACGGGAAATGGCAGATATGTTCATGAATACCCTTCAGGGAACCTATATTGACAGGTTGGCAGCTTTCTCTTCCACTAGCTTTGCAGATGTTGTCATAGCCGGGGAGAGAATTGAAAGCTTGTTAAAAATGGGAAAGATCTCAGACAACGGTGCAAGTTCGTCCAGTAGTACAAGAAAGCCTTTTGCAGGCCCGAGAAGAACTGGCGAGACCAATGCCATCCATTCAAACAGGGGTAGGCCCCAATATGCTCAGAGGTCCATAGCAGCAGTCACCATCCCTGCTCCAGCTCATCCTCAACCAGTCTACCAACCTCCTCAACAAAATTATCAACCGCAACCTCAGTACCATCAGCAAAATCAGTATCCTCCAAGAAATTACAACAATAGCAACACCAACAACAACAATCAACAGAGGCCATTTCAGCAGAGGCCTTCTCAAGCTAACAGAGTGATCGATCCGATCCCAATGCCATATGCTACTTTGCTGCCACAACTTCTGAAACTCAACCTGGTTGAGCTAAGAACGTTGGCACCTCCAGATCCCAACAGTTTACCCAGGAACTATGACTCCAATGCTAGGTGTGCTTTTCATTCAAACGCACCTGGTCACAGTACAGAAAAATGCAGGGCTCTGCATATGAAGGTACAAGACCTGGTAGACTCCAAGGCTTTGAATTTCGCACCACCACCCAATGTCAATAAGAACCCGATGCCAAACCACGGTGGTCCTAGAATTAACGCTATTGAAGAAGACAAGCCGTCTTATTGAATAACCGGTGTGGGACAGATCAGGACACCATTGGTAGAAATCAAGGCTCAGCTCTTGGAATACCAGATGTTCCCAGGGTGTGAATTGGGTTGTGCTTACTGCAATATCTCCGTAAATGGGTGCGATAATTTGAGGAATGGCATAAATGGCGTTATTCAGAGTGGCCAGCTTCAGATCACCACGTCATTTCCAACAAATCCAACAATATCATCCGCAACGGTTTCAGAACCTCCTACAACCGCAGCAACCATTGTTCCTGACAATTCTTCGGTTTCATCAACAAGTACTTCATCCATCATCTCAACCGATCAGTTTTCAACAAATTTTCCTGCTACAACTTCAGCTTCACTCCATTTTGAACCTCCTACAACGACAACACCCGTACTTCCAACAATGTCTCCTACAACTCCAGCAATCAATCATGAAGATGTCTCTACCGTCACAATATTTTATGATCCTGAAAACAACTCTGCCTACCATTCAGAAGGTGCTGCTCCCACCAGAGCACCAGTTACAATCTTTTATGATCCACAAACAATTACAGTCCCTTCAGCAGCAGCAATCAGTCCAGTCACTGTCACAGTGCCTGGACCAATAACATATGAAAGCAATAGGGCCATCCCTTGGCACTATGGCTCTGACATGTACTGCGAAGGAAAAAGAATCACTCTTGAAACGTCAACACCTGCACCACAAGTAGATAATGTGGGGGGAGGCGGAGGCTTCACTCGAAGCGGACGTCTCTTTGCTCCACCAATGCAAAGACCTACTGCCGAAGCAGAAGCTGCTGCCAAGGCAAAAGGAAAGAGCCCGGTGCAGGAAGATCAAGCTGTTAAAGAAGCCTTGAAGACGCCGTTCGATCAAGAAGTTGATGAGTTTATGAGAATCATCAAAAAGAGTGATTACAAAATCGTGGATCAACTTCACCAGACGCCATCCAAAATCTCTATCCTCTCACTGCTTATGTGCTCCGAAGCCCATCGGAATGCACTGCTCAAAGTCCTGCACGCGGCTTACGTGCCTGAAGAGATTACTGTCAACCAGTTGGAAACCGTGGTTGGAAATGTTACTGCTAGCAATGGGCTAGGGTTCACCAATACTGACTTGACAGCGGATGGCCGCAACCACAGCAAAGCCTTGCACATAACCATGGAATGCAAAGGAGCTGTCCTTTCTCATGTGCTGGTAGACACAGGTTCATCCCTGAATGTCTTACCGAAGAAGGCTCTGGTGAAGTTAGAATATGATGGATTGGCATTGAGACCCAACAACCTGGTGGTAAGAGCCTTTGATGGTTCTAAGAGATCGGTTCTGGGAGAGATCGAGCTACCTGTGACAATTGGCCCACAGACCTTTAAGACTATCTTTTATGTGATGGACATTCAGCCCGCCTACAGCTGTTTGTTGGGTAGACCCTGGATTCACGCCGCCGGCGCAATAACGTCTACCCTTCACCAAAAGTTAAAATTTGAGTGGGAAGGCCAAGTTGTTACAATCTGTGGGGAAGAGGACATTTTTGTCAGCCACCTGGCAACCTATAAGTACATTGAGATGGATGGAGAGATCCATGAAACAATGAGCCAAGGATTTGAAGCCTTGAATGTCAATGAAGCATCTGCTGTATCTGGGATCTCCATGTCATCATACCAACAAGCCCGGAAGGTTGTTGAGGAAGGAACTGCCCTAGGCTGGGGCAAGGTTTTAGCTGTGGAGGAGAAGAAGGACAAATTTGGGTTGGGTTACAAACCAACACAACATCAAGCAAGGGTTGCTGGGGAGCCTGGTTTTGTCAGTGGGGGGATGCTTACCCCTGATGCTATCAACTGTCTGGAAGACGAGCTGGAAGAGGAGCGCAACCTGGAAAGCTGGATTCGTCCAAAGATCCCGGGGAGCAGTGTCTCGAACTGGTCTTCCCAGGAAATTATAAGGGTTACTCGATCAGAGTAATTATTATTTCCTGTATTTTATAAGCATGCATCAAAGTCTTGCATCTTGCCCAAGATGACAAGACTCATTTTGTAATCGGGCCATCTGTACTTTTTTGTGCAAACAAGATCAATTAATGAAATATCAGACATCTTTTTGCAAATGAGTCTTTTTTTCTTTTCCGTTCACTGTTTTTTCCATTTTTTCTTTTTGTACAAAAAATAAATGGCGGTGTTTTCAAAATGACAACTTCATTTCACTTTTCTAAATAAGACTAAAATCAGATCACTAAAATGAACAACTTAACCCTTGCAGAGAGTGCCTTCCTGACAGCACCGACAACAGCACGGCTATGACATCGTATGACTTTGACAATCCGATCAATCAAGCTGATGAAGGGGTTGAAGAAGAATATGAGCTTCCTGAAGAGCTAGCCAGGTTGTTAAGACAAGAGGAAAAGGTTATTACCCCTCACCAGGAGGAGGTTGAAGTGATTAATCTTGGTACGGAGGAAGACGTGAAAGAGGTTAAAATCGGGGCCTGCCTGCAAGACTCAGTGAAGAAACAACTGGTTGATCTACTTCAAGAGTATGTGGATGTGTTTGCTTGGTCGTATCAAGACATGCCAGGGTTGGATACCGACATTGTTGTGCACAAGCTGCCTTTGAGAGAAGAATGCCCTCCAGTCAAACAGAAGCTGCGCCGTACTCGTCCAGACATGGCTATGAAAATCAAGGAAGAGGTACAAAAGCAATGGGACGCCGGGTTCCTTGCTGTAACTAGCTACCCGCCGTGGGTTGCTAATATAGTACCTGTGCCTAAGAAGGACGGCAAAGTAAGGATGTGTGTTGATTACCGGGATCTGAACAGAGCCAGCCCGAAAGATGATTTCCCTCTACCTCACATTGATGTATTGGTTGATAACACGGCTCAGTTCTCGGTATTCTCCTTCATGGATGGATTTTCAGGATACAACCAGATTAAGATGTCACCTGAAGACATGGAGAAGACAACATTCATCACACCCTGGGGCACGTTCTTCTACAAGGTAATGCCATTTGGGCTAAAGAATGCTGGTGCAACGTATCAACGGGCTATGGTGACATTGTTCCACGATATGATCCACAAAGAGATAGAATGTTATGTGGATGATATGATTGCCAAGTCCCTTACAGAGGAAGATCACCTGGTGAATCTGCTCAAGTTATTCAAGCGTCTGAGGAGGTATCAACTGAAGTTGAACCCCAACAAATGCACATTCGGGGTGAGATCTGGTAAGCTGCTGGGCTTTATCGTAAGCGAGAAAGGGATTGAAGTGGACCCTGATAAAGTCAAAGCCATTCAAGAGATGCCTGCACCGAAAACTGAGAAAGAAGTTCGAGGGTTCTTAGGTCGATTGAACTACATTTCAAGGTTCATATCTCACCTTACAGCAACCTGCGAACCCTTGTTCAAGCTGTTAAGAAAAGAACAAACGGTCAGGTGGAACGAAGATTGCCAGAAGGCTTTTGACAAGATCAAGGAATATCTGCAAGAACCTCCAATCCTCATGCCGCCAGTTGAAGGAAGACCTCTGATAATGTACTTGACAGTGTTAGAAGAGTCAATGGGGTGTGTGCTGGGCCAGCATGACGAGTCTGGTCGAAAAGAGTATGCAATATACTACCTAAGCAAAAAGTTTACCGACTGTGAACAACGATATTCACTGCTCGAGAAAACCTGTTGTGCTTTAGCGTGGGCTGCTCGCCGACTGAGACAGTATATGTTGACCCACACTACTTTATTAATCTCGAAGATGGACCCAGTCAAGTACATATTTGAGAAGCCAGCGCTTACCGGACGGGTTGCAAGATGGCAGATGATTCTCACGGAATATGACATCCAATACACATCTCAGAAAGCCATCAAAGGCAGTGTATTGTCTGAATATCTTGCTGAGCAACCCATCGATGATTACCAGCCTATGAGGTTTGACTTCCCTGATGAAGACATCATGTTCATTAAATCAAAAGATCATGAAGAGCCTATTCACACCGAAGGGCCTGACCCAGAAGAAGAATGGACTATGATGTTTGATGGGGCTGTTAACATGAATGGTCGTGGTGTTGGTGCAGTACTCATTACACCCAAAGGAGTTCACATGCCTTTCTCGGCAAAACTCACTTTCAACTGCACTAACAACGAAGCTGAATACGAAGCTTGCATTATGGGTCTTGAGGAAGCCATTGACCTCAGGATCAAGACTTTGACCGTATTCAGAGATTCAGCTTTGGTAGTCAATCAGACCAACGGGAAATGGTATACACACCAGGATCATCTGATACCTTACAGGGATTATACAAGGAGGTTATTGACTTTCTTCACAACAGTCAAGCTTGAGTATATCCCCCGGGACGAGAATCAGTTCGCAGATGCTCTTGCTACCATTTCATCCATGATCAAAGTTCAAGCTGCTAACTTTGTACCTCAGATATCAGTGTCTAGACTTGATAGACCAGCATATGTATTTGCAGCGGATGTTGTAAAAGATGATAAGCCTTGGTTCCATGACATTAAGTGCTTCTTGGAGATCAGACATACCCACCTGGGGCATCTTCCAATGATAAGAAGACTTTGAGAAGGCTTGCTGGTGGTTTCTTTCTGAACACTGATGGGTCTTTATACAAAAGGAACTTTGATATGGTACTCCTCAGATGTGTTGACAAGACGGAAGCAGATTTGTTGATGCACGAAGTGCACGAAGGATCCTTTGGTACCCATGCAGGAGGGCATGCCATGGCTAAGAAATTGTTAAGGTCAGGCTATTACTGGATCACGATGGATGCAGACTGTTGTGCTTATGCCAGAAAGTGCCATAAATGCCAGATTTATGCAGATAAGGTGCATGTGCCTCCCAATCCCTTGAACATAATGTCTTCACCCTGGCCCTTTGCCATGTGGGGCATTGATATGATTGGCAAGATTGAGCCGACTGCTTCAAACGGCCACAGATTCATCCTGGTCGCCATCGACTATTTCACTAAGTGGGTTGAAGCAGCCTCATATGCAAATGTTACAAGACAAGTGGTAGCCAGATTTCTGAAGAGAGATATCATCTGTCGATACGGAGTGCCCGAGCGAATCATTACTGATAATGGTTCCAATCTCAACAACAAAATGATGGCAGAGCTGTGCCGGGACTTCAAGATTCAACATCACAATTCTTCTCCTTACAGGCCAAAGATGAATGGTGTTGTTGAGGCGGCAAATAAGAATATCAAGAAGATTGTGCAGAAGATGGTAGTCACTTACAAAGACTGGCATGAAATGCTACCGTTTGCCTTGCATGGGTACCGCACGTCAATCAGGACATCCACTGGGGCAACACCGTATCAACTTGTGTATGGTATGGAAGCAGTCCTACCAGTTGAAGTTGAATTACCCTCCTTGCGAGTCTTGATGGATGTCAAACTGAGTGAAGCAGAATGGGCTAGGGCCTGATACGAGCAACTAAGTCTGATTGAAGAGAAGAGATTGACTGCAATCTGTCATGGACAATTGTATCAGAAGAGAATGAAGAAAGCCTTCGATCAGAAAGTCAGGCACCGAGAGTACCAAGTGGGAGATCTTGTGCTAAAAAGAATCCTCCCTCCTCATACAGACCACAGGGGCAAATGGACACCAAACTACGAAGGACCATTTGTGGTAAAGAAAGTTTTCTCTGGTGGAGCACTGATGCTCGGCACCATGGATGGTGAAGATTTCCCGTCCCCTGTGAATTCAGATGCAGTTAAAAAATACTTCGCGTAAAATGACCCGCTGGACATAAAAACAGAATGTAAGTCCAGGCAAAAATAGGGCATCCCGGCGAGTCAAAAACAGAATAAAAGACTCGGGCAAAAATAAGGGAAATAAATGAAAAATGTACACCCGCTGAGTTGAAAAGCCGCATTGGACAACTCAGGCAAAAATGGGTATCCCGATGGATTGAAAACCCGAAAGGGCGATCCATGCAAAATAAGGGAATAAGCGAACAACTGCACTCTGAGTTCGTCTGTATCACTTACAACTTGGAAAGCTTCGACGGAATCAAGCTTCAATCAGAATCAACTTTCTTCAGAAAGCAAGACGAGAAGAACGTCATTGTCATACGAGTCGTAGCAGGAGAGGAAGCTCCTTAAAGCGTCATCAACACTGCCAGCACTTTGTTTCTCAATTTGTAAACAATCTCCTCATTTCAGGGGATATGTTTCTTTGGTTGTACCTCGCCAATTCAGGGCATATGAATTAATAAAATCAGATTTCTCAGTCATGTTTCGTTTTGTACATTTTCATTTTTTGCAAAGAATGTCTGATATCTTAAAAAAAAAAAAAAAAAAAAAAAAAAAAAAAAAACTGATTGCATAAGAGTACAGATGATTGTCACTAAAAATAGAAACACATGCTTGCAGGGAATATACTTACTCTTGAGAATGTTTGACTCCTATGACGGAATCCAGTAAAGGATACCTCGGGACCTTTTGTGCGTCTCCTTATCTTTGCAGGATTGCAGGTATCCAGAACGCAACCTGGGGCATGCAAGTTACGTCTCAGCAAGCTGGCGAATCATTATCAACTCGGTCTATCTTCCACGTGGCACTGGAAGGTGCCCACTTCCCCAGCAAAGTTGCCAAATCAACATACACTCAATCTCGGCATCTGAAATGCTCTATCGCCAGCTGAGTTGCCTCTTGTTGCTTTCCCTAGCTGAGTTACCAACAACATTCCTTAGCCGCAGTACCAATCATTCTTCCCCAGCTGAGTGCAGAAGTCAGGGAACCATCTCCCCACAGAATCCCCAGCCTCTATCCAGAAGAGCGGCGCATAGAAGATCACAACAGAGTGAAGAAAGCTTCTACAAACCCCAGCTGGGTCCCGTATTATAAGGATATGTCAACCAGTGACTTATATCCCCAAATGAATACATCTCACCAGATCTACCAATGATCTCATCCCCAGCTGGGAGGCCCTTTTCAAACAGATCAGCCAGAGATCTTCGCAGCAACGGGATCCGAATCCCGGTTTGATATCTTTGCATAATCATGGCATTCGCATCATATTTTCCCCTCAGAGCGTAGCATTCCGTCTAACACGGAGCATCACGGCAAAAATCAAACGCATAGCATAATCATGAGCCATGTTCTGAATTAACACTTGTGAATAATAACCGTTCATCATCATTGTACAGAAATCCTCACCAGAGTCCCAGCAAAAGCAGTTGCCTCTCAAATCACAAACACTACCATATACACCCTTTGATACCCGTCCGTATCATCACTCCCCAGTAAAGTCGCCCGAACACTCTTTACAAGCAAGATTACCCGTATTACAGATACTTCCTGACACCCGTCCGTGTCATATTACCAGCAGAAAGCCAAAGACATCCTCTTTGCACCCACACATACCTATATATACACTTTCCTGACACCCGTCCGTGTCATATCCCCAGCGCAGTCGCCTAGACTTTGTATAGCAGATACTTGTTCATATTACACTTTCCTCTCCTGGCACCCGTCCGTGTCATCATCCCCAGCAGTTAAACACTCATCTATACACCACTCGCTCTTATACAGATATTCGTCCGTATCTTGTATATACCAGTTACATACCCACAGAATCAACAGAAGTCTTTGTTCTTTGTTAACCGGTTGGTACTCGTCCGTATCATCATCTCAGAACATTGCATCTAATGTTTGTTTCTACATGATACTCATCCGTATCATAGTCTTAAGGATGCTCGTCCGCATCTTTAATCCATACATTGTGTCAAACACTTTTGTCTTCTTGAGTATAGACACTCGTCCGTGTCTACTATTCCCCAGAAGAGTCCCTGCAGATGCAACACTCGTCCGTGTTCTTTGTTAACCAGATGGTACTCGTCCGTATCATCATCTCTGAACATGTGTCAGTTTTGTTTCTACATGATACTCGTCCGTATCATAGTCTTAGGGATGCTCGTCCGCATCTTTGATCTGTACACAATACCAAACACTTATACCTTCCTTTCTTGGTTATGAACGCTCGTCCGTGTTCACTATATCCCCAGTAGATCACCAACAAAGCGTTTCCTTTTATCTAACACTCGTCATGTGTTATGATACCCCGAGAACAGCCGTACCCTGCTGAGTGGTCGTCCTCCACTTCTTGATGGTCGTCCTCCATCATGCTCGCCCGATGGCCGTCCCCATCGTTGATCTTTTTAGCAGCCGTCCCCTGCCAGGTGGTCGTCCTCCACCTTTTGATGATCGTCCTTCATCACTTTATCCAATGGCCGTCCCCATTGTTGATTTTGGTTATCTGACACTCGTCCTGTGTTATGATAAACCTTGAGAGCAGCCGTACCCTGCTGAGTGGTCGTCCTCCACTTCTTGATGGTCGTCCTCCATCATGCTCTTCCGATGGCCGTCCCCATCGTTGACCTTTGCTATCCGATGGCCGTCCCCATCGTTGATATTTTCGGCAGCCGTACCCTGCCAGGTGGTCGTCCTCCACCTTTGATGGCCGTCCCCATCATATTTCTTTTATCCCCAACAGAGCAGCCGTCCCCTGCTAGGTGATCGTCCTTCACCTTTGATGGCCGTACCCCATCATCTGTTTATTTCATTTATTCTTTAACCCGATGGCCGTCCCCGTCGTGGTCTCTTTTCCTTTTAGCCCGATGGCCGTCCCCATCGTTGGTTACTTTACCTTTATGAACTTGATGGCCGTCCCCGTCATGTTTCATTAACTCCCAGAAAATTTTACAGCTTTATCCTGATGGCCGTCCCCATCATAATTTGATTTTCCCCAGCTAGTCGGCCGTCCCCGTCTTGGCTTTACCTTTTATCCCCAGCATGTCGGCCGTCCCCGTCATTGCTTTGTTTTCCGAACCTTTACAATATATACTTTATTTTTCTTTTACAATCTATATCCCTTTTTTTTCTTCTCCATTCTGTGAGTGCAAATTTTGGACTGTCTTTGGTATTCAACCACAAGTTATCTTGTTTGCCTGTTAAGCCGTCGCTTACATCCTGCACAGCTAACTCATGTTTGAATAGGGGCAGCTGTAAACACCCCAAATTTTCCCTCACCCATTCACACCATGGCTTGTGATCATTTCATATGCATAAACACAATCATATCATCTCACATCTCATTTTTGATCCACTGCATTGGTTCTAAGTCATCTGCACCTAGGGTTTGTGATCTGAGCAATTCCAAAGCATCTTGAGCCATTCCAAAGGCCACCAATCAACTCAAAGGGGTCCATGTGTGTTCTTATATCATATTCCATCTCCTCAAAGTCAAAAATGCACAGGAATCACAAGAACTAGGGTTTGTGTGGATGCAGAGCCAGGTTTGACTGCACAGTTGACTGAAAATTAGGGTTTTGGTTTCAGAGGCCATAACCCCAAATTTTTTGGTCATTCTTGTTTCCATTGGTCTCTATATGGTATAGGGAGTATGCATATCAATTTTCATGAAGAAATTCCATGGGGAAGTCATCTGATCAAGGGTTGACTTTTCAGACAAGTCAGTGTAAAATCAGGGCATCTGAGGCCCCCAATGACCCAACCAATGGGTGATCTTCATCATTTTGAGTGTATATGATCTTTATTTGGTCATGGAAGAAGGTTGAAACTCACAAAAATCAAGAATTTGGAAGTTTTGCAAATGTTGACTTTTTGGGCATAGTTGACTTTTCAAGAATGCCTCATTTTAGGTCATTTTTCAAGCCTTGATTCTTGATCCAAAAATGCTTCAAATGGAAAAACTTTGGTCATGAAAGTTGTAGATCTCATCTTTCCCTTTTCAAAAAGTACAAGAACATGATCAAACTCTTCTTGGATCAAAAGTTATGGTTTGACAAAGTTGGCTAAAATCATTGATTTTTAAGGCATGCCTCAAATGGAAATTTTGCAAAGTCATGAACCAAAGCCTTTTGTGACCTCTAACCCACTTCAAACCAGTATGCAAACATTCCTTAGGCCTTAAAAGTCAGAATTGGACCAAGAATGCCCATGGTTTATGTTTGGCTGGCCAAAGAAATCACATGTGAACCAAAGGTGTAACAAGTTGCAAAATCCTCATGATCACATCTCACCAACTTGCTGCATTGGTTACTGCACTTTGCTAGCCTCAAGCCACACCATGCTGCACCAGAACCATATCTTGTACTTAGCTAGAGCTTAGCCCATGCCCTCTCTTACAAAATTTGACTTTTTTGCAAAAGGTGACTTACCAATCAATAAAGCACATGTCCAATCATCTGACCAATGAGAGAGGTTTATGTGGACAAAGAGCAAACCATTCCATACATCTAGCAAGGCTGAAACTCTCTCATTCACAACATTCACAAAAGACACCCCAGCTGCATAAGCCTTCGAATCTCTCTGCCCAGCCAAGAAACACTCAAACCATTTTCACCATTCAACTCACCATACATCATTGAGTAGAAACCAGCAAGAACACAAGCCTGAATCAACCAGAACACCCCATAGCCATTTCTCACCTCAAGCTGCAGTTCCATTCGAATCTCCCTCCCTAGCTCACAAACATCCAAACAAACCTTGCAAAGCTTCTCCATTCACCCTCAGGATCACAAACAACCCCTCACAATGGCCAGAAACTACCAGAATCACCATTGCCATTTCTGACTGAGTTGAAGCAGGAGCTTTCGAAACTCATTATCCAGCCAACATAAACTCTTCTTGAGCATTCAAACACCTTCTGGGGATCAAGTGGAGTGGTTTGCACTGAAGGAAGTGGCCAGAAAGTCATCAGGTTGAAAGCTCCAAATCTCAGGTAGCTTGAAATTTATTTTTCCAGAAATCGTTTCTTTTGTTTCAAACTTGTTCCTTATGTTTCACTGAGCATCCTGGTGCTTTTGGTTTTTAAAATGGATTTGATTTGAGTATTTAATTTGCTTCTGAAACCTGCGTGCCCTAGAATTTGTTCTGTTCGATTCATGGATTTGAGGAAGAAGAAATTTGTTTGGACTTAGGGTTTTAGTTCAGGGGATCATGGGAATCATTTTGGTGTGTTTAGGTTTCATTTTTGTTACGATTTGAGGGGTTTTGGGGATTTTCAGGGGAGTTGCTCGCCGGAGAAGACGACCGGAAGTCTTCTCCGGCAGCCTGAATGTGATTAGGGTTAAGTATCATTAATTAAGGTCATTTGAATTTGGTCCCTTGGATGGACTCTCCCGCGCGTGGATGGATGGCTAGGATGAGTCATTAGAAGCCCTAATCCTGTTTTTTCCATTTTATTGTGGTTTAATTAATTCATAAATATTAATTAGCCAGATTTGAATCTGGGCCCTTGGATCTGGCGCGCAGTCAACCAGACCAAGCCCAGATCAAATCCTGGCCCTCCTTTCTGTTTACTTTCATTTTTATTAAACATTAATTCATTTTTTTCTCAATTAATTTGCATATTTATTTTAAAATAGTAAAAAATTCTTAAAAATTATGAAACTTTTTCCTAAAGGTTTTATTAATTTTTAAGACACAAAAATATTTTTATTTTATTTTTTATCATTAAAAAAAGTATTTTTAAATATTTAAAAGATTATTTTTAATTGATTAATGGAAATTAATTAATTAAAAATACTTTTAGGTATTTAAAAATTACAAAAAAATTCATGAAATGTTCTAAGACATTTAGAGACATTATCCAACCTTCAAACCAAATTTCTTTTTGATCTTGATGCATTTTAAGAATTTTTCATTGAATTAAATCATTTTTTATGCATTAATTTGATCCTAAGTTCAAAAATTCATTTCTGCCTATTTGAGAAGAGTTGGACATTGATTCTTTTTGCTTTGTTTTGTGTTTGGCATGTAGTTTCTAGGATAAAATGGCCTTGATTTGATCCCTCATTTTCAATTTTTTTGACATTTCTTTTGTTTAGGAACCCTAAAAACCCTAATAACTTAGAAAAATCATATCTTGAGTTTGGTTAAGAGTTGAGACCTCCCCTTTGGACCTTGGTTTAGTATAGTTTTAGGGTTTCTTTGGGTGGCATTTTCCATTTTTTATCTTAGGGTTTGCTTCTGTTTTTGGTTTTTGTTTGATGTTTGATTCATAAACCCTAATTTGGGCTTTCTTTTGCATCCTTCTTGCATTCTCTTGCATAACATGACTTGTCTTTGTATTTTACACATTCTTATGTTTCATTTGACATCCTAAGACATATAGGAAGCATGTTTGATCATTGCATTACATATTTGCCATATCATTTGCCTTGTATGTTTCATAACTTTCTATGCTTGTTCATGCTTCTTAACTTGCATCATTTGCATCCATGATCTTGTATGAACATCTCCATGCCTTGCCTCATGTTTATATCATCTCATAGCATCATTAATATCATAAACATGCTTCTGGTTTTGCTTAGCATCATGACATTTCATCCCACCTTGCACTGCATTGCATTCCTTGCTAACATTTCAGGTGGTAAGTAAACTTGGGAAGTGAATTTGCCTTCACTTCTCATAACTTTTCTTTTCATCTCTCTTGCATCCATTGCTGCATTTCTATTTGTGTTTGAGATTGAGCTTGCTCATTCTTGTTCCTCCCACTTTCTTTCTTCAAGTGACTTGACTTCTTGAATGAAGCAAGTCACTTTGCTTCTCTTGATCTTGTTCATCTGCTTCCTGGTGGCTCCTTTGAAGATTGTTCTTGTAAACCTCACAAACCTTAGGAACAACCAAGCATGACAATGAATTAGGGTTTTGATTAGTCTCCCCTCATATTTTTACCTTTGTGTCTCTCTTTGAGTCCTCTCTTCTCATCTCATAATCAGGGACTAAACCCTAAAGGCTTTGAGGCTTTGTGATTAAGTTTATGCCTGCATCCTTCTCTTAGGATGGAGTGTATAACTTTAATCCTAAGTGTTAAACCCTTAATGTGTTTAAATCTCTTAATCAATCCATCTAATAATCATCAAGACATCACACTTGTAACTTGGGCCTTGCATTAGGGTTCTAATTCTTCCTTAATTGGTTAAGAAGGACTAACCCTAGTGTTAATGGACAAGTCCCCCTCAAGTTGTCTTACAAATCATAAAAATCACTTCATCATCATACCATTAATCTAAAATCCACTTAATCAAAGGCTTGTTTTGTCATGAGTTTAATCCCTAATCATGGATTAAGTTGAGGAGTTTTCCTCAGCTTAAACATTCTCATCTATTATCCTTCTATTAGGATGGTGTAATGAGTCTGTTTAATCCCTGATTATGGCTTAACCTCATTACTTAACACTAAACAAAAACCAAAAACATTTAAATAATCACAAGTAGGTTAATGATCTTAATCCTACACCAAAGGTGATTAAGTGTGAGAATCTGACTTCACACTTAAGGTAATTCTCATTACCCCTAATCAGAGGGAAGATGTGATGAGTTTACTAAATCCATTGGTTTAGGCTTAAGCTCATTAACTTATGACAAACTTTCAAGGGCAATAAAAGATTGAAAACTCAAAAAAAACAAAGAATAATCGTCTCCTTCGGGATTCTTCTCTCATCTCATTCACTCACAAACGAGAACTTGCTTCTTCCGTCTAATGCAAGACAGTTTGCACCTGAGCCAGACAGGTCATACACTTGAGCATAGACAAGTAAGCAGTTCATCAGTCAATTTACCTTTCAGTCTCTTTGGGTCGAACTACGGTGTTCTGACTTCCTCATTGCACGAGAGGATACGTAGGCATAACTTAACAGTTATCGAACAAAAGTCTCTGTATATTCCCCCTCTTTCCAGCTCATTTCTCTTAGCCTCATTATCATGAGCAATTCATTCTCATTCTCGCACTGACACATCATTATACACTTCACTTCACTTTACACTGACACCTGTACATCTTTTCCAGCTATTTTATACACAAATTGCACTGACACTACCCCTTTAAAACACAAATCTTTTAAGCGTGGATCCCGTCGAGTACGGCGGACAATCTGGGTGCTAATACCTTCCCAGGTTGTAACCAACCCCCTTTCTCAGTCTCTCTGGTTCGCAACCGTCTTATCCATCTTTTTCCAGGCCTATGCAGCATTGCCTTTCCTCCGGGATAAAAATGCCTAGCTGGCGACTCTATTCATTCTCCAGTGAGTTCACGGCTGTGTGTTCTCACTGTCCCTTTCGCCGACCGTTCGCGTCTGTACCTTCATCTGACCCTGTTTCATTTGTCGGGAGCGACACCATGTGATTACCAAACGCTTCAATTCTTCAATCATAACAACAATACTATCAGATATTCCCCCAATTCTAATCTCATCCACTTTCAATCCATGGGTAAGATAGATACTTCCGTAATTCCTTTCTCATCGTATAATACCGACTATGACTTTACGATCAAGTACCGATGACTTATCAACTTATCACAACCTTATTCCAAATTCTATCCATAACTTGTTAGAATCAAACAACATCATTCTACAACTGAAGCTAACTCCTTTTCCGACTCTCTAGCACCTTCCCTCACCACACCCCTTCTCAACGAACAACTTATCTTTCGCAAATTATCAGAAACCATAGAATACTAACTTGGAAAACATTTCACAAACCTTAACAACAACCAACTAAGTCCAAATACATCCTAGTCTCTTATATCCCACTCTTTTCCATCATTGTAGATCCACATCTACTTCGGACAAACTCTTTCTCATACCTTTCTCTGAACAACTCAATCCACACCTGTTCATAAAAATTGTCCTCGACAACTTAGTATATAACTGCATCTTTTCTAATTCTCATATTTCAATTTCCAATATTCTCCAAATCCTTTTTCTCTACTTTCATTATAGACAAGAACATCCAAAGGTTACCATCTCGAAATTATCCAAGCCACATTGAAAGGCACCATTCATATTCCATACTTACCTTAGTACATACCAGTCACTACTAGCTTCTAAGCAATATTCATGACTATCTCATAGTTTCACATCATGCCTACTCTCTCGTTGGATTATCCTTCCAACGTTCCAATTCCACATTAATTAGACCACGAATTCATAAATTCCAGAAAAATAAATATTGCACACTTATTATTTTACCTTTGTCTTAATAGTCCAACACATACAGTGATACTTATATTTCCCTTGCTTCATCCCATAATTCCCGATTCACCGTTTCAAACATCTATGAAACTATCCATACTCTGTCGTATCAACGTACACCATACTACTAAGGCACTAGCTCAACATCACTACATTGTGCAGACACCTGGTTATAATTAATTTCCATAAAAATTGTACCTTCAAAGTTTCGAAAACTCATCCACCTCTTATCATACTATGCCAAAATATAACTCAATACTTACTTCTTCAATCTCCATCCCACATCCTTCAAAGTAGTAAATTCATCCAACATGATCTGTCAACATCTAGTTTTTATTACCATATTCCTCTTACACTAGGCTTGAAAAATCCCAACTAACTCGAGGTCCTGGTAGATATGACAATCCAATTCACAACAACAACAATACTACCGATGAATTTCAGCTCACTATTGATCCTTTATCAATCAAATCCAATTTATTCCTATTGAAATTGTGAATTCTTGTACTATTCACTAATCGACATGCAACTTCATATCCTCATCTTTTTATATCAATAACACCGAAGTTTTCCCAGAAGGCACCCTTGCTGCCACAATTCCTTAAAACAATACCTCTAATATATCCTTCAAAACACAATTATAATTTGTACTCTACAAACGGTCCATCGTTGTGACCTTATTCCCAATCAAATCATCTATGCAACCAAATCAGACATCGGAGTACTCTCTCCAAAGTTCCTCTACGTACCCAGTAGATATAACGTTCAACTTTTCATAACTATCCATTCCCAATTCACTTCCTACTCACCGAGGAGCAACCATTAGTAATATCTAATCAACATAATCAATCCTTACATTCATCTCTTTTCCGGATACCGGAATATACATCTACTCCTTTATACCACTAATAGCTCTGGCTCAACTCCAAATGGTCTACTGAACATACTATCTCGGCTGAAAGATATGTCTTTTGCATCCAACACAATTCCGCCTACTATTAACAAGGGATTGAGGGTGATCAGTTCCTCAATTTGCCAATAGATAGCCGACAATCATGATGGCCATAAGCCACATTTTCCAACTTTAATAGCGTCTCTTGCATCTTGCGAACTAAGTTGTTTCACGAGTGAATCCTTAGTCAATGCCAACCTTAGCAACCTCTGCCACACTGCAATTCCAACACACCACAAGCCATCTCTCAGGAGAAGAAATAACTCCTCCCCCACTTATATTCAACAAACATCCGTAACAAACAGCTATCAAACAAGCAAGTATCGATAGTGTTTCACACACACATCGCATACTCCGGGACAAACAACACGCGACAACCTGGCCGGACGGACCGACCTGCTCTGATACCAATTGTAACACCCACTTTTCCCATTTTCTAAAATAACATAAGTTTTCAGATAAATCAGAGTTTAATTAACAAGTGAGTAGCTACATTTTCAAACTCAACTAATAGTATAATCATTTATTAAAAACAGCGGAAATATCTTTTTATTCAACAATCGGCAATTCGCCAAATATCCACAAATTCATCAATCCACTTAATTTATATGTTTCAACAAAATATGATACGTAACTATTACTAACAAGAATAATTAAATAACAAATATTCCCATTTCCCGTGTTACGTATCAGAGCGACTCCTAGGACTCGACCAAACAACTTGTACTCCGAGCATACTCAAGTACCTGAATCATCTGTACTTCCGAAGAAGCACAGACGCAACCAAACAACAAAGAGGTGAGAAAACAATTCAATATATTAATGGTGCAAATAACATCTTACAGGGTAGTCTCACCTCTATTCATCAAATACACATCATACATCATACAATTAATCAATATCTCAAATAGTTCATCAACACATATCATACATCATTAATTCAATCAATGCAAAGTGACTCAATGACACAATGCAAATGCGGTACCGACTCACAATAACGGTTCATCAAATAGAACCCCGAATGCATCGTTAACGTCTCAAACAAGACATGATCATCCCTGCAACCACGATTCTCAACGAATCCCGAATAATCACATCCACGACATGATTATTCCATCAAACGTATGCGCATGCAGACACAACAACGCATACCATATCATAACATACATGAACACATCATGCTTTACGATCCTCATGATCCTCATCAAAACATATATGTCATTTCATCATATAAATAGCACTAAACACATAGTACACATCAACATAATTACACATGAATACAATCATGTCAACACCATCCTCATGATCTAACACATATCCCATCACGTGGGTCACATAGATAGTCCAACAATATCCATACACATTGTCAACACCATTAATATGGTTCACCATTAAGAGTCATGCAAAACAACCTAAGCACGTATATTCATACACGCTAATTACCAAATGTCATATCTTCTGAATTCCTCATTAATTACACTCTCGTTTATTCCCTATACATATATTCTAATACCATACGATCCTTCCGATCCTCACCGCTACCAACACTTACATCATGGGGCCTAAGCAAGACATATAATCAACTATGTTACCAATCATCACGATCCTCTTCGTTTATCACTATTCCTTCATATAATTGTGCAAGACTTATAGTAAACATTTCCATTATCAACATCTTCTAAATGACATATTAATAAAGTTATAATATCCCCACTAATCACATAACACACATACTATATCTCAATACATATATCTCATGTTATTCACAATTATAACAATCTACATATTCATATAATTCAATTAAACACTTAGGATTTATTATGCAACTAATCATCAAGTCCTATATTCACTATTAGAACATCCTCAAAGTCTTATTTCATTAATATAATCCTACGTTGGAAGAATGAGTCAAATCCACCTTAAAACGGACGAAAAATTACATTTACAGGGGCCTAACACGGCCGCCCGTGTTGCCTGACACGGCCCGTGTCAGGTGGCCTGGGACACGCCCCTCAAAATCCACAAAAACTCATTTTCCAGGAGGACAACACGGCCTCCCGTGTTGTACAACACTGGCCGTGTTGTGGCACCTGCACCCAAAATTCAGCTTTTTCTAAAACTCACTTTTCTCTCCCAATTTCGTACCAGTTCGAATTCTATCACTTATCTCTCACTTTTATCACTCAAAACAATCCAATTGTTGTTCTTAAACTAATTTTATACCTCTAATTCCTTATGATCTTCTCAACCTAACATCACAAATTAAATTAGGAAAATTCTAGGTTTCTCTTCCTCTTCTCAATTTACATCATCCACAACCACATTTGTGACCAAGTTCTCATAATAAACACATCATGGAATTTAATTATCAAACTTCAATAATATACAATCAATAATCATAATATTCATACTCATATCATGAACTCATCAACAACAATCAAATTCATATAATCCCTAAGAGAGTAAGGACCTCTCAATTACCCTTTCATGTTAGATCACCAATAAAGAACCCTTTCTCCCCCCTTACCTCGAATTTGACAAAATCCTTGCAAAGCCTTAATCTTGAAGCTTTACGATTCTTGATTTCCCTTCTCCTTTCCCTTTTTCTCCAGAGCCCTCTTTCCTTCGTCAAAATACGATAATGAGAAAATGTATTGTGTTCTCCCCTTTTCATAACAGAATCAAATTACAACCTTGCCCCCCAATCCTCCAACTTATATTTTATTTAATTTATTAAATAACAATATAATAATAATACCACCTCATTATATTATCATTATTTAAATAAAATACCTCATCCACTTATTATTCAAAATACACCATCATACTCTTGATATTTATTTTATAAAAATACTTTATAAAATTGGGGCGTTACAACTCTCCCCCACTTATTTTATTTTCGTCCTCGAAAATAGTACTCAATGACACCACTTCAATCTTCCGCTGCGCACTCCGATTACTCGCAGCTATCTATTCCATGAATTCGCATTCTAACTTTAATCATCTCCAACCATCATCACAATTACAGTGATAATTCCCTTAGCATATTTCAAAAATCCGAATGCAAGTCCCTTAATTGTTAATTTAATTCCAACTCTTTAACCATTAGTGTAAACATAGGAAAAATTATCGACTTCCTACCTCAAACCTTCCAATTATCTTAGTCGTCCCATCCTCCATATTTCCGATCTAATCGGAACCGTATGCCCATGTGATTACCAAACGCTTCAATTCTTCAATCATAACAACAATACTATCAGATATTCCCCCAATTCTAATGTCATCCACTTTCAATCCATGGGTAAGATAGATACTTCCGTAATTCCTTTCTCATCGTATAATACCGACTATGACTTTACGATCAAGTACCGATGACTTATCAACTTATCACAACCTTATTCCAAATTCTATCCATAACTTGTTAGAATCAAACAACATCATTCTACAACTGAAGCTAACTCCTTTTCCGACTCTCTAGCACCTTCCCTCACCACACCCCTTCTCAACGAACAACTTATCTTTCGCAAATTATCAGAAACCATAGAATACTAACTTGGAAAACATTTCACAAACCTTAACAACAACCAACTAAGTCCAAATACATCCTAGTCTCTTATATCCCACTCTTTTCCATCATTGTAGATCCACATCTACTTCGGACAAACTCTTTCTCATACCTTTCTCTGAACAACTCAATCCACACCTGTTCATAAAAATTGTCCTCGACAACTTAGTATATAACTGCATCTTTTCTAATTCTCATATTTCAATTTCCAATATTCTCCAAATCCTTTTTCTCTACTTTCATTATAGACAAGAACATCCAAAGGTTACCATCTCGAAATTATCCAAGCCACATTGAAAGGCACCATTCATATTCCATACTTACCTTAGTACATACCAGTCACTACTAGCTTCTAAGCAATATTCATGACTATCTCATAGTTTCACATCATGCCTACTCTCTCGTTGGATTATCCTTCCAACGTTCCAATTCCACATTAATTAGACCACGAATTCATAAATTCCAGAAAAATAAATATTGCACACTTATTATTTTACCTTTGTCTTAATAGTCCAACACATAAGGTGATACTTATATTTCCCTTGCTTCATCCCATAATTCCCGATTCACCGTTTCAAACATCTATGAAACTATCCATACTTTGTCGTATCAACGTACACCATACTACTAAGGCACTATCTCAACATCACTACATTGTGCAGACACCTGGTTATAATTAATTTCCATAAAAATTGTACCTTCAAAGTTTCGAAAACTCATCCACCTCTTATCATACTATGCCAAAATATAACTCAATACTTACTTCTTCAATCTCCATCCCACATCCTTCAAAGTAGTAAATTCATCCAACATGATCTGTCAACATCTAGTTTTTATTACCATATTCCTCTTACACTAGGCTTGCAAAATCCCAACTAACTCGAGGTCCTGGTAGATATGACAATCCAATTCACAACAACAACAATACTACCGATGAATTTCAGCTCACTATTGATCCTTTATCAATCAAATCCAATTTATTCCTATTGAAATTGTGAATTCTTGTACTATTCACTAATCGACATGCAACTTCATATCCTCATCTTTTTATATCAATAACACCGAAGTTTTCCCAGAAGGCACCCTTGCTGCCACAATTCCTTAAAACAATACCTCTAATATATCCTTCAAAACACAATTATAATTTGTACTCTACAAACGGTCCATCGTTGTGACCTTATTCCCAATCAAATCATCTATGCAACCAAATCAGACATCGGAGTACTCTCTCCAAAGTTCCTCTACGTACCCAGTAGATATAACGTTCAACTTTTCATAACTATCCATTCCCAATTCACTTCCTACTCACCGAGGAGCAACCATTAGTAATATCTAATCAACATAATCAATCCTTACATTCATCTCTTTTCCGGATACCGGAATATACATCTACTCCTTTATACCACTAATAGCTCTGGCTCAACTCCAAATGGTCTACTGAACATACTATCTCGGCTGAAAGATATGTCTTTTGCATCCAACACAATTCCGCCTACTATTAACAAGGGATTGAGGGTGATCAGTTCCTCAATTTGCCAATAGATAGCCGACAATCATGATGGCCATAAGCCACATTTTCCAACTTTAATAGCGTCTCTTGCATCTTGCGAACTAAGTTGTTTCACGAGTGAATCCTTAGTCAATGCCAACCTTAGCAACCTCTGCCACACTGCAATTCCAACACACCACAAGCCATCTCTCAGGAGAAGAAATAACTCCTCCCCCACTTATATTCAACAAACATCCGTAACAAACAGCTATCAAACAAGCAAGTATCGATAGTGTTTCACACACACATCGCATACTCCGGGACAAACAACACGCGACAACCTGGCCGGACGGACCGACCTGCTCTGATACCAATTGTAACACCCACTTTTCCCATTTTCTAAAATAACATAAGTTTTCAGATAAATCAGAGTTTAATTAACAAGTGAGTAGCTACATTTTCAAACTCAACTAATAGTATAATCATTTATTAAAAACAGCGGAAATATCTTTTTATTCAACAATCGGCAATTCGCCAAATATCCACAAATTCATCAATCCACTTAATTTATAAGTTTCAACAAAATATGATACGTAACTATTACTAACAAGAATAATTAAATAACAAATATTCCCATTTCCCGTGTTACGTATCAGAGCGACTCCTAGGACTCGACCAAACAACTTGTACTCCGAGCATACTCAAGTACCTGAATCATCTGTACTTCCGAAGAAGCACAGACGCAACCAAACAACAAAGAGGTGAGAAAACAATTCAATATATTAATGGTGCAAATAACATCTTACAGGGTAGTCTCACCTCTATTCATCAAATACACATCATACATCATACAATTAATCAATATCTCAAATAGTTCATCAACACATATCATACATCATTAATTCAATCAATGCAAAGTGACTCAATGACACATGCAAATGCGGTACCGACTCACAATAACGGTTCATCAAATAGAACCCCGAATGCATCGTTAACGTCTCCAACAAGACACAATCATCCCTGCAACCACGATTCTCAACGAATCCCGAATAATCACATCCACGACATGATTATTCCATCAAATGTATGCGCATGCAGACACAACAACGCATACCATATCATAACATACATGAACACATCATGCTTTACGATCATCATGATCCTCATCAAAACATATATGTCATTTCATCATATAAATAACACTAAACACATAGTACACATCAACATAATTACACATGAATACAATCATGTCAACACCATCCTCATGATCTAACACATATCCCATCACGTGGGTCACATAGATAGTCCAACAATATCCATACACATTGTCAACACCATTAATATGGTTCACCATTAAGAGTCATGCAAAACAACCTAAGCACGTATATTCATACACGCTAATTACCAAATTTCATATCTTCTGAATTCCTCATTAATTACACTCTCGTTTATTCCCTATACATATATTCTAATACCATACGATCCTTCTGATCCTCACCGCTACCAACACTTACATCATGGGGCCTAAGCAAGACATATAATCAACTATGTTACCAATCATCACGATCCTCTTCGTTTATCACTATTCCTTCATATAATTATGCAAGACTTATAGTAAACATTTCCATCATCAACATCTTCTAATTGACATATTAATAAAGTTATAATATCCCCACTAATCACATAACACACATACTATATCTCAATACATATATCTCATGTTATTCACAATTATAACAATCTACATATTCATATAATTCAATTAAACACTTAGGATTTCTTATGCAACTAATCATCAAGTCCAATATTCACTATTAGAACATCCTCAAAGTCTTATTTCATTAATATAATCCTACGTTGGAAGAATGAGTCAAATCCACCTTAAAACGGACGAAAAATTACATTTACAGGGGCCTAACACGGCCGCCCGTGTTGCCTGACACGGCCCGTGTCAGGTGGCCTGGGACACGCCCCTCAAAATCCACAAAAACTCATTTTCCAGGAGGACAACACGGCCGCCCGTGTTGTACAACACTGGCCGTGTTGTGGCACATGCACCCAAAATTCAGCTTTTTCTAAAACTCACTTTTCTCTCCCAATTTCGTACCAGTTCGAATTCTATCACTTATCTCTCACTTTTATCACTCAAAACAATCCAATTGTTGTTCTTAAACTAATTTTATACCTCTAATTCCTTATGATCTTCTCAACCTAACATCACAAATTAAATTAGGAAAATTCTAGGTTTCTCTTCCTCTTCTCAATTTACATCATCCACAACCACATTTGTGACCAAGTTCTCATAATAAACACATCATGGAATTTAATTATCAAACTTCAATAATATACAATCAATAATCATAATATTCATACTCATATCATGAACTCATCAACAACAATCAAATTCATATAATCCCTAAGAGAGTAAGGACCTCTCAATTACCCTTTCATGTTAGATCACCAATAAAGAACCCTTTCTCCCCCCTTACCTCGAATTTGACAAAATCCTTGCAAAGCCTTAATCTTGAAGCTTTACGATTCTTGATTTCCCTTCTCCTTTCCCTTTTTCTCCAGAGCCCTCTTTCCTTCGTCAAAATACGATAATGAGAAAATGTATCGTGTTCTCCCCTTTTCATAACAGAATCAAATTACAACCTTGCCCCCCAATCCTCCAACTTATATTTTATTTAATTTATTAAATAACAATATAATAATAATACCACCTCATTATATTATCATTATTTAAATAAAATACCTCATCCACTTATTATTCAAAATACACCATCATACTCTTGATATTTATTTTATAAAAATACTTTATAAAATTGGGGCGTTACAACTCTCCCCCACTTATTTTATTTTCGTCCTCGAAAATAGTACTCAATGACACCACTTCAATCTTCCGCTGCGCACTCCGATTACTCGCAGCTATCTATTCCATGAATTCGCATTCTAACTTTAATCATCTCCAACCATCATCACAATTACAGTGATAATTCCCTTAGCATATTTCAAAAATCCGAATGCAAGTCCCTTAATTGTTAATTTAATTCCAACTCTTTAACCATTAGTGTAAACATAGGAAAAATTATCGACTTCCTACCTCAAACCTTCCAATTATCTTAGTCGTCCCATCCTCCATATTTCCGATCTAATCGGAACCGTATGCTCATGTGATTACCAAACGCTTCAATTCTTCAATCATAACAACAATACTATCAGATATTCCCCCAATTCTAATCTCATCCACTTTCAATCCATGGGTAAGATAGATACTTCCGTAATTCCTTTCTCATCGTATAATACCGACTATGACTTTACGATCAAGTACCGATGACTTATCAACTTATCACAACCTTATTCCAAATTCTATCCATAACTTGTTAGAATCAAACAACATCATTCTACAACTGAAGCTAACTCCTTTTCCGACTCTCTAGCACCTTCCCTCACCACACCCCTTCTCAACGAACAACTTATCTTTCGCAAATTATCAGAAACCATAGAATACTAACTTGGAAAACATTTCACAAACCTTAACAACAACCAACTAAGTCCAAATACATCCTAGTCTCTTATATCCCACTCTTTTCCATCATTGTAGATCCACATCTACTTCGGACAAACTCTTTCTCATACCTTTCTCTGAACAACTCAATCCACACCTGTTCATAAAAATTGTCCTCGACAACTTAGTATATAACTGCATCTTTTCTAATTCTCATATTTCAATTTCCAATATTCTCCAAATCCTTTTTCTCTACTTTCATTATAGACAAGAACATCCAAAGGTTACCATCTCGAAATTATCCAAGCCACATTGAAAGGCACCATTCATATTCCATACTTACCTTAGTACATACCAGTCACTACTAGCTTCTAAGCAATATTCATGACTATCTCATAGTTTCACATCATGCCTACTCTCTCGTTGGATTATCCTTCCAACGTTCCAATTCCACATTAATTAGACCACGAATTCATAAATTCCAGAAAAATAAATATTGCACACTTATTATTTTACCTTTGTCTTAATAGTCCAACACATACAGTGATACTTATATTTCCCTTGCTTCATCCCATAATTCCCGATTCACCGTTTCAAACATCTATGAAACTATCCATACTCTGTCGTATCAACGTACACCATACTACTAAGGCACTAGCTCAACATCACTACATTGTGCAGACACCTGGTTATAATTAATTTCCATAAAAATTGTACCTTCAAAGTTTCGAAAACTCATCCACCTCTTATCATACTATGCCAAAATATAACTCAATACTTACTTCTTCAATCTCCATCCCACATCCTTCAAAGTAGTAAATTCATCCAACATGATCTGTCAACATCTAGTTTTTATTACCATATTCCTCTTACACTAGGCTTGCAAAATCCCAACTAACTCGAGGTCCTGGTAGATATGACAATCCAATTCACAACAACAACAATACTACCGATGAATTTCAGCTCACTATTGATCCTTTATCAATCAAATCCAATTTATTCCTATTGAAATTGTGAATTCTTGTACTATTCACTAATCGACATGCAACTTCATATCCTCATCTTTTTATATCAATAACACCGAAGTTTTCCCAGAAGGCACCCTTGCTGCCACAATTCCTTAAAACAATACCTCTAATATATCCTTCAAAACACAATTATAATTTGTACTCTACAAACGGTCCATCGTTGTGACCTTATTCCCAATCAAATCATCTATGCAACCAAATCAGACATCGGATTCCTCTCTCCAAAGTTCCTCTACGTACCCAGTAGATATAACGTTCAACTTTTCATAACTATCCATTCCCAATTCACTTCCTACTCACCGAGGAGCAACCATTAGTAATATCTAATCAACATAATCAATCCTTACATTCATCTCTTTTCCGGATACCGGAATCTACATCTACTCCTTTATACCACTAATAGCTCTGGCTCAACTCCAAATGGTCTACTGAACATACTATCTCAGCTGAAAGATATGTCTTTTGCATCCAACACAATTCCGCCTACTATTAACAAGGGATTGAGGGTGATCAGTTCCTCAATTTGCCAATAGATAGCCGACAATCATGATGGCCATAAGCCACATTTTCCAACTTTAATAGCGTCTCTTGCATCTTGCGAACTAAGTTGTTTCACGAGTGAATCCTTAGTCAATGCCAACCTTAGCAACCTCTGCCACACCGCAATTCCAACACACCACAAGCCATCTCTCAGGAGAAGAAATAACTCCTCCCCCACTTATATTCAACAAACATCCGTAACAAACAGCTATCAAACAAGCAAGTATCGATAGTGTTTCACACACACATCGCATACTCCGGGACAAACGACACGCGACAACCTGGCCGGACGGACCGACCTGCTCTGATACCAATTGTAACACCCACTTTTCCCATTTTCTAAAATAACATAAGTTTTCAGATAAATCAGAGTTTAATTAACAAGTGAGTAGCTACATTTTCAAACTCAACTAATAGTATAATCATTTATTAAAAACAGCGGAAATATCTTTTTATTCAACAATCGGCAATTCGCCAAATATCCACAAATTCATCAATCCACTTAATTTATAAGTTTCAACAAAATATGATACGTAACTATTACTAACAAGAATAATTAAATAACAAATATTCCCATTTCCCGTGTTACGTATCAGAGCGACTCCTAGGACTCGACCAAACAACTTGTACTCCGAGCATACTCAAGTACCTGAATCATCTGTACTTCCGAAGAAGCACAGACGCAACCAAACAACAAAGGGGTGAGAAAACAATTCAATATATTAATGGTGCAAATAACATCTTACAGGGTAGTCTCACCTCTATTCATCAAATACACATCATACATCATACAATTAATCAATATCTCAAATAGTTCATCAACACATATCATACATCATTAATTCAATCAATGCAAAGTGACTCAATGACACATGCAAATGCGGTACCGACTCACAATAACGGTTCATCAAATAGAACCCCGAATGCATCGTTAACGTCTCCAACAAGACACAATCATCCCTGCAACCACGATTCTCAACGAATCCCGAATAATCACATCCACGACATGATTATTCCATCAAATGTATGCGCATGCAGACACAACAACGCATACCATATCATAACATACATGAACACATCATGCTTTACGATCATCATGATCCTCATCAAAACATATATGTCATTTCATCATATAAATAACACTAAACACATAGTACACATCAACATAATTACACATGAATACAATCATGTCAACACCATCCTCATGATCTAACACATATCCCATCACGTGGGTCACATAGATAGTCCAACAATATCCATACACATTGTCAACACCATTAATATGGTTCACCATTAAGAGTCATGCAAAACAACCTAAGCACGTATATTCATACACGCTAATTACCAAATTTCATATCTTCTGAATTCCTCATTAATTACACTCTCGTTTATTCCCTATACATATATTCTAATACCATACGATCCTTCTGATCCTCACCGCTACCAACACTTACATCATGGGGCCTAAGCAAGACATATAATCAACTATGTTACCAATCATCACGATCCTCTTCGTTTATCACTATTCCTTCATATAATTATGCAAGACTTATAGTAAACATTTCCATCATCAACATCTTCTAATTGACATATTAATAAAGTTATAATATCCCCACTAATCACATAACACACATACTATATCTCAATACATATATCTCATGTTATTCACAATTATAACAATCTACATATTCATATAATTCAATTAAACACTTAGGATTTCTTATGCAACTAATCATCAAGTCCTATATTCACTATTAGAACATCCTCAAAGTCTTATTTCATTAATATAATCCTACGTTGGAAGAATGAGTCAAATCCACCTTAAAACGGACGAAAAATTACATTTACAGGGGCCTAACACGGCCGCCCGTGTTGCCTGACACGGCCCGTGTCAGGTGGCCTGGGACACGCCCCTCAAAATCCACAAAAACTCATTTTCCAGGAGGACAACACGGCCGCCCGTGTTGTACAACACTGGCCGTGTTGTGGCACATGCACCCAAAATTCAGCTTTTTCTAAAACTCACTTTTCTCTCCCAATTTCGTACCAGTTCGAATTCTATCACTTATCTCTCACTTTTATCACTCAAAACAATCCAATTGTTGTTCTTAAACTAATTTTATACCTCTAATTCCTTATGATCTTCTCAACCTAACATCACAAATTAAATTAGGAAAATTCTAGGTTTCTCTTCCTCTTCTCAATTTACATCATCCACAACCACATTTGTGACCAAGTTCTCATAATAAACACATCATGGAATTTAATTATCAAACTTCAATAATATACAATCAATAATCATAATATTCATACTCATATCATGAACTCATCAACAACAATCAAATTCATATAATCCCTAAGAGAGTAAGGACCTCTCAATTACCCTTTCATGTTAGATCACCAATAAAGAACCCTTTCTCCCCCCTTACCTCGAATTTGACAAAATCCTTGCAAAGCCTTAATCTTGAAGCTTTACGATTCTTGATTTCCCTTCTCCTTTCCCTTTTTCTCCAGAGCCCTCTTTCCTTCGTCAAAATACGATAATGAGAAAATGTATCGTGTTCTCCCCTTTTCATAACAGAATCAAATTACAACCTTGCCCCCCAATCCTCCAACTTATATTTTATTTAATTTATTAAATAACAATATAATAATAATACCACCTCATTATATTATCATTATTTAAATAAAATACCTCATCCACTTATTATTCAAAATACACCATCATACTCTTGATATTTATTTTATAAAAATACTTTATAAAATTGGGGCGTTACAACTCTCCCCCACTTATTTTATTTTCGTCCTCGAAAATAGTACTCAATGACACCACTTCAATCTTCCGCTGCGCACTCCGATTACTCGCAGCTATCTATTCCATGAATTCGCATTCTAACTTTAATCATCTCCAACCATCATCACAATTACAGTGATAATTCCCTTAGCATATTTCAAAAATACGAATGCAAGTCCCTTAATTGTTAATTTAATTCCAACTCTTTAACCATTAGTGTAAACATAGGAAAAATTATCGACTTCCTACCTCAAACCTTCCAATTATCTTAGTCGTCCCATCCTCCATATTTCCGATCTAATCGGAACCGTATGCCCATGTGATTACCAAACGCTTCAATTCTTCAATCATAACAACAATACTATCAGATATTCCCCCAATTCTAATCTCATCCACTTTCAATCCATGGGTAAGATAGATACTTCCGTAATTCCTTTCTCATCGTATAATACCGACTATGACTTTACGATCAAGTACCGATGACTTATCAACTTATCACAACCTTATTCCAAATTCTATCCATAACTTGTTAGAATCAAACAACATCATTCTACAACTGAAGCTAACTCCTTTTCCGACTCTCTAGCACCTTCCCTCACCACACCCCTTCTCAACGAACAACTTATCTTTCGCAAATTATCAGAAACCATAGAATACTAACTTGGAAAACATTTCACAAACCTTAACAACAACCAACTAAGTCCAAATACATCCTAGTCTCTTATATCCCACTCTTTTCCATCATTGTAGATCCACATCTACTTCGGACAAACTCTTTCTCATACCTTTCTCTGAACAACTCAATCCACACCTGTTCATAAAAATTGTCCTCGACAACTTAGTATATAACTGCATCTTTTCTAATTCTCATATTTCAATTTCCAATATTCTCCAAATCCTTTTTCTCTACTTTCATTATAGACAAGAACATCCAAAGGTTACCATCTCGAAATTATCCAAGCCACATTGAAAGGCACCATTCATATTCCATACTTACCTTAGTACATACCAGTCACTACTAGCTTCTAAGCAATATTCATGACTATCTCATAGTTTCACATCATGCCTACTCTCTCGTTGGATTATCCTTCCAACGTTCCAATTCCACATTAATTAGACCACGAATTCATAAATTCCAGAAAAATAAATATTGCACACTTATTATTTTACCTTTGTCTTAATAGTCCAACACATACAGTGATACTTATATTTCCCTTGCTTCATCCCATAATTCCCGATTCACCGTTTCAAACATCTATGAAACTATCCATACTCTGTCGTATCAACGTACACCATACTACTAAGGCACTAGCTCAACATCACTACATTGTGCAGACACCTGGTTATAATTAATTTCCATAAAAATTGTACCTTCAAAGTTTCGAAAACTCATCCACCTCTTATCATACTATGCCAAAATATAACTCAATACTTACTTCTTCAATCTCCATCCCACATCCTTCAAAGTAGTAAATTCATCCAACATGATCTGTCAACATCTAGTTTTTATTACCATATTCCTCTTACACTAGGCTTGCAAAATCCCAACTAACTCGAGGTCCTGGTAGATATGACAATCCAATTCACAACAACAACAATACTACCGATGAATTTCAGCTCACTATTGATCCTTTATCAATCAAATCCAATTTATTCCTATTGAAATTGTGAATTCTTGTACTATTCACTAATCGACATGCAACTTCATATCCTCATCTTTTTATATCAATAACACCGAAGTTTTCCCAGAAGGCACCCTTGCTGCCACAATTCCTTAAAACAATACCTCTAATATATCCTTCAAAACACAATTATAATTTGTACTCTACAAACGGTCCATCGTTGTGACCTTATTCCCAATCAAATCATCTATGTAACCAAATCAGACATCGGAGTCCTCTCTCCAAAGTTCCTCTACGTACCCAGTAGATATAACGTTCAACTTTTCATAACTATCCATTCCCAATTCACTTCCTACTCACCGAGGAGCAACCATTAGTAATATCTAATCAACATAATCAATCCTTACATTCATCTCTTTTCCGGATACCGGAATCTACATCTACTCCTTTATACCACTAATAGCTCTGGCTCAACTCCAAATGGTCTACTGAACATACTATCTCAGCTGAAAGATATGTCTTTTGCATCCAACACAATTCCGCCTACTATTAACAAGGGATTGAGGGTGATCAGTTCCTCAATTTGCCAATAGATAGCCGACAATCATGATGGCCATAAGCCACATTTTCCAACTTTAATAGCGTCTCTTGCATCTTGCGAACTAAGTTGTTTCACGAGTGAATCCTTAGTCAATGCCAACCTTAGCAACCTCTGCCACACCACAATTCCAACACACCACAAGCGATCTCTCAGGAGAAGAAATAACTCCTCCCCCACTTATATTCAACAAACATCCGCAAACAAACAGCTATCAAACAAGCAAGTATCGATAGTGTTTCACACACACATCGCATACTCCGGGACAAACGACACGCGACAACCTGGCCGGACGGACCGACCTGCTCTGATACCAATTGTAACACCCACTTTTCCCATTTTCTAAAATAACATAAGTTTTCAGATAAATCAGAGTTTAATTAACAAGTGAGTAGCTACATTTTCAAAATCAACTAATAGTATAATCATTTATTAAAAACAGCGGAAATATCTTTTTATTCAACAATCGGCAATTCGCCAAATATCCACAAATTCATCAATCCACTTAATTTATAAGTTTCAACAAAATATGATACGTAACTATTACTAACAAGAATAATTAAATAACAAATATTCCCATTTCCCGTGTTACGTATTAGAGCGACTCCTAGGACTCGACCAAACAACTTGTACTCCGAGCATACTCAAGTACCTGAATCATCTGTACTTCCGAAGAAGCACAGACGCAACCAAACAACAAAGGGGTGAGAAAACAATTCAATATATTAATGGTGCAAATAACATCTTACAGGGTAGTCTCACCTCTATTCATCAAATACACATCATACATCATACAATTAATCAATATCTCAAATAGTTCATCAACACATATCATACATCATTAATTCAATCAATGCAAAGTGACTCAATGACACATGCAAATGCGGTACCGACTCACAATAACGGTTCATCAAATAGAACCCCGAATGCATCGTTAACGTCTCCAACAAGACACAATCATCCCTGCAACCACGATTCTCAACGAATCCCGAATAATCACATCCACGACATGATTATTCCATCAAATGTATGCGCATGCAGACACAACAACGCATACCATATCATAACATACATGAACACATCATGCTTTACGATCATCATGATCCTCATCAAAACATATATGTCATTTCATCATATAAATAACACTAAACACATAGTACACATCAACATAATTACACATGAATACAATCATGTCAACACCATCCTCATGATCTAACACATATCCCATCACGTGGGTCACATAGATAGTCCAACAATATCCATACACATTGTCAACACCATTAATATGGTTCACCATTAAGAGTCATGCAAAACAACCTAAGCACGTATATTCATACACGCTAATTACCAAATGTCATATCTTCTGAATTCCTCATTAATTACACTCTCGTTTATTCCCTATACATATATTCTAATACCATACGATCCTTCCGATCCTCACCGCTACCAACACTTACATCATGGGGCCTAAGCAAGACATATAATCAACTATGTTACCAATCATCACGATCCTCTTCGTTTATCACTATTCCTTCATATAATTATGCAAGACTTATAGTAAACATTTCCATCATCAACATCTTCTAATTGACATATTAATAAAGTTATAATATCCCCACTAATCACATAACACACATACTATATCTCAATACATATATCTCATGTTATTCACAATTATAACAATCTACATATTCATATAATTCAATTAAACACTTAGGATTTCTTATGCAACTAATCATCAAGTCCTATATTCACTATTAGAACATCCTCAAAGTCTTATTTCATTAATATAATCCTACGTTGGAAGAATGAGTCAAATCCACCTTAAAACGGACGAAAAATTACATTTACAGGGGCCTAACACGGCCGCCCGTGTTGCCTGACACGGCCCGTGTCAGGTGGCCTGGGACACGCCCCTCAAAATCCACAAAAACTCATTTTCCAGGAGGACAACACGGCCGCCCGTGTTGTACAACACTGGCCGTGTTGTGGCACATGCACCCAAAATTCAGCTTTTTCTAAAACTCACTTTTCTCTCCCAATTTCGTACCAGTTCGAATTCTATCACTTATCTCTCACTTTTATCACTCAAAACAATCCAATTGTTGTTCTTAAACTAATTTTATACCTCTAATTCCTTATGATCTTCTCAACCTAACATCACAAATTAAATTAGGAAAATTCTAGGTTTCTCTTCCTCTTCTCAATTTACATCATCCACAACCACATTTGTGACCAAGTTCTCATAATAAACACATCATGGAATTTAATTATCAAACTTCAATAATATACAATCAATAATCATAATATTCATACTCATATCATGAACTCATCAACAACAATCAAATTCATATAATCCCTAAGAGAGTAAGGACCTCTCAATTACCCTTTCATGTTAGATCACCAATAAAGAACCCTTTCTCCCCCCTTACCTCGAATTTGACAAAATCCTTGCAAAGCCTTAATCTTGAAGCTTTACGATTCTTGATTTCCCTTCTCCTTTCCCTTTTTCTCCAGAGCCCTCTTTCCTTCGTCAAAATACGATAATGAGAAAATGTATTGTGTTCTCCCCTTTTCATAACAGAATCAAATTACAACCTTGCCCCCCAATCCTCCAACTTATATTTTATTTAATTTATTAAATAACAATATAATAATAATACCACCTCATTATATTATCATTATTTAAATAAAATACCTCATCCACTTATTATTCAAAATACACCATCATACTCTTGATATTTATTTTATAAAAATACTTTATAAAATTGGGGCGTTACAACTCTCCCCCACTTATTTTATTTTCGTCCTCGAAAATAGTACTCAATGACACCACTTCAATCTTCCGCTGCGCACTCCGATTACTCGCAGCTATCTATTCCATGAATTCGCATTCTAACTTTAATCATCTCCAACCATCATCACAATTACAGTGATAATTCCCTTAGCATATTTCAAAAATACGAATGCAAGTCCCTTAATTGTTAATTTAATTCCAACTCTTTAACCATTAGTGTAAACATAGGAAAAATTATCGACTTCCTACCTCAAACCTTCCAATTATCTTAGTCGTCCCATCCTCCATATTTCCGATCTAATCGGAACCGTATGCCCATGTGATTACCAAACGCTTCAATTCTTCAATCATAACAACAATACTATCAGATATTCCCCCAATTCTAATCTCATCCACTTTCAATCCATGGGTAAGATAGATACTTCCGTAATTCCTTTCTCATCGTATAATACCGACTATGACTTTACGATCAAGTACCGATGACTTATCAACTTATCACAACCTTATTCTAAATTCTATCCATAACTTGTTAGAATCAAACAACATCATTCTACAACTGAAGCTAACTCCTTTTCCGACTCTCTAGCACCTTCCCTCACCACACCCCTTCTCAACGAACAACTTATCTTTCGCAAATTATCAGAAACCATAGAATACTAACTTGGAAAACATTTCACAAACCTTAACAACAACCAACTAAGTCCAAATACATCCTAGTCTCTTATATCCCACTCTTTTCCATCATTGTAGATCCACATCTACTTCGGACAAACTCTTTCTCATACCTTTCTCTGAACAACTCAATCCACACCTGTTCATAAAAATTGTCCTCGACAACTTAGTATATAACTGCATCTTTTCTAATTCTCATATTTCAATTTCCAATATTCTCCAAATCCTTTTTCTCTACTTTCATTATAGACAAGAACATCCAAAGGTTACCATCTCGAAATTATCCAAGCCACATTGAAAGGCACCATTCATATTCCATACTTACCTTAGTACATACCAGTCACTACTAGCTTCTAAGCAATATTCATGACTATCTCATAGTTTCACATCATGCCTACTCTCTCGTTGGATTATCCTTCCAACGTTCCAATTCCACATTAATTAGACCACGAATTCATAAATTCCAGAAAAATAAATATTGCACACTTATTATTTTACCTTTGTCTTAATAGTCCAACACATACAGTGATACTTATATTTCCCTTGCTTCATCCCATAATTCCCGATTCACCGTTTCAAACATCTATGAAACTATCCATACTCTGTCGTATCAACGTACACCATACTACTAAGGCACTAGCTCAACATCACTACATTGTGCAGACACCTGGTTATAATTAATTTCCATAAAAATTGTACCTTCAAAGTTTCGAAAACTCATCCACCTCTTATCATACTATGCCAAAATATAACTCAATACTTACTTCTTCAATCTCCATCCCACATCCTTCAAAGTAGTAAATTCATCCAACATGATCTGTCAACATCTAGTTTTTATTACCATATTCCTCTTACACTAGGCTTGCAAAATCCCAACTAACTCGAGGTCCTGGTAGATATGACAATCCAATTCACAACAACAACAATACTACCGATGAATTTCAGCTCACTATTGATCCTTTATCAATCAAATCCAATTTATTCCTATTGAAATTGTGAATTCTTGTACTATTCACTAATCGACATGCAACTTCATATCCTCATCTTTTTATATCAATAACACCGAAGTTTTCCCAGAAGGCACCCTTGCTGCCACAATTCCTTAAAACAATACCTCTAATATATCCTTCAAAACACAATTATAATTTGTACTCTACAAACGGTCCATCGTTGTGACCTTATTCCCAATCAAATCATCTATGTAACCAAATCAGACATCGGAGTCCTCTCTCCAAAGTTCCTCTACGTACCCAGTAGATATAACGTTCAACTTTTCATAACTATCCATTCCCAATTCACTTCCTACTCACCGAGGAGCAACCATTAGTAATATCTAATCAACATAATCAATCCTTACATTCATCTCTTTTCCGGATACTGGAATCTACATCTACTCCTTTATACCACTAATAGCTCTGGCTCAACTCCAAATGGTCTACTGAACATACTATCTCGGCTGAAAGATATGTCTTTTGCATCCAACACAATTCCGCCTACTATTAACAAGGGATTGAGGGTGATCAGTTCCTCAATTTGCCAATAGATAGCCGACAATCATGATGGACATAAGCCACATTTTCCAACATTAATAGCGTCTCTTGCATCTTGCGAACTAAGTTGTTTCACGAGTGAATCCTTAGTCATTGCCAACCTTAGCAACCTCTGCCACACCGCAATTCCAACACACCACAAGCGAAACTTCGACATGGTCCTGCTCAGATGTGTTGACAAGAAAGAAGCATACCTACTGATGCACGAGGTGCATGAAGGTTATTTTGGTACCCATGCCGGAGGACATGCAATGGCAAAGAAGTTATTAAGATCAGGTTACTACTGGATCACAATGGATGAAGACTGTTGTGCCTATGCCAGAAAGTGTCACAAGTTCCAGATCTACGCAGATAAAGTGCATGTGCCTCTGAATCCTTTGAATGTGATGTCTTCACCTTGGCCCTTTGCCATGTGGGGCATTAACATGATTGGAAAGATCGAACCGACTGCTTCAAATGGCCACAGGTTCATCCTGGTAGCCATTGATTACTTCACCAAATGGGTCAAAGCAGCTTCTTATACAAACGTCACCAGACAAGTGGTAGCCAGATTTTTGAAAAGAGACATCATCTGTCGATATGGAGTTCCCGAGCGAATTATTACTGATAATGGTTCCAATTTGAACAACAAAATGATGGCAGAACTATGTCGGGACTTCAAGATACAACATCACAACTCTTCTCCTTACAGGCCAAAGATGAATGGCATTGTTGAGGCAGCTAACAAAAACATCAAGAAGATTGTGCAGAAGGTGGTGGTTACTTATAAAGACTGGCATGAAATGCTACCATTTTCTTTGCATGGGTACCGAACCTCAATCAGAACGTCTACTGGGGCAATGCCTTATCAACTTGTGTACGGTATGGAAGCTGTCTTACCTGTTGAAATTGAGCTACCCTCCTTACGGGTAATGATGGATTTGAAACTGGATGAAGCAGAATGGGTCCGGTCTCGGTACAATCAGCTGAATTTGATCGAAGAGAAATGATTAGCTGCAATTTTTCATGGGCAGTTATATTAGAAAAGGATGAAGAAAGCTTTCGATCAGAAAGTCAGGCTTCAGGAATACCAAGTGGGAGATCTTGTTCTGAAAAGACTTCTTCCTCCTCATACATACCACAGGGGCAAATGGACGCCGAACTACGAAGGCCCATTCATAGTAAAGAAGGTTTTCTCTGGTGGAGCACTGATGCGCACTACTATGGATGGCGAGGATTTCTTATCCCCTGTGAATTCAGATGTAGTTAAAAAATACTTCACATAAAATGACCCGCTGGACATAAAAACAGAATGTACGTCCAGGAAAAAATAGGGCATCCCGGCGAGTCAAAAACAGAATAAAAAGACTCGGGCAAAAATAAGGGAAAATTGAAAAAAAAATGTACACCCGCTGAGTTGAAAAGCCGCATTGGACAGCTCAGGCAAAAATGGGTATCCCGGTGGATTGAAAACCCGAAAGGGCGATCCACGCAAAATCAGGGAATAAGCGAACAACTGCATTCTGAATTCGTCTGTATTACTCACAACGTGGCAAGCTTCGAAAGGATAAAGCATCATTCAGAATCAACCTTCTTCAAAAGCAAGATAAAAAGAACGTCAAGGTCATACAGGTCATAGCAAAGGAAGTTCAATGGAGCGTCGTCGTCAACATCGCCAACACTTTTATATTCTCAAATTATAGCAATCTCCTCATTTTAGGGGATTTGTTTCTTTGACTGTATTTTCCAATTCAGAGCCCCCAAATTAATGAAATCAGAGTTTTCAGTCACACCTTGTTTTGTACATTATTGTTTCGTTTGCAAAATGTCCATTGTTCATAATACGACAATTGCATAAAACATATGAGCCATTTTTGATAAAACGCTTGCAGGAAATGTATTACTTTTAGGAAAGTTTAACTCCTATGGTGGAATCCGATTAGGGATACCTCGGGATACTTGTGTGTTTTCTTTTGTCTTAACAGGTTGCAGGTATTCAATACACAACATGGAGCATGTCAAGCATTGAATCCCCAGCATGCTACTTCCAGAAGTTATCTCCTCTCCAAGCAGGACCTCCCGAGCAATACTTGACAACTCTTCCACAACAAGGTGGTCAAAGAACTCTCTATTTCCCACCAAAGTGCCAGATCTCTCTCATCCTCAGCAAAGTTAATGGAACTGCCTCCCCACAGAGTTTCCATTTTCTCCCCAGAAGAGCAATGCCTAAAACCCATCCCCAACAAAGTGGCTGAAACTTCATTCTCCCCAGCTGAGTTCTCCTTACGGATAGATCTACCAATGATCTATTCCCCCAAACTGAGTTCTCCCTTTGGATAGATCTACCAATTATCTATTTCCCAAGCAGAGTTTTCCCTCCACACAGATCCATCAATGATCTCTTCCCCAGTTGGGTTATTCCTCCAAGCAGATCAGCCAAAGATATTTATCCCCGTAGGATCCGAGTCCCGGATCAGTTTCTCCCCTTTGCATAATCATAGCATTTGCATCATATTCACCAAATAAGCGTAGCATTCCGTCTAATACGGAGCATTACGGAAAAAATCAAACATTTATATGATCACAAGCCAGGTTCGAGCCAGACACCTGCAATTACTATCAATATTTCATCAACAAATACAAAACTTACATATCCCGCACATAAAAGCCAAAGCGTCCCCTTTGCACTCTCAAATACAAACACCCATACATTGCTCTTTTGGACACTCGTCCGTGTCATCCTTCACCAGTAAGGTCGCCCGAACACTTTCTGCAAACAGATACTTATCCTTAACAGGCTCTTCTCGACACTCGTCCGTGTCATCTTATCTCCCCACAGAAAGTCAAACACTCGTCCGTGTCTTGCTCATACCTCACCAACAAACCAATACTTGTACATACCAATACAGGGTTCCTTTGATACTCGTCCGTATCTTGTTTATATCACTTCTCAACAGATTCGACACTCGTTCATGTTCCTTGTTAACCAGTTGATACTCGTCTGTATCATCATCTTTTGAACACGTGTCAGCGTTTGTTTCTACCGATACTTGTCTATATCGTGGTTCTAAGGATGCTCGTCCTCATCTTTAATCTATACACAGCGTCAAACACTTATATCCTTTATTTTTGAGGGCGTAAGCACTCGTCCGTGTTTACCGTTCCCCAGTAATTCATCAACAAAACAACTTTCTCCTATCCGAAATTCGTCCTATGTCGTGATACTTTTGGCAGACGTCCCCTGCCAGGTGATCGTCCTTCACCTTTGGATGATCTTCCCTTATCCTTTCCCTAATGGAATCTCCATTATTGGAACCTTCTATCTGACATTCGTCCTATGTCGTGATAAAGAGAAGTCGTCCCCTGCTAGGTGATCTTCCTTCACCTTTTGATGACCGTCCCTCATCATTTATCCGATGTTCGTCCCCATCATTAATCTTTTTCTGTCCGACATTCGTCCTATGTTGTGATAAACCTTGAGAGCAGTCGTACCCTGCTAGGTGATCTTCATTCACCTCTTGATAATCATCCCTCATCATGCTTACCCGATGGTCGTCCCCGTCTTTGTTTAATTGACTTCCCAAGCCTGATGACCATCCCCATCTATGCTTGTCTAAATCCCCATAGAATTTTATTTTACCCGATGGTCGTCCCCATCATAATCTCTTTATTTCCCTAGCTTATCGGACGTCCCCGTCATTGCTTTACTTACCACTTTATCCCCAACAGTCGTCCTCTGCTCGATGGTCGTCCTCCATCGCCTTCATTTGATAATTATACTATACCACCTTTTACAATTTATATCCCTTTTCTTCTTATATCCAGCGAGTGAAAATTTTGGACTATCTTTGGTATTCAACCACAAGTTATCTTGTTTGTCTGTTAAGCCATGCGCTTACACCCTACACAACTAACTCATGTTTGAATAGGGGCAGCTGTAAACAGCCCAAATTTTCCCTCACTCTTTATCACACCATGGCTTGTGATCTTTCATTTTTGTATTAGCATAAGCATACTATCTCATATTGCATTTTTGTTTCACTGCATAATTCAAGTTCATCTGCATCTAGGGTTTGTGATCTGAGCAATCCAAGAATCCATCTGAGCCATCCCAAAGGTCTTAAATCTTTCCAATAAGGTCCATGTGTGTTCTATCATCATATTATGCTCCCCAAAGTTCATGAAAGTCAAGATATCACAAGAACTGGTAAAGGCGTGGAAGCAGAGCTAGGGTTTCACTGCACAGATGACCAAAATTAGGGTTTTGGTTTCAGAGGCCTTAACTACAAATATTTTTGTCATTCTTGTTTATAATGTTCTTAACATGCTATAAGGATCATGTGTACCAATTTTGATGAAGAAATTCATTGTGGAAGTCATTTGATCACTGGGTAACTTCCTGAGCAAGTTAATTCAAAATCAGGGCATCTGAGGCCCCCAACAATGAAACCAAAGGGTTATTTTCATCAAATTGAAGTTCTATGATCTTTATTTGATCTTATAAGTGGTTGAAAGTTCACAAGATTGAAGAATTTTGAGCCAATTGCAAACTTTCCATTTTTGGAAATGACTTGAAATGCAAACTTTCCATTTTGGGAAAGATTTTCAACCTCTTCTTTCATGACCAAAAATGCTTCAAATGAAAAATTCTTGGGCATGAAAGTTGTAGATTATGTCTTTCCCTTTTTAAAAATTACAAGAGCATGTCTTGATTAATCCTAGAACTCAAGATATGGCCTTTCAAAGTTGGCAAAAATCACATAATTTTCAAGTATGTGCCAAAGAAGGATTCTTGCAAAATCAAGTTTCAAGCATTCAAGTGGCTTTTAATTGACTTCTAAACATCATACAAACATGATGCAACCTTACAAGACCAAAATCATGCCTTGAATCACAATTCTCTATAAGCCATTTTTCACACAAAAATCTCAAAGAGGGATCTTTTGCAAAACTGATTTTTAGAACTTTGTGTGACCTCTAATCCACTTCAATGCATCATAGCAATATTATGCAACAAACCATGACCAAGATTCAGCATTGAGCAAGTCATTATCATGACCAAATGTCTCAAAATGCACCAAGTTTTAAAAATGCAAAACATGTGCAATCTCACCATTCATTCACTTCTGATCACTCTAAATCATCCCATGGCCATCCTTGAAGCCAGCTGAACTCAGAGCAACCCTAAAACACTTTCTGCCATGGCCCATACTCAAGAATGCCAACTCTTGACTTTTTGGCCAATTGCTCCATACCATTCCCACAGTGTTATGCAGTCTTTCTGACTCATTGCATTTGTTTATTCATACCTCAAGGATCACAAAAGACACGACACACAAGCCTGAAAACACACACAACATCAGAATCACAAAAACTTGCAAAAACCTTCCCTTCATCGAATTTCATAACACAACCACTCAAACTTCAAATTTTCTTCACCATTCAGCTCAACATCACCTAAGGAACAAATCCCAATCATTAGAATGGCTTGAAACACATCACACAAGAAACACAATTTCTCACCTATCAGAACTGAATCACTCAAATCAAGCCATTTAAAATCCATCCAAGCTTTCCAGAAGCATCAGAGGGATCATTGGAGGCATTTTGCACAAAGGAAGAGGTCAGAAAGCTCTAGTTTGTAAAGCTTCAACTCAGGTAGCCATGAAGAACTTTTTTCCCAAAACTCTTGTTTTAAGTTTCTAAATGATCCTACATGTTTCACTGATCATCGTGATATGTTTATTTACGAAAATGGTTAAGAGATGAATGTGTATGCTTGTTCTGAAGTTTTTTCCGTTTTAATGTTCTTGTTTGATTCTTGTTATTGATGCGTGATAAATGAATTTTGGGGCTGGATTCTTGTTTAGGGGGGTTAGATGATTCGTTCTGGAGGTTTTGGGGGCTCAGGGTGGCGTTTTGAGTGAGCTCAGGTGAGAGACACGCCGGAGAAGACGACCGGAGTTCTTCTCCGGCCACCTGAGTTTAATTAGGGCTAATCCATAATTATTTCCCCAAATTTAATCTCCATCCTTGGATCTGTTTTAATTAAGACACGCACGGTCCTGATTGTTTCACTTAAACCCTAATCTAATTAATTAATATAAATCATTTAATTAATTCAGATTTAAATAGAGACCATTAGATCATGCGCCAAATAGGATTTTGAACCCTAGCCACCAGATCTTCATACCTTGAGTCACATGGTCTTTGCGTCATGGCCCTTGATCCCTACAACTTTCAATCCTATCCACCTGTTTGCATTACTTTTATTTTTCCTTTTAATTATTTTTCATTTATTTTATTGCATTTATTTAAAATAGTAAAAATGTTTACAAAAATCTCATTTTCTGCATTTGCATTTCAAATATTTTTCAAAACTCAAAAATAATTTTTATTTTATTTTTTGCATCCAAAAAGTATTTTTAAATTATTTAAATCTTATTTTTAATTAATTAAAGTATTTTAATTAATTAAAAATATATTTAAGTTTCTAAAAATCACCAAAAAAATCATGAACCATTCCAATGCATTTAGAAACATTTTCAAGCTCTTCACACAAATTTATTTTTAGGTTTGATCATAGTTTACAAATTTTCTTTGAATTAAGGGTCTTTAAAATCACAATTTGGAACCCTAACTTTGAAAAATCATATCTGCCTAACCAAGAAGAGTTTGAACTTTATTCTTTTTGCATTGTGTTAAATATTGCATGTAGTTTAAAGGTCATTTTTCTCGTGAATTTATATTGCATTTTCAAATTGATTTGCATTTTTCCTTTTAAATCACCCAAGAACCCTAGAAAACTTAGGAAAATCATAACTTTTGATAGGTTAGGCTTCTGACATTCTCCTTTGGGGTGTGACCTAATATGGGATTAGGGTTTGTTTGAGTTTGATTTCAAATTTCTATCATGTTGATTGCTTCTGTTTTGGTCATTTCCACCTCACATGTCCATAAAACCCTAATTTCTCATGTTCATTTGCATTCACATTGCATATTCACCATCACATGAACTTTCCATGACATTTCAAGCATTCATATGTCATCTTAGAGCTATTAAGACATGTTAGAACCTCGCTTGATCATTTCTTCATTCATTTGCCATGTTTTGCATTCATACCATTTCATAAACATCCATGTGTTTTCAAACTTTTAAGCATGCTTTCATGACATCTCATCTTTGTATGATCATTCATATGCACATTGTATGACATTTCATCATCTCATATGCCATTTGCCTTGCATAAACACTTTTGACTATGGTCAGTGCATCTCATTTCACTTCATTTCCTTTTACTTTATACCTTATGCATCCATACTAACTTTTCAGGAACGTTTGGTAAGTTATTTTGGGAGGTGGATTTGCCTTCACCTCTCACTTATTCTTATTTATTTCATATGCATTTTAACTTTTCTTTGAAGTCAATTTGATTCACTTATGTTCCACATCTCTCACTTTCTTCCTTTAAGTTACTTATCTTCTTAGGAAGTAAGTAACTTATTCTTCTGCTTCCTCCTCCTTTCATCTGCTTCTTCCATTGGTGGCTTCCTTGAAGATGTTTCTCTAAGCCTCACAAACCATAGGATATTCAAGCATGATAATAATTAGGGTTGTAATTAGTTCCCCTTAGCTTTTTTGCCTTTGATTCTCCTTGAGTCTCTCTTCTCATCTCAATAATCAGAGACTAAACTCTTAAAGTTTTAGGACTTTGGAATTAGGGTTATGCCTGCATCCTTCTCTTAGGATGGAGTGTATAACTTTAATCCTAAGTGTTAAACCTTTAATTTGTTTAAACCTCTCAATCAAATTACTTAATAATCATCAAGACTTTATCTTGTAACTTGGGCCTTACATTAGGGTTCTAATTCTTCCTTATGGTTAAGAAGGACTAACCCTAGTGTTTAATGGACAAGTCCTCCTCAAGATGTCTTACAAACCATAAAATCCACTTCTTAATCTCATCCCTTAATTAAAATCCATTTAACAAAGGCTTGTTATATAATGCATTTAGTCCCTAACCATGGATTAAGTTGAGGTATCTTCCTCAACTTAAATGTTCTCATCTATTATCCTTCTATTAGGATGGTGTAATGAGTTCATTAATCTGTGATTAGAGATTAAACTCATTACTTAACACTAAACAAAAACCCAAAATACATCTAAATAATCACAAGTAGGTTAATGATCTTAATCCTACATCTAAATAATCACAAGTAGGTTAATGATCTTAACCCACGCTTACAAAGAAACTGTTTTAAAGGGGTAAGAAATGAAGCTACTGCAAAAACAGAGATTGGAACTAGATAGAAGAAAAGGAAAGAAAGGGGGAAATGTAGGGAAAATAAAAGAGTTATCAAAAAGGCCCTACCCCACTTCCTACGTACCTCATCGGAAAATGAGGATCAGAGTTGACATAGTTCCCCTAACTAGGGAGGATAACTTTTTGGGTTTTTTAAAGCTTGAACTGCTTATGTCTATGCTCAGATGTTGCAGGCTCGTCTGGCACGAGTGTGTTACCGTCTTGCAAAGAGACAAGTAGGAGCAATTTCTTACGTTAGGAGTGAGTGAGATGAGAGAAGAATTCCTGAAGAAAGACGCTTATTCTTTGTTCAATGTTTTTTAGAAGCTTTTTCTTTGTGTTTGGCATGTTAAAGTGTATTCAAGTCCGTTTCTATGGAATGTGTACTTCTTACTTTATTCCAAGATGGAATGGGGAAGGAGCACACCCAAGTAAAGAGAATATCCCTAAGACTCGGTTCCAAAGATTAGGGCCTAAGCACACTAACTCGCTCAATTTATTAAGTGTTTTGTGGTTTGAAGTGAAGAAGTATCTTGAGTTTTTTTCTTTGTGAGGGTGATCTCATGATTAGACTTGTACATCATGCTAGACAAGTTTTTATTATCCCAAGATGGAATGAATACAAATGCCCTATGGAATAAATCCATACACACAAGGTTAACTCAACCATTATTAAGTGTTTTTTTAGTTTTTGTTTGAAGATGAGAAAGAGAGAGCAACAAAAGGATCTCAAAGGTAAAAGACTAAAGGGGGACTAATAATCCTAAGTATTATCATGCATGGGATTCCTAGGTTAGTGTGGTTTGAGTTTTATCCTAATGATGAAGAAGGAAAGAAAAGAAAGAAAGAAGAAGAAAGGAGCTGAGGATTCAACTTACTTCTTAAAAGAAGATAAGTTGATCCCAAAAGGGGATAAAGAAGAAGTTAAACAAAGATGGCCTAAGCACATCACAAACACAAGTATGAAAACTTAAAAGAAAAAGGAAGAAATTGTATGTAGGTGCCCACCCACACACATGGCTTACCATAACCCCTACATGGTTAGTACAAATAAGAAAGCAAACATATAACACATACTGCAACGCTTCATCAACTTAGACAAGCATGAAAGAAAGTAAGCAACATAAAAAACCTTTTACAACTCACATTCAGCACCAAAACAGCTATTAAAATTCAAAATAGAACACAAACAACATACATTTTACATCTCTTCTGCAACAAGTCAGCAATAAAAACAAGGCAGATTTGCATGCAAACATGTAAACACCGTAATGCAATGCAACATTCCAAGTATTATGCATCAAATTCATATCAAAAGCATAATGATCATATACAATTGAGCATGGATTAACATCAAGTCAAGCCAATATGAATATGCATCAAACGACTTTGAAATGCATCACATAATCACATTTATGCAACTTCCAACTTAAGTGTGTGCATATGAAAACATGAGACACCAAGCATACAAGTTACATACCAGCAAATTGTACCATTATTAGCATGTTAACAAGCATATACAATCACATAACCATTATGTTCAAAGCTTATTCACATCATCAATTATGTCAAATATCGGAAATGCAAGAGTTCACGCGTCGAGGAAATGTAAACATACATCAACCAGCATGCAAACAACTCTAAACAATCATCTAAAATGACAACACAATGATCTAAGATGATTAAAGGAAGTATGACATGCACACATCCCTTCAAACGCCCAAAACAGTCAATATGCTTCAGTGTTAATCGGTTAACCCATAGTGTTAACCAGATAACCAATTCAAAACCTGCATAAACAGCCAAAATTAACACATGTTAACCGGTTAACCCAAAGCATTAACCAGTTAACACTGAACAGACAACAACAAAAACCTGTAGAAAAAGCACTTTTAGCATCAACTTATTCATAATCTCCAGAGATTTCAGCAATCAAATATGCATGAAAATTACACTAAATTCACCATAAATCAAGCATTCATGGATCCACAAACATCAATACATAAATTAATTCACACATGGATCAAACCATACAATCACATTATGGATCTACACCACAAGCATGCAATAAGCTAAAGTAGAGGTAGATCCGAAATTAACCAACCTACAAAGCTGAGATTTGCTTTGGTGAGTGTTGAACAAGCTGAAATTGATGGATCTAGTGGATAACCTCAAGAATCCAATGCTCTTCTTCACACACAATGCAAAATAAATGCAAGTTGATGAACTTAATTCAAAAGCTTGATCCAAAAGCACTTCCAAGAACAAAATCAGATCTGAACCAGTAGCAAAAAACCAGAAATGGATGTGTAGAGGATAATGGATAGAGGTTTAGTTCCAAGATCAATATATTTCAATGTAAAATTTGAAGATCTTCAAATAAATTGAACTTTGAGTGTAATGGTTTTGAGAGAATGTGAGAAAATTGTGAGAGAGCTCTGAAAACTCAGAAGTGAAAATGAGAAAAGATGACAATGAAAATATGGGAAACAAAGGTTCCTTAGGTGGATAACGCATCTTAAGCTTGGAAGAACTAGATCGAACCCACTCGATGTAACACTCGGAGGGAGCAAGGTGTTGTTTTCCCAATTGACCTTTCTCTTTCAGATGAACAGTATACCAAGAATGAGCAATCATTTTCTTCATTTCAACATGAATTGCACCATTAAGAAAGAAGAAACTAGATAGTGAAAGGTTTCTTGTTATGTCCTTCAAACAATATCCCAACTGTCACCTAACAAGAATAGGGTTGTAATTAATTGCCCCATGTATACCAAGAATAGGTACATTAGGAAACTCTCCACAATCATCAATAAGCACTCCAGTATCATAATAAGAATAATACCAAGTCATATCATTATGAGTAATAGACATGATCCTTTGAGACCATCTTCACTTCTCTCTTTTATCCTTGAAGACATCGAACTTTTGTAGGTGAGAAATAAACCACCTATAGAGAAGAGGCGCACAACATACAATCTCTCTATTACCTTTGGAGGTCCTATGATGAATAGAGTGATACATGTCTCCAATCAAAGTAGGCACTGGATTTCTCTTCAAGAAAATCTAAATAGCATTTTCATCGACAATACCGTCTAAGTTGGAAAACAAGACAATCCCGTAGATAAGAAAAGCAAGAAGATCCTCAAATGCATCCTTATGACCCGAAGTAAGAGAGGTAAATGATTTTCCTATTAAGAACTTGGCATTAATACCACAAACATTCCATTTTGGAAGAAACTTCCCACTAAGATCAGACTCCTTAAGAAAAAGGGCTTTAGCGAAGACCTTGGTCGTAAGCTCTTTTTCTAAACCACTGAAAAGAAACTCTTTGTCCAAAATAGGAAAACTTACCCAATGAAAGTACTATGCCAAAGTCAGCACAAGTTGATAATCAGGAAAGGTGAAGCAATGATGCAAAGGATCACAGAACTGAACCAAGGTATAGAGAATCCCGTCTGGTATATCGGTATCCAAGATGAATAAAAGCTTTCCATAACATTTCCGGAACCCATCGATATCTACCACTAAATCTCCAAGCTTTCTCAACTCTACCAGATTAGGACTTTTGAAATTGTACTTATGTGTATTCCTCCTTTCAATATTCATAACCATAGACATCTGAAATTTTGGCAAAAGTATCTATAATCCCCTTGAAATCTTGAGAACAATGCACATGTATGCATGAGTGCATGTATGCAACAACCACAAACAAGATCATACAAAGCACACGGGTTTAGGTTCCAAGTCACGAGCATGAAGTCAAGGGTATAAGAACACCAACCCACACAGGTATGTACTAAGGTTTTGTCTTCATTGTACCTACAGAAAATTAAAAGGATGCTAACAGAGGTGCCCGAAGTTAGCAGCCATCTTTAGAATATTATCGGTACGTTGGACTACTCCCCAACCAATAAAATTCTTAAGAAATACCTCGTTCGAGTGTAGTATCGCGTAACAACCACCTCAGGGGACCGGGTAAGGGGATAGGTTACAAAATGGGAAGGTTTTACGCACCCAAAATGTTTGTGGTACTCTATGGGAACCCTTTGAAAAATTGTTTGCTTTTGGTTTGAAATTTTTTGTAAAAGAGAGTGGAGGGATGAGAGAAGAATTATTTTTTAATGTTTGTGTTTGGAGAGGTTTACCACCTCATGCCTACGTACCCACAAAGTGCAATACAAGATCAAAACCCCGTAGTTCATGGTACAAGTAGTGAAAAATTAGTGTGTTGGATTGATTTTAAAATGTAAGGATAAGTTGTCATTCTTTAGCGAATAATTCTACTAGAAAGAATGAATCATATCTAAACATGTAAAGAAAATATTAAAAGGAAAAGTACACAAAAGCACAAAAATATTTGATGAGTTTTGTATTTTTTTATGGTCTTTTGAAAAATGTTTTAATATACTTATATGGTATAACATTTATTAAGAAAATAAAAGAAAAGGTAAAAATCACTTGACCTAAGTCAAGGTTTGATTATGAAAGTGGTTTTAAGTTTGAAAACAAAGAAGTTTTTGAAAAGAGGGGGAAGTTTTGAAAATTTAAGAAGGGGAGGAGATGAAGAGACTATCCTAAAATGAAAATAAAAGAGATAAAGGAGGAAAGATCTAACCAATATTGATGATACTTCATATTTAATGATCATAAGACTTATGTCCTTATAAGCTAGCAAATGGCCAAATAAAGGCAAACCACCATCTCCATGAAGATCAAAGCAAATGGAAGGTGTCCTAGAATCTAAGTCCAAAACTCCAATTCCAATGCAAAGGATAGTAACCAATAGTCCAATATCAAGATCACAAGTTTTTTAGAGGTTTAATCCTTTATTAATATTTTTGTGCCCAAATGGACAAAAGGAAAATCAACACAATAATAATAACAAGAATATAAACATGATAATGGATGATAAATCAATACAAATCATAATAAAAATAAAGGAGATAAATGTGCGAGAAGGAAATTAAAATGTTAGTATAGGTGTGGTGAACTTAATCATCCACAACCAAAAGAGTAACCAAGGTACTTAGTACCAAAAAAAGAAAAGACAACTGATTCCGCTTAGCATCTTACACTATAATGATTAATGAAGGCGACTAGATCCAAATTCAATGAAATTTGAAAGAAGATTGGGAGACCAAAAGTAACTACGCATCAAACTTCACAAGTCTTGGATCTTAACGCAAAAAGATCAACCACTTAGGGATTACGCGATACACACGAGGTCCGGTCCTCGAAAGTGCAAAGATCCAATTGTATTTTTATTCCGAAGTAGGGGCACCTTTAGGTCTATGTTAAGAAATCGCCGAGTAATTTACGAAGTAATTACCCTACAAATAAGGTCGGCCAACACCAATTAAGGTGAACGATGTATGTGTTAATGCATGCGAGATAAACAATATGTAAATCGCCACTCGAAAGCAATATCACACAAAAATAAAGATGAATGCCAAATTGAGTTTCATTTATGGTATTCTTTCATCTTTAAGCTCAATCACTCGTCTTGGTGGATTCAAGTTTGAAAATATCTCACTAATACAAAGTACCTAAAGTGAATTAAATAATTCACTTAAAGGTAGATTTGGACTAATGAATATTAACCACTCTAATCTACACCAAAAGTCCATTGAATTAAAGAGAATTTAGTACCAAGAATGTCACCCAAGGTAAAAAATAAGAAGGAGGAAGAAGGAGAAGTAAGAAGAATCAAAACAGCTAATAAATAAGCCAAAAATTCAGTTCTGAATAAGAGTTACCGGTTACTACCTAAGTGGAAATCGGTTACTTGAACAAAAAAATCAGTTTTCTGGAAAAAATAACACAGGTAACTAGTTACTACCTAGGTAGTAACCGATTACTCTGCGTGCAGAATCAAAAAATTTCTAGAATTCAGCACGATCTACCTCTTAAAACCTTTTTTCAAACATCTCATGATCATGAACTGAATTAGCACGAATTTTACAACCAAAACCCAGTGAAATCCCTGCAATCAAACAACAATTTTTGATCTAGAAGATCAACAACCAAAAGCATCAAGGATTTACATCTTGAATGTTGATGACGAAGGTAGAACAATGGAAAAAGTGAATTACTATGAACATTCTTCAAATTGATTCAATATCAAGCTTAATCTATTGAAATTGATGAACAAAAACAAATAGGATGAAGGTTTAGCTCAAAGTTGATCAAGAATTCAAGGTGAATTCTTGATAACTTTCAAAAGAGAAGAAGAGCTTTAGTGAATTTGTGGTTTGGGGGATATTTTGCAAGAGTTTTGTTGGCTATCCAAAGCTTGAAAAATGAATGAAATGAAACCTCTATTTAAAGAGTTTAGGTATGGGAATTTGGTGGAATGGAGCTTTCTTTGGTAATTCAAATTAGGCTTAGTAATTCAAAAATTGGACAGAATCATGAAAAGAGTGGTGATTAGTGAGGGTTTATGGTGGAAATTAATTTCAATGATGTTTGTGAATTAAATGGAGATGGTCTAGAATATTCCAAGAGTGATCAAAAAATGAAATTGATGCCAAAATAAAAAAAATGAGATTGTTGCCAAAATTTTCAAATTTGCACTCAAGTAACCGGTTACGCCTTAGGTAGTAACCGGTTACTCAGTGTAAAATTTGAAAATTTTGTTTTCCTTTTGCACTGCTATGATTTCGGCTCGATTCTTTTGTGCATTAAAGAATGCATGGAAATAAACACATGAACCTTGGAATTAATTGAATAAATCAATTAAATCGGGAAATCCTTGATCAGATAAATTTAAATTATTTGCGGATCAACTTTGACTTTTCTCGGAGAAATTCATTCGAGTTGCAGGAATGTTATTTTTGGCATTTTTGACCTGAAAATGATTAACAAAAGAAAACAAAAATAATTTTGGATTTTAATTAATGGTTAGTAAACATAAACAAATAAAGAAAATGGCGATCCCCTGTGAAGCATAAACCTACACCTGAGAAAAACCGAAAAAAACAGTAGGATTTGGTTTGTATTGCAAGACGCAGATGAAAAATGTGAAGAAATATTAGGGCAAAAATTAGGGTGTTACACTTACCTTAGTTTGATGAGTGATTCCTTTTCCTATCCCGAATTCTTCTTCAATCTTTGCCCTTTCTCCTTCATTCTTCTCTATCCCGAGACCATTGTACAAAATGGAACTCGAATACGAAATGGGATCATTGCACATAAACGAGAGCCCAGGTAAACAGGATCGTTGTACAAAACGAGAGCCTACGACGCGACTGTTGTACAAAACAAGACGCGAAATTGGGGCATATTGTACCAAACAGTGCTTAAAAATGAGACCATTGTACAAAACGGAACTCGATGATGAAACAGGATCGTTGTACATGAACGAGAGCCCAAGTAAACATGATCCTTGTACAAAATGAGAGCCTGCGACGCGATTGTTGTACAAAACAAGACGCGGAATTGGGGCCTGTTGTACCAAACAGGGCTTAAAGACGAGACCATTGTATAAAACGGAACTCGATGATGAAACGAGATCGTTGTACATAAACGAGAGCCCAGACAAATAGGATCGTTATACAAAACGAGAGCATGTGACGCGACTATTGTACAAAATAAGATGCGGAATGGGGGCCTGTTATACCAAATAGGGCTTAAAGATGAAACCATTATACAAAACGAAACTCGAATACGGAATGGGATCATTGTACATAAACGAGATCCCAGGCAAACAGGATCGTTGTACAAAACGAGAGCCTGCGACGCGACTGTTGTACAAAACAAGACGCGGAATGGGGGCCTGTTGTACCAAACTGGGCTTAACAACGAGACCATTGTACAAAACAGAACTCGATGACGAAACGGGATCATTGTACATAAACGAGAGCTCATGAAAACAGGATTGTTGTATAAAATGAGATCCTGAGACGCGACTGTTGTACCAAACAAGACGCGAAAGGGGTGATAAACATTGACTTGAAAAGACAAGGATGTCTGGCAAATGGTATTGGTATCCTCTGTGGGGAGTACTTTAGGTTGAGAAAATATTTCGGGTCTTATGTAATATACCTCAAAACTGGCCCATGTTGGCATGCACATGCTTAGATTTTTGGCGTAATGCTCCATGATGATGGAAATGCTACGCTTTAGAGGATGCAAATGTAATGATGATTACTAAATGAAAATGCAAAGAGATCTCCTGATAAGGAGATTGCAAGTATCCCAGGTGGCTTGACATGGGAGAAATGATGATCACTGCATTGATCAGGTTAATCCCTGTGAGGAGAAAACAAATATGCGGGGAATGTTGTTAATGATACACCGGCTCTAAATTGCCGCCATTTTCAAAAATAAATTGGACTTTGAGATTGGAGAACCAAAACCCTTAAGGAGATGGACTTTTCTTGCTAGGTACGCTACCCGTTGAACTCCGTTAGGGAAGTGGAACCCTTTTGACTTGGCTGGGGAACCAGATGTATGGCACTACTGAGGAAGCAACCTGCTGGGGAGGAAGGACACTCCTTGTACTGTTGGGGATTGCCCCTGTATTGAAGGGAATTCTTTGCTCGGGGAGGACACCTGTCTTTTGTTGCCTTATTGAGGGAGATTTCAACTTCCACCTCTACTAGGGATAACAGGAGACACACGGGAATATACTTGTTCTTGTTCAAGTACATTGTTGAGATGTTCCTCCTGGAAGTTTGCTTTAATTCTACTAGCAACGCCTGTACCTACACCTGCATAAACACAACTGATAGTGCCTGCAACATGGAGAGTTAGTTTGGACCTGTATGCCCCAGGCTTATGGCATGAGTCATCATCTCAGTCACTTAACCCTTTTTAGAGTTGCATTGAATGTTTTTGTCCCCCTGCATGCGTTAGAAAGCATTCAAATGTTCATAGCACAATTTTAAATCACAATTTGCTGGACGTTTTTGCAATCAAACAATGTTAGATGAAAGATAAAAACAAAAGCAAATAGTCACAGTTTTGACTAAAATTGAATGTTATTGATTTGGAGAACGGCCATGAATAGGCATTACATCAGGAAGCAATTCCCTGGAAAGAGGAAATCGCCTAAAAGGAAAACAAACTATCCTATTGGCAATGTGAAAAATGGATCTCATCCAGTTTCGACCCGGCTATGAATTGTATATCTTCAAGACTATCCGCTTGCTCTGCCCCTGAGAAAGGTAATTGGACTGGTCTTCAAACCTTGGATTAACCTTAGTTGCAAATGGATCACAAATCTTGCAAACCGCAGTCGTTCGTGTTAGTCTCTCTTTTGCATGGATCGCCCTTTCGGGTTTTCAATCCACCAGGATACCCTTTTTTTCCTGAGTTGTCCAATGTGGCATTTCAACTCAGCGGGTGTACATTTTTCAATATTTCCTAATTTTTGCCCGAGCCTTTTATTCTGTTTTTGGCTCGCCGGGATGCCCATTTTTTCCTGGATCTCCATTTTGTTTTTATCCAGCGGGTCTTTTTACACGAAGTATTTTCTTACTACGTCTGTGTTGACAGGGGAATGGAAGTCTTCGCCATCCATGGTTGTTAGTATCAAGGCTCCTCATGAGAAGACCTTTTTAACCACGAATGGTCCTTCATTATTGGGTGTCCATTTTCCCCTGTGATCATTGAGATGAGGAAGAATCCTTTTCAGCACCAAGTCACCTGGTATGTACCGTTGAGGTCTTACTTTCTTGTCGAAATCATGTTTCATTCGTCGTTGATACAACTGTCCATGGCATATGTCATACCCTAAATTTGTCCCATCCGCATATTTACTTTATTTATTCAGAAAATCCAAAAAATATATGTTTAAGATCTTTCAGCAAAGAATCAGGGTTTCATTTGAGATAGTCTATGCATCCATGTGTGGAAGTTCGGTCATCAACTTTAATCAGAGAAGGTTCGAGTGCTCATATGGTCGTGAATCAGTTAAATTGAGAAAAAGTCAATTGTGCAAAGAAAAAGTCAACTCTTGATTTTTTGGTCAAAATGGTGTCACACGAGTCAGACATAATTAATGGATGAGATTTGATCAACAAAAGTCAAGAGAATATTCAAAAAAATCAAGGATTATGAAAAGTTACTATTTTTGGAAATTTAGAATTTTAGAACTTTCCTTTTTTGGTAAGTTTCTTAAGTTTTTTTTCCTCACTTTAAGGGCAAATTTCTCCATGATCCAAGGCTTTTCTCACTTTTTTCTTAGAGATAAAAGTTGTATACTTTTCTCTAAGATTTCTTTTGGTACCAAGAACACATCATTTCATTGCTCCTACCTCAAGTTATGCTCACCCAAAGAAACCTTCATGCACCTTTTTTTCATGTCAAAAAATGCAAATTTGATAAATTTTAAACTTGGTCAGCAAGTAGCATTTGTGCCAGCTCATAGTGAACGAATTTCACACCTTATCCAACCCTAAATATGTGCACATGGCATGGTTTCCAAACCTCCATCAAAACCACCACCACTTATGTGTTAATTTCCACATTTCTCCCTCCCAAACCTATTTACCAACCCACAAGCCTCTTGATTCGTTTTCAACCCTCATTCATACCCTAAGAATCATTTCTCTATAAATAGAGAATCATTCCACTTCATTTTGCAAGCTTGGAGAGCAAAAGAAATTCTGTTAAAATATTGCCAAACACCTCTGGTTTTTGATTTCGTATGAGCTATACAAGCAACCATAGCAAGAGTTCTTTGCCCATATTTCAAGAAGAGAGAACAAGGAAGAGATAGCAAAAAGAACCAGCTCAAACGGAGCTCTGTGGAGGGAGAACGAAGCACATCTTTGGAGTAAGTTATTACTGCGGTATCGGTAACTTTCGTGAGCTTTTCTATTTTTCTTGATGCTATGATGTTTGCCATGCTCTCTAGATTATAGATCTATATTTATTGTTCATTATCCATGCTTACAAGTCATGTATTTGTGTGAGTTAGTTTTGGTATGTTTCAAGTTTGTGCGAATTTCTTAAAATTGGCTCGAGATCTTTGAAAACCGACTACATATTTGGAATCCTCGCGGAATTTCGGTTTAGGAAGTAGTCTTGATTTGTATTTTTATGATGTTGCTTGAGACTCCATTTTTTTCATTTTAATAGTGCTGATGTTGATAACTTACTGTATTTGCATGGCTTTTCTCATGTCTATTTTTTTTATTTTATATATATATGTATAGGTTTTGTTATATCATTATGTTGTGCATGTGATGATGTTACTAGTATTTGATTTTCCTTTATTTCTAATACAGTCTCTCTATTCTGTTTCTATTTCATTTGGTGAAATATGTTAGCAAATCCTTGTTATTGGAGTCGCATGAGCTTCCGTGCCGGCATGTTGTTACTGCATGATGCTAGCCTTTCCTTACAATTTCCTACACCTATTTAATTTTTGTACTAGCATTTTATCATTGAATGAAAATGACTCCATAATGTCAGCGTGTTTCCCAATTTTTCTAGCTAGCATGTTTAGTGTACTACTTTTAATATTTTATTTAGTAAATACACTGTTGTTTCTATACATCATGCAAGTGGTTGGTTGTTGTGAAAGTGGGGGACGGATCACATGTAGTGCAACTATGTGATGTATTGTGGTCCTCCCTGATGGAGCCATATGATGTGCATCATACTGAACTGATTCGATCAGGCTCACATTTTTTTCTCTTTCTTCTTTCTTCTGGGCTTTACACTTTGGACTTGTGTTTTGCTGTTTGGACCCTCTATTTTCTAATGCACCTCATTCTTTATTTTATTTCATAACTTCATCATTTTTTAATTAGATTTTCAATTTTCTTTATTTTTTTAACTCTCGGTTTTTAGGCCGATGATATAATCACGGTATTGATATTCGATCATTTTTGGTCCGACGTTATCAATACCGGTATGAGGCCAACTTTTATTTTTCTTGCTATTATTTAATCGATTATTCGATTTATTCGGTAAATGATAAAATGTGATATTCGATTATTTAATCGACGTTATCCATTAAATTGAGACCAATTTCATTATTATTTTATTTTATTATTTGGTCTATGATATTATTATCCGATTTGTGACATTCGATTTACCGACGTTGTCCAAATTGATATGAGACCGTTTTCTGTTATTTTATGGTTTCTAATTAATTTTAGATCCATTATTATTTATCGACTTTATTATTTAATCGGCCAATGATAAATGGTGATATTCGATTTCTAATAAATCGAAGTTATCCCCTAATTTGAGGCCACATGTTTATTCTTTCTTATTATTTTTCACTATTTCTATTTATTTTATTTCGGCCAATGAATAAATATTTGAATATTCGATTTCTAATAAATCGACGTCATTTAAATTAAATAAGAGGCCAAACTTTTTATTATTATTTCGAATTTATTTTATTTTTATGGTCGATGATATAACAAACGATCTAAATGTTCGATTTCGACAAATCGGTGTCATTTAGATCAATATGAGACCAATTATTTTTTATCGCATTTCTTTTATTTAAATAATTATTTGATTATAAAGTAATGCTCGACTTCTCATAGAATGATTCCAATTTTGAATCGATTCTAAGACAGTTAAAGAACTACATTTTGATGCTTTCGGTTTAATTTCGAGCTCCAACGGCTCCGTTTTGGTTTAGGACTAAGAATCGACCTCGCATAACCACTTAACCCTTAACCTCCATTTTTGCATTCACCCTTCGCGATCGCTTTATGCCTCGCAATCGACCTACCAAAATGTTTCTTTTAAATTCAAACCCTTGATCCAACGTCAAGTGGTCTTAGGTAATAAAATACTTTAATAATATGAGAAAATTTGTACGCCACGAGCCTTAAGTGGTAGAAAGGAGGATTACGGGCTCTCGTTATTCGCTCTGATTATTCCTTCGCAAGACGCTTGACTTGTTGGGTCGGAATAAGCTACCCATAGTCTTTAGTGCAATTCGACTCCTAAATCCTTTCGTTAAAGAAAGATAATAAAATGTAAATCATTTTCTCTTTCAGCAATTAATTCATTAGGCATAGACATCCTTTCGTGCCTGACGACTTAGAAGGTTCCCATCGAGTACGATGGATGTAGGGGGTGCTAATACCTACCCCCTGCATAACCGACTTCCGAACCTAGGCAATGGTTCCGACGACCTTGTCTTTATCCCTCCTTTCCGGGTTTTGTCTATATTTTCCCTTTCCCTCTTTGGGAATAAATTAAAATTAGGTGGCGACTCTCAAGTCAGCCCAGCCGCGACCGCATTCGCGAGGATCGTATTTTTCGAGGTACGACAGCTGGCGACTCTGCTGGGGACTGGTTCACCCCTACGCAAGTCAAGCCTAATCTAGGTTGCTTCACGCTTGTTTGTATGCTTACCTTTATGTCTTACTTGTTTATTTTTACCGCTTTCTTTATCGCTTTCCATATCATACCTTGTGGTTCTTGGATCGATACTTTGATTGCAAAATAAACTTGAGTGAAAGGATCTATACCTGGGTTTTTGAGTATAAACATAAGCTAGAAGAGGTTGTGTAGTATGGGCTCCCGAGGGAAACGTTCTCGTGGGTTGTCGATACGAAAACCTCGCTTGGAGTAGATTCTAATGAGAATACTGACAACCGTCAAGTCCTTGGCGTGTGTGCTCAGTTGTTTGCATTAGGGTCATCAACTATGAGGACCTTTAGAACCTTTTGGTTAAAACATCGGTTGATGGTTGCATAGTATGGGGTACCAGGGTTCGCCCTCGCGTGGCTCGATACGAAAACCTCACTTGGAATAGACTTACCAATGGAGTTGATTGACTGTCAAGGATATATATATAAAAATTGACACGTGCATCAAACAATTGAGGAAGGTCCATAACTCTGAGACTTTGTTTTAAACCCCGTATAGGTGGTCGCGTAGTATGGGGCACCGAGAGACTTCCCTCTCGCGTGGCTCGATACGAAGATCTCACCCAAAAGAGATTCATATGGTGGAGTCAATCAACCATCATGCTTATGGAGTTTGTGATGAACAACCATAGGGATTTTTAACTTTGGAGTTTCCTTTACACTTTATAGCTTACCCGGCAAAATCCTTGTAAGGAAAGCAATATGAATATCTTTCATCCGTACCTTGGACTTATGATACCTTGACTTTATGTTTAACATCTTTTCGCATTTTATTTGCATATCATTGCATTCATATTTGCATTAATTTTGCATTCGTAGTCGCTCATGTTCATTCGTTCTCGTCTTCAGAGTTGTTGAGTACCCGTCAAGCTGATTCCTCCACGCAGATACAGAACTAGGGCCCACGAAAGAAGAAGAATGGCTGAACAAGAAGAACACAACAAGCGAGTCAGGGAAGATATTGATGACCTGAAGAGTAGCGTGAGCAAGATCATGGAAATGCTCCAAGTCTTGGCTACTAAGGACACTCCAACTCAGAAGACCATCACTTCTGAAGTCAGTAGTTTCGTCATTAACGCAGAGTCTTCAAGACCCGCTAGCACATGGCCAGAATTTGGATTGCCACCGGGTTATACTCCGCCATTTGCAACTACTCAGATGACTGGTACATCCACTTTTTTCGAACCTGGAGTGTTCGCTGACTCTCAACCTAATGTGCATACTGTTGCCCAAACTGCTTATGTGAATCCTCCCTTCATGCATAATTCACCATCTTCAGTACAAGGAGAGGCTGGAAATATCGAGGATGTTAGGGAACAGTGTATGACTCTGGAGAAGAGGATAAGAGTTGTGGAAGGATTTGATGTCTTCAACGCTGCCGCATCAGACATATGTTTAGTTTCAAACTTGGTTATGCCAGACAAGTTCAAAATGCCAATATTTGAAAAATACAAGGGAGACACTTGCCCAAAAAGCCACATGATCATGTACTGCCGCAAAATGGCCGCCCATGCTGATAAAGACAAACTACTCATCCATTGTTTCCAAGATAGCTTGAGTGGTCATCTTTGAAATGGTATATGGGACTTGAGAAAAGCCGTATCCAATGCTGGCAGGATCTGCTTGATGCATTCCTGCGACAATACAAATACAATTTAGACATGGCGCTTGACCGCCGTCAACTTCAAAACATGGCTCAGAAAGAAAAGGAATCATTCAAAGAGTATGCTCAACGATGGAGAGAACTAGATGCGCAGGTTGAGCCTCCCTTGGCAGAGAAAGAGTTGGCTGGTATGTTCATGGACACTCTTCAACCTCTATACTGGGAAAGGATGATAGGTAGCGTATCATCTAGTTTTGCTGACCTAGTCACTATTGGAGAAAGGCTATAGGAAGGAATTAGAAAGGGCAAGTTTGGAAGTGCTGATGCTGCGAGAAAGTCCTCTGGGAACTTTCAAAAGAAGAAAGAGGGTGATACTCATGTGTCGTACCCCGAAAAATACGACCTCACGCGATCCGAAAAGACGGGGCCACGCGCCGGACGGACTGAAGAGTCGCCACCTAATTCTATTTATTCCCGAAGAGGGAAAGGGGAGATATAGATACAACCCGGGAGGAAAAGGATGAGGACAAAGGTCAACGGAACCATTGCCTGGGTTCGGGAGTCGGTTATGCAGGGGGAAGGTATTAGCACCCCCTACATCCATCGTACTCGATGGGAACCATCTAAGTTATCACGCGCGAAAGGATGTCTATGCTTAAACGAATTACTTGCTAGAGGGAAACGAGTTTAATTATAAGTTAGATTGATCCTAGGTGCTCGGCAAGGATTGAGATCCTCGTGCCTACGTACTCCCGTGTGCAATGGGAAAGTCAGAGCCTCGTAGTTCGGCCTACTAAGGGTAATGGTTGTTTGATTTTATTACCTTTCTTCTATGAAAGGGTTTAGGAGTTGAAATGCACTAAAGACTATGGATAGTTTATCTCGTCCAACAAGACGAGCGTCCTGCGTCGAAATAATCGGAGCGAGTAACGAGAGCTCGTTATCCTCCTTTCTACCGCTTAAGGCTCGTGGCATACAGATCTTCTCGTTTTTATTAATGTATTTTATTTCCTAAGACCGCTTAACGTTGGATCAAGGGTTTGGATCTAATCGAAACGTTTTGGTTTTTTGAGGTTAGAGGGTAAATGCAAATGGAGTTTATTTTTGTAGTTTGTTAGCGAGGCACGAAGCGCTCGGCTCGCAAAGTAAGGTGGATCCTAATAAACGAAACAAAATAAAAAGGTGTGAGTGTGCAAGTGCAATCGCTTGGCGTTGGACCAAGGATTCAGAATTAAATAAAATACGGAAAATAAAGTGCGTACAAAGTAATGGGATAGGGATACAAAATAAATACAGGGGATTGCGCGAAATAAATGGTATCATTGTAGTTCGTCCAAGAGGAAGCGTGTGTGCAGTGTTTTTGAACTATTCGAAGGCGTTTGGCCTTTTTGATCGGGAACAACTATTCGAAGGCGTTGGACCTTTTTAATCGAAAACAACTATTCGAAGGCGTTGGACCTTTTTGGGACGCGTCGAAATTTAGTTCGTGAACTACCTTAGAATCGATTCAAAATTGGAATCATTCTATAAGGAGTCGAAACGTAATTTTGAAATGCGAAATTAAATAAATAAATCGAAATGAATCGCAAATATTATAATAAAACAATAAATACAAATCAATAAATAAATTGGTAATATTTGAGAATAAAGAATAAAATTAATTAAAATTGAATATTTATTGGTCAAAATAAAAAAATAAAAAAATAAAAAAAAAGCTAATTACAAGGAGGGCCTCATATTGACCGAATATCACCGATTTAACGAAATCGGTCGAAAAACGGCCTTTTGTTATGTCATTGGCCCCTATAATAAATCAAAGATCAAAATTTAAATAAAGAAATATGAAATCCAAGACCCAAAACAGAAAATTAAATATTTAGACAAAATCGAAACAAATAGAAAAAATGAAAATAAGTTAATAAAACAAAAGGGAGAATAAAATAAATCAGTGTGATGGATATGTGTGTGGAAGGTAACACGGTGGGCTTAGCCCATGTAAATATTTGGGGAAAAAACAAACAATAACAAAAACAAATACCAGCCTCTCAATCTTTCATTCACATAACACTATCAAAAGAGAGAGACATATGAATTCAGCAACAGATAAAGCTAGTATAAAAATAACGGGTCACTTTTATAACAAATAAAAAAAAGCTAGTATAAAAACAAAAAAAGGATACATCACTGTATTTCCACAATGAGAAAAGTAAAAGGAAAACCACCTCTAATTCATCGTTAAAACGCGATTTTATTTTGGATTTGAAGCTCAGTTCCGTCTCAACTCAGCATGCATTTTCGTTCAAGTCTCGCGGCTGCTTCGATCCAGATTCTCTTGGTTTCTCGCTCTCTTTGTCTCACCGGCTCGCGTTCGGATTCACGTCGTGATTTGCCTTCACTCGCGATCTGTCGCTGATTTGCTCTCTTCCGGATTCGGTGGTTGAGTTTCATGGACGGATTTCGGGTTTGTGAGCGGTGGTAAGAGGTTTGCGTTTGATTCGTGGGTTTCCGGCGAGAAGGTTTGGCTATGGCTTCGGTTGGTTGAGGGATGGTTCGCTGGGTTTTGATTTTCACGGTGAAGAGTGGTTCGGTCGTTGGCGGATGGTGTGATGATGGCGCGGCGGTGAACAAAAGAGATTTGTGGTGGTGGTTTGGTGTTGTCTGGGTTTGCAGATTCACGGTGGGGTTACGGAGGTTGGCGATCAAGGCGGCTGAGATGGTTTGTGATTGTTCAGATGAGGGTGAGCGGTTCGCGCAAAGGGGTTTATGAGGTTTACCGGCGGTTTACAATGATTAGTGGTGATGGTTGTGAACGGCGGATAATCGGTCCTAGTTTCAAGCTCTGTTTTCGTTTTGAACTTTCACGGTTTTTTTAGATTTTGTTCACGATGAGTGTTGGGTTTTGGTTCAAGGTTTTAGGTGTTTTGTTGTTTTTTGGTTTACTGTGTTTAATCTGTTCTCCCTCAAATTCTGTTTTTGTATTTTTGACGGATTTTGTTGTGGTGAGTTCTCATTATTGATGTTCTGTGTTTTGGGAGGTTGAAAGTTTGTGTTGATTTGAGGATAGAAGTGAAAGGTGAAGATTTGTTTCTGGCTTTTGGTTGAGATGAGGTGATGGAAGATGGGTGATACGGTTTGTGCTTTTTTGTTTGTTTTCTGTGAGTTATGGCTCTACTGTGTTGTGTTTGCAATGATGAAGAAGAGTGAAAGGTTGAATGTTATGGAGGTTGATGAAGGAAGAAAAAGATGAGCTGAAGGCTTGTTTGTGGTTGTATAGCGGCTGGTTTTGGGTTGCAGGATTTTTGTTTTCTTTTTGTTTTTTCCAGCTTCCCCTTTTTGCAGAATGACACCAACTTTATGTAAAGAATGTTCTTGAGGGTATTTACGGAAGAGGGAAAAAATGGTGAGCTGTTTCTTTTCAAATGATTTTCGTGATAGAATTGTTAGGGATACTATGCTTTTGTGAATGGTTGTGTAGTAGCGCTGGCTGTGTACGGGAGTTTGGGGAATCCGTTGGGATGTAGTGGGGGACCAGATAAATGAGAGAGACAGGTTGTTTGTTTGTACTGGAAAAAAAGTGATTATTCATGTAATAAAAATAGTAATAATAATAAGACAGATTAATAATAAAAAGTGGTAACATAATAATAATGATAATTAATAATAAATCAAATGTTAATAGAAATAATAAATTTAATAATAATAATAATAGAAATAATAATAAAAATAGTAAATAATAAAAAAAGAGAAAGAAAGAATTTCTTTGTGGATTAGAAAGGAAATTAATATTGATAGAAATTACTTATGACAAAATTGGAAAAAAGTGCAAAAAGGACAAATGATGTTATTTGTGTAAGAATAAACAATGTTAGCAATAATAATAATAACAAGAATAAAATAAAATAATGAGAATAAGAGTAAACTAATAATAATGAAATAATAATAATAATGATGATAATACTAAAGCTAATAAAAATGATAATGCTAAAAATAATGAAAATAATGATAAAAGTAAATGACAATAATAAAATATAATAAGAATGAATTTTGTGATGGGCTTAAGAGTAAAAGAGAGATAATGGGTTTATGTAAAAATGGTCTTAATAATAAAAATAATAAAACTTTCTTTGAATTTTTTAGATAGTGAATTAAATAACGAAAAAATAAAATAAAATAATAATAAAAAAAGAAATTGAATTTTAAAACAAGAAATAAATGCATTTTTCCGAATACTAGACAGAGTAATACATATTTTGATTTTTTTGAAATGATGGTTAAACAATAAAATAAAATGGAGCGGGTAGGACAAATTTGGGGTATGACAGATGCCCCTATCGAATTGGCTTAGACCGAGTAAGGTGAACTGGATGGCGTTCAGCCTTTCAAGGTATAAGATAATTAGATATTAACAGACCCCGAATTTGTCCGACAAAGCAAAAATTTGTAAAAATAGCAAATGAAATAAACTGGAAATAATGGGTGACACAACAAGAAACGAATTGACAAAATAAATCACTTATCACCAGAAGATGATAAGGCGAATAAAAATCACTTATCACCAGAGGATGATAAGGCAAAATTGGCACTCGAACTAGGTCGATATGGATGCTAAAAGACAGAAAAATAAAGAATCACTATCAACAGGGGATGACAGGCGAAAGATTGAAAAATAAAGGATCACTATCAACAGAGGATGATATGCGAAAGACAGAAAAATAAAGGATCACTATCAACAGAGGATGATAGGCGAAAGGCAAAAAAAAATAAAGGATCACTATCAACAGAGGATGATAGGCGAATAGCTGAAAATAAACTCACTTATCAACAGAGGATGATAAGGCAACAGACTGAAAATAAAATCACTTATCAACAGAGGATGATAAGGCAACAAACTGAAAATAAAATCACTTATCAACAGAGGATGATAAGGCGAAAGACAGAAAAATAAAGGATCACTATCAACAGAGGATGATAGGCGAATAGCTGAAAATAAACTCACTTATCAACAGAGGATGATAAGGCAACAGACTGAAAATAAAATCACTTATCAACAGAGGATGATAAGCAACAAACTGAAAATAAAATCACTTATCAACAGAGGATGATAAGGCGAAAGACAGAAAAATAAACTCACTTATCAACAGAGGATGATAAGGCGAATAACTGAAAATATAAAATCACTTATCAACAGAGGATGATAAGGCGAATAGACTGAAAATAAAATCACTTATCAATAGAGGATGATAAGGCAACTGACTGAAAATAAAATCACTTATCAACAGAGGAAGATAAGGCGAAAGACAGAAAATAAAATCACTTATCAACAGAGGAAGATAAGGCGAAAGACAGAAAATAAAATCACTTATCAACAGAGGAAGATAAGGCGAAAGACAGAAAATAAAATCACTTATCAACAGAGGAAGATAAGGCGAAAGACAGAAAATAAAATCACTTATCAACAGAGGAAGATAAGGCGAAAGATAGAAAATAAAATCACTTATCCACAGAGGAAGATAAGGCGAATAAAAATTAAATACGGTCATTAAATCCGCCAAGAGGATGTCTGGAATCTTCGTTTGATATGATCCTGACTTCCGCTGGGGAAAGGACTGGAAACTTGGGTTGATCCTGGATCCTGAACTATGCGCATATGTTTGATTGTTTTTGAAATGGTATTCCATAGCGATGGAGATACGATGCAAATGTTTATGCACTGAGATGTAAGTTGAAAATGAAAAGCTGATTTATTTAGGTATGCAAATGATGCATATGCTGCAAATGATTGATGTAAATGATGCTTATGACATTTGATGATGCATAATGATACATATGAGCGATTGAAAGGTGCCAGCTTGGTGGACTTTTGGTTTGGTAGTTGCCAATAATGATTGGACTTTGGGTGGGTGGAGGGATTGATTTCCCGACACTCGATCTTCGACGATGTATGGTCAGAAGATGGATATGAATGCTCCAAGTTTTGATTATCCGTTGATGAGCGGAGCGACTTGATTGACGCATGAAGACTGATTTTACTTTGAATGGTTGCCAACGTCTAGCAAGGACTGCCTGTTCGGTTGGGGAGAAGAGATGGGAAGATTTGCTCCCTGTTTGCTTGCCCCTGTATGTAGGGTGTTTGAAATAAATCGGGTGGGGAAGCCTTGACAATGAATATGACATGACCTGCCCCTGATTGAGCCTTTGAAGGTGATCCTGCCCTTGATTGGGCTGATTTTGAAATAAATTGCCCCTGATTGGGCTGTTGAAGATGCTTTGCCCCTGACTGGGCCACTGAGAATGGTAATTGAGCTAATTTTGAAGAAGTATTGATTCAAATTCCTCTTTTGATTGCCCCTTGTTGGGATTGCACTGATGTCAAGCACTAGATTGCAATTAAATTGTTCATACACAAATGGTAGTGTTAATGTAAAGTTCATGTAAGTTTTGAAAAAGTCAATTTATTTGAATGACTGTGATAGTGAAAGATGTTGATTTAGAAAGTGCGTGAAAGATGCAGCAAGAATAATGTACAAACGAGATTGAAGATTAGCAAATATATGGGAGTCATTTTACGCAACCTTGTTGGTAATACGCTTTCAGAATGAACCGCGCCTCAATTAGGACTTTCGAGGGTTGTAAAGTGGTTTGGTTAATGGTTTGAGAAACAAAGGATATAAGGCTCAAAGTTTGATTTGTACCCAACCCTTCTTCGTAATGTTCTCCAGTTCTATGTCCAGTTAACTCTACACGTGCATTTGTTTTGACTTTGCAAGAGTGAAGATGAAGCTTTAAAGTTCGCTTGAAAATGGTAGTCATCTTATTTTGCTGGCGACCATTTGATTCTTGATTTGGTGGTCACTGATATTTGTTTTGCTTTTGCTGAGGATTTGAGTTCCTCTTTTTGATTTGTTTTTTCGACTAAGTCTCCCTTCGGGTGCTCAACTTAGTGGTTTTTTTTTGTATTTTGTTGAATGTCGTCACTACCAAGTCATTTGTGGATGGTCCTTCGACGGGATGTCTCATCTTGCAATTTGAAGGTGTAGTCAGGTTAACTGAACAACTACCCTGCCCCGGGTTAAATATAAGGGTTTGTATCTGAAAGAAACTCCTACTTCTAGGCTCGAAGTGGTTGACTAGGGATTAACTCCTTGTATCTCCAGTGTTTGGGGATTTGAAAGAATGCTTGTACATCATTGACGAGGTTTTATATGAAAGCATACCACAACAGTTATGGGTATTTCGTTTTCATCATCCTCCCTCAAATATTTGCTAAAGTGAAGTGAGAGAATATTTTCGTGATTTTTTGTGATAAATGATAAATATGAGCGAATGCGAATAAATTGATTCAAAACATGCATAAACATAACATTAACATAACCAAGTACAAACTATAACAATGTTCAGAGCAAATAGTACTTAAACAAACATTACAAAACAACAGGAATGCGGAAATAATAAATGGCGACGACTGCCTTGATTTGAGGAATGAACTTCTCTTGATTGAATGCTTCAAAGTTGGAGACTACTCAGCTTGGTCTTCAACAACCCCTTCAATTGTCTTTACTTGTTGGCACCGTGCAGCGGCATTGGATCGTTCTGGACATTTGCATTTCTCGGAGTGAGAGTGAGGTCTTTAGAGTTGATCATATCCTGAATCAAGTGTTTGAAGGCATGATAGTTCTCGATTGTATGACCTGGAGCGCCTTTGTGATACTCACAGCGGGCATTGGCATCATAGTTTCGGGCATTACTAGTCTGCGGTGGCATATCTCTCAAAGTAAGAGGTCTTTTTGCCATCAGCTGTTTAAAGATTTCAGTGTATGACATAGGCAGGGGATCAATGTGCCTATCGTATCCTCTTTGTTGATATGGTGGACGCTGTTGAGGAGCGCGTTGTTGTTGTTCACCAGGTCGTGGTGAATAAGCCGGTTGCTGGTACGGATTGGGCGCATACTGCGCAGCTGCAACCATTGGAGGTGGACGTGTTTGATGAGCCATCTGAGGCGGAAATAGAGTTTGAAAGGCCTGTTGATAAGGCAGTGGAGGAACTGGCTGATATGGCATAGGAGCATATTGTGCAGTAGCAACATAGGGGTACTGATGGTAAGGAATTGGAGCAGGTGCACTCTATTGAAGATTCCCACTTGCAGCAGAAATGGAATTTGTGTCGCCCTTTTTATACCCGTTGAAAGGTTTCTTGGCATTGGTTTGGTTGCTAGAACCTCCTGAGATCTTTCCACTTTTCAAGCCTTCTTCAATTCTTTCTCCGACCATCACCATGTTTGAGAATCCAGAAGATACGCTGTTGACCAGCTTCTCGTAGTATTGCCCCTGTAGGGTACCCATGAAGATGTCGATCAATTCACGGTCAACCAAAGGATGATGCACTCTGGCGGCTAGCTCCCTCCAGCGTTGGGCGTACTCCTTAAAGGATTCGCTCTCCTTTTGAGTCATACTCTGAAGCTGAGTACGGTTAGGAGCTAAGTCAGTGTTGTACTTGTACTGCTTTTTGAATGCATCGGATAGATCAAGCCAAGTACGAACATTGTTGCGTTCGAGCTGCATGGACCATTCTAGAGACGCTCCAGACAGGTTGTCTTAGAAGCAATGGATCATGAGTTTATCGTCTTTGGCATGAGCAGCCATTTTTCTACAATACATCCTCAAATGAAGTTCAGGACAGCTGAGGCCTTTGTACTTCTCGAATTCTGGCAGTTTGAACTTAGCAGGGATCACAACATCTGGAACTAAGCACATGTCTGAGGCACTCAGAGAATTTGAGTTGTGTCCTTCCATAATCCGGAGTTTTTCAGCTAACTCGCGGCACATCTTCATAGCTTCAGATTCTTGAGCAGCATGGGGATTAGTGATTGGAACAGCAGTATGCATCTCATACTCAACTTGATGATTCTCTTCAGTTTGAGGAAACTGGACTTGAATTGGAATAGGTTGAGCTTGAGGAATGGCACCAACAGTGACACCAGAAGCGGATATTGGTTGGGAAGTGACTTCCTCAACAGCAGGAGTGAAGCCTGGAGGCAAACCATAGACCAAAGGATTTGGAACTGGAATTGAAGGCATTACTTGTGAGGTAGATCCTTGCACTTGAGCATTGTTCAATGCGGCAGCAGCTTCGCGACGTTCTTCCATTCTTGCCAAAGCTTGCAAAGTCTCATAAATCTGGTCAATCTTGCTCTTGACCGAGTCAATCTTTTCCCTCATGGCAGCTTGCTCTTCTTGAATTACGTCCATCAGTCTTCTAGTGTTGGCTCGAGTTAAGTATGGGCGTCTAGCACGATACGGGCGTCGGGAAACCAGTTTGATTTACTGAAGATAGAGGAACATGAAATGAGTTCTCGGATTTTGGAATGAAATGCGAGAATTGATGCAAATGAAATGATATGCAATGTCAGAATCCAGGATCACAAGATCAGGGTCTCATGAGTCCAAGGTACAGATGGAGGATACTCTGATCGGGAACTCACTGGGTAGACTCTAAAGTTTTAGGGATCCCAAAGTTGTCAATTCATATGGTTGTTCATCACACACGCCGTAAGCATGACGGTTGACTGACTCCGCCATATGAATCTATTTTGGGTGAGATCTTCGTATCAACAACCCACGAGAGAAAATTTTCTCGGGAGCCCATACTAAGCGATCATCGACACAAGGTTTAAACAAAGCCTCAGAGTTATTTACTTTGCTCAAATGTTTGATGCACATGTCAGCTCTTGACAGTCAATCAACTCCATTAAGAATGTCTATTCTGAGTGAGGTCTTCGTATTGACAACCCACGAGAGCAAATTTCTCGGGAGCCAATACTATGCGACCATCAATCGATGTTTTAACCAAAAGGTTCTAAAGGTCCTCAGAGTTGATGACCCTAATGAAAACAACTGAGCACACACGTCAAGGACTTGACGGTTGTCAGTATTCTCATTAGAATCTACTCCAAGTGAGGTTTTCATATCGACAACCCACGAGAGAGGTTCCCTCGGGAGCCCATACTACACAACCTCGCTAACTTAAGTTTATACTCGCAAGCCCGGGTATAGAGCTCTTCCTTCAAGTTTCTTTCTATCAAGTATCGATCCAAATCATAGTACCAAGGAGCCACAAGATATATAAAATGGAATGCGATAAAGAAAGCGATAAAAGTAAACAAGCAAGGCATAAAAGCAAACATCCAAACAAACGTAGGAACCTAGACTAGACTTGACTTGCATAGGGGTGAACCACTCCCCAGCAGAGTCGCCAGCTGTCGTACCCCGAAAAATACGACCTCACGCGATCCGAAAAGACGGGGCCGCGCGCCGAACGGACTGAAGAGTCGCCACCTAATTCTATTTATTCCCGAAAAGTGAAAGGGGAGATATAGATACAACCCGGGAGGAAAAGGATGAGGACAAAGGTCAACGGAACCATTGCCTGGGTTTGGGAGTCGGTTATGCAGGGGGAAGGTATTAGCACCCCCTACATCCATCGTACTCGATGGGAACCATCTAAGTTATCACGCGCGAAAGGATGTCTATGCTTAAACGAATTACTTGCTATAGGGAAACGAGTTGAATTATAAGTTAGATTGATCCTTGGTGCTCGGCAAGGATTGAGATCCTCGTGCCTACGTACTCCCATGTGCAATGAGAAAGTTAGAGCCTCGTAGTTCGGCCTACTAAGGGTAATGGTTGTTTGATTTTATTACCTTTCTTCTATGAAAGGGTTTAGGAGTTGAAATGCACTAAAGACTATGGATAGTTTATCTCGTCCAACAAGACGAGTGTCCTGCGTCGAAATAATCGGAGCGAATAACGAGAGCTCGTTATCCTCCTTTCTACCGCTTAAGGCTCGTGGCATACAGATCTTCTCGTTTTTATTAATGTATTTTATTTCCTAAGACCGCTTGACGTTGGATCAAGGGTTTGGATCTAATCGAAACGTTTTGGTTTTTTGAGGTTAGAGGGTAAATGCAAATGGAGTTTATTTTTGTGGTTTGTTAGCAAGGCACGAAGCGCTCGACTCGCAAAGTAAGGTGGATCCTAATAAACGAAACAAAATAAAAAGGCCCGAGTGTGCAAGTGCAATCGCTTGGCGTTGGACCAAGGATTCAGAATTAAATAAAATACGGAAAATAAAGTGCGTACAAAGTAATGGGATAGGGATACAAAATAAATACAGGGGATTGCGCGAAATAAATGGTATCATTGTAGTTCGCCCAAGAGGAAGCGTGTGTGCAGTGTTTTTGAATTATTCAAAGGCGTTCGGCCTTTTTGATCGGGAACAACTATTCGAAGGCGTTGGACCTTTTTAATCGAAAACAACTATTCGAAGGCGTTGGACCTTTTTGGGATGTGTCGAAATTTAGTTCGTGAACTACCTTAGAATCGATTCAAAATTGGAATCATTCTATAAGGAGTCGAAACGTAATTTTGAAATGCGAAATTAAATAAATAAATCGAAATGAATCGCAAAAATTATAATAAAACAATAAATACAAATCAATAAATAAATTGGTAACATTTGAGAATAAAGAATAAAATTAATTAAATTGAATATTTATTGGTCAAAATAATAAAATAAAAAAATAAAAAAAGCTAATTACAAGGAGGGCCTCATATTGACCGAATATCACCGATTTAACGAAATCGGGCGAAAAACGGCCTTTTGTTATGTCATTGGCCCCTATAATAAATCAAAGATCAAAATTTAAATAAAGAAATATGAAATCCAAGACCCAAAACAGAAAATTAAATATTTAGACAAAATCAAAACAAATAGAAAAAATGAAAATAAGTTAATAAAACAAAAGGGAGAAAAAAATCAGTGTGATGGATATGTGTGTGAAAGGTAACACGGCGGGCTTAGCCCATGTAAATCTTTGGGGGGAAAACAAACAATAACAAAAACGAATACCAGCCTCTCAATATTTCATTCACATAACACTATCAAAAGAGAGAGACATATGAATTCAGCAACAGATAAAGTTTATTTAAAGCAAAAAATAAAATAATGGGTCACTTTTATAACAAATTAAAAAAAGCTAGTATAAAAACAAAAAAGGCTACATCACTGTATTTCCACAATGAGAAAAGTAAAAGGAAAACCACCTCTAATTCATCGTTAAAACGCGATTTTAGTTTGGATTTGAAGCTCAGTTTCGTCTCAACTCAGCATGCATTTTCGTTCAAGTCTCGCGGCGGCTTCGATCCAGGTTCTCTTGGTTTCTCGCTCTCTTTGTCTCACCGGCTCGCGTTCGGATTCACGTCGCGATTTGCCTTCACTCGCGATCTATCGCTGATTTGCTCTCTTCCGGATTCGGTAGTTGAGTTTCGTGGACGGATTTCGGGTTTGTGAGCGGTGGTAAGAGGTTTGTGTTTGATTCGTGGGTTTCCGGCGAGAAGGTTTGGCTATGGCTTCGGTTGGTTGAGGGATGGTTCGCTGGGTTTTGATTTTCACGGTGAAGAGTGGTTCGGTCGTTGGCGGATGGTGTGATGATGGCGCGGCGGTGAACAAAAGAGATTTGTGGTGGTGGTTTGGTGTTGTCTGGGTTTGCATATTCACGGTGGGGTTACGGAGGTCGGCGGTCAAGGCGGCTGAGATGGTTTGTGATTGTTCAGATGAGGGTGAGCGGTTCGCGCAAAGGGGTTTGTGAGGTTTACCGGCGGTTTACAATGATTTATGGTGATGGCTGTGAACGGCAGATAATCGGTCCTAGTTTCAAGCTCTATTTTCGTTTTGAACTTTCACGGTTTTTTCAGATTTTGTTCACGATGAGTGCTGGGTTTTGGTTCAAGGTTTTGGGTGTTTTGTTGGTTTACTCTATTTAATCTGTTCTCCCACAAATTTTGTTTTTGTATTTTTGACGGATTTTGTTGTGGTGAGTTCTCATTATTGATGTTTTGTGTTTTGGGAGGTTGAAAGTTTGTGTTGATTTGAGGATAGAAGTGAAAGGTGAAGATTTGTTTATGGCTTTAGGTTGAGATGAGGTGATGGAAGATGGGTGATACGGTTTGTGCGTTTTTTTTGTTTTCTGTGAGTTATGGCTCTACTGTGTTGTGTTTGCAATGATGAAGAAGAGTGAAAGGTTGAATGTTATGGAGGTTGATGAAGGAAGAAAAAGATGAGTTGAAGGCTTGTTTGTGGCTGTATAGCGGCTGGTTTTGGGTTGCAGGATTTTTGTTTTCTTTTTGTTTTTTCCAGCTTCCCCTTTTTGCAGAATGACACCAACTTTATGTAAAGAATGTTCTTGAGGGTATTTACGGAAGAGGAAATAAAATGGTGAGCTGTTTCTTTTCAAATGATTTTCGTGATAGAATTGTTAGGGATACTATGCTTTTGTGAATGGTTGTGTAGTAGCGCTGGCTGTGTACGGGAGTTTGGGGAATCCGTTGGGATGTAGTGGGGGACCAGATAAATGAGAGAGACAGATTGTTTGTTTGTACTGGAAAAAAAAGTGATTATTCATGTAATAAAAATAGTAATAATAATAAGACAGATTAATAATAAAAAGTGGTAACATAATAATAATGATAATTAATAATAAATGAAATGTTAATAGAAATAATAAATTTAATAATAATAATAGAAATAATAATAAATGAATAATAATAAAAATAGTAAATAATAAAAAAAGAGAAAGAAAGAATTTTTTTGTGGATTAGAAAGAAAATTAATATTGATAGAAATTACTTATGACAAAATTGGAAAAAAAGTGCAAAAAGGACAAATGATGTTATTTGTGTAAGAATAAACAATGTTAGCAATAATAATAATAACAAGAATAAAATAAAATAATGAGAATAAGAGTAAACTAATAATAATGAAATAATAATAATAATGATGATAATACTAAAGTTAATAAAAATGATAATGCTAAAAATAATGAAAATAATAAAAGTAAATGACAATAATAAAATATAATAAGAATGAATTTTGTGATGGGCTTAAGAGTAAAAGAGAGATAATGGGTTTATGTAAAAATGGTCTTAATAATAAAAATAATAAAACTTTCTTTGAATTTTTTAGATAGTGAATTAAATAACGAAAAAAATAAAATAAAAAAATAATAAAAAAAGAAATTGAATTTTAAAACAAGAAATAAATGCATTTTTCCGAATACTAGACAGAGTAATACATATTTTGATTTTTTTGAAATGATGGTTAAACAATAAAATAAAATGGAGCGGGTAGGACAAATTTGGGGTATTTCATCATGCTGTCAATACTGAAAGAAGACCCTACTACAGGCAACAACAGTATGGTGAAGCCCAAGTAGCCATAGTTGCTCCTATGGTTAATGCTCCACCAGCTCGAGCTCATCCACAAAGAAATGTTGGTCAGAATCAGATTCGTAATCCCCGGCCCAGGGCTCCTATTGATCCTATTCCCATGAAGTATGCTGAGATTTTCCCTGAACTGTGCAAAAAAGGTCTTGTTACTACTAGACCTCTCAATCCTCCAAATCCTCTTCCACCTGGATTTAGGACCGATTTTCATTGCCCATTCCATGAAGGAGCTGCAGGTCATGATATTGAGAACTGTTATGCTTTCCAAGCTCGAGTTCAGGACTTGGTCAGGGGAGACGTGCTAACCTTCACACCAAGAAAGGTTCCCAAGGTTGAAATAGATCCCATGCCAAAACAAAGTGGCTGAAGAGTTGGTCGAAGAATCACAAGTTACTACCTAAAGCCAGTGGATCAGACGGGAAAGCTCATCCTTGCTACTGATTAGACACTAGGCCTTGTTTCTCTTCAGTTTTAATTTCCTAGTTTGTATTATGTGTACTTGTTTAAAGACTTTGTTTGTTCTTTAATGTTAATGTTAATGAAATGAGCATCGCATGTTTTTGAATCAATTCATTCACCTTTATATTTATGCGTATTCGTGCTTTTCATTTTCAAAATTTCCAAAAAATATATATGCCACTGTTTCTCTCATTCATCTGTTGTTTAAGCAATGATTGGAGGGAGGATGACGAAAAATACCCAAACTGTTGAATGGTTTGCTTTCAAAATAAAACCTTACTGATGATATACAGGCATTGTTTCAACTCCCAAACACTGGAGCAATAAGGAAGTTAATCCCTTGTCAACCCCTTTGAGCCTTGAAGTTGGAGTTTCTTTCTACATGAAAAAACCATAATCTTAACCCGGGGCAGGGCAGTTCTCGGTTAATTTGAATATGCATTTAAATTCAGGAAAATCTTTCCTTACACCTTTCAATAAGGGTTTTCAAGCCCAAGTTTTCCTTCTCACATATCAAAGAATTGTCGAAGAAGTTGATGGCAGTCATTGTCCAAATCAAAAGTGAAAAAGCCGCTAAGTCAATACCCAAAAGGCGACTTAGGCAAAATAAAAGCATCCCTGTGGACTGAAAACATCAAAGATACGGTCCAGGCAAAAGTTAGGGATAATACACAAATCAAATCAAAAGAGGTCACCAAAATTCCTCAATAAAAACAAAGAGGAGTTGACCCAAAGTCCTCATCAAATAAGACCAACAAAATGTTGAGAATAAGTAGCGACTGTTATCCAATAATCATTTGGCTGCTGAACCATCATCGTCAGTACAATCCAAATAACTTGAATGCATAGGTTGAATTAGTTGAGCATAGGACTGGAGATCATCATGGAGAGTGGGTTGGGTAAAAGTTAAATTTTGAGCCTTATATCCTTTGTTTCATAAACCGTGAACCAGACCGCGTTACAACCCTTTAAAGACCTAATTGAAGTTCGGTTTGTTTTGAAAGCATATCTCAATAAGGTTGCATAACCTGACTCCACAAGAGATTTGCCAATCATTCGCTTTGGTATTATACATTTTGCATTGTCTTTCAATTTGCATTATCTTTCACTTTGTGTGTCTGAATAAACGTTGCATTCTTACTAGTAATTCATTTTCTATACACTAATATCATTCCAATAATGATTTTGATTTCAAAAATTATGCTTGAGTACTGCATTAAAATTAACATTTTTTGAATAAATATTTTATTTGCAAATAAGCACTCCTCATCATGGAATTTTTTAAACAATTGAGAAACTTGGCCCATGATCCTATCAGGGGCACCTTACAGCCAAAGATTGTATTCTTCAGGGAATCTTCTTTCTAAACTCACACTGGGGCAAACATTTCAAACGGCCAGTCAGGCAGTCACTTCAGAATCATTCAACATGGGGCAGTTTACTTCAAACAATCCCCAAACAAATATTATCACTTTTTCTCAATAGGGTCAACATCATGATACTTCTAACAAGTATAATAGAAGTTGTGTTCAGAATATCTTTCAAGGGGCATAGTTGGCAGAGTTCATTGTGTTGTGGAATCAGCTGCTTCAGCCGCACCTCTCCAAAAGAGTCTTATCTGGTTGGTCTTAGCATTTGCATTGCAATCATTACACCATCTGCATCATACAATTTCATATCAAGCATAGCACGAAGTTTACTTCATGCTCATATGCATTCTCTGAGGTATTGTTATCTTACTTTGTGGTCGAAGTCCAATTTCGTTTGGCATCCTAAGTCCAATTCTATTGGCAACCACCAAAAAAAATCAAAGTCCAACTCACTTGGCACCTATTAAAACAGTCGTGTCTGTCACCCTGTCTTTCGTGTGTTTATCTTCCCTTTCCTTCAAAGGTCTCTCTTCGGATAATTCCCATTGAGAAATTTGACGTGAACATCTCTGTTTCCTTCAAATTTATCTTGTTAAGATATTTGACGTGGATATTTCATTTCCTTCAAACTATATTAAGTTTGGCGTGGAACTCTTTTCCTTCAAACTTTGTAAAGTTTGACGTGGACCCCTTCTTTCGAATTTCTCTCTCCGGTTGGTCCCATTGAGGAATTCAATTTCTTTCTTCGACTTTCTCTCTCCGGTTGTTCCCATTGAGAAGTTTTCATTTTCTTCTAATTTCTCTCTCCGGTTAATCCCATTGAGAAATTTCAAAGTGCGTTCTTCTAACGATCTTATTAAGAGTTGCATTATATTCCATTTTCTTTCTTCGGTTAATCCCATTAAGAATCTGGAAAGAATATTTATTTCTAGATGAGAAGTTTGATGTCTCCCTTGTTGTACCTTCATAATTTGGTTTCATTCCACATCTAATGCTTTTTTAGATGTTTCGGACGTTGACTTCCAAATTTGGTATTTGTGCATCCACATATTTTTCTGGATGTCTTTAATATCTTTCTCAGGATTTATTCTTCACATCTCAAGTGTTCCTGATTATTCCCAGTCGTCCAGAAGGATTTCCAGGAATATCTTGTTTTCCCAGCTAATTTTTCTTATCTTTACTATTTGTCAGTCTTTTCTTTTCATTCAATCATTTCATCATTCCCACAGACTTTGTGTCTCATATCATATTATATTCATATTTAAAATTCTCGGCTATTGCATTCATACATGTATCTCATGTTTAACCATATCATTGCATTGGACAAATTTTGGGTCTTCTTATATCTAATTGACTTTTACCCTAAAATCGAATGCCATGCAGCAATTCAATTCTTCGGGTTCAATACAATTAGATAGGGGCATCTGTCATACCCTAAATTTATCCCATCCGCATATTTACTTTATTTATTCAGAAAATCCAAAAAATATATGTTTAAGATCTTGCAGCAAAGAATCAGGGTTTCATTTGAGATAGTCTATGCATCCATGTGTGGAAGTTCGGTCATCAACTTTAATCAGAGAAGGTTCGAGTGCTCATATGGTCGTGAATCAGTTAAATTGAGAAAAAGTCAAATGTGCAAAGAAAAAGTCAACTCTTGATTTTTTGGTTAAAATGGTGTCACACGAGTCAGACATAATTAATGGATGAGATTTGATCAACAAAAGTCAAGAGAATATTTAAAAATATCAAGGATTATGAAAAGTTACTATTTTTGGAATTTTAGAATTTTAGAACTTTCCTTTTTTGGTAAGTTTCTTAAGTTTTTTTTCCTCACTTTAAGGGCTAATTTCTCCATGATCCAAGGCTTTTCTCACTTTTTTCTTAGAGATAAAAGTTGTAAACTTTTCTCTAAGCTTTCTTTTGGTACCATGAACACATCATTTCATTGCTCCTACCTCAAGTTATGCTCACCCAAAGAAACCTTCATGCACCTTTTTTTCATGTCAAAAAATGCAAATTTGATAAATTTTAAACTTGGTCAGCAAGTAGCATTTGTGCCAGCTCATAGTGAACGAATTTCACACCTTATCCAACCCTAAACATGTGCACATGACATGGTTTCCAAACCTCCATCAAAACCACCACCACTTATGTGTTAATTTCCACATTTCTCTCTCGCAAACCTATTTACCAACCCACAAGCCTCTTGATTCGTTTTCAACCCTCATTCATACCCTAAGAATCATTTCTCTATAAATAGAGACTCATTCCACTTCATTTTGCAAGCTTGGAGAGCAAAAGAAATTCTGTTAAAATTTTTCCAAACACCTCTAGTTTTTGATTTCGTATGAGCTATACAAGCAACCATAGCAAGAGTTCTTTGCCCATATTTCAAGAAGAGAGAACAAGGAAGAGATAGCAAAAAGAACCAGCTCAAACGGAGCTCTGTGGAGGGAGAACGAAGCACATCTTTGGAGCAAGTTATTACTGCGGTATCCGTAACTTTCGTGAGCTTTTCTATTTTTCTTGATGCTATGATGTTTGCCATGCTCTCTAGATTATAGATCTATGTTTATTGTTCATTATCCATGCTTACAAGTCATTTATTTGTGTGAGTTAGTTTTGGGATGTTTCAAGTTTGTGCGAATTTCTTAAAATTGGCTCGAGATCTTTGAAAATCGACTGCATATTTGGAATCCTCGCGGAATTTCGGTTTAGGAAGTAGTCTTGATTTGCATTTTTATGATGTTGCTTGAGACTCCATTTTTTCAATTTAATAGTGTTGATGTTGATAACTTACTGTATTTGCATGGCTTTTCTCATGTCTATTTTTTTATTTTTTATTTTATATATATATATATATATATATATATATATATATAGGTTTTGTTATACCATTATGTTGTGCATATGATGATGTTACTAGTATTTGATTTTCCTTTATTTCTAATACAGTCTCTCTGTTCTGTTTCTATTTCATTTGGTGAAATATGTTAGCAATTCCTTGTTATTGGAGTCGCATGAGCTTCCGTGTCGGCATGTTGTTACTGCATGATGCTAGCCTTTCCTTACAATTTCCTACACCTATTTAATTTTTGTACTAGCATTTTATCATTGAATGAAAATGACTCCATAATGTCAGCGTGTTTCCCAATTTTTCTAGCTAGCATGTTTAGTGTACTACTTTTAATATTTTATTTAGTAAATACACCATTGTTTCTATACATCATGCAAGTGGTTGGTTGTTGTGATAGTGGGGGACGGATCACGTGTAGTGTATCCATGTGGTGTATTGTGGTCCTCCCTGATGGAGCCATATGATGTGCATCGTACTGAACTGATTCGATCAGGTTCACATTTTTTTCTCTCTCTTCTTTCTTCTGGGCTTTACACTTTGGACTTGTGTTTTGCTGTTTGGACCCTCTATTTTCTAATCCACCTCATTCTTTATTTTATTTCATAACTTCATCATTTTTTAATTAGATTTTCAATTTTCTTTATTTTTTTAACTCTCGATTTTTAGCCCGATGATATAATCACGGTATTGATATTCGATCATTTTTGGTCCGACGTTATCGATACCGGTATGAGGCCAACTTTTATTTTTCTTGCTATTATTTAATCGATTATTCAATTTATTCGGTTAATGATAAAATGTGATATTCAATTATTTAATCGACGTTATCCATTAAATTGAGACCGATTTCATTATTATTTTATTTTATTATTTGGTCTATGATATTATTATCCGATTTGTGACATTCGATTTACCGACGTTGTCCAAATTGATATGAGACCATTTTCTGTTATTTTATGGTTTCTAATTAATTTTAGATCCATTATTATTTATCGACTTTATTATTTAATTGGCCAATGATAAATGGTGATATTCGATTTCTAATAAATCGACGTTATCCCCTAATTTGAGGTCACATGTTTATTCTTTCTTATTATTTTTCACTATTTCTATTTATTTTATTTCGACCGATGAATAAATATTTGAATATTCGATTTCTAATAAATCGACGTCATTTAAATTAAATATGAGGCCAAACTTTTTATTATTATTTCGACTTTATTTTATTTTTATGGTCGATGATATAACAAACGATCTAAATGTTCGATTTCGACAAATCGGTGTCATTTAGATCAATATGAGACCAATTATTTTTTATCGCATTTCTTTTATTTAAATAATTATTTGATTATAAAGTAATGCTCGACTTCTCATAGAATGATTCCAATTTTGAATCGATTCTAAGACAGTTAAAGAGCTACATTTTGATTCTTTCGGTTTAATTTCGAGCTCCAACGGCTCCGTTTTGGTTTAGGACTAGGAATCGACCTCGCATAACCACTTAACCCTTAACCTCCATTTTTGCATTCACCCTTCACGATCGCTTTATGCCTCGCAATCGACCTACCAAAATGTTTCTTTTAAATTCAAACCCTTGATCCAACGTCAAGTGGTCTTAGGTAATAAAATACTTTAATAATATGAGAAAATTTGTACGCCACGAGCCTTAAGTGGTAGAAAGGAGGATTATGGGCTCTCGTTATTCGCTCCGATTATTCCGTTGCAAGACGCTTGACTTGTTGGGTCGGAATAAGCTACCCATAGTCTTTAGTGCAATTCGACTCCTAAATCCTTTCGTTAAAGAAAGATAATAAAATTTAAATCATTTTCCTCTTTCAGCAAGTAATTCATTAGGCATAGACATCCTTTTGTGCCTGACGACTTAGAAGGTTCCCATCGAGTACGATGGATGTAGGGGAAGCTAATACCTTCCCCCTGCATAACCGACTTCCGAACCTAGGAAATGGTTCCGACGACCTTGTCTTTATCCCTCCTTTCCGGGTTTTGTCTATATTTTCCCTTTCCCTCTTTGGAAATAAAATAAAATTAGGTGGTGACTCTCAAGTCAGCCCAGCCACGACCGCATTCGCGAGGATCGTATTTTTCGAGGTACGACAGCATACCACTGTTATGCGTTTCTCTTCAATGAGGCTCAGTTGATTGTACCTGGATCGAAGCCATTCAGCTTCATCTAGCTTAATGTCCATCATTATCCTCAACGAGGGGATATCAACTTCGACTGGTAAGACTGCCTCCATACCATATACCAATGAGAACGGGGTTGCCCCTGTTGAGGTACGTACAGACGTTCAGTACCCATGTAGAGCAAATGGTAGCATCTCATGTCAATCTTTGTATGTCACAACCATCTTCTACACGATTTTCTCTATGTTCTTGTTGGCCGCCATGACGGTGCCATTCATCTTCGGTCGATATGGTGAAGAGTTGTGATGCTCTATTTTGAAATCCCGACATAAGTCATCCATCATCTTGTTATTGAGGTTAGAATCATTATCAGTAATGATTCTTTCAGGAATTCCATACCGGCAAATGATATCTCTCTTGATAAACCGGGCTACCACTTGTTTTATAACGTTGGCATAAGATGCCGCTTCGACCCACTTTGTGAAGTAGTCTATAGCAACCAGGATGAAGCGGTGATCGTTAGAAGATGTTGGCTCAATTTTGCCAATCTTATCAATGCCCCACATGGCGAATGTCCAAGGTGAAGACATAACACTAAAAGGATTTGGAGGTACATGGACCTTATCAGCATAGATCTGGCACTTGTGGCATTTGCGGGAATATTTACAGCAATCAGATTCCATGGTGATCCAATAATATCTCGATCTCAGCAGTTTCTTTGCCATAGCATGCCCTCCAGCATGGGTACCAAAGGAGCCTTCATGAACCTCTTGCATCAACAGGTCTGCTTCGTGTCTATCCACGCATCTGAGCAGAACCATGTCGAAGTTTCGCTTGTATAGCACATCATCTTGATTAAAAAAGAATCCACCTGCAAGCCTTCTGAGAGTCTTCTTGTCTTTACTAGATGTCCCAGTCGGGTACTCTTGAGACTTCAAGAATTGCTTGATATCATGATACCAAGGTTTATTATCTTCACCACTGTCAACTACAAAGACATAGGCAGGTCTTTCAAGACGAGAGACCATGATTCGAGGCACGTAGTTCTCTTGACACACTTTGATCATGGATGATAAAGTTGCTATAGCATCAATGAACTGATTTTCATCTCGTGGAATATAACTCAGCTTGACTTTAGTGAAGAAAGTTAGAAATCTTCTGGTATAATCCTTGTAAGGAACCAGGTGAGGTTGATGAACTAACCACTTGCCATTGACTTGGTTCAGTACCAGAGCAGAATATTCGAAGATCTCAAGGTTCTTGATTCGCAAGTTGATTTCCTCCTCGGCCCCCATGATGCAAGCTTCATATTGTGCTTCGTTGTTTGTACATTCAAAAGTCAACCGAGCAGCGAAAGGCATATGGAAACCCTCTGGTGAGATGATGATAGCACCTACTTCGCTTCCGTTTAAGTTCACAACTCCGTCAAACATCAACTTCCATTTGGATTCAGGGTCTGGTCCCTCCTCCGGAAGTGGTTCTTCATAGTCTTTCAACTTGAGGAACATGATGTCCTCATCCAGAAACTCGAATCTCATAGGCTGATAATCTTCATTTGGCTGATGAGCCAGGTATTCTGACAATACATTCCCTTCGATTGCTTTTTGTGAAGTGTATTGGATATCATATTCTGTTAGAATCATCTGCCATCGGGCTACCCTTCCTGTTAAAGCTGGCTTCTCGAAGATATATTTTACAGGGTCCATCTTAAAAATTAGGAGAGTAGTGTGAGTCAGCATGTACTATCTTAGTCGGCGAGCAGCCCATGCCAAAGCGCAATAAGTTTTCTCGAGTAGTGAGTAGCGTGTCTCACAATCGGTAAACTTTTTGTTAAGGTAATAAACACCATGCTCTTTTCAACCAGACTCGTCTTGCTGACCCAGCACACATCCCATTGATCCTTCGAGTACATTGAGGTACATCATTAAGGGTCTCCCTGGCACTAGAGGCATGAGAATCGGAGGTTCTAACAAGTACTCCTTGATTCGGTCGAATGCTTGTTGGTAGTCTTCATTCCATTTGATAGCCTGATTCTTCCTCGGAAGCTTGAAAATAGGCTCACATATGGCTATTAGGTGCGAGATAAACCGTGCAATGTAGTTTAGTCTCCCTAAGAAACCACGTACTTGCTTCTTAGTTCTTGGTTCAGGAATCTCCTGGATGGCTTTTACCTTTGCAGGGTCGACTTTAATTCCCTGTTCACTAACAATGAAACCCAGTAGCTTGTCAGATTGTACCCCGAAGGTGCATTTGTTTGAATTCAACCTTAATCTGAATTTCCGCAGCCTGTCGAACAACTTGGCTAAATTGACTAGATGCTCTTCTTCTGTTTGGGACTTTGCTATCATATCATCAACATAGACCTCAATCTCGTGATGAATCATGTCATGAAATATCGTCACCATTGCACGTTGATAAGTGGCTCCAACATTCTTAAGACCAAACGGCATGACTTTATAACAAAAGGTGCCCCAAGGCGTAATGAAGGTAGTCTTTTCCATATCATCAGCAGACATTTTAATATGGTTATAACCTGAAAACCCGTCCATGAAAGAGAATACATAAAACTAAGCAGTGTTGTCAACTAGATCATCTATATGAGGTAGAGGAAATCATCTTTAGGGCTGGCCCGATTCAAGTCCCTATAGTCTACACACATTTTGACTTTACCGTCCTTTTTAGGGACCGACGCGATATTGGCAACCCATGGAGGGTAACTAGTCACTGCTAAGAATCTAGAATCAAATTGTTTATGTACTTCCTCTTTGATTTTGATTAGCATATCAAGGCGTGTGTGTCTCAACTTTTGCTTCACTGGCCGGTAGTCTTCTCTGATAGGCAACTTGTGCACCACAATATTTGTGTCTAAACCAGACATGTCTTGATAAGACCAAGTGAAGACATCAACATATTCTCGAAGCATGGCAATTAAACGAGTCTTGATAGATTCTTCTAACGCAGCCCCGAAGTTTACCTCTTACTTGTCTTCTTCGGTACCCAAGTTTATCACCTCAATAGCCTCTTCATGTGGCTGAATCATCTTTTCCTCTTGTTTAAGTAACCTGGCTAACTCTTCGGGCAGTTCGCAATCTTCTTCCCCTTCCTCATAATCTTGGTAAATCGGATTGTCAAAGTCATACTTAGCCATAGTAGGGTCGTCATTGATGAGACCCGGTGAAGAGCACCTGCATGAATGATGATTCATGCAAGGCTTTAGAAAGAGTTTGAGAAATGAAAACATTGCCACTTTAAAACTTTTATTTCCTTTTTAAAACAAAGAAGAAGAAGAAAATGAAAGACAAGGAACAACATGGATGAATGCAAAACGTCCGCTTTATTAATGATCATGGTATTGTGTTATGAATAATGGAACCCTTACAATGAGCTACCATGCCCCGGGTAAGGCATAGCGCTTGAATACAAGAAAGAAAAAACAAAAACCATTACTCTTCAAAGGAAGTGACAAAAATGAGCCCTTCAGACGACCAGTTGTTGAGTTGCATCTCTGGAGCACAAGGCCTGATCCACTCGTCAAAGTCACAATCACTATCAATTATGTCATCTTGCACTGCACTGATACTCCCATTATCAACCCATCCTGCACTTGTTAAGGTAATCATGCCTTTTCAACCTCTGGCGTTCTGTTCAGATGATGACTGCCTAGGCTGGTAGCCAACACCAAACATGTCATTCTTTTTTGATATTTCTACCGGCTTGCCCTAGCCTTCTCATATTCCTGATTCCACCACTTCTAGAGCCTGTTTGTAAGAAGCTATAGAAACTCCTTTCTTTGACTCTTCGGAAGAAGCTGCTAATGAGGATGCTAATTCAGTCTTCAAGGGCTTGAAAGCTTGACATGGAGTCTCAACATCTCATTGTCCATCTCTACATATTTAAATGAAGCCAGATGACTAATGAAGATATCCTCCTCTCCACAGTCCGTTACGATTTGCCCTTCCCTGACGAATTTCAATTTCTGATGAAGTATAGACGATATTGTCCCTGCCGAATGGATCCAGGGCCTCCACAGTAAACAGCTGTACGTAGGCTGGATGTCCATTACATAGAATATGGTATTGAAGACTTGTGGTCCTACCTTGATTGGCAAGTCCACTTCTCCAAACACTGATCTTCTTGATCCATCAAACACTCGAACCACCAAGTCACCGGGCTTCAGAATAACTCCATCGTAATCCAGTTTCATTAATTCCTTCTTGGGAAGAACATTCAGTGATGACCTTGTGTCCACCAACACATGGGATAACACTGCACCTTTACACTCTAAAGAAATATGCAATGCCCAATTGTGGGAACGACCCTCCGATGTTAGGTCCATATCAGTAAATTCCAGTCCATGACTAGCATTCACACTGGACACCACCGTTTCTAATTGGTTCACTGAGATATCCTGAGGTACATAGGCTTTGTTTAGGATGTTCAAGAAGGCTTTTCTATGAGAGTCAGAACACATTAACAGAGACAAGATGGAGATATTTGATGGAGTCTGTTGCAAGTGGTCTACGATTTTATAATCGCTCTTCTTGATGATTCTCAAGAACTCTTCTACTTCTTTATCAAATGTGAGATCAGGGTCAACCACGGGCGTGGGCTCATTAGTAGTTACTGGTTGTTTGCCTTTAGCCTTGGCTTGGGCTTCTGCAGTATCTCTAGGTTGCACTACATTATTTCTCAGTGTCTCAGGCGCAAACAATATTCCACTCCTAGTAAAACCTCCTACCCCAACATTCTCTACCTGAGCTGGAGATATACTAGGTGTGGCCAAGTCTTGCTTCTGGCCATTGCAATACACTTCACCTCCGTAATGCCATGGGATGGCCTTATCACTTTGATACATCACAGGCCCTGCAGTAGTAATAGTTATTGGTGCCACTCTGGCTTGAGGAGGAGTTTGTGCTGGATTATAGAAAATGGTCACCGTAGAAACTTCTTTCTCTTTTGCAACTCTATCAAAATGCAGGATCCCTTCATCAATCATGCTCTGTATCCCCGTTCTCAATTGCTCACAACCATTAGGAGCCTCAGCACAAACTAGACAATCATTCTTACAACCCGGAAAGATACCCTTCTGGGCCAAACAAGCTTTGACAATACTCAATGGAGTTTGCAGGTTATTGACGTTATGCACCAAATTCAGATTCTCCCCATCATCAATTTCCCCAACTGTACCTCCATGAGGAGGCATGGGATTTTGTATTACGTTCTAAGTGGGAGTGAAATTAATCGCTTTGGAATCTATTAAATCCTGAACAACGTGCTTCAGGGCTTTACAATTCTCTATAGTGTGGTCGGGGGCTCCGGAATGGAAATCGCACTGGGTGTTTGTATCATAACCTTCGGGGATTTGTCCCGGCCTCGGAGGTTGCAAAGTTCTAAGTTGGACCATTTGGATCTAAAGAAGGTTCTGCAAGAGCTGTGAGTAAGACATGGGTGGAGTGTGAAGATTCCTTTCTCTAGCCTTTTGAGAATAATAGGGACGAGGAGCCCTCTGTTGCTGATAACCCTGTTGGCACTGCTGTTGCGGTTGCTGAACTTGTTGTGGATTAGACGGAGCTGAAATGGTAATCGGAGCCACCTACTGATAAGCATCTCCATTGCATTTGTTTCTATGTGCATACACTGCTCCAGTTTCTCCTTCCCTCCTTTTCACGAAAGTTTTCTTGATACTGGAAACTGAAGCACCACCATTCTGGATCTTTCCCTGCTTAATCCAGTTCTCTATCCTCTCACCAGTTAAGATAATGTTTGAAAAACCACTTGAAGAACACCCAGCCAACCTTTCCATGAAGTGCCTTGGAAGGGTGTCCATGAAAAAGTCTACCATTTCTCTTTCTAGCAACGGTGGTTGTGCCCTGGCGGCCACCTCACGCCATCTCTGGGCATAATCTTTGAAGCTTTCTGAATTCTTCTGCGCCAAACTTTGGAGCTGAGTACGGCTAGGAGCCATATCAATGTTGTATTGATATTATTTAAGAAAAGCCTCCCCTAGCTCTTTCCAGTTTCTAACAGAGCTCCTCTCCAACTTCATATACCATTCCAATGAGCCTCCTGAGAGACTGTCTTGGAAATAGTACATCCAGAGTTTCTCGTCCCTAGTATGGGCAGCAATCTTTCGGTAAAAAGCCTGCAGATGCATTTTGGGACAGGTGTTACCATTGTACTTATCAAAATTTGGTGGCCTGAACATGGGAAGAATAAACACTCCGGGGACCAAGCCCATATCAGATACATCTATCCCAAGAGTGTCTCTACACTCAAAGGACTTAACCTTTTCAGCCAGCAACAAAAAGTCCTGGAAATTTCCTTCCACGCCAAATCCCATATCATTATTAGCAAGAGGGAACTGATCCTCTTGATGGTCTTCTAGAGGAATAAGAGTTGGTGTGCCGGTCTCTGGAACTAGAGGTCCACCTCCTCCATTGTTGTTGTTAGGGGGGATTCCCTTGAGCATCTGGAGTGACCACATGAGGGTCAATCTGGGGAGGAGTAAGCCTCTGCATGGCGTTCCTCAGATCCTGCTGTCCTTGGGCCATACCCTGCATCATAACCATGAATTCCCGCATCCGGGTGCGAAATTCATTGAGCTCTGTTTGCATAGCATCCATGATAGTTCTTTGGTTGTCATGGGTTGCGTACCGATTAGGAATATTTTGTCTGAGGTGACGAATCTTGGCAGCTCTCGCAATCTTTACCTGAAGAATAGATAAGTTAAGTAACCTGGAGAAACCTTTAAAAGAAAAAATGCAAATGATATGTATGCAATGATGTGTTCCTATTATCCTCAAGGTTTTGTTTACTTTCCCATTCCGGTATTAAGAAAATAGCCTTTGCAAGAAGACCTTGTGTGACATTCAGATGTGAAGTAGTATCATTCAATATCCCGTGTCCGTGCAAAAGATAACAACTAGAGATTTAAGGCCAATCAAAAGAAACTTAAATAACAAAGGTCCCCATAGGGTACAAGTTCATACATCAAAGAGAGAAAGGTACATCAGTAAGAGAGGAATCCCACAACAGGCCCGTGGGTAATCCAAATCATATAAATACAAGACTAAAGCCTAGGAAGATCTACATCCTGCAACCTCCATCTAAGGCGTTTGACACCTTGAAGCAACTGGACTATGTTCGGATGGTCTGGTTCCTATATGAGCTTTTGAATCAGGATATCCCTAAGGTTAAAAGATCCATGCAACTCCTCATCTTGTTGTAGGAACACCTTTTCACTCTCCTTTTTTGCAATTGACTCAGTCTTGGTCTTCTTGACATCAGCTCTAAGCTTCAACTCCTCTATCTCTTTCTGAGCATCCTTCACTGCCTGTTGACTTTCTGCTATATCTTGGAGATGACTCTTCTCTTGGTGGTGAGCCTTTTGAAGGAGCTCTCCTTGCTCAACTAAAGAAATTTGAAGGCCTTTGATCTTTAACTTGTATCTGGCTTCCAACTCTTTCTGCTTCTTCAAGTTGTCTTCCCACCTCTCTTGCCATAAGTTTATAGCTTCATTAGCTTCATTCAACCCTTTTCTTATCTTTCTGGAGCTAGCTCTCCTTGTGAGCTTCAGCTAATCCCCTTTTCTTGAAATAGAGTTATCTTTCCTGAAAGTCCTACTGCCTGAGCCTGACCATTTCTTCAGCTTGGTGAGCCCTCTCTTCCAACTTCTGGTTTTGAATCTTCAACTTCTTGCATCATTTGTTGGCTTCTTGATTTTCCAACCTGAGCTGCTTGACCAAGGCCTCCAATTTCAGATACTCCTGAAGAGGAACTGAAGTTATGGGGACTAATTCCTTAAGGTAGAGAGGTGGTTCCTTAGAGAATGGGAGTAATAAAGTCTCTACACGATCTTCCAACCAGGTGGAAAAAGGATCATAAGTCTTTGAATCTACTATCCCAAAGTCTTTCTTTCCCATAATCATTCTGGACTCCCAAGCCTGGGAGGCTAGTATGCTCATCTTTAAGTTACCTTCTGCTGGAAAGTATAGTGACTCATTTATCTCTTCAATCAATGGTAAAGCTCTCAAAGGATAACCAAATTGTTTTCTGGACAAAATAGGATTATAACTGATTCCACCTTTCCTTCCTATCAAGGGTACATTTGGAAAGCTACCACAACTAACCATGATTTCTTTCCCCACAAGATCCTTGTTGCATCCCCAAGAAATGTCATCTGAGGTTAGGCCCATCAATATTTTGGACCACTTCCAAGATTGTTTTAAGTCTTGGAAATGTCCTGATTTTGGGAGTTGCCTTACAAACCAGTCAGCAAACAAGGGAGCACAACAGTTCACATCTCCCTTTCTCTTTTCATTCCTGTAATGAACCCCATAGTCGAAGTTACCCAACAATGTAGGCACGGGGTTTCTTTTGACAAAGATGGTGATAGCCTCCATGTTGATTAATCATTTCTCTCCTGGGAACAAGCTTATCCCATACACTATCATGGCTAGTAATGCTTTAAAATCTGCCCATTTGTTTCCTGATGCCATAACATGAGCTTTTGTGATGAGAAACTCCAAAGAAAACCCATTACCCTGGCTGGATTCTAGCCCCATCTTGAATCTGAGCATACTCAAGTGACAAGAAGCAGTAATGTCTTCATAAGGAGGACTCCTCTCTGAAGCATAATAAGGCATACCTTCTCTAATGGGAATATTCAGGATACTAGAGACCTCTTCCAATGTAGGTGCCAAAATGTAATCTGGGAAAACAAAGACTCGTAGCTGTGGATCATAGAATTGTAACAAGGAATGCAGGTTATCCTTCTGATCAATTGTTGGCTTATTCACATAATCTAGAATCTTCTCATACTCTCTTTTGAAGGCATCAAGATCTTTGTCACTCATCAAGTTGATCAACTTCTGAATACCTTCTGTCTCTGGTTGTGGGAAAGTATAGTGAACATTCTTCTTCCTTAGAGTCTCCATCTTGAAGAAACAATGTGACCGGGAATCGGAAGTAATATGAACCCTGAGAATAAAAAGAACACATATGATTAATGATGTCATGATGCTTATGCAAGGCAAGGCATGTGATCAGTGATGTGTATGTGTAGTGTCAATCATATAATCAAGTGTTTGTGCAGGGTCACAACATCACCACAAACATCTCTCTGATCAGAGGTTCAAATCTCAGAATCCATGTGTAACAGAACAGATCACAATACTGAAGCATGCTGGTACAGTGGGTGTGTTGAAGGTTAAGGTTCCTGCAATCCTGTAAACCCCTCTCAATCTCATGGGTGTGCTACTCGGGTTAACATCACGGAATCTTAAAGCCGAGCATCAATAATACGTTCACCATCTCCGAGAAATGGCTCATGACCAAATCAGGGAATTGGTTTGGCATTATGTAATACTCAGGGAGGTCTCAATTGAGTCCAAGGAAACAAGCATCCCTCACAAGTCCCCAGCTTCAAGCACTGAATCGAGAAACCATAGTACAATCATCCCGAAGGGTACAATACTATCGTCATACGAACAATTTGCTTTTAACTAGATTCATATGAGAGAACCAGGCCATCCTATGCGAGTTCCCAGTGGGCCCTCGGATGCGAGTGGGTTTGCCAACAAATGTGGTCTGCCACTGTCATCACTAGAGAGGGATATTTCCATAAAGGTCCTCAATGATCGGTCCCCTGACTGCACATAACTATCAAGGTTGTGTATTGCCCCAAAAAGATTATGGTATCAATACATTTCAGAGAAGGTCGCAAGTCAAGGTGTGGAACTCACTACTACCAACATAGAAAGATGCCATAAAGCCAAAGTGGAACCACTCTAAGTCCTAAGGTGCACTCAAGCCTCGGTATCGAGCTCATCTCACAGTAACAAAGCCCATCCCACACAAAAAAAAAACCCAGCACAATCCAAAATATGATGCATGTGAAAATAAATACTAAAAATAGTAAATAAAGGCTGTAAAATAAACTGTAAGTAAAAACAGTAAATAAACACACAACAACACACATATAAACACCCAAAGAAACAAGAACATACAGGCGCTAAGATTGACTCTACAAAGGAAACCAGAGATTCTGGGTTCGGTCCACAGCATAGTCGCCAGCTGTTTCTCCCGGGATTTTCATCCTAGTACAATCGTGAAAGTGGCGCGGAAATGGTAGAGTCGCCAGCCAGAAATTTTTATCCCGAATGAATGAGAAAGGTAATGTTGCACAAACCTGAGGAAGAAGGAAAGGACAAGGTCTTGCGAACCAAAGATCTGGGTTCGGGAGTCGGTTACTGTTGCACCCCAAAATTTTCCCTCCCCTAGTCAAAGAAATGTGTCCCAAGTATCCTCTCAAGGTTCACAAGGTATACCAAGAGGTTCACAGGGTTCATAATTAGTCAGAAAGTTTGGAAATTCCCTCAGACAAGGCCTCTTCCTAAGCAAAGTGTCCAAAACTAGGGTTTTATGTTTCTTCAGGTTAAAATGAGTATCAAGACCTCAAGTGAGCTTCATAACATCCCACATGTGTTCAATAATCCCCATATCAAGTTTCAAGGCTTTTCCAATAAGCTTGCCCAGTCAGATGATCAGATATGCAAAAATCAGTCAAAGTAGTTAAAAAGTCAAACTGAGGTCAACTGTGGTCAAATCAAAGTCAAACTTCAAGATTTTTTGCCAACATCGAATTTATGAAGTAAAATTCATCATTTTATCAAAGGTTGATCATGATTCATCAAGGAGGTTTCAGATCATCAAGAATCAGGAGTTTCTAAATTAGGGTTTTCTTAAGGAAAGTCAACTGAACTTTGACCAGCCATAACTTTCACATGCTTCATCAAAAAATTCTCATCCAAAGCTCATTTTGAAGGAAATTGAATTCTCTACAACTTTGTGTCTCACAAGCCAATCCTAAAAATGCTTCATTTAGAAGGTATGAGCTAAAACATTATAGGTCATTTCAAAAGTCAACATCTTCCAAAGGGCATAATTTGAAAATTGTAAAGGATATGGACATGAGACCAAAGAGGTTGGTTATAGGACTCTTTAAGATTTCCAAAAATTCCAAGAACACTTTCATAGCCTTAAAACTGAGGGATTTATGCCTTGTCAAAGTTGGGAGATTTTTTAGGGGTGTATGAAGAAAATAAGGGCTTAAATCTAATTTTTTCCAAATGGGCCTATCATTTTGCAACCCAATCTTCATGATAGAATCAAGCACGACCCAATTCAAATATTTTCTGATTTTTATAATTTATTTATCATTTATTTGGATTTTATTCATTAAAATTCATTTTAAATCAAAATAAAATATGAAAATACAAATATTTGATTTGATTCTTCTTTTATAGGAGCTCTTAAACATCATTTAAGTTGATTTGATACTCTCCAATTTCGTGCACAACCAATTTGGAAACATATCATTTGATTTTTTTTGATATTTTTGACCATAGCTTTCTTCACAATCAAGTAACCTCAATCCATTGCCAAAAGACCCAAATTCTTAACCCAATTTCATTACTATATAACCACAACAACATCACAATACAAAAAAAGAAGGATGGAGAGCAAGAGGATGATATTCATACTTTAAAATTTCACATAATTCAAAATTAAGTTTCCATAATCCACCACTTTTACAAGTTGATTAAAGGCTGCAAATGAATCCTTGAGGTTTCCTGAACCTATTCCAATCATCCTCATCATCAAATTCATGCCAAATCATACAAACCAAATTCATATTCTTGCTTTTCTTTTGATTTTTTTCAATTTCAATGATTTATGCATGATTAATTGATTTTGATTACATAATATGTTTGTTTGATTGTGTAGATGGTTTTTGGATAGTTGGATTTAAGTTTCGATGCAGGAATCATAGAGCACCATGGAGAACTAAACTATTGGTTAATCTGCTGTAATCTGTTTTCGTCGATACTTCGAAGGCTGCAGTAGTGATAAGCATTCCAGACTGACAGGTAAGTCAGGTAAGTACTACTGTTTTGATTTACTCCGAATTTTTTCCAGAAGTTTAGAAAAAAAATCGACAAACAATACTCTTTTAGAATAAAATTCTAAAAGATTTCGACCCTCAAAATCGCAAAATCCTCTTTTTTCTATTTTATTTGATTTATTTTCTATTTTCATATTCTCAAAAAAATCTTAAAAAAATTGTGCGTTCTTTATTTGATTTTATTAGATTTTTAGCATCGTTTTAATATTTTTTAGATTTTATTTTAATCGCTTTTCTTATTTTTCATTATTTTAAAATCTGCAGCGATTTTATTTGATCCTGTTTATTTCTTTTTTTATTCTTCCAATAGTATATACCAAAAATATGCAGGTGGGAGGAAGAAGATGGTGTGTGGCGTGCTGTTGCTCCCACCAAATGACACACAGGTCAGAAGGGGTACAGACGCGAACGGTCGGCGAAGGAGGTGAGAACACACATGGGTGAACTCAGAAAGAAAAGAGTCGCCAGCTAGGCATTTTTATCCCGAAGGAAAGGTAATGTTGCATAGACCTAGAAAGATATGGATAAGACGGTCGCGAACCAGAGAGACTGAGAAAGGGGGTTGGTTACAACCTGGGAAGGTATTAGCACCCATATTGTCCGCCGTACTCGACGGGATCCACGCTTGAAAGATTTGTGTTTTAAAGGGGTAGTATCAGTGCTATTTGTGTACAAAAGCTGGAAAAGAATGCAGGTGTCAGTGCAAAAGAAATGTGAAATTAAATAAAGAAGTGTCAGTGTAAGGAAAGAATGTGAAGCTCAAGACTATGAGGCTTAAAGAATAATGCTGGAAAAAGGGGGAATATACAGAGACTTTTGTTCGATAACTGTTAAGTTATGCCTACGTATCCTCTCATGCAATGAGGAAGTCAGAACACCGTAGTTCGACTCAAAGAGACTGAAAGATAAATTGACTTGTGAACTGCTTACTTTTCTATGCTCAAGTGTATGACCTGTCTGGCTCAGGTGCTGACTGTCTTGCATTAGAAGGAAGAAGCAAGTTCTCGGTTATGAGTGAAGATGATGAGAAAAGAATCCCGGAGGAGACGATTATTGTTTGTTTTTGATGTTTTCAATCTTTTATTGCTTTTTGGTGTTTGTCATAAGTTAATGAGCTTAAGCCTAAACCAAGGGTTAGTAAACTCATCACATCCTCCCTCTAATTAGGGGTAATGAGAGTACCTTAAGTGTTAAGTAGACACCTCACACTTAATCACCATGATGTAGGATTAAGATCATTAACCTACTTACATTTATTTAGATGTTTTTTGAGTTTTTGTTTAATGTTAAGTAATGAGCTTAAGCCATAATAAAGAATTTAATGGACCCATTACACCATCCTAATAGGAGGATAATAGATGAGAACATTTAAGCTGAGAAAGGCTCCTCAACTTAATCCATGATTAGGGATTAACCTCATGACCTAACAAAGCCTTTATTAAAGTGGATTTTAGTTAATGATAAGATGAAGAAATGAATTTTTATGGTTTGTAAGACAACTTGAGGAGGACTTGTCCATTAACAACTAGGGTTAGTCCTTCTTAACCAGTTAAGGAAGAATTAGAACCTTAATGCAAGGCCCAAGTTACAAGCTTGATGTCTTAGTGATTATTAAGTGAATTGATTTAAGGGTTTAAACACATTAAGGGCTTAACACTTAGGATTAAAGTTATACACTCCATCCTAATAGAAGGATGCAGGCATAAGCTTAATCACAAAGCCTTAAAACCTTTAGGGTTTAGCTCTTGATTAAGAGATGAGAAGAGAAGACTCAAAGATGACACAAAGGAAAAACTAAATGGGGGACTAATCAAACCCTAATTGTGATCATGCTTGGTTGTTCCTAGGGTTTATGAGGCTTGCAAAGGATCTTCAGGTCAAAAAAAGCCACCAGGAAAGAAACAGATGAAAGGAGGAGAAGCAGAAAGAAATAAGACAACTTGCTTCACTTAAGAAGACAAGTTGCCTGAAGAAAGAAAGTAAGAGATGAGCATGAATGAGCAAGCTCACTCTAATACAAAGATAAAATTCAGCAATGATGCAAGAGAGAGATGAGAAGAGATTGTGAGAAGTGAAGGCAAATTCACTTCTCAAAACAACTTACCACCTGAAAAGTTAGCAAAAGAAATGAAATGCAATGAAAATGAGATGAAATGCCATGATGCAAGACAAAGTCAGAAGCATGAACATGATGTTAATTATTCTAAGGGATTATGCAAACACATGTCAAGAGTTGTGGATGATCATACAAGGATGAGGATGCAAATGAAGCATGCTTTGAACTATAAAAGTTCATGAAAGTTTATGAAATGGAATGAATACATAACATGGCAAGTGAATGAAGAAATGATCAAACATGACTCTAATATGTCCTAATATTTCTTATGAATCATGTGGATGCATAAAATGTCATGGTAAGTTCTTGAATGCAAGCATATGAGAGATGGATGCAAATGAAGGCAAGAATTAGGGTTTATGCACAAGATGCAACACAAAATTCAAAATCAGAAGCAAATGACATGATAAAAAATTGAAAATGGGATCAAAGGTACCCTAACCCTACACAAGTTCACTGCCCAAAGGAGGGGACCCAAGTCTTAACCTATTGGAAGTTATGATTTTCTCAAGTCAACTAGGGTTTCAAGGCACTTCAAAAGGAAAAATGCTCATTAAATTGAAAATTAAAGATAAATTCAAACCAAATTTAACTTAGAAACTACATGATATGAAGGATGCAATGCAAGAAGAACCATCATCAAACTCTTCATGGTTAGGCAGAATGAATTTTTCTAAGTAAGGGCCAAAATATTGCCTTTAAATAACTTTAATTCCAATGAAAAATGTCAAAATAGGTCAAGAACCAAAACGAAATTTGTTTGAAGAGTTTGATAATGTTTCTAAATGTATTAAAATGCAATGTGAATTTTTTTGTGATTTTTAAATACCTAAATGCATTTTTAATTAATTAATTTTCATTAACTAATTAAAAATAAACACTTAAATGATTTAAAAATAATTTTTAATGCAAAAAATAAAAATAAAAATATTTTTGGGTTCTAAAAATTAATGAAAGATTTGATAAAAATTTTCAGAATTTTTCAATGCATTTTACTATTTTTAAAAATTCGTGGAAATAAAATACAAATAAAATTAAATAAAAGGGAAAGTATGCCAAAGGGAGGGTCCAGATTGATTCTGGGCTTGAGAAGTTTGACCTGGCGCGCATCTGGACGGCCCAGGTTCAAACTTCTCTAAACTTAATTAAATATTCAATTAATCCTAAATTAAACTAATTAATGACTGATTAGGGTTTTAATGAACCATCTGGACCATTCATACACACGCGGGAAAGCCAGATCAAGGGTCAATATTCAAACTTGCCTAATTAATGGGATTAGGGCTTAATCACCTTCAAGCGACCGGAACAGTGTTCCGGTCGTCTTCTCCGACGAACACAAAACCCTAGCTTCTTCTACAGGCCACCAAACTTCAAATTTCTTTCACAAAAATGATCATCTAACCCTTCTAAACCTAAACCCAACTAAAATTCATTTATTTCACTTCATAAGCATGAATCGAAGAAAAATATGAAACACGGGTAAAAGTTCAGAGACTTCATACATGGTGGTTTCTTCACCATTTTCAAAAGTAAACACATCCCCATGATCAGGGGAGCATACAAAATCATAAAAGAACTTAAAAACTAGCTTCTGGAAAAAAAGTTCTTCATGTTACCTGAGATGAGGACTCTCTGATTCTGAGCTTTCTGGACTCTCTCTTTGTGCAAACCCACTTCTTTGAACACCCTGATGATGAAATGAAGCTTAGAAGGCTTTGATAATGGATGGTTTGAATGCTTCAGTTCTGGTGTAGCAGAAATGGAGGGTTGAGTATGTGATGTTTTTGGCTGCTTTGAGGGTTGATTCTTGTTCAGTGAGTGATATGTGATTTGTTGGTGAAGAGATTTTGGAGTTTTGATGGCTGAGGAAGAAGTTTCGAAGAGATGAAGGTTTTTGACAATTTTGTGAATCCTGGCTTCTTGGAGATTACAGGCTTGTGTGTGTTGTGTTTTGGAAGGCTTGAGGTCCACATATGAGGCTCTGATTGGGCAGAGAGTTGGTGGTGGCACAGTGTGATTGGCATGGGCAAAAATGCAAAAAGTCAAGATCTTGTGTACTATGGGTATGGCTCGGGTCAGAGGAGATCTTAGGGCTTGTCCTGCCTCAGCTTGAGTCAAGGAAGGCCTTTGGATCTGATTTTGTGAGCTGGATGGTCTTGATCAAGAGTTTCCAAGGTTCTTGCATATTTCCCTCTTTGAGTTTTCTTATGAACCAAGGCAAAGAATCTTGTGATTTCTTGGGCAAAATGCAGCAACATGAGCCATATGAAGTTGCTAGAATGATTTGAGATCAATTAGTGTTCAATTCAAGCATGAAGAGTTCCTTTTGCAAAGATTCAATTTTGAAGCTTTCATGAAAAAATGCCTTATGTAACTTGTAATCCAAGGCATGAAAGTGAGGAATTCTTGGGCAAATCTGAATTATGAGCCATGAATTATGTTTGTGTGATGATTAGAAGCTGGTTTTAAATCACATTTGGCTTTGGCATGAGGTTTTGCAACTTTCCTCCTTTTGGTGCATAAGTGAAAATTTAGTGATTTTGTCCAACTTTGCAAGGCCATAACTTTTGATATAAAATGAATTAGAATGAGTTCTTGTACTTTTTGAAAATGGGAGGATCCAATCTACAACTTTCATGACCAAAGATTTTTCATTTGAAGCATTTTTGAATCAAAAAGAGGAGGTTGAAAAACTTTCCCAAAATGGCAAGTTTACATTACAAGTAACTTTCCCAAAATGGCAACTTTGCAAATGGCTTGAAATTCTTCAATTTTGTGAACTTCTAACATCTTCTAAGATCAAATAAAGATCATACACATTCAAAATGATGGAGAAACCTCTTTGGTTGTGTGATTGGGGGCCTCAGATGCCCTGATTTTGCACTGACTTGCTCAAGAAGTCATCTTTTGATCAGATGCCTTCCCCATTGAATTTCTTCATGAAAATTGATATGCATGATCCTCATAACATATAGGGACCAATAGAAACAAGAATGACCAAAAAATATTGGAGTTATGGCCTCTGAAACCAAAACCCTAATTCTAGGTCATCTGTGTAGTTAAACCTGGCTCTGCTTCCATGCCTTTCTAAGTTCTTGTGATTCTTTGACTTCCTTGACCTTGTGAGGATATAATATTATGCTTGAACATACATGGACCCCTTTGAAGTGATTGATGACCTTTGGAGTGGCTCAAATGGCTCAGGAAAGGCTCAGATCACAAACCCTAGAAGCAGATGGCTTTGAATCAATGCAGTGAAGCAAAAAATGTAGTATGAGATGCTATGATTGAATTTATGCAAATGTGGAAGATCACAAGCCTTGGTGTGAACTTAGTAAGGGAAAATTTGGGGTGTTTACACGTGCGCTGATTGGCCTAGTGACAAAGACCTAAGGTTGAAAGTCTGAGGGTGTGGGTTCAACACGCATTCCCAACATTTTGGCAAAGAAACGTGGGTTCAACACTCATTCCCAACATTTTGGCAAAGAAACGTGGGTTCAACACCAACCTCCAACATTTTGGGTATCTCTAACTTTATTTTTCCCTTTTTCATCAAATTATGTATTTTCTTTGAATTTCCTTATTATTATTATTAAATTAATTTCTAAAAGATAAAACAGAATCCTTTTTTTATTTTATTTTTAAAACTTATATTTTTTATTATAAACCTTAATTTTTTTCATAAACCTTAATTTTTTCCCTAAACCTTAATTTTAAACCTAAGTCTTAATTTTTTTCATAAACTTTAAACCCTAAAAATTTAGCCCTAATCTTTATCTTAAAACCCAGATTTAACCCTAATTGTTTTCTTAACCTAGTTTGCAAACTTTTTTTTCTAATTTATTCACTCATTTTTATGTTATTCATTCACTGTTTTCCTGATTATGTAACTGCTTCGCCTTTGTAATAATTGGTTTTTATTATTTTCTGCCATTATTATTATTATGTAACTGCCCATAAGCCATGTAATAGTGTAGGAAATTTATTTTCTGCCTTTTAATTTATGCCATTTATTTTTCATATTAACTGTGTGGTTAGTAACATAGGGAGTGCCAAGAAATAAATGAACCATGGACTTAGAAAATTAATAATCAAGATAAATATTTGAAAACAATACTCACACACGTAAGTCGATCTTTGATCGCCATCTTGCACTTCCTAGGGTATTCCTCTTGGTTGCCTTTAAATGGTCAAGTCCCTCGAATATAGGGATGTCTTAAGCAAAGTCCCTTCAAGTATAAATCATCATAGTCCCAACAGTTTAAAAGATCAAGTCCCTTCAAGGTTGCCTACGAAATAATGATCTTATCCCTTCGAATAAATGATGATAGTCCCTACGAATTGCTAGACATCCCTTAAGTTGCCTTTTATGACCATACGATGACCCTACGCTTGTCCCTTAACACATCCAAGGTAATGAATACCTATTCCTTAATAATAGGGATATTCTTACCATTGAAAGAACATACGAGAACATGAAAGACTTAATCTAGGGTAGGTACCTCTTAGTTGCTTGCTCACATTTCAAAATACTTTTTACACCTCACTTTCAAAACATTTTCAAACAAGGCTTTGTATACATCCATATGAGGATCATTACAAAGTACTTAGAAAATTTCTAATCACACACTACACTCTTCAAAAACAATTTAAGTGAGCTAAGTAACTAAGAGCCCATGGATAACCATGGATATAAAGGGTGCTAACACCTTCCCTTTATATAACCTACCCCGAACTCAAGTTTTTTAAAAATAGGTCTTTCCTGTTCTTTTATGTCCTTTCCACTTGGATAAAATAAAAGTCGGTGGCGACTCTTGCTATCCGCAACATGACTAAAAGTCAATTCTCCCACCGTGTTACAGAACTGGCGACTCTGCTGGGGATTTAATAAAAGAGGGGTACCCTTAGGAATTAGATCACTTTAAATTGTTTGCTTTGTTTGCTTTATATTACTTGTTGGGCTTTATGTGCAAAAGATCCTAACCCGGATCTAGTGTACCCTAGGTAAATGGCAATAGACCAAGGAAACTGTACGGCGTATACCAATATGGTTGATCTGGTGGCCATAGTTAGTGTGACTTCTTGGTTGGTGCTTATGTTCCTTAAGTAAGTTGAGGATAATATGAGGCTGCCATATGTTGTCAATACACTAACTGACTTTTAGAACCCTAGTTATCCCATCTTGGCCTTTAGAAAGTAGTGAGATAGTCGGCTTCGGTGAAGACTGAAGTTGGTTGATACTCGATACTACGCTCATTGAGATCCTAAACTTGGAGGGTTTTGGTTGGCAAGTAAGTTGCCTACTGAACAACCACCCTTGGGAAGGATCAGTGATATTGAGATCCCTTAGAACCCGGTTACTTTTATAGGACAGGATAAACCAACTAAACTTCAGGGGGGGTACTTACCTTTGAACCTCATGCAAGCCTCTAAACCCAGGGCTATGGTGTGACTTGTTTGTGTGTGCCACATGTTTGTGATTAAACATAACATCATAATATCATGACATCATAAGCATAGCATTTTCACTAACCATTTCAAGGACCAAAGGATTTATCTTTGTTCTTTGTTGTAGGTCATGTCTTCTGCTCGTAGGAATACTATCCGGATCAACTTTGTAGGAATACCTCCTAAGCTTAAGGAATTGGTCTCTCAAGTTTCTGAAAACTCCCAATTCATCAAGAGGCATGGTCACCTACTGGATCTAGTCACTTCAGGGTTCAATGAAGACATGATGAGTGTCCTATTTCAGTTCTTTGATCCTAAACATCATTGCTTCACATTCCCCGACTATCAGCTGGTTCCTACAATGGAAGAATTCTCCAAACTATTGGTTATACCTATCCTTGATCAGAGACTCTTCACAGGCTTAGAAAAAGAACATAAACCTGAAGTCATTGTTGCAGCCCTACATCTGAAGAAATCAGACATTGTCCTATAAACGAGAAGTAGAGTTAAGGGTATCCTTGCTAAGGTATTGATGGAGAAATCTCAAGTGTTCCTGAAGGCTATGAGTTATGATACTTTTGAGGAGATCTTGGCCTTATTAATCTATGGCCTAGTGTTGTTCCCTAATCCAGACCAGCTCATAGACGTACACGCCATCAACATATTTCTGACTCGCAATCCAGTGCCTACATTACTTGGAGACATCTTACATTCTCTCCATACCCGTACTACGAAGGCACGGGGAACTCTGATGTGTTGCATACCTCTATTGTCTAGGTGGTTTATTTCTCACCTCCCTCGATCAGTGATGAAGAATGAACAAAGGTTAAGGTGGTCTAAAAGGATCATGTCACTTTCTCATTCAGACATTCATTGGTGTTCTAGATCTATGGAGAATGTTACTATCATTGACCGTTGTGGGGAATTCCCCAATGTGCCACTCCTTGGCATAAGAGGGGGCATTACCTACAATCCTTCTTTAGCTCTACGTCAGTTTGGTTATGCTCGGAGCAATGGTCCTCATGACATGCTTATTCAAGGAATTATGTTCGACTACGACAAAAATCTACAAGGTTACCTATCAAAGGTTCATACGAGCTTGTGGTAAAGTGAACAAGGTTGACGGCAAGACTCTGGAACCAAAGTACTCCATTCATATGGAACCTTACCTCAGATGGGTGCGATCTGGTGCTCAGACTCTTATGATGCCATATCCTGCTATTCTACCAGTTACTATGGAACCTGTTGCAGAAGGAGATACTCCTTATACCATCCTTCATCCAGACATGCCCACTAACCTGGAAGAATTGCAGAAATCTTGGATCCAACTGAAGGAACAAAGAAATACCTTCGAAGCTCAATTCAGGATTAGCCAAGAAAAAGTGTTGGAGCTGACCAAGCAACTTCACGAGGAGCGGAACCTCAACACATACCTCCATACAAAGAGGAAACGTCCATGGGAGACTTAAAACCCCATTTGTGTACTTATTTCCCTTCATTGTAAGCCCAAGGGGCAAAATAATTTTAACATTTACTAATAAAAGTTTTATTTCCGTTTGTTTAACAAATGTAAATTCTGCGGTCCTTGAAAACATTGCATATGCATCTACATACCATATCATTGCATGACATGTTGTCACAACAGGTTTCTCATCTTCTCGCTGTTTATTTCAGCCGAAATGGCTCTCGAACAATCTGTCAAAGATCTTCAAGCTCAGAATGCTCAGTTTTAAGAAGTGATTCTGAATTTGTCCAAGGGGCAAGAAGAGTTGAAAGCACTCCTCTCTAAGGACATGAAGAAGAAGAATCCTGAGGACAACAAGGATGATCAGCTGAAACAACTACAAGTTGAGATGGCAGAGATGAGGATCCAGATGAATGGCCAAATGGCTCTTATCCAGAGTTTGGCCCAGGGGCAAGAAGAGCTGAGAAGCTTTGTCAATAAGCTTCGACATAACGGAGTTGGGAATCTAATCATCAATCAACCTCCGTTGAAACAAGCCGACTTGGCTGAAAGGAAAGTAAGGATAAGATAAGGAAAGGGACAGGCTACCACTGATTGTTCTTCAATGGAAGAAGGAAGACCCTGTAAGATTAATCCACTTCGACACAAGGAATATAAAAGACAGTTCATCAAATTCAACACGCCAATGCCACAAATGATGCAATGCTTGTTGGAAATGAAGCTAATTTCCTTGGAAAATTCTCCTAAAAATCCTAATACCTATTTTCCTCGCTATAATCCCAAAGCAAGGTGTATGTACCACTCCGACAGTCCCGGACATGACACTAATAAATGTTGGGCATTGAAGAATAAGATTCAAGACCTAATTGACGAAGGAATACTCGAGGTTACGCCAGAAGGCCAGGTTGAGTTCTTTTATTGTCCATCAAGCATCAAAATTTCCAGATAACTGGAGTGACGAGTTTAGAGGAAGAGGCTTTGAGAACATTTGAATTTTCGTTTGTAATTTCTTTTGTTTGCCTAGACACTTACTATTATGTCTGACTTTGTTTTCAATAATGCATTGCATATGTTTGTCTTGAATCAATCCATTCGTTTCACTATATTTAAACTATGCTTCTTATTTCTATTTTGTGATATTTAACTCCTGATAAAGCTATGAGCCTGTAGAGGGAGGATGACAAAAACAATACCATAATATTATGCAATATGCTTTTGAACAGACTATGCTGACGATGTACAGGCATTGTTTCAATTCCTAAACAGTGGAGATATAAGGAAGTTAATCCCTAGTCAACCCTTTTGAGCCTATGAAGTAGGAGTTTTTCATTCTCACACAAATTAAAACCCTTATTCATAACCTGGGGCAGGGTAGTTATTCGGTTAACTCAAATATCCCAATTATCTGTGTTGTACACAACTAATGATGGTTCTCTGTAATCATTAAACCTGACAGTCAATCTCACTAAGTCAAAACCTATGAAGGAGACTTAGTAAAAAATTAAGACATCCCGCTGACTGTAACCTTGAAATAAACAATTCAGGCAAAAAGAAGGGATAACAAAGTCAAAAGAAAAAAGAAGGTCACTATAGATCCTAAATAAAGAAAGATGACTGAATTTTCAAATAATTTTTTTTTATTCCTGAATCATCACAAATGTCAGTGTTACAATTCCAAACTACTTTGGAACCTCAATGCATAAGTTAACCGAACATAGGACTGAAGAACATCACGAAGAATAGGTTGGATACAAATAAATTTGAGCCTTTATCCTTTGTTTCTTAAACCGTGAACCAGACCACGTTACAACCCTCTAAAAGTCCTAACTGAAGCATGGTTAGTTCGAAAGCGTACTGCTACAAAAAGGTATCCTGACTCCTTTAGGGCTTATTATAAAACTTGAGTTAATATCACAGTTTTCACAAAAATTGTTTTTCTAAAATAACTCTTTTCAAAACTTCAAGACAGACATAAGCATTTCATTTTTGAATATATTTATTTGCATATACCTGAGTGTTTGATAAACAGAGAAACTTATAGGATGAATGTTCAATAAACCAAAGTCCTTCCGATAAACAAAGTTGCTTCCTGGATCAAAGTCCATGTATACAAAGGGGCATAGTCATTATCTCCCAATCAAGGGGGTAGGCCATGATACTGCCTAACTCATTTGGAGCAATCAGGATAGGATTCAACTATGTTTAAGTAGCCAGGGGCAGATCTCCTCATCTATCTAAATTACCAAGGGTAACATTACAGAGTTCATAACGCCAGGGGCATAGTCATTGTTTCCCAATCAAGGGGGCATACCAAGTTACTGTTCAATTCATTCGGGGCAATCAGGTCCAGATTCAACAGTGCTTAATAGCCAGGGGCAGATCTCCTCATATATTTGAATTACCAAGGGTAACATTACAAAGTTCATGATGTCAAGGGCATATTATTGTGGGGCATTTTGCTTATTTCTCTTGAGGTAACTACATTCAGATACTTCCATTATGGGAAATTTCATCCTCAACCAAGGGGCAATGCTCTCTTTTCAAATCTAATATCCGGAGCGTATATGGTCCATCACAATTTGAAGACACGTTCCTTTCATTGTATTACCTTGATATTTGATTCTCAGCAGAAGCCATTGTGGAAATTAATTGTCTACGCCAGTAGTATCAGATGGTGTAAGTATCATGTCTTCAGATCCAGCTATGAGGATTTCTGGGAAGGTATTCAGGAAAGTTAAGAATCTCAGGAGCTCTAAATCCAATTAGTTATACACTCTCAATGTTGAAACAATTTTTTTTTCGAGTTCAGCTTTACTTTTCCCTCTTTATTCAAGTAGGAAATGCTTTCTGAATTCAGGTTTACTTTTCCCCTTTAACTAAAGCGAGAAATGTCCGCTGGTTATGTTGGAATGTATATATGCTTTTGAATATGATTGATGTTTACCAGAAATGCATAAAATACAATAATAGCATTTATTAAGAACGAACGGAGGTAGAAATTCAACAAAGATTCGCCGGTTAATCCCCACAGGGCAATCTTTACGGATATCCATACAGAACTCTTCAGGTAATATCTTATACTTCCCACTCGACGAAGTCTTCAAGCAGTTGCATATCCTCTGAAGAATTAAGTCTCCAAGATCTATGTCCATCTCTTTTATCCTCAGTCAGGATATTCAGGAATTTATTCCTTCAATAAGAAGTACGATGAACGAAAACGGGAAGTTCTAAGTACGATATTCTTAAACAAGAAGGGAACAAAGTCTTCATGTTCCTCAGCAACGAACCGAGATTTATTTTCCCTAGCCATCAGTTATTATACAGAGATACCCAGACACTTCAGGCTACATGATTCATACATACATCATTTACATTATATCATGGCATACGCATCCATAATCCATATGACATTCTTACTTAAGAGCATCATGCCATACATGCATACATCAAATAATCTTGCATAAACTAACCTTTTCTTTTCAGGATAATTGTAGGCAGATAAACACTATCAATTCCATGAAACAGTTCAGAGATAATCGCTACAAAGATTCATTTCTGATGATCAATACAAATTGTCCTTGGGATGGCACATAAATGGTCTATACGAAGACCTAGTTTTTAGTCCAGGATATTACCAGAAGCAATTCAGGGATAATCGCCACGAAGATTTAATCCTGGTATTCTTAGGATGGTACGTAAATGGTCTATACGAAGATCTAGTGCCTAATCCAGGATACTTCGAGAAGAGATAATCGTTACGAAGATTTATTTCTGATGGTCAATTATCTTTGGGATAGTGTGTAAATGATATATACGAAGATCTAGCACTTAGTACAAGAGATTTTTCAGAAGAGGTTCAGGGATAATCGCCACGAAGATTTAATCCTGATATTCTTATTGTCCTTGGGATGGTACGTAAATGGTCTATACGAAGATCTTGTGCCTAATCCGGGATACTTCCAGAAGAGATAATCGCTACGAAGATTTATTTCTAATGGTCAATTCAACCGTTTATCTTTGGGATAGTGTGTAAATGATCTATACGAAGATCTAGCACTTAGTCCAAGAGATTTTTCAGAAGAAGTTCAGGGATAATCGCCACGAAGATTTAATCCTGATATTCTTAGGATGGTATGTAAATGGTCTATACGAAGATCTAATGCCTAATCCGGGATACTTCCAGAAGAGATAATCGCTACGAAGATTTATTTCTAATGGTCAATTCAACCGTTTATCTTTGGGATAGTGTGTAAATAATCTATACGAAGATCTAGCACTTAGTCCAAGAGATTTTTCAGAAGAAGTTCAGGGATAATCGCCACGAAGATTTAATCCTGATATTCTTAGGATGGTACGTAAATGGTCTATACGAAGATCTAGTGCCTAATCCGGGATACTTCCAGAAGAGATAATCGCTACGGAGATTTATTTCTAATGGTCAATTTAACTGTTTATCTTTGGGATAATGTGTAAATGATCTATACGAAGATCTAGCACTTAGTCTAAGAGATTTTTCAGAAGAAGTTCAGGGATAATCGCCACAAAGATTTAATCCTGATATTCTTAGGATGGTATGTAAATGGTCTATATGAAGATCTAGTGCCTAATCCGGGATACTTCCAGAAGAGATAATCGCTACGAAGATTTATTTCTAATGGTCAAAATTATCTATACTAGGATTTTGTGTTTCTTCAGGTTAAAATGAGTTTCAAGACCTCAAGTGAGCTTCATAACATCCCACATGTGTTCAAGAATCCCCATATCAAGTTTCAAGGCTTTTCCAATAAGCTTGCCCAGTCAGATGATCAGATATGCAAAAATCAGTCAAAGTAGTTAAAAAGTCAAACTGAGGTCAACTGTGGTCAAATCAAAGTCAAACTTCAAGATTTTTTGCCAACATCGAATTTATGAAGTAAAATTCATAATTTTATCAAAGGTTGATCATGATTCATCAAGGAAGTTTCAGATCATCAAGAATCAGGAGTTTCTAAATTAGGGTTTTCTTAAGGAAAGTCAACTGAACTTTGACCAGCCATAACTTTCACATGCTTCATCAAAAACTTCCCATCCAAAGCTCATTTTGAAGGAAATTGAATTCTCTACAACTTTGTGTCTCAAAATCCAAGCCTAAAAATGCTTCATTTAGAAGGTATGAGCTAAAACATTATAGGTCATTTCAAAAGTCAACAAAAAGTCAACATCTTCCAAAGGGCATAATTTGAAAATTGTAAAGGATATGGACATGAGACCAAAGAGGTTGGTTATAGGACTCTTTAAGATTTCCAAAAAGTCCAAGAACATTTTCATAGCCTTAAAATTGAGGGATTTATGCCTTGTCAAAGTTGGGAGTTTTTTAAGGGGTGTATGAAGAAAATAAGGGCTTAAATCTAATTTTTTCCAAATGGGCCTATCATTTTGCAACCCAATCTTCATGATAGCATCAAGCACGACCCAATTCAAATATTTTCTGATTTTTATAATTTATTTATCATTTATTTGGATTTTATTCATTAAAATTCATTTTAAATCAAAATAAAATATGAAAATACAAATATTTGATTTGATTCTTCTTCTAGGAGCTCTTAAACATCATTTAAGTTGATTTGATACTCTCCAATTTCATGCACAACCAATTTGGAAACATATCATTTGATTTTTTTTGATATTTTTGACCATAGCTTTCTTCTCAATCAAGTAACCTCAATCCATTTCCAAAAGGCCCAAATTCTTAACCTAATTTCATTACTATATAACCAAAACAACATCACAAGACAAAAAAAGAAGGATGGAGAGCAAAAGGATGATATTCATACTTTAAAATTTCACATAATTCAAAATTAAGTTTCCACAATCCACCACTTTTACAAGTTGATTAAAGGCTGCAAATGAATCTTTGAGGTTTCCGGAACCTATTCCAATCATCCTCATCATCAAATTCATGCCAAATCATACAAACCAAATTCATATTCTTGCTTTTCTTTTGATTTTTTTCAATTTCAATGATTTATGCATGATTAATTGATTTTGATTACATAATATGTTTGTTTGATTGTGTAGATGGTTTTTGGATAGTTGGATTTAAGTTTCGATGCAGGAATCATAGAGCACCATGGAGAACTAAACTATTGGTTAATCTATTGTAATTTGTTTTCGTCGATACTTCGAAGGCTGCAGTGGTGATAAGCATTTCAGGCTGACAGGTAAGTCAGGTAAGTACTACTGTTTCGATTTACTCCGAATTTTTTCCAGAAGTTCAGAAAAAAATCGACAAACCATACTCTTTTAGAATAAAATTCTAAAAGATTTCGACCCTCAAAATCGCAAATTCCTCTTTTTTTCTATTTTATTTGATTTATTTTCTATTTTCATATTCTCAAAAAAATCTTAAAAAAATTGTGCGTTCTTTATTTGATTTTATTAGATTTTTAGCATCGTTTTAATATTTTTTAGATTTTATTTTAATCGCTTTTCTTATTTTTCATTATTTTAAAATCTGCAGCGATTTTATTTGATCCTGTTTATTTCTTTTTTTATTCTTCCAATAGTATATACCAAAAATATGCAGGTGGGAGGAAGAAGATGGTGTGTGGTGTGCGCTGATTGGCCTAGTGACAAAGACCTAAGGTTGAAAGTCTGAGGGTGTGGGTTCAACACGCATTCCCAACATTTTGGCAAAGAAACGTGGGTTCAACACTCATTCCCAACATTTTGGCAAAGAAACGTGGGTTCAACACCAACCCCCAACATTTTGGGTATCTCTAACTTTATTTTAAATCACTTTTTACAGATTTTCTAAAAGTCTTTTCCACTTTCCTTCTTCTCCTGATTTGTTTCCTCCATATTTGCACTGACCATGGCTAACCAACCAATTAACCATATGGAAACCAAATTTAGGGGTAGGAACCAAAGAATGAAATTTGAAGAGTTATCACAGAGGCAAATGGATTTGACCCTGTACCCGGATGATCGGACTATGGAAACCTTAGGAATACATGATAGCATTATGTACTTGCTTAACCGAATCGGATGGGAGAATTCAATGATCCAACATAAGTTTGTGACTTACCGCGAGCTCACCCTTGAGTTCCTTAGCTCCTTAATTTACTTACCTGAGCGCGGTTTTGGATTTAGGAAAGGATTTATTAGTTTCCGCCTGTTTGGAATAGAATATGACTTTAACCATAAAGAACTAGCTGACTTGTTAGGATTCCCTAGTGGACCATTTGCTTTTACTACCACACAGGTAGAATTGATGGATATTGAGCTAGATTTCTTTTGGGGAACTTTAACCGGAAACTACCACCCTGAACCAAATGGCATGAATAATGATGAGATCCATAATCCTGCTCTCCGTTACTTCCATAAATTCCTTGCCCACACATTCTTTGGAAAAGAAGAAAACATTACCGGAGTTTCTAAAGATGAAATATTTATTATGTCACGTTTCACTCTTGGACAGCCTGTTAATGGTGTACCTTTCATGATGCAAACCTTCACCCGTATCCAAGAAGAACCTGAATTACCTATCTTAGTAGGAGGTCTTGTAACCATGATTGCTGATGCTTTAGGACTTAGGTACCAATTGCACAGGTGCAACCGTTTAGGTAACATACGTCCTATGGATCTTAACTTCTGCTTTAATAGACATATCATAAGGAATTTAGGACATCCACCTTTTGAGTACCTAATCCGGAACGAGGTAGTAACCCTGTTCACATTGCCTAACCATGCTAAAGTAAGTGTTCACAATAAGGATAACTGGCTTTATGAGTTAAACCCACCTGATTATCCACCCACTCCTGAAACACCTCAGTCTTACAAGATAAAAGATGATACAATGACCGATGTCGAAACTGACCCTGAGACGCCTCCTGGTTACCATGACATTAAACACACTGAAGAAGTTTATGAAACCCCTGAAGTGAATCAAGGAGATTATGCTAACAACTTGCAAAACATCATGAACACTCTCAATGCTTACCAAACTGACATTAACCTATTTAAAGAAGATATTAAGAGCATGCGATTGGATATTATAGGATTGACTGACATAACATGCGAACAGTTCTATCACTTGAATTCCGCCATCGAAGACTTGAAGAAACGCTTTTGATAAGTGATTTAGTTTTTTTTTTTTTTTTTTTCATTGTTTTCGTTTCTAGTTAGATTTAATTTTCGCACCAATTTCCTACCGCAAATTTCCGTTTATGTAACTTCATTTTCAATTACATTATGCAATGCATCTTTAATTCAAAAAATTCTCCATTTTTAGCAATTTATGTACTTTTAATTTTATGTCCTGTTATGCTTGCATTTATTCATTATATATACAAATCTCTCATGCCTTGCAAGCTATTGAAGTACTGTGTTGAAACTATATACTATATGGTGTTTATAATTTATTATGAGTGTTAGTGAAGAAAATGCATTAATATAGAATATGTGAAATAAGAGAGAAAGTGTTTTTTCTGGAAATTATTTAACGTAGCAAGCCTCACGGTCGTCACTGTCCCATAACGATCGTGACGCGCTCTTTTTGAGTCTCACGATCGTCGTACCCCTGTCACGACCGTGACGACCCTTATACCAGAAATCGTGAGAAACAGAACTGTTTCTCTTCGTGCCTCTTCTTCTTCTTCTCCATAACTTCCTAAAAAACTACCCATCTTCTCCATAACCTCCGTAACACCCCATTTACCATCTTTAATCTCATTAACCACCCATTATCACAACCTACTACATTCTCACTCTCCATTATTTATCCCGAATCAATATTTCTCCCATTTTACCATTTTTTCACAAAAACTTCAAAATTCTTCATTCCTCACTCTAAGCTCTTGCATGCAATGGATACTATCACTTTTAGAGAAGGTGATGCTGGAGAAACTCAGAGAGAACGATTTCTCCGCTTCCAAAGCCGCGGTGTGCAACCTACGCGTTACATTGACACTGTGTGTTTGAGGGAACTCGGAATGCTGGCCAGTGTTACGAACCTGCTTCGCAAAGTCGGGCTCTGGGACCTTTGCAGTCAACCTCAGCCAACCTTCGAACTTCTGACACTGGAGTTCTTAAGTTCCTTCAGTTACATCACCGGTACCGGTTCTCTGAGTCAGCTCACCGGTTTCGCAAAATTCAGATTGCATGGCCAAGAGTTCAACCTTTCGCAAGACAGGATCGCCGAGTTATTAGGCTTCGATCACGGAACTGAGGCTCACTGTCGCGTGCCCGATAATTTTAGTGAACAAGCTTTCACTCTATGGCACGACTTAACAAACACCCGTGCATCCGCCTTCCAAAGCCTCAATGCCACGCACATTCACAATCCGGCCATCCGCTACTTCCACCGAGTCATTTGCAACACCATCTTCGCTCGAGAAAGCAACCATAAGCTCAACTCTAAGGAGCTTCTATTCTTGCATTGTGCTCTTAATGACGAGCCGATCAATGCTGCCCCTTTCATGCTTTACCACATCCAGGCTATTGCGCACAGAGGATCCACTCCGTTCTTCATTGGCGGCATTGTCACCACCCTGGCCATTCAGTTGGGGCTTGGTGACTTGGTCGCAGATCAGCCTCATCTAGCCGCCGAATACCTCACCAAGAGTTATTGCAGGTCCGCTCACCTGATTGCGCAGCGAGAGGATGGCAGGTACAGCCCTGTTGTCCATGGCACTGTATTTCATCATATCATTCTGCCGTCCCGCGACCGCATCGACCCATCCAGCCGAGCCAACTGGCTCTTTGTTCTACCTGATGCTGCTGACCACGCTCCTATCCATGATCAGGCAGACCTCCCTGCGGATGAGATGCAGGACGCTATGGATGCAGGTGAGCCTGTCCAGGATATACCAGAGACATCTACCCGACAGCCTCCTACACAGGACATCACACTTGAGGAAGTCCTCCGTGCGATTCATCAGCAGAACCAGATGAATGCCGCACTGGAGCGTAGGCATAAGGAGCAGTACGATGCTTTGCTCGGCACTATTGCAGCAAACCAGGCAGCTACTAATGAGAGGTTTAACGAGATTTTCAGCGAGTTAGACGCCTTGCGTATCGACATCACTGGGACCACCAGCACCGGTTTTGATCCTGAAGCGACTCCTTCCAGACGCCGCTCCCGCACCAGAAGCCGACCCCGCGGTCCTCAGCAGCCATAGTTTTTGTTTTTCTTCTGTTTGTTTTTCGTTTTTGTCGTTTGTACTGTACTTTAACCGCATTTATATCACAACATTGGGGACAATGTCTGATATAGTGTGGGAGAGGTACCTTTCATTTCCGTATTTTTCCCTTTTCGCATTTTTCCATTTCGTTGTATTTTCAATTCCATTGTATTTCCCTTTAGCAAGTTAATGAAGCGTGCAAAATCTTTATGATATTTTCTTTAGTTTCGAATTTTCCCGCTTACTTAGCCATAACCGAAAAATTTTTAATTATTCGCATTACCCGACTTACCTACGAAATCGTAAATAGGAAGCTGAGAACGATTAAACGAGACCAATACAATCTTGACACCTTTGACTTCCTACTTAAGCGATTCTATCCCGATTACCATTACGAGTACACTTTTAGTTTCAGTTCAAAAGTAACCCCGAGTAGTTTATACTAGCAGTCAGCACCGTCTGAACACAAACCACGTGGGGAGCCGATGAATATAAGCGTTTGATGCCTAATCAATAATGATCCTTCATATCTCGATGCAAAATGAGAAGAAATTGCACCAAAGTACACGGTCGCATACAAGAAACGAGAAATATGAGAAGGAGTCCATTGCGGGTTGGTTCAGAGGTACTGGTTCTGAACTCGGTAGGGCGTGCTACGGCTCGATCCCCCACAACCTCCAAATCGGATACAAAATGTAGGGTTACCACACTCGTGTACCAGACCCCGTGCTTAAAAAAAAAAGGATCAAAGTCGCTAACCGGCTACTCCACTACGTGCGTGCTAAGGCAAAGGGCTTAATGTGATTGCGCTAGAATGAAACCGGGCGAAATAAGATCGAAAAACTTTAGGTGAAATCGTAAAGTAATTGCCGATTGGCTCATTTAACGGGAAGTCGACGACATAGCTTGTTGCTTGCGTCATTAGTGTATCGGTAGTGTTCTATCAAAGTATCGGATTATCCGACAAAACGATCCCTCGTTTGATTTGTTATGAGTATATGTGAATAACATCTTGTCCGCCGATTTTCAACCGACTATTTGCTTGAGGACAAGCAAAGGTTTAAGTTTGGGGAAGTTTGATAACGAGAAAACGTATCGATTATATTGCTAGGTTTCATTAACGTTTTATCGAATAATCGTCGTTTTAACACTCGATTTCTCGAGTTTTTCTTACCATTTTGCAGGTACACCATTATGTGGAGCTAAATCATGAACTAAGACAAAAAGGAACAAAATCGATCATAAAAAGAGGAAGAAATGAAGCTTCCTGCAAAACTGCATATTTTGCAGCAGTCACGACCGTCACAAGGGTGTCACGACCATGACACCCCAAAATGAAGCATCACGACCGTGAGATATGTGTCACGACCGTGACACTTAAAAGTCACAAGTCACGAGCGTAAAAGCATTGTCACGACCGTGACAAAGGATATTCTAGGTTTTTGACCAAGACGTCGTCAAAGAATTACGTGAAGGCCATTTCCACCTATTTTGTTGCCACTACCTACATTTTCTCCACAAATTCAGCAAGGCCCATACCAACTGAAGTCCAAAAATCCAGCCCAATTGAAGTTCTATAAATAGCACCAGTTTTATGAAGAATGTACAGAGCATTTTTCTATTCAATTTCCTGCGGAAGCTCTGCCGAACTAATTTACGACCCGTTTTTATTTTCTGCATTATTTTCTTTTTCGCTTTATTGTATCCAAACCCGCCATATAACAATTTCCAATATCAGGAAATTGTTATACGTTTATTATTTTTTTTTCTAAGCCTTCATCATTCGTTTATTTTTGATTTCGCCAACTCCGAGCTTTCCGGTCTGTGGAAGAAGGAGTCCGCTCTGATATTGTTAACCAGGTTTTATTATATTGAAATTTAATTATTTATAATGTTTGTTTATTTTTCTGCCATGAGTAATTTGTTATTTAATTTTCTGTCTCTGTCTGGTTCAACATCGATGAGTAGCTAAACACCTTAGGGCGGTATGTAGTTAGAACGAACTTAACCGGTAAAATATAACCATAGGCTAAAAATAATTAATCACTTAACATTCTGGCTGACACTTTTTAAGTAAAAAGACCTTTTCGTTACGAGAGTAAGAAAAGAGTATTAGGTTAGGTCAAGACCACGAGAGTGTGAGGTTTTAACCAGATAGCTAAAGTTAGGCATTTAAATTAAACACAGCGAGAGCGCTTTAAGATAAATTAGAATTACTTAGTTTCCAAAAATTACCTCTAAACACTTATGGGCTAGCGAGAGCAGGCATAGGGCTTTAGAGATAAGATCTGATATAAGACCACGAGAGTGTGAGTTGAGGGTATTTAAACTAGTAATCTCTACCGAATAGATTAAGTGAACACCTTAAATAAGCCTAGGTTAGATTGACCCACCTAAGTTAGTATAACTACATACCGACCGTCTTAAAACTACTTAATTAAAGTTTAAATTTAATTCCGCCTTTAATATTCTAAAATCAACAAAAATCGTGACAACCATTCGCCTTAGCTAAACTAGAAGTTCATCTAGCACTAGGTAACCATAGAATCCCTGTGGATCGATAATCTTAAATATTACTTCGATAGGCTGTGCACTTGCAGTAAGATACCGCTAGACGCATAAGTAGACACGTCTTTAGGCCATCAGCACCCTAGACCGACTGTCGTACCCGACGAGATCCACACTTGTTTGTTTGTTTCAAAGAGTGAGAAATAAAGCGTTGTTGAACAAAGAACTGCTACTGGAACTGGAACTGAAATGATAAATGGAACAAAAAGAGAACAAAAAGAAAGAATGGGGAAAATGTAGGGAAAATAAAGAATGTGCTCGCACGGGCCCTACCCCGCTGCCTACGTACCTCATCGGGAAAATGAGGATCAAAGTTGACGTAGTTCGCCTAACTAAGGCGGGAACTATTTGTGTTTTTTATAGATGGAACTGCGTATGTCAATGCTCAGGTATTGCAGGCTCGTCTGGTACGAGTACGTTTACCGTCTTAAATGCGAGACAAGTCGTCACAAGTTCGCGTTGAGAATGAATGAGGTGAGAAAAGAAGTTCCCGCAGGAATGTCGCTTATTGTTTGTTATTTCCTTTTTAAGAGTTTTGTACGAATTTGGCACAAGGAAGTGAATTCAAACTCTTTTCTATGGAATGTGTACTTGCTACTAAATTCCAAGATGGAATAGTAGAACAAGCACACCAAGCAAGGAGAATTTATCCAATACCTGTTTCCAAGGATTAGGGTCTAAGTTCATTAGCTTGTTGAACTTATTACATGTTTTTGTAGCTTTTGTGAAGAAGTATCTTTTAGGTTTTCTTTGTGAAAATAATCTCTTGATCAGACTTGTATATCATGCTAGACAAGCCCACACTATTCGAAGATGTAATGAATGTAAGTTCCCCATGGAATAAGGTTATACACAAGAGATTCTTTCATGCATTTAGTAAGTGTTTTTGATTTTGTTTGAAGATGAGAAAAGAAAGACACAAGAGGCAAAAGGTCAAATCTAATGGGGGACTAAGACACAACCCTAAGTTATCTTATTATGTACAAGAGGTGATCATATGGTTTATGAAGCAATCTAAACCTAAGGAGAAGAAAAATCAAGTTAGAGTTCAACTTACTTCCTAAGGAAGTTAAGTTGAATCCAAAGAACAAAAGTGAATCCTATGAACAAAGCACCAAGTGTTAAGGCCAACACAATAAAAATACATAAAATAAAGAAATGAAATAATGATTACCTCATCTTCCCCCCTTATAAAACAAATGTTAGCATGATGATGTAATTTGAACAATTATAACATGGCAAACTTCAATTAAGAACTCACACTAACTAATAAAGCACTAATGAACTTCTAAACCTAAAAACTAAGGTCTAAAGCATTCTACAAGTTAGCTAGCTTCTAAAGGAAGGAGATAAATCATATTAAAAGTATCTAAAGGGATGAAGTGAATCAAATTAAAACTATGCCCTAAAGTGTTGCTAAACCCTAATGAAACCTAAGGGTGAAGTTAAAAGGGAAACCTAAGTGTTTAGCATGCTAAAATCTCCTAAAATCAAAAGTGAGTGTAAAGTCCAGAACTTAACACTAAATGAAAAGGAAGGATGATATTAGATCATATGAGAAAGAAGAGTTTCAAGTTAAATATATTCAAACATGGGATTGAAAGGTGAAAGCATGAACATGGAAACATGGTTTTAGAAGTAAAACAAATGACTTAATAAGAAAACTCAAAAATGACCAAAGAAACTTGAATTCCCTATACAAAAACCATAGTCTTGATGAAGATTTGGAATGAAAATTATATTCACAAAATATTCACAAATGAAGTGACAAGAGGTATCTTAAGACTAAGTATCACAAATTAGGGTTTTAAGGGCCTTTAGGTGACAAAAGAAGTTCTAAAGAATACAAAAGGGCTCTAAACTTGAGCTATACATATGGAGATGATCACAATTCATTTATGAAACACAAAAAAATGATATTACAAGTTTAGCTTATGCACAAATGGGATTTGAAATGGCTAATGTAGAAGAAGAAGTGGAATTAGGTTAAAGTAAGGCAAGCATGACTTATGACACAAGAAAACCTAAAACATTAAAGGTGAAAATCTAATGAGGGTACTCAACACTTGGAGACATCCCATAGGACCTATAAGACTCAAAATTAAGACCTCAAGGTAATGGAATAAATGCCTTATTCCATTTAGATCTAAGGAGATGAAGGAAAAGACCAAAAATAAGACTCATGACCTAAACAACTTAGAAAAATACCAAATGATTATGAAAAATTATGAAACTTGACAATCAAACACAAAATCTAGAAAGTGACCTATGTCCAAAAAATCTCACAGAAAATCCTATTTTTGAATGGCCAAATGAGGTGTAGAATGGGTTAGGGTTTATATGTACACATGTGAAAGAATGAGACCAAAACATGACTTACAATGACCTAAAAATAAAAACAAAAATATTTTGGAGAAGTTTAGGGAGTCCTCTGAATAATGTAAGAAGAATGAAGAATTTATCATTTATGGTTTAGGAGAAAGAAAATAGACAAATTGATTGGTCATAAAAGAGGTGAATAGAAAGAAAATTAATTGGGAAATTAATTCTGGTTTAAAAATAAAACAAAAATTGAAAAAAAAATTATATAAAATTAAAGAAAAAGTATGAATATCATATATAAAATTTTGGGGAATTTTTAGAAGGCTTTTGGTATTTTATAAAATCGAAAACAAAAATGAAATGAAATGGGAATAAAAGAAATAAAAGGGATTAAATTGTATGGGCCTAGGGGGTGAAAATAGAAAGCAAATGAACTAATCTGGGCCTAATGCATATGCGCTGGGGGTACAAAAAGCAAGTTGAGATTTTCTTCACAAAAAACGCATGTGCAGGCCATGTGGATTTTAATATGTTGGCATGAGATGGACCCTTGGATGAAAGCAACCGTGTGGCTGGGACATGTTCTAACATTAATATTAGGGTTACTATTCAGATGGCTGGAGCTATTCTCCGGTCATCTTCTCCGTCCACTTTTCGGCTAGGGCAAACACAAACCACCATGAAAATGAAATCTAAATACACAGGAACACTCGCCTCATTGAGCTGATCAATAACCTAGCCTTAGATTTCATTTATCACGCACACAATGATCAAATCGAAGCCAAAAAGTTCTTGCCCTAAAACTGAAACTAAGCACCTAATATGCATATCAACTAGCCAGTGAATCTAATGCTTCTAGCAAGCTTAAAGCAACACAAAACAAGCTAAATAAATTGAAGATCTGCAAGTCGAATCTCATAGGAACCTGAATTGCAGAGATGCCAAATGTTGAAGAAAGGCCAGAGAGGAGATTTCAATGTGCTTGATTATTGCTCTTGATGCTTAATTGAGTGAAATAAACACTAAAATGGAGGTGAAACTTGATGTGGCTTGGAAAATGCAGAGGTGATGCAGCAATTGTATCCTGATGTCTTCAAGCTCATTGATCCATGAAGTTCATATCTTTGATGAAGATGAAGTTGATATGATGATGTTTGATGCTGGATTGATGAATATGAGTTAAGATCTTAGCAACTTGTAGTGATTTGCAGTGGTGCAATTCAATAGCTACCAACTGAAATCTTCCATGGATGGTGATCAAAACTTGCAAATGATGAGCAATGAATGGAGCTTAACTTGTATTGATGAGGATAAATAAGAAATGAGAACAAGAATGCAGAAGAATTCTTCAATATGCATAGAAAAAGTTCAGAGGATTTTTGGAAGTGATTCGAAATGAAAGGGTGAAATTCAATTCAGTTGAATCCTATGCTTTTATAATGAGCTTAACCCTCAGTTGACAGTTAGAACCAGGGTTAGAACCCTGGTTAAATGAGTTAAGTTTGTTATGACTGAGTCAGGTTTGTTATGCAAGCTGAACCAAGTGAGTTGAAACAAGTGAAGGTGAACCAAGTAAGTTTGTTAATGTTTATGACAAGTGAAGGTGAAGCTTGTAAGCCACTCAAATTAACCATTGAAAATCACATCATGAGACTGCATAACGGGACAGCATGATTTGCCTTGCCTTGTGACATTGATTCCTACACATATTTAGTTCCATGGTTGCCACTTCAAGCCAACATATATCCATGAAATAAGGTTCAAATGAAAATTTGGTAAACATGAAACTTGTAGCAAACATGGCAAGGAACAACTTTGATGTTGGGCGTTTTTTCATTTGAAATCATATTTATGGAGAAAAATGGCTTGACTTATGACACACCACCTGTTTGACAAATTGCCTGGCAGGGCGCGCGCAGGCTGCAAGGCATGCCCTGCCTCTTACCCTGTTTTGCCTTGATTTGTCCAAACTTTGCAAGATCACAACTCTCTCAATTTTAATGCTATGAGTAAGTTCCACCTATGGATTTGAATCTTAAGATGCCCTCTTTAATTGTCTCAAGGTATAATTTTCATAGCCCTTGTATTTTGGGAGAAGGCATCTCTTGAAGTGGCTGCAAAAATGGCCAAAACTTGCCATTTTTGGAAACCCTAATTTTCAAAAAATGGTAACTTTTGGTTTTCTTGATTTCTCTTGATTCCTCCATCATTTCTTGATCAAATTTGAACCATAGGATCCTTGTAACCCTAATTTCATGATTTTGATCTCAAAAAGTCAAGAGTTGACTTTTTCTTCACCATGGTTGACTTTTCCCCAATTCCCTGTTTTTCAATCATCTGGACAATTGAACCACTTCCAAAATGTTTCTATGGATGAAATTTGAACCCTAGGCACTTGACATCATATATAAGACAATGGAATCAACTTTGGATCAAAATTTCACTAAGAAGCCCAGTAGAATAGAAACCCTAATTTGGCCCCTTTTTCATCAGGAGATGTTGCACTGTTTGCCTCCTTTGATCAATTCTTTTCATGACTTGTGGCTTAAAATGAAGACTTGTGGGATGTTGTAAACCCTTTGCACAAAGTTGAGAAGCTTTGTGGATCCTTGGTTGTCTTTGCATATCCTTCAATTGCTCCAATCATTGATCACACACCTATGCCTCAGCTATGATGAACATGATGCAATATTTTTAATTGTTTCATGAACTTGTTTATGCTAGATGCTATGCAATATGTTGAGACAATGAGAGGGAAAATTTTGTGATATTACACATGTGTCTTCAAACTCTTCAACTTGAGGTCTTTCATAGACACAAGTCTTCTAATATCTAAAGAGTATCCTTTTGGAACCTTAACTTCACTCAGAAACTTACACACACAAAATTTCTCCTTTATAGATAGAGTAAAAGCAGCAGGTGGTAGATATGTTCGTCTTCCTTTCTTCATGGGTGCTAATTCAGTTATCATTCCCATTTTTAACATGTCCTAGAAACAAGGTAGTGATGTTTAGAATGTAAGAATCTATGATTACCGAGAAACACATTCTTCTGACAAAGTTCCAATCGAATCGTATCAGTTCCATCTTCACAAACAGGACACGCTCGTTGTCCTTTAATGCTATACCCAGATAGATTCCCATATGCTAGAAAATCATTAATTGTGCCAAACAACATCGCCCTCAAATTGAAACTTTCTTTCCTATATCCATCATAAACCTCCACACCGTTCTCCCACAAAATCTTTAAATCTTCGATCAAAGGTGTCAAGTATACGTCTATATCATTCCCTGGTTGTTTAGGCCCAGAGATTAACATAGATAACATCATGTACATACGCTTCATACATATCCATGGAGGTAGGTTATAAATCATAAGAATTACAGGCCATGTGGTATGTGAGATACTTTGAAGACCATATGGGTTCATTCTATCAGTAGATAATGCCAAGCGAAGGTTTCTTGCTTCTTCTCCAAAGTCAGGATAATTATTATCAATTTTCAACCAGTGTGGTGAATCAGCCGGATGTCGATACTTTCCATCAATGATTCTTTCATCTGCATGTCAAGTCATGTGTCTTGCATCAGTTTCACTATGAAACATGCGCCTAAATCTCGGAATTATAGGAAAATACCATAAGACTTTTGTTGAAGACAATCTTTTCTTATATCGAGACAAACCGCATTTAGGGCACTTAGACGCAATTGCTTAGACAATCATGTATCTTATCATAGCTCATGCCAATAAAAAACAACATTTTTTTGCCTCATAGGTTCGATTAGGAAGAACATTATCCTCCGGTAGCATTTCTCTCATAAGGGCCAACAACTCTGTGAAACTTTAATCCGACCATCCATTGCCCGCCTTTAAGTTGTACAACTTTAATACCGCAGACAGTCTTGAGAATTTAGTGCAACCTTTATACAACGGTTTCTCTGCAACGCCTACCAAAATTTTAGGACAATCATGAAGATCTTTTTCAAGTGCTTTTACAATCTCTTTAACTTGATCACAATTGTATGTTTCTGTGTCTTTGTCGTTTGAAGCATAGGTTGTATTACTTTTCCCACTCGGTTCAACATTCTCGTTAATTTTCTCACCATGAAATTTTCGACACTAATAACTTTGATCAATTCCATGCCTCAGTAAATGTGATTTCAATCCATCTGTGTCAACCTTACCAATATAACAACAACGCAAGCAAGGACATTTCCTTCGTCTGGGGTTTTTAATGTGTTGAACAGCAGACGTAACGAATTCCGCAACCTCATTCTCGTACTCTTTGGACAATCGATCGGCACAGATCCATGTTTTATCCATGGTTTTCCTACTTATTAAGGAAAAAAAATAAGCCACACAATTTTTTATCCATGTTATTCTACCATTGGACGCTATTCACAAATAAGCCACACAATATTTCTAAACACGAACTTTCCAAGCTAGAACTAATAATCAGCAGTTCTTTAATCTCAAACTAAACGTGTACTAACAAATCAAACTAAACTTGAATAAAATAATAAGCATTTTCTCAATCTCAAAAAGAGATTAAAATAATAAGTTATTCCCATTAAAATAATAAGCACTTTCTCAATCTCAAAAAGAGATTAAAATAATAAGCATTTCTTCAAACAATGTCAACCATATACAAAAAGATATTAAATTCATAAGCACTTCTACAACAATGTCAACTATATACAAAAAGAGCTTAAAATAATAAGCACTTCTTCAACCAATGCCAACTATATTCAAAAAGAGATCAGTTATTTTCGTCTTTATAAGCTACTTATATCCTCAATGTCATCTTTATAAGCTATTTCTCATTAATGTCAACTATTTTAATGCTTGCCCTAAACAGAGATGAGATGATTTTGTGCCCTAACGGAGAAAAAGAATACACTTACCAAAAATGAGACGGTGTACGGTGGAGTATGGAGAACGACGACAACAGTAGACGTCACAGTGGTGGAAGAGGGTGACGATTGAAGTTTCGTTCTGTCAAAAATGGTCGTTCGCAGGCGAGGGAAAGAAAGATATGAAAATAGAAACTGCGTATTCTAATTATTTCATATAATTAGACCTTAGACAGCGTTTTTATGGAAAGCGTTGTCTAAGGGAACCCTAAACAACGCTTTTGATAAGCGTTGTCTAAGGTCAACCTTAGACAACGCTTTTGATTTTATTTATTTTTTAAATTAAAAGACCTTAGACAACGTTTTCCTCAAAAGCGTTGTCTAAGATATACCTTTAAAAGTGCTTTTTGAAAGCGTTGTCTAAGGTCTATCTTAGAAAGCGCTTTTCCAAAAGCGTTGTCTATGGTATGACTTTTAGCAGCGCTTTTATTTTTTTTTTAACAGTTTTCGTGTTTTATTTTATTTTTTTACTTATAGCAGTGCTTTCTTAATAAAACGTTGTCTAAGGTGCGCTGTTAAATGTCATTTTTGGCATAGTGGTTGTTCGTACTAAGAAAGCAAGTTGCATTATCAAATCAGTTTGTCAACTAGAGTCTAAAATCACAAGGCTCGAGAAAGTTTGACATGCTGTAAGGATATCTCTCTCAACGGCTCTATTAGTATAGGATCTCATTGAAGACTTAACGATTAAATATGTTACACAATGGATCAAGATCTTTTGGTGTATCTATCTTTAACGTCTCTTGTACTATGGAGTAAAGCAAATAATCTTGATCAAGTTATCTCTTCCAACGACTAGTTTCTACAAAGGCTATATAAATGGTTGAAGGTTCAAATTGAATATTTAACAAAGATTAACCAGAAGAAGGAATAAAAAGATCAACAATTATCAACTTTATCGAAAATGCATATTTTATGTTGTAGGTTGTAATTATAAAAGTCTTAAGATTTCATACACATTGAATATCTTAGAAATCTTAAGAGCTTTAGGCCTTTCTTATGGTGATTTCCCGTACCACTGATATTTGTATCAAGTACACCTTGTTCTCTATTCTGCTGAACTTTTTTAGAAGTTTAGATTAAGTCTCTTGCAAAGATGCTTAGTCATGTAAGTCTCTTGTTATGTGTTAGACCTTTGAAAGTCTTAATCAAGTATATTTATTGGAAAAAAGTCTTGAATCATTAGGATCAAGCAAGGAAGTATCTCGCCAAGATGCTTGAGCCATGCAAGTCTCATTCTGTGTGCTTGAGCAATGAAAGTCTTAATTAAATGGATTGATTGAGCATAAGTCTTAGGTTGCAGTCTAAGTAAGGAAAGTCTCAGGTTGCAGGTATGAGCATAAGTCTTGAACTTGAGGGGTTTGAGTAGGAAATTCTTAGGATGCAACCTAAGTTGGAAAGTATTGAGTCAGAGGGACTTAAGCAGGAAGTCTTGGGTTGCGGTATGAGCAAGGAAGTCTTGGGTCAGAGGGGCTTGAGCAGGAAGTATTGAACTTAGGGTCTGAGCAAGTGTAAAAGTCTTATGCAGAATGAATAAGCGATTGCAATCATGATTTGGTTAAAGTTAAAATCTTTGGTGAATCAGGGGGACTGAACTACTCTCAGTTTAGGAGGAACAAATATAAATCTTTGTGTCTTATGTTATTATTTATTTGTTTCTGTTAAGATTTAGCTGCTAAGAATTAACCAGAATCTGAACACCAGTTTAGATTCTGAACTCTAATCACATGCAAACTAAGAAAACGGAAAACACAATTTAATCCACTTCTTTTGTACTTTTTCCACCTTCATTCAAAATGATCTGCACATATCCAAACTGACGCATACATCGCTCCGATAGATAACTGCACATCATATTCCTCCCACATGTTAGCCATCCGAAGTAAAATGAAATGAGGTCGAAGGCAACAGTGTCCCGGTGAGTGATGTGTGGTGTCCGATCAATGTCATCATATGAGTCTGATCAATATACACACGAAACGGTCACATAACATCATTCCCTCTGCACAAGCAATATATGCAAGCACATAGTCAATCCTCAATATAGTCTACCACACGATCAAACTCGTGTATGCGGTAAAGTGGGATAAGATTCATCCCTGAAAATAAATAAGAAAAAAATATTACTAACAAGTGTAAAAACACATTCGGAGATGCATCTCCGGATTAAATTTTAAAAATAAGGATTAATTTGGAGATGCATTCGCGGAAAAACCCTAAAACACATTTGGAGACGCATCTCCGAATTAAAATTTAGTAAAGTGAGTGACGTTCACCCTTTTACACTTATTTTATAGAAAAAATATATGTATGAAGATGTATCTCTGAAAATATGGAAGATTAAGGTTTAGGAAAACCTCTAAAAATGAGAAAAGAAATTGGGCTTACCTTTTTGGTTATATATGCATGTATGATCCTTGGAACGTTTTCATTTCACCAATAACCATCGTAAGTTGGCCGGCACATGGAATGTATTCTGATCAACTGACCAATGAACAACTATAGCACTAAAAGCTAAAAATATGAACTAAACTCCGCACATAAAAGGAACAATTATAGCAATTTGCCGGCCAAGGATTTGGAACACTACTTTTCTTCCTTTTGGCACAATATCTAACACTATGTGACACATCATTATTTTGCTATATTTTCCTTAGCATTACAAGTGGAACTCACATTTACTTTAATCTAAACTATTGCTGCAAACGCGACTTTCATTATTGTAAATGTAAGTACACAAAAGTTAAAGCTAAATTATCAAGATGAAGTTTCTAGAATTTGATATATTTCGGTAAATCAGAGTATCCGTGAAAAAAATGTAAGACGTTTTGGGGTACGGCCGAGTAAGAAGAAAATATGTATGTATGGATTTGACTGAGATTTTTTCACAAATAAAATACATGATTAAAAATTTTAATGTGAAACAGATAACTCTCAAAGTTATTTCAAATAAAATGGTTAAACATGAAAAATAGTATTATGACAATTAACATGTTTTTATATCATTTATTTTTTATATTTTTAATTTTCTATCATTAGAGACGCTAGATCTTCTTTTACCGAGAGGCAAAAGACCCATGCCTCTAGTTTTGTTTTGTGTAAACTTATTAAGTATATATAATAACAATTATCCAAGTAATATTTTATTTCACTATAACCAAATGAAACCGACAAAAAACATTCACAATACTACAACAGACCCTGCTTTCTGCATTTAAGTATACAAAACTTGAACTATATTTTCAGCTTCAGTTTGGCATTGAAGCTATAACATGGCTGATTCACTCTCAGTTAATGTTGATTCATTACATAACCTTGAATTAGCTGCTAAACAAGTAAAAACTACCACCTATGAGGCTAAACACTTGGCATCTAGCATCCAAAAGGTAAATAATAATTAATCTACAAATGAAGATAATCATGAAGTAACATATATATAATGAGTCTATTTGACTAATGTGAATTTTCTAACTTCAACTTTTCAAGTGTAGGCTATTGCTGAATTTATGGGTACATATATTCTTATATTCGTTGGTTGTGGGGCTGCTCTTGTCAATGAGAGGTTACCAATCACTGTTGTTGGCATAGCAATTGTTTCCGGCTTAGCTTTAACCGTCGCTATATATTCTGTTGGTCATGTCTCTGGTGGTCATTTCAATCCTGCCGTCACAATTGCATTGGCCGCCGTCCAAAAAATTCAATTCAAACTTGTAAGTAATCTTTTGAAATTATTAAAATCTAACAACTTTTACAGCATCCTGTATTGTGTAGCCGTTGCAGATGATCTATCACAATTTATTTGATTTAGATCATCTGAAGCAGATGTATGGTGCAGTACGCTGCAGAGTTAATAGATTTAATAAGATCTAATGATTTGTAGCTTATTGCACCATACATGTTATTGCAAAAGATCTATACAAAATTTGCTACTAAAAAATCGTAGTGAAATAATATTATGACTTAATCGCATGGATCGTGATTAACTAGTTTTTTTTCCTCTTATTATCTCTTTTACTAGGTGCCTGTTTATGTGATGTGTCAGATAATGGGTGGCACACTGGCCACACTCACTCTGAAAGTGTTGTATCATAACAAGGTGGATATTGGTGTAACACTGACCCAATATTCAAATTCAACTTCTGATCTTGAAGCATTGCTGTGGGAATCCATAATTACTTTCATATTGATGCTTACTATTTGTGGTGCTGCCACTGATCACAGAGGAGTAAGTACCACAAATTCAACTAACTGATCCTCATTTATGTTTAATTAGTATCATACTCCTTAGATAACCTCTGATTTTAAGCATATTTGACTTTTTTAATTCATTCAACCGTTCATGTATCTGGTCTATATATTGATTATATACACGAATAATTGATGTATCTAATCTATATATCGACTATATACACATAAAAATAAAGTCAATTTTATTTATAATAGCGATTGGAGAGTGTATCTTACATGCTAAGCAAACATTTTGATAAACTAATTTGGTGCTTTATTTATGCAGAGCAAAGAACTTGCTGGAGTAGCCATAGGCATTTCAGTTCTGATCAATATCATCATTGCTGGGTAAAGACTTTTACATCGATCATTATTTTAACTGATCTAAAAATGTTTTTCACATCTGTTGACAAACCTATGTGAATTGTTCTGGCGTTCTTAAACGGTAGCTTCTATGTCTGAAATAAACCTGACGGACGGATCCTTTTTTATGCAGGCCTATCACGGGAGCTTCGATGAATCCTGCGAGGAGTTTAGGCCCTGCCATAGTATCAGGCAATTACAAAAAAATTTGGGTTTATATCATAGGTCCAACTATTGGAGCAATCTTTGCATGTGTACTTTATACTTTCCTAAGAGTAACAAAACCAACTCAACCAGAATTACAATATATCAGAAGTGAAATACCATAAGCATTTAACTTTTTGATCCATAAATTTCTGAGTCTGATCAAGCTTTTTGAGGATCTGTAATCTGTAGCAACAAAAATATTTCTGTTTTAATCATAAGAATAAACCCGAGTTTAAGAGTGAAGCAAAGATTCAAAAGTTGGTGTTTTTTCTGGTCACTACACAAAATATATATACTTTACAATAGGACTGCTACACATTTTTGTACAAGAAGCAAAAGGGAATGCAGATATGAAACTGCCCCGAATGAACTGAAATTTCCAAAAACATTGAACATCATCAGCAGTTAATAGTTTGACAACACTTTCCCAAAATGAGGTTTCATGTAATAATCTCCAATTCCATGTTCTCCATCCCACTTGGTGAGATAGCATTTTCCACATCCCATGCTTCAAGTCTGCGTTGTATATAATATGAGTTTATCTGCAGCGAAAGAAAAATAATGGCAGTAAGTTAATAACAACTCATGACATGTCTATAAATGCTTAATTAAGTTGTTTCTGGTGATTTTGTCCCATTAAGTCCTCTTAATTGGTAACTGTAGAGGGACATCAGAGGTGCGGATTTGAACCCATGACATCCCACTAATTCACCTTTAAAGGGTGAAATTCCAGCCACTAGACTATATGACCAGAAGAAAAAATGTTGTTTCAGGTGATTTTGAGAAATCTCACCCAGTTTGAGGTAGGCGTGTCCAACTCATCATTTGGTGAGTCTGTGGATGCCTCTGCAAGTAAGGCGAAGTGGCTCCTATACCATTTTCGTCATCTACAAATTGATCCGAGAAGTTAGAAGCCTGTGGTGACCACTCCGGAACTACACCTCCGTCTCTTTCTCTCCTCGTACTACTCGAAGATTCTGCTGTTGAATCTTCCGCTGCATTTCTCAGCCAAAATGTAGTTGTAGTTGTAGTGTTATTACGCCGTTGTCTAGTGTTTCTATTTACATTCTGCAACATTCCTTGATCCATTGGTTCTCGTCCATTTTGCTGCGCATTTGCATTTGTTGGCACTTCAGCTCGGCTGTCTCCTGCCGAGTTTCGAACCGAAGAAGTTTCTTCGTCTTCCACTCTTACTCTAGAATAAGTCATACTTGGTACCATTTGATCCTGGTAGCGCCGAGTACCGTGAGGCGGATTGTTCCTAACAGGTTCATGTCTTTCCTCCATTTGTATGTCTTGAGGAAAAGCAATAGGGGCGGATTCAGTTGAGTCTCCGAGACCTTCTTCGGTTCCGTTTTCGGCTGCAGTTCTTGAAGCTGCTTCTAGTTGCCACATTTGAATAAGTGCTTCTTCCAGTCTCACTGTTGCTGCATCTATTTCCACAATCGGAAGAGGGTAATTTGAGCCAAGTTCAATACCTGCAGCTTGGAGAACTGATTCTGGTGCATTCCAAGGATGATGTATCCATTCAGTCGGTAGTCTTGCAAGTTCCGGTAGCCAGCGTCGCACATATTCTCCGTTTGGATCACATTTGTATCCCTCAAACTGAAAATCCAATAACCAAAATGAGTGTATCTATCATTAGAAATATAAAATAAGAATAGATTATATCCCTCATAAGCATATAAAATACCCGACAATATAAGAAAAGAGGGTTGAACCTAAAAACACTTGCGCCAGTTTGGATTGAATTATTTGAACTTATCTACTGAAAAAAGCATTTGCGATAATGTGACAGATTTTATGAAAATAGCTTTATGGCATGTCCATGGCTGTAACTTATTTCCATAAACTCTTCAGGATAGCTAATGAAAATGGTTTAAACCTTAACAATTTGATTTTATGTTATCTTTTGTAACATAAATAACTAACAAGTACGAACTTAGCGCGTTGTGTTGTTTATCCAAAGGTGTGTTTGTGTCTGTGTTGGACACCACACCGGCACTTGTGATTTTTTTTAATCTTTTTTTAAATTATTACCGGTGTCTCCATGTCTGTGTCAGTGTCGTGTTTGAGGTGTTCGTGCTTCATAGTTTATAACATCACCAGGATAATGCAACTCATAATCTGGTTTAGTTTTACCTAATAAGGAAATGAAAATATTCAAACAGATTATATACAGAAGCAATTGCACCTGTGGATTATCAATTCTGTCGAACTCACGACCGTCGGGTAAAGTACCAGATATATACTGCCAACCAAGAGCATCACTTTCAAGATCAGCATCCAAAAGGGTATCCCAAAAATATTTCATCCCCCATCTCCAAGGAAGCTGCAAAACCTTAACAAAGAAACTCGAAACGACAACGCGTATTCGATCATGAAGCCAACCTGTAGCCCACAACTCTCTCATTCCAGCATCCACCAAAGGGTAACCTGTCCTTCCTTGTCTCCAAGCCTTAAAATATCCTTCATCGACCACCCAAGGGAAAAACTTAAGGTGTCCAAGGAGAGGCCTTTCGTGACTATAAGGGTGGTTGAAACTGATGTACCTTGAATACTCTCGAAGACCAATTGACTTGAGAAACAAGTTAACACTTTCTTCGCCGGCTTTGTTTCCTTCGTTCGCCCAAAACACTTGTTTAATTCGGACAAGATGGAATACTTTCTTGACACTAACTTCTCCAAAATGCAAATGTGGGGAGAGAAACGAGGTTGTGGCGCTGTCTGCTTTCCTGCGATTCACAGAGTACTCGATCAGTGGACCGTTTATAAATGTCGTCAATGCCTTGTTCGCATTGCTCCACCCTGGTGACCACGCTCGAGCAAGAAGCGCGTTACTTGATTTCTCTAATTCATCTTCAAACACCAATGTATCAGAAGGACATCTTGATACATCACCTGCGGCATGACAGGATTGTTAACAGAATGCAAATCAAATTTAAAACCGATGGCTGTTTCATCAAACACGACAATACATTAAAGAGAAAAGGCAGTTAACAACTACAAAGTACTTAAGGAAATATTTTGGTCCTCGAAATTTGTGTCATCAATTTAGTTCATTAATAATATAGATTATAACTTTTCGTAATTGCATTTAAATTTCAAAATCAACCCTATATTGGTAAATGATATGATTATACTTTGGCGGCTTCTATGAGATAGGTCGTTCACACAGCCTGAAAATCGTCTGAAAGACAAACGGTGAAGCACGTACACCGGAAACACGACACTGACACTGACATGTCTACACCAGTAATAATTTGAAAAAATGAACAAATTAAACGTAATCACAAGTGTATGTGTCGGTTTTGGACAAACATTGAAACAAATGCATTTTTTCAGAGGTGTCAGTGCTACATAGGAAACAACGAATGATGTCAATACTTTGAAAGTTGAAGTTCATGATCCTCCACGTCATCACAACTAAGGACAGATACATGATCGGTGTTGGTTTGACAAAGAATAGAAAAAACAAATGAGTTGAGCTTTGAGGCAAGCAGATTCATTTTTCCTAGTTTTTGTAGAATCGACACCGATCAAGCCATAGTCTCAGACATGACAACATGGAGGACCATCGCCAATCATTGTTAAGGTTTAAGAAGATTTTCAAGAACCAAAGTGGTCCACTGTGGAATTTGCCTTTTATTGCAGTGTTACAGAAAAGCAACTTTTAAACCGATTAAAGCATGAATTCCTTTCTCAAAACGGAATAGTTTGTTCATTATTCCAGAATCCAAATTAAGAACCACAAGTGATTATGCAGCTGGCAAAAAAATCAGATAACAACCATTATCAAAAAAGTTGAATTAAAAGTGAGGCTAAAGAAAGAAAGGAACAAAGTAAACCTGGAATAATTCTTTTAGGTGGGAGAAGAGGTGCTTGTGGGTCATAAGGCATGCTAAGGCATCTTTCCCAAAAAGAATCAAAAGTTGTGAATGGTTGGCCATGTTCATCATTCACATCCCATGGTTCATACAACAAATCCGAGTTGTACGATCGTACTGTAATTCCTTGAGCCGTTAGAATTTCCTTCGCTCTATGATCCCTCACGAGTGACAACGGATCTGTAATCATCACAAATTATAAAGAAAACTTATATGAATGAAATTATCATATACATCACAAACCGATGAGAAAATAGAAGAAATTATAAAATTATAATCAAAGAAAGATTATAATCGGCGACTAAAACCTCAAATTGTTGCAATCATGGATTAATCTACAATCTACAATGATGTTGTCTATATTACTAAGCATCAAAACATATCGAAATCGTAGAATTATATTTGAAACATCAAAAGATATATGAACTGTACACAGTAAAACAAGAGTAATCCATCAATTTAGTCCCCTAATATCACTCTCTCCTACTTAGTCCCTCAGAATGTGTTATACTGTTATTTACCGTTTTTATGATGAAAGAGAAATTGTGGTTACTTCACACCACCGCAATCAGTATATCATCACACCAAAATCACGAATTTAAAAGTAGTCCTAAAACTATGTGAAATCTGTCAAATTAGTCTCTGCTGCTACAGATTCCATATATTTACGGATTAATTGATGGTTTAGTTACAAAACCTAACAAAGCAAACAAGATAATCATAGAAACAAAATTGAATCAGCAAGATAATCATAGAAACACAATCAAATCAGCAATCACAGAATCATGCAATAGCATCATATAAAGGAAAACAAATTCATCTAAGATAAGAACAACCAAACAAAAAACTAACCATATAAATGGTTGAAAAAGATTTGAGTGGCTCCAGTGGACTTAACGACTTCAAGCAAAGAAGAAATACTATCAGTTGATCTTTTGGTAACAAGAGGAGTACCAAGATTCCTCAAAGATGAATCAAGATGAGACAAACTGTTCTTAAGCCACCATCTTGAAACTCTACCAGGATAATATTGTCCTTCTTCTTCAGGTGCCCATATGAAAACACCAACCACAGCACCTGCTCTAACACCTGCTGCAAGTGCAGGGTTATCCTCTACCCTCAGATCTCTTCTGAACCAAACTATGCTGCATCCACCACTTGACATCTTCTCCACAGAAGAAGAAAAAAATAAAGGGTTTTTCCCTTTTCCCTTACCCTTTACTATATTGAGGTGAAATTGAATAAAAATGCAAACTTTAATAAATTATCTTTCGCCAAATATATAGCATTACTTTTGGGCTGGTTTTTTTTCTTCCAAAAAGTTGAAAATTTGGTTTTCTTTTTCACTCAAGTTGCAACAACTAAGGGTCCAAGGAAAGAGAGATAGAAGAAATGAAAGAAGATTGGTTGAGTGGGGGATACAATGAAATTGATAGAGAGATTGCAGCCACTACTTTTTTATGCTGTGTGTAGATTTTTCAATTTTTTGCTATTATCCTATATATGCAAGAAAACAAAACAAATCACATCAAGTCTCAATTTTTTTCAATATAGCAAGTGACACATAATGGAGAATCAGCAAAAGGATAGATAAAGAATATATAAAATTATAAAAATAATATATTATTTTTTATTCGGTAAAAATCTCTTCAAGGATTCGAACTCAACACCTATCACTTAGAGCAGCGATTAATCTTATATAGATGTTTAAAGAGGATATCTAATTTCTAATAGGAAAAAAATTATTTTCTATCTTGACATATATTGTTACTTACATGTTCCAACTCAGAAATCCACATGGATATGTATGTATGCTACATTATTATTGTTACTATCTCCATGATCCAACACGACACAACACTGAATGAGTTCATAGTTTATGGGTTTGTGCAGTCTTTTAGATGGTTCTCTTTTACTAATAATAGAAGCAAAATCTTTTGTTTATGTTCTTGTTCTTGTGCAGTCTTTTAGATTGTTCTCTTTTACTAATAATAGAAGGAAAATCTTTTGTTTATGCTCTTGTTCTTGTGTCTAACCGGAACAAACAATAAACAATTATTTTTTGAGAAAACAATAAAAAAAAATAGATCATACGTTTTTTATTGTTGTTTAATGTCATTTATTACATTTCATTAAACATTGCCATTTCTAACATGTTCCCCAACTTTCACTGCACTTAGAGGTGGTTACTTTGCTTTTAATGCATTAGTACTTTTATTTTTATTTTTACTGAAATTACCTTAGTACTTCAATGTATTTATATCACCATATATGGTATAACTTTCTCAAGGCCTTAACTTAAAATTTTTATGTCAAGTTATTTATGTCTAAGTTATTAAAACATAAAGTGTGCATACAGCAATAATTCAAAAATAAATTATAATACTCTAAATCTTTAATATATTATTTAACTTTTTATGTAGGTTTGAACTTTTTATATAACATAATAATTTTAGATTTTTTCTTTAGATAATATCTTTAAATTCGTCAAAAATTAATACAGGATCTAAATGATATTTGATTTGTTACTTGAATATATTCAATAAGATATGATTTTTTTTTAAAATAAATTCAAATTCAAATCTTCATTTAAATTTGAATTAACCTTCATTCAAGTGTCAAACAAGGCACCTAATCATATTGCAAAGTCATTTAGCAATAAAATGGAACTGAATCTTCTCCAAAGATTCATTCAAACTGCGGCATTATGGTGCCTATTGAGCAAGGCCAAGATTTTGTACCAACATATTGGAGCATCAAACTTAACATGTGTCATTTTTACAATTTAATCAAACTAGACCAATCATGAATACTTTAACACTTCTCTATGTTGTTGTTTTTCTAAATGCATTCAATCCAAATAGTCAATCCACTGGGAACTACAAACTCCCCTTTGGAAAATTGTGGCAAAACTATTTTTCATGATAAATGATACTTCTTTCATCATAACAAGTAAAAACCAGTAGAACTATTAGACTATCAGAGCATTCAATCAACAACGATCATCTTCAAAATTATCAGAGTTATGCACCAGAAGCAGTAGTAGAAGTCAGAAGAAACAACATTCATATGCTTACACATAATCCATTTAGTTTGCTCCAAACTAAACTAACAATCATGCAATCATTCACAGACTTAGTCATGCATGAATTTATGTGTGTGTGTGTGTGTGTGTGTATGTGTGTTTTCATAGATACAAGGGGGCATTTGACTTGCCTGATGCTCCAGCATTGAACACAACATTAGCAATTACAAGAGATGGTTAGTACTAAACAAAAACCTGTGGGATAATAGAAGAGAAAAATAATCATTGGAAAATATAAATAACAAAAACAAAAGAGATAAAGGATAAAAGAATCACACTAAAGGATTATCTTGATTCGATCTAAATCACTTGTTCTACTCTAGTCCCCGAGAGTTTCCCTTTGAAATTTCCATTGAAACAGTCGTGAGCTTTCTACAAGATCAATCCAAGAAAAAATTCACAACAACTTGAGTTTTTGCACAAGATCAACCCTAAAGCCTTACAACAACAACAACAACAACAACAACTAGAGATTTTGCATAAGCTCAACTCAATAACATTCACTCAAGCTTTTTTGCTAGTTTTAGCTTGCAACTTTTAAATTCAATTACAAAGTGATCACAACATAATTATGTTATTCAATAAATACTTTCAACATAACATTAGTATAATATAACTCTTAGAAGGAACTTTATACTCTCTTGGCACTAAGGTAACTCTGATGAAAAATAAATTTATACAAGAAATGAGATAAAGAAAGATAGAAGAAAGTTTATATTTCGAAAACCGGTGTGTTTTGAAATGAGGAGACTCCTACTTTATATATGAAACACTTTTGGCTAAAAAAGGAAACAACTTGTGGTCCATTTTAATGAGTTAATAGATTAAATTTATGTATTAATAGATTAAATAAGATAAAATAGGAAAATTTCAAATTTTATGTCACTTAGGGGATTATTAAACTCCTTAATTGATTATGAGGTGTTACACTTTGATTTAACTTATTAAAAGACCTCTTAATCGATTAGACAATGTATTTAACTTCCTAGTTGAGTAAAATATATTCTAATTAATTAAGCACTTTTCCTGGTTGATTTTAAGAAGCTTTATCAAAATATAAGAGGGTTGAAAACATTGTGTGTGTGTGTGTGCATTGCATTCGTACCTCGAAATGTAACTAGGAAAAAACCTTAAGCGTGTGATTAGATGAGCTTTCACACTTTAACACCTTCAAGCTTTCACATCTTCGAGATCACATCTCAAGACTTCAGGCTTTCAGATTTTAACTTCAAGATTATTTGCTTGAATTGTCACAGAGTAACACTTTCAAATTGATCGTGATACATTTGAATGATGAGGCTTGAGATATCTTTTTATTGCTGAGATGCCATTATCTGGACCCTATGGAAGAAATTTCGTGATCAAAGTCATTTGACAGTTGTAATCAATATTTTGATGATTTTCATTATCTCAATTCTTTGGCATTTGTCGTCTTAAAAACTAACAATTTTTATGATATTATATCTTCACAATATATATAGCCACAATATATATAGCCAACAATTATTACATTGAGTCCTACGGGAAGTCTTGCCGAGTTTAGGCTTGTGGTGGGTATTATATTGAGTCCCACGGGAAGCATGGTTTAGGCTTGTGGTGGGTATTACATTGAGTCCCGTAGGAAGCATGGTTTAGGCTTGTGGTGGGTATTACACTAAGTCTCATGGGAAACATGGTTTAAGCTTGTGGTGTGTATTACACTGAGTCCCACAGGAAGCATGGTTTAGGCTTGTGGTGGGTATTACATTGAGTCTCACGGGAAGCATGGTTTAGGCTTGTGGTGGGTATTACACTGAGTCCCAAGGGAAGCATGGTTTAGGCTTGTGGTGGGTATTACACTGAGTCCCACGGGAAGCATGGTTTAGGCTTGTGGTGGGTATTACATTGAGTCCCACGGGAAGCATAGTAGTGATTTGTGGTGGGTATTACACTGAGTCCCACAAGAATTCTTTCCCGGTAAAGTCTTTAGTAAGGCTTGAGGTGGGTTATTCTGAGTCCCACGGGAAGCATCCGTAAAGGCTTGAGGTAGATGTTCCACTCGTTTAGTGGCGTGACCGTTGTATGGATATTTCCATCTCGTCTTGGCTTCTTTGTAGAGAAGTGACCAAAGACCCGGGTAGTGTTTAGAATTGAACCTTTAGAGCCGAGAGAACTCTAAGATAGGGAACTCACTGAGATATTGTTATCTCATCCTACTATTGTTGTTGCTTTTCAGGTTTCTTTTGCAGGTTTGATTTACAAGTGGAGCTATGCTCGGGATGTTTCAAGAGAAGCATAGTCTTAGTTTTTCCATTGTGTATTTGTCTTTGTACAATAATAGATATTGTATTGATATTAACATTTTGTTTTAGTATAATTTCCAGGTCTTGCACCATAGTTTGTATTGTTTTTAGAATTGGTCAAGAATGTGAATTATGCTATTAGACACTTATGATGGTGTCAGTACCAAAATAATACTTGTATGATATATATTATATGATATTATTCTAGAATTATGTGTTACAACTTAATTGACTTATTAATAACAAGTTATGCATTAATCCTTCTACTAACGGAACATTAGAGATAGAGGGAAGAGTTCCATTAATAATAGTTTCAGAGCCAATTATTTTTCCTTTCTGATTGCCTCCAAAACCTACGTAGCCTCCAGCTTTAAGCTCAAGACTTTGGAACATATGCTTTCTTCCTATCATGTGTCGCGAGCATCCAGAGTCCAGATACCAAGATTGGTGTTTCAATCTTGTTGTTAAAGACATCTGCAACATACATAATTTTATCTTTGGGTACCCATATATTTCTAGGTCCTTGTTTGTTAGAACTTACAAACTTCTGATTGAGTTTAAATTTCTCATCAGAACTTGTAGAACAAGATGACTCACTAGTATATTACAAATCAAACTAACAAGTGAGAACTTAAAGGCGTATTTACTTTTATAATCATGTCATCAACTTGTTTAATCTTCTGTGATGCTTCTCCTATAGGTTTGACATATCTTATGCCTCTTCTACCGTTTTTGCTAACTCCATAGATCATTGAGGAAATTTTGCTTCTATCTATGTTTTTAGCTAGAAATTTTTGAAAGCTATAATCATATTGTTTTATGATACTATCAGAACTATACGAAACTTCTGATTCAGATTCTTTCTGAGCTTTAATTTTTTCAAAAGGATTTTCAAGTTTAAAAAGGTTTTCTTTAAGCTTAGAGTTTTCTGCTTTTAGTTTCCTAGTTTCCTCCAATTCAAATACTAGACCTTGTTTCAGGTTTTTGTATTTGAATTGAAGGTTCTGATATTTTTCAAGAATTTCTGAGAGGCTATCTTCTAATTATGTTCTAGAGAGTTTAGAAAATACCTCTTCTGTTTCATAATTTGATTCTGATTCTAATGTGTTGATGTCATTTGTTATCTTTGCCATTAACACAATGTTAGTGTGCTCATATTCTGATTCTATGTCGGCTTCATAAGATTCTGAGTCATCCCATGTGGCCATAAAACTTTTCTTCTTTTCTTTGTTGAATTTCTTTATGGGCTTTTCTTTCTGAAGTTTTGGACAGTCACTCTTGTAATGTCCAGGTTCCTTGCATTCATAGCATACAACTTCTTTGCTTCTGGACTTCTTGTATCCATAGGATGCTTCAAAATTATTGCTTGATCTTCTGGGATTCCTGAATTTCTTTTGACGGTGCTTCCAGAGTTGTTCAACTCTTCTGGAGAGAAGTGATAGTTCGTCTTCTTCTGATGAGCCTCCAGAGCTTTCTTCTTCTGCCTGAAAAGCTTTAGATTCAAATTTGTTAGATTTAAGAGCAACAGACTTACCTTTCTTCCGAGGTTCATCTTCTTCAAGTTCTATCTCGTGACTTCTCAAAGAGCTTATCAGTTCTTCAAGAGATATCTCATGCAGATTCTTTGACAACTTGGGAGCAGTGACCATGGATCTCCAAGCCTTTGGCAAGCTTCTGATGATCTTCTTCACATGATCTATTGTTGAGTAGCCTTTATCCATAACTTTCAATCCAACAACCAAAATTTGAAACCTTGGGAACATTTTCTCAATCATTTCATCTTCTTCCATCTTGAATGCCTCATACTTCGGGATAAGTGCCAGAGCTTTGGTCTCCTTGACTTGAGTGTTTCCTTCATACGTCATCCTTAAAGAATCAAACATGTGTTTGGTTGATTCTCTGTTTGTGATCTTTTCATACTCTGTGTATGAGATAGCACTTAAAACTATAGTTCTGGCTTTGTGATGATTTCTGAATTCTTTCTTCTGTTGAGCTGTCATGTTCTTTCTTTCGATCTTCTGACCATCTGCTCCAACAGGATGAATGTAGCCATTAGTTATCATGTCCCAGAGATCTCCATCCAGATCCAGAAAGAAACTTTCCAGAACATCCTTCCAGTAATCAAAATTGTCACCATTGAATACCGAAGGTTTCCCATTGATTTTGTCATTCTGATAATCGTTGATGTTCTGAACTGGTTTTGCCATTGTGTTTTTCTTATGGATCTTTTTCTGACACTGTTAGGTGCTTGCACTCAGAACCAGGCGCTTGATGCCAATTGAAGGTGTAAAAACACAAGAAAGGGGGGTTTGAATTGTATTTTTCAAAAAATAATGCGAACAACACTTTGATTTATCCTTGTTCGTTTGAACTCAAACTACATCCAGTCCACCCGCCAAGGTGATTTCACCTCTCTCAACGAGGTCATAATCCACTATTCAAATAGGATTACATACACTAAGACCTACTGTCAAAGTCTTCTTGAGTGTATTTATTATACCTAGTCACTCAAGGAATATTACACTGATTAATAAAGTAAGTTGTAACACAAAGTGCTTCTAGTAAGCAATTATCACTACTGTGATAGTTTTTACAATATTGAGAACGAGATTAAAGAATTTTGATTTGCTATGAATTGTTGCACGCGTGTGTGTGTGTGTGTGTGAGAGAGAGAGAGAGAGAGAGAGAGAGAGAGAGAGAACTCAAAATTCTTCAAGTGTTTCCTTTAAATAGATTTGAAATAATTGATTCGTTGGAGACATCTTGTGCAATTTTTGTTTGTTTGATAAATGCCATTAAAAGCTTCCAAAAATAGAGATCTTTGTCTAGAGCCGTTATTTCCGATTCTTCAATAAATACGTCTGATTCTGAGAATCAGAAATTGCATAATTTGTATCAGAGTATTCACTTCGTAACTGATCTTACATAGTTCACAAAATCTTCTATAGACTTTCGATCAGATCATTTTTGTTGTAGAAGCTTTGCTTTTGATCATAGTTTTTGACTTAGAATATCTTTCTCTTTGCAAGAACTTCTAATCCTGCACATAGAGAAAAATAATAATTTTTAGGTATCATATTTTATTCTTAAATTAATTGTTATCATCAAATCTTTATTAGAGAGGTAAAATCAAAATCTTGTTCTAACACATCTTACTTCAATGATTATAATTCTAGTTGAAAACTTAGAGGTAATATGCATATCACTAATATAAAAGGACCAAAAAAAATTGGGTATTGTACATCCTGGAATTCCCTGAAGCCGAGTTGGTGAAAAAGCTGAGTACGAAGAAGCAAGTAGGTCAGATGATCTTAATCATTCACAAGTCGGAATTCGATTAGGATGCCATATGGAAAGCTACAAGAGACGGTTACATAATGCTCTATGATGGCATGATGAGTTACAAATATTGATAGTGTGGACGTTACTTGGAAATTATAGGGGCGACAGACGTTATCTGAGGCTGCCTTTATGAGGGATGTGAAGGAGCACATATTAATGGACCATGGATGAGTCGAGCCATATAAATAGGAGATTTCCTAGATGAGGGGGTAAGCAAGAATCACATGAGAAAATACATAAACAAACACTTAAACCAATAATTTTAAGCTCTCCCTGACTGATAACAGGGAAGTCAATCTTTTGGTGTTTTTTAGCAAGAACATTTGGCATCTACCGTGGGGCCTCAGTAAAACTTGTAACACCCTGATTTTTGCCCTAAGTTTTCTTCGTATTTCATCTGCATCTTGCATACAAACAAGATCGCACTGGTTGCTCGGTTCTTCCCGGGTGTAGGTTTATGTCTCACAGGGGATCACCATTTTCTTTTAATTGCTTTATTTGTTCATGTTTACTACCCATTAATTAAAATCCAAAAATATTTTGTTTCCTTTCACTAACATTTTCAGGAAGAGGAACAATTGAAAATGCAAAAAATAGCAGTCCTGCAGCTCGAATAAAATTTCACAAACAAAAGTCGAAGTTGATCCGTAAGTAATTCAAATTTACCTGATCAAGGATTTCCCAAGTTAATTGATTCATTCAAGGAATTCCAAGGTTCATGTGTTTATTTCCATGCCTTCTTCTACGTACAAAAAAAATCGGGCCACAACAACCAAGCAATCACATTTGAATAAAATATTCAATATTTAGCTTGGTTAACCGGTTAACCAATGCAAAATTTGAATATTTCATTCAAATTCAGCACCCTTGGATCATTAATCTCATTTGAAATATTCTAGATCCATTTCCCTCTGATTTATGTACATCACTTTGATCATTTCCTACCATAAACCCTCACTAATCACCACTTTTTTCCATTTCCCGCCAAATTTTCAATTACCAAAGCATGCTCCATTCCACCAAATTCTCATACCCAAAGTCTTTAAATAGGACCATAATTTCATTCATTCAACAAGCTTTTGAGAGCCAACAAATCTCTTGCAAAATACTCCCTCAAAACCAAAAATTTCACTAAAGCTCGTATTTCCCTCTTTTGAAGTTATCAAGAATTCACACTGAATTCTTGATCAACTTGAGCTAAACTTTCATCCTATTCTTTTCTTGTTCATCAATTTCAGTAGATATAGCTTGATTTGGTCCAATTTGAAGAAGTGCTTTTGGTAATTCATTCTTTCCATAAACCCATCTTCATCATCAACATTCAATATGTAGATCTTTGGTGCCTTTGATTCTAGATCCTTTGGATCTTAAATTGTTGTTTGATTACAGGGATTTCACTGTATTTTGGTTTTAAAATTCGTGCAAATTCAGATCATGATCATCAAGTGTTTGATAAAAGATTTTGAAAATGGATCATGTTGAATTTCAGCATTTTTTATGCTACTAGTTCAGTGTTAACCGGTTAACCATTATCGGTGTATTTTGGTTAACCGGTTAACTAGTGTAAAATGGTGCAGGTTTTGAAAACTGGTTGCATTAACTAGTTAACAATTTCCAGTGCATTTTGGTTAACCGGTTAACACAAGTCAGAGGCTGTTTTTGGCTTATTTTAAGCTCCTTTTTGGTTCCTCTTTCTTCGTTTTCTTCCTCCTTTTTATTTTTACCTTGGGAAACACTGTTGGGAGTGATTTCTCTTTAAATTCAATGAACTATGGGTGTAGATTAGAGTAGTTAATGTTTATTAATTCAAAACTACCTTTAAGTGAATTATTCAATTCATTTAAGGTACTTTGCATTAGTGATACATTTTTATGCTTGAATCCACCAAGATGAGTGATTGAACTTAAAGATGGAAGAATAGCATAAGTGTGACTCAATTTGGTATTCATCTTTAGTTTTGTGCAGTATTGCGTTCAGATAGTGATTTACATATTGTTTATCTCGCATGCATTAACACTAACATTGTTCACCTAAATTGGTGGTGGTCGGCCTCATTTGTAGGGTAATTACTTCATAAATTAATCGGTGATTTCTTAACATAGACCTAAATGTTTCCCGAATTCGAAATAAAAGTCTAATTGGATACTTGCACTTTCGTGGACAGGTCCTCTTGTTGGTCCCATAATCCCAAAGCGTTTAATCATATTGCATTAAGAATCAAGACTTATGAATGTTTGATGCGTAGGTGCTTTGGGTCTCCCAATATCCTCTCAAATTTCATTGAATTTGATTCGGTTTGCCTTGATTAATCGCTATAGTGTAGGATACTAAGCGGATCCAGTTGCCTTTCGATTTTGGTTACTCTTTGGTTGTGGTTGATTAAGTTCACCATACCACTATTATGTAAATATTATTATACTATTACTACTATTAATATTTTAATTTCTTGCATTTTAATTGCTTTTGCTACTAACATTTAATTTCTTGCACCTTTATTGTTTTTATTTTATTATGCTTTATTATGCATTATCCATCCATTAGCATGTCTATACTTCTTGCTTTTATTTTTGTTGTGTTGATTTTCCTTTTGTCCATTTGGACACAAAAATATTAATAAAGGATTAAACCTCTAAAAACTTGTGATTTTAATCTTTGGACAATTGGTTACTATCCTTGGCATTGGAATCGGGTTTTGGAATTAGATTTTAGAACACCTCTCATTTGCTTTGATCTTCATGAAGTTGGTATACTTGCCTTTATTTGGCCATTTGCTAGCTTATAAGGATGAAACTCTTATACTCATAATTGGAAGTATCATCAAGTTTGGGTTATATCTTTCCTCTTTTATCTCTTTATTTTCTTTTTTTGGGATAGTCTCTTCATCTCCTTCCCTTCTTTAATTTTCAAAATCTTCCCCCTTTTTCAAAGGATTCTTTTTTTCTTCAAATCATCACTTCTTTAATAAATAAAACCTTGACTTTTTTCAAGTGGATTTTACTATTTTCTTTTCTCTTAAAAAATCAATGAATTTAATCATTTTGACTTTAATTCAAAAAATAAAAAGAACCAAACTCATTCAAGTTGTTTTGTGCCTTTGTGCACTTTTGTTTGTTTTCTTCAAAAGAGTGCCGATTATGAGTCATTATTCTTTAGTCAGGTGCAAGTTTTTCAATCTTCATGGTTGTGTTTGATGTAATTGAGTCTCTTGTCATTCGTGGGGGTTTAGTGGCATACTCGTTGATTTTATACGAGTTGGCGCCCTCCCCATAATGATGTATGAGTCCATGCCTTCATTCTCATGGTAGATTTATTTGGCCATCCACTTGAAGATGATAAATTCTCTTCACTTAATAAAATCAATCATAACCAACCCTTTTCATTATTTTTACCACGAATTACGAGGTTTTGATCTCGCATTGCACTTTGTGGGTACGTAGGCATGAGGTGGTAAACCTCTCCAAACACAAAAATATTAGAAACTAATTCTTCTCTCATCCCTCCACTCTCTTTTAACAACCCTTTTTCAAACCAAAAGCAGTCAATTTTTCAAAGGGTTCCCGTGGAGTATCACAGACATTTTGGGTGCGTAAAACCTTCCCATTGTGTAACCTATCACCTTACCCGGTTCTTTGATTGTTTATTTTATCTTTTTGCTTTTAGATTCATTAGGATTTATTCGCTCTTTTTTCCTTTTCCATTTGAAATAAAATAAAAGCGCGGTGGCGACTCTGTTTACTTTAAGTTAAGTTAACTAATAGCTTACACTCATGATTTTACCGCTACAGAAAAGTGGTGACTCTGCTTGGGAGTAATCTCTAAGTGGATTCGACCTACTATGATTTATTTACTACTTTGGTTTCATTTGTTTGTTATTTGTTTGTTCTGTTTCGGTTTTGGTGATCCTCTATGAGTGAGATATATTCTAACCTGGATCTAATTTGAACTTATGTTAGGACGGAAATATTCGAAGTGATACGCGATGGGGTAGTCCAAAGCTATATCAATTCAATAATATCCACTCGGTTAGGCTCTATTGGATTATTAATTCTATAATGAGTAATCATAATATGGCATTATTTTCCGACCTTGAGCTGATCACACTGAGGACCGTAGAACCCTTAACCCATCCAAGCCAATTTAGGAACGTAGTACGTAAACTATCCAGGTGTAAACCTGAGGTAGTTGTCACGCGATACTACACTCAGACGAGGTCTATTTTAAGAATGTTATTGGTTGGGGAGTAATCCAACGTACCGATAATATTCTAAAGATGACTATTAACTCCGGGCACCTATGTTAGCACCATTTTGGTTTTCTGCAGGTACAATGAAGATAAAACCTTAGTACCTACCTGTGTGGGAGGTGTTCTGTTACCTTGACTTCATGCTCGTGACTCGGAACCTAAACCCGTGTGCTTTGTGTGATATTGTTTGTGGTTTTTGCATACATGCACTCATGCATTCATGAGCATTGTTCTTGAGATTTAAAGGGACTCATAGATACTTTTACAAAATTTCAGATGTTTATGGTTATGAATGTTGAAAGGAGAAATACAAGGAAGTACAGTTTCAAGAACCCTAATCTAGTAGAGTTGAGAAATCTAGAAGTAAAAATTTAGTGGTTGACACCCAGGAGTTTCGGAAATGTTATGGAAAGCTATTGTTTATCTTGGATACCGATGTACCAGAGGGGATTCTCCCTACCTTGGCTCAGTTTTATGATTTGTTGCATCACTGTTTCACCTTTCCTTATTATCAGCTTGTGCCGACCTTGGAGGAGTACTCTCATTGGATGAGTTTACCTATTTTGGACAAGGAATTTCTTTTTAGTGGTTTAAAGAAGGAGCTTACGACCAAAGTCATCACCAAAGCCCTTTTTATCAAAGAGTTCGATCTTAGTGGGAAGTTTCTTCCAAAAGGGAGTGTCAGTGGTATTAATGCCAAGTTTTTAATAGGGAAAGCTTCTACTTCTCTTACTTTGGTTCATAAGTATGCATTTGAGTCTATTCTTGTTTTGCTCATTTATGGGATTGTCTTGTTTCCTAACTTAGATGGTATTGTTGACGAGAGTGCTAGTCAGATTTTCTTGAAGAGAAATCTGATACCTACTTTGCTTGGAGACATGTATCATGCTTTTCATCATAAGACCTCCAAAGGTGATGGAGAAATTGTGTGTTGTGCGCCTCTTCTCTATAGGTGGTTTATTTCTCACCTACCAAAGTTCGATGTCTTTAAGGATAATAGAGAGAAGCGAAGATGGTCTCAAAGGATTATGTCTCTTTCTCATGAGGATATGACTTGGTATTGTTCCTATTATGATACTGAAGTGTTTATTGATGGTTGTGGAGAGTTTCCTAATGTACCTCTTCTTGGTACATATGGGGGAATTAGTTAGAACCCTATTCTTTCTAGGCGACAGTTAGGATAATGCTTGAAGGACATACCAAGCATCATTATCCAATTTCTTCTTTCTTAATGGTGCAAATCATATAGAAATGAAGAAAAAGATTGATCATTCTTGGCATGCGGTTCATCGGAAAGAGAAGGGTCAATTGGGAAAACAACACCTTGCTCCCTCCGAGTGATACATCCAGTGGGTTCAATCCAGGGCTTCCAAGCTCAAGATTCCTTATCTACCCGAGGAACCTTTGCTTCCTATACTCCCATTGTCTGCTTTTCTTCCTCCCATTGATGAGAAGATTGCTCTTCAAGAAGAATTGGATAACATGAAGAAAGAAAAAGAAGAATGGTTACTTGAGAAGACAATGATGCAAGATCAATTGAAGGAAAAAGATGATTTCATTGAGTTACTTGAGCAGCATGTTACAAAGAGACCAAGAGAGGATTTATTTTCCTCTAGTACTCCATCTACCATTCCTCCTACATCTGGTGCTTGGAAGGCTATTGTTGACCAGTTGGTATAGGATAAGGAAGACATGGAGAATCGATACAAGAAAGAGATTAAGAGGATTAACATGAAGTACCAGTCGGGATTCGAGACTTCTTCAGATTTGATTCTCTAGGCCTAGTTTTCTTTTCTCTCATGTATTAGGATTGATGAGACTTGTACTTCACTTGTAATCCTGACTTTGATTTTAATGAGAATGAGTTTTTAGCATTTCAAAAAGAATTTCTTTATAAATATTGCAATTCATCTTATAGTCCTTTGAAATCTTTGCATTTGCATACACATACCATGCATCATGCCCGCATTGGTCTTTCTTCTTGAGAGTTGTACAAGGATCTTATATTGTTTCTTGGTCTTCATTCAGTTCTCCTATCAAGCTGACTCACAAGGTTGATACTCGAGCTAATCGAAAGAAGAAGTTGGAAGCCTTACAATAAGAGAATCGTGAGCTGCGCAAGGAATTTCATCTCTAAAAGATAGCTTGGAAAGGATCACTGTTGTCGCTCCCAAAGATTTACATCCCGGTGCAGATGCGAACGGTCGGCGAAAAGAGAGAATGAAAGTGAATTGAACAGAGTCGCCAGCTAGGAATTTTTATCCCGAAGGAAAGGTAATTCTGCATAAACCTGGAAAAGATGGATAAGACGGTTGCGAACCAGAGAAACTGAGAAAAGGGGTTGGTTACAACCTGGGAAGGTATTAGCACCCATATTATCCGTCGTACTCGACGGGATCCACACTTACCAGATTGTGTTTAAAGGGGTAGTGTATGTGCTATCTGTGTACAAAAGCTAAAGAATGAATGTACAGGTGTCAGTGCAAAAAGGGTGAATGCTCAGGAACTGAGGCTTTAGAAAGGAGGTTGGAAGAGGGGGGAAGACACTGAGACTTTTGTTCGATAACAGTTAAGTTATGCCTACGTATCCTCTCGTGCAATGAGGAAGTCAGAACACCGTAGTTCAACTCAAAGAGACTGGAATGATTTTGTTGTGAACTGCTTACTTGTCCATGCTCAAGTGTGTGACTGGTCTGGCTCGAGTGCTAACTGTCTTGCATTAGACGGAAGAAGCGAGTTCTCGTTTGTGAATGAGTGTGATGAGAAAAGAATCCCGAAGGAGACGATTATTGTTTGTTTTTGGTGTTTTTCAGTTTTGTTATTGTTTTTGGTGTTTTTCATAGGATTATGAGCTTAAGCCTAAATCAAGGGGCTTGTAAACTCATTATATCCTCCCTGATTAGAGATAATGAGCCTACTTAAGTATGAGATAAGCATCTCAACTTAATTACCATGATGATGTAGGATTAAGATCATTAGCCTACTTGTGATTAATTAGATGTTTTTTTTTGTTTTTGTTTAGTGTTAAGTAATGAGTTTAATCTCTAATCACAGATTAGTGAGCTCATTACACCATCCTAATAGAAGGATGATAGATGATAACACTTAAGCTGAGGAAGATACCTCAACTTAATCCATGGTTAGGGATTAAATTCATTATATAACAAGCCTTTATTAAATGTATTTTAATTAAAGGGGGAGATTAAGAAATGGAATTTAAGTTTGTAAGACAACTTGAGGGGGACTTATCCATTAAACACTAGGGTTAGTCCCTCTTAACCATAAGGAAGAGATAGAACCCTAATTTAAGGCCCAAGTTACAAGATAAAGTCTTAGTGATTATTAATGTGATTTGATTAAGAGGTTTAAACAAATTAAAGGTTTAACACTTAGGATTAAAGTTATACACTCCATCCTAAGAGAAGGATGCAGGCATAACCCTAATTCCAAAGTCCTAAAACTTTAAGAGTTTAGTCTCTGGTTATTAAGATGAGAAGAGAGACTCAAAGAGACTCAAAGGTAAAAGTCTAAGGGGGACTATACACAACCCTAAAAGTTATCATGCTTGGATATCCTATGGTTTGTTAGGCTTAAGAGGAAAGATATTCAAGGCCACCAATGGAAGAAGCAGATGAAAAGAGAAGGAGAAAGAAGAACAAGTTACTTACTTCCTGAAGAAGATAAGTAACTTGAAGAAAGGAAGTGAGAAGGATGGAACACAATTGAACAAGATTCACTTCAAAGACATGTAAAATGCATATTAATGAGATAAGAAGAGGTGGGAAGTGAAGGCAAATCCACTTCCCAAAATAACTTATCAGAAGTTCCTTAAAATGTTAGTATGAATGCATAAGACATAAAGCATGAAGAAATGAATTGAAATGAGATGCAAAGACCAAAGTCAGAAGTGATTATGCAATTCAAATGGCATATGAGATGATGCAAAGTCATATAATATGCATATGTATGTTCATACAAAGATGAGATGTCATGAAAGCATGTTTAGAAGTTTGGAAACACATGGATGTTTATGGAATGTAATGAATGCAAGACATAGAAAATGAATGACGAAATGATCAATCAATGTTCTAACATGTCCTAAGATGTCTAAGATGACATATGAATGCTTGAAAAGTCATGGCAAGTTCACATAATGATGAATATACAAGGTGAATGCAAATGAACATGAGAAATTAGGGTTTTATAAACATATGAGATGCAAATGAACAAAACAGAAGCATACAACATGATAAAAAATTTAAAATGAACACAAACAAACCCTAATCCCATATAAGGGCACACCCCAAAGGAGAAGGTCAGAAGCTAATCCTATTGAAAGTTATGAATTTTCTAAGTTTGCTAGGGTTTTTGGGTGATTCTTAAGGGAAAATGCAAATCAAATTGAAAATGAAAGATAAATTCATGAGGAAAATAACCTAGGAGCTACATGCAATATGTGAAACAATGCAAAAAGAATCAAGTTCAAACTCTTCATGGTTAGGCAGAAATGAATTTTTCAAACTAGGGTTAAAAAAATGTGATTTTAAAGCACCCTAATTCAAAGAAAATTGTGAAATTATGATCAAACCTAAAAAGAAATTTGTATGAAGAGTTTGAAAATGTTTCTAAATGTATTAGAATGGTTCATGATTTTTTGGTGATTTTTAGAAACCTAAATGTATTTTTAATTAATTAAAATCCATTAATTAATTAAAAATAATATTTAAATATTTTAAAAATACTTTTTAAATGCAAAAAATAAAATAAAAATCATTTTTGGGTTGAGAAAAATATTTGGATCAGAAATGCAAAAGATAAAATTTTTGTGAAGAGTTTTACTATTTTAAATAAATTATGCAAAAGAAATAAAATAAAATGAAATAAAAATAGATTTAAATGGAAGTCAGCACATCCAGTGGCTAAGATTCAAACAAAAAGAGAGGGAATTGACTCACGCGTGTTTTAAAGGCCATGATTCATTATGGAAAAATTTAAATTAAACCTAATTAATTAAACTAATTAAAAATAAGGGTTTTAAGTGAACTAATCATGGCCCTCCATTCACGCGTTAAACCTAATCCAACGGCCCACATTTAAACTGAGGCTTAAACCCTAATTAAGAACCCTAATGATTCTCAGGTGACCAGAGCTAGCTCCGGTCATCTTCTTCGGCAACCCATTCACCCTAACTTCATCCCTAGGCTAAATCAAACCCTCTAAAGCTCCATAAATGATCCTCTAACATCCCTAAACATGAATCCAGCATCAAATAACATTTATCACTCAAGAACAACATGATTCGAAGCAAAACGGAAAAACATTCAAAACTTCCAGAAGCTCAATACATGCTTGATTCTTAACCATTTTCAAAAGTAAACATATCAGGACGATCAGTGAAACATATAGATTGATATTTTAACTTAAATGGCAAGTTCTGGAAAATTTGTTCTTGAGGATACCTGAGATGAAGCTTTTCAGTTTGGTGCTTTCTGAACTCCTCTCTTGTGAAATCCAACCCCTTTGAGTCCCATGGTGCTATTGAGAAGCTTTGCAAGAGTTTAAATGGCTTGGTTTGTGATGTTTGGTTCTGGTTTTGCAGAAATCGTGTTTTGGTTCAGGGAGCTTTCAGGCCATGGGAGTGGGTGCTTTGTGATCTATAGATGATTTTGAGTTGATTGGTGGAAAAATATTTGAAGTTAGAGGTTTGTGTAGTGAAATTCGAAGAGATGAAGCTCAATGGTGATTTTTGAGATTCTGACTTGTGTGGTGTTTCAGGCTCCAAGATGTTATGAAATGGGGTCTATGAGGCATGTATGTGAAGTCTTGATTGGTCAGAAGAGTGGTTGTGGCTCAGCTTGATTGGTATGGGAGGTTTTGCTCAAAAGTCAAATTTGTGTACTTGGAGGTATGGGCCATGGCAGAGCTGGCTTTTTGGGGTGTCTGGCCTCAGCAAGATTCATGGAGAGCCATAGAATGAATTTGATGCAGCTGACACAAGTGGATGGAAGGATCCAAGGCATTTTGCAAAGTTTGTGAGTTTTGGCCCCTTTGAGATTTCTTGAAGATCAAGTCATGAAAACAATGCAAACTTGGGCCAATTATGATGTTTAGAAGTTTCTTTGACATGTTATGATGCATAGAAGTTGATTAGAGGCAATAAAAAGGCTTGGCAAGTGAAATTACAAAATTCCCTCTTTGGCATGAAACTTGAAATTATGTGATTTTTGCCAACTTTGAAAGGCCATATATTGAGTTCTAGGATGAATCAAGACATGTTCTAGTACTTTTTGAAAAGGGAAAGACCTAATCTACAACTTTCATGTCCAAGAATTTTTCATTTGAAGCATTTTTGGTCATGAAAGAGGAGGTTGAAAATATTTCCCAAAATGGAAAGTTTCCATTACAAGTCATTTCCAAAAATGGCAAGTTTGCAATTGGCTCAAAATTCTTCAACTTTGTGAACTTCCAACCACTTATAAGATCAAATAAATATCATAGAACTTCAATTTGATGAAAATGATCCTTTGGTACCCTTGTTGGGGGCCTCAGATGCCCTGATTTTGACTTAACTTGCTCAAGAAGTTACCCAATGATCATATGACTTCCACAATGAGTTTCTTCATCAAACTTGGCACACATGATCCTTATAACATATTAAGAACATTAGAAACAAGAATCACCAAATTTTTTGGAGTTAAGGCCTCTGAAACCAAAACCCTAATTTTGGTCATCTGTGCAGGAAAACCCTAACTCTGCTTCCATGCCTTTGCCAATCTTTGTGATTTCTTGACTTTCATGAACTTTGGGGAGAATAATATGATTATAGAACACACATGGACCCTCTTGGAAAGCTTCAAGATCATTGGGATGGCTCATATTGATTCTTGGATTGCTCAGATCACAAACCTTAGATGCATATGAAATGGAACTATGCAGATGGAACAAATATGTAATATGAGATGTAATGCTTATATTAAAACAAAAATGAAAGATCACAAGCCATGGTGTGAGAAAAAGTGAGGGAAAATTTGGGGTGTTTACAACTGCCACGATGGAAAGCTTGGTGGCTGCTCAGAATCAGCCACCCCCTATTCTCCGATTCAGCATACAATCATCTCTGAGATTGTCACTACAGCGATTCCTGCTGAAACTGTCATCTATCCTTGCTACCTCATGCCTTCTAGCACACCGTGGGTATGCCGGTTGATTTCAATCCTGTTGGTTATCATCCTTCTCCTCTCGAGTCTGCTGCATTTAATACTCTTCCGTCAGTGATAACTACTGCAACGCCTGTGATGCACACTACTCATCACCATGATGAAATAATTTACCATGCTGAGCCTAGTGAAGGAGTTGGTGTGATTGAAATACTTGATGACTTTCAAGGCCGTTTTGTTGAAATACAGAAAGAGATGAAGGCTTTGAGGCATAAGGTTTTGTTTGGTAAAGTGGCTTATGATCTCTGCTTGGTTCCTAATGTCAAGGTTCCGTACAAGTTTAGGTTTCCTGAGTTCGAGAAGTATAAGGGAAATACTTATCCTCTGAGTCATTTAACTATGTATGCTAGAAAAATGTCTGCTCAGTGTCGCTCCCGACAAGTGACACCGGGGGGTCAGATGAAGGTACAGACGCGAACGGTCGGCGAAGGGAACAGTGAGAACACACAGCCGTGAACTCACTGGAGATGAATAGAGTCGCCAGCTAGGCATTTTTATCCCGGAGGAAAGGCAATGCTGCATAGACCTAGAAAGATATGGATAAGACGGTTGCGAACCAGAGAGACTGAGAAAGGAGGTTGGTTACAACCTGGGAAGGTATTAGCACCCAGATTGTCCGCCGTACTCGACGGGATCCACGCTTAGAAGATTTGTGTTTTAAAGGGGTAGTGTCAGTGCAATTTGTGTGTAAAAGAGCTGGAAAAGATGTACAGGTGTCAGTGCAAAAGAAGTGCAAAGTGTGATATATACAGTGTCAGTGTAAGGAACAGGAGTGAAATGCTCAAGACTATGAGGCTTAAGGAATGAAGCTGGGAAGAGGGGGAATATACAGAGACTTTTGTTCGATAACTGTTAAGTTATGCCTACGTATCCTCTCGTGCAATGAGGAAGTCAGAACACCGTAGTTCGACCCAAAGAGACTGAAAGATGAATTGACTTGTGAACCGCTTACTTGTCTATGCTCAAGTGTATGACCTGTCTGGCTCAGGTGCAAACTGTCTTGCATTAGACGGAAGAAGCAAGTTCTCGATTGTGAATGAAGATGATGAGAAAAGAATCCCGAAGGAGACGATTATTGTTTGTTTTTGAGTTTTCAGTCTTTTATTGCTTTTTGAAGTTTGTCATAAGATAATGAGCTTAAGCCTAAACCAATGGGTTAGTAAACTCATCACATCTTCCCTCTGATTAGGGGTAATGAGGATACCTTAAGTGTGAAGTCAGATTCTCACACTTAATCACCTTTGATATAGGATTAAGATCATTAACCTACTTGTGATTATTTAGATGTTTTTGTTGTTTTTGTTTAGTGCTGAGTAATGAGGTTAAGCCATAATCAAGGATTAAACAGACTCATTACACCATCCTAATAAAAGGATGATAGATGAGGATGTTTAAGCTGAGGAAAGCTCCTCAACTTAATCCATGATTAGGGATTAAACTCATGACAAAACAAGCCTTTAATTAAGTGGATTTTAGTTAATGATAAGATGATGAAGTGTTTTTTATGGTTTGTAAGACAACTTGAGGGGGACTTGTCCATTAACACTAGGGTTAGTCCTTCTTAACCACTTAAGGAAGAATTAGAACCCTAATGCAAGGCCCAAGTTACAAGTGTGATGTCTTGATAATTTATTAAGTGAATTGATTAAGGAACTTAAACACATAAAGGGTTCAAGACTTAGGATTAAAGTTATACACTCCATCCTAAAAGAAGGATGCAGGCATAAGCTTAATCACAAAATCTTAAAGCCTTTAGGGTTTAGTCCCTGATTATGAGATGAGAAGAGAAGACTCAAAGAGAGACACAAAGGTAAAAAAACTATGAGGGGAGACTAATCAAAACCCTAATTCATTATCATGCTTGGTTGACCGTAAGGTTTGTGAGGTTTGCAAGAAGAATCTTCAAAGGAGCCACCAGGAAGCAGATGAATAAGATCAAGAGAAGCAAAGCAACTTGCTTCATTCAAGAAGTCAAGTTACTTGAAGAAAGAAAGTGGGAAGAAGAAGAATGAGCAAGCTCAATCTCAAACACAAATAGAAATGCAGCAATGGATGCAAGAGAGATGAAAAGAAAAGTTATGGGAAGTGAAGGCAAATTCACTTCTCAAGTTTACTTACCACCTGAAATGTTAGAAAGAAATGCAATGCAATGCAAGATGAGATGAAATGGTATGACGCAAAGCAAAACCAGAAGCATGTTGATGATGATTATGATGTTATGAAGTGCTGCAAACAAGAGGCAAGACATGGAGATGCTCATACAAGATCATGGATGCAAATGGTGCAAGCTAAGGAGCATGAACAAACATGAAATGTTATGAAGCATACAAGACAAATGACATGGCAAATATGTAATGCAATGATCAAACATGCTTCCTACATGTCTTAAGATGTCAAATGGATCACAAGAATGCACAAAATGCAAAGACAAGTCATGTTATGCAAGGGAATGCAAGAAGGATGCAAATGGAAGCCCAAATTAGGGTTCATGGATCAAACATCAAACCAAAACCAAAAACAGAAGCAAACCCTAAGGTAAAAAATGGAAAATGGCATCCAAAGAAACCCTAGACCTATAATGAACCACTGCCCAAAGGAGAGGTCTCAACTCTTAACCAATCTCAAGATATGAATTTTCTAAGTTATTAGGGTTTTTAGGGTTCCTAAACAAAAGAAATGCCAAACAAATTGAAAATGAGGAATCAAATCATGGCCATTTTACCCTAGAAACTACATGCTAAACACAAGACAAAGCAAAAAGAATCAATGTCCAACTCTTCTTAGATAGGCAGAAATGAATTTTTGAACTTATGATCAAAATAATGCACCAAAAATGACTTAATTCAATGAAAAATTCTTAAAATGCATCAAGATCAAAAAAGAAATTTGGTTTGAAGGTTGGACAATGTTTCTAAATGTCTTAGAACATTTCATGAATTTTTTGGTAATTTTTAAATACCTAAAAGTATTTTTAATTAATTAATTTCCATTAATCAATTAAAAATAATCTTTTAAATATTTAAAAATACTTTTTTAATGATGAAAAATGAAATAAAAATATTTTTGTGTCATAAAAATTAATAAAACTCAGAGGAAAAAGTTTCATAATTTTTATGCATTTTTTGCTATTTTAAAATAATTATGCAAGTTAATTGAAAAGAAAATGAATAAAAATCAAATAAAATAAGAAGTAATCAGCATGGAAGGCCAGGATTCGATCTGGAAAAGAAATGGTTGACTTGGCGCGTGATCGTGTGGCTCACATTCAAACTGAGTTAATCTGAATTAATTAACTAAATTAAACCTAATTAGAATTAATGACATGATCTGAGCCATTGGATGCGCGCGGGAAAAGACTCAGTCAACTCATCCAACGCCTGAAATTCAAACTGGGAGCCCTAACCCTAATCACATATTAATGACTTTCAGGTGGCCGGAGAAGACTTCCGGTCGTCTTCTCCGGCCAACACCCTCCCTGAAAAATCCCCAAACCCCTCAAATCGTATCAAAAATGAAAACTAAGAACCGGGAAATGATCTCCGTCCTCTCACGAATCAAACCCCTCTCTCAAAACACATTTCTTTTTCCTATTCAAGCTGAATCGAAGAAAATGAAAGCTAGGGCACGCAGGTTTCAGAGACAAATTAAACTCTCAAATCAAAGCCATTTTCAAAACCAAAGACATCAGGATAATCAGTGAATCACATAGAACAAGTTTGTAACAAGAAAAATGATTTCTGGAAAAATAATTTTCGAGCTACCTGAGATTTGGAGCTTTCAACTTGAGGACTTTCAGGCCACTTCTCCTTGTGCAATCTACTCCACTTGATCCCCAGAAGATATTTGAATGCTCAAAAGAAGTTTGTGTTGGCTGGATAGTGAGTTTCGAAAGCTTCTGCTCAAGCTTGATCAGAAATGGCAATGGAGTTTCTGGAGGTTTCAGGCCATTGTGAATGATGGTTTGTGGTCCTGAGGATGAATGGAGAAGGTCTGGAGTGTTTGTTTGTATGTTGGTGAGCTAGGGTGAGAGTTTCGAATGAAACTGCAAGCTGGTGTGAAAATGGTGCAGTGATGTTGTAGCTTGTTTAAGGCCTGGTTCTTGGTTGCTTTGGGCTCAATGAGACATGGTGAGATGATTGGTAAAGATGGTTTGGATGTATGTGAGCTGGGCAGAGAGTTTCGAAGGCAAAAGCAAAATGGAGTATTCTTGTGAATGTGATGAATGTGAGAGCTTCAGCCTTGCTTAGTGTTATGTTTAGCTTGCAAATTGTCCACATAACTCTCTCTCATTGGTCAGTTGACAAGACATGCCCTTTATTGATTGGTAAGTTACCTTTTGCAAAAAGTCAAATAATGTGTAAGAGAAGCATGGCTTAAGGTATAGGCAAGTACATGGCATGGGCTGGCGCAGCAAGGGTGAGGGAGAGGCCTAGCAAAGCTCAGCATCCAAGGCTGCAAGTTGTAGGGAGCATGATCATGAGTTTTGCAACTTGTTGTAACTTTGGTTCACATGTGAGAAAGTCTTGTTACACCAACCAAACCATGGGGAAACTTGGTCCAATTCTGATTTTTAGGACTTAGAGAATGTTTATGTGCTGGTTTGAAATGAATTAGAGGTCACATAATGCATTGGTTCATGACTTTGCAAAATTTCCATTTGAAGCATGCCTTGAAAATTAATGATTTTAGCCAACTTTGCATTGCCATAACTTTTGATCCAAGAAGAGTTTGATCATGTTCTTGTAATTTTTGAAAAGGGAAAAATGAGATCTACAACTTTCATGACCAAAGTTTTTCCATTTGAAGCATTTTTGGATCAAGAATCATGGCTTGAAAAATGACCTAAAATGATGCATTCTTGAAAAGTCAACTATGCCCAAAAAGTCAACATTTGCAAAAACCCTAAATTCTTGATTTTTATGAACTTCAACCTTCTTCCATGATCAAATAAAGATCATATACACTCAAAATGATGAAGATCACCCATTGGTTGGGTCATTGGGGGCCTCAGATGCCCTGATTTTGCACTGACTTGTCTGAAAAGTCAACCTTTGATCAGATGACTTCCCCATGGAATTTCTTCATGAAAATTGATATGCATACTCCCTATACCATATAGAGACCAATGGAAACAAGAATGACCAAAAAATTTGGAGTTATGGCCTCTGAAACCAAAACCCTAATTTTAGGTCATCTGCAGTTCATCCTGGCTCTGCATCCACTCAAACCCTAGTTCTTGTGATTCCTCTGCAATTTTGGCTTTGAGGAGATGGAATATGACATAAGAACACACATGGACCCCTTTGAGTTGATTGGTGGCCTTTGGAATGGCTCAAGATGCTTTTGGGATTGCTCAGATCACAAACCCTAGGTGCAGATGCCTTAGAAACTATGCAGTGAACCAAAATGAGATATGAGATGATATGTTTGTATTTATGCATATGAGAATGATCACAAGCCATGGTGTGAATGGGTGAGGGCAAATTTGGGGTGTTTACAGCTGCCCCTATTCAAACATGAGTTAGCTGTGCAGGTTGTAAGCGACGGCTTAACAGGCAAACAAGATAACTTGTGGTTGAATACCAAAGACAGTCCAAAATTTGCACTCACAGAATGAAGAAGAAGAGGGATATAGATTGTAAAATAAAATAAAGTATATTGTAAAGGTGCGGAAAACTAAGCGATGACGGGGACGGCCGACATGCTGGGGATAAAAGGTAAAGCCAAGACGGGGACGACCGACTAGCTGGGGAAAATAAAATCGTGATGGGGACGGCCATCAAGATAAAGCTGTAAAATTTTCTGGAAGTTAATGAAACATGACGGGGACGGCCATCAAGTTCATAAAGGTAAAATAACCAACGATGGGGACGGCCATCGGGCTAAAAGGAAAAGGGACCACGACGGGGACGGCCATCGGGTTAAAGAATAAATGAAATAAACAGATGATGGGGTACGGCCATCAAAGGTGAAGGACGATCACCTAGCAGGGTACGGCTGCTCTGTTGGGAATAAAAGAAATATGATGGGGACGGCCATCAAAGGTGGAGGACGACCACCTGGCAGGGTACGGCTGCCGGAAATATCAACGATGGGGACGGCCATCGGATAGAAAAGGTCAACGATGGGGACGGCCATCGGACGAGCATGATGGAGGACGACCATCAAGAAGTGGAGGACGACCACTCAGCAGGGTACGGCTGCTCTCGAGGTTTCTCATGACATAGGACGAATGCCAGATAACCAAAATCAACAATGGGGACGGCCATTGGATAAAATGATGAAGGACGATCATCAAAAGGTGGAGGACGACCACCTAGCAGGGGACGGCTGCTAAAAATCAACGATGGGGACGGCCATCGGATGAGCATGATGGAGGACGACCATCAAGAAGTGGAGGACGACCACTCAGCAGGGTACGGCTGCTCTCAGGGTTATCATGACACAGGACGAGTGTCAGATAAAAGAAAATGCTTTGTTGGTGATCTACTGGGGATATAGTAAACACGGACGAGCGTTTACATCCAAGAAACAAAAGGTATAAGTGTTTGGTATTGTGTATAGATTAAAGATGCGGACGAGCATCCTTAAGACTATGATACGGACGAGTATCACGTAGAAACAAACTGACACATGTTCAGAGATGATGATACGGACGAGTATCAACTGGTTAACAAAGAACACGGACGAGTGTTGAATCTGAAAGAATTCTTCTGGGGAATAACAGACACAGACGAGTATCTATATTCAAGAAGACACAAGTGTTTGACACGGTGTATGGGTTAAAGATGCGGACGAGCATCCCTAAGACTATGATACGGACGAGTATCATGTAGAAACAAACACTAGACGCACTGGTGTGAGATGATGGCACGGACGAGTACCAACTGGTTAACAAAGAACGAGGACTACTGTTGAATCTGTGGGGTTATGAGTGGTGTATACAAGATACGGATGAGTATCTGTATAAGTGTGCCAATGAGTAGTGAGTATAAGTAATGTATAGATGAGTGTTTATCTGCTGGGGAGAGTGACACGGACGAGCGTCAAAAGGAGAAAAGTATAATATAAACATGTATATGGGTGATGAAAGTGTAAGCGACTGCGCTGGGGATATGACACGGACGGGTGTCGAGAAAGTGTATATAAGTATATGCGAGTGCAAAGAGGATGTCTTTGGCTTTCTGCTGGTGATTTGACACGGAGGGGCGTCCAAAGGTGCATATATTGGTGTTTGTGATTGGAGAGGCAACTGCTTTTGCTGGGACCCTGGTGGGGATTTTTGTATAATGATGATGAACGGTTTGTTATTCACAAGTGTTACTTCAGAACATGGCTTATGATTATGCTATGCGTTTGATTTTTGCCGTAATGCTCCGTATTAGACGGAATGCTACGCTCTGAGGGGATAGTATGATGCGAATGCTATGATTATGCAAAGATAACAAACCGGGATTCGGATCCCGTCACTGCGAAGATCTCTGGTCGATCTGTTGGAAATGGACCTCCCAGCTGGGGATGAGATCATTGGTAGATCCAATAAGCGAATATTTGCTTGGGGATATAGGTCACGGGTTGACATCCTTATAATACGGGACCCAGCTGGGGTTTGTAGAAGCTTTCTTCACTCTGTTGTGCTCTTCTATGCGCTGCTCTTCTGGATAGAGGCTGGAGACTCTGTGGGGAGATGATTCCCTGACTCCTGTATTCAGCTGAGGATGAAACGGCAACTCGGCTGGGGAATTGTGAGGGGCAACTCAGCTGGGGATAGCAACAAGAGGCCACTCGGCTGGGGATAGAGCATTTCGAATGCCGAGATTGAGTGTATGTTGATTTGACAACTTTGCTGGGGAAGTGGGCATTCTCCAGTGCCGCGTGGAAGATAGACCGAGTTGATAATGATTCGCCTGCTTGCTGAAACGTAATTTGCATGCCCCAGGTTGCGTCCTGGATACCTGCAACCCTGCAAAGATAAGGAAACGTACAAAAGGTCCCGAGGTATCCTTCACTGAATTTCGTCAAAGGAGTTAAGCATCCTCACGAGTAAGTATATTCCCTGTAAGCATGTGTTTCATTTTCTTTCTTTTAGTGAAAAACATCTGTACTTATGCAATTAGTTTTTTTTTTAGAGACATCAGACATCCTTTGCAAAACATAAATGTAAAAAACGAAACATGACTGAAAATCTGATTTTATTAATTCATGTGCCCTGTATTGGCAAGATACAGTCAAAGAAACAAATCCCCTGGAATGAGGAGATTGCTACAAATTTGAGAAACAAAATGTTGGCAGTGTTGGTGACGCTTTGAGGAGCTTCCTCTTCTGCTATGACTCGTATGACAATGACGTTCTTCTCGTCTTGCTTTCTGGAGAGAGTTGATTCTGATTGAAGCTTGATCCTTTGGAGCTTACCAAGTTGTAAGTGATACAGACGAATTCAGAGTGCAGTTGTTCGCTTATTCCCTTATTTTGCATGGATCGCCCTTTCGGGTTTTCAATCCATCGGGATACCCATTTTTGCCTGAGTTGTCCAATGCGGCTTTTCAACTCAGCGGGTGTACATCTTTTCATTTATTTCCCTTATTTTTGCCCGAGTCTTTTATTCTGTTTTTGACTCGCCGGGATGCCCTATTTTTGCCTGGACTTACATTCTGTTTTTATGTCCAGCGGGTCATTTTATGCGAAGTATTTTTTAACTGCATCTGAATTTACAGGGGACGGGAAGTCTTCACCATCCATGGTGCTGAGCATCAGTGCTCCACCGGAGAAAACTTTCTTTACCACAAATGGTCCTTCATAATTTGGAGTCCATTTGCCCCTGTGGTCTGTATGAGGAGGGAGGATTCTCTTCAGCACAAGATCTCCTACTTGGTACCCTCGGTGCCTGACTTTCTGATCGAAGGCTTTCTTCATTCTCTTCTGATATAACTGCCCATGACAGATTGCATCCAATCTTTTCCCTTCGATCAGACTCAGTTGTTCGAATCGGGACCGAACCCATTCTGCTTCACTCAGTTTAACATCCATTAATACCCGTAACGAGGGTAATTCAACTTCAACAGGTAGGACTGCCTCCATACCATACACAAGCTGATACGGTATTGCCCCAGTGGATGTTCTGATTGACGTGCGGTACCCATGCAAGGCAAACGGTAGCATTTCATGCCAGTCTTTGTATGTGATTACCATCTTCTGCACAATCTTCTTAATATTCTTATTCGCTGCCTCAACAGCGCCATTCATCTTTGGCCTGTAAGGAGAAGAATTGTGATGTTGGATTTTGAAGTCCCGGCATAATTCAGCCATCATTTTGTTGTTTAAATTGGAACCATTATCAGTAATGATTCGCTCGGGCACTCCATACCGACAGATGATATCTCTTTTCAGAAATCTGGCTACCACTTGCCTTGTGACGTTTGCATATGAGGCTGCTTCAACCCACTTGGTGAAATAGTCAATGGCGACCAGGATGAATCTGTGGCCATTTGAAGCAGTTGGCTCGATCTTGCCAATCATATCAATGCCCCACATAGCAAAGGGCCAGGGTGAGGACATTATGTTCAAGGGATTGGGAGGCACATGCACCTTATCCGCATAAATCTGGCATTTATGGCATTTTCGGGCGTAGGCACAACAGTCTGCATCCATTGTGATCCAGTAATAGCCTGATCTTAGCAACTTCTTTGCCATGGCATGCCCTCCAGCATGGGTACCAAAAGATCCTTCATGCACTTCATGCATCAACAAATCTGCTTCTGTCTTTTCAACACATCTGAGGAGTACCATATCAAAGTTCCTTTTGTATAAAGACCCATCAGTGTTCAGAAAGAAACTTCCAGCAAGCCTTCTCAGAGTCTTCTTATCATTGGAAGATGCCCCAGGTGGGTATGTTTGATCCTCCAAGAAGCACTTAATGTCATGGAACCAAGGCTTATCATCTTTGACAATCTCTGTTGCGAACACATATGCTGGTCTGTCGAGTCTGGACACTGAAATCTGAGGTACAAAGTTAGCAGCTTGAACTTTGATCATGGATGAAATGGTAGCAAGAGCATCTGCAAACTGGTTCTCGTCCCGAGGGATATACTCAAGCTTGACTGTTGTGAAGAAATTCAATAACCTCCTTGTATAATCCCTGTAAGGTATCAGATGATCCTGGTGGGTGTACCATTTCCCGTTGGTTTGATTAACTACCAGAGCCGAATCTCCGAATACAGTCAAAGTCTTGATCCTGAGGTCAATGGCTTCCTCAAGACCCATAATGCAAGCTTCGTATTCAGCTTCGTTGTTAGTGCAGTTGAAAGTGAGTTTTGCCGAGAAAGGCATGTGAACCCCTTTAGGCGTAATGAGTACTGCACCAACACCACGGCCATTCATGTTAACAGCCCCATCGAACATCATAGTCCATTCTTCCTCCGGGTCAGGCCCTTCAGTGTGAATAGGCTCTTCGTGATCTTTTGCTTTAATGAACATGATGTCTTCATCAGGGAAGTCAAACCTCATAGGCTGGTAGTCATCAATGGGTTGCTCAGCAAGATATTCAGATAGTACACTGCCCTTGATGGCTTTCTGAGATGTGTACTGTATGTCGTATTCTGTGAGAATCATCTGCCATCTTGCAACCCGTCCGGTAAGAGCTGGCTTCTCGAAAATGTACTTAACTGGATCCATTTTTGAGATTAATAAGGTAGTGTGGGTCAACATATACTGCCTTAGTCGGCGAGCAGCCCACGCTAAAGCACAGCAAGTTTTCTCGAGCAGTGAATAACGTTGTTCACAGTCGGTAAACTTTTTGCTTAGGTAGTATATTGCATACTCTTTTCGACCAGACTCGTCATGCTGGCCCAGCACACACCCCATCGACTCTTCTAATACTGTCAAGTACATAATCAGAGGTCTTCCTTCAACTGGAGGCATAAGGATTGGAGGTTCTTGTAAATATTCCTTGATCTTGTCAAAAGCTTTTTGGCAGTCTTCGTTCCACCTGACCGTTTGTTCCTTTCTTAACAACTTAAACAAAGGTTCACAGGTTGCTGTAAGGTGAGATATGAACCGTGAGATATAGTTCAATCGACCTAAGAACCCTCGAACTTTTTTTTCTGTTTTAGGTGCAGGCATTTCTTGAATAGCCTTGACTTTATCAGGGTCAACTTCAATCCCTTTCTCGCTTACAATAAAGCCCAGCAGCTTACCGGATCGCACCCCGAATGTGCATTTGTTGGGGTTTAACTTTAGTTGGTACTTCCTCAGTCGCTTGAACAACTTCAGCAGATTTACCAGGTGTTCTTCCTCTGTAAGGGACTTGGCAATCATATCATCCACATAACACTCGATTTCCTTGTGGATCATATCGTGGAATAATGTCACCATAGCCCGTTGATATGTGGCACCAGCATTCTTCAGTCCGAATGGCATCACTTTGTAACAGAACGTGCCCCAAGGTGTGATGAATGTTGTCTTCTCCATGTCTTCAGGTGACATCTTGATCTGATTATATCCTGAAAATCCATCCATGAAGGAGAATACCGAGAACTGAGCCGTGTTATCCACCAATACATCAATGTGAGGTAATGGGAAGTCATCTTTCGGGCTGGCTCTGTTCAGATCCCGGTAGTCAACACACATTCTTACTTTGCCATCTTTCTTAGGCACAGGCACTATGTTAGCAACCCACGGCGGATAGCTAGTCACAGCAAGGAACCCGGCGTCCCACTGCTTTTGTACCTCTTCTTTGATTTTCATAGCCATGTCTGGGCGAGTTCGGCGCAGCTTCTGTTTAACTGGTGGGCATTCTTCCCTCAAAGGCAGCTTATGCACAACAATGTCGGTATCCAACCCTGGCATATCTTGATACGACCAAGCAAACACATCAACATACTCTTGAAGCAGATCTATCAGTTGTCTCTTCACTGAGTCTTGCAGGCAGGCCCCGATTTTAACTTCCTTCACGTCTTCGTCTGTACCAAGATTAATCACTTTAATCTCCTCCTGGTGAGGAGTAATAACCTTTTCCTCCTGTCTCAACAACCTAGCTAGCTCTTCAGGAAGCTCATATTCTTCATCAACCCCTTCATCAGCTTGATTGATTGGATTGTCAAAGTCATACGATGTCATAGCCGTGCTGTTGTCGGTGCTGTCAGGAAGGCACTCTCTGCAAGGGTTAAGTTTGTTCATTTTAGTGATTGATTTTAATTTTGCCTTAGAAAAAAGTGAAATGAAGTTACCATTTTGAAAACACCGCCATTTATTTTTGTACAAAAAGAAAAATGGAAAAAACAGTGAGCAGAAAAGAAAAAGACTTGTTTGCAAAAAGATGTCTGATATTTCATTAATTAATCTTGTTTGCACAAAAGTACAGATGGCCCTGATCACAAAATGAGTCTTGTCATCTTGGGCAAGATGCAAGACTTGGATGCATGCTATAAAAATACAGGAAATAATAATTACTCTGCATGAGTAACTCTTATAATTTCCTGGGAAGACCAGTTCGAGACACTGCTCCCCGGGATCTTTGGACGAATCCAATTCTCCAGATTGCGCTCCTCTTCCAGCTCGTCTTCCAGACAGTTGATAGCATCAGGGGTAAGCATTCCCCCACTGACAAAACCTGGCTCTGCTGCAGCCTTTGCTTGATGTTGAGTTGGTTTGTAACCCAACCCAAATTTGTCCTTCTTCTCCTCCATAGCTAAAACCTTGCCCCAGCCTAGGGCAGTTCCTTCCTCAACAACCTTCCGGGCTTGCTGGTAAGATGACATGGGAGTACCAGATACAGCAGATGCTTCATTCACATTCAAAGCTTCAAACCCTTGGCTCATTGTTTCATGGATCTCCCCATCCATTTCAATGTACTTGTAGGTAGCCAGGTGGCTGACAAAAATGTCCTCCTCCCCACAGATTGTGACAACTTGACCTTCCCACTCAAATTTTAACTTTTGGTGAAGGGTAGACGTTATTGCGCCGGCGGCGTGAATCCAGGGTCTACCCAACAAACAGCTGTAGGCGGGCTGAATGTCCATCACATAAAAGATAGTTTTAAAGGTTTGCGGGCCAATTGTCACGGGCAGCTCGATCTCTCCCAGAACCGATCTCTTCGAACCATCAAAGGCTCGTACCACCAGGTTGCTGGGTCTCAATGTCAATCCATCGTATTCTAACTTCACCAGAGCCTTCTTTGGTAAAACATTCAGGGAAGAACCTGTGTCCACCAGCACATGAGAAAGGACAGCTCCTTTGCATTCCATGGTTATGTGCAAGGCTTTGTTGTGGTTGCGACCATCCGCTGTCAGGTCAGAATTGGTAAACCCTAGCCCATTGCTAGCAGTAACATTCCCAACCACGGTTTCCAATTGGTTGACAGTAATCTCCTCGGGCACGTAAGCTGCGTGCAGGACTTTAAGTAGTGCATTCCGATGGGCTTCGGAGCACATAAGTAGTGAGAGGATGGAGATTTTGGATGGCGTCTGGTGAAGCTGATCCACAACTTTATAATCGCTCTTTTTGATGATCCGCACAAACTCATCAACTTCCTGATCGAATGGAGTCTTCAGGGCTTCTTTGGCAGCTGGATCCTCCTGCACCGGGCCTTTTCCTTTTGCCTTGGCAGCAGCTTCTGCTTCGGCTGTAGGTCTTTGGACTTGTGAAGCAAAGAGACGTCCGCTTCGAGTGAAGCCTCCGCCTCCCCCCACATTATCTACTTGTGGTGCAGGTGTTGACGTTTCAAGAGTGATTCTTTTCCCTTCACAGTACACGTCAGAGCCATAGTGCCAAGGGATGGCCCTATTGCTTTCATATGGTACTGGTCCAGGCACCGTGACAGTGACCGGACTGATTGCTGCTACTGAAGGGACTGTTATTGTTTGTGGATCATAAAAGATTGTAACTGGCGCTCTGGCAGGAGCAACACCTTCTGAATGATAGGCGGAGTTATTTTCAGGATCGTAGAATATGGTAACAGTAGAGACATCTTCATGATTGATTGCTGGTGTTGTAGGAGGTGTTGTTGGAAGGACTGATGTTGTTGTTGATGGAGATTCGAAATGGAATGAAGCTGAAGTTGTAGCAGGAGAAACTGTTGAAAACTGATCATTTGGAAGGACAAGTGAAGTACTTGTTGATGTTGTTGGTGAATTGTCGGGAACAATAGTTGCTGCGGTTGTAGGAGGGTCTGAAACCGTTGCTGATGAAGTTGCCGGATTCGTCGGGAATGATGTAGTGATCTGTAGCAGGCCACTCTGAATAAGGTTGTCAATGCCATTCCTCAGGTCCTCACACCCATTCCATGAAATATTGCAATAGGGACACCCTAGTTCACACCCCGGAAATATTTGGCTTTCACGGAGTTGAGCTTTGATTTCCACCAATGGTGTCCGGATCTGATCCACACTGGTTATTAAATAAGACGGTCTGTCTTCTTCAATAGCGTTAATTCGAGGACCACCATGGTTTGGCATTGGGTTTTTATTGACATTGGGCGGAGGTGCAAAATTCAGAGCCTTGGAGTCTACCAAGTCTTGTACCTTCATATGCAGAGCCCTGCATTTTTCTGTACTGTGACCAGGTGCGTTTGAGTGAAAAGCACACCTAGCATTGGAGTCATAGTTCCTTGGTAGACTGTTGGGATCCGGAGGTGCCAACGTTCTTAGCTCAACTAGGTTGAGTTTCAGAAGTTGTGGCAGCAAGGCGGCATACGGCATTGGGATCGGGTCGATCACTCGGTTAGCTTGAGATGGCCTTTGTTGGAATGGCCTCTGTTGATTGTTGTTGTTGGTGTTGTTGCTGTTGTAGTTTCTTGGAGGATACTGATTCTGATGATACTGAGGTTGTTGTTGGAAGTTTTGTTGAGGAGGTTGATAGACTGGCTGAGGATGAGCTGGAGCAGGGATAGTGACTGCTGCTATTGACCTTTGAACATATTGGGGCCTACCCCTGTTTGAGTGGATGGCATTGGTCTCGCCAGTTCTTCTCGGGCCTGCAAAAGGCTTTCTTGTACTGCTGGACGAACTGGCACCATTATCGGAAATTTTGCCCATTTTTAACAAGCTTTCAATTCTCTCCCCGGCTATGACAACATCTGCAAAGCTAGTGGAAGAGAAAGCAGCCAACCTGTCAATGTATGTTCCCTGAAGAGTGTTCATAAACATGTCTGCCATTTCTCTTTCAGACATTGGTGGTTGAACAGCAGCAGCCAGTTGCCTCCACCTTTGAGCATATTCTCGGAAACTCTCCCTCGAAGACTGTGACATTCCCATCAGGAGAGTCCTGTTGGGTGCCATGTCTAGATTATACTGATACTGTCTGATGAAGGCCTCTGCCAGGTCCTTCCAGCATCTAATTGTTGCCCTTGTCAGATGGGAATACCACTCCCTCGAAGCTCCAGTCAAGCTATCTTCAAAATAGAACATCCACAATTTCTCATCCATTGTATAGGCCTTCAGCCTTCCCAAAAATGATTGTAGGTGAGTCCGGGGGCATGAAGTCCCATTGTACTTTTCGAAACAAGGTGGCTTGAACTTATGGGGGATCCTGACCCCTTCTACCAAACCCATGTCCATGACGTCGAAACCCAAAGAATTTTGAGATTCTAAGGACCTCAACTTCTCAGCTATTTCTTCCAACCGTCTATCATAAGTTTCCTCTCCAGCACCCATTACTGTAAATTGGTCCTCCTGGGGATCTTCTTGAAGTACCCTGGCTGCAGTGGCTGTTCCTTGAACATTTGCAGGAATGTTAATCTCAGGATGTAGATGTGGGCCAAACACAGGAGGGTTAACATGGGGTTGCACCCGTTCATTGTTACTTGTGCCGGCAGTCCCCACATGGGGCTCATCTTGATTCCTCCCTTCTACCAAAGCTCTGAGCCTCTCCTGGCTTTGAGCTAAATTGTTCATTACTTCCATGAACTGCGTTATCTGAGTTCTCATCTCCAGCCTTTCGTTGGCCATCTGGTTTCTGACCTCCGTGAGGTCTTGCTGCATCTGATCCATCTGAATTCCCGGAAGGTTGTTTCTAGTTGGGTACCTGTGTGGCCTGTTGAGGGGAAATACCCGGCGGCGAGCAATAATTCCTGAATATCACAACAGAGGTTAGCAACAAAAAACCTACAAAACAAACAAAGGGGTTAGTATGCAATGCAGTTATGCTTATTTGCTCTCAAGGTATCCGGTTTGGCTTTCAGTTTTGACCCTTCCAGACCCTCGAAGATGCTGCTGTTGAAGTTGCTTTTGAAGTGAACTCAGATGGAACAAACTAACAAATATATTACATAAGATGAAATAATACAACTTGTTCTTTTTATAACACCAGCCCTCTAAGGGGTCAAAATACATCACAAAAACAAAAGTACATGGAATAGGAATAACAACAAGCAAATGATCAAATTCCAAGGCCAAACTCATCCTCACGAACTTCCTTAAGAAGTGCTTCGGTCACAGGATCAGCCGGCCGCTCCGTAAGATTTCTGATGAGAAGGTTTCTCGTTGCAACAGCTGCAGTCAACTTCTTGTTCTGACTTTGGTCTTTAGACCTCTTCACTCCAGCTCTGATTTCTAACTCTGATATTTCCCTCTGGGCTGCTGCCAGGGCTTTTTCCATCTGTTCCATCTTGTCCTGAACTCTCTTGTCTTCTAAAGTATGGGCCTCAGTGATCCGGACCCACCTGGCCTGACTCTCTTTCAAATACAAGTCTGTCCTCGCTCTCTGGAACTGGGCTTCTTTACAAGCATTCTTCAGAATCTGCTCACCAGCTTTAGACTTCTTGATATAATCTCCAGACTTCTCAATTTTAGTCAAGTGTTCCACTTTCAACTTCTCCAATCTCTCAATCTCCCTCACACCTTCACTCCTCTCCCGGAGGGTCTTCTGCAAAGCCTGGGTTAGCTTCTCATTTCTTTCTTTCAAGCTCTCAAACTCCTCCAAACTGATGGTGGCAGGGGGTGGTGCTGAAGATGACTCAGGCATGTCTTCTATGGTAAAGGGCATTCCAGAGAATTGGGCCCTGGCATGGGACCACTCATAATATTGTGCTGATGCCACACTATTGCACTTCCCTAGAATGGTGACTCCCTTGGTTTGAACATTATCCCAGGCCCAGGCAGCCTGCCTAACAACAGCCAAACCAATCTTGTTCTCACAGTAGAGGGTCTCAACCAAGTCTTGCTCCCTGGGAGTATGGACCAGTGCATAGCCTAATTGCCTCCTGAATAGCAGAGGGTTGTAATTGATACTTCCCTTGACCCCTATTAAAGGCACATTGGGAAAGTGTCCACAGCTTGTAATGATATCTCTGCCCTTGGTGCTTTGAGTACACCATCTGATATCTGCTGAAGTGAGAGTAGTGAGCCTCTTAGCCCAGTTGCTCTGCTGATGAGGATTGAGAAATGCATCTGTCCTGGGTAGATGCTTTAGAAGCCAAGCACGGAATAATGGAGCACAACACCTCACTAGCCTCCCCCTCTGCTACTCATTCTTCTGATGTACTGAGTAATAGAGATCTCCTAGCAAAGTTGGCACTGGGTTCTTCAGGATGAACAAATGGATTGCATTCTTGCTGATGAATCGAGGCTCATCTGCAAACAACACAATTCCATATACACTTAAGGCCAACAGAGCACAAACAACTCTCCACTCCCCCAGGGAGGCCTTCAGACTAGCTTGGGAAATCAGGAAGTCAAGATGAAAACCAGGGATCCCAGCTTTAGAGGTCATATGTTGTTCAATCAAAACAGGTTCCAGGTGCAAAGCTTTTGCCACCTCTCCATTGCTGGGAAAGACCATTTCAGGGTTGAAAGGGATTTCCCTCTTGATAGGCAAACCAACCAAAGATGAGTATTCTTCTAATAGAGGGCCCAACTGGAAGTCTTGAAAGGTGAAGCATCTCAATGGAGGGTCATAAAACTGAATGCAGGTGTGGATCAAACTCCTCTGAGATGGGTCCAGATCCATGACTAAGTCAAGTATATCCCCATAATGCTCCCTGAACAAAGGTATGTGCTCTGGAGTGATCAGGGTTTGGACCCTCCTGATGTCTGATAAGTCTGGTTGGAAGAAATGATAGGTGATGTTGCTTTTCTTTGGGGCCATGATGCTGAAGACTGAGTAGAGTGCTGATGAAGATGCTGAGGAGTGGGCCACTGGCTGGCTAGTGCAAGTAACTGAAGTATATGGCTGACAAGCTGAAGCAAGTGCTGGTGGAGATAGGTCAAAACTACAGATGGGGTCAAAACTAAAACCAGATGAAGGTGGATACCCTGAAATACAAATAAGCAAATGTTAATATGATGCAATGGGTATGTATGCAAATGAAATGCAAGGGTTTGTGACTGAGCTGGATCTGATCAAAATGCCCTGATATAAGTCCATGTGTGTTCAAGAATCCCAGATGGAGGTCTAAAAATCCAGTAACCAGGGTGGGGGACTCAAATAAAGAGCCACAAGTCCAAGGTTTTAGAATCACAAGAACTATCCAACATGGAGTATTCTTAACAAAGTCAAAGTAACAGGGTATTCTGAGGTCAAGGTACCTGCAAACCTGTAAACAGCCCAACCCCCTCACAGGTGGTGATCTAGAACAAGGATCCTCAGACTTGGATCAGTTATGAGAAGTGTAAACACTTCTAACCCGGAGGTACAGTGTTTACAATAACCATAACAATTCCTCCTCTAATTCACCTCAGTTTCTGAAGGTCAATACTAAAAGGTCATCCAGACTTAGCAGGCTTCCCAGATAGCCCTAGCATTGCAGGAAATCTGCAACACAGAGTTCTCAAGAAGAAACCCATATCTGAACCGTGTTTCATATTCCCGCACCAGACCGAAATGGAATGGGAAAGAATATGATTCACTCTAGCCTAGGTGTCACTCAGGTCCCAGGTATAGGACCTTAACTCTCAATGAAACACCCACCCACCAAAACAAAAACCAGATCCAGCCAGCAGCACAGTATGATAATATAAATGCGATAAAGAAAGCAGTAAAGTAACTGTACATAAAGCAATAAACAAAAAATAAATACAAACACAAACAAGCACATAACACCCCAATAAACACAAATCAATCAAGCGCTAGGAGGAACCCACAAAAAGAACCATAAGCCCTGGTTGCAGTATAAGGATATCCCCAGCAGAGTTGCCAAGCTGTCGCTCCCGACAAGTGACACCGGGGGGTCAGATGAAGGTACAGACGCGAACGGTCGGCGAAGGGAACAGTGAGAACACACAGCCGTGAACTCACTGGAGATGAATAGAGTCGCCAGCTAGGCATTTTTATCCCAGAGGAAAGGCAATGCTGCATAGACCTAGAAAGATATGGATAAGACGGTTGCGAACCAGAGAGACTGAGAAAGGAGGTTGGTTACAACCTGGGAAGGTATTAGCACCCAGATTGTCCGCCGTACTCGACGGGATCCACGCTTAGAAGATTTGTGTTTTAAAGGGGTAGTGTCAGTGCAATTTGTGTGTAAAAGAGCTGGAAAAGATGTACAGGTGTCAGTGCAAAAGAAGTGCAAAGTGTGATATATACAGTGTCAGTGTAAGGAACAAGAGTGAAATGCTCAAGACTATGAGGCTTAAGGAATGAAGCTGGGAAGAGGGGGAATATACAGAGACTTTTGTTCGATAACTGTTAAGTTATGCCTACGTATCCTCTCGTGCAATGAGGAAGTCAGAACACCGTAGTTCGACCCAAAGAGACTGAAAGATGAATTGACTTGTGAACCGCTTACTTGTCTATGCTCAAGTGTATGACCTGTCTGGCTCAGGTGCAAACTGTCTTGCATTAGACGGAAGAAGCAAGTTCTCGATTGTGAATGAAGATGATGAGAAAAGAATCCCGAAGGAGACGATTATTGTTTGTTTTTGAGTTTTCAGTCTTTTATTGCTTTTTGAAGTTTGTCATAAGATAATGAGCTTAAGCCTAAACCAATGGGTTAGTAAACTCATCACATCTTCCCTCTGATTAGGGGTAATGAGGATACCTTAAGTGTGAAGTCAGATTCTCACACTTAATCACCTTTGATATAGGATTAAGATCATTAACCTACTTGTGATTATTTAGATGTTTTTGTTGTTTTTGTTTAGTGCTGAGTAATGAGGTTAAGCCATAATCAAGGATTAAACAGACTCATTACACCATCCTAATAAAAGGATGATAGATGAGGATGTTTAAGCTGAGGAAAGCTCCTCAACTTAATCCATGATTAGGGATTAAACTCATGACAAAACAAGCCTTTAATTAAGTGGATTTTAGTTAATGATAAGATGATGAAGTGTTTTTTATGGTTTGTAAGACAACTTGAGGGGGACTTGTCCATTAACACTAGGGTTAGTCCTTCTTAACCACTTAAGGAAGAATTAGAACCCTAATGCAAGGCCCAAGTTACAAGTGTGATGTCTTGATAATTTATTAAGTGAATTGATTAAGGAACTTAAACACATAAAGGGTTCAAGACTTAGGATTAAAGTTATACACTCCATCCTAAAAGAAGGATGCAGGCATAAGCTTAATCACAAAATCTTAAAGCCTTTAGGGTTTAGTCCCTGATTATGAGATGAGAAGAGAAGACTCAAAGAGAGACACAAAGGTAAAAAAACTATGAGGGGAGACTAATCAAAACCCTAATTCATTATCATGCTTGGTTGACCGTAAGGTTTGTGAGGTTTGCAAGAAGAATCTTCAAAGGAGCCACCAGGAAGCAGATGAATAAGATCAAGAGAAGCAAAGCAACTTGCTTCATTCAAGAAGTCAAGTTACTTGAAGAAAGAAAGTGGGAAGAAGAAGAATGAGCAAGCTCAATCTCAAACACAAATAGAAATGCAGCAATGGATGCAAGAGAGATGAAAAGAAAAGTTATGGGAAGTGAAGGCAAATTCACTTCTCAAGTTTACTTACCACCTGAAATGTTAGAAAGAAATGCAATGCAATGCAAGATGAGATGAAATGGTATGACGCAAAGCAAAACCAGAAGCATGTTGATGATGATTATGATGTTATGAAGTGCTGCAAACAAGAGGCAAGACATGGAGATGCTCATACAAGATCATGGATGCAAATGGTGCAAGCTAAGGAGCATGAACAAACATGAAATGTTATGAAGCATACAAGACAAATGACATGGCAAATATGTAATGCAATGATCAAACATGCTTCCTACATGTCTTAAGATGTCAAATGGATCACAAGAATGCACAAAATGCAAAGACAAGTCATGTTATGCAAGGGAATGCAAGAAGGATGCAAATGGAAGCCCAAATTAGGGTTCATGGATCAAACATCAAACCAAAACCAAAAACAGAAGCAAACCCTAAGGTAAAAAATGGAAAATGGCATCCAAAGAAACCCTAGACCTATAATGAACCACTGCCCAAAGGAGAGGTCTCAACTCTTAACCAATCTCAAGATATGAATTTTCTAAGTTATTAGGGTTTTTAGGGTTCCTAAACAAAAGAAATGCCAAACAAATTGAAAATGAGGAATCAAATCATGGCCATTTTACCCTAGAAACTACATGCTAAACACAAGACAAAGCAAAAAGAATCAATGTCCAACTCTTCTTAGATAGGCAGAAATGAATTTTTGAACTTATGATCAAAATAATGCACCAAAAATGACTTAATTCAATGAAAAATTCTTAAAATGCATCAAGATCAAAAAAGAAATTTGGTTTGAAGGTTGGACAATGTTTCTAAATGTCTTAGAACATTTCATGAATTTTTTGGTAATTTTTAAATACCTAAAAGTATTTTTAATTAATTAATTTCCATTAATCAATTAAAAATAATCTTTTAAATATTTAAAAATACTTTTTTAATGATGAAAAATGAAATAAAAATATTTTTGTGTCATAAAAATTAATAAAACTCAGAGGAAAAAGTTTCATAATTTTTATGCATTTTTTGCTATTTTAAAATAATTATGCAAGTTAATTGAAAAGAAAATGAATAAAAATCAAATAAAATAAGAAGTAATCAGCATGGAAGGCCAGGATTCGATATGGAAAAGAAATGGTTGACTTGGCGCGTGATCGTGTGGCTCACATTCAAACTGAGTTAATCTGAATTAATTAACTAAATTAAACCTAATTAGAATTAATGACATGATCTGAGCCATTGGATGCGCGCGGGAAAAGACTCAGTCAACTCATCCAACGCCTGAAATTCAAACTGGGAGCCCTAACCCTAATCACATATTAATGACTTTCAGGTGGCCGGAGAAGACTTCCGGTCGTCTTCTCCGGCCAACACCCTCCCTGAAAAATCCCCAAACCCCTCAAATCGTATCAAAAATGAAAACTAAGAACCGGGAAATGATCTCCGTCCTCTCACGAATCAAACCCCTCTCTCAAAACACATTTCTTTTTCCTAATCAAGCTGAATCGAAGAAAATGAAAGCTAGGGCACGCAGGTTTCAGAGACAAATTAAACTCTCAAATCAAAGCCATTTTCAAAACCAAAGACATCAGGATAATCAGTGAATCACATAGAACAAGTTTGTAACAAGAAAAATGATTTCTGGAAAAATAATTTTCGAGCTACCTGAGATTTGGAGCTTTCAACTTGAGGACTTTCAGGCCACTTCTCCTTGTGCAATCTACTCCACTTGATCCCCAGAAGATATTTGAATGTTCAAAAGAAGTTTGTGTTGGCTGGATAGTGAGTTTCGAAAGCTTCTGCTCAAGCTTGATCAGAAATGGCAATGGAGTTTCTGGAGGTTTCAGGCCATTGTGAATGATGGTTTGTGGTCCTGAGGATGAATGGAGAAGGTCTGGAGTGTTTGTTTGTATGTTGGTGAGCTAGGGTGAGAGTTTCGAATGAAACTGCAAGCTGGTGTGAAAATGGTGCAGTGATGTTGTAGCTTGTTTAAGGCCTGGTTCTTGGTTGCTTTGGGCTCAATGAGACATGGTGAGATGATTGGTAAAGATGGTTTGGATGTATGTGAGCTGGGCAGAGAGTTTCGAAGGCAAAAGCAAAATGGAGTATTCTTGTGAATGTGATGAATGTGAGAGCTTCAGCCTTGCTTAGTGTTATGTTTAGCTTGCAAATTGTCCACATAACTCTCTCTCATTGGTCAGTTGACAAGACATGCCCTTTATTGATTGGTAAGTTACCTTTTGCAAAAAGTCAAATAATGTGTAAGAGAAGCATGGCTTAAGGTATAGGCAAGTACATGGCATGGGCTGGCGCAGCAAGGGTGAGGGAGAGGCCTAGCAAAGCTCAGCATCCAAGGCTGCAAGTTGTAGGGAGCATGATCATGAGTTTTGCAACTTGTTGTAACTTTGGTTCACATGTGAGAAAGTCTTGTTACACCAACCAAACCATGGGGAAACTTGGTCCAATTCTGATTTTTAGGACTTAGAGAATGTTTATGTGCTGGTTTGAAATGAATTAGAGGTCACATAATGCATTGGTTCATGACTTTGCAAAATTTCCATTTGAAGCATGCCTTGAAAATTAATGATTTTAGCCAACTTTGCATTGCCATAACTTTTGATCCAAGAAGAGTTTGATCATGTTCTTGTACTTTTTGAAAAGGGAAAAATGAGATCTACAACTTTCATGACCAAAGTTTTTCCATTTGAAGCATTTTTGGATCAAGAATCATGGCTTGAAAAATGACCTAAAATGATGCATTCTTGAAAAGTCAACTATGCCCAAAAAGTCAACATTTGCAAAAACCCTAAATTCTTGATTTTTATGAACTTCAACCTTCTTCCATGATCAAATAAAGATCATATACACTCAAAATGATGAAGATCACCCATTGGTTGGGTCATTGGGGGCCTCAGATGCCCTGATTTTGCACTGACTTGTCTGAAAAGTCAACCTTTGATCAGATGACTTCCCCATGGAATTTCTTCATGAAAATTGATATGCATACTCCCTATACCATATAGAGACCAATGGAAACAAGAATGACCAAAAAATTTGGAGTTATGGCCTCTGAAACCAAAACCCTAATTTTAGGTCATCTGCAGTTCATCCTGGCTCTGCATCCACTCAAACCCTAGTTCTTGTGATTCCTCTGCAATTTTGGCTTTGAGGAGATGGAATATGACATAAGAACACACATGGACCCCTTTGAGTTGATTGGTGGCCTTTGGAATGGCTCAAGATGCTTTTGGGATTGCTCAGATCACAAACCCTAGGTGCAGATGCCTTAGAAACTATGCAGTGAACCAAAATGAGATATGAGATGATATGTTTGTATTTATGCATATGAGAATGATCACAAGCCATGGTGTGAATGGGTGAGGGCAAATTTGGGGTGTTTACAGCTGCCCCTATTCAAACATGAGTTAGCTGTGCAGGTTGTAAGCGACGGCTTAACAGGCAAACAAGATAACTTGTGGTTGAATACCAAAGACAGTCCAAAATTTGCACTCACAGAATGAAGAAGAAGAGGGATATAGATTGTAAAAGAAAATAAAGTATATTGTAAAGGTGCGGAAAACTAAGCGATGACGGGGACGGCCGACATGCTGGGGATAAAAGGTAAAGCCAAGACGGGGACGACCGACTAGCTGGGGAAAATAAAATCGTGATGGGGACGGCCATCAAGATAAAGCTGTAAAATTTTCTGGAAGTTAATGAAACATGACGGGGACGGCCATCAAGTTCATAAAGGTAAAATAACCAACGATGGGGACGGCCATCGGGCTAAAAGGAAAAGGGACCACGACGGGGACGGCCATCGGGTTAAAGAATAAATGAAATAAACAGATGATGGGGTACGGCCATCAAAGGTGAAGGACGATCACCTAGCAGGGTACGGCTGCTCTGTTGGGAATAAAAGAAATATGATGGGGACGGCCATCAAAGGTGGAGGACGACCACCTGGCAGGGTACGGCTGCCGGAAATATCAACGATGGGGACGGCCATCGGATAGAAAAGGTCAACGATGGGGACGGCCATCGGACGAGCATGATGGAGGACGACCATCAAGAAGTGGAGGACGACCACTCAGCAGGGTACGGCTGCTCTCGAGGTTTCTCATGACATAGGACGAATGCCAGATAACCAAAATCAACAATGGGGACGGCCATTGGATAAAATGATGAAGGACGATCATCAAAAGGTGGAGGACGACCACCTAGCAGGGGACGGCTGCTAAAAATCAACGATGGGGACGGCCATCGGATGAGCATGATGGAGGACGACCATCAAGAAGTGGAGGACGACCACTCAGCAGGGTACGGCTGCTCTCAGGGTTATCATGACACAGGACGAGTGTCAGATAAAAGAAAATGCTTTGTTGGTGATCTACTGGGGATATAGTAAACACGGACGAGCGTTTACATCCAAGAAACAAAAGGTATAAGTGTTTGGTATTGTGTATAGATTAAAGATGCGGACGAGCATCCTTAAGACTATGATACGGACGAGTATCACGTAGAAACAAACTGACACATGTTCAGAGATGATGATACGGACGAGTATCAACTGGTTAACAAAGAACACGGACGAGTGTTGAATCTGAAAGAATTCTTCTGGGGAATAACAGACACAGACGAGTATCTATATTCAAGAAGACACAAGTGTTTGACACGGTGTATGGGTTAAAGATGCGGACGAGCATCCCTAAGACTATGATACGGACGAGTATCATGTAGAAACAAACACTAGACGCACTGGTGTGAGATGATGGCACGGACGAGTACCAACTGGTTAACAAAGAACGAGGACTACTGTTGAATCTGTGGGGTTATGAGTGGTGTATACAAGATACGGATGAGTATCTGTATAAGTGTGCCAATGAGTAGTGAGTATAAGTAATGTATAGATGAGTGTTTATCTGCTGGGGAGAGTGACACGGACGAGCGTCAAAAGGAGAAAAGTATAATATAAACATGTATATGGGTGATGAAAGTGTAAGCGACTGCGCTGGGGATATGACACGGACGGGTGTCGAGAAAGTGTATATAAGTATATGCGAGTGCAAAGAGGATGTCTTTGGCTTTCTGCTGGTGATTTGACACGGAGGGGCGTCCAAAGGTGCATATATTGGTGTTTGTGATTGGAGAGGCAACTGCTTTTGCTGGGACCCTGGTGGGGATTTTTGTATAATGATGATGAACGGTTTGTTATTCACAAGTGTTACTTCAGAACATGGCTTATGATTATGCTATGCGTTTGATTTTTGCCGTAATGCTCCGTATTAGACGGAATGCTACGCTCTGAGGGGATAGTATGATGCGAATGCTATGATTATGCAAAGATAACAAACCGGGATTCGGATCCCGTCACTGCGAAGATCTCTGGTCGATCTGTTGGAAATGGACCTCCCAGCTGGGGATGAGATCATTGGTAGATCCAATAAGCGAATATTTGCTTGGGGATATAGGTCACGGGTTGACATCCTTATAATACGGGACCCAGCTGGGGTTTGTAGAAGCTTTCTTCACTCTGTTGTGCTCTTCTATGCGCTGCTCTTCTGGATAGAGGCTGGAGACTCTGTGGGGAGATGATTCCCTGACTCCTGTATTCAGCTGAGGATGAAACGGCAACTCGGCTGGGGAATTGTGAGGGGCAACTCAGCTGGGGATAGCAACAAGAGGCCACTCGGCTGGGGATAGAGCATTTCGAATGCCGAGATTGAGTGTATGTTGATTTGACAACTTTGCTGGGGAAGTGGGCATTCTCCAGTGCCGCGTGGAAGATAGACCGAGTTGATAATGATTCGCCTGCTTGCTGAAACGTAATTTGCATGCCCCAGGTTGCGTCCTGGATACCTGCAACCCTGCAAAGATAAGGAAACGTACAAAAGGTCCCGAGGTATCCTTCACTGAATTTCGTCAAAGGAGTTAAGCATCCTCACGAGTAAGTATATTCCCTGTAAGCATGTGTTTCATTTTCTTTCTTTTAGTGAAAAACATCTGTACTTATGCAATTAGTTTTTTTTTTAGAGACATCAGACATCCTTTGCAAAACATAAATGTAAAAAACGAAACATGACTGAAAATCTGATTTTATTAATTCATGTGCCCTGTATTGGCAAGATACAGTCAAAGAAACAAATCCCCTGGAATGAGGAGATTGCTACAAATTTGAGAAACAAAATGTTGGCAGTGTTGGTGACGCTTTGAGGAGCTTCCTCTTCTGCTATGACTCGTATGACAATGACGTTCTTCTCGTCTTGCTTTCTGGAGAGAGTTGATTCTGATTGAAGCTTGATCCTTTGGAGCTTACCAAGTTGTAAGTGATACAGACGAATTCAGAGTGCAGTTGTTCGCTTATTCCCTTATTTTGCATGGATCGCCCTTTCGGGTTTTCAATCCATCGGGATACCCATTTTTGCCTGAGTTGTCCAATGCGGCTTTTCAACTCAGCGGGTGTACATCTTTTCATTTATTTCCCTTATTTTTGCCCGAGTCTTTTATTCTGTTTTTGACTCGCCGGGATGCCCTATTTTTGCCTGGACTTACATTCTGTTTTTATGTCCAGCGGGTCATTTTATGCGAAGTATTTTTTAACTGCATCTGAATTTACAGGGGACGGGAAGTCTTCACCATCCATGGTGCTGAGCATCAGTGCTCCACCGGAGAAAACTTTCTTTACCACAAATGGTCCTTCATAATTTGGAGTCCATTTGCCCCTGTGGTCTGTATGAGGAGGGAGGATTCTCTTCAGCACAAGATCTCCTACTTGGTACCCTCGGTGCCTGACTTTCTGATCGAAGGCTTTCTTCATTCTCTTCTGATATAACTGCCCATGACAGATTGCAGCCAATCTTTTCCCTTCGATCAGACTCAGTTGTTCGAATCGGGACCGAACCCATTCTGCTTCACTCAGTTTAACATCCATTAATACCCGTAACGAGGGTAATTCAACTTCAACAGGTAGGACTGCCTCCATACCATACACAAGCTGATACGGTATTGCCCCAGTGGATGTTCTGATTGACGTGCGGTACCCATGCAAGGCAAACGGTAGCATTTCATGCCAGTCTTTGTATGTGATTACCATCTTCTGCACAATCTTCTTAATATTCTTATTCGCTGCCTCAACAGCGCCATTCATCTTTGGCCTGTAAGGAGAAGAATTGTGATGTTGGATTTTGAAGTCCCGGCATAATTCAGCCATCATTTTGTTGTTTAAATTGGAACCATTATCAGTAATGATTCGCTCGGGCACTCCATACCGACAGATGATATCTCTTTTCAGAAATCTGGCTACCACTTGTCTTGTGACGTTTGCATATGAGGCTGCTTCAACCCACTTGGTGAAATAGTCAATGGCGACCAGGATGAATCTGTGGCCATTTGAAGCAGTTGGCTCGATCTTGCCAATCATATCAATGCCCCACATAGCAAAGGGCCAGGGTGAGGACATTATGTTCAAGGGATTGGGAGGCACATGCACCTTATCCGCATAAATCTGGCGTTTATGGCATTTTCGGGCGTAGGCACAACAGTCTGCATCCATTGTGATCCAGTAATAGCCTGATCTTAGCAACTTCTTTGCCATGGCATGCCCTCCAGCATGGGTACCAAAAGATCCTTCATGCACTTCATGCATCAACAAATCTGCTTCTGTCTTTTCAACACATCTGAGGAGTACCATATCAAAGTTCCTTTTGTATAAAGACCCATCAGTGTTCAGAAAGAAACTTCCAGCAAGCCTTCTCAGAGTCTTCTTATCATTGGAAGATGCCCCAGGTGGGTATGTTTGATCCTCCAAGAAGCACTTAATGTCATGGAACCAAGGCTTATCATCTTTGACAATCTCTGCTGCGAACACATATGCTGGTCTGTCGAGTCTGGACACTGAAATCTGAGGTACAAAGTTAGCAGCTTGAACTTTGATCATGGATGAAATGGTAGCAAGAGCATCTGCAAACTGGTTCTCGTCCCGAGGGATATACTCAAGCTTGACTGTTGTGAAGAAATTCAATAACCTCCTTGTATAATCCCTGTAAGGTATCAGATGATCCTGGTGGGTGTACCATTTCCCGTTGGTTTGATTAACTACCAGAGCCGAATCTCCGAATACAGTCAAAGTCTTGATCCTGAGGTCAATGGCTTCCTCAAGACCCATAATGCAAGCTTCGTATTCAGCTTCGTTGTTAGTGCAGTTGAAAGTGAGTTTTGCCGAGAAAGGCATGTGAACCCCTTTAGGCGTAATGAGTACTGCACCAACACCACGGCCATTCATGTTAACAGCCCCATCGAACATCATAGTCCATTCTTCCTCCGGGTCAGGCCCTTCAGTGTGAATAGGCTCTTCGTGATCTTTTGCTTTAATGAACATGATGTCTTCATCAGGGAAGTCAAACCTCATAGGCTGGTAGTCATCAATGGGTTGCTCAGCAAGATATTCAGATAGTACACTGCCCTTGATGGCTTTCTGAGATGTGTACTGTATGTCGTATTCTGTGAGAATCATCTGCCATCTTGCAACCCGTCCGGTAAGAGCTGGCTTCTCGAAAATGTACTTAACTGGATCCATTTTTGAGATTAATAAGGTAGTGTGGGTCAACATATACTGCCTTAGTCGGCGAGCAGCCCACGCTAAAGCACAGCAAGTTTTCTCGAGCAGTGAATAACGTTGTTCACAGTCGGTAAACTTTTTGCTTAGGTAGTATATTGCATACTCTTTTCGACCAGACTCGTCATGCTGGCCCAGCACACACCCCATCGACTCTTCTAATACTGTCAAGTACATAATCAGAGGTCTTCCTTCAACTGGAGGCATAAGGATTGGAGGTTCTTGTAAATATTCCTTGATCTTGTCAAAAGCTTTTTGGCAGTCTTCGTTCCACCTGACCGTTTGTTCCTTTCTTAACAACTTAAACAAAGGTTCACAGGTTGCTGTAAGGTGAGATATGAACCGTGAGATATAGTTCAATCGACCTAAGAACCCTCGAACTTTTTTTTCTGTTTTAGGTGCAGGCATTTCTTGAATAGCCTTGACTTTATCAGGGTCAACTTCAATCCCTTTCTCGCTTACAATAAAGCCCAGCAGCTTACCGGATCGCACCCCGAATGTGCATTTGTTGGGGTTTAACTTTAGTTGGTACTTCCTCAGTCGCTTGAACAACTTCAGCAGATTTACCAGGTGTTCTTCCTCTGTAAGGGACTTGGCAATCATATCATCCACATAACACTCGATTTCCTTGTGGATCATATCGTGGAATAATGTCACCATAGCCCGTTGATATGTGGCACCAGCATTCTTCAGTCCGAATGGCATCACTTTGTAACAGAACGTGCCCCAAGGTGTGATGAATGTTGTCTTCTCCATGTCTTCAGGTGACATCTTGATCTGATTATATCCTGAAAATCCATCCATGAAGGAGAATACCGAGAACTGAGCCGTGTTATCCACCAATACATCAATGTGAGGTAATGGGAAGTCATCTTTCGGGCTGGCTCTGTTCAGATCCCGGTAGTCAACACACATTCTTACTTTGCCATCTTTCTTAGGCACAGGCACTATGTTAGCAACCCACGGCGGATAGCTAGTCACAGCAAGGAACCCGGCGTCCCACTGCTTTTGTACCTCTTCTTTGATTTTCATAGCCATGTCTGGGCGAGTTCGGCGCAGCTTCTGTTTAACTGGTGGGCATTCTTCCCTCAAAGGCAGCTTATGCACAACAATGTCGGTATCCAACCCTGGCATATCTTGATACGACCAAGCAAACACATCAACATACTCTTGAAGCAGATCTATCAGTTGTCTCTTCACTGAGTCTTGCAGGCAGGCCCCGATTTTAACTTCCTTCACGTCTTCGTCTGTACCAAGATTAATCACTTCAATCTCCTCCTGGTGAGGAGTAATAACCTTTTCCTCCTGTCTCAACAACCTAGCTAGCTCTTCAGGAAGCTCATATTCTTCATCAACCCCTTCATCAGCTTGATTGATTGGATTGTCAAAGTCATACGATGTCATAGCCGTGCTGTTGTCGGTGCTGTCAGGAAGGCACTCTCTGCAAGGGTTAAGTTTGTTCATTTTAGTGATTGATTTTAATTTTGCCTTAGAAAAAAGTGAAATGAAGTTACCATTTTGAAAACACCGCCATTTATTTTTGTACAAAAAGAAAAATGGAAAAAACAGTGAGCAGAAAAGAAAAAGACTTGTTTGCAAAAAGATGTCTGATATTTCATTAATTAATCTTGTTTGCACAAAAGTACAGATGGCCCTGATCACAAAATGAGTCTTGTCATCTTGGGCAAGATGCAAGACTTGGATGCATGCTATAAAAATACAGGAAATAATAATTACTCTGCATGAGTAACTCTTATAATTTCCTGGGAAGACCAGTTCGAGACACTGCTCCCCGGGATCTTTGGACGAATCCAATTCTCCAGATTGCGCTCCTCTTCCAGCTCGTCTTCCAGACAGTTGATAGCATCAGGGGTAAGCATTCCCCCACTGACAAAACCTGGCTCTGCTGCAGCCTTTGCTTGATGTTGAGTTGGTTTGTAACCCAACCCAAATTTGTCCTTCTTCTCCTCCATAGCTAAAACCTTGCCCCAGCCTAGGGCAGTTCCTTCCTCAACAACCTTCCGGGCTTGCTGGTAAGATGACATGGGAGTACCAGATACAGCAGATGCTTCATTCACATTCAAAGCTTCAAACCCTTGGCTCATTGTTTCATGGATCTCCCCATCCATTTCAATGTACTTGTAGGTAGCCAGGTGGCTGACAAAAATGTCCTCCTCCCCACAGATTGTGACAACTTGACCTTCCCACTCAAATTTTAACTTTTGGTGAAGGGTAGACGTTATTGCGCCGGCGGCGTGAATCCAGGGTCTACCCAACAAACAACTGTAGGCGGGCTGAATGTCCATCACATAAAAGATAGTTTTAAAGGTTTGCGGGCCAATTGTCACGGGCAGCTCGATCTCTCCCAGAACCGATCTCTTCGAACCATCAAAGGCTCGTACCACCAGGTTGCTGGGTCTCAATGTCAATCCATCGTATTCTAACTTCACCAGAGCCTTCTTTGGTAAAACATTCAGGGAAGAACCTGTGTCCACCAGCACATGAGAAAGGACAGCTCCTTTGCATTCCATGGTTATGTGCAAGGCTTTGTTGTGGTTGCGACCATCCGCTGTCAGGTCAGAATTGGTAAACCCTAGCCCATTGCTAGCAGTAACATTCCCAACCACGGTTTCCAATTGGTTGACAGTAATCTCCTCGGGCACGTAAGCTGCGTGCAGGACTTTAAGTAGTGCATTCCGATGGGCTTCGGAGCACATAAGTAGTGAGAGGATGGAGATTTTGGATGGCGTCTGGTGAAGCTGATCCACAACTTTATAATCGCTCTTTTTGATGATCCGCACAAACTCATCAACTTCCTGATCGAATGGAGTCTTCAGGGCTTCTTTGGCAGCTGGATCCTCCTGCACCGGGCCTTTTCCTTTTGCCTTGGCAGCAGCTTCTGCTTCGGCTGTAGGTCTTTGGACTTGTGAAGCAAAGAGACGTCCGCTTCGAGTGAAGCCTCCGCCTCCCCCCACATTATCTACTTGTGGTGCAGGTGTTGACGTTTCAAGAGTGATTCTTTTCCCTTCACAGTACACGTCAGAGCCATAGTGCCAAGGGATGGCCCTATTGCTTTCATATGGTACTGGTCCAGGCACCGTGACAGTGACCGGACTGATTGCTGCTACTGAAGGGACTGTTATTGTTTGTGGATCATAAAAGATTGTAACTGGCGCTCTGGCAGGAGCAGCACCTTCTGAATGATAGGCGGAGTTATTTTCAGGATCGTAGAATATGGTAACAGTAGAGACATCTTCATGATTGATTGCTGGTGTTGTAGGAGGTGTTGTTGGAAGGACTGATGTTGTTGTTGATGGAGATTCGAAATGGAATGAAGCTGAAGTTGTAGCAGGAGAAACTGTTGAAAACTGATCATTTGGAAGGACAAGTGAAGTACTTGTTGATGTTGTTGGTGAATTGTCGGGAACAATAGTTGCTGCGGTTGTAGGAGGGTCTGAAACCGTTGCTGATGAAGTTGCCGGATTCGTCGGGAATGATGTAGTGATCTGTAGCAGGCCACTCTGAATAAGGTTGTCAATGCCATTCCTCAGGTCCTCACACCCATTCCATGAAATATTGCAATAGGGACACCCTAGTTCACACCCCGGAAATATTTGGCTTTCACGGAGTTGAGCTTTGATTTCCACCAATGGTGTCCGGATCTGATCCACACTGGTTATTAAATAAGACGGTCTGTCTTCTTCAATAGCGTTAATTCGAGGACCACCATGGTTTGGCATTGGGTTTTTATTGACATTGGGCGGAGGTGCAAAATTCAGAGCCTTGGAGTCTACCAAGTCTTGTACCTTCATATGCAGAGCCCTGCATTTTTCTGTACTGTGACCAGGTGCGTTTGAGTGAAAAGCACACCTAGCATTGGAGTCATAGTTCCTTGGTAGACTGTTGGGATCCGGAGGTGCCAACGTTCTTAGCTCAACTAGGTTGAGTTTCAGAAGTTGTGGCAGCAAGGCGGCATACGGCATTGGGATCGGGTCGATCACTCGGTTAGCTTGAGATGGCCTTTGTTGGAATGGCCTCTGTTGATTGTTGTTGTTGGTGTTGTTGCTGTTGTAGTTTCTTGGAGGATACTGATTCTGATGATACTGAGGTTGTTGTTGGAAGTTTTGTTGAGGAGGTTGATAGACTGGCTGAGGATGAGCTGGAGCAGGGATAGTGACTGCTGCTATTGACCTTTGAACATATTGGGGCCTACCCCTGTTTGAGTGGATGGCATTGGTCTCGCCAGTTCTTCTCGGGCCTGCAAAAGGCTTTCTTGTACTGCTGGACGAACTGGCACCATTATCGGAAATTTTGCCCATTTTTAACAAGCTTTCAATTCTCTCCCCGGCTATGACAACATCTGCAAAGCTAGTGGAAGAGAAAGCAGCCAACCTGTCAATGTATGTTCCCTGAAGAGTGTTCATAAACATGTCTGCCATTTCTCTTTCAGACATTGGTGGTTGAACAGCAGCAGCCAGTTGCCTCCACCTTTGAGCATATTCTCGGAAACTCTCCCTCGAAGACTGTGACATTCCCATCAGGAGAGTCCTGTTGGGTGCCATGTCTAGATTATACTGATACTGTCTGATGAAGGCCTCTGCCAGGTCCTTCCAGCATCTAATTGTTGCCCTTGTCAGATGGGAATACCACTCCCTCGAAGCTCCAGTCAAGCTATCTTCAAAATAGAACATCCACAATTTCTCATCCATTGTATAGGCCTTCAGCCTTCCCAAAAATGATTGTAGGTGAGTCCGGGGGCATGAAGTCCCATTGTACTTTTCGAAACAAGGTGGCTTGAACTTATGGGGGATCCTGACCCCTTCTACCAAACCCATGTCCATGACGTCGAAACCCAAAGAATTTTGAGATTCTAAGGACCTCAACTTCTCAGCTATTTCTTCCAACCGTCTATCATAAGTTTCCTCTCCAGCACCCATTACTGTAAATTGGTCCTCCTGGGGATCTTCTTGAAGTACCCTGGCTGCAGTGGCTGTTCCTTGAACATTTGCAGGAATGTTAATCTCAGGATGTAGATGTGGGCCAAACACAGGAGGGTTAACATGGGGTTGCACCCGTTCATTGTTACTTGTGCCGGCAGTCCCCACATGGGGCTCATCTTGATTCCTCCCTTCTACCAAAGCTCTGAGCCTCTCCTGGCTTTGAGCTAAATTGTTCATTACTTCCATGAACTGCGTTATCTGAGTTCTCATCTCCAGCCTTTCGTTGGCCATCTGGTTTCTGACCTCCGTGAGGTCTTGCTGCATCTGATCCATCTGAATTCCCGGAAGGTTGTTTCTAGTTGGGTACCTGTGTGGCCTGTTGAGGGGAAATACCCGGCGGCGAGCAATAATTCCTGAATATCACAACAGAGGTTAGCAACAAAAAACCTACAAAACAAACAAAGGGGTTAGTATGCAATGCAGTTATGCTTATTTGCTCTCAAGGTATCCGGTTTGGCTTTCAGTTTTGACCCTTCCAGACCCTCGAAGATGCTGCTGTTGAAGTTGCTTTTGAAGTGAACTCAGATGGAACAAACTAACAAATATATTACATAAGATGAAATAATACAACTTGTTCTTTTTACAACACCAGCCCTCTAAGGGGTCAAAATACATCACAAAAACAAAAGTACATGGAATAGGAATAACAACAAGCAAATGATCAAATTCCAAGGCCAAACTCATCCTCACGAACTTCCTTAAGAAGTGCTTCGGTCACAGGATCAGCCGGCCGCTCCGTAAGATTTCTGATGAGAAGGTTTCTCGTTGCAACAGCTGCAGTCAACTTCTTGTTCTGACTTTGGTCTTTAGACCTCTTCACTCCAGCTCTGATTTCTAACTCTGATATTTCCCTCTGGGCTGCTGCCAGGGCTTTTTCCATCTGTTCCATCTTGTCCTGAACTCTCTTGTCTTCTAAAGTATGGGCCTCAGTGATCCGGACCCACCTGGCCTGACTCTCTTTCAAATACAAGTCTGTCCTCGCTCTCTGGAACTGGGCTTCTTTACAAGCATTCTTCAGAATCTGCTCACCAGCTTTAGACTTCTTGATATAATCTCCAGACTTCTCAATTTTAGTCAAGTGTTCCACTTTCAACTTCTCCAATCTCTCAATCTCCCTCACACCTTCACTCCTCTCCCGGAGGGTCTTCTGCAAAGCCTGGGTTAGCTTCTCATTTCTTTCTTTCAAGCTCTCAAACTCCTCCAAACTGATGGTGGCAGGGGGTGGTGCTGAAGATGACTCAGGCATGTCTTCTATGGTAAAGGGCATTCCAGAGAATTGGGCCCTGGCATGGGACCACTCATAATATTGTGCTGATGCCACACTATTGCACTTCCCTAGAATGGTGACTCCCTTGGTTTGAACATTATCCCAGGCCCAGGCAGCCTGCCTAACAACAGCCAAACCAATCTTGTTCTCACAGTAGAGGGTCTCAACCAAGTCTTGCTCCCTGGGAGTATGGACCAGTGCATAGCCTAATTGCCTCCTGAATAGCAGAGGGTTGTAATTGATACTTCCCTTGACCCCTATTAAAGGCACATTGGGAAAGTGTCCACAGCTTGTAATGATATCTCTGCCCTTGGTGCTTTGAGTACACCATCTGATATCTGCTGAAGTGAGAGTAGTGAGCCTCTTAGCCCAGTTGCTCTGCTGATGAGGATTGAGAAATGCATCTGTCCTGGGTAGATGCTTTAGAAGCCAAGCACGGAATAATGGAGCACAACACCTCACTAGCCTCCCCCTCTGCTACTCATTCTTCTGATGTACTGAGTAATAGAGATCTCCTAGCAAAGTTGGCACTGGGTTCTTCAGGATGAACAAATGGATTGCATTCTTGCTGATGAATCGAGGCTCATCTGCAAACAACACAATTCCATATACACTTAAGGCCAACAGAGCACAAACAACTCTCCACTCCCCCAGGGAGGCCTTCAGACTAGCTTGGGAAATCAGGAAGTCAAGATGAAAACCAGGGATCCCAGCTTTAGAGGTCATATGTTGTTCAATCAAAACAGGTTCCAGGTGCAAAGCTTTTGCCACCTCTCCATTGCTGGGAAAGACCATTTCAGGGTTGAAAGGGATTTCCCTCTTGATAGGCAAACCAACCAAAGATGAGTATTCTTCTAATAGAGGGCCCAACTGGAAGTCTTGAAAGGTGAAGCATCTCAATGGAGGGTCATAAAACTGAATGCAGGTGTGGATCAAACTCCTCTGAGATGGGTCCAGATCCATGACTAAGTCAAGTATATCCCCATAATGCTCCCTGAACAAAGGTATGTGCTCTGGAGTGATCAGGGTTTGGACCCTCCTGATGTCTGATAAGTCTGGTTGGAAGAAATGATAGGTGATGTTGCTTTTCTTTGGGGCCATGATGCTGAAGACTGAGTAGAGTGCTGATGAAGATGCTGAGGAGTGGGCCACTGGCTGGCTAGTGCAAGTAACTGAAGTATATGGCTGACAAGCTGAAGCAAGTGCTGGTGGAGATAGGTCAAAACTACAGATGGGGTCAAAACTAAAACCAGATGAAGGTGGATACCCTGAAATACAAATAAGCAAATGTTAATATGATGCAATGGGTATGTATGCAAATGAAATGCAAGGGTTTGTGACTGAGCTGGATCTGATCAAAATGCCCTGATATAAGTCCATGTGTGTTCAAGAATCCCAGATGGAGGTCTAAAAATCCAGTAACCAGGGTGGGGGACTCAAATAAAGAGCCACAAGTCCAAGGTTTTAGAATCACAAGAACTATCCAACATGGAGTATTCTTAACAAAGTCAAAGTAACAGGGTATTCTGAGGTCAAGGTACCTGCAAACCTGTAAACAGCCCAACCCCCTCACAGGTGGTGATCTAGAACAAGGATCCTCAGACTTGGATCAGTTATGAGAAGTGTAAACACTTCTAACCCGGAGGTACAGTGTTTACAATAACCATAACAATTCCTCCTCTAATTCACCTCAGTTTCTGAAGGTCAATACTAAAAGGTCATCCAGACTTAGCAGGCTTCCCAGATAGCCCTAGCATTGCAGGAAATCTGCAACACAGAGTTCTCAAGAAGAAACCCATATCTGAACCGTGTTTCATATTCCCGCACCAGACCGAAATGGAATGGGAAAGAATATGATTCACTCTAGCCTAGGTGTCACTCAGGTCCCAGGTATAGGACCTTAACTCTCAATGAAACACCCACCCACCAAAACAAAAACCAGATCCAGCCAGCAGCACAGTATGATAATATAAATGCGATAAAGAAAGCAGTAAAGTAACTGTACATAAAGCAATAAACAAAAAATAAATACAAACACAAACAAGCACATAACACCCCAATAAACACAAATCAATCAAGCGCTAGGAGGAACCCACAAAAAGAACCATAAGCCCTGGTTGCAGTATAAGGATATCCCCAGCAGAGTTGCCAAGCTGTCGCTCCCGACAAGTGACACCGGGGGGTCAGATGAAGGTACAGACGCGAACGGTCGGCGAAGGGAACAGTGAGAACACACAGCCGTGAACTCACTGGAGATGAATAGAGTCGCCAGCTAGGCATTTTTATCCCAGAGGAAAGGCAATGCTGCATAGACCTAGAAAGATATGGATAAGACGGTTGCGAACCAGAGAGACTGAGAAAGGAGGTTGGTTACAACCTGGGAAGGTATTAGCACCCAGATTGTCCGCCGTACTCGACGGGATCCACGCTTAGAAGATTTGTGTTTTAAAGGGGTAGTGTCAGTGCAATTTGTGTGTAAAAGAGCTGGAAAAGATGTACAGGTGTCAGTGCAAAAGAAGTGCAAAGTGTGATATATACAGTGTCAGTGTAAGGAACAAGAGTGAAATGCTCAAGACTATGAGGCTTAAGGAATGAAGCTGGGAAGAGGGGGAATATACAGAGACTTTTGTTCGATAACTGTTAAGTTATGCCTACGTATCCTCTCGTGCAATGAGGAAGTCAGAACACCGTAGTTCGACCCAAAGAGACTGAAAGATGAATTGACTTGTGAACCGCTTACTTGTCTATGCTCAAGTGTATGACCTGTCTGGCTCAGGTGCAAACTGTCTTGCATTAGACGGAAGAAGCAAGTTCTCGATTGTGAATGAAGATGATGAGAAAAGAATCCCGAAGGAGACGATTATTGTTTGTTTTTGAGTTTTCAGTCTTTTATTGCTTTTTGAAGTTTGTCATAAGATAATGAGCTTAAGCCTAAACCAATGGGTTAGTAAACTCATCACATCTTCCCTCTGATTAGGGGTAATGAGGATACCTTAAGTGTGAAGTCAGATTCTCACACTTAATCACCTTTGATATAGGATTAAGATCATTAACCTACTTGTGATTATTTAGATGTTTTTGTTGTTTTTGTTTAGTGCTGAGTAATGAGGTTAAGCCATAATCAAGGATTAAACAGACTCATTACACCATCCTAATAAAAGGATGATAGATGAGGATGTTTAAGCTGAGGAAAGCTCCTCAACTTAATCCATGATTAGGGATTAAACTCATGACAAAACAAGCCTTTAATTAAGTGGATTTTAGTTAATGATAAGATGATGAAGTGTTTTTTATGGTTTGTAAGACAACTTGAGGGGGACTTGTCCATTAACACTAGGGTTAGTCCTTCTTAACCACTTAAGGAAGAATTAGAACCCTAATGCAAGGCCCAAGTTACAAGTGTGATGTCTTGATAATTTATTAAGTGAATTGATTAAGGAACTTAAACACATAAAGGGTTCAAGACTTAGGATTAAAGTTATACACTCCATCCTAAAAGAAGGATGCAGGCATAAGCTTAATCACAAAATCTTAAAGCCTTTAGGGTTTAGTCCCTGATTATGAGATGAGAAGAGAAGACTCAAAGAGAGACACAAAGGTAAAAAAACTATGAGGGGAGACTAATCAAAACCCTAATTCATTATCATGCTTGGTTGACCGTAAGGTTTGTGAGGTTTGCAAGAAGAATCTTCAAAGGAGCCACCAGGAAGCAGATGAATAAGATCAAGAGAAGCAAAGCAACTTGCTTCATTCAAGAAGTCAAGTTACTTGAAGAAAGAAAGTGGGAAGAAGAAGAATGAGCAAGCTCAATCTCAAACACAAATAGAAATGCAGCAATGGATGCAAGAGAGATGAAAAGAAAAGTTATGGGAAGTGAAGGCAAATTCACTTCTCAAGTTTACTTACCACCTGAAATGTTAGAAAGAAATGCAATGCAATGCAAGATGAGATGAAATGGTATGACGCAAAGCAAAACCAGAAGCATGTTGATGATGATTATGATGTTATGAAGTGCTGCAAACAAGAGGCAAGACATGGAGATGCTCATACAAGATCATGGATGCAAATGGTGCAAGCTAAGGAGCATGAACAAACATGAAATGTTATGAAGCATACAAGACAAATGACATGGCAAATATGTAATGCAATGATCAAACATGCTTCCTACATGTCTTAAGATGTCAAATGGATCACAAGAATGCACAAAATGCAAAGACAAGTCATGTTATGCAAGGGAATGCAAGAAGGATGCAAATGGAAGCCCAAATTAGGGTTCATGGATCAAACATCAAACCAAAACCAAAAACAGAAGCAAACCCTAAGGTAAAAAATGGAAAATGGCATCCAAAGAAACCCTAGACCTATAATGAACCACTGCCCAAAGGAGAGGTCTCAACTCTTAACCAATCTCAAGATATGAATTTTCTAAGTTATTAGGGTTTTTAGGGTTCCTAAACAAAAGAAATGCCAAACAAATTGAAAATGAGGAATCAAATCATGGCCATTTTACCCTAGAAACTACATGCTAAACACAAGACAAAGCAAAAAGAATCAATGTCCAACTCTTCTTAGATAGGCAGAAATGAATTTTTGAACTTATGATCAAAATAATGCACCAAAAATGACTTAATTCAATGAAAAATTCTTAAAATGCATCAAGATCAAAAAAGAAATTTGGTTTGAAGGTTGGACAATGTTTCTAAATGTCTTAGAACATTTCATGAATTTTTTGGTAATTTTTAAATACCTAAAAGTATTTTTAATTAATTAATTTCCATTAATCAATTAAAAATAATCTTTTAAATATTTAAAAATACTTTTTTAATGATGAAAAATGAAATAAAAATATTTTTGTGTCATAAAAATTAATAAAACTCAGAGGAAAAAGTTTCATAATTTTTATGCATTTTTTGCTATTTTAAAATAATTATGCAAGTTAATTGAAAAGAAAATGAATAAAAATCAAATAAAATAAGAAGTAATCAGCATGGAAGGCCAGGATTCGATATGGAAAAGAAATGGTTGACTTGGCGCGTGATCGTGTGGCTCACATTCAAACTGAGTTAATCTGAATTAATTAACTAAATTAAACCTAATTAGAATTAATGACATGATCTGAGCCATTGGATGCGCGCGGGAAAAGACTCAGTCAACTCATCCAACGCCTGAAATTCAAACTGGGAGCCCTAACCCTAATCACATATTAATGACTTTCAGGTGGCCGGAGAAGACTTCCGGTCGTCTTCTCCGGCCAACACCCTCCCTGAAAAATCCCCAAACCCCTCAAATCGTATCAAAAATGAAAACTAAGAACCGGGAAATGATCTCCGTCCTCTCACGAATCAAACCCCTCTCTCAAAACACATTTCTTTTTCCTAATCAAGCTGAATCGAAGAAAATGAAAGCTAGGGCACGCAGGTTTCAGAGACAAATTAAACTCTCAAATCAAAGCCATTTTCAAAACCAAAGACATCAGGATAATCAGTGAATCACATAGAACAAGTTTGTAACAAGAAAAATGATTTCTGGAAAAATAATTTTCGAGCTACCTGAGATTTGGAGCTTTCAACTTGAGGACTTTCAGGCCACTTCTCCTTGTGCAATCTACTCCACTTGATCCCCAGAAGATATTTGAATGCTCAAAAGAAGTTTGTGTTGGCTGGATAGTGAGTTTCGAAAGCTTCTGCTCAAGCTTGATCAGAAATGGCAATGGAGTTTCTGGAGGTTTCAGGCCATTGTGAATGATGGTTTGTGGTCCTGAGGATGAATGGAGAAGGTCTGGAGTGTTTGTTTGTATGTTGGTGAGCTAGGGTGAGAGTTTCGAATGAAACTGCAAGCTGGTGTGAAAATGGTGCAGTGATGTTGTAGCTTGTTTAAGGCCTGGTTCTTGGTTGCTTTGGGCTCAATGAGACATGGTGAGATGATTGGTAAAGATGGTTTGGATGTATGTGAGCTGGGCAGAGAGTTTCGAAGGCAAAAGCAAAATGGAGTATTCTTGTGAATGTGATGAATGTGAGAGCTTCAGCCTTGCTTAGTGTTATGTTTAGCTTGCAAATTGTCCACATAACTCTCTCTCATTGGTCAGTTGACAAGACATGCCCTTTATTGATTGGTAAGTTACCTTTTGCAAAAAGTCAAATAATGTGTAAGAGAAGCATGGCTTAAGGTATAGGCAAGTACATGGCATGGGCTGGCGCAGCAAGGGTGAGGGAGAGGCCTAGCAAAGCTCAGCATCCAAGGCTGCAAGTTGTAGGGAGCATGATCATGAGTTTTGCAACTTGTTGTAACTTTGGTTCACATGTGAGAAAGTCTTGTTACACCAACCAAACCATGGGGAAACTTGGTCCAATTCTGATTTTTAGGACTTAGAGAATGTTTATGTGCTGGTTTGAAATGAATTAGAGGTCACATAATGCATTGGTTCATGACTTTGCAAAATTTCCATTTGAAGCATGCCTTGAAAATTAATGATTTTAGCCAACTTTGCATTGCCATAACTTTTGATCCAAGAAGAGTTTGATCATGTTCTTGTACTTTTTGAAAAGGGAAAAATGAGATCTACAACTTTCATGACCAAAGTTTTTCCATTTGAAGCATTTTTGGATCAAGAATCATGGCTTGAAAAATGACCTAAAATGATGCATTCTTGAAAAGTCAACTATGCCCAAAAAGTCAACATTTGCAAAAACCCTAAATTCTTGATTTTTATGAACTTCAACCTTCTTCCATGATCAAATAAAGATCATATACACTCAAAATGATGAAGATCACCCATTGGTTGGGTCATTGGGGGCCTCAGATGCCCTGATTTTGCACTGACTTGTCTGAAAAGTCAACCTTTGATCAGATGACTTCCCCATGGAATTTCTTCATGAAAATTGATATGCATACTCCCTATACCATATAGAGACCAATGGAAACAAGAATGACCAAAAAATTTGGAGTTATGGCCTCTGAAACCAAAACCCTAATTTTAGGTCATCTGCAGTTCATCCTGGCTCTGCATCCACTCAAACCCTAGTTCTTGTGATTCCTCTGCAATTTTGGCTTTGAGGAGATGGAATATGACATAAGAACACACATGGACCCCTTTGAGTTGATTGGTGGCCTTTGGAATGGCTCAAGATGCTTTTGGGATTGCTCAGATCACAAACCCTAGGTGCAGATGCCTTAGAAACTATGCAGTGAACCAAAATGAGATATGAGATGATATGTTTGTATTTATGCATATGAGAATGATCACAAGCCATGGTGTGAATGGGTGAGGGCAAATTTGGGGTGTTTACACTCAGACAGACAATGATCAACTTCTGATTCATTATTTCCAAGATAGTCTGATTGGTGCAGCCATGAGATGGTACATAAGTTTGGATAGCAGCCAAATCAAGACTTTCAATTATTTGGGAGAGACTTTTGTTAAGAAATACAAGTATAATATTGATATGGCACCGGACAGAGATCAACTCTGTGATATGTCCCAAAAGGACAAAGGAACTTTCAAAGAGTATGCACAGAGATGGCGCGAGCTAGCAGCTCAGATTGTTCCTCCTCTAGAAGAGAAAAAGATGACGAACATCTTTTTGAAGACTTTAGGTTCTTTCTACTATGAGAAAATAACTGCAAGTGTTCCTTTTGATTTCACTGAAATGTGATTATGGGGATGCGACTAGAGGAAGGTGTCAGTGAGGGACGGTTGAGCAAAGAGAGAAGTAATGGCTCAAGTTCTAAGAGGTTTAACTTTGGTAAAAAGAAAGAAGGTGAGACTAATCCTATGTCTCGTGAAAGTTACAGAAGACCTCACGGTCATGAGAATCGTCATCAGCAGCATGTTGCTTTTGTAACTCCGATGATTTATGTGACTCCAACTGTGCTAGTAGCTCCAAAATATCAGTCTCGTTATCAACTTCCTTATGTGCAACAGAGTGGTAATTGTAAACACCCCAAATTTTCCCTCACTAATTTCACACCATTGGCTTGTGATCTTTCATGTTTTCATTAGTATAAGCATATCATCTCATATTGCATTTTTGCTTCACTGCATAAGTTCAAATTCATCTGCATCTAGGGTTTGTGATCTGAGCAATCCAAGGATCCATTTGAGCCACTCCAAAGGTCTCCAATCATTCCAAGAGGGTCCATCTGAGCAAGTCAGAGCAAAATCAGGGCATCTGAGGCCCCCAACAATGGAACCAAAGTGAATTTTTCATCACATTGAAGTTATATGATCTTTATTTGATCATTGAAGTGCTTGGAAGTTCACAAAATTAAAGAAAATTGAGCTAAACCAAAAGTTGCCAAAAATGGAAATGACTTGTAATGGAAACTTTCCATTTTGGGAAAGTATTTCAACCTCCTCTTTCTCAACCAAAAATGCTTCAAATGAAAAATTGTTGGTCATGAAAGTTGTAGATTGGATCATTCCCTTTTTCAAAAAGTACAAGAACAAGTTCTAATTCATTATGGAACTCAAGTTATGGCTTGGCAAAGTTGGCAAAAATCACATAATTTTCACGTTCACACCAAAGAGGATTTTGTGCAAATTCACATACCAAGCCATTTTGTGACCTCTAATACACTTCTATGCATCATACAAACATAGTGCATTGCCTAAAAATCAGAATTGCCCAAAGAATCCTCTCATTTCATGCCTTGAACTTTAAGAAATCCAAAAGGGGCCAAACTTCCTCAAAATTGCAAAATGATACAAAACACCTCATACACTTGCTGAATCACTACAAAACATGTTACATGGTCCTCCTTGATCCTTGCTGAGCCAGGACAAGCCAAAAGCCAGCTGCAACATGAGCCCATACCTCAAGTACAAGTTATGTTGACATTTTGGCAACTTGCCCATACCAATCACCACAGTCTACAACAACTCCTCTGACCTATCAAACATTATTATGTGGACAAAATGCAGCTCATAACACAACACAAGCCAGCCTAACACTTCAGAATCATCAAGTTCCCAAAAATCACCCCAAGAGCAAAAGCTTTCGAAACTCATAGCACACACACACACTCAAATTTCAAACTCTTTTCATCAATTAACTCAACATCACAAGAGGATCATTTCCCACCCTTCATTGCAGCCTAAAACCAAACAAAACTGAAATACGATTTCTGGCCAGTTGAAGTGCAACCACACAATCCAGCCATTATAAACTCCTTCCAAGCATCAAAGCTTCATCAGGAGGTCAAGAGGAGTGGTTTTGCACAAGAGAGGAGGTCCAAAAGCTCCAAACTGAGAAAGCTCAAGCTCAGGTAACCTCTTCAAACTTTTTTCCAAAAATGCAATTTTAAGTTCTTAGATTGTTCTTTATGCTTTGCTGATCACCATGATATATTTATTTTTGAAAATGGTTGCAAAATGAGCATGTACTGACTGTCTGAAAGTTTCACCATTTTTGTGTTCTTCGAATCTTGAGTTTGAGCCATGAGAAATTTGTTTTGAGGGTAGATTTAGGTTTAGGAAGGTGAGAAGAGTTGATCTGGAGCTTTAGAGCTCCAGAAATGGCATATGGAAGAAGTTGGTGTTGGGGTGTTGCCGGAGAAAATGACCGGAACACTGTTCCGGTCACCTGAAACGGATTAGGGTTAATTTTAGGGTTTGGTGAGCCAGGCGTGTTCTGGGCCCTTGGATCAGGATTAATTTGAAATGAGTGGCCAGGATTAGTTCAGATTAGGTTTAATTGTGATTAATTAATTAATTAAATAGGATTAAGTAAGTTTGAATTCTGACCATTAAGATGCGCGCGTGGTCTTCCCTCCATCTCCCCAGTTTAAATCCTGTCCATTGGATCAGTTGACCAGCTTTAATTCATATTTTTATTTCATTTAAATCCATTTATTTTGTCTAATTTATTTAAAATACATAGAAAATCCCAAAAATATTTTTCTTCTGCATTTAGATTTCAAATATTTTTCTCCATCCAAAAACATTTTTCTTTTTATTTTTTGCATTAAAAAACCATTTTAAAAATATTTAAATGTTTATTTTAATTAATTAATGGAAATTAATTAATTAAAATATCATTTAGGTTTCTAAAAATCCCAAAAAAATTCACATTGCATCTTAGGACATTTAGAAACATTGACAAACCATTCATACAAATTTCTTTTTGGTTTTGAGTCAATTTTGACATTTTTCTTGAATTTAGGGTTCATAAAAGTCCCTTTTTGGAACCCTAACTTCAAGAATTCTTTTCTGCCTAACCATGGAGGGTTTGACATTGGTTCTTTTTACATTGATCTTCATATGGCATGTAGTATCTAGCATAGTTTTGTCACAAATTTATCTTGCATTTTCCATTTGATTTGCATTTTTTCCCTTAAGGTACCTTGAAACCCTAGATAACTTAGAAAATTCACAACTTTCTTTAGGTTAAGAGTTAGACCTTCTCCTTTGGGGTGTGATATCATATGGGGTTATGGTTCCTTTGAGTTCATTTGCAATTTTTTATCTTATGATTTGCTTCTGTTTTTGACTTTTGCATCTCATGTTGCCTTAAAACCCTAATTTCTCATGTTCATTTGCATTCATCTTGCATATACATCCATACATGAACTTTCCATGACATTTCTTGCATTCATATGACATCTAAGACATCTTAGGACATATTAGAATCATGCTTGATCATTTCTTCATACATTCTCCATGATGTGCATTCATTTCATTTCATAAACTTTCATGAACTTTCAAACTTCAAAGCATGCATCCTTTGCATCCCATCTCTTGTATGATCATCCATTGCACTTGACATACCTTTGCATCATCTCATAGAATCATTTACATCATATGTTTGATTCTGGTTTTGGTGTTTACCTTTGCATACATTTCATTTTCATTTCATTCCTTTCTTTATGCTAACATTTACAAGTGGTAAGTAACTTGAGAAGTGAATTTGCCTTCACTTATCATCTCATTTCTCTTCATCTTTTTCTTATGCATCCTTGCTGCATTTTCATTTGATTTAGAGTGAGCTTGCTCTTTCATGTTCTTCTATCACTTTCTTTCTCCAAGTTACTTATCTTCTTCAGTGAAGTAAGTAACTTGTTTCTTCTGCTTCTCCTCCTTTCATCTGCTTCTTCCATTGGTGGCTTCTCTGAAGATCTCTTGCAAGCCTTACAAACCATAGGAACACCCAAGCATGACAATAATTAGGGTTTTGATTAGTCCCCCTTTAGCTTTTACCTTTGTGTCTTCTTTGTGTCTCTCCTCTCATCTCATCATTAGAGATTAAACCTTTAAGGTTTTAAGACTTTGTGATTAGGGTTATGCCTGCATCCTTCTCTTAGGATGGAGTGTATAACTCTAATCCTAAGTGTTAAACCCTTAATTTGTTTAAACCTCTTAATCAATCCATCTTAATAATCACTAAGACAATAGCTTGTAACTTGGGCCTTGCATTAGGGTTCTAATTCTTCCTTTATTGGCTAAGAAGGACTAACCCTAGTGTTAATGGACAAGTCCCCCTCAAGTTGTCTTACAAACCCTAAAACTCACTTCTTAATCTCACCCTTAATTTAAAATCCATTTAATAAAGGTTTGTTTTGTCATGAGGTTAATCCCTAATCATGGATTAAGTTGAGGTGTCTTCCTCAGCTTAAGTGTTCTCATCTATTATCCTTCTATTAGGATGGTGTAACCAACCCCCTTTCTCAATTTCTCTGGTTCGCAACCGTCTTATCCATCTCTTTCTAGGTTTATGCAACATTACCTTTCCTTCGGGATAAAAATGCCTAGTTGGCGACTTTTTTCACCTTCATCTTCATTCTCTTTTCGCCGACCGTTCGCGTTTGTACTCTATCTGACCCGGTGGTCTTTTAGTGGGAGCGACAGTAATCAACAGGGTCGTGCTAAGCTAAGATTTAATCCCATTACAATGTTGTATGCGGATTTACTTCCATCTCTGATTGAGAAGAATCTTGTGCAAACAAGTTCTCCGCTTCCAGTTCTAGAGTCTATCCCATGGTGGTATAAGCCAGAGGCTCACTGTTCTTTTCATCAAGGTGCCCCGGGGAACGATATTGAGAATTGTTATCCATTGAAGTCTAAAGTACAAAAATTGATAAGGAGCAATGTTATATCTTTCAATGATGTTAATCCAAATGTGAAGACAAATCCACTTTCGCGGTATGGTAATACGTCTGTGAACATGGTTGAGGGTTGTCCTGGTTTGTTCAAGATTTATAAGGTCCGCCATATTCAAAGGTTTTGGTTGAGATGCATGCTTTCTTATGTGAATATCATGATATTGATCATGATTATGCTGGATGTTGCATCTATTCAGTGAACCCTCGTGGTAGCGTGATTGTTACGAGAGACATTCAAAAAGATGATGGATGATAAGTTGATTGAAGTGACAACAAAAAGAGACGAGTATGACAATGAAGTGAATGTTATTGTGCCTCAGTTCAATATCCCTGAGAAGGTTGTTCCTGAGAATATGGTTATTTATTTTGATAGCTGCAAATATGTTGTTACTCCATTGGTGATCAATTTTCCTGGTCCAATGCCGTATGAGTCTGATAAAGCTGTTCCATACTTGTATAATGCTATGATGATAGAATACAGTAAGGAATTTCCTATTCCTTCTCCGAAGTTTGTGGTTAGCATTGCTGGTGTGACAAAGGTTACTCGAAGTGGTAGAGTTTATGTTGCGGATCCTCCAAAGAGAGCTGAAGATACACGTGCGAGTAAGCAGATTGAGGATGTTGTTGCCCGATCAAGTCAATTTGGTGATTCCAGTTTGAAAGATAGTGAAGATGAGGTGTTGAAATTAATAAAGAATAGCGAGTATAATGTTACTGAGCAGTTGTTGCATACTCCATCGAAGATATCAGTTTTATCACTCTTTATGTGCTCTGAGGCGCATAGGCAGTTGTCGCTCCCAAAAGATGAGACTGGGCTCAAATATGGTACAGACGCGAACGGTCGGCGAAAAGAGGATGTGAGAACACACAGGAGTGAACTCACGGGAAATGAAAAGAGTCGCCAGCTAGGCATTTTTATCCCGGAGGAAAGGCAATGCTGCATAGACCTAGAAAAAGGTGGATAAGACGGTTGCGAACCAGAGAGACTGAGAAAGGGGGTTGGTTACAACCTGGGAAGGTATTAGCACCCAGATTGTCCGCCGTACTCGACGGGATCCACGCTTAAAAGATTTGTGTTTAAAGGGGTAGAGTCAGTGCAATTTGTGTATAAAGAGAGCTGGAAAAGGTGTACAGGTGTCAGTGTAAAAGAAGTGCAAAGTGTGATATATACGGTGTCAGTGTAAGGATGAGAGTATGCTCATGATCATGAGGCTAAGAGAATGATGCTGAAAGAGGGGGAATATACAGAGACTTTTGTTCGATAACTGTTAAGTTATGCCTACGTATCCTCTCGTGCAATGAGGAAGTCAGAACACCGTAGTTCGACCCAAAGAGACTGAAAGATGAATTGACTTGTGAACTGCTTACTTGTCTATGCTCAAGTGTATGACCTGTCTGGCTCAGGTGCAAACTGTCTTGCATTAGACGGAAGAAGCAAGTTCTCGTTTATGAGTGAAGGTGATGAGAAAAGAATCCCGGAGGAGACGATTATTGTTTGTTTTTGAGTTTTCAGTCTTTTATTGCTTTTGGAAGTTTGTCATAAGAAAATGAGCTTAATCCTAAACCAATGGATTTAGTAAACTCATCACATCTTCCCTCTGATTAGGGGTAATGAGAGTACCTTAAGTGTGAAGTCAGCTTCTCACACTTAATCACCTTTGATGTAGGATTAAGATCATTAACCTACTTGTGATTATTTAGATGTTTTTGTTGTTTTTGTTTAGTGTTAAGTAATGAGGTTAAGCCATAATCAAGGATTAAACATACTCATTACACCATCCTAATAGAAGGATAATAGATGAGAATGTTTAAGCTGAGGAAAACTCCTCAACTTAATCCATGATTAGGGATTAAACTCATGACAAAACAAAGCCTTTATTAAGTGGATTTTAAATAATGATAAGATGAAGAAATGAGTTTTATGATTTGTAAGACAACTTGAGGGGGACTTGTCCATTAACACTAGGGTTAGTCCTTCTTAACCAGTTAAGGAAGAATCAGAACCCTAATGCAAGGCCCAAGTTACAAGCTTGATGTCTTGGTGATTATTAAGTGAATTGATTAAAGGATTTAAACACATTAAGGGTTTAACACTTAGGATTAAAGTTATACACTCCATCCTAATAGAAGGATGCAGGCATAAGCTTAATCACAAAGCCTTAAAGCCTTTAGGGTTTAGTCCCTGATTATGAGATGAGAAGAGAAGACTCAAAGAGACACAAAGGTAAAACTAAGTGGGGAGACTAATCAAAACCCTAATCATTTTCATGCTTGGTTGTTCCTAAGGTTTGTGAGGTTAACAAGAGAAATCTTCAATGGAACCACCAGGAAGCAGATGAAAGGATCAGGAGAAGCAAAGTAACTTGCTTCATTTAAGAAGACAAGTCACTTGAGGAAAGAAAGTAAGAAGAAAAAGAAAGAGCAAGCTCAATCTCAAACACAAAGTAAAATGCAGCAATGATGCATAAGAGAGATGGAAAGAAATTGTGAGAAGTGAAGGCAAATTCACTTCTCAAAGTAACTTACCACCTGAAAAGTTAGTGAAAGAAATGCAATGCAATGCAAAATGAGATGAAATGGCATGATGCAAATCAAAATCAGAAGCATGTGTGGGATGATAATGATGCTATGAGATGCTACAAACATGAAACAAGGCATGGGGATGATCATATGGGCATATGGATGCAAGAGAAGCATGCTTAGAACCATGAACACACATGAAAAGTTATGAGATGCAAATGACATACAACATGGCAAATACATGATGAAATGATCAAACATGCTTCCAACATATCTTAAGATGTCTAATGAATCAAATGAATGCATAAAATGTCATTGCAAGTCATATTATACAAGCAAATGCAAGATGTATGCAAGAGGAAGCCCAAATTAGGGTTTATGATCAATGCATCAAACAAAAACCAAAAACAGAAGCAAACATCAAGATAAAAAATTGAAAATGCATTCAAAGCAACCCTAATCCTATACAAACTCACTGCCCAAAGGAGGGGTTCTAACTCTTAACCTAATTAGGGTTATGAATTTCCTAAGATTTTTAGGGTTTTAGGGTACCTTAACAAGAAAAATTCCAAACAAATTGAAAATGAAAGATCAAATCATGCCAATTTAATCTCACAAACTACATGCTAAACAAAATGCAATGCAAAAAGAATCAAAGTCCAACTCTCAATGGTTAGGCAGAAATGATATTTTGAAGTTTGGATCAAAATAATGCCTTGAAATGATTTTAATTCCATGAAAAATTCTCAAAAGACATCAAGATCAAAAAATAAATTTGGTTTGAGGGTTGGACAATGTTCCTAAATGATTATGAAGGTTTCATGAATTTTTTGGTGATTTTTAAATACCTAAAAGTATTTTTAATTAATTAATTATCATTAATTAATTAAAAATAAACTTTTAAATGATTTAAAAATATTTTTTAATGCAAAAAATAAAAATAAAAATGTTTTTGGTTTCTGAAAATTAATAAAAGTGTGTATAAAAATTTTCAGAATTTTTAAGATTGTTTTGCTATTTTTAAATAAATGTACAAAATAAAACAAAAGAAATGAATTAAAAATGAAATAAAAAGAAAGTATGCGCAATGGAGGGCCAGGATTGATTCTGGGGAAGGACCTGTTGACTTGGCGCGTAATCCAATGGTCTATATTCAAACTGAGCTAAATCCTATTTAAATTAATTAAACTGAATTAAAAGGATTAATGACGTGGATTAGGGTTAAGTGAATGGATCTGGGCCCTTGAGCACGCGCGGGAGTGGACTAAGTCAGCTCATCCAACGCTCACAATTCAAACTCTCATTAATTACAGGGATTAGCCCTAATTATTTTCAGGTGGCCGGAGAAGACCTCCGGTCGTCTTCTCCGGTGGGAATCCCACCTGAAAATCCCTAAAACCCTCAAAACTTCATGAAAAACGAAAACTAACTATCCAGAAATAATCCCCATCCCAAACTAAATCAAAACCCCCATTCAAACATCATTTATTCTTCATCAATCAAACGAATCGAAGCCAAACATTTTTAGGTCAAAAAAGTTTCAGAACAAGATTAAATAATCATTTCTCAACCATTTTCAAAACTAAGAACATCAGAGTGATCAGCAAAGCATGAGGAACAACTTAGAAACTTAAAAATTCATTTCTGGAAAAAAAGTTCTTGATATACCTGAGCTTTGAGCTTTCTCAGTTTGCAACTTTCTGACCCTCTCTCTTCGTGCAAACTACTCCTCTTGGTCCCTTGATGAAGTCCTGATGCTTAGAAGAAGTTTGTAGTGGCTGGTTTGGAAAATGGCAGAGGTTCTGCTCAAGGTGAGGTGAGAATCGTATTTGTGATTCTGGGAGTTTTAGGCAATGGTGATGGGTGCTTTGTGATCAGGAAAGAGTGTTGAGATTGTTTGTGAAGTTTGTTTGTGTGTTTGAGGCTTGTACTGGCTGTTTCGAAGGCTCATGCAAGATGAGGTGAAAATGAGAATGCTGAGTTATGGAGTGTTTCAGGCTTGCTCTCTTGTTGCTTTGGCTTGCTTTTGGCTTGTATAAACTATTGGGATTGGTCAGAAGATGTGATGTGTGCTTTATTGATTGGTATGGGTCCTTTTGCCAAAATGTCAAAGTTGTGTAAGAGAGGTATGGGCTACTTTCTAGCCAAGTACAAGGAGTGTGTTCTGCGCAGCATGATGAGGGGAAAGGCCTAGGATGGTTCAGCAAGCTAGCAAGCAAGTGGATGATAAACTATGATGAGTTTTGCAACTTGCCTCACTTTTGATTTTTGTGAAATATCTTGATCCATAGGCCACAAAAGTGAGAAGTTTCTTGGCCCATTCTGATTTTTAGGTCTTGCATGATCATGTTGTGAAGTTTAGAAATGCATTTGATGACTTAATTTGCCTTGAGAAGTGAATTTGCAACTTTGCCTCTTTGGTGCATAACTTGAAATTTTGTGATTTTTGCCAACTTTGACAAGCCCTAACTTTTGATCCAAAATGAATTAGGTCATGTTCTTGTACTTTTTGAAAAGGGAATGATCCATTCTACAACTTTCATGACCAAAGTTTTTTCATTTGAAGCTTTTTTGAATCAAAAAGTAAAGGTTGAAAAAGTTGCCTAAAATGACAATTCCATCAAAAGTCAAACTTGCCCAAAAAGTCAACTTTGCAAAAGCTTTGAAATTCTTCAATTTTGTAAACTTCCAACATCTTCCATGATCAAATAAAGATCATATACAATCAAAATGATGAAGAACACCCCTTGGTTGGGTCATTGGGGGCCTCAGATGCCCTGATTTTGCACTGACTTGCTTGAAAAGTCAACTCTTGATCAGATGACTTCCCCATGGAATTTCTTCATGAAAATTGATATGCATACTCCCTATACCATATAGAGACCAATAGAAACAAGAATGACCAAAAAATTTGGAGTTATGGCCTTTGAAATCAAAACCCTAATTCTAGGTCATCTGTGCAGTCAAGCCTGACTCTGCCTCCACACCATTTCCAGTTCTTGTGATTCTTTGCCATTATTGACTTTGAGAGGATTCAATATGATACTTGAACACACATAGGCCTCTTTGAAGTGATTGCTGACCTTTGGAGTGGCTAAAGAAGCTCTTGGATTGCTCAGATCACAAACCCTAGATGCAGATGACTTTGAATCTATGTAGTGAAAAAATGTGATATGAGATGGTACGATTGAGTTTATGCTTATGAAAATGATCACAAGCCATGGTGTGAATGGGTGAGGGCAAATTTGGGGTGTTTACAGCTGCCCCTATTCAAACATGAGTTAGCTGTGCAGGATGTAAGCGACGGCTTAACAGGCAAACAAGATAACTTGTGGTTGAATACCAAAGACAGTCCAAAATTTGAACTCACAGAATGAAGAAGAAAAGGGATATAGATTGTAAAAGAAAATAAAGTATATTGTAAAGTGTAGGCGACGGAGGACGACCGTCGAGCAGAGGACGACTGCTGGGTAAAGAGCAATGACGGGGACGGCCGACATGCTGGGAAAAGTGCGGAAAGTAAAGCAATGACGGGGACGGCCGACATGCTGGGGATAAAAAGAATTATGATGGGGACGGCCATCAAGATAAGATGTAAAATTCTCTGGGGATTAATGAAACATGACGGGGATGGCCACCAAGTTCATAAAGTAAAGTAACCAACGATGGGGACGGCCATCGGGCTAAACTGATGAAGGACGATCATCAGGAAAAGGAAAAGGGACCACGACGGGGACGGCCATCGGGTTTAAAGAATAAATGAAATAAACAGATGATGAGGTACGGTCATTAAAGGTGAAGGACGATCACCTAGAAGGGGATGGCTGCTCTGTTGGGGATAAGATGAGGGACGGTCATCTAAGGTGGAGGACGACCACCTGGCAGGGTACGGCTGCCGAAAGTATCGCGACATAGGACGAATGCCGGATAAAAGGTCAACGATGGGGACGACCATCGGACGAGCATGACGAAGGACGATCATCAAGAGGTGGAGGACGACCACCTAGCAAGGGACGGCTGCTCTCAAGGTTTGTCATGACATAGGACGAATGCCAGATAACCAAAATCAACAATGGGGATGGCCATTGGATAAAATGATGAAGGACGATCATCAAAAGGTGGAGGACGACCACCTAGCAGGGGACGGCTGCTAAAAATCACGACATAGGACGAATGTCGGATAGAAGATCAACGATAGGGACGGCCATCGGATGAGCATGATGAAGGACGATCATCAAGAGGTGGAGGACGACCACCTAGCAGGGTACGGCTGCTCTCAGAGTTTATCATGACATAGGACGAATGTCAGATAGAAAAAGAATTTGCTTTGCAGGCGATTTACTGGGGTATAGTAAACACAGACGAGTGTTTATATCCAAGAAACAAAAGTGTTTAGATGTTGTGTATAGATTAAAGATGCGGACGAGCATCCCTAAAAACTATGATACGAATGGGTATCGGGTAGAAACAAATACTTGACGCATGCTCAGAGATGATGATACGGACGAGTATCAATTGGTTAACAGAGAACACGGACGAGTGTTGAATCTGAGGGGACTCTTCTGGGGAATGATAGACACAGACGAGTGTCTAAATTTAAGAAGACAAAAGTGTTTGACACAGTGTATGGATTAAAGATGCGGACGAGCATCCTTAAGACTATGATACGGACGAGTATCATGTAGAAACAAACGCCTGACACATGTTCTGAGATGATGATACGAACGAGTACCAAATGGTTAACAGAGAACATGGACTAGTGCTGAATCTGCGGGGATATAAATGGTGTATACAAGATACGGACGAGTATCTGTATAAGTGTATAGATGAGTGTTTATCTACTGGGGAGAGTGACACGGACGAGTGTCAAAAGGAGAAGAGTATAAACAAATATCTGATATACAAAGGGTTTATGTTGTTGTGTTGGAGAAAATGACATGGACGGATGTCAAGGAATCGTATATATGAGTATTTGTGAGTGCAAAAGGGACGCTTTGGTCTTTTACTGGGGATATGACACGGGCGAGTGCCACAAGGAGGTATGTACTGATGTTTGTGGGTGTAAGGCAACTGCTTTAGCTCTGTGCTCTCCGCTGGGGAATTTGGGGGTATTCTGTATATTGCTGATGAATTGTCATTATTCACAAGTGTCCGATTCAGAGCATGGCTTATGATTATGCAATATGTTGGATTTTTGCCGTAATGCTCCGTATTAGACGGAATGCTACGCTTTGTGGGTGAATATGATGCGAATGCTATGATTATGCAAGGATACCAATTTGGGATTCAGATCCCGTTGCTGCGGAGATCTCTGGTCGATCTGCTTGAAATGGACATCCTAGCTGGGGACGAGATCATTGGTAAATTTGATGAGATGATATCTACTTGGGGAAATAGGCCACTGATAGACCCATCCTGATAATGAGAGACCCAGCTGGGGTTTGTAGAAGCTTTCTTCACTCTGTTGTGATCCCTTCATGTGCTGCTCTTCTGGATAGAGGCTGAAGCTCTGTGGGGAAGTGGCTCCCTGGATTTTGTACTTGGCTGTGGAGGAAGAATGGTTGGCACCTCAGCTGGGGAGGAATAGCAAGTGGAAACTCAGCTGGGGAGAAAACACTTTGGGTGCTAAGACTGAGTGTTGATTTGTCGTCTTGCTGGGGTGAAGCTTTCGTGCCCCAAGTTGCGTTTTGGATTCCTGCAATCCTGTAAAGATAGGGAAAAGCACAAATAATCCCGAGGTATCTTTTACTGGATCCCGTTATGAGAGTTCAGACACTCCCGGGAGTAAATATATTCCCTGCAAGCATGTATTATTATTTTTTTTAAGATAAGCATCTGTATTTATGCAATCAGTTTTTCTTAAGACATCAGACATTTTTGCAAATAAAATGTACAAGACGAAAACATGACTGAAAATCTGATTTTATTAATTCATGTGCCCTGAATTGGCGAGATACAGTCAAAGAAACAAATCCCCTGAAATGAAGAGATTGTTACAAATTGAGAAACAAAATACTGGCAATGTTGTCGACGCTTCAAGGGGCTTCCCTTCTGCTATGACTCGTATGACATTTGACGTTCTTCTCGTCTTGCTTTCTGAAGAAGGTTGATTATGAAATACGATTGATCCTTTCGAAGCTTACCAAGTTGTAGGTGATACAGACGAATTCAGAATGCAGTTGTTCGCTTATTCCCTTATTTTGCATGGATCGCCCTTTCGGGTTTTCAATCCATCGGGATACCCATTTTTGCCTGAGTTGTCCAATGAGGCTTTTCAACTCAGCGGGTGTACATTTTTTTGTTTATTTTCCCTTATTTTTGCCCGAGTCTTTTATTCTGTTTTTGACTCGCCGGGATGCCCTATTTTTGCCTGGACTTACATTCTGTTTTTATGTCCAGCGGGTCATTTTTTTATGCGAAGTATTTTTTAACTGCATATGAATTCACAGGGGACGGGAAGTCTTCACCATCCATGGTGCTGAGCATCAGTGCTCCTCCAGAAAAAACTTTCTTTACTACAAACGGTCCTTCATAATTTGGAGTCCATTTGCCCCTGTGGTCTGTATGCGGAGGGAGGATTCTTTTCAGCACAAGATCCCCTACTTGATACTCTCGGTGCCTGACTTTCTGATCGAAGACTCTCTTCATTCTCTTCTGATATATCTGCCCATGACAGATTGCAGCCAATCTCTTCTCTTCAATCAGACTCAGTTGTTCGTACCGGGACCGGACCCATTCTGCTTCGTTCAACTTAACATCCATCAGTACCCGTAGGGAGGGTAATTCAACTTCAACAGGTAGGACTGCTTCCATACCATACACAAGCTGATACGGTGTTGCCCCAGTGGATGTTCTGATTGACGTACGGTACCCATGCAAGGCAAACGGTAGCATTGCGTGCCAGTCTTTGTAGGTGACTACCATTTTCTGCACAATCTTCATGATATTCTTGTTAGCTGCCTCAACAGCGCCGTTCATCTTTGGCCTGTAAGGAGAAGAATTGTGGTGTTGGATCTTGAAGTCCCGGCACAGTTCTGCCATCATTTTGTTGTTCAAGTTGGAACCATTATCAGTAATGATTCGCTCGGGAACTCCGTATCGACAGATGATGTCTCTTTTCAGAAATCTGGCTACCACTTGCCTTGTAACATTTGCATAAGAAGCTGCTTCGACCCACTTGGTGAAATAGTCAATGGCAACCAGGATGAATCTGTGGCCATTCGAAGCAGTCGGTTCAATCTTGCCAATCATGTCGATGCCCCACATAGCAAAGGGCCAGGGTGAAGACATCACATTCAAAGGATTGGGAGGCACATGCACCTTATCCGCACAAATCTGGCATTTATGGCATTTTCTGGCGTAGGCACAACAGTCTGCATCCATTGTGATCCAGTAATAACCTGATCTTAGCAACGTTTTAGCCATGGCATGCCCTCCCGCATGGGTACCAAAGGATCCTTCGTGCACTTCATGCATTAACAAATCTGCTTCTGTCCTGTCGACGCATCTGAGGAGTACCATATCAAAGTTTCTCTTGTATAGGGAAGCATCAGTGTTCAGGAAGAAACTACCAGCAAGCCTTCTTAAAGTCTTCTTATCATTGGAAGATGCCCCAGGTGGGTATGTTTGATCCTCCAAGAAGCACTTAATGTCATGGAACCAAGGCTTATCATCTTTGACAACATCTGCTGCGAACACATATGCTGGTCTGTCAAGTCTGGACACTGAAATCTGTGGTACAAAGTTGGCAGCTTGAACTTTGATCATGGATGAAATGGTAGCCAGAGCATCTGCAAACTGATTCTCGTCCCGAGGGATATACTCGGGCTTGACTGTTGTAAAGAAAGTCAATAACCTCCTTGTATAATCCCTGTAAGGTATCAGATGATCCTGGTGGGTGTACCATTTGCCGTTGGTTTGATTGATTACCAGAGCTGAATCTCCGAATACAGTCAATGTCTTGATCCTGAGGTCAATGGCTTCCTCAAGAACCATAATGCAAGCTTCGTATTCAGCTTCGTTGTTAGTGCAGTTAAAGGTGAGTTTTGCCGAGAAAGGCATGTGAACTCCTTTAGGTGTAATGATTACTGCACCAACACCACGACCATTCATATTAACAGCCCCATCAAACATCATAGTCCATTCTTCTTTCGGGTCAGGCCCTTCAGTGTGAATAGGATCTTCATGATCTTTTGCTTTTATGAACATGATGTCTTCATCAGGGAAGTCAAATCTCATAGGCTGGTAATCATCAATAGGTTGCTCAGCAAGATATTCAGACAATACACTGCCCTTGATGGCTTTCTGAGATGTGTATTGGATGACATATTCCGTGAGGATCATTTGCCATCTTGCAACCCATCCGGTAAGTGCTGGCTTCTCAAATATGTACTTAACTGGGTCCATCTTTGAGATCAACAAAGTGGTGTGGGTCAACATATACTGTCTCAGTCGGCGAGCAGCCCACGCTAAAGCACAGCAAGTTTTCTCGAGCAGTGAATAACGTTGTTCACAGTCGGTAAACTTTTTGCTTAGGTAGTATATTGCATACTCTTTTCGACCAGACTCGTCATGCTGGCCCAACACACACCCCATCGACTCTTCCAATACTGTCAAGTACATGATCAGAGGTCTTCCTTCAACTGGAGGCATAAGGATTGGTGGTTCTTGCAAGTATTCTTTGATCTTGTCAAAAGCCTTCTGGCAGTCTTCGTTCTGTAACACGGTGGGAGAACTAACTTTAGTTATGTTGCGGATAGCAAGAGTCGCCACCGACTTTTATTTTATCCAAAGGAAAGGCATAAAAGAACAGGAAAGACCTTTTAAAAGATTTTTTTGGGTCCGGGTGGTAGGTTATGTAAAGGGAAGGTGTTAGCACCCTTTACATCCATGGTTATCCATGGGCTCTTAGTTACTTAGCTCACTTTGAATTGTTTTTGAAAATGTGAAGTGTGTGGATAAAAATTTTCATAAGAGTTTGATAATGATCCATGTACGGATGCGTAAAAAACTTGTGTTTGAAAATTGTTTGAGATTGTGAAGTGTTTGAGAAATTTTTAAGTAATGAGCAAGTAACTATGAGGAACCTACCCTAAAGTTTAAGTCTTTCTGTTCTTTATCCTTTAAATGGCAAGACTATCCCTATTATTGAGGAATAGGTAGTCATTACCTTGGATGTGAGGGATATATGAAAGGGACATATGTTTAATGAAGGCAACTGTAGGGTGTATTAAGCATTTAGGAGGGACTGTCATCATTATTCGAAAGGGACAAGATCATATTGAAAGGCAACTATTAAGGGACTTGATCTTTGATTATTTAAGGGACTAGATGACTTTTCTTTTAAGGGACTTTGCTTTATACACCACACTTGACCTTATGATCAGGCAACATTGAGAGGCAACCCTAGAAAGTGAGATGGCGATCAAAGATCGACTTACGTGAGTGAGTGTTTGATTTTATATTTATCTTTTAATTTAAATGACCTAAATTCAATTTTTAAATATAATACATATTTACACTCCCTATTTTACTAACCATAGCATGGAAATTAAATAATTTAAATATTTACAAAAATTACATCCAGGAGCATTTACATAATAATGAAGCAATTTAAATAAATAGTAAAAATAAATAAATAAGCAAAATATAAATAATAAATAAATAAGCAATAATAATTATAATAGGGGTTAGTAGTAATAATTAAAAATAAATAAAGTTAGTGAAATAATAATAATAAGCATAATTAGAAAATAAATGGATTAGTAATAAACATGATTAGTAATAAACAAAACAAAATTCTAGTGGTTAATAGAAAAATAAGAACAATTATATTAATTAATTATAAAATTCAAAATTATAAACAAATTAAATAAATTATGAACATATTATGAGAAATTATTAAGTTTGCAAAATTTTTTAGAAATTATTTACATATATAATTAGTTATAAACAATGATAGAATATTTATATATTAAAATGGGATTAATTATAATTTAATTATATTAAATAAAATATATACATAATAATTATATTTACAAAATTTTAATTGTATTAAATAAATATGTACATTATATTTACAAAAATTAAAGATTAGGTTTCTTAATTGTTTAGAAAAAAAAATAAACTAGGGTTTATAAAATTAGGGTTTGTTAGAAAAATATTTAAGAGTTTATAATCTAATATACAAAATTATTTTAATAAATATATATATATATATATATATATATATATATATATATATATATATATATATATATATATATATATATATATATATATATATATATATATATATATATATATATATATATATATATATATATATATATATATATATATATATATATATATATATATATATATATATATATATATATATATATATATATATATATATATATATATATATATATATATATATATATATATATATATATATATATATATATATATATATATATATATATATATATATATATATATATATATATATATATTATAATTTAAATACATAATAAAAAAATAATTCTTGAATTAAGAAAAAATAATTTTTGAATATTAGAAAAAATTGAATATATATTTATAGAATTATTTAATTATATATATGATTATTAATAAAACCTAAATCAATTAAACAAAATAAAAATAGAAAAAAAATAACAAAACTTACCTGGCTGGGATTTGAACCCAGGTCACCATGTTTACCAGCAGCAAAACCCACCACCAGGCCAGCCACGCACGTGTGATAGAGGAATGAGTCTAATTGGTTTTGTGCTATATCCTGGAAAATCACAAAAATAAGAAAAGAAACAAAAGGCCTGGGGGATCGAACCCAGGACCTTCATAGCAAACACACCAAACGTTACCGTCCCAGCTAGATGAGCGAACCTGTTATTATGGTGACCATAATTCATAATATATTACAATTGCTAATTATGAAAAAACAAGAAAAAAAGATGGTGAAGCCAAGACTCGAACACAGGCCATCAAGCTACGCGCGCATACTTCACACCACTGGGCCAAGCAGCCAACTGTGACACAAAACCACAACCAATGCATAAAATATTATACATAATATTTGAATTTGAGAAAACGCGTGCAGCCAGCTTCGTCTTCTTCCTTGGGATTTCGCAGGTTTTCCTGCGAAATTTCCTGGGAATTTTCCTGGGCTTTTTCCTGCGTACAAATCCTGCAATTTTCGTATCACCATAAACATGTATAATTTTGCCAAATTGATCACAGATTCGTAATCCCCAGACATCATACAGTTCAAATACAGTCTTAGAATTAATTTATGTTAGTGAAATCAAAAGATCCCAAATTTGAACCAAGAACCCTAGCTATGGCATATCACGATTCAGGCCCTTAATCTTTAATCCAATTATCCAGAAAGCTTCTATGCTTCATGACAAACACAAATCAGCAAGCAAAATCAATTAACAACGCATGATAATATGAAATCGAAAAATTGTAGAAACATGAGTAAGAATGATTCGGTTTGTGTAATTAAAGGGGTTATGGATGCAGATGAGTGATGATTCATGATCAGTGAGGTCCAAGGATCATAGATGTGTTCTTATTTTACCTTCAAATGCCTTGGAACGTAGAAACTGAATTTGACTTTTGGCTTGAATTTTTGAAGTGTGAAACTTACCCTTGAGGCTGTGTAAATTCGTCCCAATGCTTGTGATATGTTTATGTACTTATAGTGAATAGAATTAGGTCAAAATATGTGATCATTCTTTGGACTTTTTGATCATTGAAGATTGAAAAAGATAATGTCTTAAAATTCAAATATTTTTTGATATAACATTGCTATTTTAAGACAATCATCATAATTTTCATATCAATCTAATTCAATCAAGGTTTATGACTTTCTAGAATCAAAATATATTTTAAATCTTCATATTTTATATTTTATTTGAATTTAAAATGATTTTTAATATAAAAAATCATAATAAATAAAATAAATAAAATAAAATTATGAAAATATTAAATAAATTTCGTGCATGATGTCATGGAACACCTTGGGTCACAAAAAGTTCAGCCCATTTGGAAGAATTTGGTTTTAGACCTCCATTTTCATCATAAACCAACCCAAAATTTCCCAACTTTGCAAGGGCATATATCCTTAAATTTTAATGCTATGAGGGTGTTCTTGGACATTTTGGAAAGCTTGAAGAGTCCTATAAACAACCCCACTGGTTTCATGTCCATATCTTTTACCAATCTCAAGTTATGCCCTTTTGAAGTTGTTGACTTTTTGTTGACTTTCAAAAGGACCTATAATGTCTTAGCTCATACCTTCCAAATGAAGCATTTTTGGGCTTGGCTTGTGATACACAAAGTTGTAGAGAATTCAATTTTCTTCAAAATGAGCTTTGGATGGAGACTTGGTGATGAAGTATGTGAAAGTTATGGCTGGTCAAAGTTCAGTTGACTTTTACTGAGAAAACCCTAATTTAGAAACTCCTGATTCTTGATGATCTGGAATCTCCTTGATGAATCATGATAAACCCTTGATCAAATGATGAATTTTACTTCATATACTTGATGTTGGCAAAAAATCATGAAGTTTGACTTTGGTTTGACCACAGTTGACCTCAGTTTGACTTTTTAACTACTTTGACTGATTTTGACTTATCTAATCATCTGACTGAGCAAACTTCTGAGAAAAGTCTTGAAACTTGTCATGGGGGTTCTTACACTTATATAAGATGCTATGAAGCTCACTTGAAGTCTTGGAAGTTCATTTAGCCTGATTAAAGTCAAAACCCTAGTTTTGGATGCACTGCATAGGAGGTGCATTGTCTGAGGGAATTGTCAACTCTTCTGACCAATTGTGAACTTTGTGAACCTTGTGAACCATCATAAAATGTCTTGTGAACCTCATGGGAGGTATTGTGAACCTTGTGAACCTCATAAAGTGACTTGTAGACTTCATGAACCTCATGAAAGGTCTTGTAAAGCATTGTGAACCTTGTGAACCTTCATGAAGTGACTTGTAGACTTCATGAACCTCATGAAAGGTTTTGAAAGAATTGTGAATCTTGTGAACCTTGTGAACCTTCTTAGCACACAAAGTCTTGTATTGTGAGGGCAAATTTTGGGGTGCAACAGTTGCCCCTATTCAATTTTCTGAAACCTGAGGGGTTAGATTGGTATATTTGCCAGTCGTGACCTGGAAGGTTAAAGGGGATTGAACACAAAAGCCCAAAAATTTGCACTCACCAGTGCATAAAGTGATACAGATGGCTAGTTGAATATGATTGAGTGGGCTTAAAGATGCCACTTGGAGAAAAGCTTTTCAGATACATTTCTTGGAGGATAAAGCAGTCCAAAGTATGAAGATATAATGATAGCTTTCAGGAGGATAAAGCAGTCCAAAATATGAAGGTATAATGATAGTTTTCAAGAGGATAAAGCAGTCCTGAAATAATGATGATAGCTGTCAGGAGGATGGAGCAGTCCTGAGGTATTGATGTGCTTTCAGGAGGATAAAGCAGTCCTGATGTATAAGAAGCTATCAGGAGGATAAAGCAGCCCTGAGGTAATAATATGATTTCAGGAGGATAAAGCAATCCTGAGGTATAAGAAGCTGTCAGGAGGATAAAGCAATCCTGAGGTAATAATAAGCTGTCAGGAGGATGAAGAAGTCCTGAGGTAATAATATGATTTCAGGAGGATAAAGCAATCCTGAGGTATAAGAAGCTGTCAGGAGGATAAAGCAATCCTGAGGTAATAATAAGCTGTCAGGAGGATGAAGCAGTCCTGATGTATAAGAAGCTGTCAGGAGGATAAAGCAATCCTGAGGTAATAATAAGCTGTCAGGAGGATGAAGCAGTCCTGATGTAGTAATATGTTTTCAAGAGGATGAAGCAGTCTTGAGAGATAATAAGTTTTCAGGAGGATAAAGCAGTCCTGATGTATAATGCTTTCAGGAGGATAAAGCAGTCCTGATGTACTAGAAGTTTTCAGGAGGATGAAGCAGTCCTGATGGATGATATGCTTTCAGGAGGATAAAGCAATCCTGATGTATAATGCTTTCAGGAGGATAAAGCAGTCCTGATGTACTAGAAGTTTTCAGGAGGATGAAGCAGTCCTGATGGATGATATGCTTTCAGGAGGATAAAGCAATCCTGATGTATAATGCTTTCAGGAGGATAAAGCAGTCCTGATGTACTAGAAGTTTTCAGGAGGATGAAGCAGTCCTGATGGATGATATGCTTTCAGGAGGATAAAGCAATCCTGATGTATAATGCTTTCAGGAGGATAAAGCAGTCCTGATGTATTAGAAGTTTTCAGGAGGATGAAGCAGTCCTGATGGATGATATGCTTTCAGGAGGATAAAGCAATCCTGATAATCATAAGTCTGTTTGCTGGATAATTAACCTGAAAACAAGGTAGCATTCTGTATGATAGTATTAGTTTATGCATTATGTATGCATGTATAATATGATGCACCTAAGAAGTGTATTATGTATCTATGTATATGTATGGTATGGTATGATGTAAATGATGTATGTATGATATGATACTGCAAATAAATCCCGATTCGTTGTTGAAGAATATGAGGAACTCGTTCCCGTCTTGCTTGATAATATATTATACATAACCTTCCGTATGCTGGGGATAGCAAGGTATATATAACCTCCCGTATGCTGGGGATAACAAGGTATAGATAACCTCCCGTATGCTGGGGATAGTAAGGTATATATAACCTCCCGTATGCTGGGGATAGTAAGGTATATATAACCTCCCGTATGCTGGGGATAACAAGGTATAGATAACCTCCGTCTTCGTTTGATAGTAGGGCAGATATAACCTCCCATCTTCGTTCGTCGTACCCTTATTGGAAAGTAAATTCTCGTATATCTGTATGAGGATAAAAGAGATGGATATAAATTCCAGGGGAGATGAGACTTTATGAAGATGGATTCGTCCTATTGAGGGTTTGTAGCTATTTTGTAGAGATGGACCGGCGAAGCTTCGTTGAAATCCTTCCCTCGTCCGTCCTTAGTAAATACTATTACTGCATTTTTATGCATTTCTGGTAAACATCAATCATATTAAGCATACATGCATTTCTTGTAAACATCAATCATATTCAAAAGCATACATACATTCAAACACAACCAATGGACGTTTCGCTTATGTAAATAGGGTAAAAGTAAATCAGGATTCAAAAATGGATTTTTATTTATATCAAAGAGTGACCCATTCATGGGTAGGTTTGTACAAGGAGACATAAACCCTAGTAAGAGGATTTTGTCATAAAGTTTTACAAAACAAAGAAAATCAGCTATGTGGGAAACAATCCTATTGAGTTTCAATTCTACTATTGCCATTATCTTCGAGTATCTCATCTTCTGCTGTTGATACGGAAATGATTGGATTGAGCTTTATCTGTTCGAACTTGAGTAAGTAACACAACTGGTTGCAGTTTCATGAGTGATCCAAACGAGACATAGTCATACGCTTTAATCCCTAACTTTTGCCTGGATTGCCCTTTCAGGTTTTCAATCCACCGGGATACCCTTTTTTGCCCAAGCCGCCTTTTCAGGTTTTCGACTTGCCGGGTGTACATCTTTTTATATATATCCCTAATTTTTGCCCAAACCCTTTTGGTTTGCCGGGATGCCCTTATTTTTGCCTAGGCCTGTCAACCTAGCGGGTCTCTTTTCATGCGTAGTATTTTTTAACTATGTCTGCGTTTACAGGCTGTGGAAAGTCTTCACCATCCATTGTAGTGAGTATCATGGCACCTCCTGAGAACACTGTCTTGACTACAAATGGTCCTTCATATGTTGGAGTCCACTTGCCCCTAGGATCACCCTGTGGTAATATGTTACGCTTGATTACCAAGTCACCAACCTGATATACCTTTGGTTTAACCTTCTTGTTAAAAGCTTTGATCATTCGCTTCTGGTACATATAGCCATGACAAACTGCTGCTAACCTCTTCTCATCAATCAAATTTATCTGGTCCAGTCGAGTTTGAATCCACTCATCTTCATCCAAGCCTGCATCCTTCATAATTCTTAAGGAGGGAATCTGAACTTCAATGGGCAGAACTGATTCCATACCATAGACTAAGGAGAATGGGGTTGCCCCTGTTGAAGTACGTATTGTGGTACAATAACCATGAAGAGCAAATGGTAACATCTCATGCCAATCCTTATAAGTAACAGTCATCTTCTGTACAATCTTCTTAATATTCTTATTAGCAGCTTCAACTGCCCCATTCATCTTCGGACGATACGGAGAAGAATTGTGATGCTTAATCTTGAACTGCGTGCAGAGATCAGTAATCATAGTGTTGTTCAGATTAGAGCCATTGTCAGTGATAATCCTTTCAGGGATGCCATACCTACATATGAGATTATTCTTAATGAATCGAGCCACAACATTCTTGGTGACAGATGCAAATGAAGCTGCCTCTACCCACTTCGTGAAGTAATCAATAGCAACCAGGATGAAACGATGCCCATTAGAAGCAGTAGGCTTGATCTCACCAATCATATTAATGCCCCACATGGCAAAGGGCCAAGGAGCAGTCAACACATTCAATGGTGATGGAGGTATATGTACTTTATCAGCATAAATTTGACACTTGTGACATGTTCTGGAGTGTTGATAGCAATCAGCTTCCATGGTAGACCAATAGTACCCTGCTCTCAATATCTTCTTTGCCATAGTATGACCACTAGAATGAGTGCCAAAAATTCCATCATGCATATCTTCCATAATCTCAGTTGCTTCTTTCTTATCCATACAACGAAGCATAGTTGAATCATGATTGCGCTTATACAAAATCCCATTACTCAAAAAGAACTTAGCAGAGAACCTTCTCAGAAACTTCCTATCTTTGACAGATGCCCCTTCAGGGAACTCCTGAGCTTCAAGATATCTTTTCACTTCATAGAACCAAGGCTTTTCCTCTGCCCTTTCTGTGTCAATCTCATTGCAGTATGCAGGCTTTTCAAATCTATCAATAGTAATCTTAGGAGCTTCATCATCCCAGCTGATCTCAAACATAGATGCCATGGTAGCTAAAACATCTGCCAACTGATTCTCTCTTCGTGGAATATGTCCAAAGGTAATCTCTTTGAAATGTGGGATCAAAGACAACACATGCTCTCTGTAAGGAATGAGGTTATCATGTTTGGTATCCCAAGCTCCTTTAATCTGACTTACTACCAGGGCTGAATCTCCATACACATCAAGGAACTGAATCTTCATATCAATAGCAGCTTTAATACCCAGGATACATGCCTCATACTCAGCCATGTTATTGGTACAATAGAAACAAAGTCTGGCAGTAATCGGGGTATGACAACCTTCAGGGGAACTAATTACAACACCAACACCATTACCAAGTGCATTAGAGGCACCATCAAAAACCATAGTCCATCGGGATCCTTGTTCAGGTCGTTCATATTGTCCAGGTTCTTTGGTAATAATCATAATGTCTTCATCAGGGAACTCAAAACTCATTGACTGGTAATCATCTACTGCTTGATGAGCCAAATGATCAGCAACAACACTTCCTTTGATGGCCTTCTGAGTAGTGTACTGTATGTCATATTCCGTCAGAATCATTTGCCATCTTGCAATTCTTCCAGAGAGAGCAGGTTTCTCAAATATGTACTTGATTGGATCCATCTTTGAAATCAACAAAGTAGTATGGGTCAACATATACTGTCTTAGTCGGCGAGCAGCCCATGCCAAAGCGCAGCAAGTTTTCTCGAGCAGTGAGTATCTTGTTTCACAGTCGGTAAACTTTTTGCTAAGGTAGTATATTGCCTGCTCTTTTCGACCAGACTCGTCATGTTGCCCCAATACACACCTCATTGAGTTGTCTAACACTGTTAAGTACATGATCAAGGGTCTTCCATTAACTGGTGGCATCAAAATTGGAGGTTCTAGCAGATATCTCTTGATTTCATCAAAGGCAGTCTGGCACTCATCATTCCATTCCATCACCTGATCTTTCTTCAGCAACTTGAATATTGGCTCACAGATGGCAGTCAATTGGTAAATAAATCTTGCAATGTAATTCAAACGCCCCAAGAAACCTCTAACCTCCTTCTCAGTACGAGGAGCTGGCATCTCTCGTATAGCTTTCACTTTTGCAGGATCCACTTCAATACCTTTTCCACTAACAATAAAACCCAGGAGCTTTCCAGATCTAACTCCAAAAGTACACTTGTTTGGATTCAATCTCAACTTGTATTTTTTCAGCCTCTCAAACAATTTATGCAAATGATCAAGATGTTGCTCTTCATTCTGAGACCTGGCTATCATATCATCCACATATACCTCTATCTCATGATGAATCATATCATGAAACAAAGCCACCATAGCACGCTGATATGTTGCCCCTGCGTTCTTCAAACCAAATGGCATCACCTTATAGCAAAAGGTGCCCCACTGTGTCACAAAGGTTGTCTTCTCCATATCTTCGGGTGCCATCTTGATTTGATTGTAACCAGAGAAACCATCCATAAAAGAGAATACCTTGTGCTGAGCAGTGTTGTCTACCAGAACATCAATATGAGGAAGCGGAAAGTCATCTTTGGGGCTAGCCTTGTTCAAGTCTCTGTAGTCTACACACATACGTACCTTACCATCTTTCTTAGGAACTGGTACCACATTTGCAACCCATTGAGGATAAGAAGTCACTGCTAAGAACCCTGCATCAAACTGTTTCATTACCTCCGCTTTGATTTTTTCTGACATCTCAGGACGCATACGACGAACCTTCTGCTTCTTTGGACGACAATCTTCTTTTACTGGTAAACGATGAACCACAATGTCTGTATCCAACCCTGGCATATCTTCATAAGACCAAGCAAATATCTCCACATAGTCACGTAACATCTGAATCAACTTGCTCTTGACACTATCCTCTAAATCAGCCCCTATCTTGACTTCCCTCCTGTTTTCTTCAGTTCCCAGATTCACAACTTCGACTGGCTCTTCATGTGGCTGTATAGCTTTCTCTTCTTGTTGTAATAACCTAGCAAGCTCTACAGGTACTTCACAATCGTCCTCATTTCCGTCTTCAGTTTGATAGATCGGATTCTCGAAATTATAATTGGCAATAGTAGAACTGTTATCAACAGGATCCAGAGTGGATGAGGATCTGCATTTTAGTGATGTGGGTGTGTGTAAGAACAAATAGCTGATAAAGCAAAAATAACAGAAAAGAAAGACAAGGAACGCAATGAAAACGAAACGTCCACTGATTTTTATTGAATGAAGTATGCAAATGAAATGACAGCCCGTAACAAGCACACCATTATGCCCCGGGTAAGGCACAAGGCTTAAGAGTTCAATTGTTCAAGAAATTACAAACTTAAGAAAAACAACACAGTAATAGTATTTACTCCTGACTAAAGGAGATAGGGATAACATCTTCAGCTTTCCAATTGTTGAGTCCAGCACCCACAGTAGGAAAAATCCAAGCATCCAGATTGTAGTCTTCATCATAGTCTCCCACAACATTGATCTGCTCTTTCATAATCCCTTGATTGGTGATACGAACAGCACGAGCACGACGAACAGCCTTCTGGGACTCTGCAGTGAAACCCAAACCAAATTTGTCAGACTTGTATGGGATATCAGGAAGCTGACCCTAAATAGTACAACCACCTTCATCCACCACAGCTCTAGCATCATTGAGGGAGGCCATTGCCATTGTTGGAGGTTTTCTGGTGACCACGGGAACTTTCTTTGCAACAGGAGGAGCTACATAATCATTAACAATCCAAGGAACCACTTCAAACGTCTGACACGGAGTTTCAATGTATTCACCTTCCATTTCCAGATACTTGAAGGTATTCACATGGCTGACAAAGTATTCTTCTTCTCCATAGACAGTAACAACCTTTCCTTCCACCGGATACCTTAGATTCTGATGTAATGTAGAGGTTACAGCACCTGCCCCATGGATCCAGGGACGACCAAGCAGACAAGAGTATGAAGGACGAATATCCATCACATAAAATGTAGCAGTAAAAACCTGAGATCCAACTTTGATTGGGAGATCAATTTCCCCATGCACTACTCTTCTAGAACCATCAAAAGCCTTCACCACAATACTACTGGGCTTCAGCACAGCATCTTCAGGACTCAGCTTATTCAGGACTTCCTTGGGCAACACATTCAGAGAGGAACCATTGTATATCAATACATGTGACAGGGTAGTGCCCCTGCATTCAATTGAGATATGCAAGGCCCTGTTATGATCCCTCTTGGCAGGGGTTAAATCAGCATCAGAAAATCCTAACCCGTTGTCATAGGTCAGGTGGGCAACACAATTCTCAAACTGGTCAACAGAAATTGCATTGGGTACATGAGCAGTCTTCAGAAACTTGATCAAGGCCTTGGCATGAGCCTCGGAACATAATAACAAGGACAACATAGAAATCTTTGCGGGAGTATGCCCTAACTGATCAACAATGTCATAATCACTCTTGCGAATGATTTTCAGTACTTCTTCCATCTGCTTGGAGAGATCATCAGCAGCTGGCACATCAGTAGGTACTGGTTCAATAACATGACCTTTGCCCCGAGCATCAGTGGTGGAAGTATCAGCAGGAGTAACTGTATTCTTGGAAGTAATTGAAGGAGAGAAGACTCTTCCACTACGTGTGATCTTACTAGATCCAGCAATATTGTCAACATCAACAGGCACATCAGCTAAGGGCTCTTGCTTAACACCATGGATGTAAACGTCAGATCCATAATGCCAAGGCACAGCTTTATCAGACGTATATGGGATAGGACCAGGAGTAGTAATGACCATAGGAGCAACTCTGGCTTCAGCAACAACTTTCACAGGACCTTCAGTAGTAATTTTGATTGGACCCTGATGAGTGATTTTAATAGGACCTTTGGAAGTGATTCTTACCGGCACTTTATCAACCATGTCAACCTCTTCAGTCTTCTTACCTTGCGTAATATGATCTACCATACTTTCCACGGAAGATGGTCTTCTTTCGAACACTATGGTGTAATTATTCATGAGACGTTGAATTCCATCCTTCAACCTCCAACACTTATCTAGATTATGCTCACAATAAACACAATCTTCACGACAACCTGGAAAGAACCCAGCTTGTACTAACTTCTCTCTGATGACAGACAATGGTGTGGTCAACTCCGCAACTGAATGGATATGTAGATCTTCCTCAATGGCATTGACAGTCTTCTCGTGATTTGGCATTGGAGCAGTAATCACATTTGGAGTACCCGGAGGATCAAACTCAATTTCTCCAGCATCAATCATATCTTGAATTTTGTTCTCCAAGATCCAGCAGTTATTAGTATTATGTCCCTGACAATTTGAATGGTATGCACACCGTGCATTGGGATTGTACCTGGGAGAGGTAACATTAGGATTCTGAGGAGCCTCTTTCAAAGTAATAAGTTCAGCCTTCAACAAGTGTTGCAATGCCTGAGCCATTGACATGTTGATCTTCGTGAACTGCCTTTTAGCCCTCTGTTGGTTGCCCTGTGGCTGCTCTGTTGTTGCAGGAGTTGGATTTGAAATATGAACTGCACTAACAGACTGATGCCTTCTGTTACGATCAGGCTGACCATAAACAGCATTGGATTCTTTCTTCCCAGTGGGAGGCTTCTTTGCAGCACCTGATGAGGAAGTACCCACTTGGATCTTACCATTCTTTATACCATTTTCTACTCGCTCTCCTGTTATTATCAACTCAGTGAAGCCAGATGATGAGCTTCCAATGAGATGACTGTAAAACGAACCATTCAGCGTACACATGAACATGTCAACCAATTCCCTGTCAGTTAAAGGGGGTTGAACTCTTCCAGCTAAATCTCTCCACTTCTGAGCATACTCCTTGAAACTTTCTTTGGCACCCATAGACATGCTCTGAAGCTGCATGCGAGTGGGAGCTAAGTCAGCATTGTATTGATACTGCTTATAGAAAGCTTCAGCAAGATCATTCCAGTCCCTGATGTTGACACTTTCCAACTGATAATACCACTCCAGCTGAGCTCCAGATAAGCTCTCTTGAAAAAAATGGATCCACAATTTCTTATCAGCAGTGTGAGGTTGAATTCTTCTGACATAAGACCTCAGATGCAGCTTGGGACAAGAGACCCCATCATAAACAACAAATGTAGGAACCTTGAAACCAATGGGTATGACTACCCCAGATATCAGACTCAAATCCTCAAAATCCAGCCCAGATGACTTCTGCAACTCCATAGCATCCATTCTATCCACCAGCATCTTGAATTTGTCTTCATTAGGATCATGGTAGTAATTAGCCTCAAAATCAGAGTCCCCCATAGTGTTGTGGAGACTGCCTCCCTCTTTTTCAGATTCCTCAGATTCATAGTCTTCAACTGGTTCTTTGGTCTTGGCAAGACCTTTGAACCTTCTTCCCATGTTGATCAAACCAGCTGACCTTCTAGTCTTCTTAGTCTTCTTGGCCAGCAGTGCCTTCAATTCATCCTGCCCCTTGGACAGGTTCAAGATCAGCTCTTGGAACTGTGCATTTTGTGCCTGGAGATCCTTAACTGATTGTTCAAGAGCCATTGCTGAAATAAACAGCGAGAAGATGAGAAACCTGTGCACAATTATAAACCTGTGATGCAATGAAATGGTATGTGAATGCATATGCAATGTTTTCAAGGACCGCAGGATTTAAATTTGCTTAAACAAACAAGAAGGTAAACTTTTATTAGTAATAAATTTGTTTTGCCTTTTAGGCTTACAAAAAATGAAATGAAATAAGTACAAAAGATGGGGTTTTAAGTCTCCCATGGACGTTTCCTCTTTGTGTTGAGGTATGAGTTGAGGTTCCGTTCTTCATGAAGTTGCTTTGTTAGTTCCAGGATTCTTTCTTGGCTTGCCTTGTAATGAGCCTCGAAAGTATCCCTTTGCTCCTTCAGTTGGATCCATGATCTCTGCAAGTCTTCCATATCAGTAGGCATGTCTGGGTGAAGGATGGTATAAGCTGTGTCTCCTTCAGCAACAGGTTCCATGGTAACTGGTAGGACGGCAGGATATGGCATCATGAGAGTCTGAGCACGAGATCGTACCCATCTGAGATAAGCTTCCATAGGAATAGTGTACTTAGGCTCCAGTGTCTTGCTGTCAACCCTGTTTACTTTCCCCCAGGCTCGTATGAATCTCTGACGGTAACCCTGAAGATCGTTGTCGTAATCAAACACAATGCCCTGAATCAACATGTCATGTGGACCATCACTTCGAGCGTAACCAAACTGTCGTAAAGCTAGAGAGGGGTTGTAGGTGATGCCTCCTCTTATGCCTAGAAGTGGCACATTAGGAAACTCCCCACAACGGTCAATGATGGTGACATTCTCCATAGATCTGGAGCACCAATGGATATCTGAATGCGAGAGTGACATGATCCTCTTGGACCATCTGAACCCTTGCTCATTCTTCATTACTGAGCGAGGAAGGTGAGAAATAAACCACCTAGAAAGCAAAGGTATGAAGCACATCAAAGTTCCTCTTGCCCTTGTAGTACGGGTGTGAAGAGAATGCAGGATGTCTCCAAGTAAGGTAGGTACTGGATTGTGACTCAGGAATATGTTGATGGCATGAACGTCTATGAACTGATCTGGATTGGGGAACAATACTAAGCCATAAATCAGCAAAGCTAAGATCTCCTCAAAAGCATCATAGCTCATGGCCTTCAAGAACATTTGAGCTTTATCCATTAATACTCTAGCAAGAATTCCCTTAACTCCGCTTCTCGTTTCTAGAACAATATCAGACTTCTTCAGATGTAGAGCTGCAACAATAACTTCTGGTTTAAGCTCCTTCTCCAAGCCTGTGAAGGGCCTTTGATCAAGAACAGGTATACCCATAAGTTTAGAGAACTCCTCCATGGTTGGAACCAAATGATAGTCAGGTGTAAACACCCCAAATTTTCCCTCACCCATTCACACCATGGCTTGTGATCTTTTCATCATCTCACATCTCATTTTTGATTCACTGCATAGTTTCTAAGTCATCTGCACCTAGGGTTTGTGATCTGAGCAATCCAAGAGCTTCTTGAGCCACTCCAAAGGCAACCAATCACTTCAAAGGGGTCCATATGTGTTCTTGTATCATATTCCATCCTTTCAAAGTCAAGATTTCAAAAGAATCACAAGAACTGGGTTTGGAAGGGATGCAGAGCCAAGTTTGACTGCACAGTTGACCTAAAATTAGGGTTTTGGTTTCAGAGGCCATAACCCCAAATTTTTTGGTCATTCTTGGTTCCATTGGTCTCTATATGGTATAGGGAGTATGCATATCAATTTTCATGAAGATATTCCATGGGGAAGTCATCTGATCAAGAGTTGACTTTCTAGACAAGTCAGTGCAAAATCAGGGCATATGAGGCCCCCAATGACCCAACCAATGGGTGATCTTCATCATTTTGAGTGTATATGATCTTTATTTGATCATGGAAGAGGATTGAGGTTCACAAAAATCAAGAATTTGGAGTTTTTGCAAGTGTTGACTTTTTGGGCATAGTTGACTTTTCAAGAATGCTTCATTTTAGGTCATTTTTCAAGCCTTGATTCTTGATCCAAAAATACTTCAAATGGAAAAACTTTGGTCATGAAAGTTGTAGAATACATTTTTCCCTTTTCAAAAAGTACAAGAACATGATCAAATTCTTCTTGGATCAAAAGTTATGGTGTGACAAAGTTGGCAAAAATCATTGATTTTCAAGATGTGCACCAAATGTGAATTTTGCAAAACCATGAACCAATGCCATTTGTAACTTCTAATTCACTTCAAACCATTACACAAACATTCTATGAGCCTTAAAAATCAGAATTGGACCAAGGTTTCACATGGTTATGGTTTGTGTAACAAGACTTTTCCATGAAGTTTCAAAAGTGTGCCAACTTGCAAAACCACTCATCACACTTCCTACAACTTGCAACATTGGATGCTGACTTTGGCTAGCCTTTCCCCTCACCCTTGCTGCGCAGCCCCATGCCTTGTACTAGCCTAGAACCAAGCCATACTTCTCTTATACAAAGAGTGGACTTTTGGCAAAAGCAAACTTACCAATCAATAGAGGCCATGTCAAATCATCTGACCTATAGGATTAAAATATACTATCCATTTGCAAGCCATTTCATAAAGGAAGCAAGGCTGAAACACTCTCAAGCATCACATACACAAAAACTCACCATTTTGCAAAACCATTCGAATCTGCCTGCACAACTCACAAACACTCAAACAAATTCCTCTAATCATCTCACCTTGCCTTATTGAGTAGAAACCACCAAGAGCCAGGCCTGATTTGAGCAAGAACACCCCATTGCCATTTTTCACCTCAGCCTGCATTTCTCTTCGAATCAACTTCCACAGCCATCAAACATCCAAGCTCTTAGCACCAACAAATCAAGCACATCAAAAGGAGTCAAAACCACCCTTTACATTGATCTGAAGCAGCCTGTACACAAAGCTCATTTCCTGCTACACCAGAACTGGATTTCTCAAAGCAGCTTGTCTAAGCTCATTCCAAGCCTTCCATTGGCTTCAGGGGGTTCAGGGCAAGCATTCTGCACCAGAGCAAGGTCAGGAGAGCTCAAATTCACAGTTCATCACTTCAGGTAGCTTCAGGTTTACAACTTTCCAGAGCTTGGTTTTTATGTTAAAAATTGATTATGTATGCTTTGCTAGTCATGGGGATGGTTTTAGATTTAAGAATGAGTGAGAGATGAGGATTTATTGATGCTCTGAAATTTTGCCCGTGAAACTTCATGGCTTCGATTCCTTTAGTTTAAGCATGAGAAATTCTTTTTGAAAGTTGATTCGAGCAAGGTTTGAGTGGAGGAACATTTCCCTGGAATTAATTTGGAGATTGGTGGCCTGAATCGTATTTTAGGGTTTGGATACCACCGGAGAAGATGACCGGAGCTCCCCTCCGGTCACCTGAAAGTGATTTGCCCTAATCCCTGTAATTAGTGTCATTTGAATATGGGGCGTTGGATTGGGTTGAAATGTTGACTTCCCGCGTGGATAGAGGGCCCAGATCATTTGGATTAGCCCTAATTCATTTTATTAATATTAATTAATTGTAATTAAGTTAATTGACTCAGAAACAATCCTGGCCACTAGATCTGGCACCAGTCAACGCATTCAAACCAGGATGCAATCCCAGCCTCTCCTTTCGTTTACTTTTCCATTTTCTTTATTTTTATTTCATTTCTTTTCATTTAACTTGCATAATTTATTAAAAATAGTAAAAAATATCTAAAAATTATGAAACTTTTTCTCATGGGTTTTAATAATTTTTATGACACAAAAATATTTTTGTTTTTATTTTTATCATTAAAAAAGTATTTTTAAATATTTAAAAGATTATTTTTAATTAATTAATGGAAATTAATTTATTAAAAATACCTTTAGGTATTTAAAAATCACCAAAAAATTCATGAAATGTTCTAAGACATTTAGAAACATTGTCCAACCTTCAAACCAAATTTCTTTTTTGATCTTGATGCATTTTGAGAATTTTTCATTGAATAAAAATCATTTTTGTGCATTATTTTGATCCTAAGTTCAAAAAATCATTTCTGCCTATCTATGAAGAGTTGGACATTGATTCTTCTTGCATTGCATTGTGTTTAGCATGTAGTTTCTAGGATTAAATGGTCATGATTTGATTCCTCATTTTCAATTTGTTTGGCATTTCTTTTGTTTAGGAACCCTAAAAACCCTAATAACTTGTAAAAATCATAACTTGAGATTGGTTAAGAGTTGAGACCTCCCCTTTGGACATTGGTTTAGTATAAGATTAGGGGCCTTTTGAGTGGCATTTTCCATTTTTTATCTTAGGGTTTGCTTCTGTTTTTGGTTTTTGTTTGATGTTTGGTTTATAAACCCTAATTTGGGCTTTCATTTTGCATACCTCTTGCATTCTCTTGCATAACATGACTTGGCATGACATTTCAAGCATCCATTTGTTTCATTTGACATCATAAGACATATAGAAAACATGTTTGACCATTGCATCATGTATCTGCCATGTTGTATGCCATGTGCACTTCATAACTTTTCATGTATGTTCATGCTTCTTAACCTGCACCATTTGCATCCATGAACTTGTATGACCATTTCCATGTGCTGCCTCATGTTTGTAGCATCTCATAACATCATTGGCATCATGTGTATGTTTCTGGTTTTGTTTCTCACCATGTCATTTCATCTCATCTTGCATTGCATTGCAATTCTTTTCTAACCTTTTCAGGTGGTAAGTGACTTGAGAAGTGAATTTGCCTTCACTTCTCATAACTTTTCTTTTCATCTCTCTTGCATCCATGCTGCATTTTTTATTTGTGTTTGAGTTTGAGCTTGCTCATTCTTCTTCTTCCCACTTTCTTCCTTCAAGTGACTTGACTTCTTGAATAAAGCAAGTCACTTTGCTTCTCTTGATCCTTTCATCTGCTTCCTAGTGGCTCCATTGAAGACTTCTCTTGTAAAACCTCACAAACCTTAGGAACAACCAAGCATGACAATGATTAGGGTTTTGATTAGTCTCCCCTCTTAGCTTTTACCTTTGTGTCTCTTTGAGTCTTCTCTTCTCATCTCACAATCAAGGACTAAACCCTAAAGGCTTTAAGGCTTTGTGATTAAGCTTATGCCTGCATCCTTCTATTAGGATGGAGTGTATAACTTTAATCCTAAGTGTTAAACCCTTAATGTGTTTAAATCCTTTAATCAATTCACCTAATAATCATCAAGACATCAAGCTTGTAACTTGGGCCTTGCATTAGGGTTCTAATTCTTCCTTAATTGGTTAAGAAGGACTAACCCTAGTGTTAATGGACAAGTCCCCCTAAAGTTGTCTTATAAACCCTAAAACTCACTTCATCATCATATCATTAACTAAAATCCACTCAATAAAGGCTTTGTTTTGTCATGAGTTTAATCCCTAATCATGGATTAAGTTGAGGAGTTTTCCTCAGCTTAAACATTCTCATCTATTATCCTTCTATTAGGATGGTGTAATGAGTCTGTTTGATCCCTGATTATGGCTTAATCTCATTACTTAACACTAAACAAAAACAACAAAAACATCTAATTAATCACAAGTAGGTTAATGATCTTAATCCTACACCAAAGGTGTTTAAGTGTGAGAAGCTGACTTCACACTTAAGGTATTCTCATTACCCCTAATCAGAGGGAAGATGTGATGAGTTTACTAAATCCATTGGTTTAGACTTAAGCTCATTAACTTATGACAAAATCCAAAAACAATAAAAGACTGAAAACACAAAAACAAACAATAATCGTCTCCTCCGGGATTCTTTTCTCATCTCATTCACTCACAAACGAGAGCTCGCTTCTTCCGTCTAGTGCAAGACAGTTTGCACCTGAGCCAGACAGGTCATACACTTGAGCATAGACAAGTAAGCAGTTCACAAGTCAATTCATCTTTCAGTCTCTTTGGGTCGAACTACGATGTTCTGACTTCCTCATTGCACGAGAGGATACGTAGGCATAACTTAACAGTTATCGAACAAAAGTCTCTGTATATTCCCCCCTCTTTCCAGCTATTCTTTGAGCCTCATTATCATGAGCATCTTATTCTTGTTCTTACACTGACACTTTCATACTTCATATCACTTATACATCATACACTGACACCTGTACATTTTTTCCAGCTATTTTATACACAGATTGCACTGACACTACCCCTTTAAAACACGAATCTCTTAAGCGTGGATCCCGTCGAGTACGGCGGACAATCTGGGTGCTAATACCTTCCCGGGTTGTAACCAACCCCCCTTCTCAGTCTCTCTGGTTCGCAACCGTCTTATCCATCTCTTTCTAGGCCTATGCAGCATTGCCTTTCCTCCGGGATAAAAATGCCTAGCTGGCGACTCTATTCATCTCCAGTGAGTTCACGGCTGTGTGTTCTCATTGTTCCTCTCGCCGACCGTTCGCGTCTGTACCTTTATCTGGGCCTGGTCCCATTTATCGGGAGCGACAGCTTGGCGACTCTGCTGGGGATGCCTTATAGTGTAACTAGGGCTTCTGGTTCTTTTTGTGGGTTCCTCCTAGCGCTTGTTTGATCTGTGTTTACTGGGGTGTTATGTGTTTATTTGTGTTTGTATTTTTGTATTTATTTTTGCTTTATGTACAGTTGCTTTACTGCTTTCTTTATGGCTTTTGTATATATCATATTGTCATGCTGTTGGCTGGATCTGGTCTTTGTTTTGGTGGGTGGGTGATTCATTGAGAGTTAAGGTCCTATACCTGGGACCTGAGTGACACCTAGGCTAGAGTGAATCATATTCTTTCCCATTCCATTTCGGTCTGGTGCGGGAATATGAAACACGGTTCAGATATGGGTTTCTTCTTGAGAACTCTGTGTTGCAGATTTCCTGCAATGCTAGGGCTATCTGGGGAGCCTGCTAAGTCTGGATGACCTTTAGTATTGACCTTCAGAAACTGAGGTGAATTAGAGGAGGAACTTTTATGGTTATTGTAAACAATGTACCTCCGGGTTAGAAGTGTTTACACTTCTCATAACCGATCCGAGTCTGAGGATCCTTGTTCTAGAACACCACCTGTGAGGGGGTTGGGCTGTTTGCAGGATTGCAGGTACCTTGACCTCAGAATACCCTGTTACTTTGACTTGATTAAGAATACTCCATGTTGGGACAGTTCTTATGATTCTAAAACCCTGGACATGTGGCTCTTTATTTGAGCCCCCCTACCTTGGTTACTGGATTTGTAGACCTCCGTCTGGAATTCTTGAACATACTTGGGCCTATATCAGAGCATGTTGATCAGATCCAGCTCAGTCACGGACCCTTGCATTTCATTTGCATACATAATCATTGCATCATATTGACATTTTCTTATTTGTGTTTCAGGGTATCCATCTTCACTTTTGGCTAGTTTTGACCCCATCTTCAGTATTGACCTATCTTCATCAACACCTGCTTCAGTTTAGCTATCTGCTTCAGCTATCACCTGCACCAGCCAATCAGTGGCCCCTTCTTCAGTATCATCATCAGCACCCATCTCTACTCAGTCTTCAGCATCATGGCTCCTAAAAAGAGCAACATCACCTATCACTTCTTCCAGCCAGAGTTATCAGACATCAGGAGGATTCAAACCCTGATCACTCCAGATCACATACCATTGTTCAGGGAAAGCTATGGAGATATACTTGATATGGTTATGGATCTGGACCCTTCACAAAGAAGTCTGATCCACACTTGCATTCAGTTTTATGATCCCCCGTTGAGATGTTTTACTTTTCAAGACTTTCAGCTAGGCCCCCTATTAGAAGAATACTCATCATTGGTTGGCATGCCTATCAGGGGTGGAATCCCTTTCAACCCTGAGATGGTCTTTCCTGGTAATGGAGAAGTAGCAAAGGCTTTGCATCTAGAACCTGTCCTAATTGAGCAACATATGACTTCCAAGGCTGGAATCCCTGGCTTCCATCTGGATTTCTTGATCTCTCAAGCTACCTTGAAAGCTTCTTTAGGAGAGTGGAAAGCTGTCTGTGCTCTATTAGCCTTGAGCATATATGGAATTGTATTGTTTGCAGATGAGCCTCGATTCATTAGCAAGAATGCAATCCATCTGTTCATCTTGAAGAACCCAGTGCCCACTTTATTGGGGGATCTCTACTATTCAGTGCATCAGAGGAATGAAAAGCAGAGGGGAAGGTTAGTGAGGTGTTGTGCTCCATTATTCCATATTTGGCTTCTCAGGCATCTGCCCAGGACAGATGCATTTTTGAACCCTCATCAGCAGAGCAACTGGGCTAAGAGACTCACTGCTCTAACTTCAGCCGATATCAGATGGTGCACTCAAAGCACCAAGGGTAGGGATATCATCACCAGCTGTGGGCATTTTCCCAATGTGCCCCTAATAGGAGTTAAGGGAAGCATTAATTATAATCCTCTGCTGTTCAGAAGGCAACTGGGCTATGCACTGGTCCATACTCCTAAGGCACAGGACTTAGTGGAAACTCTTTATTGTGAGAACAAGACTAATTTGACTACTGTTAGGCAGGCTGCTTGGGCCTGGGATAATGTTCAAACCAAGGGAGTGACCATCCTAGGGAAGTGCAACAATGTGGCATCAGCACAATATTATGAGTGGTCCCGTGCCAGGGCCCAACTCTCTGGGATGCCCTTTACCATAGAAGACATGCCTGAGTCATCTTCAGCACCACCCCCTGCCACTATCAGTCTGGAGGAGTTTGAGGGCTTGAAGGAAAGAAATGAGAAGTTAACCCAGGCTTTGCAGAAGACCCTCCGGGAGAGGAGTGAGGGTATGAGGGAGATTGAGAGATTGGAGAAGTTGAGAGTGGAGCATATGACTAAGATTGAGAAGTCTGGGGATTATATCAACAAGTCTAAGGCTGGAGAACAAATTCTGAAGAATGCTTGCAAGGAAGCCCAGTTCCAGAGAGCAAGGACAGACTTGTATTTGAAGGAGAGCCAAGCCCGGTGGGTCAGGATCACCGAGGCTCGTACCCTGGAGGACAAGAGAGTTCAAGACAAGATGGAGCAACTAGAAGCTAGTGCAAAAGAGCAGCAAGAAGCCCTGGCAGCAGCCCAGAGGGAGATATCAGAGCTGAAGATCAAAGCAGGAGTGAAAAGGTCGAAGGACCAAAGTCAGCACAAGAAGCTAACAGCAGCTGTTACAACCCGGAATCTCCTCATCAGGAATCTCACGGAGCGTCCGACTGATCCTGTGACCGAGGCACTTCTCAAGGAAGTTCGTGAGGATGAGTTTGGTCTTGGTGTTTGACCATTTGTTTGTTGTTGCTTTCTTTCCATGTACTTTTATTTTCTTGTAATGTATTTTGACCCCTTAGAGGGCTTGTGTTGTAAAATGAACAAGTTGTATTATTTCACCTTCTGTAATATATTTATGTTAGCTTGCTTCATCTGAGTTTTCTTCAAAAGCAACATCAACAGCATCTTCAAGGGTCTGGAAGGGTCAAAACTGAATGCCAAGCCGGATACCTTGAGAACAAATAAGCATAATTGCATTGCATGCTAACCCTTTGTTTGTTTTGTAGGTTTTGTTTTATTGTTGCTAACTCTGTTGTGATGTTCAGGAACTATTGCTCAGCGCCGAGTATTTCCCCTCAACCGTCCGCACCGTTATCCGACCCATAGCAATCTTCCAGGCATTCAAATGGATCAGATGCAGCAGGACCTTACTGAGGTCAGAAATCAAATGGCAAACGAAAGGCTAGAAATGAGGAATCAAATGACTCAGTTTATGGAAGTGATGAACAACATGGCTCAGAGCCAGGAAAGATTGAGGGCCATGGTGGAAAGGCAGAATCAAGAAGATCCACATATAGGGACTGCCGGCACCAGCAACAATGAAAGGGTCCAACCTCATGTAAATCCCCCTGTATTTGGACCACACCTCCATCCTGAGGTCAACATCCCTGCAAATGTTCAAGGGACTGCCACTGCAGCCAGGATACTTCAAGAAGACCCCCAAGAGGACCAGTTCACAGTAATGGGTGCTGGGGAAGAAGCTTATGATAGAAGATTGGATGAGATAGCTGAGAAGTTGAGGTCCTTAGAATCTCAAAACTCTTTGGGCTTCGACGTCATGGACATGGGCTTGGTAGACGGGGTCAGGATCCCCCATAAGTTCAAGCCTCCTTGTTTTGAAAAATACAACGGGACTTCATGCCCCCGGACTCATTTACAATCTTTTCTGGGAAGGCTGAAGGCCTATACTATGGATGAGAAGCTCTGGATGTTCTATTTCGAAGACAGCTTGACAGGGGCCTCAAGAGAATGGTACTCTCACCTGACAAGGGCAACTATTAGATGCTGGAAGGACCTGGCTGAGGCCTTCATCAGACAGTATCAGTATAACTTAGACATGGCACCCAACAGGACCCTCCTAATGGGAATGTCACAGTCGTCAAGGGAAAGTTTCTGAGAATATGCCCAGAGATGGAGGCAATTGGCTACTGCTGTTCAGCCACCTATGTCTGAAAGGGAAATGGCGGATATGTTCATGAACACCCTTCAGGGGACTTATATTGACAGGTTGGTCGCTTTCTCTTCCACTAGCTTTGCAGATGTTGTCATAGCTGGGGAGAGAATTGAGAGTCTGTTAAAAATGGGTAAAATATCTGACAATGGTGCAAGCTCGTCCAGTAGTACAAGAAAGCCTTTTGCAGGCCCGAGAAGAACTGGCGAGACCAATGCCATCCACACCAACAGGGGCAGGCCCCAATATGTTCACAGATCAGTGGCAGCAGTCACCATTCCTGCTCCAGTTCATCCTCAGCCAGTTTATCAGCCTCCGCAACAAAACTATCAGCCACAACCTCAGTACCATCAACAGAATCAGTATCCTCCGAGAAATTACAACAACAGCAACACCAATAACAACAGTCAACAAAGGCCATTTCAACAGAGGCCTTCTCAAGCTAACAGGGTGATCGATCCGATCCCTATGCCGTATGCTACCTTGCTGCCACAACTCCTGAAACTCAACCTAGTTGAGCTAAGGACGCTGGCACCTCCAGATCCCAACAGTCTACCCAGGAACTATGACTCCAATGCTAGGTGTGCTTTTCATTCAAACGCACCTGGCCACAGTACAGAAAAGTGCAGAGCCCTGCATATGAAGGTACAAGACCTGGTAGACTCAAAAGCTCTGAATTTCGCACCACCACCCAATGTCAATAAGAACCCGATGCCGAACCACGGTGGTCCTAGAATTAATGCTATTGAAGAAGACAAACCGTCTTATTTAATAACCAGTGTGGGTCAGATCCGGACACCGTTGGTAGAAATCAAGGCTCAACTCCTGGAATGTCAAATATTCCCGGGGTGTGAGTTGGGTTGTGCTTACTGCAATATTTCAGTAAATGGGTGCGATAATTTGAGGAATGGCGTAGATGGCTTAATTCAGAGTGGCCAACTTCAGATCACCACATCATTTCCTACAAATCCAGCAATCTCATCAGCAACAACTCCAGAACCTCCTACAACTGCAACAACCATTGTTCCTGACAATTCTTCGGCTTCATCAACAAGTACTTCATCTATCTTCTCAACTAGTCAGTTATCAACAAATGTTCCTTCTACAACTCCAGCACCACTCCATTATGAAGCTCCTACAACAACAACATCCACACTCCCGACAATGTCTCCTACAACACCAGCAACAAATCATGAAGATGTCTCCACTGTCACCATATTCTACGATCCTGAAAACAACTCCGCCTACAACTCAGAAAGTGCTGCTCCCATCAGGGCACCAGTTACAATTTATTATGATCCGCAGACTATCACAGTTCCTCCAACAGCTGCAGTCAGTCCAGTCACCGTCACGGTGCCTGGACCCGTACCTTATGAAAGCAGTAATGCTATTCCCTGGCATTACGGCTCTGACCTGTACTACGAAGGACAAAGAATCACTTTTGAATCATCAACCCCTACACCACAAATTGACAACGTGGGAGGAGGCGGAGGCTTCACTCGAAGCGGACGTCTTTTCGCTCCACAAATTCAGAGACCCACTGCCGAAGCAGAAGCTGCTGCCAAGGCAAAAGGGAAGAGCCCTGTGCAGGAAGATCAAGCTGTTAAGGAAGCTTTGAAGACACCATTCGATCAAGAGGTTGATGAGTTCATGCGAATCATCAAAAAGAGTGATTATAAAATAGTGGATCAGCTTCATCAGACGCCTTCCAAGATCTCAATCCTATCATTGCTCATGTGCTCCGAAGCCCATCGGAACGCACTACTCAAAGTCTTGCACGCAGCTTACGTGCCTGAAGAGATCACCGTCAATCAGCTGGAAGCTGTAGTGGGGAATGTTAATGCTAGTCACGGACTAGGGTTCACCAATACTGATTTGACAACGGAAGGCCGCAACCATAACAAAGCCTTGCACATAACCATGGAATGCAAAGGTGCTGTCCTTTCCCATGTGCTGGTAGACACGGGGTCATCCCTCAATGTCTTACCTAAGAAGGCCCTGGTGAAGCTAGAATATGACGGATTGGCGTTGAGACCCAGCAACCTGGTGGTGAGAGCCTTTGATGGTTCAAAGAGATCAGTTCTGGGAGAGATTGAGCTACCTGTGACAATTGGCCCACAGACCTTTACAACTATCTTCTACGTGATGGATATACAGCCCGCCTACAGCTGTTTATTGGGTAGGCCATGGATTCACGCTGCTGGCGCCGTGACCTCTACCCTTCACCAGAAGTTAAAATATGAGTGGGAGGGTCAAATCGTTACAATCTGCGGAGAGGAGGACATTTTTGTCAGCCACCTGGCTACTTATAAATACATTGAGATGGATGGGGAGATCCATGAAACAATGAGCCAGGGGTTTGAAGCCTTGAATGTGAATGAAACATCTGCTGTACCTGGTACTTCAATATCGTCATACCAACAAGCCCGGAAGGTTGTTGAGGGAGGAAACGCCCAAGGCTGGGGCAAACTGCTATCGGTGGAGAAGAAAGAAGACAAATTTGGGTTGGGTTACAAACCAACTCAACAAGATCAAGCAGCGGCTGCGAAAGAGCCCAACTTTGTGAGTGGGGGGATGCTTACCCCTGATGCTATCAACTGTCTGGAAGACGAGCTGGAAGAAGAACGCAACCTGGAGAGCTGGATTCGTCCAAAGATCCCGGGGAGCAGTATCTCGAACTGGTCTTCCCAGGAAATTATAAGAGTTACTCATGCAGAGTAATTATTATTTCCTGTATTTTTATAGAATGCATCAAAGTCTTGCATCTTGCCCAAGATGACAAGACTCATTTTGTAATCGGGCCATCTGTACTTTTTGTGCAAACAAGATTAATCAATGAAATATCAGACATCTTTTTGCAAATGAGTCTTTTTCTTTTCCGTTCACTGTTTTTTCCATTTTTCTTTTTGTACAAAAAAATAAATGGCGGTGTTTTCAAAATGACAACTCTATTTCACTTTTCTAAAACAAGATTAAAATCAAATCACTAAAATGAACAAACTGAACCCTTGCAGAGTGTGCCTTCCAGACAACACTGACAAACAGCACAGCTATGACTTCGTATGACTTTGACAATCCGATCAATCAAGCTGATGAAGGGGTTGAAGAAGAATATGAGCTCCCTGAAGAGCTAGCCAGGTTGTTAAGACAAGAGGAAAAGGTTATTACTCCTCACCAGGAGGAGGTTGAAGTAATCAATCTTGGTACAGATGAAGACGTGAAAGAAGTTAAAATCGTGGCCTGCCTGCAAGACTCAGTGAAGAGACAACTGATTGACCTGCTTCAAGAATATGTAGACGTGTTCGCTTGGTATTATCAAGATATGCCAGGTTTGGATACCGATATTGTTGTGCACAAGCTGCCCTTGAGAGAAGAATGCCCGCCAGTTAAACAGAAACTACGCCGTACTCGTCCAGACATGGCTATGAAAATCAAGGAAGAGGTACAAAAGCAATGGGACGCCGGATTCCTTGCGGTAACTAGCTACCCACCGTGGGTTGCTAACATAGTACCTGTGCCTAAGAAAGACGGTAAAGTAAGAATGTGCGTAGACTACCGAGATCTGAACAGAGCCAGCCCGAAAGATGATTTCCCATTACCTCACATCGATATATTGGTTGATAATACGGCTCAGTTTTCGGTATTCTCCTTCATGGATGGATTTTCAGGATACAATCAGATTAAGATGTCACCTGAAGACATGGAGAAGACAACCTTCATCACACCTTGGGGCACGTTCTGTTACAAAGTGATGCCATTCGGACTGAAGAATGCTGGTGCCACATATCAACGGGCTATGGTGACACTATTCCACGATATGATCCATAAAGAAATAGAATGTTATGTAGATGACATGATCGCCAAGTCCCTTACTGAAGAAGACCACCTGGTGAATCTATTGAAGTTGTTCAAACGTCTGAGGAAGTACCAATTGAAGTTGAACCCCAACAAATGCACATTCGGGGTGCGATCCGGTAAGCTACTGGGCTTTATTGTAAGCGAGAAAGGGATTGAAGTTGACCCTGATAAAGTCAAAGCTATTCAAGAGATGCCTGCACCGAAAACAGAGAAAGAAGTTCGAGGTTTCTTAGGTCGATTGAACTACATCTCAAGGTTCATATCCCACCTTACATCAACCTGTGAACCCTTGTTCAAATTGTTGAGAAAAGAACAGACGGTCAGGTGGAATGAAGACTGCCAGAAGGCTTTTGACAAGATCAAGGAGTACTTACAAGAACCTCCGATCCTTATGCCGCCAGTTGAAGGAAGACCTCTGATAATGTACTTGACAGTATTAGAAGAGTCAATGGGGTGTGTGCTGGGCCAACATGACGAGTCTGGTCGAAAAGAGTATGCAATATACTACCTAAGCAAAAAGTTTACCGACTGTGAACAACGTTATTCACCGCTCGAGAAAACTTGTTGTGCTTTAGCGTGGGCTGCTCGCCGACTGAGACAGTATATGTTGACCCACACTACTTTATTGATATCCAAGATGGACCCGGTTAAGTACATTTTCGAGAAGCCAGCTCTTACCGGACGGGTTGCAAGATGGCAGATGATTCTCACAGAATACGACATACAATACACATCTCAGAAAGCCATCAAGGGCAGTGTACTATCTGAATATCTTGCTGAGCAACCCATTGATGACTACCAGCCTATGAGATTTGACTTCCCTGATGAAGACATCATGTTTATAAAAGCGAAAGATCATGAAGAGCCTGTTCACACTGAAGGGCCTGACCCGGAAGAAGAATGGACTATGATGTTTGACGGGGCTGTTAATATGAATGGTCGTGGTGTTGGTGCAGTGCTCATTACACCTAAAGGAGTCCACATGCCTTTCTCGGAAAAACTCACTTTCAACTGCACTAACAACGAAGCTGAATACGAAGCTTGCATTATGGGTCTTGAGGAAGCCATTGACCTCAGGATCAAGACGTTGACTGTATTCGGAGATTCAGCTCTGGTAGTTAATCAAACCAACGGCAAATGGTACACCCACCAGGATCATCTAATACCTTACAGGGATTATACAAGGAAGTTATTGACTTTCTTTACAACAGTCAAGCTTGAGTATATCCCTCGGGACGAGAATCAGTTTGCGGATTGTCGCTCCCGACAAGTGACACCTGGTCAGATGAAGGTACAAACGCGAACGGTCGGCGAGAGGAACAGTGAGAACACACAGCCGTGAACTCACTGGAGAATGAATAGAGTCGCCAGCTGGGCATTTTTATCCCGGAGGAAAGGTAATGCTGCATAGACCTAGAAAAAGATGGATAAGACGGTTTGCGAACCAGAGAGACTGAGAAAGGGGGTTGGTTACAACCTGGGAAGGTATTAGCACCCAGATTGTCCGTCGTACTCGACGGGATCCACGCTTAAAAGATTTGTGTTTTAAAGGGGTAGTGTCAGTGCAATTTGTGTGTAAAAGAGCTGGAAAGATGTATAGGTGTCAGTGTAAAAGAAAGTGATGTGTATATATACAGTGTCAGTGTAAGGAAAAGAGTATGCTCAAGATCATGAGGCTTAAGAGAATGAAAGTGAAAGGAGGGGGAATATACAGAGACTTTTGTTCGATAACCGTTAAGTTATGCCTACGTATCCTCTCGTGCAATGAGGAAGTCAGAACACCGTAGTTCGACCCAAAGAGACTGAAAGATGAATTGACTTGTGAACTGCTTACTTGCTTATGCTCAAGTGTATGACCTGTCTGGCTCAGGTGCAAACTGTCTTGCATTAGACGGAAGAAGCGAGTTCTCGTTTATGAGTGAAGGTGATGAGAAAAGAATCCCGGAGGAGACGATTATTGTTTGTTTTTTGAGTTTTCAGTCTTTTATTGCTTTTGAGAATTTGTCATAAGTTAATGAGCTTAAGCCTAAACCAATGGATTTAGTAAACTCATCACATCTTCCCTTTGTTTAGGGGTAATGAGAATACCTTAAGTGTGAAGTCAGATTCTCACACTTAATCACCTTTGATGAAGGATTAGGATCATTAACCTACTTGTGATTATTTTGATGTTTTTGGTTTTTATTTAGTGTTGAGTAATGAGGTTAAGCCATAATCAAGGATTAAACAGACCCATTACACCATCCTAAAAGAAGGATGATAGATGAGAAAGTTTAAGCTGAGGAAAGCTACTCAACTTAATCCATGATTAGGGATTAAACTCATGACAAAACAAGCCTTTGATTAAGTGGATTTTATTTAATGATATGATGATGAAGTGAATTTTATGATTTGTAAGACAACTTGAGGGGGACTTGTCCATTAACACTAGGGTTAGTCCTTCTTAACCGCTTAAGGAAGAATTAGAACCCTAATGCAAGGCCCAAGTTACAAGTGTGATGTCTTGATATTTATTAAGTGAATTGATTAAGAGACTTAAACACATTAAGGGTTTAATACTTAGGATTAAAGTTATACACTCCATCCTAAAAGAAGGATGCAGGCATAAGCTTAATCACAAAGTCTTAAAGCCTTTAGGGTTTAGTCCCTGATTATGAGGTGAGAAGAGAAGACTCAAAGAGAGACACAAAGGTAAGACTATGGGGGGAGACTAATCAAAACCCTAATTCATTGTCATGCTTGGTTGTCCCTAAAGTTTGTGAGGTTTTGCAAGAAGAATCTTCAGAGGAGCCACCAGGAAGCAGATGAATAAGATCAAGAGAAGCAAAGTGACTTGCTTCATTCAAGAAGTCAAGTCACTTGAAGAAAGAAAGTGGGAGGAAGAAGAATGAGCAAGCTCAAACTCAAACACAAATAAGAATGCAGCAATGGATGCAAGAGAGATGAAAAGAAAAGTTATGAGAAGTGAAGGCAAATTCACTTCCCAAGTTTACTTACCACCTGAAATGTTAGAAAGAGATGCAATGCAATGCAAGATGAGATGAAATGGCATGATGCTAGACAAAACCAGAAGCATGTTAATGATGATTATGATGCTATGAGATGCTGCAAACATGAGGCAAGGCATGGAGATGTTCATACAAGATCATGAATGCAAATGATGCAAGCTAAAGGGCATGAACAAGCATGGAAAGGTTATGAATCATACAAGACAAATGACATGGCAAATATGTAATGCAATGATCAAACATGCTTTCTATATGTCTTAAAATGTCAAATGAAACACAAGAATGCATAAAATGCAAAGACAAGTCATGTTATGCAAGAGAATGCAAGAAGGATGCAAGAGAAAGCCCAAATTAGGGTTCATGGATCAAACATCAAACAAAGACCCAAAACAGAAGCAAACCCTAAGATAAAAAATGGAAAATGCTACCCAAAGAAACCCTAAACCTATACTAAACCAAGGTCCAAAGGGGAGGTCCCAACTCTTAACCAAACTTGAGTTATGAATTTTACAAGTTATTAGGGTTTTTTAGAGTTCTTAACAAAAGAAATGCCAAACAAATAAAAAATGCAAGATCAAATCATGGCCATTTTACCCTAGAAACTACATGCCAAACACAAAACAATGCAAGAAGAATCAATGTCTCAACCTTCTTCAATAGGCAGAAATGAATTTTTGAATCCATGATCAAAATAATGCATAAAAAATGATTTAATTCAATGAAAAATTCTTAAAATGCATCAAGATCAAAAAAGAAATTTGGTTTGAAGGTTGGACAATGTTTCTAAATGTCTTAGAACATTTCATGAATTTTTTTGTAATTTTTAAATACTTAAAAGTATTTTTAATTAATTAATTTCCATTAATCAATTAAAAATAATCTTTTAAATATTTAAAAATACTTTTTTAATGATGGAAAATAAAATAAAAATATTTTTGGGTCTTAAAAATTAATAAAACTTTAAAGAAAAAGTTTCATAATTTTTAAGACATTTTTGCTATTTTTAAATAATTATGCAAATTAAATGAAAGAAAATTAAATAAAAATTAAATAAAATGAAAGTATGCAGCATGGAAGGCCAGGATTCGATCTGGAAATGAGAGGGTTGACTGCGCGCCAGATCCAATGGGCCACATTCAAATTGGGCTAAACTTAATTAATTAAATAAATTAAACCTAATTAAGTTAATGACAAGATCTGGGCCATTGGATGCGCGCGGGAAAAGACCTGGTCAACTCATCCAACGCCTGAAATTCAAACTGGGAGCCCTAACCCTAATCACACATTAATGACTTTCAGGTCACCGGAGACGAGCTCCGGTCGTCTTCTCCGGTGACCTTCTCCCCTGAAAACTTCCAAATCCTTCCCTAGGTCACTAAAATGAAATCTAAAACCATGGAAATGTTCCTCAACCTCTCACGAATCAAACCCCTCTCTCAAAACAAATTTATTCTTCCTAAACAAACTGAATCGAAGAAAATGAGTTCTAGGGCACGCAGGTTTCAGAGACAAATTAAACTCTCAAATCAAAGCCATTTTCAAAACCAAAGACATATTCATGATCAGGACAACACAAAGAACAAGTTTGTAACAAGAAAAATGATTTCTGGAAAAATAATTTTCAAGCTACCTGAGATTTGAAGCTTTCAGTTTGAAGACTTTCTGGCCACTTCCTTCAGTGCAAACTACTCCACTTGGTCCCCAGAAGATGTTTGAATGCTCAAAAGGAGTTTAAGTTGGCTGGTTGATGAGTTTCGATAGCTTCTGCTCAAGCTCAGTCAAAAATGGCAATGGAGCTTTAGGCAGTTTCAGGTCATGGTGATGGGTTCTATGTGATCCTGAGGGTGAATGGAGAAGCTTTACAAAGTTTGTTTGACTGTTTGTGAGCTAGGATGAGAGTTTCGAATGAAACTGCAAGCTGGTGTCAAAATGGTGCAGTGATGTTGTAGCTTGTTTAAGGCTTGGTTCTTGGTTGCTTTGGGCTCAATGAGACATGGTGAGATGATTGGTAAAGATGGTTTGGATGTATGTGAGCTGGGCAGAGAGTTTCGAAGGCAAAAACAAAATGGAGTGTTCTTGTGTTTTTGTGTGTATGAGATGTTTCAGCCTTGCCTTCTCATATCTTTGGCTTGCCAAGGGATATTGTATTATAATCCTATATGTCAGATGATGTGACCTGGCCTATAGTGATTGGTAAGTTTACTTTTGCAAAATGTCCATTTCTTTGTAAGAGAAAGCATGGCTTGATCTAGGCTTGGTACAAGGCATGGGCTATGCGCAGCAAAATGAGGGGAAAGAGTCAGCTTGGTTCAGCACCCAATGTGACAAGTTGGTGAAGTGTTATGAGTGCTTTTGCAAGTTGTTGCTTTATGGACTTTCATGATAAAAATGCCTTGTTACATGAACTAAACACATGTGATCTTGGTTCAAATTTGATTTTTAGGACTTAGAGAATGCTTATGTGCTGGTTTGATACCAATTAGAAGTTGCAATTTGACTTAGCACATGATTTTGCAATTTTCACACTTAGGGCATGCCTTGAAAATCAATGATTTTTGCCAACTTTGCATTGCCATAACTTTTGATCCAAGAAGAGTTTGATCATGTTCTTGTACTTTTTGAAAAGGGAAAGATGAGATCTACAACTTTCATGACCAAAGTTTTTCCATTTGAAGCATTTTTGGATCATGAATCATGGCTTGAAAAATGACCTAAAATGATGCATTCTTGAAAAGTCAACTATGCTCCAAAAGTCAACATTTGCAAAAACCCTAAATTCTTGATTTCTATGAACTTCAACCTTCTTCCATGATCAAACAAAGATCATATACACTCAAAATGATGAAGATCACCCATTGGTTGGGTCATTGGGGGCCTCAGATGCCCTGATTTTACACTGACTTGTCTGAAAAGTCAACCTTTGATCAGATGACTTCCCCATGGAATTTCTTCATGAAAATTGATATGCATACTCCCTATACCATATAGAGATCAATGGAAACAAGAATGACCAAAAAATTTGGAGTCATGGCCTCTGAAACCAAAACCCTAATTTTCAGTCAACTGTGCAGTCTAAACTGGCTCTGCATCCACTCAAACCCTAGTTCTTGTGATTCCTCTGCAATTTTGACCTTGAGGAGATGGAATATGATATAAGAACACACATGGACCTCTTTGAGTTGATTGGTGGCCTTTGGAATGGCCCAAGATGCTTTGGGGATTGCTCAGATCACAAACCCCAGGTGCAGATGCCTTAGAAACTATGCAGTGAAACAAAAGTGAGATATGAGATGATATGTTTGTGTTTATGCATATGAGGATGATCACAAGCCATGGTGTGAGTGGGTGAGGGCAAATTTGGGGTGTTTACAGCTGCCCCTATTCAAACATGAGTTAGCTGTGCAGGTTGTAAGCGACGGCTTAACAGGCAAACAAGATAACTTGTGGTTGAATACCAAAGACAGTCCAAAATTTGCACTCACAGAAATGAAGAAGAAAAGGGATATAGATTGTAAAAGGAAAACAAAGTATATTGTAAAGTGGGTGACGGAGGACGACCGTCGAGCAGAGGACGACTGCTGGGTAAAGAGCGATGACGGGGACGGCCGACATGCTGGGATAAATGTGAAGTAAAGCGATGACGGGGACGGCCGACATGCTGGGGATAAAAGGTAGAGCTAAGACGGGGACGGCCGACTAGCTGGGAAAATAAGATATCATGATGGGGACGGCCATCAAGATAAAGCTGTAAAATTTTCTGGGGATCGAATGAAACATGACGGGGACGACCATCAAGTTCATAAAGGTAACCAACGATGGGGACGGCCATCGGGCTAAAAAGGAAAAGGGACCACGACGGGGACGGCCATCGGGTTAAAGAATAAATGAAATAAACAGATGATGGGGTACGGCCATCAAAGGTGAAGGACGATCACCTAGCAGGGGACGGCTGCTCTGTTGGGGATAAAAGAAAATATGATGGGGACGGCCATCAAAGGTGGAGGACGACCACCTGGCAGGGTACGGCTGCCGAAAATATCAACGATGGGGACGGCCATCGGATAGAAAGGGTCAACGATGGGGACGACCATCGGACGAGCATGATGGAGGACGACCATCAAGAAGTGGAGGACGACCACTCAGCAGGGGACGGCTGTTCTCGAGGTTTATCGTAACACAGGACGAGTGTCAGATAACCAATATCAACAATGGGGACGGCCATTGGATAAAGTGATGAAGGACGATCATCAAAGGGTGGAGGACGACCACCTAGCAGGGGACGGCTGCTAAAAATATCAACGATGGGGACGACCATCGGATGAGCATGATGGAGGACGACCATCAAGAAGCGGAGGACGACCACTCAGCAGGGGACGGCTGCTCTCAGGATTTATCATAACACAGGACGAGTGTTAGATAAAAAGAAAATTTGTTGGTGATCTACTGGGGATATAGCAAACACGGACGAGTGTTTACAACCAAGAAAAGAAAGTATAAGTGTTTAGATGTTGTGTATAGATTAAAGATGCGGACGGGCATCCCTAAGACTACGATACGGACGAGTATCGGGTAGAAACAAACTGACACATGTTCAGAGATGATGATACGGACGAGTATCAACTGGTTAACAAGGAACACGGACGAGTGTTGATTCTGAAAGGACTCTTCTGGGGAATAGTAGACACAGACGAGTATCTATATTCAAGAAGACATAAGTGTTTGACACGGTGTATGGATTAAAGATGCGGACGAGCATCCCTAAGACTATGATACGGACGAGTATCACGCAGAAACAAACACTAGACGCAATGTTCAAAGATGATGGTACGGACGAGTACCAACTGGTTACCAAAGAACAGAGACTACTGTCGAATCTGTGGGGATATGAGTGATGATGAATACAAGATACGGACGGGTATCTGTATGAGTGTACCATGAGTATTGAGTATTGTATTGTATAGATGAGTATTTTAACTGCTGGGGAGAGTGACACGGACGAGTGTCAAGAGAGAAAAGTATAATATTAACAAGTATATGGGTTGATGAAAGTGAGCGACTGCGCTGGGGATATGACACGGACGGGTGTCAAGAAAAGTGTATATACAAGGATATGTGAGTGCAAAGAGGACGTCTTCGGCTTTCTGCTAGTGATATGACACGGACGGGTGTCATGAAGTATCCGTAATACGGGTGATCTTGTTTGTAAAGAGTGTTCAGGCGACTTTACTGGGGAAAGATGACACGGACGGGTGCCAAAAGGAGTATATACTGGTGTTTGTGATTGTGAGGCAGCTGCTTTTGCCGGGGACTCTGGTGGGGATTTTTCTGTATCATGATGATGAACGGTTTATTATTCACAAGTGTTCAATTCACAACATGACTTATGATTATGCTATGCATTTGATTTTTGCCGTAATGCTCCGTATTAGACGGAATGCTACGCTCTGAGGGGATAGTGTGATGCGAATGCTATGATTATGCAAAGGGGCACAGATCCGGGATCCGAATCCCATTGCTGCGAAGATCTCTGGATGATCTGCTTGAAGTGAACATCCCAGCTGGGGATGAGATCACTGGTAGATCTAATGATGTATCTGCTTGGGGATATAGGTCACTGATTGACATATCCTTATAATATGGGACCCAGCTGGGGTTTGCAGAAGCTTTCTGTACTCTGTTGTGACTTCTCCGTGCGTTGCTCTTCTGAATAGAGGCTGGGGATTCTGTGGGGAGATGATTCCCTGACTTCTGCGTTCTGCTGAGGAAGAATGGTTGGTACTACAGCTGGGGAATGCTGTTGATAACTCAGCTGGGGAGAGTAACGAGAGGCAACTCGGCTGGGGAGAAAACATCCTGAGTGTTAAGCCTGTTTGTTGATTTGGCAACTTTGCTGGGGAGGTGGGCACTCTCCAGTGCCACGTGGAAGATAGACCGAGTTGATAATGATTCGCCAACTTGCTGAGACGTAACCTGCATGCTCCAGGTTGCGTTCTGGATACCTGCAATCCTGCAACGATAAGGAAACGTACAAAAGGTCCCGAGGTATCCCTTACTGGATTCCGTCATAGGAGATAAGTACTTTCGAGAGTAAGTATATTCCCTGTAAGCATGTGTTTTTATTTTTAGAGAAAGGCATCTGTACTTATGCAATTGTATTTTTAGAGATATCAGACAACTCTTTGCAAAACATAAATGTAAAAACGAAACATGACCGAAAATCTGATTTTATTAATTCATGTGCCCTGAATTGGCAAGATACAGTCAAAGAAACATATCTCCTGAAATGAAGAGACTGTTACAAATTGAGAAACAAAATGCTGGCGATGCTTTCGAGGAGCTTCCTCCTTCTGCTATGACTCGTATGACAATGACGTTCTTCTCGTCTTGCTTTCTGGAGAGAGTTGATTCTGATTGAAGCTTGATCCTTTGTAGCTCACCAAGTTGTAGATAATACAGACGAATTTAGAATGCAGTTGTTCGCTTATTCCCTTATTTTGCATGGATCGCCCTTTCGGGTTTTCAATCCATCGGGATACCCATTTTTGCCTGAGCTGTCCAATGTGGCTTTTCAACTCAGCGGGTGTACATTTTTATTCATTTTCCCTTACTTTTGCCCGAGTCTTTTATTCTGTTTTTGACTCGCCGGGATGCCCTATTTTTGCCTGGACCTACATTCTGTTTTTATGTCCAGCGGGTCATTTTATGCGAAGTATTTTTTAACTGCATCTGAATTCACAGGGGACGGGAAATCTTCACCATCCATGGTACTGAGCATCAGTGCTCCACCAGAGAAAACTTTCTTTACTACGAATGGTCCTTCATAATTGGGAGTCCATTTGCCCCTGTGGTCTGTATGAGGAGGGAGGATTCTTTTCAACACAAGATCTCCTACTTGGTACTCTCGGTGCCTGACTTTCTGATCGAAGGCTCTCTTCATTCTCTTCTGATATAGCTGTCCATGACAGATTGCAGCCAATCTTTTCTCTTCGATCAGACTCAGTTGTTCGTATCGGGCCCGAACCCATTCTGCTTCACTCAGTTTAACATCCATTAATACCCGTAGGGAGGGTAATTCAACTTCAACAGGTAGGACTGCTTCCATACCATACACAAGCTGATACGGTGTTGCCCCAGTGGATGTTCTGATTGACGTGCGGTACCCATGCAAGGCAAATGGTAGCATTTCATGCCAGTCTTTGTATGTGACTACCATCTTTTGCACAATCTTCTTGATATTCTTATTTGCCGCCTCAACAGCACCATTCATCTTTGGCCTGTAAGGAGAAGAATTGTGATGTTGGATCTTGAAGTCCCGGCACAGCTCTGCCATCATTTTGTTGTTTAGGTTGGAACCATTATCGGTAATGATTCGCTCGGGCACTCCGTACCGACAGATGATATCTCTCTTCAGAAATCGGGCTACCACTTGTCTTGTAACATTTGCATATGAGGCTGCTTCAACCCACTTGGTGAAATAGTCAATGGCGACCAGGATGAATCTGTGGCCGTTCGAAGCAGTTGGCTCAATCTTGCCAATCATATCAATGCCCCACATGGCAAAGGGCCATGGTGAAGACATGATGTTCAAAGGGTTGGGAGGCACATGCACCTTATCTGCGTAGATCTGGCATTTATGGCACTTTCTGGCATAAGCACAACAGTCTGCATCCATTGTGATCCAGTAATAGCCTGACCTCAACAATTTCTTAGCCATGGCATGCCCTCCTGCATGGGTGCCAAAGGATCCTTCGTGCACTTCGTGCATCAACAAATCTGCTTCCGTCTTGTCAACACATCTGAGGAGTACCATGTCAAAGTTCCTTTTGTATAAAGACCCATCAGTGTTTAGGAAGAAACTGCCAGCAAGCCTTCTCAAAGTCTTCTTATCATTGGAAGATGCCCCAGGTGGGTATGTTTGATCCTCCAAGAAGCACTTGATGTCATGAAACCAAGGCTTATCATCCTTGACAACATCTGCTGCGAATACATATGCTGGTCTATCAAGTCTAGACACTGAAATCTGAGGTACAAAGTTGGCGGCTTGAACTTTGATCATGGACGAAATGGTAGCAAGAGCATCTGCAAACTGGTTCTCGTCCCGAGGGATATACTCAAGCTTGACTTTGGTGAAGAAGGTCAATAACCTTCTTGTATAATCCCTGTAAGGTATCAGATGATCCTGATGTGTATACCATTTTCCGTTGGTCTGATTAACCACCAGAGCTGAATCTCCGAATACAGTCAATGTCTTGATCCTGAGGTCAATGGCTTCCTCAAGACCCATAATGCAAGCTTCGTATTCAGCTTCGTTGTTAGTGCAGTTGAAAGTGAGTTTTGCCGAGAAAGGCATGTGAACTCCTTTAGGTGTAATGAGTACTGCACCAACACCACGGCCATTCATGTTAACAGCCCCATCAAACATCATAGTTCATTCTTCCTCCGGGTTAGGCCCTTCAGTGTGAATAGGCTCTTCGTGATCTTTTGCTTTAATGAACATGATGTCTTCATCAGGGAAGTCAAACCTCATAGGCTGGTAGTCATCAATGGGTTGCTCAGCAAGATATTCAGATAGTACACTGCCTTTGATGGCTTTCTGAGATGTGTACTGTATGTCGTATTCCGTGAGAATCATCTGCCATCTTGCAACCCTTCCGGTAAGAGCTGGCTTCTCGAAAATGTACTTAACTGGATCCATCTTTGAGATCAACAAAGTAGTGTGGGTCAGCATATACTGTCTCAGTCGGCGAGCAGCCCACGCTAAAGCACAGCAAGTTTTCTCGAGCAGTGAATAACGTTGTTCACAGTCGGTAAACTTTTTGCTTAGGTAGTATATTGCATACTCTTTTCGACCAGACTCGTCATGCTGGCCCAGCACACACCCCATTGACTCTTCTAATACTGTCAAGTACATAATCAGAGGTCTTCCTTCGACTGGAGGCATGAGGATTGGAGGTTCTTGCAAATACTCCTTGATCTTGTCAAAAGCCTTCTGGCAATCTTCGTTCCACCTGACCGTTTGTTCTTTTCTTAACAACTTAAACAAGGGTTCGCAGGTTGCTGTAAGGTGAGATATGAACCGCGAAATGTAGTTCAATCGACCTAAGAACCCTCAAACTTCTTTCTCAGTTTTCGGTGCAGGCATTTCTTGAATAGCCTTGACTTTATCAGGGTCAACTTCAATCCCTTTCTCACTTACAATAAAGCCCAGCAGCTTACCGGATCGCACCCCGAATGTGCATTTGTTGGGGTTCAGCTTCAATTGGTACTTCCTCAGACGCTTGAATAATTTGAGCAGATTCACCAGGTGATCTTCTTCTGTAAGGGACTTGGCGATCATATCATCCACATAACATTCTATTTCCTTGTGGATCATATCGTGGAATAATGTCACCATAGCCCGTTGATATGTGGCACCCGCATTCTTCAGTCCGAATGGCATCACTTTGTAACAGAACGTGCCCCAGGGTGTGATGAAAGTTGTCTTCTCCATGTCTTCAGGTGACATCTTGATCTGATTATATCCTGAAAATCCATCCATGAAGGAGAATACCGAGAACTGAGCCGTGTTATCCACCAATACATCAATGTGAGGTAATGGGAAATCATCTTTCGGGCTGGCCCTGTTCAGATCCCGGTAATCAACACACATTCTAACTTTTCCGTCCTTCTTAGGCACAGGTACGATGTTAGCAACCCACGGCGGATAGCTAGTCACAGCAAGGAACCCGGCGTCCCATTGCTTTTGTACCTCTTCTTTGATTTTCATAGCCATGTCTGGGCGAGTTCGGCGCAACTTCTGTTTGACCGGTGGGCATTCTTCCCTCAGAGGCAGCTTGTGCATGACTATATCGGTGTCCAACCCTGGCATGTCTTGATACGACCAAGCGAACACATCAACATACTCTTGAAGCAGATCTATCAGTTGTCTCTTCACTGAGTCTTGTAGGCAGGCCCCGATTTTAACTTCTTTCACGTCTTCGTCAGTACCAAGATTAATCACTTCAATCTCCTCCTGATGAGGAGCAATAACCTTTTCCTCCTGTCTCAACAACCTGGCTAGCTCTTCAGGAAGCCCATATTCTTCATCAACCCCTTCATCAGCTTGATTGATCGGATTGTCAAGGTCATACGATGTCATAGCCGTGCTGTTGTCGGTGCAGTCTGGAGGGCACTCTCTGCAAGGGTTAAGTTTGTTCATTTTAGTGATTGATTTTAATCTTGCTTTAGAAAAAAGTGAAATGAAGTCATCATTTTGAAAACACCGCCATTTATTTTTGTACAAAAAGAAAAATGGAAAAACAGTGAACAGAAAAGAAAAAGACTTGTTTGCAAAAAGATGTCTGATATTTCATTAATTTAATCTTGTTTGCACAAAAGTACAGATGGCCCTGATTACAAAATGAGTCTTGTCATCTTGGGCAAGATGCAAGACTTGGATGCATGCTATAAAGATACAGGAAATAATAATTACTCTGCATGAGTAACTCTTATAATTTCCTGGGAAGACCAGTTCGAGACACTGCTCCCCGGGATCTTTGGACGAATCCAATTCTCCAGATTGCGCTCCTCTTCCAGCTCGTCTTCCAGACAGTTGATAGCATCGGGGGTAAGCATCCCCCCACTGACAAAACCTGGCTCTGCAGCAGCCTTTGCTTGATGTTGAGTTGGTTTGTAACCCAACCCAAACTTGTCCTTCTTCTCCTCCACAGCTAAGACCTTGCCCCAGCCTAGGGCAGTTCCTTCCTCAACAACCTTCCGGGCTTGTTGGTAAGACGACATAGAAGTACCAGATACAGCAGATGCCTCATTCACATTCAAAGCTTCAAAACCTTGGCTCATTGTCTCATGGATCTCTCCATCCATCTCAATGTATTTATAAGTAGCCAGATGGCTAACAAAGATATCCTCTTCTCCACAGATTGTGACAACTTGGCCTTCCCACTCAAATTTTAACTTTTGGTGAAGGGTAGACGTTATTGCGCCGGCGGCGTGAATCCAGGGTCTACCCAACAAACAGCTGTAGGCGGGCTGAATGTCCATCACATAAAAGATAGTTTTAAAGGTCTGCGGGCCAATTGTCACAGGCAGCTCAATCTCTCCCAGAACCGATCTCTTCGAACCATCAAAGGCTCGTACCACCAGGTTACTGGGTCTCAATGCCAATCCATCATATTCTAACTTCACCAGAGCCTTCTTTGGTAAGACATTCAGGGAAGAACCTGTGTCCACCAGCACATGAGAAAGGACAGCTCCTTTGCATTCCATGGTTATGTGCAGGGCTTTATTGTGATTGCGGCCATCCACTGTCAAGTCAGAATTGGTAAACCCTAGCCCATTGCTAGCAGTAACATTTCCAACCACGGCTTCCAATTGGTTGACAGTAATCTCCTCAGGCACGTAAGCTGCGTGCAAGACTTTAAGTAGTGCATTCCGATGGGCTTCGGAACACATAAGCAGTGAGAGGATAGAGATTTTGGATGGCGTCTGATGAAGCTGATCCACAACTTTATAATCACACTTTTTGATGATCCGCATAAACTCATCAACTTCCTGATCAAATGGAGTCTTCAGGGCTTCTTTGGCAGCTGGGTCTTCCTGCACCGGGCCTTTTCCCTTTGCCTTGGCAGCAGCTTCTGCTTCGGCAGTAGGTCTTTGAACTTGTGAAGCAAAGAGACGTCCGCTTCGAGTGAAGCCTCCGCCTCCCCCCACATTATCTACTTGTGGTGCAGGTGCTGATGTTTCAAGAGTGATTCTTTTCCCTTCACAGTACACGTCAGAGCCATAGTGCCAAGGGATGGCCCTATTGCTTTCATATGGTACTGGCCCAGGCACCGTGACAGTGACTGGACTGATTGCTGCTGCTGAAGGGACTGTTATTGTTTGTGGATCATAAAAGATTGTAACCGGTGCTCTGGCGGGAGCAACACCTTCTGAATGGTAGGCGGAGTTACTTTCAGGATCGTAAAATATGGTAACAGTGGAGACATCTTCATGATTGATTGCTGGTGTTGTAGGAGGTATTGTTGGAAGGACTGTTGTTGTTGATGGAGATTCGAAATGGAATGAAGCTGAAGTTGTAGCAGGAGAAACTGTTGAAAACTGATCATTTGGGAGGACAGATGAAGTACTTGCTGATGGTGCTGATGAATTGTCGGGAACAATAGTTGCTGCATTTGTAGGAGGTTCTGAAACCGTTGCTGATGAAGTTGTTGGGTTCGTCAGGAATGATGTAGTGATCTGTAGCAGGCCACTCTGAATAAGGCTGTCAATGCCGTTCCTCAGGTCCTCACACCCATTCCATGAAATATTACAATAGGGACACCCTAGTTCACACCCCGGAAATATTTGGTTTTCGCGGAGTTGAGCTTTGATTTCCACCAATGGTGTTCTGATCTGATCCACACTAGTTATTAAATAAGACGGTTGGTCTTCTTCAATAGCGTTAATTCGGGGACCACCATGGTTTGGCATTGGGTTTTTATTGACATTGGGCGGCGGTGCAAAATTCAGAGCCTTGGAGTCTACCAAGTCTTGTACCTTCATATGCAGAGCCCTGCATTTTTCTGTACTGTGACCAGGTGCGTTCGAATGAAAAGCACACCTAGCATTGGAGTCATAGTTCCTTGGTAGACTGTTGGGATCCGGAGGTGCCAACGTTCTTAGCTCAACTAGGTTGAGTTTCAGAAGTTGTGGCAACAAGGCAGCATACGGCATTGGGATCGGGTCGATCACTCGGTTAGCTTGGGATGGCCTCTGTTGGAATGGCCTTTGCTGATTGTTGTTGTTGGTGTTATTGTTGTTGTAGTTCCTTGGAGGATACTGATTCTGCTGATACTGAGGTTGTTGTTGGAAGTTTTGTTGCGGAGGTTGATAGAATGGCTGAGGATGAGCTGGAGCAGGGATAGTGACTGCTGCTATTGTCCTTTGAACATATTGGGGCCTACCCCTGTTGGTGTGAATGGCATTGGTCTCGCCAGTTCTTCTCGGGCCTGCAAAAGGCTTTCTTGTACTACTGGACGAGCTGGCACCATTATCGGAGATTTTACCCATTTTTAACAGGCTTTCAATTCTCTCACCAGCTATAACAACATCCGCGAAGCTAGTGGAAGAGAAAGCAGCCAACCTGTCAATATACGTTCCCTGGAGAGTGTTCATAAACATGTCTTCCATTTCTCTCTCAGACATAGGGGGTTGAACGGCAGCAGCCAATTGCCTCCATCTCTGGGCATATTCCCGGAAACTTTCCCTTGACGACTGTGACATTCCCATTAGGAGAGTCCTGTTGGGTGCCATGTCTAGATTATACTGATACTGTCTGATGAAGGCTTCTGCCAGGTCCTTCCAGCATCTTACAGTTGCCCTTGTCAAATGGGAATACCATTCCCTAGAAGCTCCAGTCAAGCTATCTTCGAAGTAGAACATCCAAAGTTTCTCATCCATTGTATAGGCCTTCAGCCTTCCCAGAAATGATTGCAAATGAGTCCGGGGGCATGAAGTCCCATTATACTTTTCGAAACAAGGAGGTTTGAACTTATGGGGGATCCTGACCCCTTCTACCAAACCCATGTCCATGACGTCGAAACCCAAAGAATTTTGAGATTCTAAGGACCTCAACTTCTCAACTATTTCTTCCAATCGTCTATCATAAGTTTCCTCTCCGGCACCCATTACTGTATACTGGTCCTCCTGAGGATCTTCTTGAAGTACTCTGGCTGCTGTGGCTGTCCCTTGAATGTTGACTGGGATGTTGGCCTCTGGATGGAGATGGGGTCCAAAAACTGGGGGATTGACATGAGGTTGGACCCTCTCGTTGTTACTTGTGCCAGCAGTACCCGCATGGGGCTCCTCTTGATTCCTCCCTTCTACCAAAGTTCTGAGCCTCTCCTGGCTTTGAGCTAAGTTGTTCATCACTTCCATGAACTGGGTTATCTGGGTTCTCATCTCCAACCTTTCGTTGGCCATCTGGTTTCTGACCTCCGTAAGGTCCTGCTGCATCTGATCCATCTGAATTCCCGGAAGGTTGTTTCTAGTTGGGTACCTGTGTGGCCTGTTGAGAGGAAATACCCGGCGGCGAGCAATAATTCCTGAGATTCACAACAGAGGTTAGCAACAACAAAACAAAAACCTACAAAACAAACAAAAGGGTTAGCATGCAATGCAGTTATGCTTATTTGTTCTCAAGGTATCCGGCTTGGTCTTCAGTTTTGACCCTTCCAGACCCTTGAAGATGCTGCTGTTGAAGTTGCTTTTAAAGTAACCCAGATGGAAACTAACACAAACATATTACAAAGGTGAAATAATACAATTTGTTCATTTTACAACACCAGCCCTCAAAGGGGTCAAAATACATCACAAAAAACAAAAGTACATGGAAAAGGAACAACAACAAGCAAATGATCAAACTCCAAGGCCAAACTCATCCTCACGAACTTCCTTAAGAAGTGCTTCGGTCACAGGATCAGCCGGACGCTCCGTGAGACTTCTGATGAGAAGGTTTCTTGTTGCAACAGCTGTAGTCAACTTCTTGTTCTGACTTTGGTCCTTAGACCTCTTCACTCCGGCTCTGATTTCTAGCTCTGATATTTCCTTCTGGGCTGCGGCCAGGGCTTTTTCCATCTGTTCCATCTTGTCCTGGACTCTCTTGTCTTCTAGAGTACGGGCCTCAGTGATCCGGACCCACCTGGCCTGACTCTCTTTCAAATACAAGTCTGTTCTTGCTCTCTGAAACTGGGCTTCTTTACAAGCATTCTTCAGAATCTGCTCACCAGCTTTGGACTTGTTGATATAATCCCCAGACTTCTCAATCTTAGTCAAGTGTTCCACCCTCAACTTCTCCAATCTCTCAATCTCCCTCACACCTTCACTCCTCTCCCTGAGGGTCTTCTGCAAGGCTTGGGTTAACTTCTCATTTATTTCCTTCAAGCTCTCAAACTCCTCCAAACTGACGGTGGCAGGGGGTGGTGCTGAAGATGACTCAGGCATGTCTTCTATGGTGAAGGGCATTCCAGAGAATTGGGCCCTGGCATGGGACCACTCATAATATTGGACTGATGCCACATTATTGCACTTCCCCAGAGTGGTGATTCCCTTGGTTTGAACATGATCCCAGGCCCAGGCAGCCTGCCTAACAGTTGCCAGACTGATCTTGTTCTCACAATAGAGAGTCTCCACTAAGTCCTGCTCCCTGGGAGTATGGACCAGTGCATAACCCAATTGCCTCCTGAACAGTAGAGGGTTGTAATTGATACTTCCCTTGACCCCTATTAAAGGCACATTGGGAAAGTGCCCACAGCTTGTAATGATATCTCTGCCCTTGGTGCTTTGAGCACACCATCTGATGTCTGCTGAAGTGAGAGTAGTGAGCCTCTTAGCCCAGTTGCTTTGCTGATGAGGATTTAGGAATGCATCTGTCCTGGGTAGATGCTTAAGAAGCCAAGCATGGAATAATGGAGCACAACACCTCACTAGCCTTCCCCTCTGCTTCTCATTCTTCTGATGTACTGAGTAATAGAGATCTCCCAGCAAAGTTGGCACTGGGTTCTTCAGGATGAACAAATGGATTGCATTCTTGCTAATGAATCGAGGCTCATCTGCAAACAACACAATTCCATATACACTTAAGGCCAACAGAGCACAAACAGCTCTCCACTCCCCCAGGGAGGCCTTCAGACTAGCTTGAGAAATTAGGAAGTCCAGATGAAAACCAGGGATCCCAGCTTTAGAGGTCATGTGTTGCTCAATCAAAGCAGGTTCCAGGTGCAAAGCTTTTGCTACCTCTCCATTGCTGGGAAAGACCATTTCAGGGTTAAAAGGGATTTCTCTCTTGATAGGCAAACCAATCAATGATGAGTATTCTTCCAGAAGAGGACCCAACTGAAAGTCTTGAAAGGTGAAGCATCTCAATGGAGGGTCATAAAACTGAATGCAGGTGTGGATCAAACTCCTCTGAGATGGGTCCAGATCCATGACCAAGTCAAGTATACCTCCATAATGCTCCCTGAACAAAGGTATGTGATCTGGGGTGATCAGGGTCTGGATCCTTCTGATGTCTGATAAGTCTGGTTGGAAGAAATGATAAGTGATGTTGCTTTTCTTTGGAGCCATGATGCTGAAAACTGAGTAGAATAAGTGCTGATGAAGATGCTGAGGAGTGGGCCACTGGCTGGCTAATGCAAGTATTTGAAGTATATGGCTGACAAGCTGAAGCAAGTACTGGTGGAGATAGGTCAATAATGCAGATGGGGTCAAAACCAAAACCAGATGAAAGTGGATACCCTGAAACACAAATAAGCAAATGTTAATATGATGCAATGAGTATGTATGCAAATGATATGCAAGGGTTTGTGACTGAGCTGGATCTGATCAAAATGCCCTGATATAGGTCCAAGTGTGTAAGAAATCCAGATGAGGTTTATAGATCCAGTAAACCAGGGTGGGGGGACTCAAATAAAGAGCCACATGTCCAGGGTTTTAGAATCACAAGAACTATCCAACATGGAGCATTCTTAACAAAGTCAAAGTAACAGGGTATTCTGAGGTCAAGGTACCTGCAAACCTGTAAACAGCCCAACCCCCTCACAGGTGATGATCTAGAACAAGGATCCTCAGACTTGGATCAGTTATGAGAAGTGTAAACACTTCTAACCCGGAGGTACAGTGTTTACAATAACCATAACAATTCCTCCTCTAATTCACCTCAGTTTCTGAAGGTCAATACTAAAAGGTCATCCAGACTTAGCAGGCTTCCCAGATAGCCCTAGCATTGCAGGAAATCTGCAACACAGAGTTCTCAAGAAGAAACCCATATCTGAACCGTGTTTCATATTCCCGCACCAGACCGAAATGGAATGGGAAAGAATATGATTCACTCTAGCCTAGGTGTCACTCAGGTCCCAGGTATAGGACCTTAACTCTCAATGGAACACCCACCCATCAAAACAAGAAACCAGATCCAGCCAGCAGCATGACAGTATGATATATACAAAAGCAATAAAGAAAGCAATAAAGCAACTGTACATAAAGCAGTAAAAATAAAACAAATATACAAACACAAATAAGCACATAACACCCCAGTAAACACAAATCAATCAAGCGCTAGGAGGAACCCACAAAAAGAACCAGAAGCCCTGGTTGCAGTATAAGCGTCCCCAGCAGAGTCGCCAAGCTGTCGCTCCCGACAAGTGACACCTGGTCAGATGAAGGTACAGACGCGAACGGTCGGCGAGAGGAACAGTGAGAACACACAGCCGTGAACTCACTGGAGAATGAATAGAGTCGCCAGCTGGGCATTTTTATCCCGGAGGAAAGGTAATGCTGCATAGACCTAGAAAAAGATGGATAAGACGGTTTGCGAACCAGAGAGACTGAGAAAGGGGGTTGGTTACAACCTGGGAAGGTATTAGCACCCAGATTGTCCGTCGTACTCGACGGGATCCACGCTTAAAAGATTTGTGTTTTAAAGGGGTAGTGTCAGTGCAATTTGTGTGTAAAAGAGCTGGAAAGATGTACAGGTGTCAGTGTAAAAGAAAGTGATGTGTATATATACAGTGTCAGTGTAAGGAAAAGAGTATGCTCAAGATCATGAGGCTTAAGAGAATGAAACTGAAAGGAGGGGGAATATACAGAGACTTTTGTTCGATAACCGTTAAGTTATGCCTACGTATCCTCTCGTGCAATGAGGAAGTCAGAACACCGTAGTTCGACCCAAAGAGACTGAAAGATGAATTGACTTGTGAACTGCTTACTTGCTTATGCTCAAGTGTATGACCTGTCTGGCTCAGGTGCAAACTGTCTTGCATTAGACAGAAGAAGCGAGTTCTCGTTTATGAGTGAAGGTGATGAGAAAAGAATCCCGGAGGAGACGATTATTGTTTGTTTTTTGAGTTTTCAGTCTTTTATTGCTTTTGAGAATTTGTCATAAGTTAATGAGCTTAAGCCTAAACCAATGGATTTAGTAAACTCATCACATCTTCCCTTTGTTTAGGGGTAATGAGAATACCTTAAGTGTGAAGTCAGATTCTCACACTTAATCACCTTTGATGAAGGATTAGGATCATTAACCTACTTGTGATTATTTTGATGTTTTTGGTTTTTATTTAGTGTTGAGTAATGAGGTTAAGCCATAATCAAGGATTAAACAGACCCATTACACCATCCTAAAAGAAGGATGATAGATGAGAAAGTTTAAGCTGAGGAAAGCTACTCAACTTAATCCATGATTAGGGATTAAACTCATGACAAAACAAGCCTTTGATTAAGTGGATTTTATTTAATGATATGATTATGAAGTGAATTTTATGATTTGTAAGACAACTTGAGGGGGACTTGTCCATTAACACTAGGGTTAGTCCTTCTTAACCGCTTAAGGAAGAATTAGAACCCTAATGCAAGACCCAAGTTACAAGTGTGATGTCTTGATATTTATTAAGTGAATTGATTAAGAGACTTAAACACATTAAGGGTTTAATACTTAGGATTAAAGTTATACACTCCATCCTAAAAGAAGGATGCAGGCATAAGCTTAATCACAAAGTCTTAAAGCCTTTAGGGTTTAGTCCCTGATTATGAGGTGAGAAGAGAAGACTCAAAGAGAGACACAAAGGTAAGACTATGGGGGGAGACTAATCAAAACCCTAATTCATTGTCATGCTTGGTTGTCCCTAAAGTTTGTGAGGTTTTGCAAGAAGAATCTTCAGAGGAGCCACCAGGAAGCAGATGAATAAGATCAAGAGAAGCAAAGTGACTTGCTTCATTCAAGAAGTCAAGTCACTTGAAGAAAGAAAGTGGGAGGAAGAAGAATGAGCAAGCTCAAACTCAAACACAAATAAGAATGCAGCAATGGATGCAAGAGAGATGAAAAGAAAAGTTATGAGAAGTGAAGGCAAATTCACTTCCCAAGTTTACTTACCACCTGAAATGTTAGAAAGAGATGCAATGCAATGCAAGATGAGATGAAATGGCATGATGCTAGACAAAACCAGAAGCATGTTAATGATGATTATGATGCTATGAGATGCTGCAAACATGAGGCAAGGCATGGAGATGTTCATACAAGATCATGAATGCAAATGATGCAAGCTAAAGGGCATGAACAAGCATGGAAAGGTTATGAATCATACAAGACAAATGACATGGAAAATATGTAATGCAATGATCAAACATGCTTTCTATATGTCTTAAAATGTCAAATGAAACACAAGAATGCATAAAATGCAAAGACAAGTCATGTTATGCAAGAGAATGCAAGAAGGATGCAAGAGAAAGCCCAAATTAGGGTTCATGGATCAAACATCAAACAAAGACCCAAAACAGAAGCAAACCCTAAGATAAAAAATGGAAAATGCTACCCAAAGAAACCCTAAACCTATACTAAACCAAGGTCCAAAGGGGAGGTCCCAACTCTTAACCAAACTTGAGTTATGAATTTTACAAGTTATTAGGGTTTTTTAGAGTTCTTAACAAAAGAAATGCCAAACAAATAAAAAATGCAAGATCAAATCATGGCCATTTTACCCTAGAAACTACATGCCAAACACAAAACAATGCAAGAAGAATCAATGTCTCAACCTTCTTCAATAGGCAGAAATGAATTTTTGAATCCATGATCAAAATAATGCATAAAAAATGATTTAATTCAATGAAAAATTCTTAAAATGCATCAAGATCAAAAAAGAAATTTGGTTTGAAGTTTGGACAATGTTTCTAAATGTCTTAGAACATTTCATGAATTTTTTTGTAATTTTTAAATACTTAAAAGTATTTTTAATTAATTAATTTCCATTAATCAATTAAAAATAATCTTTTAAATATTTAAAAATACTTTTTTAATGATGTAAAATAAAATAAAAATATTTTTGGGTCTTAAAAATTAATAAAACTTTAAAGAAAAAGTTTCATAATTTTTAAGACATTTTTGCTATTTTTAAATAATTATGCAAATTAAATGAAAGAAAATTAAATAAAAATTAAATAAAATGAAAGTATGCAGCATGGAAGGCCAGGATTCGATCTGGAAATGAGAGGGTTGACTGCGCGCCAGATCCAATGGGCCACATTCAAACTGGGCTAAACTTAATTAATTAAATAAATTAAACCTAATTAAGTTAATGACAAGATCTGGGCCATTGGATGCGCGCGGGAAAAGACCTGGTCAACTCATCCAACGCCTGAAATTCAAACTGGGAGCCCTAACCCTAATCACACATTAATGACTTTCAGGTCACCGGAGACGAGCTCCGGTCGTCTTCTCCGGTGACCTTCTCCCCTGAAAACTTCCAAATCCTTCCCTAGGTCACTAAAATGAAATCTAAAACCATGGAAATGTTCCTCAACCTCTCACGAATCAAACCCCTCTCTCAAAACAAATTTATTCTTCCTAAACAAACTGAATCGAAGAAAATGAGTTCTAGGGCACGCAGGTTTCAGAGACAAATTAAACTCTCAAATCAAAGCCATTTTCAAAACCAAAGACATATTCATGATCAGGACAACACAAAGAACAAGTTTGTAACAAGAAAAATGATTTCTGGAAAAATAATTTTCAAGCTACCTGAGATTTGAAGCTTTCAGTTTGAAGACTTTCTGGCCACTTCCTTCAGTGCAAACTACTCCACTTGGTCCCCAGAAGATGTTTGAATGCTCAAAAGGAGTTTAAGTTGGCTGGTTGATGAGTTTCGATAGCTTCTGCTCAAGCTCAGTCAAAAATGGCAATGGAGCTTTAGGCAGTTTCAGGTCATGGTGATGGGTTCTATGTGATCCTGAGGGTGAATGGAGAAGCTTTACAAAGTTTGTTTGACTGTTTGTGAGCTAGGATGAGAGTTTCGAATGAAATTGCAAGCTGGTGTCAAAATGGTGCAGTGATGTTGTAGCTTGTTTAAGGCTTGGTTCTTGGTTGCTTTGGGCTCAATGAGACATGGTGAGATGATTGGTAAAGATGGTTTGGATGTATGTGAGCTGGGCAGAGAGTTTCGAAGGCAAAAACAAAATGGAGTGTTCTTGTGTTTTTGTGTGTATGAGATGTTTCAGCCTTGCCTTCTCATATCTTTGGCTTGCCAAGGGATATTGTATTATAATCCTATAGGTCAGATGATGTGACCTGGCCTATAGTGATTGGTAAGTTTACTTTTGCAAAATGTCCATTTCTTTGTAAGAGAAAGCATGGCTTGATCTAGGCTTGGTACAAGGCATGGGCTATGCGCAACAAAATGAGGGGAAAGAGTCAGCTTGGTTCAGCACCCAATGTGACAAGTTGGTGAAGTGTTATGAGTGCTTTTGCAAGTTGTTGCTTTATGGACTTTCATGATAAAAATGCCTTGTTACATGAACTAAACACATGTGATCTTGGTTCAAATTTGATTTTTAGGACTTAGAGAATGCTTATGTGCTGGTTTGATACCAATTAGAAGTTGCAATTTGACTTAGCACATGATTTTGCAATTTTCACACTTAGGGCATGCCTTGAAAATCAATGATTTTTGCCAACTTTGCATTGCCATAACTTTTGATCCAAGAAGAGTTTGATCATGTTCTTGTACTTTTTGAAAAGGGAAAGATGAGATCTACAACTTTCATGACCAAAGTTTTTCCATTTGAAGCATTTTTGGATCATGAATCATGGCTTGAAAAATGACCTAAAATGATGCATTCTTGAAAAGTCAACTATGCTCCAAAAGTCAACATTTGCAAAAACCCTAAATTCTTGATTTCTATGAACTTCAACCTTCTTCCATGATCAAACAAAGATCATATACACTCAAAATGATGAAGATCACCCATTGGTTGGGTCATTGGGGGCCTCAGATGCCCTGATTTTACACTGACTTGTCTGAAAAGTCAACCTTTGATCAGATGACTTCCCCATGGAATTTCTTCATGAAAATTGATATGCATACTCACTATACCATATAGAGATCAATGGAAACAAGAATGACCAAAAAATTTGGAGTCATGGCCTCTGAAACCAAAACCCTAATTTTCAGTCAACTGTGTAGTCTAAACTGGCTCTGCATCCACTCAAACCCTAGTTCTTGTGATTCCTCTGCAATTTTGACCTTGAGGAGATGGAATATGATATAAGAACACACATGGACCTCTTTGAGTTGATTGGTGGCCTTTGGAATGGCCCAAGATGCTTTGGGGATTGCTCAGATCACAAACCCCAGGTGCAGATGCCTTAGAAACTATGCAGTGAAACAAAAGTGAGATATGAGATGATATGTTTGTGTTTATGCATATGAGGATGATCACAAGCCATGGTGTGAGTGGGTGAGGGAAAATTTGGGGTGTTTACACGGATGCCCTGGCTACCATTTCATCCATGATCAAAGTTCAAGCTGCTAACTTTGCACCTCAGATTTCAGTATCCAGACTCGACAGACCAGCATATGTGTTCGCAACAGATGTTGTTAAAGATGATAGGCCTTGGTTCCATGACATTAAATGCTTCTTGGAAGATCAAACATACCCACCTGGGGCATCTTCCAATGATAAGAAGACTTTGAGAAGGCTTGCTGGTAGTTTCTTTCTGAACACTGATGGGTCTTTATACAAAAGGAACTTTGATATGGTACTCCTCAGATGTGTTGACAAGACGGAAGCAGATTTGTTGATGCATGAAGTGCACGAAGGATCATTTGGTACCCATGCTGGAGGGCATGCCATGGCTAAGAAATTGCTAATATCAGGCTATTACTGGATCACAATGGATGCAGACTGTTGTACTTATGCCAGGAAATGCCACAAATGCCAGATTTATGCAGATAAGGTGCATGTGCCTCCCAATCCTTTGAACATCATGTCTTCTCCATGGCCCTTTGCCATGTGGGGCATTGATATGATTGGCAAGATTGAGCCAACTGCTTCAAATGGCCACAGATTCATCCTGGTCGCCATTGACTATTTCACTAAGTGGGTCGAAGCAGCCTCATACGCAAACGTCACAAGACAAGTGGTAGCCATATTTCTGAAGAGAGATATCATCTGTCGATATGGAGTTCCCGAGCGAATCATTACTGATAATGGTTCCAATCTAAACAACAAAATGATGGCAGAACTGTGCCGGGACTTCAAGATCCAACATCACAATTCTTCTCCTTACAGGCCAAAGATGAATGGCGCTGTTGAGGCAGCAAATAAGAATATCAAGAAGATTGTGCAGAAGATGGTAGTCACATACAAAGATTGGCATGAAATGCTACCGTTTGCCTTGCATGGGTACCGCACGTCAATCAGAACATCCACTGGGGCAACACCGTATCAACTTGTGTATGGTATGGAAGCAGTCCTACCTGTTGAAGTTGAATTACCCTCTCTGCGGGTATTGATGGATGTTAAGCTGAACGAAGCAGAATGGGTTAGGTCCCGATACGAGCAACTGAGTCTGATTGAAGAGAAGAGATTGGCTGCAATCTGTCATGGGCAGTTGTATCAGAAAAGAATGAAGAAGGCCTTCGATCAGAAAGTCAGGCACCGAGAGTACCAAGTGGGAGATCTTGTGTTGAAAAGGATCCTCCCTCCTCATACAGACCACAGGGGCAAGTGGACCCCAAATTATGAAGGACCATTTGTGGTAAAGAAAGTTTTCTCTGGTGGAGCACTGATGCTCAGCACCATGGATGGTGAAGATTTCCCGTCCCCTGTGAATTCTGATGCAGTTAAAAAATACTTCGCATGAAAATGACCCGCTAGACATAAAAACAGAATGTAAGTCCAGGCAAAAATAGGGCATCCCGGCGAGTCAAAAACAGAATAAAAGACTCGGGCAAAAATAAGGGAAGTAAATGAAAAATGTACACCCGCTGAGTTGAAAAGCCGCATTGGACAGCTCAGGCAAAAATGGGTATCCCGATGGATTGAAAACCCGAAAGGGCGATCCATGCAAAATAAGGGAATAAGCGAACAACTGCATTCTGAATTCGTCTGTATCACTTACAACTTGGTAAGCTTCGAAAGGATCAGGCTTCAATCAGAATCAACGTTCTTCAGAAAGCAGGACGAGAAGAACGTCATTGTCATACGAGTCATAGCAGAAGAGGAAGCTCCTTGAAAGCGTCTTCAACACTGCCAGCATTCTGTTTCTCCATTTGTAACAATCTCCTCATTTCAGGGGATTTGTTTCTTTGACTGTGTTTCGCCGATTCAGGGCATATGAATTAATAAAATCAGATTTTTAGTCATGTCTCGTTTTGTACATTTTCATTTTGCAAAAAGGTCTGATATCTTAAAGAAACACTGATTGCATAAGGATACAGATGTTTATCTTCAAATAAACGCATGCTTGCAGGGAATATATTTACTCTCGAAAGTACTTAACTCCTATGACGGAATCCAACAAAGGATACCTCGGGACCGTTTGTGCGTTTCCTCATCTTTGCAGGATTGCAGGTATCCAGAACACGACTTGGGGCATGAAAGTTTCATCTCAGCAAGTTGGCAAATCAACAAGTAATCTCAGCATCCGGAATGTTCTATCCCCAGCTGAGTTGCCTCTCGGTTGCTCTCCCCAGCTGATTTGCCTCTCATTTACTCTCCCCAGCTGAGTGGCCAACAATATTCCCCAACTGTAGTGCCATTTATTTTTTCCTCAGCAGAAGGCAGAAGTCAGGGAATCATCTCCCCACAGAATCCTCAGCCTCTATTCAGAAGAGCAACGCATGAAGGAGTCACAACAGAGTACAGAAGACTTCTACAAACCCCAGCTGGGTCTCATATTACAAGGATATGTCAATCAATGACCTATACCCCCAAGCAGATACATCCCTCCAGATCCACAAATGATCTCATCCCCAGCTGGAATGCCCATTTCAAGCAGATCGACCAGAGATCTTCACATCAACGGGATCCGAATCCCGGATCGGTATCTTTTGCATAACCATAGCATTCGCATCATATTCACCCACAAAACGTAGCATTCCGTTTAATACGGAGCATTACGGCAAAAATCAAACATATAGCATAATCATAAGCCATGATATGGATCAAACACTTGTGAATAATAACCATTCATCAGAATACGGGATACTTTCCCCAAAATCCCCCAGAGTCCCAGCAAGAGCAGCTGCCTCACAAATCACAAACACCAGTATATACTCCTTTTGACACCCGTCCGTGTCATATCCCAGCAGAAAGCCAAAGACATCCTCTTTGCACTCACTTGTATATTCACTTTCTTGACACCCGTCCGTGTCGTATCCCCAGCGCAGTTACTTACACTTTTACAACCCAGATACTTGTCGATATTATTACACTTTTCTCTTGACACTCGTCCGTGTCACCATCCCCAGCAGATAAACACCCATCTATACACCACTCGTACTTATTTCACTCATACAGGTACTCGTCCGTATTTTGCATACACCACTTATATACCCACAGATTCAATAGTAGTCTTTGTTCTTTGTTAACCAGTTGGTACTCGTCCGTATCATCATCTCAGAACATTGCGTCTAGTGTTTGTTTCTACATGATACTCGTCCGTATCATAGTCTTAAGGATGCTCGTCCGCATCTTTAATCCATACACCGTGTCAAACACTTGTGTCTTCTTGAATATAGATACTCGCCTGTGTCTGTCATTCCCCAGAAGAATTCTTTCAGATTCAACACTCGTCCGTGTTCTCTGTTAACCAGTTGATACTCGTCCGTATCATCATCTCTGAACATGTGTCAGTTTGTTTCTACCCGATACTCGTCCGTATCATAGTCTTAAGGGATGCTCGTCCGCATCTCTAGTCTATACACAACATCTGAACACTCATACCCTTTGTTTCTTGGATGTGAACACTCGTCCGTGTTTACCATTCCCCAATAGATCGCAAGCAAATTTTCCTTCTTATCTGACACTCGTCCTGTGTCATGATAAACTTTGAGAGCAGCCGTACCCTGCTAGGTGGTCGTCCTCCACCTCTTGATGGTCGTCCTCCATCATGCTCATCCGATGGCCGTCCCCATCGTTGTTTTTTTAGCAGCCGTCCCCTGCTAGGTGGTCGTCCTCCACCTCTTGATGATCGTCCTTCATCATTTTATCTAATGGCCGTCCCCATTGTTGATTTTGGTTATCTGGCATTCGTCCTATGTCATGATAGACCTTGAGAGCAGCCGTACCCTGCTAGGTGGTCGTCCTCCACCTCTTGATGGTCGTCCTCCATCATGCTCATCCGATGGCCGTCCCCATCGTTGATATTTTCGGCAGCCGTACCCTGCCAGGTGGTCGTCCTCCACCTTTGATGGCCGTCCCCATCATATTCCCCAGCAGAGCAGCCGTCCCCTGCTAGGTGATCGTCCTTCACCTTTGATGACCGTACCCCATCATCTGTTTATTTCATTTATTCTTTAACCCGATGGCCGTCCCCGTCGTGGTCCCTTTTCTTTTTAGCCCAATGGCCGTCCCCATCATCGGTTACCTTGCTTTATGAACCTGATGGCCGTCCCCGTCATGTTTCATTAATCCCCAGAGAATTTTTACAGCTTTATCTTGATGGCCGTCCCCATCATAATATCTTATTTTCCCCAGCCAGTCGGCCGTCCCCGTCTTGGCTTTACCTTTTATCCCCGGCATGTCGGCCGTCCCCGTCATTGCTTTACTTCACACACTTTTCCCAGCATGTCGGCCGTCCCCGTCATTGCTTTATTTCCCACACTTTACAATATACTTTATTTTCCTTTACAATCTATATCCCTTTTCTTCTTCATTCTGTGAGTGCAAATTTTGGACTGTCTTTGGTATTCAACCACAAGTTATCTCGCTTGCCTGTTAAGCCGTTGCTTACATCCTGCACAGCTAACTCATGTTTGAATAGGGGCAGCTGTAAACACCCCAAATTTGCCCTCACCCATTCACACCATGGCTTGTGATCTTTTCATCATCTCACATCTCATTTTTGATTCACTGCATAGTTTCTAAGTCATCTGCACCTAGGGTTTGTGATCTGAGCAATCCAAGAGCTTCTTGAGCCACTCCAAAGGCAACCAATCACTTCAAAGGGGTCCATATGTGTTCTTGTATCATATTCCATCCTTTCAAAGTCAAGATTTCAAAAGAATCACAAGAACTGGGTTTGGAAGGGATGCAGAGCCAAGTTTGACTGCACAGTTGACCTAAAATTAGGGTTTTGGTTTCAGAGGCCATAACCCCAAATTTTTTGGTCATTCTTGGTTCCATTGGTCTCTATATGGTATAGGGAGTATGCATATCAATTTTCATGAAGAAATTCCATGGGGAAGTCATCTGATCAAGAGTTGACTTTCTGGACAAGTCAGTGCAAAATCAGGGCATATGAGGCCCCCAATGACCCAACCAATGGGTGATCTTCATCATTTTGAGTGTATATGATCTTTATTTGATCATGGAAGAGGGTTGAGGTTCACAAAAATCAAGAATTTGGAGTTTTTGCAAGTGTTGACTTTTTGGGCATAGTTGACTTTTCAAGAATGCTTCATTTTAGGTCATTTTTCAAGCCTTGATTCTTGATCCAAAAATACTTCAAATGGAAAAACTTTGGTCATGAAAGTTGTAGAATACATTTTTCCCTTTTCTAAAAGTACAAGAACATGATAAAATTCTTCTTGGATCAAAAGTTATGGTGTGACAAAGTTGGCAAAAATCATTGATTTTCAAGATGTGCACCAAATGTGAATTTTGCAAAACCATGAACCAATGCCATTTGTAACTTCTAATTCACTTCAAACCATTACACAAACATTCTATGAGCCTTAAAAATCAGAATTGGACCAAGGTTTCACATGGTTATGGTTTGTGTAACAAGACTTTTCCATGAAGTTTCAAAAGTGTGCCAACTTGCAAAACCACTCATCACACTTCCTACAACTTGCAACATTGGATGCTGACTTTGGCTAGCCTTTCCCCTCACCCTTGCTGCGCAGCCCCATGCCTTGTACTAGCCTAGAACCAAGCCATACTTCTCTTACACAAAGAGTGGACTTTTGGCAAAAGCAAACTTACCAATCAATAGAGGCCATGTCAAATCATCTGACCTATAGGATTAAAATATACTATCCATTTGCAAGCCATTTCATAAAGGAAGCAAGGCTGAAACACTCTCAAGCATCACATACACAAAAACTCACCATTTTGCAAAACCATTCGAATCTGCCTGCACAACTCACAAACACTCAAACAAATTCCTCTAATCATCTCACCTTGCCTTATTGAGTAGAAACCACCAAGAGCCAGGCCTGATTTGAGCAAGAACACCCCATTGCCATTTTTCACCTCAGCCTGCATTTCTCTTCGAATCAACTTCCACAGCCATCAAACATCCAAGCTCTTAGCACTAACAAATCAAGCACATCAAAAGGAGTCAAAACCACCCTTTACATTGATCTGAAGCAGCCTGTACACAAAGCTCATTTCCTGCTACACCAGAACTGGATTTCTCAAAGCAGCTTGTCTAAGCTCATTCCAAGCCTTCCATTGGCTTCAGGGGGTTCAGGGCAAGCATTCTGCACCAGAGCAAGGTCAGGAGAGCTCAAATTCACAGTTCATCACTTCAGGTAGCTTCAGGTTTACAACTTTCCAGAGCTTGGTTTTTATGTTAAAAATTGATTATGTATGCTTTGCTAGTCATGGGGATGGTTTTAGATTTAAGAATGAGTGAGAGATGAGGATTTATTGATGCTCTGAAATTTTGCCCGTGAAACTTCATGGCTTCGATTCCTTTAGTTTAAGCATGAGAAATTCTTTTTGAAAGTTGATTCGAGCAAGGTTTGAGTGGAGGAACATTTCCCTGGAATTAATTTGGAGATTGGTGGCCTGAATCGTATTTTAGGGTTTGGATACCACCGGAGAAGATGACCGGAGCTCCCCTCCGGTCACCTGAAAGTGATTTGCCCTAATCCCTGTAATTAGTGTCATTTGAATATGGGGCGTTGGATTGGGTTGAAATGTTGACTTCCCGCGTGGATAGAGGGCCCAGATCATTTGGATTAGCCCTAATTCATTTTATTAATATTAATTAATTGTAATTAAGTTAATTGACTCAGAAACAATCCTGGCCACTAGATCTGGCGCCAGTCAACGCATTCAAACCAGGATGCAATCCCAGCCTCTCCTTTCGTTTACTTTTCCATTTTCTTTATTTTTATTTCATTTCTTTTCATTTAACTTGCATAATTTATTAAAAATAGTAAAAAATATCTAAAAATTATGAAACTTTTTCTCATGGGTTTTAATAATTTTTATGACACAAAAATATTTTTGTTTTTATTTTTATCATTAAAAAAGTATTTTTAAATATTTAAAAGATTATTTTTAATTAATTAATGGAAATTAATTTATTAAAAATACCTTTAGGTATTTAAAAATCACCAAAAAATTCATGAAATGTTCTAAGACATTTAGAAACATTGTCCAACCTTCAAACCAAATTTCTTTTTTGATCTTGATGCATTTTGAGAATTTTTCATTGAATAAAAATCATTTTTGTGCATTATTTTGATCCTAAGTTCAAAAAATCATTTCTGCCTATCTATGAAGAGTTGGACATTGATTCTTCTTGCATTGCATTGTGTTTAGCATGTAGTTTCTAGGATTAAATGGTCATGATTTGATTCCTCATTTTCAATTTGTTTGGCATTTCTTTTGTTTAGGAACCCTAAAAACCCTAATAACTTGTAAAAATCATAACTTGAGATTGGTTAAGAGTTGAGACCTCCCCTTTGGACATTGGTTTAGTATAAGATTAGGGGCCTTTTGAGTGGAATTTTCCATTTTTTATCTTAGGGTTTGCTTCTGTTTTTGGTTTTTGTTTGATGTTTGGTTTATAAACCCTAATTTGGGCTTTCATTTTGCATACCTCTTGCATTCTCTTGCATAACATGACTTGGCATGACATTTCAAGCATCCATTTGTTTCATTTGACATCATAAGACATATAGAAAACATGTTTGACCATTGCATCATGTATCTGCCATGTTGTATGCCATGTGCACTTCATAACTTTTCATGTATGTTCATGCTTCTTAACCTGCACCATTTGCATCCATGAACTTGTATGACCATTTCCATGTGCTGCCTCATGTTTGTAGCATCTCATAACATCATTGGCATCATGTGTATGTTTCTGGTTTTGTTTCTCACCATGTCATTTCATCTCATCTTGCATTGCATTGCAATTCTTTTCTAACCTTTTCAGGTGGTAAGTGACTTGAGAAGTGAATTTGCCTTCACTTCTCATAACTTTTCTTTTCATATCTCTTGCATCCATGCTGCATTTTTTATTTGTGTTTGAGTTTGAGCTTGCTCATTCTTCTTCTTCCCACTTTCTTCCTTCAAGTGACTTGACTTCTTGAATAAAGCAAGTCACTTTGCTTCTCTTGATCCTTTCATCTGCTTCCTGGTGGCTCCATTGAAGACTTCTCTTGTAAAACCTCACAAACCTTAGGAAAAACCAAGCATGACAATGATTAGGGTTTTGATTAGTCTCCCCTCTTAGCTTTTACCTTTGTGTCTCTTTGAGTCTTCTCTTCTCATCTCACAATCAAGGACTAAACCCTAAAGGCTTTAAGGCTTTGTGATTAAGCTTATGCCTGCATCCTTCTATTAGGATGGAGTGTATAACTTTAATCCTAAGTGTTAAACCCTTAATGTGTTTAAATCCTTTAATCAATTCACCTAATAATCATCAAGACATCAAGCTTGTAACTTGGGCCTTGCATTAGGGTTCTAATTCTTCCTTAATTGGTTAAGAAGGACTAACCCTAGTGTTAATGGACAAGTCCCCCTCAAGTTGTCTTATAAACCCTAAAACTCACTTCATCATCATATCATTAACTAAAATCCACTCAATAAAGGCTTTGTTTTGTCATGAGTTTAATCCCTAATCATGGATTAAGTTGAGGAGTTTTTCTCAGCTTAAACATTCTCATCTATTATCCTTCTATTAGGATGGTGTAATGAGTCTGTTTGATCCCTGATTATGGCTTAATCTCATTACTTAACACTAAACAAAAACAACAAAAACATCTAATTAATCACAAGTAGGTTAATGATCTTAATCCTACACCAAAGGTGTTTAAGTGTGAGAAGCTGACTTCACACTTAAGGTATTCTCATTACCCCTAATCAGAGGGAAGATGTGATGAGTTTACTAAATCCATTGGTTTAGACTTAAGCTCATTAACTTATGACAAAATCCAAAAACAATAAAAGACTGAAAACACAAAAACAAACAATAATCGTCTCCTCCGGGATTCTTTTCTCATCTCATTCACTCACAAACGAGAGCTCGCTTCTTCCGTCTAGTGCAAGACAGTTTGCACCTGAGCCAGACAGGTCATACACTTGAGCATAGACAAGTAAGCAGTTCACAAGTCAATTCATATTTCAGTCTCTTTGGGTCGAACTACGGTGTTCTGACTTCCTCATTGCACGAGAGGATACGTAGGCATAACTTAACAGTTATCGAACAAAAGTCTCTGTATATTCCCCCCTCTTTCCAGCTATTCTTTGAGCATCATTATCATGAGCATCTTATTCTTGTTCTTACACTGACACTTTCATACTTCATATCACTTATACATCATACACTGACACCTGTACATCTTTTCCAGCTATTTTATACACAGATTGCACTGACACTACCCCTTTAAAACACGAATCTCTTAAGCGTGGATCCCGTCGAGTACGGCGGACAATCTGGGTGCTAATACCTTCCCGGGTTGTAACCAACCCCCCTTCTCAGTCTCTCTGGTTCGCAACCGTCTTATCCATCTCTTTCTAGGCCTATGCAGCATTGCCTTTCCTCCGGGATAAAAATGCCTAGCTGGCGACTCTATTCATCTCCAGTGAGTTCACGACTGTGTGTTCTCATTGTTCCTCTCGCCGACCGTTCGCGTCTGTACCTTTATCTGGGCCTGGTCCCATTTATCGGGAGAGACATCAGGGAACATAAAGCAATGGTGCTTAGGGTCAAAGAACTGAAACAGTACACTCATCATGTCTTCATTGAACCCTGAGGTGACTAGATCCAATAGGTGGCCATGTCTCTTGATGAACTGGGAGTGATCAGACACTTGAGAAACCAACTCTTTAAGTTTAGCAGGTATGCCCACAAAGTTGATCCTGATGGTGTTTCTACGAGAAGAAGCCATGACCTGCAACAAAGAACAAAGATAAATCCTTTGGTCCTTGAAATGGTTAGTGAAAATGCTATGATTATGATGCATGATGATGTCATGATGTTATGCTCAATCACAAACATGTGGCACACACAAGCAAGTCACACCATAGCCCTAGGTTTAAAGGCTTGCATGAGGTTTAAGGTAAGTACCTTCCCCTGAAGTTAGATGGTTCATCCTGTCCTACAAAAGTAACCAGGTTCTAAGGGATCTCAATATCATTGATCCTTCACAAGGGTGGTTGTTCAGAAGGCAACTTACTTGCCAACCAAAACCCTCCAAGTTTAAGATCTCAATGAGCGTAGTATCGAGTGTCAACCAACTTCAGTCTGCACCAAAGCCGGTTACCTCACTACTTTCTAAAGGTCAAGATGGGATAACTAGGGTTCTAAAAGTTAGTTAGTGCATTGACAACATATGGCAGCCTCATATTATCCTCAACTTGACTTAAGGAACATAAGCACCAACCAAGAAGTCACACTAACTATGGCCACCAGATCAACCATATCGATATACGTCGTACAGTTTCCTTGGTCTATTTCCATTTACCTAAGGTATACTAGATCCGGGTTAGGACCTTTCACACATAAGAGCATCCCAACAAGATAATATAAAGCAAACAAAGCAATCAATTTAAAGTGATCTAATTCCTAAGGGTACCCCTCTTTAATATGTCCCCAGCAGAGTCGCCAGTTCTGTAACACGGTGGGAGAACTAACTTTAGTTATGTTGCGGATAGCAAGAGTCACCACCGACTTTTATTTTATCCAAAGGAAAGGCATAAAAGAACAGGAAAGACCTTTTAAAAGATTTTTTTGGGTCCGGGGGGTAGGTTATGTAAAGGGAAGGTGTTAGCACCCTTTACATCCATGGTTATCCATGGGCTCTTAGTTACTTAGCTCACTTTGAATTGTTTTTGAAAATGTGAAGTGTGTGGATAAAAATTTTCATAAGAGTTTGATAATGATCCATGTACGGATGCGTAAAAAACTTGTGTTTGAAAATTGTTTGAGATTATGAAGTGTTTGAGAAATTTTTAAGTAGTGAGCAAGTAACTATGAGGAACCTACCCTAAAGTTTAAGTCTTTCTGTTCTTTATCCTTTAAATGGCAAGACTATCCCTATTATTGAGGAATAGGTAGTCATTACCTTAGATGTGAGGGATATATGAAAGGGACATCTGTTTAATGAAGGCAACTGTAGGGTGTATTAAGCATTTAGGAGGGACTGTCATCATTATTCGAAAGGGACAAGATCATATTGAAAGGCAACTATTAAGGGACTTGATCTTTGACTATTTAAGGGACTAGATGACTTTTCTTTTAAGGGACTTTGCTTTATACACCCCACTTGACCTTATGATCAGACAACATTGAGAGGCAACCTTAGAAAGTGAGATGGCGATCAAAGATCGACTTACGTGTGCGAGTGTTTGATTTTATATTTATCTTTTAATTTAAATGACCTAAATTCAATTTTTAAATATAATACATATTTACACTCCCTATATTACTAACCATAGCATGGAAATTAAATAATTTAAATATTTACAAAAATTACATCCAGGAGCATTTACATAATAATGAAGCAATTTAAATAAATAGTAAAAATAAATAAATAAGCAAAATATAAATAATAAATAAATAAGCAATAATAATTATAATAGGGGTTAGTAGTAATAATTAAAAATAAATAAAGTTAGTGAAATAATAATAATAAGCATAATTAGAAAATAAATGGATTAGTAATAAACATGATTAGTAATAAACAAAACAAAATTCTAGTGGTTAATAGAAAAATAAGAACAATTATATTAATTAATTATAAAATTCAAAATTATAAACAAATTAAATAAATTATGAACATATTATGAGAAATTATTAAGTTTGCAAAAAATTTTAGAAATTATTTACATATATAATTAGTTATAAACAATGATAGAATATTTATATATTAAAATGGGATTAATTATAATTTAATTATATTAAATAAAATATATACATAATAATTGTATTTACAAAATTTTAATTGTATTAAATAAATATGTACATTATATTTACAAAAATTAAAGATTAGGTTTCTTAATTGTTTAGAAAAAAAATAAACTAGGGTTTATAAAATTAGGGTTTGTTAGAAAAATATTTAAGAGTTTATAATCTAATATACAAAATTATTTTAATAATATATATATATATATATATATATATATATATATATATATATATATATATATATATATATATATATATATATATATATATATATTATAATTTAAATACATAATAAAAAAATAATTCTTGAATTAAGAAAAAATAATTTTTGAATATTAGAAAACATTGAATACATATTTATAGAATTATTTAATTATATATATGATTATTAATAAAACCTAAATCAATTAAACAAAATAAAAATAGAAAAAAATAACAAAACTTACCTGGCTGGGATTTGAACCCAGGTCACCATGTTTACCAGCAGCAAAACCCACCACCAGGCCAGCCACGCACGTGTGATAGAGGAATGAGTCTAATTGGTTTTGTGCTATATCCTGGAAAATCACAAAAATAAGAAAAGAAACAAAAGGCCTGGGGGATCGAACCCAGGACCTTCATAGCAAACACACCAAACGTTACCGTCCCAGCTAGATGAGCGAACCTGTTATTATGGTGACCATAATTCATAATATATTACAATTGCTAATTATGAAAAAACAAGAAAAAAAGATGGTGAAGCCAAGACTCGAACACAGGCCATCAAGCTACGCGCGCATACTTCACACCACTGGGCCAAGCAGCCAACTGTGACACAAAACCACAACCAATGCATAAAATATTATACATAATATTTGAATTTGAGAAAATGCGCGCAGCCAGCTTCGTCTTCTTCCTTGGGATTTCGCAGGTTTTCCTGCGAAATTTCCTGGGAATTTTCCTGGGCTTTTTCCTGCGTACAAATCCTGCAATTTTCGTATCACCATAAACATGTATAATTTTGCCAAATTGATCACAGATTCGTAATCCCCAGACATCATACAGTTCAAATACAGTCTTAGAATTAATTTATGTTAGTGAAATAAAAAGATCCCAAATTTGAACCAAGAACCCTAGCTATGGCATATCACGATTCAGGCCCTTAATCTTTAATCCAATTATCCAGAAAGCTTCTATGCTTCATGACAAACACAAATCAGCAAGCAAAATCAATTAACAACGCATGATAATATGAAATCGAAAAATTGTAGAAACATGAGTAAGAATGATTCGGTTTGTGTAATTAAAGGGGTTATGGATGCAGATGAGTGATGATTCATGATCAGTGAGGTCCAAGGATCATAGCTGTGTTCTTATTTTACCTTCAAATGCCTTGGAACGTAGAAACCGAATTTGACTTTTGGCTTGAATTTTTGAAGTGTGAAACTTACCCTTGAGGCTGTGTAAATTCGTCCCAATGCTTGTGATATGTTTATGTACTTATAGTGAATAGAATTAGGTCAAAATATGTGATCATTCTTTGGACTTTTTGATCATTGAAGATTGAAAAAGATAATGTCTTAAAATTCAAATATTTTTTGATATAACATTGCTATTTTAAGACAATCATCATAATTTTCATATCAATCTAATTCAATCAAGGTTTATGACTTTCTAGAATCAAAATATATTTTAAATCTTCATATTTTATATTTTATTTGAATTTAAAATGATTTTTAATATAAAAAATCATAATAAATAAAATAAATAAAATAAAATAATGAAAATATTAAATAAATTTCGTGCATGATGTCATGGAACACCTTGGGTCACAAAAAGTTCAGCCCATTTGGAAGAATTTGGTTTTAGACCTCCATTTTCATCATAAACCAACCCAAAATTTCCCAACTTTGCAAGGGCATATATCCTTCAATTTTAATGCTATGAGGGTTTTCTTGGACATTTTGGAAAGATTGAAGAGTCCTCTAAACAACCCCACTGGTTTCATGTCCATATCATTTACCAATCTCAAGTTATGCCCTTTTGAAGTTGTTGACTTTTTGTTGACTTTCAAAAGGACCTATAATGTCTTAGCTCATACCTTCCAAATGAAGCATTTTTGGGCTTGGCTTGTGAGACAAAAAGTTGTAGAGAATTCAATTTTCTTCAAAATGAGCTTTGGATGGAGACTTGGTGATGAAGTATGTGAAAGTTATGGCTGGTCAAAGTTCAGTTGACTTTTACTGAGAAAACCCTAATTTAGAAACTCCTGATTCTTGATGATCTGGAATCTCCTTGATGAATCATGATCAACCCTTGATCAAATGATGAATTTTACTTCATATACTTGATTTTGGCAAAAAATCATGAAGTTTGACTTTGGTTTGACCACAGTTGACCTCAGTTTGACTTTTTAACTACTTTGACTGATTTTGACTTATCTAATCATCTGACTGAGCAAACTTCTGAGAAAAGTCTTGAAACTTGTCATGGGGGTTCTTACACTTATATAAGATGCTATGAAGCTCACTTGAAGTCTTGGAAGTTCATTTAGCCTGATTAAAGTCAAAACCCTAGTTTTGGATGCACTGCATAGGAGGTGCATTGTCTGAGGGAATTGTCAACTCTTCTGACCAATTGTGAACTTTGTGAACCTTGTGAACCATCATAAAATGTCTTGTGAACCTCATGGGAGGTATTGTGAACCTTGTGAACCTCATAAAGTGACTTGTAGACTTCATGAACCTCATGAAAGGTCTTGTAAAGCATTGTGAACCTTGTGAACCTTGTGAACCTTGTAAGGTGAGATATGAACCGTGAAATGTAGTTCAATCGACCTAAGAACCCTCGAACTTCTTTTTCTGACTTTGGTGCAGGCATTTCTTGAATGGCTTTGACTTTATCAGGGTCAACTTCAATCCCTTTCTCGCTCACAATAAAACCCAGCAGCTTACCAGATCGCACCCCGAATGTGCACTTGTTGGGGTTCAACTTTAGCTGGTACTTCCTCAGGCGCTTGAATAGTTTCAGCAGATTTACCAGGTGGTCTTCTTCAGTAAGGGACTTGGCAATCATGTCATCCACATAACACTCGATTTCTTTATGGATCATATCGTGGAATAATGTTACCATAGCCCGTTGATATGTTGCACCAGCGTTCTTCAATCCGAACGACATCACCTTGTAACAGAATGTACCCCAGGGTGTGATGAAGGTTGTCTTCTCTATGTCTTCAGGTGACATCTTGATCTGGTTGTATCCTGAAAATCCGTCCATGAAGGAGAATACCGAGAACTGAGCTGTATTATCCACCAATACATCAATGTGAGGTAATGGGAAATCATCTTTCGGGCTGGCTCTGTTCAGATCCCGGTAGTCAACACACATCCTTACTTTGCCGTCTTTCTTAGGCACAGGTACTATATTAGCAACCCACGGCGGATAGCTAGTTACAGCAAGGAACCCGGCGTCCCACTGCTTTTGTACCTCTTCCTTGATTTTCATTGCCATGTCTGGGCGAGTCCGGCGAAGTTTCTGTTTAACCGGCGGGCAATCTTCTTTCAAAGGCAGCTTGTGCACAACAATGTCGGTGTCCAACCCTGGCATATCTTGATAAGACCAAGCAAACACATCCACATATTCTTGAAGTAGGTCAATCAGTTGTCTCTTCACTGAGTCTTGTAAGCAGGCCCCGATTTTAACTTCTTTCACGTCTTCATCTGTACCAAGATTGATCGTCTCTACCTCCTCCTGATGAGGAGTGATAACCCTTTCCTCTTGTCTCAACAACCTGGCTAGCTCTTCAGGAAGCTCATACTCTTCTTCAACCCCTTCATCAACTTGATTGATTGGATTGTCAAAGTCATACGAAGTCATAGCCGTGCTGTTGTCGGTGCTGTCTGGAAGGCACTCTCTGCAAGGGTTTAGTTTGTTCATTTTAGTGATTGATTTTAATCTTGTTTAGAAAAGTGAAATAAAGTTAACATTTTGAAAACACTGCCATTTATTTTTTTGTACAAAAAGAAAAATGGAAAAACAGTGAGCGGAAAAGAAAAAGACTCATTTGCAAAAGATGTCTGATATTTCATTGATTAATCTTGTTGCACAAAAATTACAGATGGCCCGATTACAAAATGAGTCTTGTCATCTTGGGCAAGATGCAAGACTTGATGCATGCTTAAAATATACAGGAAATAATAATTACTCTGCAGGAGTAACTCTTATAATTTCCTGGGAAGACCAGTTTGAGATACTGCTCCCCGGGATCTTTGGACGTATCCAACTCTCCAGGTTGCGGTCGCTTTCATCCTCGTCTTCCAAATTGTTGACAGCATCAGGGGTGAGCATCCCCCCACTAACAAAGTTGGGCTTCTTAGTAGCCTCTGCTTGATCTTGTTGAGTTGGTTTGTAACCCAACCCAAATCTATCCTCCTTCTTCTCTACGGGCAGCAACTTGCCCCAGCCTTGGGCAGTCCCTTCTTCAACAACCTTCCGGGCTTGTTGATAAGATGTCATTGAGGTTCCAGGTACAGCAGATGTTTCATTTATGTTCAAGGCCTCGAACCCTTGACTCATTGTTTCGTGGATCTCCCCATCCATCTCAATGTATTTGTAGGTAGCCAGATGGCTAACAAAAATATCTTCTTCTCCACAAATAGTAACGACTTGGCCCTCCCACTCGAATTTTAACTTCTGGTGAAGGGTAGACGTAACTGCGCCAGCGGCATGAATCCATGGTCTACCCAACAAACAGCTGTAGGCAGGCTGAATGTCCATCACGTAGAAGGTCGTTTTGAAAGTTTGTGGGCCAATTGTTATAGGCAACTCAATTTCTCCCAGAACTGATCTCTTAGAACCATCAAAGGATCTTACTACCAAGTTGCTGGGGCGTAATGCCAATCCTTCATACTCTAACTTCACAAGGGCTTGTTTAGGTAAGACATTGAGGGATGATCCTGTGTCTACCAGCACATGGGAAAGAACTGCACCCTTACACTCCATGGTAATGTGCAAAGCCTTGTTATGATTGCGGCCTTCCGTAGTCAAATCAGTGTTGGTAAACCCTAGTCCATTACTAGCATTAACATTTCCAACCACAGCTTCCAACTGATTGACTGTGATCTCTTCCGGCACATAAGCTGCATGCAAGACTTTTAGTAGTGCGTTCCGATGAGCTTCGGAGCACATTAGCAGTGATAAAATGGAGATCTTGGAAGGTGTCTGGTGAAGCTGGTCCACTATCTTGTAATCACTTTTCTTGATGATTCTCATGAATTCATCAACTTCTTGATCAAAAGGTGTTTTCAAAGCCTCCTTAACAATTTGCTCTTCTTGCACCATGCTCTTCCCTTTTGCCTTGGCAGCAGCTTCTGCCTCAGCAGTGGGTCTTTGAATTTGCGGGGCAAAGAGACATCCGCTTCGAGTGAAGCCTCCGCCTCCCCCCACATTGTCTATTTGTGGTGAAGAAGTTGATGATTCAAGAGTGATTTTCTGTCCTTCGCAGTATAGATCAGAGCCGTAATGCCAAGGGATGGCATTACTGCTTTCATAAGGCACTGGCCCAGGCACTGTGATAGTGACTGGGCTGATAGCAGCTGCAGAGGGGACTGTGATAGTCTGTGGATCATAGTATATTGTGACTGGTGCTCTGATAGGAGTGGCGCTTTGTGAGTTGTAGGCAGAATCATTTTCAGGATCATAATAAATTGTAACTGTTGAGATACTTTCATTGTTTGCTGTTGATGTTGTAGGAGACATTGTTGAATGGACGGGTGTTGTTGTTGTAGGAGATTCTGAATGAAGGGGCGCTGAAGTTGTAGAAGGGATGTTTGCTGATATTTGGTCCGTTGAAGCAACAGACGAAACATTTGTTGATGAGATTGAAGAGTTATTTGGAACAATGGTTGTTGCAGTTGTAGAAGACTCGGGAACTGTTGTTAAGGAGATTGCTGGATTGGTAGGTATTGATGTTGTGATTTGAAGCAGGCCACTTTGGATGAGACCATCTATGCCATCTCTCAAGTTATCACAACCATTCACTAAAATGTTGCAATAAGCACACCCTAGCTCACATCCCGGGAATATTTGACATTCAAGGAGTTGAGCTTTAATTTCTACCAAGGGTGTCCGAATATGACCCACACTGGTTATCAAGTAAGACGACTTGTCTTCTTCAATAGCATTGATTCTGGGGCCACCATGGTTTGGCATAGGGTTCTTGTTAACATTCGGTGGTGGTGCAAAGTTTAGAGCCTTAGAATCTACCAAGTCCTGTACCTTCATGTGCAAAGCTATGCACTTCTCTGTACTATGGCCAGGTGCATTCGAATGAAAAGCACATTTGGCGCTGGCGTCATAATTTCTGGGTAGACTGGCAGGATCTGGAGGTGCCAACGTCCTTAGCTCAACCAGGTTGAGTTTTAGGAGTTGTGGCAATAATGTGGCATGGGGCATAGGGATCGGATTAATCACCCTATTGGCCTGAGAGGGTCTCTGTTGATACGGTCTTTGCTGATTGTTGTTGTTGGTGTTGTTGTAGTTTCTCTGAGGAGGATACTGAGTTTGTTGCTGATAATTTTGTTGCTGTGGTTGATAAGCTAGTTGTGGATGAATTGGAGCGGGAATGGTGACTGCTGCCACAGACCTATGAACATATTGGGGTCTGCCCCTGCTGGCATGGATAGCATTGGTCTCACTAGTTCTTCTTGGGCCCACAAAAGGCTTCCTTGTGTTGCTGGATGAGCTGGCACCGTTGTCAGAAATTTTGCCCATCTTTAATAGGCTCTCAATTCTTTCTCCAGCTATAAAGACATCTGCAAAGCTGGTAGAAGAAAAGGCAGCTAGCCTATCAATGTATGTCCCTTGGAGGGTGTTCATAAACATGTCAGCCATCTCCCTTTCTGACATGGGTGGCTGGACAGCAGCAGCTAGCTGTCTCCACCTCTGGGCGTACTCCCGGAAGCTTTCCCTGGATGACTGTGACATTCCCATCAGGAGGGTCCTGTTGGGTGCCATATCCAAGTTGTACTGGTATTGTATGATAAAGGCCTCAGCCAAGTCCTTCCAACACCTGATGGTTGCTCTAGTCAGATGAGAGTACCATTCCCTTGAAGCTCCTGTTAAGCTATCCTCAAAATAAAACATCCATAGCTTTTCATCCATGGTGTATGCCTTCAACCTCCCCAGAAAGGATTGCAAGTGGGTCCGTGGGCAGGAAGTCCCGTTGTACTTCTCAAAGCACGATGGTTTAAATTTGTGGGGAATCCGGACCCCGTCCACTAAGCCCATGTCCATTACATCAAATCCCAAAGAGTTTTGAGATTCCAAGGACCTTAATTTTTCAGCAATTTCATCTAGCCTTCTGTCATAGGCCTCATCCCCAGCTCCCATCACTGTGAACTGATCTTCCTGGGGGTCTTCTTGCAGTACTCTGCCTGTAGTAGCATTCCCCTGTACATTAGCAGGGATATTGATCTCTGGATGAAGGTGGGGTCAAAATATAGGTGGGTTGATATGAGGCTGAACCCTCTCATTGTTGCTTGTCCCACCAGTCCCTAGATGGGGGTCTTCCTGAGTCTACCTCTCTACCAAGGCTCTTAATCTCTCTTGGCTCTGTGCCAATCCATTCATCACCTCCATAAATTATGTCATCTGATTCCTCATTTCCAATCTCTCATTGGCCATTTGGTTCCTGACCTCTGTAAGGTCCTGTTGTACCTGGTCCATCTGTATACCCGGAAGATTGTTGCGGGTGGGATATCTGTGTGGACGGTTGAGTGGGAACACCCGACGTCGAGCAATAGTTCCTGAGATCACACCAGAGTTAGTAACAAAAACAAAAAAAACCTACAAAGCAAACAAAGGTTAGCATGCAATGCAGTATGCTTATTTGTTTCCAAGGTATCCGGCTTGGCACTTGGTTTTGACCTTTCCAGACCCTTGAAGATGCTGTTGATGTTGCTTGAAGAATTCAGATAAAACAATCCAACACATATATTACAAAAAGGTAAATGATACATAATTTGTTCTTTTTACAATACATGCCCTCTGAGGGGTCAAAATACAACACAAAAAAGGAAAAGTACAATAAAAATGAAAGCAACAACAAACAAAAGTCAGACACCAAGACCAAACTCATCCTCCTGAACTTCCTTTAGAAGTGCTTCAGTCACAGGATCAGCTGGACGCTCTGTGAGATTCCTGATAAGGAGATTCCTGGTAGTAACAGCTGCAGTTAGCTTCTTGTGTTGACTCTGGTCCTTTGACCTCTTCACACCAGCTCTAATCTTCAACTCTGAGATCTCTCTCTGGGCTGCTAGCAGGGCTTCCTGTTGCTCTTTTGCACTAGCCTCCAACTGCTCAATCTTGTCCTGAGTCCTCTTATCTTCCTGAGCACGAGCTTCGGTGATCCTGACCCACCTAGCTTGACTCTCTTTCAGATACAAATCAGTCCTGGCCTTCTGGAACTGAGCTTCCTTGCAGGCATTCTTCAAGATCTGTTCTCCAGCCCTGGACTTCTTAATGTAGTCCTCTGACTTTTCAATCCTAGCCAGATGCTCCACCTTTAGCTTTTCTAACCTCTCAATGTCCAGCCGACCATCACTCCTCTCCCAGAGGGTCTTTTGTAGAGCCTGAGTCAGCTTCTCATTTCTCTCTTTTAGTTTCTCAAACTCCTCTAAACTGACAGTGACAGGAGGTGGTGCTGAGGATGGTCCAGGTATATCTTCCATGGTGAAGGGCATCCCAGAAAATTGAGCCCTGGCATGGGACCACTCATAGTACTGTGCTGAGGCCACATTGTTGCATCTTCCCAGAATGGCTACCCCTTTAGTCTGGACATTGTCCCAAGCCCAGGATGCTTGCCTGACAATAGCCAGATTAGGCTTAATCTCACAGTAAAGGGTCTCAGCCAAGTCTTGTGCCTTAGGAGTGTGGACCAATGCATAGCCCAGTTGTCTCTTGAATAGCAGAGGGTTATAGTTGATGCAACCTTTTACTCCTATCAGGGGTACATTGGGGAACTGCCCACAATTGGTAATGATGTCCCTGCCTTTTGTGCTTTGAGTGCACCACCTGATATCATCCGAGGTCAAAGCAGTGAGTCTTCTAGCCCAGTTCCTCTGCTGGTGAGGGTTCAAGAATGCATCAGTCTTGGGTAAGTGCCTGAGCAACCAGGTATGGAAGAGGGGAGCACAACACCTCACCAATCTTCCTCTCTGCTTTTCATTCCTTTGGTGGACAGAGTAGTAGAAATCTCCCAGTAAGGTGGGCACTGGGTTCCTCAGGATAAAAAGATGGATTGCATTCTTGCTAACAAACTTAGGCTCATCTGCAAATAAAATGACCCCATATATGCTAAGGGCCAATAAAGCACAGACTGCCTTCCACTCTCCCAAGGAGGCCTTCAGGATGGCCTGAGAAGTCAAGAAATCCAAATGTAGACCAGAGATTCCAGCCTTGGTAGTCATATTCTGCCCAATCAGACAAGGTTCCAGATGTAATGCCTTTGCTATCTCTTCATTACTGGGAAAAGCCATCTCAGGGTTGAAGGGGGCTCCACCCCTGATAGGTACACCAACCAATGATGAATATTCCTCTAATAAAGGCCCCAACTGAAAATCCTGAAAGGTAAAGCACCTCAGAGGGGGGTCATAGAACTGTAGGCAAGTATGAATCAGGCTCCTCTGTGAAGGGTCCAAATCCATAACCACATCAAGTATGCCTCCATAGTGTTCTCTGAATAGTGGTATATGGTCTGGAGTAATCAAGGTCTGGATCTTCCTGATGTTAGCTAGCTCAGGCTGAAAGAAATGATATGAGATGTTGCTCTTCTTGGGTGCCATGTTGCTGAAGAAGAGCTGAGACAGATGCTGATGATGACACTGAAGATGGGCCACTGACAGGCTGGTGCAGGTGACTGAAGCAGGTAGCTGATAGCAGAAGTAGATACTGGTGAGGATAGGTCTATGCTGATGATGGGGTCAAAACCAAGCCAAAATAAAGTATGGATACCCTGAAAAACAAATAAGCAAATGTTAAAATGATGCAATGATGATGTATGCAAATGATATGCAAGGGCTTGTGACTAAGCTGGATCTGATCAAGTGCTCTGATATAGGTCCATGTATGTTCAAGAAATCCATATGGAGGTTCATAAGTCCAGTAACCAAGGTGGGGGACTCAAATAAAGAGTCACATGTCCAGGGTTAAAATCACAAGAACTGTTCCAAAATGGAGTACTCTTAATCAAAGCAAAGTAACAGGGTATGCTGAGGTCAAGGGTACCTGCAAACTTGTAAACAGCCCAACCCCCTCACAGGTGGTGTTCTAAAACAAGGATCCTCAGACTTGGATTAGTTATGAGAAGTGTAAACACTTCTAACCTGGAGGTACAGTGTTTACAATAACCATAAAGAATCCTCCTCTAATTCACCTCAGCTTCTGAAGGTCAATACTAAAGGTTATCCAGACTTAGCAGGCTTCCCAGATAGCCCTAGCACTACAGGAAATTTGTAGCACAGAGTTCTCAAGAAGAAACCCATATTTGAACCGTGTTTCATATTCCCGCACCAGACCGAAATGGAATGGGAAAGAACATGAACCACTCTAGCCTAGGTGTCACTCAGGTCCCAGGTGTAGGACCTCAACTCTCAATAGAACCCCACCCACCAAAGCAACAAACCAGGTCTAGCTAGACAGTATGATAGTATGATATATGTAAAGCTGTAAAGAAAGCAGTAAAACAACTGTACATAAAACAAAAATAAATACAAATACCAGCACAAATAGCATATAACACCCCAGTAAACACAAATCAATCAAGCGCTAGGAGGAACCCACAAAAAGAACCAGAAGCCCTGGTTACAATATAAGGGTCCCCAGCAGAGTCGCCAAGCTGTCGCTCCCAAAAGATGAGACTGGGCTCAAATATGGTACAGACGCGAACGGTCGGCGAAAAGAGGATGTGAGAACACACAGGAGTGAACTCACGGGAAATGAAAAGAGTCGCCAGCTAGGAATTTTTATCCCGGAGGAAAGGCAATGCTGCATAGACCTAGAAAAAGGTGGATAAGACGGTTGCGAACCAGAGAGACTGAGAAAGGGGGTTGGTTACAACCTGGGAAGGTATTAGCACCCAGATTGTCCGCCGTACTCGACGGGATCCACGCTTAAAAGATTTGTGTTTAAAGGGGTAGTGTCAGTGCAATTTGTGTATAAAGAGAGCTGGAAAAGGTGTACAGGTGTCAGTGTAAAAGAAGTGCAAAGTGTGATATATACAGTGTCAGTGTAAGGATGAGAGTATGCTCATGATCATGAGGCTAAGAGAATGATGCTGAAAGAGGGGGAATATACAGAGACTTTTGTTCGATAACTGTTAAGTTATGCTTACGTATCCTCTCGTGCAATGAGGAAGTCAGAACACCGTAGTTCGACCCAAAGAGACTGAAAGATGAATTGACTTGTGAACTGCTTACTTGTCTATGCTCAAGTGTATGACCTGTCTGGCTCAGGTGCAAACTGTCTTGCATTAGACGGAAGAAGCAAGTTCTCGTTTATAAGTGAATGTGATGAGAAAAGAATCCCGGAGGAGACGATTATTGTTTGTTTTTGAGTTTTCAGTTTTTTATTGCTTTTGGAAGTTTGTCATAAGAAAATGAGCTTAAGCCTAAACCAAAGGATTTAGTAAACTCATCACATCTTCCCTCTGATTAGGGGTAATGAGAGTACCTTAAGTGTGAAGTCAGCTTCTCACACTTAATCACCTTTGATGTAGGATTAAGATCATTAACCTACTTGTGATTATTTAGATGTTTTTGTTGTTTTTGTTTAGTGTTAAGTAATGAGGTTAAGCCATAATCAAGGATTAAACAGACTCATTACACCATCCTAATAGAAGGATAATAGATGAGAATGTTTAAGCTGAGGAAAACTCCTCAACTTAATCCATGATTAGGGATTAAACTCATGACAAAACAAAGCCTTTATTAAGTGGATTTTAAATAATGATAAGATGAAGAAATGAGTTTTATGATTTGTAAGACAACTTGAGGGGGACTTGTCTATTAACACTAGGGTTAGTCCTTCTTAACCAGTTAAGGAAGAATCAGAACCCTAATGCAAGGCCCAAGTTATAAGCTTGATGTCTTGGTGATTATTAAGTGAATTGATTAAAGGATTTAAACACATTAAGGGTTTAACACTTAGGATTAAAGTTATACACTCCATCCTAATAGAAGGATGCAGGCATAAGCTTAATCACAAAGCCTTAAAGCCTTTAGGGTTTAGTCCCTGATTATGAGATGAGAAGAGAAGACTCAAAGAGACACAAAGGTAAAACTAAGTGGGGAGACTAATCAAAACCCTAATCATTGTCATGCTTGGTTGTTCCTAAGGTTTGTGAGGTTAACAAGAGAAATCTTCAATGGAACCACCAAGAAGCAGATGAAAGGATCAGGAGAAGCAAAGTAACTTGCTTCATTTAAGAAGACAAGTCACTTGAGGAAAGAAAGTAAGAAGAAGAAGAAAGAGCAAGCTCAATCTCAAACACAAAGTAAAATGCAGCAATGATGCATAAGAGAGATGGAAAGAAATTGTGAGAAGTGAAGGCAAATTCACTTCTCAAAGTAACTTACCACCTGAAAAGTTAGTGAAAGAAATGCAATGCAATGCAAAATGAGATGAAATGGCATGATGCAAATCAAAATCAGAAGCATGTGTGGGATGATAATGATGCTATGAGATGCTACAAACATGAAACAAGGCATGGGGATGATCATATGGGCATATGGATGCAAGAGAAGCATGCTTAGAACCATGAACACACATGAAAAGTTATGAGATGCAAATGACATACAACATGGCAAATACATGATGCAATGATCAAACATGCTTCCAACATATCTTAAGATGTCTAATGAATCAAATGAATGCATAAAATGTCATTGCAAGTCATATTATACAAGCAAATGCAAGATGTATGCAAGAGGAAGCCCAAATTAGGGTTTATGATCAATGCATCAAACAAAAACCAAAAACAGAAGCAAACATCAAGATAAAAAATTGAAAATGCATTCAAAGCAACCCTAATCCTATACAAACTCACTGCCCAAACGAGGGGTTCTAACTCTTAACATAATTAGGGTTATGAATTTCCTAAGATTTCTAGGGTTTTAGGGTACCTTAAAAAGAAAAATGCCAAACAAATTGAAAATGAAAGATCAAATCATGCCAATTTAATCTCACAAACTACATGCTAAACAAAATGCAATGCAAAAAGAATCAAAGTCCAACTCTCAATGGTTAGGCAGAAATGATTTTTTGAAGTTTGGATCAAAATAATGCCTTGAAATGATTTTAATTCCATGAAAAATTCTCAAAAGACATCAAGATCAAAAAAGAAATTTGGTTTTAGGGTTAGACAATGTTCCTAAATGATTATGAAGGTTTCATGAATTTTTTGGTGATTTTTAAATACCTAAAAGTATTTTTAATTAATTAATTCTCATTAATTAATTAAAAATAAACTTTTAAATGATTTAAAAATATTTTTTAATGCAAAAAATAAAAATAAAAATGTTTTTGGTTTCTGAAAATTAATAAAAGTGTGTATAAAAATTTTCAGAATTTTTAAGATTGTTTTGCTATTTTTAAATAAATGTACAAAATAAAACAAAAGAAATGAATTAAAAATGAAATAAAAAGAAAGTATGCGCAATGGAGGGCCAGGATTGATTCTGGGGAAGGACCTGTTGACTTGGCGCATAATCCAATGGTCAATATTCAAACTGAGCTAAATCCTATTTAAATTAATTAAACTGAATTAAAAGGATTAATGACGTGGATTAGGGTTAAGTGAATGGATCTGGGCCCTTGAGCACGCGCGGGAGTGGACTAAGTCAGCTCATCCAACGCTCACAATTCAAACTCTCATTAATTACAGGGATTAGCCCTAATTATTTTCAGGTGGCCGGAGAAGACCTCCGGTCGTCTTCTCCGGTGGGAATCCCACCTGAAAATCCCTAAAACCCTCAAAACTTCATGAAAACGAAAACTAACTATCCAGAAATCATCCCCATGCCAAACTAAATCAAAACCCCCATTCAAACATCATTTATTCTTCATCAATCAAACGAATCGAAGCCAAACATTTTTAGGTCAGAAAAGTTTCAGAACAAGATTAAATACTCATTTCTCAACCATTTTCAAAACTAAGAACATCAGAGTGATCAGCAAAGCATGAGGAACAACTTAGAAACTTAAAAATTCATTTCTGGAAAAAAAGTTCTTGATATACCTGAGCTTTGAGCTTTCTCAGTTTGCAACTTTCTGACCCTCTCTCTTCGTGCAAACTACTCCTCTTGGTCCCCTGATGAAGTCCTGATGCTTAGAAGAAGTTTGTAGTGGCTGGTTTGGAAAATGGCAGAGGTTCTGCTCAAGGTGAGGTGAGAATCGTATTTGTGATTCTGGGAGTTTTAGGCAATGGTGATGGGTGCTTTGTGATCAGGAAAGAGTGTTGAGATTGTTTGTGAAGTTTGTTTGTGTGTTTGAGGCTTGTACTGGCTGTTTCGAAGGCTCTTGCAAGATGAGGTGAAAATGAGAATGCTGAGTTATGGAGTGTTTCAGGCTTGCTCTCTTGTTGCTTTGGCTTGCTTTTGGCTTGTATAAACTATTGGGATTGGTCAGAAGATGTGATGTGTGCTTTATTGATTGGTATGGGTCCTTTTGCCAAAATGTCAAAGTTGTGTAAGAGAGGTATGGGCTACTTTCTAGCCAAGTACAAGGAGTGTGTTCTATGCAGCATGATGAGGGGAAAGGCCTAGGATGGTTCAGCAAGCTAGCAAGCAAGTGGATGATAAACCATGATGAGTTTTGCAACTTGCCTCACTTTTGATTTTTGTGAAATATCTTGATCCATAGGCCACAAAAGTGAGAAGTTTCTTGGCCCATTCTGATTTTTAGGTCTTGCATGATCATGTTGTGAAGTTTAGAAATGCATTTGATGACTTAATTTGCCTTGAGAAGTGAATTTGCAACTTTGCCTCTTTGGTGCATAACTTGAAATTTTGTGATTTTTGCCAACTTTGACAAGCCCTAACTTTTGATCCAAAATGAATTAGGTCATGTTCTTGTACTTTTTGAAAAGGGAATGATCCATTCTACAACTTTCATGACCAAAGTTTTTTCATTTGAAGCTTTTTTGAATCAAAAAGTAAAGGTTGAAAAAGTTGCCTAAAATGACAATTCCATCAAAAGTCAAACTTGCCCAAAAAGTCAACTTTGCAAAATCTTTGAAATTCTTCAATTTTGTAAACTTACAACATCTTCCATGATCAAATAAAGATCATATACAATCAAAATGATGAAGAACACCCCTTGGTTGGGTCATTGGGGGCCTCAGATGCCCTGATTTTGCACTGACTTGCTTGAAAAGTCAACTCTTGATCAGATGACTTCCCCATGGAATTTCTTCATGAAAATTGATATGCATACTCCCTATACCATATATAGACCAATAGAAACAAGAATGACCAAAAAATTTGGAGTTATGGCCTTTGAAACCAAAACCCTAATTCTAGGTCATCTGTGTAGTCAAGCCTGGCTCTGCCTCCACACCATTTCCATTTCTTGTGATTCTTTGCCATTATTGACTTTGAGAGGATTCAATATGATACTTGAACACACATAGGCCTCTTTGAAGTGATTGCTGACCTTTGGAGTGGCTCAAGAAGCTCTTGGATTGCTCAGATCACAAACCCTAGATGCAGATGACTTTGAATCTATGTAGTGAAAAAATGTGATATGAGATGGTATGATTGAGTTTATGCTTATGAAAATGATCACAAGCCATGGTGTGAATGGGTGAGGGCAAATTTGGGGTGTTTACAGCAGTCTTTGCAGAAGATTCTTGATCAAGCTTGCATTGATCATGATGTGACTATTGATCAGTTTGATAGTATTGTGGTTAATATCATATTGTTCAACAATATGAGCTTCTGTGATGATGACTTCCCTGAAGAAGGAAAAAGCAATAATTTGGCTCTGCATATTTCAGTGAATTGTCAGGAAGATGTTATGTCTAAGGTGTTAGTTGATAATGGGTCTTCTCTGAATGTGATGCCTAAGTCAACTTTGTAAAGGCTTGCGCACCAAGGTGCTCCCATGAGGCATAGTGGGATTATTGTGAAAGCTTTTGATGGATCAAAGAAGACAGTGATTGGTGAAGTTTATCTTCCTATTCTGATTGGACCGTTTATATTCCAAATAACTTTTCAAGTAATGGATATACGTCCCGCTTACAGTTGTCTCCTTGGAAGACCCTGGATTCATGAGGCAGGAGTTGTGACATCTATCTCCCTCAGAAGTTGAAGTTTGTGAAAGATGGGAAATTAATGACTATTGGCGGTGAACAGGCAATGCTAGTAGATGCTAATGAACATTCTTCTTAGCAACATCATCAATAACAGAAAGAGCCTTGAATGAAGTTCCCACCTCTTCTTCACCATCAATATATGAGAAAGATGAATAAATGCCTAACTTTGTTACACATAGAAAGATTTGCAAGAATTGGATTGCTGTTGATGTTCCTTCTATTGATCATACTTCAAAGTAATTTGTTTTATATTCTTTCAAAAATCCTTTCACTCTGCCCAAGGTGAAAGTGATATTTGTCGGGATTTGTTTCAAACTTTTATCATCATCAATAAAATGCTATTTTGTTATTTATATATGTGTTTTTCCTTTTTGCTTTATTATGAAAAATGGTAACATAAAAAAACCCAAAAATAATAATCATTGTTTATCTGTATACTCTAAAATAAAAATAAAATCATTGTGCATATTAATTGATAAACCCATTGAAAACAATGATCCTATGCCCACTCCCAACGTTGAATTCCCTGTGTTTAAAGCTGAGGAAGAGGATGTTGAAGAGATTCCTGATGAGATTTCTCGGTTGCTTGAGTACGAGGAGAAGGTTATTCAACCTCATGAAGAGTCTACAAAATTGGTTAACTTGGGTTCTGAAGATGATAAGAAAGAAGTCAAGATTGGAGCATTTCTTGGTTCTGACGTTAAGAAGAGGATGGTAGAGGTTTTTAGAGAGTATGTTGATGTATTTTCTTGGTCTTATCAGGACATGCCAGGTCTTGATACTAATATTGTGGAGCATAGATTGTCGCTGAAGCATGAATGTCCACCTGTGAAGCAAAAGTTGAGAAGAACTCATCCCTATATCGCAGTAAAGATCAAAGAGGAGGTTCAAAAGCATATTGATGCAGGTTTTCTTGTGACATCTAATTATCCTCAATGGGTGGCCAATATTGTGCCTGTTCCAAAGAAAGACGAAAAAGTATGAATGTGTGTTGATTACAGAGATTTGAATAAAGCCAGTCCAAAAGATGATTTTCCATTACCACACATTGATGTGTTGGTAGATAATACAGATAAGTTTGATGTGTTCTCTTTTATGGACAGATTTTCCAATTATAATCAAATAAAGATGGCACCCGAGGACATGGAAAAAACCACATTTATTACACCATGGGGAACATTATGGAAAGTTGTTAGGTTTCATTGTCAGCCAAAGAGGCATTGAAGTTGATCCTGATAAAGTGAAAGCTATTCGGGAAATGCCCGCTCCAAGAACTGAAAAGCAAGTAAGAGGATTCTTGAACCGTTTGAATTATATTTCGAGGTTTATCTCTCACATGACTGCCACATGTGCTCCGATCTTTAAGTTGCTTCGGAAAGACCAAAGTTGTGTCTGGACAGATGATTGTCAGAAGGAGTTCGAAAGTATCAAAGAATATCTGCTTGAACCTCATATTTTGTCTCCTCCGGTGAAAGGTAGACCGTTGATTATGTACTTGACTGTGTTGGAAGATTCCATGGGTTGTGTGCTTGGACAACAAGATGAATCTGGAAGAAAAGAATATGCAATTTACTACTCGAGTAAGAAATTCACTTATTGTGAGTCTCGGTACTCCATGCTTGAAAAAACTTGTTGTACCTTAGCTTGGGTTGTAAAGCGTTTTCGCCAGTATATGCTGAATCATATAACTTAGTTGATATCTAAAATGGATCCAATCAAGTATATCTTTGAAAAGCCTGCTTTAAGTGGGAGGATTGCTCGTTGGCAAATGTTATTGTCAGAATTTGATATAGATTACCGATCTCATAAAGCTATAAAAGGTAGTATCTTGGCTGACCATTTGGCACATCAGCCGATTCATGATTACCAGCCTATCAAGTTTGATTTCAGATGAGGATGTAATGTATTTGAAAATGAAAGATTGTGATGAACCTTTGATTGAGGAATGGCCGGAGCCTAGATCTCGATGGGGTTTAGTTTTTTATGGTGCTATAAATGCACGCGGAAGAGGAATTGGGGCAATAATCATTACTCCCCATGGTTCACATATTCCTTTTGCTGCAAGGTTGACTTTCTCTTATACCAATAATGAAGCTGAGTATGAAGCATGTATTATAGGTCTTGAGGAAGCTATTGATTTGAGGATTAAACATCTTGATGTGTATGGAGATTCTGCCTTGGTGTAACACGGTGGGAGAACTGACTTTTAGTCATGTTGCGGATAGCAAGAGTCGCCACCGACTTTTATTTTATCCAAAAGGAAAGGACATAAAAGAACAGGAAAAACTTATTTTAAAAGACTTGGGTTCGGGGGGTAGGTTATACAAAGGGAAGGTGTTAGCACCCTTTATATACATGGTTATCCATGGGGTCTTAGTTACTTAGCTCACTTTAATTGTTTTTTGAAAGTGTAGTGTGCGATTAGAAATCTTTCTTAGTACTTTGTAATGATCCTCGTATGGATGTATACAAAGCCTTATTTTGAAAAATGTTTAGGAAAGTGAGGTGTAAAAAGTAATTTGAAATGTGAGCAAGCAACAAAGAGGTACCTACCCTAGATTAAGTCTTTCATGTTCTCGTATGTTCTTTCAATGGTAAGACTATCCCTATTATTAAGGAATAGGTAGTCATTACCTTGGATGTGTTTAAGGGACAAGCGTATGGTCATTGTATGGTCATAGAAAGCAATTTAAGGGACGTCTTTAGCAATTCGTAGGGACTATCATCATTTATTCGAAGGGACAAGATCATTATTCCGTAGGCAACCTCGAAGGGACTTGATCTTTTAAACTGTAGGGACTTGATGATTTATACGTGAAGGGACTTTGCTGAAGACACCTCTATATTTGAGGGACTTGACCATATTTAAGGCAACCAAGAGGGGTAACTTAGGAAGTGCAAGATGGCGATCAAAGATCGACTTACGTGTGTGAGTGTTTATATTCAAGTATTCATCTTATTTAAATTAATTCTCTAAGTTCAATTTAATCACATATAAGTTATGCACACCCTAAGGTTACTAACCATACAGTAAAAATAATTACAAAAATAAAGCAAAGATATAAAATAAACCTATTACATGGCTTTAGCAATTACATAATAATAAAAATAATAATGATAAATATAATAATAATAAGAATAATAATTAAACAATAATCACATATTAGTAATAATAAAATAATAATAATAAGGGTTAGAAAAATAAATAAATAAAGGAAATAAGAATTTAACAAGAAAAATTAATATTAGAAAAGTTTTAGAAATTAATTAAAAAATAAGTTTAACAATAATAAACAAATAACAAATTATTTACATATTAAAATTAATAAAGATTAATAATTTAATTAGGGTTTAGAAAAATTAGGTTAATTTTTAGGGTTAGGATAAAAATTAGGGTTAAGAAAAAATTAGGGTTAATATTTAAATTAAGAAAATTAGGATTTCTAATTATAATTAAAATACATTATTAATTTATTTACAAAAATACATAATAATTATATATAAACATATTATAAAATTAATACAAATAATTTACATTTAAGAAAATAATTTATGAATTTTAGGAAATATAAAGTTTTATGAAAATATTATTAGTTATTATTTAAAAATTATTTTAATTATATTAGTTTAAATTAAAAATAAGAAACTAATAGAAATAAGAAAAAAATGAGAAAAAAAGCCCTAAAAAGATAGGACCTGGGATTTAAACCCGGGTCCTTTACCTGAACAACAACACACAAAACCAGCTAAGCCAACATGCGCTGGTGAATACTATGTGCAATGCAATCCTTATATTATAAACCTGCAAAACAAAAATAATTATGAAAAAAATGTTGGAACCTAGGATTCGAACCCCTGACCATCACAACAACTGCCAAACACTCCAACCACTAAGCCACATGGGGCGCGTCTGCAAACTAATCAACAAATAATGATAATATATTAAGTCAGTTGAATAAGTGAAAAATTGAACAAAATATTGTTGTCACCAAGGATCGAACACAGGTCACAACCAATAACACGCACACGCCAACACCACTGGGCCAAGCATCATCTGTTGAAACAATACAAAAACAATTTAATAAAATATTAAACTCAAATTTGAATTTCCTCCTGCGCGCCAACTGACTTCATCTTCTTCCTTTTTCCTGCGAAATTGCCTGCAAATTCATCCACAAATTTTCCTGCGAATTTTGAATTTCAAGAACCTGCGAAAACTGGATCTTTCATAATACGCAAAATTTCATCAAATTGATCATATAGACATGATCCACACATCATACACAGTTCATTGATGTCCTTATAATTTATTTATATTGGTTTAATTAAGAAACCCTAAACGGCCACCATAAACCCTAACAATGGTGGTTTTCGATTTAGGTCATGGTTCTTCAATCTTTTTGCCCAGAAATAATCTAAACATCATGGCTAACAAGAATATATGGTTAGAATTCATCAACAACACACAAACAATAGAAATCGAAAAAAAATAAAAACATTAACAAGCTTGGTTCGGTTTATGCAATTAGTGATGATTTGGATGCTGCAAATGATTCAAATAGATTCAATGATCATCCAGGAATGTATTGCAACCTTCAAAACTTCTTGATATGGCCTGCAATTAAGAATCCGAATGTAACTTTTTGTGTGAAATTTTTAAATTGAATGATGTTCTTGGAGGCTCTGAATTTCGTCCCTTGAGCTTGCAGCTTCTTTATGAACTTATAGTGATGTGAATTAGGTCAAGACTTTGTGGATTTGTGGGCTTTCTTGAATAACTTGAGTATGAAGAAATCTCATGATCAAAATATGTGAAAAATCAAATCTTTTTATGCCAATCTAGTCTAGCACGAATTTGGATCAGATCAATCATCTCTAAATAATGTTTATGACCTTCTAGAACAAGAATCAAATTTAAATATTGAGTTTTCATATTTTATTTTAATTTAAATTGATTTTTAATGAATAAAATCAAAATAAATAAAAAATAAACTATAAAAATCTTAATAAATGATATTTGATTCGTGCATGATGTCATGGTATAGATTGGGTCATAAAAATGCAAGCCCATGTGAAAAGAATTGGTTCTAAGACCCCTTTTGCTCAATAAACCTCTCAAAAATTTCCCAACTTTGCAAAGGCATAAATCCCTCAATTTTAAGGCTATGAAGGTGTTATTGGACATTTTAGAAATATTAGAGAGCCCTCTAACCAACCTATTTGGTCTCATGTCCATATCCTTTATCATTTTTAAGTTATGCCTTTTGGAAAATGTTGACTTTTTGTTGACTTTTAAAATGACCTATAATGTCTTAGCTCATACCTTCCAAATGAAGCATTTTTAGGCTTGGCTTGTGAGACACAAAGTTGTATAGAATTCAATTTACTTCAAAATGAGCTTTGGATGGAAAATTTTTGATGAAGCATGTGAAAGTTATGGCTGGTCAAAGTTCAGTTGACTTTTCCTATGAAAACCCTAATTTAGAAACTCCTGATTCTTGATGATCTGAAACTTCCTTGATGAATCATGATTAACCCTTGATCAAATGATGAATTTTACTTCATATACTTGATGTTGGAAAAAATCATGGAGTTTGACTTTGGTTTGACCACAGTTGACCTCAGTTTGACTTTTTAACTACTTTGACTGATTTTAGCCTATCTGATCATTTGACTGGGCAAACCTTTTGAGAAAGCCTTGAAACTTGACATAGGGATTATTGAAGACATATAGGATGCTATGAAGCTCAATTGAATCCTTGTAAGTCCATTTATCCTGATGAAATCCAAAACCCTAGTTTATGATGCATTGCTTAGGATGATGCTTTGTCTGAGGGGATTATCACACTTTCTGACTAATTGTGAACCTTGTGAACCTCTTGAGATACCTTGTGAACCTCTTGAGATACCTTGTGAACCTCTTGAGATACCTTGTTAACCTCTTGGGACACCTTAGTACACAATGTCTTGTCTAGGTGAGGGCAAATTTTGGGGTGCAACACTTGGTAATCAATCAGATCAAGGGTAAGTGGGTAACTCATCAACCCCATTTGATCCCTTATAGAGATTATGCCATGAGGATATCTACTTTCTTCACTAAAGTTGAGTTTCATTATGTACCTCGCGACGAAAATCAGATGGCAGATGCTTTGACAACTATAGCTTCTATGATAAAGGTGCACCAGTTGAATGATGTTCCCATGATCAGGGTGATGCGGCTTGAAACACCAGCTCATGTGTTTGCAGTTGAAGAGGTCCATGATGACAAACCTTGGTATCATGATATTAAATTTTTTCTACAGAGTCAATAATACCCAATTGGGGCATCCGATAAAGATAAGAGGGCTTTGAGGAGATTGGCAGACAATTTCTTCTTGAATGGAAATGTGCTTTTAAAGAGGAAATTTGACATGGTCTTGCTCAGATGCATGGATAGACACGAAGCAGACATGTTAATGAAAGAAATTCATGAAGGATATTTTGGTGCTCATGCTAATGGGAATGCAATGGCTAAAAAGATGTTGAGAGCATGTTACTATTGGCTGACAATGGAATCTGACTGTTGCAAGTATGTGAAAAAGTGCCATAAGTCCCAAGTGTATGCTGATAAGATTCATGTGCCACCAACTCATCTCAATGTAATTTCTTACCCGTGGCCTTTCTCTATGCGGGGAATTGATATGATTGGTATGATTGAACCTAAGGCTTCGAATGAACATCATTTTATTCTTGTGGCAATTGACTACTTCACCAAGTGGGTGGAAGCGACATCGTATGCTAATGTGACCAAGCACATTGTGGTTCGGTTTATCAAGAATAATAGTATATGCATATATGGTTTTCCAAATAGAATCATTATTGATAATGGTTCGAACTTGAATAATAAGATGATGAAAGAGCTTTGTGAAGAATTCAAGATTTAACACCATAATTCTTCTCCTTATAGACCGAAGATGAATGGGGTTGTTGAAGCTGCGAATAAGAATATTAAGAAGATCATTCAGAATATGGTTGTGACATATAAGGACTGGCATGAGATGCTCCCTTTTCTTTTCATGGGTATTTTTCGCTCCCGGGATTTTCATCCTAGTACATACGCAAAAGTGGCACAGAAAAGGTAGAGTCGCCAGCTAGGCCTTTTTATCCCGAATGAATGGGAAAGGTAATGCTGCACAAACCGAAGGAAGAAGGAAAGGACGAGGCCTTGCGAACCAAAGATCTGGGTTCAGGAGTTGATTACGACCTGGGAAGGTATTAGCACCCCAGATCGTCCGCCGTACCCAACGGGATCCACGCTTGTTTTCCTACTTCAAAGGGTGATAAATACGATGTTGCTGAACAAATGAATATTTGACTGGAATGGAAGTGAGAAAGAGAACTGGAAAAGAAAATGGAAAGAAAGAGGTAAATATAGGGAAAATAAAGAATATGCTCGAACGGGCCATACCCCGCTGCCTACGTACCTCATCGGGAAAATGAGGATCAGAGTTGACGTAGTTTTCCTAACTAAGGCGGGAACTATTTGTTTGTGTTTTTTATGAGCTTGAACTGCGTATGTCTATGTTCAGGTGTTGCATGCTCGTATGGTACGAGTGCGTTTACCGTCTTGCATGCGAGAGAAGTCTTCGCAAGTTCGCGTTTAGAGTGAGTGGGATGAGAAGAGAATTCTCGCAGGAAGGTCGCTTATTGTTTGTTGTTTGCGTTTTTAAGAGTTTTGCATGAATTTGGCACAAGGAAGTAAATTCAAACTCTTTTCCTTGGAATATGTACTTGCTACTACATTCCAAGATGGAATAGTAGAATAAGCACACGAAGTAAGGAGAATTTATCCAAGACTTGTTTCCAAGGATTAGGGTCTAAGTTCACTAGCTTGTCGAACTTATTACATGTTTTTGTAGTTTTTGAAGAAATTTTTTTTATGTTTTGTTTGTGAAGATAGTCTCTTGATTAGACTTGTAGATCATTCTAGAAAAGCTCACACTATTCCAAGATGGAATGAATATGAGTGCCCCAAGGAATAAGGCTATACATAAGAGACTACTTTAAGCATTTATTAAGTGTCTTTTGGATTTTCTATTTGAAGATGAGAGATGAAGACTCAAATAAGAAAAGACAAACACTAAGGGGACTAAGACACAACCCTAAGTCATTCATTATATACAAAAGGATGCCCTAGTGGTTTGTGAGGCTTTCTAATCCTAAAGAGAAAGGAAGAAAAGAAAGGATAGTTAGAGATCAACTTACTTCCTAAGGAAGTTAAGTTGTCTCTAAAGAAAAGAGAGCCTAAAAGCAAAGCACGAGGTGCAAATATAAACACATTTAAAATGCATAAGAGATAAGAATTAAGTAATGTTACCTCAATCTTCCCCCTACAAAACAAACATTAGCATGATGAAGCAATTTGATCACATAAACATGGCAAACTCAAGGAAAATTCAAACTATCTTAAGAAAAGTGTTAGTGAACTTTTAAGGCTAATACCTAAGTCTAAGGTATCCTACAAGGTAACAAACTTCAAAAGTCAGTATCTAACTCACCCTAAGGTATTCTAAATCCCTAAGAATGAACCAACTCAAACTATGCCCTAAAGGGAAGCCAAACCCTAATTGAAGCTAATGTAGAGTTAAATGATGAACTTAAATGATTAAGTATGTTAAACTTGTATGGATTCAAATGTGAATGGAAAATACAGAGATTAAAACCTAATGGGGGCATCCTAAGATGTAACACTAAATGGGGATGAAGATATCCAAGTGAAAGAACTTCAGATACTATGTGGAATGGTGTGAGAATAAGAAGAAATGCATATTAAACTTTAAAGGAAGAAAAAGACTTAAAATAAAATCAGACATGAATAATGGGATGTGAATTCTTCATATAAAACCCATATACTTAGTGAAGTGTTAAAATGTGTTTTAAACACAAGAAAATTGGCCACAAGATTAGTTTTGAAGGGTTAAGATGGAAGAAGGAGAGTAATTAGGGCAAAAGAAAGCATATGTGACTTATGGTTCAAGTAACCAACCCAAATAGAAATACAAAGACCTAAGATGGACTCTCCACATTCAAAGACCTCTAATGGACCCTAGAAGACTCAACTTTAAGACCTTAAATGAATGACATAAATGCCTTACTAATTTTTGAACAAAAGGAGAGGGAAGAAGGACCAAAATGTGACTTATGATGCCAAATACATGAAAAAAAAAGTAAATGAAATTGAAAAATTATGACACTTGACAATCAAATACAAAATCCAGAAGGTGATATACCTCTAAAAAATCTCTTGAAAATTCCTATTTTTACCTATTTAAATGAAGGCTAGAAGTAGATTAGGGTTTATTGTGATCAAAGCAAAGAATAGAATCAAAATGGTACAAACAATGACCTAAAAATTTCAACAAAAATCCTTTTGGATTGTTCAATATGTTCTCTGAATAGGGCAAGAAGAATGGACTCAAAATCAATTATGGTTTGAAAGAAATAAAATGAACAAAACGATTGGTCAGAAATGAAGAAAATAAAAGGGAAATTAATTATGAATGAAAACTAAATGGAAAATGAAATTAAAAAATGTATAAAATTAGAAAAATATTCAAGATCACCCATGAATTTATTGAGAATTTTTGGAAGTGGTTTGGCAATTTTATAAAATCAAAATGAAAATGGAGTTGAAATAGAAAATAAAATGAACAAAAATTGACCAGGGGTGCACTTAGAAAAGAATTCAGTGTAAATGCGTATGGGCTTTTTAAAAGGGAGGTGTGGATAGTGAATGAGGCCCAGGTCCAAAGGCGCTGGAGATCATAGCCTTATGGTGAACCCTAGTCAACATTTTGACTCTATCTGGACTCTTAAACTCATCTTACGCTTCATACTGATTCTCACAAAAATGAACTACTAATACTAAAAGGGACACATGGCAAGACATTTAGGGAAGCACACACAAGATCACCCAGGAACCCTCTCTATGGAACGTGAAGAGCGCATGGCTCATTTATGTGGTGGCATGATCAGAAGCGCCTAATTAGAAAGATCCAAGGGTTGGGACTTAAAGTTGCAAACGGAGCTAGGGCACTGTTCTGTCACCAGAGAAGACCTCCGATCATCTTCTCCAGTGACCTGCAGTTAGGGCATGGTTCAAACCTCCACCAAAATGACAACTAAGACCATGGATGGATTCGTCTCTCCAAGTACATTAACAATCCAGGCTTGGTTTTCTCCTAAGGTCCATGAATAATGAAAATCGAAGCACACAAGAATCAACCTAAAAACTGAATCTAAGCACCTAAGGTGCCTATAACCTAGCCAGCATAAGCATTGCTCCTATTTAGCTCAGATCAGCACAAATCAACTAAAATTAACTGAATTCGTGCAAGGTGAATTGAATGTAAAACCTGAAATGTAGTGATGCTTAGAGTTGTAGAAATCCATAGAGGATGTTCCCCTTGCTTCTATGTTTGATCTTGATCCTTCGTGGAGTGAAATAAACACTTTGTTGATGTCTAATCTTGATCCTTGTGATGAAAATGAGGTTGATCTGATGATGATTGCAATGCTGGAGATGAAGATTAGAGAGATTCTCACAAAATGCATAAATGTGCACTAGTGCAATGTGGATGGTTCACTTGAATGCTGCCATGGAAATGAAGCTCATGGTGGTGATGATGATGATGATGAACAGATGAAGGTTGAGTAGTGTTAATGGAAGCTGAGGCTTGATCAAGCAAAGTTGCAGTGTATTCTCTTCACAAAAACCAGAGGAGAATTCAGAGGTGAATGATGAAGTTTGTGATGTGATTCGAAGCAAAATGAAGGTGATCCCAAAATTCAGTTGGAGAAAGATTTATATAGCTCAGGTTAACTGTTAACCCTCATAGTTAATAGTTAGAACCATAATTACTTTAACTTGAGGTGCAAGGTGAAATGAGGGTGGATTGAGCAATGGTGAGTGAAGTTGAATTCATTTAGCTCGAATATGATCCAATGGTGTGGTATTCATGTTACTTATTGTGAGGATTAATGGTGATGGAAAGGAACTGACTTGATCAGGCTGCACAACATGTTTGATCAAATATGAAATTGGTCATTTGGTTTGATTTTGGAAAAGAGATGCATGTCAAGTATGGTGTGTATGTAAACATGGAACCATTTGCACTCTAAGTGATGAAGCACTATGATCATAGCATGTTGAAGGTTGTATCCAAACTGAACTGACCTGAATTCATCACATAATACAATGCCTTAACATGAAACAAAACTAGTTTGATATGTTGTTATTCCATGGATGATTTCTTCATGCTTAAGCTACTAAACCCTAACATCCTTGTGCTCAAATCAAAGAGGATGATTCATACAACAAGTTTGTAGTTCAACCTAACATGGAATATGACCTCTAAACACTTCAAATGTATCTTTGAACATCATGCCACAATACTGCATCATGGGCCTGCACTGAATGAACTTGCCTGGGCAAAATGCCTTGTGCATTTTCAGTTTGAACATCCATACTTTGACCTTTCATATGTCCTTGATAACTTGATCAAATGAAAAATGGTAAACATGAAACTTGTAGAAAACATGGCAAGGAACAACTTTGATGTTAGAGGTTTTTTCATTTGAAGTCATCTTTATGGAGAAAAATGACAAAACTTGTGGTACACCACCTGTTTGACAAATTGTCTAGCAAGTCACGCGCGCAGGCCTTGCCCTGCCTAGCCCATGACTTGGTTTTTGCCTTATTTTGTCCAATCTTTGCATGATCATACCTCTTTCAATTTTAATGCTATAGGTGAGTTCCACATTTGGATTTGAAGCATAATATGTCCTATTTAATTGGCTCAAGGTAGAATTTTCATTTTATTTTTTATGTGGGAGAAGGCCTCTCTGGAAGTGGCTGCAAAAATGGCCAAAACTTGCCATTTTTGGAAACCCTAATTTTCCAAAAATGGTAAGTTTTGGTTTTCTTGATTTTTCATGAATCCTCCATCATTTCTTGATCAAATTTAGTCTATAGGATCCTTGTAACCCTAATTTCATGATTTTGATCTCAAAAAATTAGGAGTTGACTTTTTACTCAGCCTGGTTGACTTTTCCCCAATTTCCTGATTTTCAATCAACTGAACAATTGAGGACCTTCCAAAATGATTCCATAGATGAAATATGAACCCTAGGTACCCAACATTATGTAGGAAACAATGAAATCAAGTTTGGATAAAAATTACCTTGGGAAACCCAGTTAATCAGAAACCCTAATTTGGCTTTGTTTTGTCAAGAGATGTTGCACTGCTTGACTCCTCTGATCAATCCACTTCCTTCCATGACTTGTGGCTTCAAATGAAGACTTGTGGGATATTGTGAACCCTTTGTATAATATTGAGAAGTCTTGTGGACCTTTGATTGTCTTTGGATAGTCATCAACTGCCTCGGTCATTGATCATAAGCATATGCCTTTGTAATGCTAACTATGATGCAATGCTATGAATTTGAGTATGCAAAATGATATGCTAAATTCCATGAGAAATGAAAGGGAAAAGTTTGAGGTATTACAGCTGCCCCTATTCAATCATCTGCAGACCCGAGTGAATAATAACAACAGCTTTTAGACATTCAAGGTATGGAGAGATTGAATACTCGAATAAAACCTGAAAATTTGTACTCTATGAAACCATGAGGATGCCACCTTATTCTTGTTATTGTTTTTTTCTCTTCTTTTTTTCCCCAGAAAGAATGGGATCATTGTACTCAAATGATTACCCACGACGCAACCGTTGTACTAAAACGAGACGTAAAGAGAATAGGGTATGTTGTACTTAAATAGGGCTTGAAGGAAAAAAAGGGACATGTTGTACTTAAACAGGGTTTGAACGAAAAAAGGGCCTGTTGTTCTTAAATAGGGCTTGAACGAAACCATTGTACTTAAACGAAATCGTAAAGAAAAAGGGGGCATGTTGTACTCAAACAGGGCTTGAATGAAACCATTGTACTTAAACGGAATCATAAAGAAAAAAGGGCCTGTTGTAATGAAACAACGCTTGAGCGAAACCATTGTACTCAAACGAAATCGTAAAGAAAAAGGGGGCCTGTTGTACTTAAACAAGGCTTGAATGAAACCATTAAACTTAAACAGAATCGTAGAAAGAAAAAGGGGGCCCGTTGTACTTAAACAGGGCTTGAACGAAACCATTGTACTTAAACGGAATCGTAAATAAAAAGGGGGCCTGTTGTACTTAAACAGGGCTTGAACGAAACCATTGTACTTAAACAAAATCGTAGAAATAAAAAGGGGGCCTGTTGTACTTAAACAGGGCTTGAACGAAACCATTGTACTTAAACGGAATCATAAAGAAAAATGGGGCCTGTTGTACTTAAACAGTGCTTGAATGAAAAGACGAGACCGTTGTACTGAAACGAGACTCACTGGGGATGACAAACATTGACTTGGATAGACAAAGATGCTTGGATAATGGTACTCTCTGTGGGGAGTACTTTAGGTTGAGAATATGTTATGGATCTTTATGTAATATACCCAAAAACTGGCCCATGCTGGCATGCATATGCTTGGATTTATGGCGTAATGCTCCATGATGATGGAAATGCTACACGTTTACGGATGCAAATGCAATGATGATCATGCACATGCGAATGCAAAGAGATCTCCTGATAAGGAGATAACAAGTATTCCAGTGGCTATACTGGGGAGAAATGATCACTACATTGATCTGATTAATCCTTGTAAGGAGAAAACAACTTTACGGGGTGGATATTGTTAACGATACACCGGCTCTGAACTGCCACCATTGCCAAAATAAATTGAACTTTGAGATTGAAGAGCCAGGATCCTGTCGGGAATGAACTCATCTTGCAAGGTAAGTTACCCATTGAACTCCGTCGGGGAAGTGATATCCTTCTGACTCGGCTGGGAAAACAAATGTGTGAGTTGATGCCCTGCTGAGGTAGAAACTTGCTGGGATGGAAGGAAACTCCTTATACTGTTGGGGGATTTCCCCTGTATTGAAGGAAAATCTCTGCTTGGGGAGACTATCAATATTCTTTCACCACTACTGGGGAAGGCCCCAACTTCCATTCTACTGGGGATAATAGAAGACACACGGGAAGACGCTTGTGTCGCTCCCGATAAATGGGAATAGGCCCAGATAAAGGTACAGACGCGAACGGTCGGCGAAGGGAACAGTGAGAACACACAGCCGTGAACTCACTGGAGATGAATAGAGTCGCCAGCTAGGCATTTTTATCCCGGAGGAAAGGTAATGCTGCATAGACCTAGAAAGAGATAGATAAGACGGTTGCGAACCAGAGAGACTGAGAAAGGGGATTGGTTACAACCTGGGAAGGTATTAGCACCCAGATTGTCCGTCGTACTCGACGGGATCCACGCTTAAAAGATTTGTGTTTTAAAGGGGTAGTGTCAGTGCAATTTGTGTATAAAATGGCTAGAAAAGGATATACAGGTGTCAGTGTAAAAGAAGTGTGAAGTGTATATATGCAGTGTCAGTGTGAGGATGAGAATGAAATGCTCATGACTACGAGGCTTAAAAGAAGGAAGCTGGAAGGAGGGGGAATATACAGAGACTTTTGTTCGATAACTGTTAAGTTATGCCTACGTATCCTCTCGTGCAATGAGGAAGTCAGAACACCGTAGTTCGACCCAAAGAGACTGAAAGATGAACTGACTTGTGAATTGCTTACTTGTCTATGCTCAAGTGTATGACCTGTCTGGCTCAGGTGCAAACTGTCTTGCATTAGACGGAAGAAGCAAGTTCTCGTTTGTGAGTGAATGAGATGAGAAAAGAATCCCGGAGGAGACGATTATTGTTTGTTTTTGTGTTTTCAGTCTTTTATTGTTTTTGGATTTTGTCATAAGTTAATGAGCTTAAGCCTAAACCAATGGATTTAGTAAACTCATCACATCTTCCCTCTGATTAGGGGTAATGAGAATGCCTTAAGTGTGAAGTCAGATTCTCACACTTAATCACCTTTGGTGTAGGATTAAGATCATTAACCTACTTGTGATTAATTAGATGTTTTTGTGGTTTTTGTTTAGTGTTAAGTAATGAGGTTAAGCCATAATCGAGGATTAAACAGACTCATTACACCATCCTAATAGAAGGATAATAGATGAGAATGTTTAAGCTGAGGAAAACTCCTCAACTTAATCCATGATTAGGGATTAAACTCATGACAAAACAAGCCTTTTGATTAAGTGGATTTTAATTAATGACATGATGATGAAGTGATTTTTAGGGTTTGTAAGACAACTTGAGGGGGACTTGTCCATTAACACTAGGGTTAGTCCTTCTTAACCATTTAAGGAAGAATTAGAACCCTAATGCAAGGCTCAAGTTACAAGCTTGATGTCTTGATACTTATTAAGTGAATTGGTTAAGAGATTTAAACACATTAAGGGTTTAACACTTAGGATTAAAGTTATACACTCCATCCTAAGAGAAGGATGCAGGCATAAGCTTAATCACAAAGCCTTAAAGCCTTTAGGGTTTAGTCCCTGATTTTTGAGATGAGAAGAGAAGACACAAAGAGACACAAAGGTAAAACTAAGAGGGGAGACTAATCAAAACCCTAATCATTGTCATGCTTGGTTGTTCCTGAGGTTTGTGAGGTTTTCAAGAGAAATCTTCAATGGAACCACCAGGAAGCAGATGAAAGGATCAAGAGAAGCAAAGTGACTTGCTTCATTCAAGAAGTCAAGTCACTTGAAGAAAGAAAGTAAGAAGAAGAGGAATGAGAAAGCTCAAACTCAAACACAAACAAAAATGCAGCAATGGATGCAAGAGAGATGAAAAGAAAAGTTATGAGAAGTGAAGGCAAATTCACTTCTCAAGTTCACTTACCACCTGAAAAGGTTAGGAAAGAAATGCAATGCAATGCAAGGTGGGATGAGATGACATGATGAGAAACAAAACCAGAAGCATGTTGATGATGATAATGATGCTATGAAGTGCTATGAACATGAGGCAGCACATGGAAATGATCATACAAGTTTATGAATGCAAATGAAGCAAGTTAAGGAGCATGAACAAACATGGAAAGTTATGAAGTGCACATGGCATACAACATGGCCAATACATGATGCAATGATCAAACATGCTTTCAATATGTCTTATGATGTCAAATGAATCACAAGAATGCATAAAATGCTATGACAAGTCAAGGTATGAATGCAAATGCAGGATGGATGCATATGAAAGCCCAAATTAGGGTTTATGAACCAAACATCAAACAAAAACCAAAAACAGAAGCAAACCCTAAAATAAAAAATTAAAAATACCTCACAAAGGAACCCTAATCCTATACTAAACCAATGTCCAAAGGAGAGGTCTCAACTCTTAACCAATCTCAAGTTATGATTTTTACAAGTTATTTGGGTTTTTAGGGTTTCCAAACAGAAGAAATGCCAAACAAATGAAAAATGCAAGATCAAATCATGGCCATTTAATCTCAAAAACTACATGCCAACCACAATGCAATGCAAGAAGAATCAGTGTCCAACTCTTCATAGATAGGCAGAAATGATTTTTTGAACTTAGGATCAAAATAATGCACAAAAATGATTTTAATTCAAAGAAAAATTCTCAAAATGAATCAAGATCCAAAAAGAAATTTGGTTTGAAGGTTGGACAATGTTTCTAAATGTCTTAGAACATTTCATGAATTTTTTGGTGATTTTTAAATACTTAAAAGTATTTTTAATAAATTAATTCTCATTAATCAATTAAAAATAATCTTTTAAATATTTTAAAATACTTTTTTAATGCTAAAAATAAAATAAAAAATATTTTTGTGTCATAAAAATTATTAAAACTCTTAAGAAAAAGTTTCATAATTTTTAGACAATTTTTGCTATTTTAAATAAATTATGCAAAATAAATGAAAAGAAAATGAATTTAAATGAATTTAAATGGAAGTATGCACAATGGAGGGTTGAGATTGAGTCTGGCAAAGAATGGGTTGACTGCGCGCGCAGATCAAAGGCCCATATTCAAACTTGGTTAATCTGATTTAATTAAATAAATTAAACCTAATTAAAACTAATGACATGATCTCAGCCTTACAAACACGCGCGGGAAACAAGATCCAGTGACTCACGTTCAAACCTGGTGCCCTAACCCTAATTAACAGCTAATGACTTTCAGGCTACCGGAGAAGACTTCCGGTCGTCTTCTCCGGCCAGCACCTTCCCTGAGAAATGCCAAATCTCACCCTAGCTCACTAAAATGAAATCTAAAAGCATGGAAATGATTCCCACTCACTCACGAACCAAAACCCCCAATCAAAACAAATTTATTCTTCCTGGAATGGCTGAATCGAAGCAAACAAGAGTTAGGGCAAAAAAGTTTCAGAGAGCAATTAAATCCTCATTTCATCACCATTTTCAAAACTAAAGGCATATTCATGATCAGGAAGACATATAGGATAAGTTTAGAACTTAAAAATCCATTTCTGGAAAAAAAGTTCTTGAGCTACCTGAGATTCGAAGCTTTCACTCCAGCAACTTTATGACCTCCCCTCCTTGTGAAATCTACTCCACTTGACCCCCTGGTGATGCTTGAATGCTTAGGAAGAGTTTATGTTGGCTGGATGAAGAGTTTGAAAAGCTTCTGCTCAAGCTCAGTTGAACATGGCAATGGTGATTCAGGCTGTTTCTGGCAATGGTGAAGGGTGGTTTGTGGTCCAGATGATGAGTGGAGAAGGTTTGTGGGGTTGGTTTGGATGTTTGTGAGCTGTGGAAGGTGTTTCGAAAGAAACTGCAGTTTGGGGTGAAAATGGTGAAATGGTGTTATGGATTGTTTCAGGCTTGGTTCTTTGTTGCTTTCTACTCAATGAAACATGGTGAATTGGTGTGTGAAGTTGGCTTGAGTGTTTGTAAGCTGGGCAGAGAGTTTCGAAGAGAAATGCAAATGGGGTGGTTTTTGAGTATGTGATCTTGTGTGTTGTTTCAGCCTTGCCTCTTGTTATGTTTGGCTAGCAAATGAAAAGTATAAACAATTGCAAGTGGCCAGAGGATGTGACATGGCCTGTGGTGATTGGGATGTTTGCTTTTGCCAAAAGTCAACTTTTTTGTAAGAGAAGCATGGACTTGGTTCTAGCTTGGTACAAAGGCTAGGGCTGGCGCAGCATGATGTGTGTGTGATGTTGGGAAGGTCCAGCAGCCAAGGTAACTAGTTGGTGAAGAGTGATCATGAGTTTTGCAAGTTGTTACTTTTTGGAACTTCATGAAAAATGCCTTGTTACACAAACCATAAACATGTGATCTTTGGTCCAATTCTGATTTTTAGGTCACATAGAATGTTTGTGTCATGGTTTGATGTCAACTAGAGGTTACAAACAGCCTTGGTTCATGGTTTTGCAAAATTCTCATTTGGTGTACATCTTGAAAATCAATGATTTTTGCCAACTTTGTCAAACCATAACTTTTGATCCAAGAAGAATTTGATCATGTTCTTGTACTTTTTGAAAAGGGGAAGATGTATTCTACAACTTTCATGACCAGAGTTTTTCCATTTGAAGCATTTTTGGATCAAGAATCAAGGCTTGAAAAGTGACCTAAAATGACACATTCTTGAAAAGTCAACTATGCCCAAAAAGTCAACATTTGCAAAAACTCCAAATTCTTGATTTTTATGAACTTCAACCTTCTTCCATGATCAAATAAAGATCATATACACTCAAAATGATGAAGATCACCCATTGGTTGGGTCATTGGGGGCCTCAGATGCCCTGATTTTGCACTGACTTGTCCAGAAAGTCAACCCTTGATCAGATGACTTCCCCATGGAATTTCTTCATGAAAATTGATATGCATACTCCCTATGACATATAGAGACCAATGGAAACAAGAATGACCAAAAAAATTGGAGTTATGGCCTCTGAAACCAAAACCCTAATTTTAAGTCAACTATGCAGTCTAGCCTGACTCTGCTTCCATGCAAACCTCAGTTCTTGTGATTCTTTTGAAATCTTGACTTTGAGAGGATGGAATATGATACAAGAACACATATGGATCTCTTTGAAGTGATTGGTGATCTTTGGAGTGGCTCAAGATGCCCTTGGATTGCTCAGATCACAAACCCTAGGTGTAGATGACTTAGAATCTATGCAGTGAATCAAAAATGTAATATGAGGTGCTATGATTGAGTTTATGCATATGAAATGATCACAAGCCATGGTGTGAATGGGTGAGGGCAAATTTGGGGTGTTTACAGCTTGTTGGAGAATTTTGTTCAAGCATCTGTTGAGAGATTCCTCTTGGAAGTCTGCTTTATTTCTACTGGAAACACCTGTACATATATCTGCATAAACACAACTGATAATGCCTGTAACACGGAGAGTTAGTTTGGCCTGTATGCCCCGAGTTTAAGGCATAAGTCACCATCCCGGTCACTTAACGCTTTTTAGAGTTGCATTAAATGTTTCTATTCTCCTGCATGAGTTAGAAAGCATTCAAGTGTTCATAATACAACTTCAAAACAGAATTCACTGGACGTTTTTGCAATCAATCAATGTTAGATGAAAAACAAAAACAAATGGTCACAGGTTTGACTGAAATTGAATTTTATTTATTTGGTGAATGGCCATGAATAGGCATTACATTAAGACGCAATCCCTGGATAGAGGAAATCACTCAAAAGGAAAAAACTATCCTATTGGCAATGTGAAGAATGAATCACATCAAGTTTTGACCCGACTATGACTTGTATATCTTCACGACTCTCCGCTTGCTTTGCCCTTGAGAAAAGTGATATAATTGGTCTTTAACCCTTGGCATGCCTTTAGTTACAAATGGATGACAAATTTCGCTGACCGCAGTCGTTCGTGTTAGTCCCTCTTTTGTGTGGATCTCCCTTTCAGGTTTTCAATCCACCGGGATACCCTTTATTGCCTGAGTTGTTCGATGTGGCTTTTCAACTCAGTGGGTGTACATTTTTTTCAATATTTCCCTAATTTTTGCCCGAGCCTTTTATTTTGTTTTTGGCTCGTCAGGATGCCAGTTTTTGCCTGGATCTTTATTCTGTTTTTATCCAGCGGGTCTTTTTACACGAAGTATTTTCCTATTGCGTCTGCATTGATAGGGGAATAGAAGTCTTCGCCATCCATGGTTGTTAGCATCAAGGCTCCGCCCAAGAAGACCTTTTTAACCACAAATGGACCTTCATAATTGGGTGTCCACTTGCCCCTGTGATCGTTGAGAGGATGAAGAATCCTTTTCAACACCAAGTCACCTAGTATGTACCGTTAAGGTCACACTTTCTTATTGAAAGCCTGTTTCATTCGCCTTTGATACAACTGTCCATGGAAAACAGTTGTTACGCGTTTCTCTTTAATGAGGCTAAATTGGTTATACCTGGCTCGGAGCCATTCGGCTTCGTCCAGCTTGACATCCATCATTATCAAACATTATCTGGCACTTGTGACATTTGAGGGAATATTTACAGCAATCAGATTCCATGGTGATCCAATAGTATCCCGACCTTAACAGTTCTTTGCCATAGTCCAGCATGGGTACAGAAGGAGCCTTCATGAACCTCTTGCATCAACAGGTCTTCCTCGTGTCTATCCACGTATCTAAGCAGAACCATGTCGAAGTTTCTCTTGTACAACACATCATCTTGATTCAAGAAGAATCCACCTGCTAGCCTCATGAGAGTCTTCTTTTCTTTACTTGATGCCCCAATATGGTATTCTTGAGACTTCAAGAATTATCTGATATCATGATACCAAGGTGTCGCTCCCTGGATTTCCATCCTGGTACAAATGCGAAAGTGGCACGGAAAGTGGTAGAGTCACCAGCCAAGCATTTTTATCCCGAAAGAACGGGAATGGTAATGCTGCATAAACCGAAGAAAAGAAAAGGAAGGACACAAGTCCTGCTGTAACACGGTGGGAGAACTGACTTTCTATAAATGTTGTGGATAGCAAGAGTCGCCACCGACTTTTATTTTATCCATAAGGAAAGGGCATAAAAGAACAGGAAAGACCTATTTTAAAAGACTTGAGTTCGGGGGGTAGGTTATACAAAGGGAAGGTGTTAGCACCCTTTATATCCATGGTTATCCATGGGCTCTTAGTTACTTAGCTCACTTTGTTTATTTGCAAGAGTGTAGTGTGTGATTAGAAAAATTTCTTTAAGTACTTGGTAATGACCCTCGTATGGGTGTATACAAAGCCTAGTTTAGAAATTGTGAGGTGTAAAAGTAAGTTTGAAAAGTGTGAGCAAGTAACTATGAGGTACCTACCCTAGACTAAGTCATTCATGTTCTTATATGTTCTTTCAATGATAAGACTATCCCTGTTATTAAGGAATAGGTAGTCATTATCTTGGATATTAAGGGACAAACGTAGGGTCATCGTATGGTCATAGAAAGCAACAAGTAAGGGTGTCTTTAGCAATTTGTAGGGACTTATCATCTTTTATTCGAAGGGACAAGATCATTACCGTAGGCAACCTCGAAGGGACTTGATCTTTAAAACTGTAGGGACTTGATGATATTTATGAAGGGACTTTGCTTAAGACACCCTTATATTCGAGGGACTTGACCATATAAAGGCAACCAAGAGGGGTAACTTAGGAAGTGCAAGATGGCGATCAAAGATCGACTTACGTGTGTGAGTGTTTATATTCAAATATTTATCTTATTTAAGTTAATTTTCTAAGTTATTTTTATTTACACATAGTTATACACACCCTAAAGTTACTAACCATACAACAAAATAATTATAAAAAATAAAGCAAAAATAAACCTATTACATGGCTTTAGCAATTACATAATAATAAAAATAATAATGATAAATATAATAATAAGAATAAATAAACAATAATCACATATTATTAATAATAAAATAATGATAAGAAGGGTTAGAAAAAATAAATAAATAAAGGAAATAAGAATTTGACAAGGCAAAATTAATATTAAAAAAGTTTTAGAAATTAATTAAAAAAATAAATTTAATAATAATAAACAAATGACAAATTATTTATATTGTAATAAAAATAAAGATTGATAATATAAATAGGGTTTAGAAAAATTAGGTTTAATATTTAGGGTAGATGAAAATTAGGGTTGACAAAAAATTAGGGTTAATATTTGAATTAAGGAAATTAGGATTTTGTTAATTATAATTGTATATTATTAATTTATTTACAAAAATACATAACAATTATATATATAAACATATTATAAAATAAATACAAACAATTTATATTTAAGAAAATAAAATATGATTTTTGAAAATATAAAGTTGTTAGAAAAATATTATGGATTATTATTTAGAAATTATTTCAATTAAATTAAATTAAATTAAAATTGAGAAAATAGTTAAAAAAAATAAGAAAATGAAGAAAAGTACTAAAAAGATAGGACCTGGGATTTGAACCCAAGTCCTTTACCTCAACCACAACTCTCAAAACCAGTTGAGCCAACATGCGCTGGTGATAATCATATGCCTCAAAATCATTATATTATAAACCTGCCAAAACAAAATAATTGTGAAAAAAATGTGGGAACCTGGATTCGAACCCCTGCCCATCAGCCAACAACCAAACACTCCAACCACTAAGCCACATGGGGCGCGTCTGCAAGCTAATCACCAATTAAACATAATATGTTAAATCAGTTGAATAATGGAAAAATAAACAAAAGGACTGGTCTCACCCAGTTTCGAACCCAAGACCTTCATTATACAAGCCAACGCCTCAGCCACTAGGACGTCCACGCACAAGTGATAATTACATAACAAAATAACATAAAATTATTTAAACAAATTCAAAAAACAGATTTGCGCGCGGAAGGGTCATTTTCTTCCCCAGGATTTCGTAGGTTTTCCTGCGAATTTAGGTAAGAATTTTCCTGCGAAATTTCCTGCATTTAAAACCTACAAATCTCATATTATCACAAATACGTATTGTTTCATCAAATTGATCACATGGTCATGATCCACAACCATCACACAGTTCATTTACAGTATTAGAATGAATTTATAATTGCTAAATTGGGAAACCCTAATTTTGGTCCAAGAACCCTAACAATGGCAGCTTTCGATTTAGGTCATGGTTCTTTAATCTCTTTGCCCAGAAACGATCTAAATATCACGACTAACAAGAATATATGGTTAGAATTCATTATCATCACACAAATAATCGAAATCGAAAAAAATAAAAACATGAACAATCTTGATTCGGTTTATGCAATATGTGATGATTTGGATGCTGCAAATGATTCAAATAGGTTCAATGATCATCCAGGAATGTATTGCAACCTTCAAAACTTCTTGATATGGCCTCCAATTGAAAATCCGAATGTGGATTTTAGTGTGAAAATTTGAAGTTCAATGGTGTTCTTGGAGGCTCTGAAAATCGTCCCTAATGTAATGGTCTTCTTGTGTTTATGTAGTATAGTGAATTAGGTCAACAATCTTGTGGATTTGTGGGCTTTATGATGTAGCTTGATCATGAAGAAATCAAATATTTGAAAATCACCAAAAATCAAATCTAACAATGCCAAATTGATCAAGCACGAATTTGGATGTGATCAATCAACTTTAAACAATGTTTATGACCTTCTAGAACAAGAATCAAATTTAAATATTGAGTTTTCATATTTTATTTTAATTTAAATTGATTTTTAATGAATAAAATCAAAATAAATAAAAAATAAACTATAAAAATATGAATAAATAATATTTGATTCGTGCATGATGTCATGGTAGATATTGGGTCATAAAAATGCAAGCCCATGTGAAAAGAATTGGTTCTAAGACCCCATTTGCTCAAACCTCTCAAAAATTTCCCAACTTCACAAAGGCACAAGTCCTTCAATTTTAAGGCTATGAAGGTGTTATTGGACATTTTGGAAAGCTTAGAGAGTCTTCTAACCAACCTCTTTGGTCTCATTTCCATATCATTTACCATTTTCAAGTTATGCCTTTTGGAAGATGTTGACTTTTTGTTGACTTTTAAAATGACCTATAATGTCTTAGCTTATACCTTCCAAATGAAACATTTTTGGGCTTGGCTTGTGAGACACAAAGTTGTAGAGAATTAAATTTCCTTCAAAATAAGCTTTGGATGGAAAATATTTGATGAAGCATGTGAAAGTTATGGCTGGTCAAAGTTCAGTTGACTTTTCCTGTGAAAACCCTAATTTAGAAACTCCTGATTCTTGATGATCTGAAATCTCTTTGATGAATCATGATCAACCCTTGATCAAATGATGAATTTTACTTTATAAACTTGATGTTGGAAAAAAATCATGAAGTTTGACTTTGGTTTGACCACAGTTGACCTCAGTTTGACTTTTTAACCACTTTGACTGATTTTTGCATATCTGATCATCTGACTGAGCAAACTTTTTGGGAAAGCCTTGAAACATGACATAGGGATTCTTGAAGGCATGTAGGATGTTATGAAGCTCACTTGAAGCCTTGTAAGTCCATTTAGCCTGATGAAATCCAAAACCCTAGTTTAGGATGCATTGCTTAGGAGGATGCTTTGCCTGAGGGGATTGTCAAACTTTCTGACTAATTGTGAACCTTGTGAACCTTGTGAACCTCTTGAGATACCTTGTGAACCTTGTGAACCTCTTGGGACACCTTAGTACACAATGTCTTGTCTATGTGAGGGCAAATTTTGGGGTGCAACACCTGCGAATCAAAGAGACTGGGTTCGGGAGTCGGTTACGACCTGCGAAGGTATTAGCACCTTAGATCTTCTGTCGTACCCGACGGGATCCACACTTGCAAAGAGACTGTTTCAAAGGGTGAAGAAATGAAAGCTGCTGCAAAATTGAAACTGAAACTGGATAAGAAAACAAAAGAAAGGGGAAAAATGTAGGGAAAATAAAAGAGTGTGCTCGAACGGGCCCTACCCCGCTGCCTACGTACCTCACTGGACATGAGGATCAGAGACGCCGTAGTTACCCTAACTAGGGGTGGAAAGATTGCTTGTGTCTTAAGGCTTGAACTGCCTTTGTCAATGCTCAGGTGTTGCAGGCTCGGACGACGAGTGCGTTACTATCTTGCAAAATGACAAGTAGGAGCAAGTTCTTATGTAAAGAGTGAAGATGATGAGAAGAGAAGTCCCGAAGGAGACGCTTATTGTTTTTTTGTGTTTTTTAGAAGTCTTTTATTGGTGTGGCACAAGAGAATGAACTCAAACTCTTTTCCATGGAATGTGTACTTGTTACTACATTCCAAGATGGAATAATAGAACAAGCACACCAAGTAAGGAGAATTTATCCAAGACTTGTTTCCAAGGGCAAGGGCCTAAGCTCACTAACTTGTTGAACTTATTAGATGTTTTAGTGATAAAGAATGAAGAAGTATTTTTTATGGTTTTCTTGATGAAGATAACCTCATGATCAGACTTGTGCATCATGCTAGACAAGTGTATTATTCCAAGATGGAATGAATACATATGCCCCATGGAATAAGGCTATACACAAGAGGTCACTTACTTCTTTATTAATGTTTTTTAGGTTTTGTTTTGAGATGAGAAGAGAAATAACCAAAGTTGCAAAAGGCAAAAGTCTAATGGGGAAAGACTAAACCTAAAGTTATCATGCAAAAGTGGTCCTAAGGTTGGTGTGGTTTGAAACTATCCTAATGAAGAAGAAGACCAAAGAGAAGAAAAGAAGAGGAGAAGAAAGCTAGAGAACAACTTACTCCTCTATAGGAGATAAGTTGCTTCTAAGGGGGGAAAGAGAAAAGTTGAATCACATGATGGCATAAGGCTCATCAAAAACCACAAAGCAAAAAAGCAAAGTAAGAAAGAAGAGATGAAGAGTTAATGCGGATAAACATCCACACTTCACTTACCATTGACCCTACAAATGTTAGAAAAATTCTAGCACATATACATCAACATAATTCAGGGAATAAACATGCTCAAAGTTTTAAAAAGATAAGATCAAACAACATGCCAAGCTTTGCAAATACATGAATTTACGCGTCGAAAACATGAAGGCGTACATTAACCAACAATCAAATCACCTTAAATTAGCATGCAAAATGATTATACAATGATCCATGAGAATTAAAGCAAGTAATGGAATCAAACAAGCTCAAAACAGCTCAAACATGGCATTTTGCTTCAGTGTTAACCGGTTAACCAAAGTGTTAACCGGTTAACCAGTTCAAACCTGCAGAAAATAACACAGAAACCAGATGCGTTAACCGGTTAACAATGTGCGAACAACACTAAAACTTGCAGAAAAAACTCAGTTCCAAACAGCTTATTTCCAATAATTCAACAACAGTCCAGCAATCAATTATGCATGAAATAGTAAGATCAATTCACATTAATCAAACATCATTAAGCTCATGAACATTAACACATAGATTCGATTGCAAATCAACCAATCAATTCAAGCAAGCCAAGAAAATACACAAGCACATGGTGACTCTAAGCACAAGCATGCAAATAAGCTAAAAACAGAGCTAGATCTAAATTTAACCAACCTACAAAGCTGAGGTATACTTTGGTAAATGTTGTTTGAGCTAGAAATGAGGAATCGCGCAGAAAACTTCGAAGATCCGGTGCTAATCTTCACACATCATGCAAAATAAATGCAAGCAAAGGATCTTGATGAAGAACTTGGCTCCAAAATCACTTCTAATCTCCAAATCAGATCTGAACCAAGTAGTGAAACCAACAAATTGATGCAAAGAAGCTATGGATGGAGGTCTAGTTCCAAGATCCACAAACTTTAATGCAAAGTTTTGTGATCTTCAAAGAGGAACTTTGAGTGATTTGGAAAATTGGGAGAGAAAATGAGAGAATGGTGAGAAAGTAGTAAAAATTCAGAAATTGTGAGAAGTGAATTATGAGAGAGCTGCCTCTTGGTTTGGAGGGAAATGGAATAAATATCACTTAGGTTTGGGGCCCAAAATTTTGGTTTGGGGTCCAAAAAAAAGTGGATTGGAATTAGCTTAGAAAGTGATTAGGATCTAGCCTTGGAATTAGGCTTGGAAAGTCATCTAGATCCTTCTCCATAATTTCCAATTAATTCAAAATGAATAAAAATCAGAAATATGAAAAATATGAGCCAAAACACGTGTTGAACTTGCTGCTGGAATTCAAAATTTGCAGCCGTTAACCAGTTAACCAAAGCGTTAATCGGTTAACGCAAACAAATTTTGAATTCTCCCTCCTTTTGGTGGGAAACTCCCATAATAACCCGGCGCCAACCATTCCAATCTGATTTTGATCCTCAATCGTTTTAGGGCTTTGACCCTGATACCAAGCTTGTACAAAAGGTTCTGTGAGTTTCCTGCCAGGCCACCATGCTCTTGACTTTGACTTGTAGTGCTTCGAATTTCCCGGATGATTGATCATATGCCTTATGCTAGAACATGTGAGTGTTATGCTTCACCTTTCTATGCAAAATGCTAAGGCTATGACATGCTGGTGATGATTATGATATGATGATGATGCTAAAAAGAAGAGGGCAAATTTGGGGTATTACAACTGCCCCTATTCAAGCAACTGTTAATATGGAAAGGATGATAACAAGGCTATCGACCGTTCGAGATAAACTATGGTTGATTACCAAGAAGACCTGAAATTTGCTCTCTGTTGGAGAATGCAAGGAATGGGAAATAAACCCAACCAAATGACACTTTGGGTGACTGAAGTGAGGACAAAGTAGACGAGCTATTTCTGAATTGAACTGTTACTTCGGATTAAGAAAAACCTAGACAGACGAGTCTTCTTCAAGCAAACTTGTTACGCCGGGAACTGGACATACGAGCCCTCTTCAAATAAAACCTATTACGCCAGGAGTCGTACATACGAGCCCTCCTCATACATTTTACAAAAATATATGACTTGAGACAGATGAACCTCCTTCGGATAACCTGTTACGCCAGGACCGGTGATGCACTTAAGTCTATGAGATAGACATGCATAATCAAGATAGACGAACCCTCTTCATATATCCTCCGTAGATATATGTTCCAAGAAAAACGAGTCTTCTTTGAGCAAACCTGTTATGCTAGGTGCAACCTCAGGATTTAACGAACCCTCCTCACAAATCTTATGTTGATAAGTGATGCTTGAGACAGATGAACCTCTTTCGGATAACCCGTTACGCCAGGACCGGTAACCATTTTGACGTTTAATCCCACCGTCAGGACTTCAAACCTCTTCAACACAGACGAGTATTGGATGATCATCAAGAGAACACAGACGAGTGCCATAAGTCAATGATACTAACGAATATCAGATGATGATCTAAGAAACGTAGACGAACGATTCAGGCGATGATACAGACGAATATCAGCCACTGATACAGACGAATACCAGAAATCCAACACAGACGAGCATTTGGAGTAGCAATACAAACGAGTACCAGAGCGATTATCAAATCAGTACATATGTATATAAGTTAACACAAAAGAGTGTGAGGGATGATATAGACGAGTATCCAAACAATGCAAACGAGCTTCAAACAGATAACAAACACAGACGAGCGCTAGGGAATGCAGACGAGCAACAAGTAAATATCACACAGACGAGTGTTAGGAAATGCAGACGAACATCAAACAACTATCAAACACATATGAGTGCCAGGGAATGCAGACGAGCAACAAGCAGATATCAAACACAAACGAGTGTCGGGAAGTGCAGACGAGCATCAAACATATATCAAACACAGACGAGTGCCCGGGAATGCAGACGAGCAACAAACAAATATCAAACACAGACGAGTGTCGGGAAGTGTGGACGAGCAATAAACAGATATCAAACACAGACGAGTGCTGGGAAGTGCGGACGAGCATCAGACAGATTTCAATCACAGACGAGTGCCCGAGAATGCAGACGAGCAATATCAAACACAGACGAGTGTCAAGGAATGTAGACGAGCAACTAGCGAAGTGCCCTGGTTAGCAACAATAATCGCAACTCTGCAGGGGAGGTCCAGGTTAAGAGGCTTTGACGATGCTTAACTCTGGCTGGGGAGATGAGTAACTGTTTGTATCATCACTATGGCCAAAAATAAATTGGCGGCTTATCTGGGGAATATTTCAATTACGGGAGTGTATCCCAATCATGAACTCTACGGGGGCTGATCGCCTTCAGACTTGGCTAGGGAAGATGCTTGGTCAAGACTCTAGTTGGGGAGGGAATTCTGCCAACTTCGACTCTGTGGGGAAATCAGGCATTCAACTGCCTGCTGGGAATACTTCGTTGTATAAAGATAATCTGCTTGGGGATGAAAGCTCTTCGATTAGGTTCAGAGTTCTGCTGGGGATTCCACTTGCTCTAGCTCAGCTGGGGAGCATTCTCTTCTTGGGGAGATATGATACCATCCTGCAAAACCTGCAACAACAGTATACACACCTGTGCCCCGGGGATTTGCATGGTACAATCTGTTCATCCATTGTCACCCGACACTCAAATATGGTTTTAACTGTTTCCCTGCAATGTCAATTTTTTTTAGAAAAATCAACATGTTTCAAATGCAATGCTATTTTTTGCCAAAAATTCAGGACATTTTTGCAAACAAAGTAAACAAAACACAACACAACTTTTGACTGAATATTTGTTTATTGAATGGCCTCTGAATAGGCAAAATTTTACATCAGGAAGCAACTACCTGGAAAGAGGTAGCTACCGTAAAATTGAGAAAAGAAACTATCTTAATGGCAATGTACACGACATTCCAATGAGTTTCCTTCCTGCTATGACCAACTGTAACACGGTGGGAGAACTGACTTTAGTTAAATGTTGCGGATAGCAAGAGTCGCCACCGACTTTTATTTTATCCATAAGGAAAGGACATAAAAGAACAGGAAAGACCTATTTTAAAAGACTTGAGTTCGGGGGGTAGGTTATACAAAGGGAAGGTGTTAGCACCCTTTATATCCATGGTTATCCATGGGCTCTTAGTTACTTAGCTCACTGAAATTGTTTTTGAAGAGTGTAGTGTGTGATTAGAAATTTTTCTAAGTACTTTGTAATGATCCTCGTATGGATGTATACAAAGCCTTGTTTTGAAAAATGTTTAAGAAAGCGAGGTGTGAAAAGTAATTTTAAGAAGTGAGCAGGTAACTAGGAGGTACCTACCCTAGACTAAGTCGTTCGTGCTCCTATATGTTCTTTCAATGGTAAGCCTATCCCTATTATTAAGGAATAGGTAGTCATTACCTTGGATGTAAGAAGGGACATGTGAAGGGACATCTGAATTTAGGCAACTGCAAGGTGTCTTTAGCAATTCGTAGGGACTTATCATCTTTTATTCGAAGGGACAAGATCATTTATCGTAGGCAACTTCGAAGGGATTTGATCTTATAAATTGAAGGGACTTGATGATATCTGTGAAGGGACTTTGCTTAAGACACCTTACTTGACCTTTGGAAATAGGCAACATGAGAGGTAACCCTAGAAAGTGCAAGATGGCGATCAAAGATCGACTTACGTGTGTGAGTGTTTGTATTCAAATATTTATCTTTTTAAATTAATTATTCTAAATTAATTTTTAATTACAAACATGTTATACACACTCTATAATTACTAACCATGCAGTAAATATATTTATAATAAAAATAAAGCAAAAATATAAGCCTAAACTATTACAAAGCATCGGGATAATTACAATATAATCGGGAAAAATAATAATAATAACGATAAAATAGAAAATAAATAAGCAATAATGTAAACGTTAGTAATAATGAAATAATAATAAGAAGAAAGGGTTAGTAAAAATATAAAGAAAATAAAAATTTAAGAGAGAATATTATTTTTAAGTTAAATAATCATTTAGAAAATTTTTTAGAAGAAAATATAACAATTTTGATAATAATAAACAAATAATAATTATTTACATATTAAAAGAAAAAGATAAATTATAATTTATAAAGAAAATTAGGTTAAATTTGAAAATTAAGAAAATTAGGTTAAATTTGAAAATTAAGAAAATTAGGGTTAGGGTTACGGTTAGAGAAAATTAGGGTTAGGGTGGTAATCATGAGAATTAGGGTTTTAAATATTAATTTACAAAATAAATCAATTTATTTACAATATATATATATATATATATATATATATATATATATATAATAATAATAATAATAATAATAATATGAACATATAATATAATAAATATAAATAATTAAGTTTTTTTGAAAATAAAGTTTGAATTTTAAAAATATGAATTTTTTGGTATAAGAAATAATATAAACATTTATTTAAAAATTGATGATTTAAGAAATTAATTAAGTAAATATAAATAATATAAACAAAATAATGAAAATAATGAAGAAAAAAAAAACATAGCTGGGTCTCGGATTCGAACCCAGGCCCTACACTTCCCACACACAAGACCAACAACATCACCACCAGGCCAAGCATGCGCTGGTGTAAGTACCAGGAGTCCAATTCCTTTTGTTATAATCCTGCAAAATATCACAAAAATAAAGCAAAACAAAATGGCCCGACGTTCTTCAAACCAAATGGCATCACCTTATAACAAAAGGTGCCCCACTGTGTAACAAACGTAGTCTTCTCCATATCTTCAGGTGCCATCTTGATTTGATTGTAACTAGAGAAACTATCCATGAAAGAGAATACCTTGTGCTGAGCAGTGTTGTCTACTAGAACATCAATATGAGGAAGTGGAAAGTCATCTTTAGGGCTGACCTTATTCAAATCTCTGTAGTCCACACACATGCGTACCTTACCATCCTTCTTAGGTACTGGTACCACGTTTGCAACCCATTGAGGATAAGAAGTCACAACTAAGAACCCTGCATCAAACTGTTTCATCACCTCTGCTTTAATCTTTTCTGACATTTCAGGACACATGCAACGAACCTTCTGCTTCTTCGGACGACAATCTTCTTTTACCGGTAAACGGTGAACCACAATGTCTGTATCAGCCCTGGCATATCTTCATAGGACCAAGCAAAGATCTCCACATAATCACGTAACATCTGAATTAGTCTGCTCTTAACACCATCTTCTAGTTCAGCCCCTATCTTGACCTCTTTCCTATTTTCTTCAGTTCCCAAATTCACAACTTCGATTGGCTCTTCATATGGCTGTATAGCTTTCTCTTCTTGTTGTAACAACCTAGCAAGCTCTACAGGTACTTCACAATCTTCCTCCTTTCCATCTTCAGCTTGATAGATCGGATTCACGAAATTATAATGGGCAATAGTATAACTGTTATCAACAGGATCCAGAGTGGACGAGGATCTGCATTTAGTGATGTGGGTGTGTGTAAGAACACATAGCTGATAAAACAAAAATAAAAAATAAAAAATAAAAGAAATACAAGGAGCACAATATTTACGAAAACGAAACGTCCATTGATTTTTATTGAATGAAGTATGCAAATGAAATGACATCCCGAAACAAGCATACCATTGTGCCCCGGGCAAGACACAAGGCTTAAAAGTTTAATTGTTTGAAATTACAAACTTTAAATAAAAACACAGTAATAGTATTTACTCCTGACTAAAGGAGATAGGAATAACGTCTTCGGTTTTCCAGTTGTTGGACCCATCACCCAAGGTAGGAAACATCCAATCGTCCAGGGTATAGCTTTATCAGAAGTATAAGGAACAGGGCCAGGAGTGGTAATAATCATGGGAACCACCCTAGCTTCAGCAACAGTCTTCACAAGGCCTTCAGCAGTAATCCTGACAGGACCCTTAGAGGTGATCCTGACAGGGCCTTTGGAGGTAATCTTCACTGGCACTTTAACAACCATAGCTACATCTTCAAGATTCGTACTTCGAGTTAGATGTTCACACATACTTTCCACAGAAGATGTCCTCTCAAACAATATAATGTAATTGTCCATGAGGCGTTGAATACCATCTTTCAACTTCCAGCAGCTATCGGGTTTGTAGGCACAATAAAAACAGTCTTCATTACAACCTGGAAAGAAACCATCCTGTACCAGCTTCTTCTTGATAATGGATAAGGGAGTAGTCACATCTGCTACTGAGGAAACATATGAAACTTCATCAACAACATTAACAGTCTTCTCATGATTGGGCATGGGAGCAGTGACCACATTTGGAGTCCCGGGAGGGTCAAATTCAATCTCCCCAGCTTCAATCATGTCTTGAATCTTGGTTTTCAACACCCAAAAGTTGTTGGTGTCATGTCCTGGACTATTAGAATGATAGGCACATCTTGCATTAGGATTGTATCGAGAAGAGGAGGTATTAGGATTCTGAGAAGGGTCCTTCAAAGTAATGAGTTCCCCTTTCAACATGTGTTGCAAGGCTTGGGCCTGTGACATGTTGATCTTGGTGAATTGTCTCCTAGGCTTTTGTTGATTGTTTTGTTGTGGCTCTGGTGCTGCAGGAGTAGGATTGGAGATATGAACTGCTCCCACAGACTGGTGACTCCTGTTACGACTATGCTGACCATACACAGCATTAGACTCCTTCTTCCCACTAGGGGACTTCTTGGAAGTGCTTGATAAAGAGGCACCCACTTGTATATTACCACTTCTTATACCACTTTCCACACGTTCTCCAGTCATTATCAGCTCAGTGAAACCAGATGATGAACTTCCAATGAGGTGACTATAGAAAGGACCATTCAACGTACTCATAAACATATCCACCAGGTCCCTGTCAGTCAGAGGAGGTTGAACTCTGCCAGCCAGGTCTCTCCATTTCTGGGCATACTCTTTGAAACTCTCCTTAGCACCCATAGACATGCTTTGGAGTTGCATGCGAGTTGGTGCTAAATCAGCATTATATTGGTATTGCCTATAGAAGGCCTCAGCAAGATCATTCCAATCACGAATATTAACACTTTCCAGTTGATAGTACCATTCCAATTGAGCTCCAGACAAGATCTCTTGGAAGAAATGAATCCACAGTTTTTTGTCAGCAGTATGTGGTTGAATCCTCCGGACATAGGATCTTAGGTGCAACTTAGGACATGAAACACCATCATATACCACAAAAACAGGAACCTTGAAACCAATAGGTATAACTACTCCAGAAACTAAACTCAGATCTTCAAAATCAAGCCCAGAAGATTTTTGTAGTTCCATAGCATTCATTCTGTCTACCAGCATCTTGTACTTCTCTTCACTAGCAGGATCATGATAATAGTTTGCTTCAGAATCAGAATCTCCCACAGTATCATGGAGACTACATCCCTCTTTCTCAGAATTTTCAGACTCAGAATCCTCAATCTGCTCCTTAATCTTGATAGGACCCCTGAACCTTCTTCCCAGATTGCTAAGGCCTCTTGATCTTCTAGTCTTCTTCTTCTTCTTAGCCAGCAGTGTCTTCAGCTCATCTTGTCCCTTGGACAAATTCAGAATCAATTCTTGGAATTGTGCATTCTGAGCCTGGAGATCTTTGACCTTTTGTTCCAGAGCCATTTCTGCTGAAATAAACAGCGAGAAGATAAGATACCTGTTCATAAGAAACCTGTGATGCAATGATATGGTATGTAAATGCGTATGCAATGCTTTCAAGGACCGCAAGATTTAAATTTGTTTAAACAACCAGAAAGTAAACTTTTATTAGTAATCAATAAACTTGTTGGCCCTTTGGGCTTACAACAAAAATGAAATGAATACAAAGATGGGGTTTTAAGTCTCCCATGGACGTTTCCTCTTTGTGTTGAAGTATGAGTTAAGATTCCGCTCCTCGTGAAGTTGTCTTGTTAGCTCCAGGATTCTTTCTTGACTAGCTTTGAAATGCGTCTCAAAAGTATCCCTTTGCTCCTTCAACTGGATCCAGGACCTCTGTAACTCCTCCATGTCAGTGGGCATATCTGGATGAAGAATGATATAAGAAGTATCTCCTTCAGCAACAGGCTCCATGGTAACTGGCAGGATGGCAGGATATGGAATCATAAGAGTCTGAGCACGAGATCCCACCCATCTGAGATAAGGTTCCATAGGAATAATGTACTTGGGTTCCAGAGTCTTGCTGTCAACCTTGTTCACTTTACCCCATGCTCGTATGAACCTTTGACGGTAACCTTGTAGATCGTTGTCGTAGTCGAACACAATACCCTGAATAAGCATGTCAAGAGGACCATCACTCAGAGCATAACCAAACTAACGTAGAGCTAAGGAAGGATTGTAGGTAATGCCCCCTCTTATTCCAAGGAGTGGCACATTAGGGAACTCCCCACAACGGTCAATGATAGTAATATTCTCCATAGATCTAGAACACCAATGAATATCTGAATGTGAAAGTGACATAATTCTCTTAGACCACCTTAACCCTTGTTCATTCTTCATCACTGATCGAGGAAGGTGAGAAATAAACCACCTAGACAATAGAGGTATACAACACATTAGAGTTCCTCGTGCCTTTGTAGTACGGGTATGAAGAAAGTGTAAGATGTCTCCAAGTAATGTGGGCACTGGATAATGAGTCAGAAATATGTTGATGGTGTGTACGTCTATGAACTGGTCTGGATTAGGGAACAACACTAAGCCATAGATCAATAGGGCTAAGATCTCCTCAAAAGCATCATAACTCATAGCCTTTAGGAACACTTGAGCTTTCTCCATCAATACCTTGGCAAGGATACCCTTAACTCCACTTCTCGTTTCTAGGACAATGTTTGATTTCTTCAAATGTAAGGCTGCAGCAATGACTTCAGGTTTAGGCTCTTTTTCCAAGCATGTGAAGGGTCTCTGATTGAGGATAGGTATACCCAACTGTTTGGAGAACTCTTCCATTGTAGGAACCAGCTGATAGTCGGGGAATGTGAAACAGTGATGTTTAGGGTCAAAGAACTGAAACAGGACACTCATCATGTCTTCATCAAATCCTGAGGTAACCAAGTCAAGTAGGTGACCATGCTTCTTGATGAACTGGGATTTTTCAGAAACTTGAGAGACCAATTCATTAAGCTTAGGAGGTATTCCTACAAAGTTGATCCGGATAGTGTTCCTACGAGCAGAAGCTATGACCTGCAACAAAGAACAAAGATAAATCCTTTGGTCCTTGAAATGGTTAGTGAAAATTCTATGCTTATGATGCATGATGATGTTATGATGTTATGCTCAATCACAAACATGTGGCACACACAAACAAGTCACACAATAGCCCTAGGTTTAAAGGCTTGCATGAGTTTTAAAGGTAAGTACCCTCCCCTGAAGTTTAGTTGGTTCATCCTGTCCTATAAAGTAACCAGGTTCTAAGGGATCTCAATATCACTGATCCTTCCCAAGGGTGGTTGTTCAATAGGCAACTTACTTACCAACCAAAACCCTTCAAGTTTAGGATCTCAATGAGCGTAGTATCGAGTATCAACCATCTTCAGTCTTCACCAAAGTCGGTTATCTCACTACTTTCTAAAGGCCAAGATGGGATTACTAGGGTTCTAAAGGTCAGTTAGTGTATTGACAACATATGGCAGCCTCATATTATCCTCAACTTTACTTAAGGAACATAAGCACCAACCAAGAAGTCACACTAACTATGGCCACGAGATCAACCATATCGGTATACGTCGTACAGTTTCCTTGGTCTATTGCCATTTACCTAAGGTACACTAGATCCGGGTTAGGATCTTTCACACATAAGAGCCCAACAAATAAGTATAAAGCAAACAAGGCAAACAATTTAAGGTGATCTAATTCCTAAGGGTACCCCTCTTTAATATCATCCCCAGCAGAGTCGCCAGTTCTGTAACACGGTGGGAGAACTGACTTTAGTTAAATGTTGCGGATAGCAAGAGTCTCCACCAACTTTTATTTTATCCATAAGGAAAGGACATAAAAGAACAGGAAAGACCTATTTTAAAAGACTTGAGTTTGGGGGGTAGGTTATACAAAGGGAAGGTGTTAGCACCCTTTATATCCATGGTTATCCATGGGCTCTTAGTTACTTAGCTCACTGAAATTGTTTTTGAAGAGTGTAGTGTGTGATTAGAAATTTTTCTAAGTACTTTGTAATGATCCTCGTATGGATGTATACAAAGCCTTGTTTTGAAAAATGTTTAAGAAAGCGAGGTGTGAAAAGTAATTTTAAGAAGTGAGCAGGTAACTAGGAGGTACCTACCCTAGACTAAGTCGTTCGTGCTCTTATATGTTCTTTCAATGGTAAGCCTATCCCTATTATTAAGGAATAGGTAGTCATTACCTTGGATGTAAGAAGGGACATGTGAAGGGACATCTGAATTTAGGCAACTGCAAGGTGTCTTTAGCAATTCGTAGGGACTTATCATCTTTTATTCGAAGGGACAAGATCATTTATCGTAGGCAACTTCGAAGGGACTTGATCTTATAAACTGAATGGACTTGATGATATCTGTAAAGGGACTTTGCTTAAGACACCTTACTTGACCTTTGGAAATAGGCAACATGAGAGGTAACCCTAGAAAGTGCAAGATGACGATCAAAGATCGACTTACGTGTGTGAGTGTTTGTATTCAAATATTTATCTTTTAAAATTAATTATTCTAAATTAATTATTAATTACAAACATGTTATACACACCCTATAATTACTAACCATGCAGTAAATATATTTATAATAAAAATAAAGCAAAAATATAAGCCTAAACTATTACAAAGTTTCGGGACAATTACAATATAATCGGGAAAAATAATAATAACGATAAAATAGAAAATAAATAAGCAATAATGTAAATGTTAGTAATAATGAAATAATAATAATAAGAAAGGGTTAGTAAAAATATAAAGAAAATAAAAATTTAAGAGAGAATATTATTTTTAAGTTAAATAATCATTTAGAAAATTTTTTAGAAGAAAATATAACAATTTGATAATAATAAACAAATAATAATTATTTACATATTAAAAGATAAAGATAAATTATAATTTATAAAGAAAATTAGGTTAAATTTGAAAATTAAGAAAATTAGGGTTAGGGTTAGGGTTAGAGAAAATTAGGGTTAGGGTGGTAATCATGAGAATTAGGGTTGTAAATATTAATTTACAAAATAAATCAATTTATTTACAATATATATATATATATATATATATATATATATATATATATATATATATATATATATATATATATATATATATATATATATATATATATATATATATATATATATATATTTAATAATATGAACATATAATATAATAAATATAAATAATTAAGTTTTTTTGAAAATAAAGTTTGAATTTTAAAAATATGAATTTTTTGGTATAAAAAATAATATAAACATTTATTTAAAAATTGAAGATTTAAGAAATTAATTAAGTAAATATAAATTATATAAACAAAATAATGAAAATAATGAAAAAAAAATATACCTGGGGCTGGGATTCGAACCCAGACCCTAGGCTTCTCACACACAAGACCAACAACATCACCACCAGGCCAAGCACGCGCTGGTGTAAGTACCAGGAGTCCAATTCCCTTTGTTATAATCCTGCAAAATATCACAAAAATAAAGCAAAACAAAATGGCATTGGGGGGAATCGAACCCAGGACCATTCAATACACAGGCAAACACAAAAACCAGCTGAGCCACATGGGGCGCGTACAACATAGAATCAACAAATAAACATTATATTTTAAAACAATTATTTGAATTGGATTTTTGGCGCCACTGACTTCATCTTCTTCCTTGGAATTTCCTGCGAATTCATCTGCAAAATAATCTATGAATTTTCCTGCGAATTTTTCAATATCTATAACTTGCGAAAATCACATCTTATGGCTAAGCCTATTGTTTCATCAAATTGATCAGGCTAATGTGATCCTTAGGAGGTATACGGTCTAGCCATGGTCTTTGAATGGATTTATATTGCCTCATACGCAAAACCCTAAAACGAGCTTCAAACCATAATAATGGTGAAACTCCAAACCTGCATCGAAACTCATAACAAACTACTCAGAATCCATCTACATCATTCAACAAACAATATTACAAGCTCAAATTTAATTAATCATGCATAAAACTTATGAATCGAAAAAAAATATATTTGACATAAAACTGATTCGGTTTTCATCATTCATGAGGTTATGGATGCTTATGATCATATGGATAGCATCCTGAGAGTCCAAGGATCATCTCTATGTCTTTAAAATACCTTTAATTACCCTCCAACTATGAATCCGAAAATTGAAATTTCAATGAATTTTTTGAATGTCAAGAGTGTTCTTGGAGGCTGCAATTTTCGTCCCCTAGCATTGTGATTAGTTCATGGTCTTATAGTGAATGATTTTAGGTCATAAAACTTATCTCTCCTTTGGGCTTTTGGATAACTTGAGATTGAACAAAGATATGATTCCAAAAGTGAGAAAAATCAAATATTTTCATGCCTTAGAGACTTTACACGAAATTTGATCCTCTCAATCATCTTTGAATGATGTTTCAATCATTCTAGAACAAAAATCAGATTTTTAGATTGACTTTTTATATTTTATTTTGATTTAAAATGATTTAAAATGAATAAAATCAAAATAAATAAAATAAAATTAATAAAAATCTGAATAAATGATTTTTGGTTCGTGCATGATATCATGGTAGTGATTGGGTTATAAAAATGCAAGCCCGTGTGGAAAGAATTGGCTCTAAGATCCCATTTGCTCAATAAACCCCTAAAAAATTTCCCAACTTTGCAAAGACACAAATCCATCAATTTTAATGCTATGAAGGTGTTCGTTGACTTTTTGGAAATATTAAAGAGTCCTCTAACCAACCTCTTTGGTCTCATGTCCATATCCTTTACCATTTTCAAATTATGCCCTTTGGAAGATGTTGACTTTTTGTTGACTTTTAAAATGACCTATAATGTCTTAGCTCATACCTTCCAAATGAAGCATTTTTAGGTTTGGCTTGTGAGACACAAAGTTGTAGAGAATTCAATTTCCTTCAAAATGAGCTTTGGATGGAAAAAATTTGATGAAGCATGTGAAAGTTATGACTGGTCAAAGTTCAGTTGACTTTTCCTGTGAAAACCCTAATTTAGAAACTCCTGATTCTTGATGATCTGAAATATCCTTGATGAATCATGATAAACCCTTGATCAAATGATGAATTTTACTTCATAAACTTGATGTTGGCAAAAAAACATGAAGTTTGACTTTGGTTTGACCACAGTTGACCTCAGTTTGACTTTTTAACTGCTTTGACTGATTTTTGCATATCTGATCATCTGACTGAGCAAACTTTTTGGGAAAGATTTGAAACTTGACATAGGGATTCTTGAAGACATGTAGGATGTTATTAAGCTCAATTGAGGCCTTGGAAGTCCATTTAGCCTGATGAAATCCAAAACCCTAGTTTAGGATGCATTGCTTAGGAGGATGCATTGTCTGAGGGGATTGTTAAACTTTCTGACTAATTGTGAATCTTGTGAACCTTGTGAACCTCTTGGGACACCTTGGTACACAATTCCTTGACTAGGGGAGGTCAAAATTTGGGGTGCAACAACTGCCCCTGTTCAATTTTCTGAAACCTGAGGAGTTAGATTGGCCTGTGTGCCATTCGTGACTTGGAAGGTTGAAGGGGATTGAACACAAAAGCCCAAAAATTTGCACTCGCCGGTGCGTAAGGTAACACTGATGATTGGTTGTATATGCTTGAGTGGGCTTGAAGATGCCACTTAGAGGAACTGGAGATGGGCTTATAGATGCCATCCATAATATCAGAAGGTAATAATATCTTAAAGGTTGTCACTGGGTATCAGTACTAGGTCTTCGTATAGGCCGTCTCTGAATCATTCCTGTAACATGGTTTGAGTTGAATGCCAGCACTAGATCTTCGTATAGATCGTCTCTGCATTATCTCTGGGGAAAAAGAATATCCTTCATTAAGTGCCAGTGCTTAGATCTTCATATAGATCGTCTCTGAACCGTCTTTAGGAACATACTTTAACTTAAGCATCAGAATCAAATCTTCGTGGCGATCATCTCTGAGTTGCTTTTGGTGATATCTTGGACTAAGTACAGGATCTTCGTATCGATCATTATGTACCATCCAAAGATAAATTGTTAAATAGACCAGTAGAAATAAATCTTCGTAACGATTATCTCTTCTGGAAATATCCTGGATTAGGTAATAGATCTTCGTATAGACCATTTACCTACCATCCCAAGGATAGAAAGAATATCAGGATTAAATCTTTGTGACGATTATATCCTTTGGAAATATCCTGGATTAAGCACCAGATCTTCGTATAGATCATTTACGTACCCTTCCAAGGACAAATTGAGTATTGATTATTAGAAATGAATCTTCGTAGCGATCATCTCTGAATTAAGTATCAGCACTAGACCTTCGTATAGATCATCTCTGAACTGTTTTGAGTTGTTGATAGTGTTTATCTGTCTGTAACTATCTTGAAAAGAAAAGGTTAGTTTACGCAATATGTATGCATGCATGGCATGATGTACCTAAGTAAATGTATTATGCATTTATGGATATGTTATGGTATGATGTAAATGATGTATGTATGAATCATGTTACTAGAAACGTCTGGATATCTTTGTATAACAACTACTGGCTAGGGAAAATAAATCCTGATTCGTTGCTGAAGAATATGAGGACCTCGTTCCCGTCTTGTTTGATAGTACAATATTTATAACCTCCCATCTTCGTTCGTCGTACTTCTATTGAAGGAATAAGTTCCTGAGTATCCCGACTGAGGATAAAAGAGATGGACATAAATTCAAGGGGAGATATAACTTGAAGTATCTATAAAGATAGATTTGCTCTGCTGGGGATTTGTAGTTGTCTTGTGGGGATGAACCGGCGAAGCTTCATTGAATTCCTACCCTCGTTCGTCCTTAGTAAATACTATTACTGCATTTTATGCATTTATGGTAAACATCAATCATATTCAAAAGCATACATACATTCAAACACAACCAATGGACGTTTTCGCTTAGGTAAACAGGGTAAAAGTAAATCTGGATTCAAAGACAAGATTTTATTTATTTTAGAAAGTGACCTACATACAGGTAAGTTTGTACAAGCAGACAAAAATCCTAGTAAGAGGAATTTGTCGTAAAAGTTTTACAAAAACAAAGAAAGACAGCTATGTGAGAAATAATCCTATTGAGTTTCAATTCTACTATTGCCATTATCTTCAAGTATCTCATCCTTTGCTGTTGAGACGAAAACGATTGGATTGATCTTTATCTGTTCGAACTTGAGTTAAGTAACACAACTGGTTGGGGCTACATGGGTGATCCAACGATACATAGTCAAACGCTTTAATCCCTAACTTTTGCCTGGGTTGCCCTTTCAGGTTTTCAATCCACCGGGATTCCCTTTTTTGCCCAAGCCGCCTTTTCAGGTTTTCGACTTGCCGGGTGTACACTTATATATATATATATATATATATATATATATATATATATATATATATATATATATATATATATATATATATATATATATATATATATATATATATATATATATATATATCCCTAATTTTTTCCCGAACCCTTTTGGTTCGCCGGGATGCCCTTATTTTTGCCTAGGCCAGTCAACCTAGCGGGTCTCTTTTTATGCATAGTATTTTTTAACTATGTCTGTGTTTACAGGCTGTGGGAAGTCTTCACCACCCATAGAGTAAGCATCATGGCACCTCCTGAAAATACTCTCTTGACTACAAATGGTCCTTCGTATGTAGGAGTCCACTTGCCCCTAGGATCACCCTATGGTAGTATGATACACTTGATTACCAAATCACCAGCCTAATATACCTTTTGCTTAACCTTCTTATTAAAAGCTTTGATCATCCGTTTCTGGTACATCTGATCGTGACAAACAGCTGCTAGCCTTTTCTCATCAATCAAATTTATCTGGTCAAGTCGAGTCTGAATCCACTCATCTTCATCCAAGCCTGCATCCTTCATGATTCTTAAGGAGGGAGTCTAGACTTCAATGGGCATAACTGCTTCCATACCATAGACTAAGGAGAATGGGGTTGCCCCTGTTGAAGTACGTATTGTAGTACGATAACCATGAAGAGCAAATGGTAACATATCGTGCCAATCTTTGTAAGTAACAGTCATCTTCTGTAGAATTTTCTTAATGTTCTTATTAGCAGCTTCTACTGCCCCATTCATTTTCGGATGATACGGAGAAGAGTTGTGATGTTTAATCTTGAACTGCGTGTAGAGATCAGTAATCATGGTGTTATTCAGATTAGAGCCATTGTCTGTGATAATCCTTTCAGGGATGCCATACCTACATATGAGATTATTCTTAATGAATCGAGCCACCATATTCTTAGTAACAGATGCAAATGAAGCTGCCTTCACCCACTTTGTAAAGTAATCAATAGTAACCAGGATGAAACGATGCCCATTAGAAGCAGTAGGCTTGATCTCACCAATCATATTTATGCCCCACATAGCAAAAGGCCAAGGAGCAGTCAACACATTCAATGGAGCTGGAGGTATATGCCCTTTATCAGCATAGATTTGACACTTGTGACAGGTTCTGGAATGTTGATAGCAGTCAGCTTCCATGGTAGACCAATAGTAACCTACTCTCAATATCTTATTTGCCATGGTATGACCACTAGAATGAGTGCCGAAGATCCCATCATGCATGCCTTCCATAATCTCTGCTGCTTCTTTCTTATCCACACAATGAAGCAAAGTCGAATCATGATTGCACTTGTACAAAATTCCATTACTCAAGAAGAACTTAGCAGAAAACCTCCTCAGAAACTTCTTATCTTTGACAGATGCCCCTTCAGGGAACTCCTGAGTTTCAAGATATCTTTTCACTTCATAGAACCAAGGCTTCCTCTCTGCTTCTTCAGTGTCAATCTCATTACAGTATGCATGCTTCTCAAATCTATCAATAGTAATCTTGGGAGCTTCATCATCCCAGCTAATCTCAAACATAGATGCCATGGTGGCTAATGCATCTCCTAATTGATTCTCTCCTCGTGGAATATGTCCAAAGGTAATCTCTTCAAAATATGGGATTAAAGACAACACATGCTCTCTGTAAGGAATACGATTTTCATGCTTGGTATCCTAATCTCCTTTAATCTGACTCACTACCAGGGCTGAATCCCCATATACGTCCAGGAACTGAATCTTCATCTCAATGGCAGCTTTGATACCCATGATACATGCCTCATACTCCGCCATGTTATTGGTACAATAGAAACAAAGTCTTGCAGTAATCGGGGTATGACAGCCTTCAGGGGAAATGATCACAACACCAACACCATTACCAAGTGCATTAGAAGCTCCATGAAAAACCATAGTCCATCGGGATCCTTGTTCAGGTCCGTCATATTGTCCAGGTTCTTTGGTAATAATGATAATGGCTTCATCAGGGAACTCAAAACTCATTGACTGATAATCATCCACTGCTTCATGAGCCAAATGATCAGCTACAACACTTCCTTTAATGGCCTTCTGAGTAGTGTACTGTATATCATATTCTGTTAAGATCATTTGCCATCTTGCTATTCGTCCGGAGAGAGCAGGTTTCTCGAATATGTACTTGATTGGATCCATCTTTGAAATCAACAAGGTAGTATGAGTCAACATATACTATCTTAGTCAGCGAGCAGCCTATGCCAAAGCGCAACAAGTTTTCTCGAGCAGTGAGTATCTTGTTTCACAGTCGGTAAACTTTTTGCTAAGGTAGTATATTGCCTGCTCTTTTCGACCAGACTCGTCATGTTGCCCCAACACACACCCCATTGAGTTGTCTAATACTGTTAAGTACATAATCAAGGGTCTTCCATCAACTGGTGGCATCAAAATTGGAGGTTCTAAAAGATATCTCTTGATTTCATCAAAGGCTATTTGGCACTCATCATTCCATTCCATCACCTGATCTTTCTTCAACAACTTGAAGATTGGCTCATAGGTAGCAGTTAACTGGGAAATGAATCTTTCAATGTAATTCAGTCGTCCCAAGAAACCTCTAACTTCCTTTTCAGTACGGGGAGCAGGCATCTCCTGTATAGCTTTCACTTTTGCAGGGTCCACTTCAATACCTTTTCCACTGACAATGAAACCCAGGAGTTTACCAGACCTAACTCCAAAAGTACACTTATTTGGGTTCAATCTGAGCTTGTATTTCTTCAACCTTTCAAACAGTTTATGCAGATGATCAAGGTGTTGTTCTTCATTCTGGGACCTGGCTATCATATCATCCACATATACCTCTATCTCATGATGAATCATATCGTGAAACAAAGCCACCATAGCACGCTGATATGTTTCCCCGGCGTTCTTCAAACCAAATGGCATCACCTTATAACAAAAGGTGCCCTACTGTGTAACAAACGTAGTCTTCTCCATATCTTCAGGTGCCATCTTGATTTGATTGTAACTAGAGAAACCATCCATGAAAGAGAATACCTTGTGTTGAGCAGTGTTGTCTACTAGAACATCAATATGAGGAAGTGGAAAGTCATCTTTAGGGCTGGCCTTATTCAAATCTCTGTAGTCCACACACATGCGTACCTTACCATCCTTCTTAGGTACTGGTACCACGTTTGCAACCCATTGAGGATAAGAAGTCACAGCTAAGAACCCTGCATCAAACTGTTTCATCACCTCTGCTTTAATCTTTTCTGACATTTCAGGATGCATGCAACGAACCTTCTGCTTCTTCGGACAACAATCTTCTTTTACCGGTAAATAGTGAACCACAATGTCTATATCCAGCCCTGGCATATCTTCATAGGACCAAGCAAAGATCTCCACATAATCATGTAACATCTGAATTAGTCTGCTCTTAACACCATCTTCTAGTTCAGCCCCTATCTTGACCTCTTTCCTATTTTCTTCAGTTCCCAGATTCACAACTTCGATTGGCTCTTCATATGGCTGTATAGCTTTCTCTTCTTATTGTAACAACCTAGCAAGCTCTACAGGTACTTCACAATCTTCCTCCTTTCCATCTTCAGCTTGATAGATCGGATTCACGAAATTATAATGGGAAATAGTAGAACTGTTATCAACAGGATCCAAAGTGGACGAGGATCTGCATTTAGTGATATGGGTGTGTGTAAGAACACATAGCTGGTAAAACAAAAATAAAAAATAAAAAATAAAAGAAAGACAAGGAGCACAATATTTACGAAAACGAAACGTCCATTGATTTTTATTGAATGAAGTATGCAAATGAAATGATATCCCGAAACAAGCATACCATTGTGCCCCGGGCAAGACACAAGGCTTAAAAGTTTAATTGTTTGAAATTACAAACTTAAAATAAAAACACAGTAATATTATTTACTCCTGACTAAAGGAGATAGGAATAACGTCTTCGGTTTTCCAGTTGTTGGACCCATCACCCAAGGTAGGAAACATCCAATCGTCCAGGTTGTAGTCTTCATGACAGTCACCCACAACATTGATTTGATTTCTTATGACCTCTTGATTGGTGATACGAGCAGCACGAGCACGATGAACAGCCTTCTAGGATTCTTCTTCAACCACAGCTCTAGCATCTTTGTAGGAGGTACTCTGGTAACCACATGAACTCTTTTAACAACAGGGGGAGCTTCAGTAGTAGGAACGACCCAAGGAACTACCTCAAATGTATGGCAAGGAGTCTCAACAAATTCACCCTCCATCTCAACATATTTAAAAGTATTCACATGACTGACCATGTATTCTTCTTCACCATAAATAGTGACAATCTTTCCTTTCACCGGATATTTCAACTTCTGATGTAAAGTGGAAGTCACAGCACCTGTCCCATGGATCCAGGGGCGCCCAAGCAAACAGGAGTACGCATGACGAATATCCATTACATATAAAGTAGAGTCGAAGACTTAAGAGCCTACTTTGATCGGGAGATCTACTTCTCCATGTACCACTCTTCTTGAGCCATCAAAGGCCCTCACCACTACATCACTTAGTCTTAACACAACATCTTCAGGACTGAGCTTGTCCAGAACCTCTTTGGGGAGCACATTTAATGAAGAACCATTGTCCACCAGTACATGAGACAAGGTAGTGCCCCTATATTCAATGGAGATATGCAAAGCTCTGTTATGGTTTCTCTTGGCAGGAGTCAAGTCAGCATCATAAAAGCCTAACCCATTATCATAAGTCAGATGTGCAACACAATTCTCAAATTGATCCACAGAAATTTCATCTGGTACGTGAGCAGTCTTCAGGAACTTGATTAAGGCTTTAGCATGAGCCTCAGAACACAGTAACAAAGATAACATGGAGATTTTGGAGGGAGTATGTCCCAACTGGTCAACAATATCATAATCACTCTTGCGAATGATCTTCAACACTTCTTCCATCTGTTTAGAAAGATTTTCAGCAGTCGGTGCCTCAGCTTGCGTAGATTCAACCACAGGACCCTTGCCCCGAGTATCAGTACTTCTAGTGGTCTTACTAGATCCAGCAATATTATCAACATCAAGATTACCATCAGTAACAGGTGCATCAGTCAGAGGTTCTTGCTTGACACCATGGATGTAAACACCAGAACCATAATTCCAGGGTATAGCTTTATCAGAAGTATAAGGAACAGGGCCAGGAGTGGTAATAATCATGGGAACCACCCTAGCTTCAGCAACAGTCTTCACAAGGCCTTCAGCAGTAATCCTGACAGGACCCTTAGAGGTGATCCTGACAGGGCCTTTGGAGGTAATCTTCACTGGCACTTTAACAACCATAGCTACATCTTCAAGCTTCGTACTTCGAGTTAGATGTTCACACATACTTTCCACAGAAGATGTCCTCTCAAACAATATAGTGTAATTGTCCATGAGGCGTTGAATACCATCTTTCAACTTCCAACAGCTATCGGGTTTGTAGGCACAATAAAAAAAAGTCTTCATTACAACCTGGAAAGAAACCATCCTGTACCAGCTTCTTCTTGATAATGGATAAGGGAGTAGTCACATCTGCTACTGAGGAAACATATGAAACTTCATCAACAACATTAACAGTCTTCTCATGATTGGGCATGGGAGCAGTGACCACATTTGGAGTCCCGGGAGGGTCAAATTCAATCTCCCAGCTTCAATCATGTCTTGAATCTTGTTTTTCAACACCCAGCAGTTGTTGGTGTCATGTCCCGGACTATTAGAATGATAGGCACATCTTGCATTAGGATTGTATCGAGGAGAGGAGGTATTAGGATTCTGAGAAGGGTCCTTCAAAGTAATGAGTTCCCCTTTCAACATGTGTTGCAAGGCTTGGGCCTGTGACATGTTGATCTTGGTGAATTGTCTCCTAGGCTTTTGTTGATTGTTTTGTTGTGGCTCTGGTGCTGCAGGAGTAGGATTTGAGATATGAACTGCTCCCACAAACTGGTGACTCCTGTTACGACTATGCTGACCATACACAACATTAGACTCCTTCTTCCCACTAGGGGACTTCTTGGAAGTGCTTGATAAAGAGGCACCCACTTGTATCTTACCACTTCTTATACCACTTTCCACACGTTCTCCAGTCATTATCAGCTCAGTGAAACCAGATGATGAACTTCCAATGAGGTGACTATAGAAAGGACCATTCAACGTACTCATAAACATATCCACTAGCTCCCTGTCAGTCAGAGGAGGTTGAACTCTGCCAGCCAGGTCTCTCCATTTCTGGGCATACTCTTTGAAACTCTCCTTAGCACCCATAGACATACTTTGGTACTGCATGCTGTAAACACCCCAAATTTGCCCTCACCCATTCACACCATGGCTTGTGATCATTCTCATATGCATAAACACAATCATATCATCTCACATCTCATTTTTGATTCACTGCATAGCTTCTAAGCCATCTGCACCTAGGGTTTGTGATCTGAGCAATCCAAGAGCCTCTTGAGCCACTCCAAAGGCAACCAATCACTTCAAAGGGATCCATATGTGTTCAAGTATCATATTACATCTTCTCAAAGTCAAAAATTCCAAAGAATCACAAGAACTAGGGTTTGGATGGATGCAGAGCCAAGTTTGACTGCACAGTTGACCTAAAATTAGGGTTTTGGTTTCAGAGGCCATAACTCCAAATTTTTTGGTCATTCTTGTTTCCATTGGTCTCTATATGGTATAGGGAGTATGCATATCAATTTTCATGAAGAAATTCCATGGGGAAGTCATCTGATCAAGGGTTGACTTTTCAGACAAGTCAGTGTAAAATCAGGGCATCTGAGGCCCCCAATGACCCAACCAATGGGTGATCTTCATCATTTTGAGTGTATATGATCTTTATTTGATCATGGAAGAGGGTTGAAGTTCACAAAAATCAAGAATTTGGAAGTTTTGCAAATGTTGACTTTTTGGGCATAGTTGACTTTTCAAGTATGCTTCATTTTAGGTCATTTTTCAAGCCTTGATCCTTGATCCAAAAATGCTTCAAATGGAAAAACCTTGGTCATGAAAGTTGTAGATCTCATCTTTCCCTTTTCAAAAAGTACAAGAACATGATCAAACTCTTCTTGGATCAAAAGTTATGGTGTGACAAAGTTGGCTAAAATCATTGATTTTCAAGGCATGCTTCAAATGAGAATTTTGCAAAACCATGAACCAAAGCCAATTGTAACTTCTAATTCACTTCAAACCAGTATGCAAGCATTCTACATGTCCTAAAAAGTCAGAATTGGACCAAGGTTCACATGTCCATAGTTCATGTAACAAGGCATTTTTCACAAAGTTTCAAAAAAGTAAGCAACTTGCAAAACCACTCATCACACTTCACCAACTAGTTGCCTTGGCTGCTGAACCTCCCTAGCTTCACTCTCATGCCATGCTGCGCCAGCCCATACTCATGTACCAAGCTATAACTTAGCCCATGCCTCTCTTACAAAGAAGTTGACATTTTGCAAAAGGTGACTTACCTATCACAGCAGGCCATGTCACATCACCCAGCCAATTAGATTTGTTTATACTTTCCATTTGCAAGCTAGACATAACACTAAGCAAGGCTGAAACACTTGACACAACCACATTCACAAAAACACACCCTTGTGCAAAACCTTTCGAATCTGCCTTCACAAGCCTCAAACATTCAAACCATTTTCACAAATCACTTTACCATGTTCCACTAAGCCTAAACCAACAAAGAACCAGGCCTGAAACAAGCCATAACTCCATTTCACCATTTTCACTCCATAAAGCAAAAGCTTTTGAATCTGCTTCTACAAGCCAAGAACACTCAAAAAAACTCCACACATCAACTCACCTTGCTCCCCTGACCAGAAACCACCCACTACTTTGGCCTGAAACCCTCCATAACTCAAATACGATTTTCACATTCCCTTGGTCAGAGCTTCTGCAAACTCACTCAAGAGGCTGTTTAAACTCCAACCAAGTGTGCAAAGCTTCTAAGGGGGATCATTGGGACCTGTTTGAGCTAAAGAACCATCCAGAAAGCTCTTGAATCAAAAGCTCCATCTCAGGTGACTCCATGAACTTTTTTTCCAGAACTCCATTTTCTTGTTAGAATCTTGTTTTGTATGTTGCACTGATCATTGGGATCTATTTACTTTTTGAAATAAGCAAGAAATGAGTATGTTATGGTGTTCTGAAAGTTTGACCTAGAAATTTCTTTGCTTCGATTCTTGTTTGTGTGTGAGTTTAAACATGATTTGATGCTGGATTCGTGCTTAGGGTAGTTAGTAGATGATTTCTGGAGAGTTAGAGCTTCTAAAATGGCCTGGGGAGAGAGATAGCATTTTGAGGTGAACGGAGAAGATGACCGGAACACTGTTCCGGTCATCTGAAAGTGATTAACGGCAGGGTTAGGGTTTAAGCATTGATTAGCGAAATTTGAATCTGAGCCGTGAGATGTGGCGCGCAGTCAATTCCCGCGCGTGTAACTTTGAACCTGGCACGTTGGATCTGATTACTTCTCATTAATTCATTAAAAATTCATTTATTTTCATTTTCTTTTCATTTTATTTGCATATTTTATTTAAAATAGTAAAAAATATCTAAAAATTATGAAACTTTTTCTCATGGGTTTTAATAATTTTTATGACACAAAAATATTTTTATTTCATTTTTTATCATTAAAAAAGTATTTTTAAATATTTAAAAGATTATTTTTAATTGATTAATGAGAATTAATTTATTAAAAATACTTTTAAGTATCTAAAAATCACCAAAAAATTCATGGAGTGTTCTAAGACATTTAAAAACATTGTCCAACCTTCAAACCAAATTTCTTTTTTGATCTTGATGCATTTTGAGAATTTTCCATTGAATTAAATCATTTTTTGTGCATTAATTTGATCCAAAGTTCAAAAATTCATTTCTGCCTATCTATGAAGAGTTGGACATTGATTCTTCTTGCATTGCATTGTGTTTAGCATGTAGTTTTTGAGTTAAAATGGTCATGATTTGATCTTGCATTTTTCATTTGTTTGGCATTTCTTTTGTTTAGGAGCCCTAAAAACCCTAATAACTTAGAAAAATCATAACTTGAGATTGGTTAAGAGTTGAGACCTCCCCTTTGGACTTTGGTTTAGTATAGGTTTAGGGTTTCTTTGGGTGGCATTTTCCATTTTTTATCTTAGGGTTTGCTTCTGTTTTTGGTTTTTGTTTGTTGTTTGACCCATAAACCCTAATTTGGGCTTTCTTTTGCATCCCTTTTGCATTCTCTTGCATAACATGACTTGCCATGACATTTCAAGCATCCATTTGATTCATTTGACATCTTAAGACATATAGAAAGCATGTTTGATCATTGAATCCCATATTTGCCATTTTGTTTGCCATGTATGTTTCATAACTTTTCATGTAAAGTTCATGCTCCTTAACTTGCTTCATTTGCATTCATGATCTTGTATGAACATCTCCATGCCTTGCCTCATGTTCATAGCACTCCATAGCATCATTATCACCATCAACATGCTTCTGGTTTTGTTTATCATCATGTCATCTCATCCTATTTTGCATTGCATTGCATCTCTCTTCTAACATTTCAGGTGGTAAGTGATGTTGAGAAGTGAATTTGCCTTCACTTCTCATAACTTTTCTTTTCATCTCCCTTGCATCCATTGCTGCATTTTTGTTTGTGTTTGAGTTTGAGCTTGCTCATTCTTCTTCCTCCCATTTTCTTTCTTCAAGTGACTTGACTTCTTGAATGAAGCAAGTCACTTTGCTTCTCTTGATCCTTTCATCTGCTTCCTGGTGGTTCCATTGAAGATCTTCTTGGTGAAACCTCACAAACCCTAGGAACAACCAAGCATGACAATGATTAGGGTTTTGATTAGTCTCCCCTCTTAGTTTCACCTTGGTGTCTCTTTTGAGTCTTCTCTTCTCATCTCATAATCAGGGACTAAACCCTAAAGGCTTTAAGGCTTTGTGATTAAGCTTATGCCTGCATCCTTCTCTTAGGATGGAGTGTATAACTTTAATCCTAAGTGTTAAACCCTTAATGTGTTTAAACCTCTTAATCAATTCACATAATAATCATCAAGACATCACACTTGTAACTTGGGCCTTGCATTAGGGTTCTAATTCTTCCTTAATTGGTTAAGAAGGACTAACCCTAGTGTTAATGGACAAGTCCCCCTCAAGTTGTCTTACAAACCATAAAAATCACTTCTTCATCATACCACTAAATAAAATCCACTTAATCAAAGGCTTGTTTTGTCATGAGTTTAATCCCTAATCATGGATTAAGTTGAGGAGCTTTCCTCAGCCTAAACATTCTCATCTATCATCCTTCTATTAGGATGGTGTAATGAGTCTGTTTAATCCCTGATTATGGCTTAACCTCATTACTCAACACTAAACAAAAACACCAAAAACATCTAAATAATCACAAGTAGGTTAATGATCTTAATCCTACATCAAAGGTGATTAAGTGTGAGAAATTCATTCTTATTCCTTACACTGACACTGTATATATCACACTTCACTTCCTTTACACTGACACCTGTACATTCTTTTCCAGCTATTTTATACACAGATTGCACTGACACTACCCCTTTAAAACACAAATCTTTTAAGCGTGGATCCCGTCGAGTACGACGGACAATCTGGGTGCTAATACCTTCCCAGGTTGTAACCAACCCCCTTTCTCAGTCTCTCTGGTTCGCAACCGTCTTATCCGTATCTTTCTAGGTTTATGCAGCATTACCTTTCCTCCGGGATAAAAATGCCTAGCTGGCGACTCTATTCATCTCCAGTGAGTTCACAGCTGTGTGTTCTCATTGTTCCTTTCGCCGACCGTTCGCGTCTGTACCTTCATCTGATCCATTTTCATTTGTCGGGAGCGACACATGCGAGTTGGTGCTAAATCAGCATTATATTGGTATTGCCTATAGAAGGCCTCAGCAAGATCATTCCAATCACGAATATTAACACTTTCCAGTTGATAGTACCATTCCAATTGAGCTCCAGACAAGCTCTCTCGGAAGAAATGAATCCACAGTTTTTTGTCAGCAGTATGTGGTTGAATCCTCCGGACATAGGATCTTAGGTGCATCTTAGGACATGAAACACCATCATATACCACAAAAACAGGAACCTTGAAACCAATAGGTATAACCACTCCAGAAACTAAACTCAGATCTTCAAAATCAAGCCCAGAAGATTTTTGTAGTTCCATAGCATTCATTCTGTCTACCAGCATCTTGTACTTCTCTTCACTAGCAGGATCATGATAATAGTTTGCTTCAGAATCAGAATCTCCCACAGTATCATGGAGACTACCTCCCTCTTTCTCAGAATTTTCAGACTCAGAATCCTCAATCTACTCCTTAATCTTGATAGGACCCCTGAACCTTCTACCCAGATTGATAAGGTCTCCTGATCTTCTAGTCTTCTTCTTCTTCTTAGCCAACAGTGTCTTCAGCTCATCTTGTCCCTTGGACAAATTAAGAATCAATTCTTGGAATTATGCATTCTGAGCCTGGAGATCTTTGAACGTTTGTTCAATAGCCATTTCTGCTGAAATAAACAGCGAGAAGATAAGATACCTGTTCATAAGAAACCTGTGATGCAATGATATGGTATGTAAATGCGTATGCAATGCTTTCAAGGACCGCAAGATTTAAATTTGTTTAAACAACCAGAAAGTAAACTTTTATTAGTAATCAATGAACTTGTTGGCCCTTTGGGCTTACAACAAAAATGAAATGAATACAAAGATGGGGTTTTAAGTCTCCCATGGACGTTTCCTCTTTGTGTTGAAGTATGAGTTAAGATTCCGCTCCTCGTGAAGTTGTCTTGTTAGCTCCAGGATTCTTTCTTGACTAGCTTTGAAATACGTCTCAAAAGTATCCCTTTGCTCCTTCAACTGGATCCAGGACCTCTGTAACTCCTCCATGTCAGTGGGCATATCTGGATGAAGAATGATATAAGAAGTATCTCCTTCAGCAACAGGCTCCATGGTAACTGGCAGGATGGCAGGATATGGAATCATAAGAGTCTGATCACGAGATCGCACCCATCTGAGATAAGGTTCCATAGGAATAGTGTACTTGGGTTCCAGAGTCTTGCTGTCAACCTTGTTCACTTTACCCCATGCTCGTATGAACCTTTGACGGTAACCTTGTAGATCGTTGTCGTAGTCGAACACAATACCCTGAATAAGCATGTCATGAGGACCATCACTCCGAGCATAACCAAACTAACGTAGAGCTAAGGAAGGATTGTAGGTAATTCCCCCTCTTATGCCAAGGAGTGGCACATTAGGGAACTCCCCACAATGGTCAATGATAGTAACATTCTCCATAGATCTAGAACACCAATGAATATCTGAATGTGAAAGTGACATAATTCTCTTAGACCACCTTAACCCTTGTTCATTCTTCATCACTGATCGAGGAAGGTGAGAAATAAACCACCTAGACAATAGAGGTATACAACACATTAGAGTTCCTCGTGCCTTTGTAGTACGGGTATGAAGAAAGTGTAAGATGTCTCCAAGTAATGTGGACACTGGATTATGAGTCAGAAATATGTTGATGGCGTGTACGTCTATGAACTGGTCTGGATTAGGGAACAACACTAAGCCATAGATCAATAGGGCTAAGATCTCCTCAAAAGCATCATAACTCATAGCCTTCAGGAACACTTGAGCTTTCTCCATCAATACCTTGGCAAGGATACCCTTAACTCCACTTCTCGTTTCTAGGACAATGTTTGATTTCTTCAAATGTAAGGCTGCAGCAATGACTTCAGGTTTAGGCTCTTTTTCCAAGCATGTGAAGGGTCTCTGATTGAGGATAGGTATACCCAACAGTTTGGAGAACTCTTCCATTGTAGGAACCAGCTGATAGTCGGGGAATGTGAAACAGTGATGTTTAGGGTCAAAGAACTGAAACATGACACTCATCATGTCTTCATCAAATCCTGAGGTAACCAAGTCAAGTAGGTGACCATGCTTCTTGATGAACTGGGAGTTTTCAGAAACTTGAGAGACCAATTCATTAAGCTTAGGAGGTATTCCTACAAAGTTGATCCGGATAGTGTTCCTACGAGCAGAAGCTATGACCTGCAACAAAGAACAAAGATAAATCCTTTGGTCCTTGAAATGGTTAGTGAAAATTCTATGCTTATGATGCATGATGATGTTATGATGTTATGCTCAATCACAAACATGTGGCACACACAAACAAGTCACACAATAGCCCTAGGTTTAAAGGCTTGCATGAGGTTTAAAGGTAAGTACCCTCCCCTAAAGTTTAGTTGGTTCATCCTGTCCTATAAAGTAACCAGGTTCTGAGGGATCTCAATATCACTGATCCTTCCCAAGGGTGGTTGTTCAGTAGGCAACTTACTTGCCAACCAAAACCCTTGAAGTTTAGGATCTCAATGAGCGTAGTATCGAGTATCAACCATCTTCAGTCTTCACCAAAGTCGGTTATCTCACTACTTTCTAAAGGCCAAGATGGGATTACTAGGGTTCTAAAGGTCAGTTAGTGTATTGACAACATATGGCAGCCTCATATTATCCTCAACTTTACTTAAGGAACATAAGCACCAACCAAGAAGTCACACTAACTATGGCCACGAGATCAACCATATCGGTATATGTCGTACAGTTTCCTTGGTCTATTGCCATTTACCTAAGCTACACTAGATCCGGGTTAGGATCTTTCACACATAAGAGCCCAACAGATAAGTATAAAGCAAACAAGGCAAACAATTTAAGGTGATCTAATTCCTAAGGGTACCCCACTTTAATATCATCCCCAGCAGAGTCGCCAGTTCTGTAACACGGTGGGAGAACTGACTTTAGTTAAATGTTGCAGATAGCAAGAGTCGCCACCGACTTTTATTTTATCCATAAGGAAAGGACATAAAAGAACAAGAAAGACCTATTTTAAAAGACTTGAGTTTGGGGGGTAGGTTATACAAAGGGAAGGTGTTAGCACCCTTTATATCCATGGTTATCCATGGGCTCTTAGTTACTTAGCTCACTGAAATTGTTTTTGAAGAGTGTAGTGTGTGATTAGAAAGTTTTCTAAGTACTTTGAAATGATCCTCGTATGGATGTATACAAAGCCTTGTTTTGAAAAATGTTTAAGAAAGCGAGGTGTAAAAAGTAATTTTAAGAAGTGAGCAGGTAACTAGGAGGTACCTACCCTAGACTAAGTCGTTCGTGCTCTTATATGTTCTTTCAATGGTAAGCCTATCCCTATTATTAAGGAATAGGTAGTCATTACCTTGGATGTAAGAAGGGACATGTGAAGGGACATCTGAATTTAGGCAACTGCAAGGTGTCTTTAGCAATTCGTAGGGACTTATCATCTTTTATTCGAAGGGACAAGATCATTTATCGTAGGCAACTTCGAAGGGACTTGATCTTATAAACTGAAGGGACTTGATGATATCTGTGAAGGGACTTTGCTTAAGACACCTTACTTGACCTTTGGAAATAGGCAACATGAGAGGTAACCCTAGAAAGTGCAAGATGGCGATCAAAGATCGACTTACGTGTGTGAGTGTTTGTATTCAAATATTTATCTTTTAAAATTAATTATTCTAAATTAATTTTTAATTACAAACATGTTATACACACCCTATAATTACTAACCATGCAGTAAATATATTTATAATAAAAATAAAGCAAAAATATAAGCCTAAACTAATACAAAGTTTCGGGACAATTACAATATAATCGGGAAAAATAATAATAACGATAAAATAGAAAATAAATAAGAAATAATGTAAATGTTAGTAATAATGAAATAATAATAATAAGAAAGGGTTAGTAAAAATATAAAGAAAATAAAAATTTAAGAGAATATTATTTTTAAGTAAAATAATCATTTAGAAAAATTTTTAGAAGAAAATATAACAATTTTGATAATAATAAACAAATAATAATTATTTACATATTAAAAGAAAAATATAAATTATAATTTATAAAGAAAATTAGGTTAAATTTGAAAATTAAGAAAATTAGGGTTAGGGTTAGAGAAAATTAGGGTTAGGGTGGTAATCATGAGAATTAGGGTTTTAAATATTAATTTACAAAATAAATCAATTTATTTACAAAATCTCTCTCTCTCTCTCTCTCTCTCTCTCTCTCTCTCTCTCTCTATATATATATATATATATATATATATATATATATATATATATTTAATAATATGAACATATAATATAATAAATATAAATAATTAAGTTTTTTTGAAAATAAAGTTTGAATTTTAAAAATATGAATTTTTTGGTATAAAAAATAATATAAACATTTATTTAAAAATTGAAGATTTAAGAAATTAATTAAGTAAATATAAATAATATAAACAAAATAATGAAAATAATGAAAACAAAAACATACCTGGGGCTGGGATTCGAACCCAGGCCCTAGGCTTCTCACACACAAGACCAACAACATCACCACCAGGCCAAGCATGCGCTGGTGTAAGTACCAGGAGTCCAATTCCTTTTGTTATAATCCTGCAAAATATCACAAAAATAAAGCAAAACAAAATGGCCTTGGGGGGAATCGAACCCAGGACCATTCAATACACAGGCAAACACAAAAACCAGCTGAGCCACATGGGGCGCGTACAACATAGAATCAACAAATAAACATTATATTTTAAAACAATTATTTGAATTGGATTTTTGGCGCCACTGACTTCATCTTCTTCCTTGGAATTTCCTGCGAATTCATCTGCAAAATCATCTATGAATTTTCCTGCGAATTTTTCAATATCTATAACTTGCGAAAATCACATCTTATGGCTAAGCCTATTGTTTCATCAAATAGATCAGGCTAATGTGATCCTTAGGAGGTATACGGTCTAGCCATGGTCTTTGAATGAATTTATATTGCCTCATACGCAAAACCCTAAAACGAGCTTCAAACCCTAACAATGGTGAAACTCCAAACCTGCATCGAAACTCATAACAAACTACTCAGAATCCATCTACATCATTCAACAAACAATATTACAAGCTCAGCAAATGGGATCTTAGAGCCAATTCTTTCCACACGGGCTTGCATTTTTATGACCCAATCACTACCATGACATCATGCACGAACCAAAAATCATTTATTCAGATTTTTATTTATTTTATTTTATTTATTTTGATTTTATTCATTTTAAATCATTTTAAATCAAAATAAAATATAAAAAGTCAATCTAAAAATCTGATTTTTGTTCTAGAATGATTGAAACATCATTTAAAGATGATTGAGAGGATCAAATTTCGTGTAAAGTCTCTAAGGCATGAAAATATTTGACTTTTCTCACTTTTGGAATCATATCTTTCTTCAATCTCAAGTTATCCAAAAGCCCAAAGGAGAGATAAGTTTTATGACCTAAAATCATTCACTATAAGACCATGAACTAATCACAATGCTAGGGGACGAAAATTGCAGCCTCCAAGAACACTCTTGACATTCAAAAAATTCATTGAAATTTCAATTTTCGGATTCATAGTTGGAGGGTAATTAAAGGTATTTTAAAGACATAGAGATGATCCTTGGACTCTCAGGATGCTATCCATATGATCATAAGCATCTATAACCTCATGAATGATGAAAACCGAATCAGTTTTATGTCAAATATATTTTTTTTTTCGATTCATAAGTTTTATGCATGATTAATTAAATTTCAAGCATGGTTTTTGGCACATGTTTTTCTTAGATGGCGAGATAAATAATGCTTCAAGTTCGAAGGAAATTGTAGGATTGATAGTCTCATCCTAGTGCTAAGACCAAGAAATTAGGGCCACTACTTTGGCATTAAGTGAATTTAAGGCTTTCATATTCAAATTATAATAAAAAAAACAACAAAAGGGGCAGCAAGGTACAAAGCCCATTGATGGATTTCAAGTGTTAGGGGTGATTCAAAATTGTGAGTTATAAACAAGTTGCAAGAGTTTAATGAAGAAAATTCTAAAATTATATAAGCATGTAAAAAGGAGGATGCAGATTATATGAGAAACCAACATAAACCCTCCTCATTCATTTTTTTTGGGAGAAACTCGTCTCGTTTTCCACTGGACCCTTATCAGATCTTTCTCGGATATCCTTTGAATGTGGACTTTCAGTGGCACCGTTATCATCATCAACATGTGGATCTTCCAGAAATTGGATTTCAAGTCTTCTACCGTTGCGAATCAAGTGCGGCCTCCCAATTGTCCAAATCGCCGCTAACAAGGATGCATTCAAGGTCACTGATACTACAGTTATCATAGTAGCTTACTCTTGGCTTCACTCCAACGTGACCTATCATGCCCGGTGTTTCACATCCACTATTATGATAGGATTTAACCTTAGCCGATCAGAGCGTTTTCGCACAAGTCTTGGTCATTTATCAGTACGCCATCTATGGTATTCAAACCTGTTGAGTAAAAAAGTTAATGAGTAATCGATACATGAATATCAACAATGCAGAACTATAGCTTCTTATTGACATAGACCAGCTACGCAAGCTTGTCATACCATGTGCTACGAATTCCGTCCTCCTGATAGTCCTGATAATACCTGCCAATAAACTAATGGTGTAAACCTTGATGTCAAACTTGCTAACAAAGACAAAGTAAATTCGGTAGTGCATACGCCAAGAAGGAAATATCATGGCATTTCTCAAGAGGGCTTCAAGAGACAAGACGCAAATGCAAGAATTTGGAGTCACTCACCTTACCAGAAGATTTTCGTTTTCATTTTCCAAGTGCAGCTTTCTTATTCATTTGACATTGACATTCAAGCAAAAATCCAAACTCTTGAAGAACCTGTGAGTGCTGTAAATAAAAAAGAGAGAGAGTTCAGAATGTGGACAAATGGCGGCAGAAGAAGTTAAAAAAGAAGAAGAGAGGCTTATACTATCTCGACGTCCAATTACCAAGGAGACTAAGGAGTTGATAGGTCTTCATTAGTTTGCCCAAGGCTGATGATAGACATACTATGCTGCGAGATAAATGCTTTCGGCATCTTAAAAAACAAGGGCATTTGTTCCAGAGGGTCTTGTTGGTACTCAAGAGGCCATTGTAAGGCAGCTTGAGGTTAAAGATCTAGCAGTTGTTCAAACAGCTTTGGATGTTGATGGTTTGCAAAGTATTATGTGTGCTTTTAAGCTTACTGACACACTGCAAATTGTGCTAAGAGGTTGTGGTGGCCAGCTGCTGTCTCGTTCGACTGATAACCATAGTTTAGCTGGAGAAGTTGTTGTCACATGTGCAAAGAAAGCCATATCATATTTCCATGATTATTCTGATTACTAAAAGAAAAAACAGTGTAGCCAGCAGGATATTATTTCCATGATTTGAAACCAAAGCTAAAGCAATTTCAGGATTCACACTGTAGCATAAATACCTCAATCAGCCAGCCTATGCACAGGTGGTTGTCGCTCCCGATAAATGGGAAAGGGCCCATATAAAGGTACAGACGCGAACGGTCGGCGAGAAGGACAATGAGAACACACAGCCGTGAACTCACTGGAGATGAATAGAGTCGCCAGCTAGGCATTTTTATCCCGGAGGAAAGGTAATGCTGCATAGACCTAGAAAGAGATGGATAAGACGGTTGCGAACCAGAGAGACTGAGAAAGGGGGTTGGTTACAACCTGGGAAGGTATTAGCACCCAGATTGTCCGTCGTACTCGACGGGATCCACGCTTAAAAGATTTGTGTTTTAAAGGGGTAGTGTCAGTGCAATTTGTGTATAAAAGAGCTGGAAAAGGATGTACAGGTGTCAGTGTAGAAGAAGTGTGAAGTGTATAAGTGAAGTGTCAGTGTAAGGACAGGAATAAGATGCTCAAGATCATGAGGCTAAAAGAATGAGGCTAGAAAGAGGGGGAATATACAGAGACTTTTGTTCGATAACTGTTAAGTTATGCCTACGTATCCTCTCGTGCAATGAGGAAGTCAGAACACCGTAGTTCGACCCAAAGAGACTGAAAGGTGAATTGACCTGTGAACTGCTTGCTTGTCAATGCTCAAGTGTATGATCTGTCTGGCACAGATGCAAACTGTCTTGCATTAGACGGAAGAAGCAAGTTCTCGTTTGTGAGTGAATGAGATGAGAAAAGAATCCCGGAGGAGACGATTATTGTTTGTTTTTTTGTATTTTCAGTCTTTTATTGTTTTTTGGATTTTGTCATAAGTTAATGAGCTTAAGTCTAAACCAATGGATTTAGTAAACTCATCACATCTTCCCTCTGATTAGGGGTAATGAGAATACCTTAAGTGTGAAGTCAGATTCTCACACTTAATCACCTTTGGTGTAGGATTAAGATCATTAACCTACTGGTGATTAATTAGATGTTTTTGGTGTTTTTGTTTAGTGTTAAGTAATGAGGTTAAGCCATAATCAGGGATTAAACAGACTCGTTACACCATCCTAATAGAAGGATAATAGATGAGAATGTTTAAGCTGAGGAAAGCTCCTCAACTTAATCCATGATTAGGGATTAAACTCATGACAAAACAAGCCTTTGGTTAAGTGGATTTTATTTAATGATATGATGATGAAGTGTTTTTTAGGGTTTGTAAGACAACTTGAGAGGGACTTGTCCATTAACACTAGGGTTAGTCCTTCTTAACCAATTAAGGAAGAATTAGAACCCTAATGCAAGGCCCAAGTTACAAGTGTGATGTCTTGATGATTATTAAATGGATTGATTAAAGGAGTTAAACACATTAAGGGTTTAACACTTAGGATTAAAGTTATACACTCCATCCTAAGAGAAGGATGCAGGCATCAGCTTAATCACAAAGCCTTAAAGCCTTTAGGGTTTAGTCCCTGATTATGAGATGAGGAGAGAAGACTCAAAAGAGACACAAAGGTAAAACTAATAGGGGAGACTAATCAAAACCCTAATCATTGTCATGCTTGGTTGTTCCTAAGGTTTGTGAGGTTTTCAAGAACAATCTTCAATGGAACCACCAGGAAGCAGATGAAAGGATCAAGAGAAGCAAAGCAACTTGCTTCATTCAAGAAGTCAAGTCACTTGAAGAAAGAAAGTGGGAAGGGGAAGAATGAGCAAGCTCAATCTCAAACACAAGATAAAAATTCAGCAATGGATGCAAGAGGGATGAAAAGAAAAGTTATGAGAAGTGAAGGCAAATTCACTTCTCAAAGTCACTTACCACCTGAAAGGTTAGAAAAGGAATGCAATGCAATGCAAAATGGGATGAGATGACATGATGAGAAACAAAACCAGAAGCATATACATGATGCTAATGATGCTATGAGATGCTACAAACATGAGGCAGCACATGGGAATGATCATACAAGTTCATGAATGCAAATGAAGCAAGCTAGGAACCAAGGACATACATGAAAAGTTATGAAGTGCACATGGCATACAACATGGCAAATACATGATGCAATGATCAAACATGCTTTCACTATGTCTTATGATGTCAAATGAATCACATGGATGCTTGAAATGTCAAGGCAAGTCATGCTATGCAAGAGAATGCAAGATGGATGCATATGGAAGCCCAAATTAGGGTTTATGATCAATACAACAAACAAAAATCAAAATCAGAAGCAAACAACATTAAGAAAAATTGAAAATGCCACACAAAGGACCCCTAATCCTATACTAAACCAATGCCCAAAGGATAGGTCTCAACTCTTAACCAAATGAAAGTTGTGAATTTCCTAAAATTTCTAGGGTTTTAGGGTTCCTAAACAAAAGAAATGCCAAAAAAATTGAAAATGAAAGATCAAATCATGGACATTTAATCTCACAAACTTCATGCTAAACACAATGCAATGCAAAAAGAATCAATGACCAACTCTTCATGGATAGGCAGAAATGATTTTTTTGAACTTTGGATCAAATTAATGCATAAAAATGATTTTAATTCAATGAGAAATTCTTAAAATGCATCAAGATCAAAAAATAAATTTGGTTTGAAGGTTGGACAATGTTTCTAAATGTCTTAGAACATTTCATGAATTTTTTGGTGATTTTTAAATACCTAAAAGTATTTTTAATAAATTAATTTTCATTAATCAATTAAAAATAAACTTTTAAATATTTAAAAATACTTTTTTAATGCTAAAAATAAAAATAAAAATATTTTTGTGTTTTAAAAATTAATGAGACTCTTGAGAAAAAGTTTCATAATTTTTAAAACAATTTTGCTATTTTAAATAAATTATGGAAGTTAAATGAAAAGAAATGAAATAAAAATTGAAATAAAATGAAGTCAAACGAATGGAAGGCTGAGATGAGTTCTGGGTTTAAAAGGGTTGACCACGCGCGTTAGTGGAGGGCCAGGATTGCTTCTGAGTTAATTAGTTTAATTAAGATTTATTTAATTAATGAAAAGTGATTAGGGCTAAACAAAAGGATCTGAGCCACTCAAGCAAGCGGGAAGTCAACTGGTCAAGGCAATCCTACGCTCAATATTCAAATGGCACTTAATGACCTGAGATTAGGGCAAAGCACTTTCAGGTGACCGGAGGGAAGCTCCGGTCATCTTCTCCGGCGGTATCAAAACCCTAAAACATGATTCAGGCATCTAAACATCAAATTAAGCACAGCCAAATGATCCTCTAACAACCTAGGTCATGAATCCACCCTCAAACATCATTTAAACCCCAAGAATCATGTAAATCGAAAGAAACAAAATCCACGGGTGATATTTCAGAGTGATCATACAAACTCATCTCTCACTCATTTTCAATTTTAAAACCATCCCCATGATCAGCAAGACATGAGCAACCAGTTTATAACTTAAAATGCAAGCTTTGGAAGAAAATGTTCATGTTCATACCTGAGCTGGAAAGCTTCAATACTGAGCTTCCAGAGCCTCCTTTGCGTGCAAATGAACTTCTTTGACTCCCCTGATGCTAATGGAAGGCTTGGAATGAGCTTAGACAAGCTGCTTTGAGAAATCCAGTTCTGGTGTAGCAGGTTTCACAGTCATGAAATGTGAGGTTTCAGGCTAATCTACTGGTGGATTCTTGCTCCTTTGGGTGTGTTTGACTTGTTAGTGAAGAAAGTTTTGATGTTTTGTGGCTGTGGAAGGTGATTCGAAAGTTCTGACTTGGAGAATGAAAAATGGTGAAGCTTTGTTCTAGCTTAGTCCAGGCCTGAGTCTTGTTGGTTTGGTACCAATGAAGCATGGTGAGATGAGTAGTGGAATTGGTTTGAGTGTTTGTGGTTTGTGGAGGCAGATTCGAAGGCTTTTGCTCTATGGAGTGTTTTTGTGAATGGTAAGCTCTTGTGTGTTTCAGCCTTGCTTGATGTATGAAATGGCCAGCATTTTCCTTGCATAAGATAATCCCATTGGTCAGATGATGTGACCTGCCCTTTATTGATTGGTAAGTTCACTTTTGCAAAATGTCAACTTTGGTGTAAGGAAAGCATGGGCTTGGTTCTAGGCTAGCACAAGTACATGGACTGGCGCAGCATGGTGTGTGTGGAGGGCTAGCATGGTTCAGCATCCAATGTAGCAAGTGGTAGAAAGTGTGATGATGATTTTGCAAGTTGTATACTTTTGGTTCATATGGAAAGATCTTGTCCCACAAGCCATGAAACATGAGAAGTCTTGGTCCAAATCTGATTTTTAGGTCACATAGAATGTTTGTGTAATGGTTTGATGTGAACTAGAAGTTACAATTTGCCTTGGTACATGATTTTGCAAATTTCTCATTTGAGGCATATCTTGAAAATTAGTGATTTTTGCCAACTTTGTCACACCATAAATTTTGATCCAAAATGAATTAGGTCATGTTCTTGTACTTTTTGAAAAGGGAAAAATGTATTCTACAACTTTCATGACCAAAGTTTTTTCATTTGAAGCATTTTTGGATCAAAAAGCAAGGCTTGAAAAATGACCTAAAATGACAAATTCTTGAAAAGTCAACCATGCCCTAAAAAGTCAACTTTGCAAAAACTTCAAATTCTTGATTTTTGTGAACTTAAACCTTCTTCCATGATCAAATAAAGATCATATACACTCAAAATGATGAAGATCACCCCTTGGTTGGGTCATTGGGGGCCTCAGATGCCCTGATTTTGCACTGACTTGTCTGAAAAGTCAACTCTTGATCAGATGACTTCCCCATGGAATTTCTTCATGAAAATTGATATGCATACTCCCTATACCATATAGAGACCAATGGAAACAAGAATGACCAAAAAAATTGGAGTTATGGCCTCTGAAACCAAAACCCTAATTTCAGGTCAACTGTGCAGTCAAACTTGGCTCTGCATCCACACCAATCCCAGTTCTTGTGATTCCTTTGCATTTTTGACTTTGAAAGGATGTAATATGATATAAGAACACACATGGACCCCTTTGAAGTGATTGATGACCTTTGGAGTGGCTCAAGAAGCTTTTGGGTTGCTCAGATCACAAACCCTAGGTGCAGATGACTTAAAAACTATGCAGTGAATCAAAAATGGGATATGAGATATTATGATTGTGTTTATGCATATGAAGTGATCACAAGCCATCGTGTGAATGGGTGAGGGCAAATTTGGGGTGTTTACAACTGCCCCTATTCAAACATGAGTTAGCTGTGCAGGTTGTAAGCAACGGCTTAACAGGCAAACAAGATAACTTGTGGTTGAATACCAAAGACAGTCCAAAATTTGCACTCACAGAATGAAGAAGAAAAGAAAATAAAGTATATTGTAGAGTGTGGGTGACGGAGGACGACCGTCGAGCAGAGGACGACTGCTGGGTAAAGAGCAATGACGGGGACGGCCGACATGCTGAGAAAAGTGCTGAAAATAAAGCAATGACGGGGACGGCCGACATGCTGGGGATAAAAGGTAAAGCCAAGACGGGGACGACCGACTAGCTGGGAAAAAATAAGAAATTATGATGGGGACGGCCATCAAGATAAAGCTGTAAGGTTCTCCGGGAGTTAATGAAACATGACGGGGACGGCCATCAAGTTCATAAAGTAAAGTAACCAACGATGGGGACGACCATCGGGCTAAAAGAAAAGGGACCACGACGGGGACGGCCATCGGGTTAAAGAATAAATGAAATAAACAGATGATGAGGTACGGTCATCAAAGGTGAAGGACGATCACCTAGCAGGGGACGACTGCTCTGTTGGGAATAAAAGGAATATGATGGGGACGGCCATCAAAGGTGGAGGACGACCACCTGGCAGGGTACGGCTGCCGAAAATATCAACGATGGGGACGGCCATCGGATAAAAGGTCAACGATGGGGACGGCCATCGGACGAGCATGATGGAGGACGACCATCAAGAGGTGGAGGACGACCACCTAGCAGGGGACGGCTGCTCTCAAGGCTTATCATGACATAGGACGAATGCCAGATAACCAAAATCAACAATGGGGACGGCCATTGGATAAGATGATGAAGGACGATCATCAACGGGTGGAGGACGACCACCTAGCAGGGGACGGCTGCTAAAATCAACGATGGGGACGGCCATCGGATGAGCATGATGGAGGACGACCATCAAGAGGTGGAGGACGACCACCTAGCAGGGTACGGCTGCTCTCAGGGTTTATCATGACACAGGACGAGTGTCAGATAAGAAGGAAAATTTGCTTTGTTGGCGATCTATTGGGGAGAGTAAACACGGACGAGTGTTTATATCCAAGAAACAAAAAGTATAAGTGTTTGGTATTGTGTATAGATTAAAGATGCGGATGAGCATCCTTAAGACTACGATACGGACGAGTATCGGGTAGAAACAAATACTGACGCGCGTTCAAAGATGATGATACGGACGAGTACCATCTGGTTAACAGGGAACACGGGCGAGTGTTGAATCTGAGAGGACTCTTCTGGGGAATAGTAGACACAGACGAGTATCTATATTCAAGAAGACAGAAGTGTTTGACACAGTGCATGGATTAAAGATGCGGACGAGCATCCTTAAGACTATGATACGGACGAGTATCATGTAGAAACAAACGCTGGACGCATGTTCAGAGATGATGGTACGGACGAGCACCAACGAGTTAACAAAGAACAAGGACCAAAGTCGAATCTGTGGGGATATGAAAGGTATATACAAGATACAGACGAGTATCTGTATGAGTGTAACATGAGTAATGAGTATGAGTATCGTATAGATGAGTGTTTATCTGCTGGGGAGAGTGACACGGACGAGTGTCGAGAGAGAAAAGTATAATAATATCAACAAGTATATGGGTTGTAAAAATGTAGATGACTGTGCTGGGGATATGACACGGACGGGTGTCAGGAGTATCTGTAGTGCGGGTGATCTTGTTTTTAAGGAGTGTTCAGGCGACTTTACTGGGGAGTGATGACACGGACGGGTGTCAGAATGAGTATATACTGGTGTTTGTGGTTGTGAGGCAGCTGTTTTTGCTGAGGATTCTGGTGGGGATTTTTCTGTACATTGATGAGCTGTCATTATTCACAAGTGCTGATTCAAAACATGGCTTATGATTATGCTATGTGTTGGATTTTTGCCGTAATGCTCCGTGTTAAAACGGAATGCTACGCTTTATGGGTGAACATGATGCAAATGCTATGATTGTGCAAAGATACCAAACCGGGGTCTGGATCCCGTTGCTACGAGGATTTTTGATTGATCTGTTTGAAACAGGCATCCCAGATGGGGACGAGATCACGGGTAGATCTGATGATATGATATCTGCTTGGGGATACGGGTCATTGATAGACCTATCCTTATAAATGAGAGACCCAGCTGGGGTTTGTAGAAGCTTTCTTCGCTCTGTTGTGATCTTCTATGCGCTGCTCTTCTAGATAGAGGCTGGAACTCTGTGGGGAGATAACTCTCTGACTTTGTGCTCGGCCGAGGGCGAGATGGCAACTCGGCTGGGGAGAAAGAGAGGAATCACTGAAAGACCTCCCTAGAAATTCTGTTACGGTAGCTTCTTGACTCAGCCGGGGATATGGGCATCTCCTGTGATACCTGCCCATTCTTATGGGGATAAGTAATAAGTGGCCAAGGCAACTCAGCTGGGGAGAGAGCACTTCGGGTGCTAAAATTGAGTGTTGATTTGCCAGCTTGCTGGGATGAAGCTTACATGCCCCAGGTTGCATTCTGGATACCTGCAACCCTGAAAAAGATAGAGAAACGCACAAGATAATCCCAAGGTATCCCTTACTGGATTTCGTCATAGGAGTTAGGCACTTCTGAGAGTAAGCATATTTCCTGCAAGCATGTTTTTTTTATTCGAAGATAAACATCTGTATTCTTATGCAATCAGTTTTTTAGACATCAGACATTTTTTTGCAAATAAAATGTGCAAAACGAGACATGACTGCAAATCTGATTTTATTAATTTATATGCCCTGAATTGGCGAGATACAGTCAAAGGAACATATCCCCTGAAATGAGGAGATTGTTACAAATTGAGAAACAAAATGCTGGCAGTGTTGATGACGCTTTAAGGAGCTTCCTCTTCACTATGACTCGTATGACTTTTGACGTTCTTCTCATCTTGCTTTTTGAAGAATGTTGATTCTGATTGAAGCTTGATCCCTTCAAACCTCACCAAGTTGTAGGTGATACAGACGAATTCAGAATGCAGTTGTTCGCTTATTCCCTTATTTTATATGGATCGCCCTTCCGGGTTTTCAATCCATCGGGATACCCATTTTTGCCTGAGCTGTCCAATGCGGCTTTTCAACTCAGCGGGTGTACATTTTTGTTTATTTTCCCTTATTTTTGCCCGAGTCTTTTATTCTGTTTTTGACTCGCCGGGATGCCCTATTTTTGCCTGGACTTACATTCTGTTTTTATGTCCAGCGGGTCATTCTTATGCGAAGTATTTTTTAACTGCATCTGAATTCACAGGGGACGGGAAATCTTCACCATCCATGGTGCTGAGCATGAGTGCTCCACCAGAAAAAACTTTCTTTACTACAAATGGTCCTTCGTAGTTCGGAGTCCACTTGCCCCTGTGGTCTGTATGAGGAGGGAGGATTCTTTTCAGCACAAGATCTCCCACTTGGTATCCTCGGTGCCTGACTTTCTGATCGAAGGCTTTCTTCATTCTTTTTTGATACAACTGCCCATGACAGATTGCAGCCAATCTTCTCTCTTCAATCAGACTCAGTTTCTCGTATCGGGACCTAACCCATTCTGCTTCACTCAGTTTAACATCCATCAGTACCCGTAGAGAGGGTAATTCAACTTCAACAGGTAGGACTGCCTCCATACCATACACAAGCTGATACGGTGTTGCCCCAGTGGATGTTCTGATTGACGTGCGGTACCCGTGTAAGGCAAACGGTAGCATTTCATGCCAGTCTTTGTAAGTGACTACCATCTTCTGCACAATCTTCTTGATATTCTTATTTGCTGCCTCAACAGCGCCATTCATCTTTGGCCTGTAAGGAGAAGAATTATGATGTTGAATCTTGAAGTCCCGACACAGCTCTGCCATCATTTTGTTGTTCAAGTTGGAACCGTTATCAGTAATGATTCGCTCGGGAACTCCATATCGACAGATGATATCTCTCTTCGGAAATCTGGCTACCACTTGTCTTGTGACGTTTGCATATGAGGCTGCTTCAACCCACTTAGTGAAATAGTCAATGGCGACCAGGATGAATCTGTGGCCGTTTGAAGCAGTCGGTTCAATCTTACCGATCATGTCAATTCCCCACATAGCAAAGGGCCAGGGTGAAGACATCACATTCAGAGGATTGGGAGGCATATGCACCTTATCCGCATAAATCTGGCATTTATGGCATTTCCTGGCATAGGCACAACAGTCGGCATCCATTGTGATCCAGTAATAGCCTGATCTCAGCAACTTCTTGGCCATGGCATGCCCTCCTGCATGGGTACCAAAGGATCCTTCGTGCACTTCATGCATCAACAAGTCCGCTTCTGTCTTATCAACACATCTGAGGAGTACCATATCAAAGTTCCTTTTGTATAAAGACCCATCAGCGTTCAGAAAGAAACTACCAGCAAGCCTTCTCAAAGTCTTCTTATCATTGGAAGATGCCCCAGGTGGGTATGTTTGATCCTCCAAGAAGCATTTAATGTCATGGAACCAAGGCTTATCATCTTTAACAACATCTGCTGCGAACACATATGCTGGTCTATCAAGTCTGGACACTGAAATCTGAGGTACAAAGTTAGTAGCTTGAACTTTGATCATGGATGAAATGGTAGCCAGGGCATCTGCAAACTGATTCTCGTCCCGAGGGATATACTCAAGCTTGACTGTTGTAAAGAAAGTCAGTAACCTTCTTGTATAATCCCTGTAAGGTATCAGATGATCCTGGTGGGTGTACCATTTGCCGTTGGTTTGATTGATTACCAGAGCTGAATCTCCGAATACGGTCAATGTCTTGATCCTGAGGTCAATGGCCTCCTCAAGACCCATAATGCAAGCTTCGTATTCAGCTTCGTTGTTAGTGCAGTTGAAAGTGAGCTTTGCCGAGAAAGGCAAGTGAACTCCTTTGGGTGTAATGAGTACCGCACCAACACCACGACCATTCATATTAACAGCCCCATCAAACATCATAGTCCATTCTTCTTCCGGGTCAGGCCCTTCAGTGTGAACAGGCTCTTCATGATCTTTTGCTTTTATGAACATGATGTCTTCATCAGGGAAGTCAAATCTCATAGGCTGGTAATCATCAATAGGTTGCTCAGCAAGATATTCAGACAATACACTGCCCTTGATGGCTTTCTGAGATGTGTATTGGATGTCATATTCTGTGAGGATCATTTGCCATCTTGCAACCCGTCCGGTAAGTGCTGGATTCTCAAATATGTACTTAACTGGGTCCATCTTTGAGATCAACAAAGTAGTGTGGGTCAACATATACTGCCTCAGTCGGCGAGCAGCCCACGCTAAAGCACATCAAGTTTTCTCGAGCAGTGAATAACGTTGTTCACAGTCGGTAAACGTTTTGCTTAGGTAGTATATTGCATACTCTTTTCGACCAGACTCGTCATGCTGGCCCAGCACACACCCCATTGACTCTTCTAATACTGTCAAGTACATTATCAGAGGTCTTCCTTCAACTGGAGGCATAAGGATTGGAGGCTCTTGTAAGTATTCCTTGATCTTGTCAAAAGCCCTTTGGCAGTCTTCGTTCCACCTGACCGTCTGTTCTTTTCTTAACAGCTTGAATAAAGGTTCACAGGTTGCAGTGAGGTGAGATATGAACCGTGAGATGTAGTTCAATCGACCTAAGAACCCTCGAACTTCTTTCTCTGTCTTCGGTGCAGGCATCTCTTGAATAGCTTTGACTTTGTCAGGGTCAACTTCAATCCCTTTCTCACTTACAATAAATCCCAGCAGCTTACCAGATCTCACCCCGAATGTGCATTTGTTGGGGTTCAGTTTCAGTTGGTACTTCCTCAGACGCTTGAATAACTTCAGTAGATTCACCAGGTGGTCTTCTTCAGTAAGGGATTTGGCAATCATGTCATCCACATAACATTCTATCTCTTTATGGATCATATCATGGAATAATGTCACCATAGCCCGTTGATATGTGGCACCAGCATTCTTCAGCCCAAATGGCATTACCTTGTAGCAGAACGTGCCCCAGGGTGTGATGAACGTTGTCTTCTCCATGTCTTCAGGTGACATCTTAATCTGGTTGTATCCTGAAAATCCATCCATGAAGGAGAATACCGAGAACTGAGCCGTGTTATCGACCAATACATCAATGTGAGGTAATGGGAAATCATCTTTCGGGCTGGCTCTGTTCAGATCCCAGTAGTCAACACACATTCTTACTTTGCCGTCTTTCTTAGGCACAGGTACTATATTAGCAACCCACGGTGGATAGCTAGTCACAACAAGGAACCCGGCGTCCCATTGCTTTTGTACCTCCTCCTTGATCTTCATTGCCATGTCCGGGCGAGTGCGGCGCAGTTTCTGCTTAACTGGCGGGCATTCTTCTCTCAAAGGCAGCTTGTGCACGACAATGTCGGTATCCAACCCTGGCATATCTTGATACGACCAAGCAAACACGTCCACATACTCTCGAAGCAGGTCAATCAGTTGTCTCTTCACTGAGTCTTGCAGGCAGGCCCCGATTTTAACCTCTTTCACGTCTTCATCTGTACCAAGATTGATCACTTCAACCTCCTCCTGGTGAGGAGTAATAACCTTTTCCTCTTGTCTCAACAACCTGGCTAGCTCTTCAGGAAGCTCATATTCTTCTTCAACCCCTTCATCGGCTCGATTGATTGGATTGTCAAAGTCATACGAAGTCATAGCCGTGCTGTTGTCGGTGCTGTCTGGAAGGCACACTCTGCAAGGGTTCAGTTTGTTCATTTTAGTGATTTGATTTTAATCTTGTTTTAGAAAAGTGAAATAAAGTTGTCATTTTGAAAACACTGCCATTTATTTTTTTGTACAAACAAGAAAAAATGGAAAAACAGTGAGCGGAAGAAAAAGACTCATTTGCAAAAAGATGTCTGATATTTCATTGATTAATCTTGTTTGCACAAAAAGTACAGATGGCCCGATTACAAAATGAGTCTTGTCATCTTGGGCAAGACGCAAGACTTTGATGCATGCTATAAAAATACAGGAAATAATAACTACTCTGCATGAGTAACTCTTATAATTTCCTGGGAAGACCAGTTTGAGATACTGCTCCCCGGGATCTTTGGACGAATCCAGCTTTCCAGGTTGCGTTCCTCTTCCAGCTCGTCTTCCAGACAGTTGACAGCATCAGGGGTGAGCATCCCCCACTCACAAAGTTGGGCTCTTTCGCAGCCTCTGCTTGATCTTGTTGAGTTGGTTTGTAACCCAACCCAAATTTATCCTCTTTCTTCTCTACCGATAACAGTTTGCCCCAGCCCTAGGCGTTTCCTCCCTCAACAACCTTCCGGGCTTGTTGGTATGATGATATAGAAGTTCCAGGTACAGCAGATGTCTCATTGATGTTCAAGGCCTCGAAACCTTGGCTCATTGTTTCATGGATCTCCCCATCCATCTCAATATACTTATAGGTAGCCAGGTGGCTGACAAAAATATCCTCCTCTCCACAGATTGTAACGATTTGACCCTCCCACTCATATTTTAACTTCTGGTGAAGGGTAGAGGTCACGGCGCCAGCGGCGTGAATCCATGGCCTACCCAATAGACAGCTGTAGGCAGGCTGTATATCCATCACGTAGAAGGTCGTTTTGAAGGTCTGCGGGCCAATCGTTATGGGCAATTCAATTTCTCCCAGAACCGATCTCTTTGAACCATCAAAGGCTCTCACCACCAGGTTGCTGGGTCTCAATGCCAATCCATCGTATTCTAGCTTCACCAGGGCCTTCTTAGGTAAGACATTGAGGGATGACCCCGTGTCTACCAACACATGGGAAAGGACAGCACCTTTACATTCCATGGTTATGTGTAAGGCCTTGTTATGGTTGCGGCCTTCCGTAGTCAAATCAGTATTGGTAAACCCTAGTCCGTGACTAGCATTAACATTTCCAACTACAGCTTCTAGCTGATTGACAGTGATCTCTTCAGGCACGTAAGCTGCGTGCAGGACTTTGAGTAGTGCATTCCGATGGGCTTCGGAGCACATAAGCAATGATAGGATTGAGATCTTGGAAGGCGTCTGATGAAGCTGATCCACTACTTTATAATCACTCTTTTTGATGATTCGCATGAACTCATCAACCTCTTGGTCAAAGGGTGTTTTCAAGGCTTCCTTAACAACTTGCTCATCCTGCACCAAGCTTTTTCCTTTTGCCTTAGCAGCAACTTCTGCTTCGGCAGTGGGTCTCTGAATTTGTGGAGCGAAAAGACGTCCGCTTCGAGTGAAGCCTCCGCCTCCTCCCACATTGTCAATTTGTGGTGCAGGGGTTGATGATTCAAAAGTGATTCTTTGTCCTTCACAGTACAGGTCAGAGCCGTAATGCCAGGGGATAGCATTACTGCTTTCATAAGGTACTGGTCCAGGCACCGTGATAGTGACTGGACTGGTTGCAGCTGCGGAAGGAATTGTGATAGTCTGCGGATCATAATAAATTGTAACTGGTGCTCTGATGGGAGCAGCACTTTCTGAGTTGTAAGCAGAGTTGTTTTCAGGATCATAAAATATTGTGACAGTTGAGACATCTTCATGATTTGTTGCTGGTGTTGTAGGAGACATTAGTGGAAGGATGGATGTTGTTGTTGTAGGAGTTTCAAAATGGAGTGGTGCTGGAGTTGTAGAAGGACAATTTGTTGATAACTGACCAGTTGAGATAATGGATGAAGTACTTGTTGATGAAGCCGAAGAATTGTCAGGAACAATGGTTGCTGCAGTTGTAGGAGGTTCTGGAGTTGTTGCTGATGAGATTGCTGGATTTGTTGGAAATGATGTGGTGATCTGAAGCTGGCCACTCTGAATGAGACCATCTATGCCATTTCTCAGGTTATCACACCCATTTACTGAGATATTACAGTAAGCACACCCCAACTCACACCCCGGGAACATTTGACATTCGAGGAGCTGAGCCTTAATTTCTACCAACGGTGTCCTGATCTGACCCACACTGGTTATTAAATAAGACGGCTTGTCTTCTTCAATAGCGTTAATTCTGGGACCACCATGGTTTGGCATGGGGTTCTTATTGACATTAGGTGGTGGTGCGAAATTCAGAGCTTTCGAGTCTACCAGGTCTTGTACCTTCATGTGCAGAGCTCTGCACTTTTCTGTACTGTGGCCAGGTGCATTTGAATGGAAGGCACATCTGGCATTGGAGTCATAATTCCTGGGTAGACTGTTGGGATCTGGAGGTGCCAACGTCCTTAGCTCAACTAGGTTGAGTTTCAGGAGTTGTGGCAGCAATGTAGCATATGGCATAGGGATCGGATCGATTACTCGGTTGGCTTGAGAAGGCCTCTGTTGGAATGGCCTTGGCTGATTATTGTTGTTGGTGTTGCTGTTGTTGTAATTTCTCGGAGGATACTGATTCTGTTGATGGTACTGAGGTTGTTGTTGATAGTTTTGTTGCGGAGGTTGATAAACTGGTTGAGGATGAGCCGGAGCGGGAATGGTGACTGCTGCCACTGATCTGTGAACATATTGGGGCCTGCCCCTGTTGGCGTGGATGGCATTGGTCTCGCCAGTTCTTCTTGGGCCTGCAAAAGGCTTTCTTGTACTACTGGACGAGCTTGCACCGTTGTCTGAGATCTTACCCATCTTCAATAGGCTTTCAATTCTCTCCCCGGCTATGACAACATCTGCAAAGCTAGTGGAAGAGAAAGCAGCCAGCCTGTCAATGTAAGTCCCCTGAAGGGTGTTCATGAACATATCTGCCATTTCCCTTTCAGACATAGGTGGTTGAACAGCAGCAGCCAATTGCCTCCATCTCTGGGCATATTCTCGGAAACTTTCCCTTGACGACTGTGACATTCCCATTAGGAGAGTCCTGTTGGGTGCCATGTCTAAGTTGTACTGATACTGTCTGATGAAGGCCTCTGCCAGGTCCTTCCAGCATCTAATAGTTGCCCTTGTCAAGTGAGAGTACCATTCTCTTGATGCTCCGGTCAAGCTGTCTTCGAAGTAGAACATCCAGAGCTTCTCATCCATAGTATAGGCCTTCAGCCTCCCCAGAAATGATTGTAAATGAGTCCGGGGGCATGATGTCCCGTTGTATTTTTCAAAACAAGGAGGCTTAAACTTATGGGGGATCCTGACCCCGTCTACCAAGCCCATGTCCATGACGTCGAAACCCAAAGAGTTTTGAGACTCTAAGGACCTCAATTTCTCAGCTATCTCATCCAGCCTTCTATCATAAGCTTCTTCCCCAGCACCCATTACCGTGAATTGATCCTCTTGGGGGTCTTCTTGAAGTACCCTGGCTGCAGTGGCAGTCCCTTGAACATTTGCAGGGATGTTGACCTCAGGATGGAGGTGTGGTCCAAATACAGGGGGATTAACATGAGGTTGGACCCTTTCATTGTTGCTGGTGCCGGCAGTCCCTATATGTGGATCTTCTTGATTTTGCCTTTCCACCATGGCCCTTAATCTTTCCTGGCTCTGAGCCATGTTGTTCATCACTTCCATAAACTGAGTCATCTGGTTCCTCATTTCTAGCCTTTCATTCGCCATTTGGTTTCTGACCTCAGTAAGGTCCTGCTGCATCTGATCCATTTGAATGCCCGGAAGGTTGCTACGGGTCGGATAACGGTGCGGACGGTTGAGGGGAAATACTCGACGCCGAGCAATAGTTCCTGAACATCACAACAGAGTTAGTGGCAATAAAACAAAAACCTACAAAACAAACAAAAGGGTTAGCATGCAATGCAGTATGCTTATTTGTTTTCAAAGTATCCGGCTTGGCATTCAGTTTTGACCCTTCCAGACCCTTGAAGATGCTGTTGATGTTGCTTTTGAAGTGAAACTCGGATGGAACAAACTAATACATATATTACAAAAAGCAAAAATGGTACATAGTCTGTTTACGAATACAAGCCCTCTGAGGGGTCAAAATACATTACAAGAAAATAAAAGTACATGGAATGAAAGCAACAACAAACAAATGGTCAAACACCAAGACCAAACTCATCCTCACGAACTTCCTTGAGAAGTGCTTCGGTCACAGGATCAGCCGGGCGCTCCGTGAGATTCCTGATGAGGAGGTTCCGGGTCATAACAGCTGCTGTTAGCTTCCTGTGCTGGCTTTGGTCCTTTAACCTCTTCACTCCAGCTTTGATCTTCAGCTCTGATATCTCCCTCTGGGCTGCTGCCAGGGCTTCTTGCTGTTCTTTTGCACTAGCTTCCAGTTGCTCCATCTTGTCTTGAACTCTCTTGTCCTCCAGAGTACGGGCTTCGGTGATCCTGACCCACCGGGCCTGACTCTCCTTCAGATACAAGTCTGTCCTTGCTCTCTGGAACTGGGCTTCCTTGCAAGCATTCTTCAGAATTTGTTCTCCAGCTTTAGACTTTTTGATATAATCCCCAGACTTCTCAATCTTAACCAGATGCTCCACTCTCAACTTCTCTAGCCTCTCAATCTCCATCCTGTCATCACTCCTTTCCCGGAGGGTCTTCTGCAAAGCCTGGGTTAACTTCTCATTTCTTTCCTTCAAGCTCTCAAACTCCTCCAAACTGATAGTGGCAGGGGGTGGTGCTGAAGATGATTCAGGCATATCTTCTATGGTAAAGGGCATTCCAGAGAATTGAGCCCTGGCATAGGACCACTCATAATATTGTGCTGATGCCACATTGTTGCACTTCCCCAAAATGGTTATTCCCTTGGTTTGAACATGGTCCCAAGCCCAGGCTGCCTGCCTAACAGTAGCCAGATTAGGCTTGTTCTCGCAATAAAGAGTCTCCACCAAGTCCTGTGCCTTAGGAGTGTGGACCAGTGCATAGCCCAGTTGTCTTCTAAACAGCAGAGGGTTGTAATTAATACTACCCTTAACTCCTATTAGGGGCACATTGGGAAAATGCCCACAGCTGGTGATGATATCCCTGCCCTTGGTGCTTTGGGTGCACCATCTGATATCGGCTGAAGTTAGAGCAGTGAGTCTCTTAGCCCAGTTTTTCTGCTGATGAGGGTTCAAAAATGCATCCGTCCTGGGTAGATGCCTGAGAAGCCAAGTGTGGAACAATGGAGCACAACACCTCACTAATCTTCCCCTCTGCTTTTCATTCCTCTGATGCACTGAGTAGTAGAGATCCCCCAATAAAGTGGGCACTGGGTTCTGCAAGATGAAAAGATGGATTGCATTCCTGCTAATGAATCGAGGCTCATCGGCAAACAACACAATTCCATATATACTCAAGGCCAATAAAGCACAAACAGCTTTCCACTCTCCTAGAGAAGCTTTCAGGGTAGCTTGAGAGATCAAGAAGTCCAGATGGAAACCAGGGATTCCAGCTTTAGAAGTCATATGCTGCTCAATCAGAACAGGTTCCAGATGCAAAGCCTTTGCTACTTCTCCATTACCAGGAAAGGCCATCTCAGGGTTGAAAGGGATTCCACCCCTGATAGGCATACCAACCAATGATGAGTATTCTTCTAATAGAGGGCCTAGCTGAAAGTCCTGAAAAGTGAAGCATCTCAGTGGGGGATCATAGAACTGAATGCAAGTGTGGATCAGGCTTCTCTGTGAAGGGTCCAGATCCATAACCATATCAAGTATATCTCCGTAATGTTCCCTGAACAATGGTATGTGATCTGGAGTGATCAGGGTCTGAATCCTCCTGATGTCAGCTAACTCTGGCTGGAAGAAGTGGTAGGTGATGTTGCTCTTTTTAGGAGCCATGATGCTGAGACTGAGTAGAGACAGGTGCTGATGATAACACTGAAGAATGAGCCACTGATTGGCTGGTGCAGATAACTGAAGTAGATAGCTGAAGCAAATGCTGATGAAGATAGGTCAGTACTGAAGATGGGGTCAAAACCAGAACCAAATGAAGATGGATACCCTGAAACACAAATAAGCAAATGTCAATATGATGCAATGTTTATGTATGCAAATGATACGCAAGGGTTTGTGACTGATCTGGATCTGATCAAGAGCTCTGATATAAGTCCAAGACATATTCAAGAATACCAGATGGAGGTCTATAAATCCAGTAACCAAGGTGGGGGGCTCAAATAAAGAGCCACATGTCCAGGGTTTTAGAATCACAAGAACTGTCCCAAAATGGAGTATTCTTAATCAAGTCAAAGTAACAGGGTATTCTGAGGTCAAGGTACCTGCAAACCTGTAAACAGCCCAACCCCCTCACAGGTGGCGTTCTAAAACAAGGATCCTCAGACTTGGATCAGTTATGAGAAGTGTAAACACTTCTAACCCGGAGGCACAGTGTTTACAATAACCATAAAAGTTCCTCCTCTAATTCACCTCAGTTTCTGAAGGTCAATACTAAAGGTCATCCAGACTTAGCAGGCTTCTCAGATAGCCCTAGCATTGCAGGAAATCTGCAACACAGAGTTCTCAAGAAGAAACCCATATCTGAACCGTGTTTCATATTCCCGCACCAGACCGAGATGGAATGGGAAAGAATATGATTCACTCTAGCCTAGGTGTCACTCAGGTCCCAGGTATAGGACCTTAACTCTCAATGGAACACCCACCCACCAAAGCAAAACCAGATCCAGCCAGACAGCATGACAGTATGATATATGTAAAGCAGTAAAGAAAGTAATAAAACAAACTGTACATAAAGCAATAAATAAAACATATACAAACACAAATAAGCACATAACACCCCAATAAACACAAATCAATCAAACGCTAGGAGGAACCCACAAAAAGAACCAGAAGCCCTGGTTGCAGTATAAGGATCCCCAGCAGAGTCGCCAAGCTGTCGCTCCCGATAAATGGGAAAGGGCCCATATAAAGGTACAGACGCGAACGGTCGGCGAGAAGGACAATGAGAACACACAGCCGTGAACTCACTGGAGATGAATAGAGTCGCCAGCTAGGCATTTTTATCCCGGAGGAAAGGTAATGCTGCATAGACCTAGAAAGAGATGGATAAGACGGTTGCGAACCAGAGAGACTGAGAAAGGGGGTTGGTTACAACCTGGGAAGGTATTAGCACCCAGATTGTCCGTCGTACTCGACGGGATCCACGCTTAAAAGATTTGTGTTTTAAAGGGGTAGTGTCAGTGCAATTTGTGTATAAAAGAGCTGGAAAAGGATGTACAGGTGTCAGTGTAGAAGAAGTGTGAAGTGTATAAGTGAAGTGTCAGTGTAAGGACAGGAATAAGATGCTCAAGATCATGAGGCTAAAAGAATGAGGCTAGAAAGAGGGGGAATATACAGAGACTTTTGTTCGATAACTGTTAAGTTATGCCTACGTATCCTCTCGTGCAATGAGGAAGTCAGAACACCGTAGTTCGACCCAAAGAGACTGAAAGGTGAATTGAACTGTGAACTGCTTGCTTGTCAATGCTCAAGTGTATGATCTGTCTGGCATAGATGCAAACTGTCTTGCATTAGACGGAAGAAGCAAGTTCTCGTTTGTGAGTGAATGAGATGAGAAAAGAATCCCGGAGGAGACGATTATTGTTTGTTTTTTTGTATTTTCAGTCTTTTATTGTTTTTTGGATTTTGTCATAAGTTAATGAGCTTAAGTCTAAACCAATGGATTTAGTAAACTCATCACATCTTCCCTCTGATTAGGGGTAATGAGAATACCTTAAGTGTGAAGTCAGATTCTCACACTTAATCACCTTTGGTGTAGGATTAAGATCATTAACCTACTGGTGATTAATTAGATGTTTTTGGTGTTTTTGTTTAGTGTTAAGTAATGAGGTTAAGCCATAATCAGGGATTAAACAGACTCGTTACACCATCCTAATAGAAGGATAATAGATGAGAATGTTTAAGCTGAGGAAAGCTCCTCAACTTAATCCATGATTAGGGATTAAACTCATGACAAAACAAGCCTTTGGTTAAGTGGATTTTATTTAATGATATGATGATGAAGTGTTTTTTAGGGTTTGTAAGACAACTTGAGAGGGACTTGTCCATTAACACTAGGGTTAGTCCTTCTTAACCAATTAAGGAAGAATTAGAACCCTAATGCAAGGCCCAAGTTACAAGTTTGATGTCTTGATGATTATTAAATGGATTGATTAAAGGAGTTAAACACATTAAGGGTTTAACACTTAGGATTAAAGTTATACACTCCATCCTAAGAGAAGGATGCAGGCATAAGCTTAATCACAAAGCCTTAAAGCCTTTAGGGTTTAGTCCCTGATTATGAGATGAGGAGAGAAGACTCAAAAGAGACACAAAGGTAAAACTAAGAGGGGAGACTAATCAAAACCCTAATCATTGTCATGCTTGGTTGTTCCTAAGGTTTGTGAGGTTTTCAAGAACAATCTTCAATGGAACCACCAGGAAGCAGATGAAAGGGTCAAGAGAAGCAAAGCAACTTGCTTCATTCAAGAAGTCAAGTCACTTGAAGAAAGAAAGTGGGAAGGGGAAGAATGAGCAAGCTCAATCTCAAACACAAGATAAAAATGCAGCAATGGATGCAAGAGGGATGAAAAGAAAAGTTATGAGAAGTGAAGGAAAATTCACTTCTCAAAGTCACTTACCACCTGAAAGGTTAGAAAAGGAATGCAATGCAATGCAAAATGGGATGAGATGACATGATGAGAAACAAAACCAGAAGCATATACATGATGCTAATGATTCTATGAGATGCTACAAACATGAGTCAGCACATGGGAATGATCATACAAGTTCATGAATGCAAATGAAGCAAGCTAGGAACCAAGGACATACATGAAAAGTTATGAAGTGCGCATGGCATACAACATGGCAACTACATGATGCAATGATCAAACATGCTTTCACTATGTCTTATAATGTCAAATGAATCACATGGATGCTTGAAATTTCAAGGCAAGTCATGCTATGCAAGAGAATGCAAGATGGATGCATATGGAAGCCCAAATTAGGGTTTATGATCAATACAACAAACAAAAATCAAAATCAGAAGCAAACAACATTAAGAAAAATTGAAAATGCCACACAAAGGACCCCTAATCCTATACTAAACCAATGCCCAAAGGAGAGGTCTCAACTCTTAACCAAATGAAAGTTGTGAATTTCCTAAAATTTCTAGGGTTTTAGGGTTCCTAAACAAAAGAAATGCCAAACAAATTGAAAATGAAAGATCAAATCATGGCCATTTAATCTCACAAACTTCATGCTAAACACAATGCAATGCAAAAAGAATCAATGTCCAACTCTTCATGGATAGGCAGAAATGATTTTTTTGAACTTTGGATCAAATTAATGCATAAAAATGATATTAATTCAATGAGAAATTCTTAAAATGCATCAAGATCAAAAAATAAATTTGGTTTGAAGGTTGGACAATGTTTCTAAATGTCTTAGAACATTTCATGAATTTTTTGGTGATTTTTAAATACCTAAAAGTATTTTTAATAAATTAATTTTCATTAATCAATTAAAAATAAAATTTTAAATATTTAAAAATACTTTTTTAATGCTAAAAATAAAAATAAAAATATTTTTGTGTTTTAAAAATTAATGAAACTCTTGAGAAAAAGTTTCATAATTTTTAAAACAATTTTGCTATTTTAAATAAATTATGGAAGTTAAATGAAAAGAAATGAAATAAAAATTGAAATAAAATGAAGTCAAACGAATGGAAGGCTGAGATGAGTTCTGGGTTTAAAAGGGTTGACCACGCGCGTTAGTGGAGGGCCAGGATTGCTTCTGAGTTAATTAGTTTAATTAAGATTTATTTAATTAATGAAAAGTGATTAGGGCTAAACAAAAGGATCTGAGCCACTCAAGCAAGCGGGAAGTCAACTGGTCAAGGCAATCCTACGCTCAATATTCAAATGGCACTTAATGACCTGAGATTAGGGCAAAGCACTTTCAGGTGACCGGAGGGAAGCTCCGGTCATCTTCTCCGGCGGTATCAAAACCCTAAAACATGATTCAGGCATCTAAACATCAAATTAAGCACAGCCAAATGATCCTCTAACAACCTAGGTCATGAATCCACCCTCAAACATCATTTAAACCCCAAGAATCATGTAAATCGAAAGAAACAAAATCCACGGGTGAAATTTCAGAGTGATCATACAAACTCATCTCTCACTCATTTTCAATTTTAAAACCATCCCCATGATCAGCAAGACATGAGCAACCAGTTTATAACTTAAAATGCAAGCTTTGGAAGAAAATGTTCATGTTCATACCTGAGCTGGAAAGCTTCAATACTGAGCTTCCAGAGCCTCCTTTGCGTGCAAATGAACTTCTTTGACTCCCCTGATGCTAATGGAAGGCTTGGAATGAGCTTAGACAAGCTGCTTTGAGAAATCCAGTTCTGGTGTAGCAGGTTTCACAGTCATGAAATGTGAGGTTTCAGGCTAATCTACTGGTGGATTCTTGCTCCTTTGGGTGTGTTTGACTTGTTAGTGAAGAAAGTTTTGATGTTTTGTGGCTGTGGAAGGTGATTCGAAAGTTCTGACTTGGAGAATGAAAAATGGTGAAGCTTTGTTCTAGCTTAGTTCAGGCCTGAGTCTTGTTGGTTTGGTACCAATGAAGCATGGTGAGATGAGTAGTGGAATTGGTTTGAGTGTTTGTGGTTTGTGGAGGCAGATTCGAAGGCTTTTGCTCTATGGAGTGTTTTTGTGAATGGTAAGCTCTTGTGTGTTTCAGCCTTGCTTGATGTATGAAATGGCCAGCATTTTCCTTGCATAAGATAATCCCATTGGTCAGATGATGTGACCTGCCCTTTATTGATTGGTAAGTTCACTTTTGCAAAATGTCAACTTTGGTGTAAGGAAAGCATGGGCTTGGTTCTAGGCTAGCACAAGTACATGGACTGGCGCAGCATGGTGTGTGTGGAGGGCTAGCATGGTTCAACATCCAATGTAGCAAGTGGTAGAAAGTGTGATGATGATTTTGCAAGTTGTATACTTTTGGTTCATATGGAAAGATCTTGTCCCACAAGCCATGAAACATGAGAAGTCTTGGTCCAAATCTGATTTTTAGGTCACATAGAATGTTTGTGTAATGGTTTGATGTGAACTAGAAGTTACAATTTGCCTTGGTACATGATTTTGCAAATTTCTCATTTGAGGCATATCTTGAAAATTAGTGATTTTTGCCAACTTTGTCACACCATAACTTTTGATCCAAAATGAATTAGGTCATGTTCTTGTACTTTTTGAAAAGGGAAAAATGTATTCTACAACTTTCATGACCAAAGTTTTTTCATTTGAAGCATTTTTGGATCAAAAAGCAAGGCTTGAAAAATGACCTAAAATGACAAATTCTTGAAAAGTCAACCATGCCCTAAAAAGTCAACTTTGCAAAAACTTCAAATTCTTGATTTTTGTGAACTTCAACCTTCTTCCATGATCAAATAAAGATCATATACACTCAAAATGATGAAGATCACCCCTTGGTTGGGTCATTGGGGGCCTCAGATGCCCTGATTTTGCACTGACTTGTCTGAAAAGTCAACTCTTGATCAGATGACTTCCCCATGGAATTTCTTCATGAAAATTGATATGCATACTCCCTATACCATATAGAGACCAATGGAAACAAGAATGACCAAAAAAATTAGAGTTATGGCATCTGAAACCAAAACCCTAATTTCAGGTCAAATGTGCAGTCAAACTTGGCTCTGCATCCACACCAATCCCAGTTCTTGTGATTCCTTTGCATTTTTGACTTTGAAAGGATGTAATATGATATAAGAACACACATGGACCCCTTTGAAGTGATTGATGACCTTTGGAGTGGCTCAAGAAGCTTTTGGGTTGCTCAGATCACAAACCCTAGGTGCAGATGACTTAAAAACTATGCAGTGAATCAAAAATGGGATATGAGATATTATGATTGTGTTTATGCATATGAAGTGATCACAAGCCATCGTGTGAATGGGTGAGGGCAAGTTTGGGGTGTTTACAGTGGTGAGACAACATGACTTGACAAGTGTACTCAAGTTCAAAAGTTCAAGTTGACGGTTTATTCTTTAGTACAAGCATCAACTTCCAGCTCCCAATAGGACTGCAATCAGCTGCACAAAGCTTGTCATAACAGCCTGCAATTTCTGCCTGATAAACTTCTTCATACCAAGCCTTCATGAACCACCTTTCAAATGCTCCTCCAAGTCACCCAAGCCTGAATTCCGCAGGCAAAAGAAGCAATATAATTTATTTCATGTAAAGCTCATGAAGGTCATAAAGTGAAAGAAAGTTCAGCAGTAATAAAGCAGGCCCGAATCAGTAAAAAGGAAAGTTTCACAGCCAGTTCTCATTGGACTTATCCTATGTCGGCATACGGTAATCCCGCTCCCGCAATTAGTGAGCTTTGGTATGAACCTTGTGAGCAGATCATTCGAATTTCAGGTTGATGTTTTTTGCTAAAAGGTTTGATTATTCACCTTCGTAGCGAGATGGTCTTGTGAGATTACAGGAGGAGAACCTGTCAGCTATGAATACTGATCCATGGTACTCTGCATATCACTGTCCTCATTCTCCCCTTGTTGAAAGATTGGATGCACTTCACATACCAGATAAGCCCGACTATTGCAAGCAATGCAAAGAAACATCAGTACAAAACACCAGAAAATATGTTTACAATTCAAAGCAGCATGATCATAGCAAACCACCGCAGTTCGGAGATGAAAGAAGGTGAAATACTCACATAACAATGGAGATTGGAAGGGGAGATTTTGAAAGACTTTCCCCATCAATTAGTTCTTGTACTTCCTCATCAAATTGCCTTTTAGCAGCAGCCTGCAGGACTCCTGGCCCAAGCTCCACAACCAATGCCATCTCGAATAAACCATCCCACATCCGCGCAACAGTTTTCTCAGTATCAGCAGTTGCCGCGGCAGCAATGGCCTCAGCAGGGTCATCGATCCTGAATGCAATCTCCAGTGAGACCCCCTCATCAATTGTGTATCATCCATATCAGCCAAGCCAACTTCATTTCGCAACATAACAAGCCTTGAGTGCAAGGCCTCCGGGTCCTAAAGTTGTCTTGTGAAAAGTCAGAAGAACAAATTGAGGCAAAGGAGTCATATCTCATGATTTTTTTATCCGTAGTGAAAAGTAAAAGTTTCATAGCAGTAAAATTTGAATTTACCTCAGTGAAATCTCCAAACTTGCAGGATCACAAGCCAGCTCACCAAGTTGGTCCCCACAACAATTCCACTCAGAAAAATGCACAGCTCACTCTCACACGTACATGATTAGAATTGATAAACCTGAAAATCCTCACACGTATCAGATATTCAAATATTCAACTATATAAGGATCCAATGATTGGCACAGAAAGAAAAAAGAGAAAAAAAACCTAGTAGAGCGGCCAACACAGAAAGCCCTCAATCCGAGAATGATTCAAACCTTCTTCTTTGTAACCACCATAAATCCCTTTCGTGAGCCATCGCCGATCTGAAACCTCCCTCATCCTTTACCACCGCACAGGTCTGAATCCGAAAACACCAAACCCACTTTAACCAAAAATCAGAAACAAAGAGATGAAGAAAGCTTGTAAACAAACCTAAATCAAACCAGACCTTAAGACAGAGAAATTATTGCGCAATCCGATGCGAAACCATCACAAACATGTCGCTAGAGAGTGGTTGAGATAAACAAGACCTTGAGAACACGTTGAACCGCGATTGAAACATTCCGCCGTGAAAGAAGGTTTCCGCCATTGTTTATCACGAGGGAGCGCGACGCAGAGGGTTGAGAGAGACGGTTTTCGGACAAATCGCTACTGCTGAGGGTTCTGAGACTGAATTTTGGGGTTGGTACAGTTTGTACCTTTACTTTCTCACTCTTTCTTTTTTTTCTTATAATAGAAACGTTTTCTTAGTACACGATGGGGAGCTATGATGTTTTTTATTTATTTATCTATGCTTGTGTGACCTTTTTTTTATATAGTTGTTAAATATCCATTATTTTAGATGGTTGACCGATGATGCTGTCATTTGGACGGCTAGGTTTTTGTTAAGTCCTTAGTGGGTTGGTTTGGGCCGCCTCAGTTCAGCCAAGATTATTATTTGTTGGTCTTATTTTCTTTTTCTTAAAAAGATTGACCCATTGATGTGTTCTTAGTTAACTTCTTTCAAAATTTTATCAAACTTTTAATAAAATTATAAATCACTTTCTTTCTTGCATCTTTTATAAGGGGCCTATGATAAAAAATATGATTTATCGACATTCCATTTTGCGACGTTGTCTAAATCAATTTGAGGCCGACTTTTATCCATTTATTATTTTATCAATTTATTGATTTATTTATAGTTATTATTTGGTCTATGATATTATTATCCAATTTGTGACATTCCACTTTGCGACGTTGTCTAAATTGATATGAGACCTTTTCCTATTTATTTCTTATGATTTCTAATTAATTTTAGATCCATTTTTATTTATCGACTTTACTATTTAATTCGGCCAATGATAAATGGTGATATTCGATTTCTAATAAATCGACGTTATCCCCTAATTTGAGGCCACATGTTTATTTTTTTCTTATTATTTTTCATTATCTCAATTCATTTTATTTCGGCCGATGAATAAATATTTAAATATTCGATTTCAAATAAATCGACGTTATTTAAATTAAATATGAGGCCAAACTATTATTTTATTATTATTTCGAATTTATTTTATTTTATTTTTACGGTCGATGATATAACAAACGATCTAAATGTTCGATTTCGACAAATCGGTGTCATTTAGATCAATATGAGACCAATTATTTTTTTATCGCATGTCTTTTATTTAAATAATTATTTGATTATAAAGTAATGCTCGACTTCTCATAGAATGATTCTAACTTTGAATCAATTCTAAGACAGTTAAAGAGCTAAATTTCGATGCTTTCGGTTTAATTCGAGCTCCAACGGCTCCGTGTTAGCTTAGGACTAGGATTAGATTTCACGTACTTACTTAACCCTTAATCTCCATTTTGCATTCACTTTTCACGATCGCTTTATGCCTCGCAATCGACCTACCAAGATGGTTCTTTTAAATTCAAACCCTTGATCCAACGTCAAGTGGTCTTAGGTAATAAAATACTTTAATAATATGAGAAAAATTGTACGCCACGAGCCTTAAGTGGTAGAAAGGAGGATTACGAGCTCTCGTTATTCGCTCTGATTATTCCGTCGCAAGACGCTTGACTTGTTGGGTCGGAATAAGCTACCCATAGTCTTTAGTACAATTCGACTCCTAAAGAAAGATAATAAAATTTAATTCCTTTTCCTCTTTTAGCAAGTAATTCATTAGGCATAGATATCCTTTCGCACGTGACAACTTAGAAGGTTCCCATCGAGTACGATGGATGTAGGGGGTGCTAATACCTTCCCCCTGCATAACCGACTTCCGAACCTAGGCAATGGTTCCGACGACCTTGTCTTTATCCTTTCTTCTCGGGTTTTATCTATATTTTCCCTTTCCTTCTTTGGGAATAAATCAAAATTAGGTGGCGACTCTCAAGTCAGCCCAGCCGCGACCGTATTCGCGAGGATCATATTTTCTGAAGATTAATAGCCTCCTCTATTCCCATTATGCACGCCTCATATTCCGCTTCATTGTTTGTGCAACCAAAAGCAATTCTGGCAGCGAAGGGAAAGTGAACACCTTCAGGAGTAATAAGAACAACACCAACTCCACGTCCATTGATATTGACTGCCCCATCAAACATCAACTTCCATTTGGATTCAGGATCTGGCCCCTCCTCCGGAAGTGGTTCCTCGCAATCGTTTGCTTTGAGGTACATGATGTCTTCATCAGGGAAATCAAACTTCATTGGCTGATTGTCATCTTCAAGAGGTTGCTGTGCAAGGTAATCTGACAATACACTTCCCTTAATGGCTTTCTGAGAAGTATACTGTATGTCATACTCTGTTAAGATCATTTACCACCTTGCAACCCTTTCGGTTAACGCTGGTTTCTCAAAGATATACTTGACAGGATCCATTTTGGAGATTAGAAGTGTGGTATGGGTCAACATATACTGTCTCAGTCGGTGAGCAGCCCATACCAAAGCGCAAAAAGTTTTCTCAAGCAGTGAGTAATGGGATTCACAGTCGGTAAACTTTTTGCTAAGGTAATAAATAGCATACTCTTTTCGACCAGACTCGTCATGTTGTCCTAGAACACACCCCATCGACCCTTCTAGCACAGTCAAGAACATGATAAGCGGTTGTCCTGGAACTGGAGGCATTAGGATTGGAGGTGTCTGCAAATATTCTTTTATCTTATCAAAGGCTCTTTGGCAGTCCTCATTCCACTTGACTGTTTGCTCTTTCCTTAGCAATTTGAATATTGGTTCACACGTGGCCGTTAGATGAGATATGAACCGCGAAATGTAGTTCAACCTCCCTAAGAACCCGCGTAATTCTTTTTCTGTTTTCGGTGCAGGCATATCTTGAATTGCTTTTACTTTTGCAGGATCCACCTCGATTCCTTTCTGGCTAACAATGAAACCCAACAGTTTCCCGGAACGCACTCCGAAAGTGCACTTGTTTGGGTTCAATCTTAGCTTGTACTTTATCAGTCTATCAAATAGCTTCTTGAGATTGACCAGATGCTCTTCTTCGTCTCGGGACTTAGCAATCATATCGTCCACATAGCACTCGATTTCCTTGTGTATCATGTCGTGGAACAATGTGACCATAGCCCGCTGATACGTTGCCCCGACGTTATTCAAACCAAAGGGCATAACCTTGTAGCAGAATGTACCCCACGGGGTAATGAACGTTGTTTTCTCCATGTCTTCTGGTGCCATCTTGATCTGATTATATCCGGAGAAGCCATCCATGAAGGAAAATACCGAGAATTGAGCAGTGTTGTCTACCAGCACATCAATGTGAGGTAATAGGAAGTCATCTTTTGGGCTCGCTCTGTTTAAATCCCGGTAATCAACGCACATCCGGACTTTTCCGTCCTTCTTTGGTACAGGTACAATTTTAGCTACCCAAGGTGGGTAACTAGTTACGGCAAGGAATCCGACATCCCACTCCTTCTGAACTTCCTCCTTGATCTTCATCGCCATGTCAGGACGAGTTCTTCTCAACTTTTGTTTCACAGGAGGACAATCCTCTCTCAATGGTAGCTTATGCACAACAATGTCGGTATCCAGCCCTGGCATATCTTGATACGACCGGGCGAAGATATCCACATATTCACGCAGCATACCAATCAACTCTTTCTTTACTTCGGCCTGCAGACTGGCCCCAATCTTGATCTCTTTATTCACATCTTCAGTGCCGATGTTGATGATCTCAATTTCTTCCTGATGAGGCTGAATAACTCGTTCCTCTTGTTTCAACAAACTAACCAATTCTTCAGGGAGTTCACAGTCTTCCTCAACCCCTTCATCAGCTTGGTAGATAGGATTGTCAAAGTCATGTGTGGTCATAGCAGGAACGTTATCACTAGAATCCGGATGATCAACACTGCACAGACGATGTGCTTATTTCAAAATCTGTTTATTTTTCAAAAGAGACGCAAACACAAAAACAAAAAACAAAAACACATTGCCATTTTTTTTTATTTGTGAAAAATTTAAAAACATGGTAAAATAAACGCAAACACAATTTGTCTGAAAATGTCCTTTATTTCATGGTAAAATAAATGCATACAAAGCATGGTGGCCCTACAATGGATCCTTGCACTTTGGGCAGAGTGCAGGATTGACAATGCAACATGATAAGAAAAGGAAACAAATAAATTACTCTGATTGCCAGGTAACTTGGACGATGTCTTCAGCAGACCAGTTCTTCAGTTCCTCTCCGGGCGCACACGGATGAATCCAGTTGTCCCAGTCACCATCACTTTCCTCTTCTTTGCTAGTTTCACAGATACGGTCGAGCATCCCAACGCTTGTAAAAGTAATAGCTTTACCACTTGGAGACCAGTTAGACCCACTAGGCTGATAACCCAAACCAAACTTGCCGTCTTTCTTCTCTAATTCCAGCAATTTGCCCCAGCCTTGGGCGCTTCCCGGCTGAACCACTTCCTTCGCCTGCTTTTAGGAGTGAATGGAAGTACCTTCTTTCTCATTGTTCCTCTCTACTGGAGTCAAAATGCTGACATTAACCGCTTCGAAGGCCTGACACAGCGTTTCATGGATCTCTCCGTCCATCTCCACATATTTGAAAGTTGATAAGTGTCTCACAAAGATGTCTTCCTCTCCGCACACAGTGATTACTTGGCCATCAACCACGTACTTGAGCTTTTGATGCAGAGTGGAAGTTACTGCTCTGGCAGCATGAATCCATGGGCATCCCAACAAGCAACTGTACGCGGGCTGAATGCCCATGACGTAGAAGGTGCTTTTGAATACTTGAGACCCTATTTTCACAGGTAACTCAACTTCTCCGAACACTGACCTTTTGGACCCATCAAAAGCTTTAACTATCAAATCACTGGGTCTTAGGACGATACCATCAACATTCAGCTTCATCAATGCTTTCTACGGGAGTACATTAAGAGAAGAGCCTGTGTCAACCAGGATATGCGACAAAACAACCCCCTTACACTCCATAGTAATATGCAGTGCTTTGTTATGGTTACGGCCCTCTGACGTAAGGTCTCTATCTGTGAAGCCCAACCCATGGCTTGCATTCACACTGCCCACTACAACTTCCAGTTGATTAACGGTTATTTCTTGAGGAACGTATGCCATCTGCAATACTTTCAACAAGGCTTCTCTATGTGCTGGAGAACACATCAGCAGAGACAAAATTGATATTTTGGAAGGTGTCTGGTTCAACTGTTCAACCACCTTATAATCACTCTTTTTAATTATTCGCATAAATTCCTCCACTTCTTTCTCAAAGGTACCCTGTCCAGCAGCAGGAATTGTCGTTTCTTCAGTCGCTGTTTACTTTCCTTTAGCCTTTGCCACATCTTTAGCTTTAGAATCTCCTCTCAGAACTGGGGGAGCAAAAAGACGACCACTTCTCGTAAAATCTACAACCCCTCCGACGTTCACTACAGTCGGGTCAATAGTTGCTGAATTACTCTCCACTTTCTGTCCTTCCACGTACACATCTGAGCCGTAATGCCATGGAATGGCTTTATCATCTGTATAAGGAACAGGCCCAGGAACAGTGATAGTAACAGGACTGACTTCATAAGTATAAATAGTCACAGGTTCTCGTCTAGCAGGCATTTCAGCTGGATCATAAAAGATGGTTATAGTGGACACTCGATCACCTTCATTATCAACTTTATCAAACTGCAATGACCCTTCATCAATCAGATTCTGCAACCCCACCTTCAGGTTTTCACACCCGTTCACTGAACTCAAACACATCTCACAATCAGAATTGCATCCCGGAAACACTTGTCCTTTTAACAACCTCTCCTTCACTACCAACAACGGAGTCTTCACCTCTTCTATGCTCAGAATCAAACTTAACTTCTCCCCACCATCAACAGCATTTATTCTAGCCCCTCCATGATTCGGAATAGGGTTTGAAGTAACATTCGGCGGTGGTGCGAAGTTAATCGCCTTGGAGTCGATCAAATCTTGAACTTTATGATGTAGTGCCCTGCATTTCTCAGTCGAGTGCCCGGGTGCCCCTTAATGGAAAGCGCATCTAGCATTTGCATCGTACCCCACTGGAAGCTCTCCAGGTGGTGGTGGTGCTAAAGTCCTCAGCTGTATCAAGTTCAGGTCTAGCAATCTCTGCAGCAATGCAGTATATATCATGGGAATTGCTTCAAGCACCCTATTAGCTGGACGAGCTTGTCTTGGCTGATAAGGTCTTTGTTGATAGTTGTTACGTTGTGGCTGTTGTTGCTGTTGAGGCTGTACCTGCTGCGCAGGACTGGAAGGGATAGTGACAGCTACCACTTGCTCATATGATCTTCTATATCCTCGGCCCCGTCCTCGACTAAACACAACATTGGTTTCCCCTTCCTTTCTTCTCGGGGGTCCGTTGAAAGCTTTTCTTACGCCACCGAGCTGCTCGCACTTGTATCTTGAATCTTTCCCATCTTTAACAGAGTCTTGACCCTCTCACCTGCAATTACTATATCATTGAACTTGGTATCCGAAAAAGACACCAATCTTTCGATAAACACACCTTGCAATGTTCCCATGAACATATCAACCATCTCATTCTCCAGCAATAGTGGTTGCACTCTGGCAACGAGCTGACGCCACCTTTGAGCGTACTCTTTAAACCCCTCCTTAGCAGTTTGAGACATGTTTTGCAGTTGAGTGCGATTTGGAGCCATGTCCAAATTGTACTGGTATTGCTTTATGAAAGCCTCTACTAGGTCCTTCCAGCTCTTAATGTTGACTCTATTTAGCTTCATATACCATTCCAAGGAGGCCCCAACCAGGCTGTCCTGGAAAAAGTACATTCATAGCTTTTCATCATCAGTATGGGAAGCGATCCTCCCTACAAAGACCTGAAGGTGAGTCTTTGGACACGTTGTGCCGTTGTACTTCTCGAAAGTCGGGACCTTGAACTTGTAAGGGATTCTAACCCCTGGAACCAAGCCCAAGTCAGTAATGTCGAACCCCAGAGAGTTCTGAGATTGAATAGCCTTGTTCTGTTCAGCCATCTCTTCAAATTTCCTGTTCATTTCAGCCCCCTGGCCTTCAGTTTCGTCCAGCAGAGTAAATTGTTCGTCCTGACCATCCATCTGTACATTGTTCATTCCATCATTGATAATGGTAACCCCTGGCTGTGCTACAGGGATTTCAACTTGACGGGCGCCCGCACCGTTACGATTACCTCCATCAGCAGTACCGTTGTTCCTGGCTTGACTATTTTCAACCAACTCACACAGATGTTCCTGATTCTGACCCATTCCTGCCATAAGGGTCATAAAATTGTCCATCCTCAGTATCAAGTCAGCTAAATCAGCCTGCATTTGATCCATGACTCTTTCTCTATTGACTCTTGTAGGATATCTGTGTACGATCGGTTGTTCTCGAACCTTTCTGGGAGCTATAGTGCCTGAAACAACATAAACGTTAGAAATTGAAGCACTACCTGCAAAACAAACAAACACGTTATATGCATGCAATGTAACTGCTCATGTTTCCAAGTTTTAAGGATTTATATGCCCCAATTCTGGTATTTGCTCCAGACAGCCACTTTGAGTATTAACTTTCAGACTTTCTCTTTGAAGAGTGTTCAGATATTAGCATTATCAGACAAACAAGCCTTGCATATTTAGAAATGATAATTTGCATATTAACACTATATATCATGGACAACCCACTGCCGGCCAAAAGTTAGAGCACCAACAAAAATATTCCCTGAAGGGTTACAAGTCATTACAAAAGACAAAAGAATAAAGCGAGACTCCTACAACAAGTCTGTAGGTAGTCTGAATCAAAAATAAATAAACTAAATTAAAGACCCAGGTCCTTCTGTAGCCACCTCTGCCCTGTTCTTCTTCACACCTGCTCTCACCTTGAGCTCTTCAATCTCCTTTAGTGCCTCCTCCAAGCCTATCTGGCTTTGTGCCAACTGCTGAGTCTTTTCCCTTCGTATGTTGTGGAATTGCTCCACCTCCTCTTTCTTTAAGGACATTTGCACCTCGAAAAAATCTTCTTTTTCTTTAAACTTCTTTTGCTCTTCCTCCCTTTGGCCTTGCAACCAAACAATGGACTGGCGAGCTTCCTTGAGAGTCTTCAAAGTCTTTTTGCGCTCCGCTTCTCTTTTTGCCTCCATCAGACCCAACCTTTGAAAGTGAGCTTCCCTTCCAGCAAAATCTTTCTCTTTAGCTTCCAAGGAGGCTTGCATCTTCTGCAACTTTCCCTCTGCTTCATTTTTGGCCCGGTTAGCAAGATGGTACAGGTTAACCATTTCAGCATTCTCCACTCGAACTTCATGCACCTGAGCTTCCAATTTCTTATACTCTTCAAGGGAGACAGTACTCTGGCTTGGAACTTCTTTGGGATAAAGTGGAGCTTCTACTGAAAAGGGCATGAGAACTTCTTCTACATGTTTCTGCAACCATGTAGAAAAAGGAGGATACATCTTGGGATCTACTCTGCCAAAGTCTTTCTTACCCTTCCTCACCCTATGGGCCCAAGCCTGGGATGCTTGTATAACTACTTCTTTGTTTCCCTCCGCAGGAAAATACAAAGAATCAGCAAACTCTTCCATATTTGGAGGATCTCTCAAAGGATAACCAAATTGCTTCCTAGCTAAAGTTGGATGATAACTGATCACACCTTTCCTTCCTAGCAAAGGCACTCCAGCAAATCTTCCACAACTGACCAGCAACTCTTTTCCCAGCAGATCCCTGTCATATCCCCAAGCTATATCCTCAGCAGTTAGCCCCATCAGCCTTCTAGACCATTTCCACTCATCTCTCATCGCCTTGAAAGCACCTGATTTTGGCAGTTGTCTGGCAAACCACTCATCAAACAATGAAGCACAATAGCCCACTGGTCCACCTCTACCTTTCTCATTCCGGTAGTGAATGTTGTAGTAGAAATCTCCCAATAGAGTTGGCACAGGATTGCCTTTAGCAAAGATAGAAATCACTTCCAAGCTCAGAAACTCTTTCTCTCCCGGGAACAAGCTATACCCATACACCATCAAAGCCAGCACAACACCAAAATCCCCCCATTTATCCTCTTTGGCATATTCCTCAGCCTCTGGTATCAGCACATAGCAAGGGAGTCCTCTGCCTTCACTGTCCTTTAGGGACTTCTTGACTTTAGCAGCTGGTAAACGACATACCTTGGCTATGTCTTCTTCCTTAAGCACCACCTCAGACCCATAAAAAGGCAAGGTATCTCTGACTGGAACACCCAACATGCTGGAAATCTCCTCCAAGGTAGGAGCCAAGATGTAGTCTGGAAACACAAAGCACCGCAGCAAGGGATCATAAAACTGAAGCAAGGTATGCAAGCTGTCCTTCTGGTCTGCAGTAGGTTTGTCCATGTATTTCAATATCTGGCCATATCTCTTTTTGAAATTCCCCAAGACTTGGTCATTCATCAAACCTGCTAATTTCTAAACACTCATGACTTCAGGCTGAAGAAAAGTATAGTGAACATTCTTTTTCCTTGTAATTCTTCTGACTTCTGCCATCTGGAGATAAGATTTACCAGAACTGGGAGCTGACTATGAACAATAACCTGAAACATGGAAACATAAACAGTTAATGCAAGAATGATGCAATGCAAATGCAATGCAGGCACATGATCAATCTGGGACCATCTAGATACTGGACACTGAACATAAAGCCTCTCTGATCAACTGCAAACCAAGATCTTCTGAGTCACAACCCTATGATAGAAATTCTCAGAACCATAGTACCAAGAAAACCAGAACACCAGAACCATAGGACCAAATCTCAACAAAGACCACTGATAATGAAGGTATGTAGAGGCCAAGGATTCCTGCAAACCTGTAAACCCCTCCCAATCTCACTTGTATGCTCCGGGTCAAACATCACGGACTCTCAGAGCCGAATAGCAATAATACTTTCACCATTTCCGAGAAATGGCTCATGACCATATCAGGGAATCAGTTTGGCATTATATACTACGCAAGGAGGCCTCAGCTGAGTCCGGGAAAATAAGGTCATCCTATGTAAGTCCCAGATGGGCCCTCGGATGCGAATGGTTTTGCCACAAAATGTGGTCTGCCACTGTCATCACTAGGGAGGGATGTTTCCACAAGGTTCTCAATGATCGGTCCCCAGCTGCACATAACTGTCAAGGTTATGAAATGAGAGAGGAAGATCCCCAAATCAAGACATTCCCAAGACCGTCACAAATCTGGGCGTAGAACTCACTACTACCCCCATGACAAGATCTCATGAGGCCAAAGTGGAACCACTCTAAGTCCTAAGGTGCACTCGAGTCGTGGTAATGAGCTCATCTCTCAGAAACAGTATCACCCAAACCCACCAAACAGAAGATCCAGTCCAGACAGTCCAGTAATCATATGATGCAGAAAATAAATACTGAAAACTGTAAATAAAGCTGTAAATGGAACTGTAAATAAACAACAGTAAAATACAACACACAATAGCAAGCAATCAACACCCAAAGAAACAGAAACATGCAAGCGCTAGGAGATACTCTCAAGGGAACCAAAGATACTCTGGTTTGGAATTTCCCCAGTAGAGTCGCCAGCTGTCGCTCCCCAGATTTCCATCCTGGTACAAACGCGAAAGTGGCGTAGAAAAGAATAGAGTCGCCAGCCAGGCATTTTTATCCCGAAGGAACGGGAATGGTAATGCTGCACAAACCAGAAGAAAAGAAAAGGAAGGACACGGGTCCTACGAAACAAAGAGACTGAGTTCGGGAATCGGTTACGACCTGGGAAGGTATTAGCACCCAGATCGTCCGCCGTACCCGACGGGATCCACGCTTGCAAAGAAACTATTTCAAAGGGTGAAGAAATGAAAGCTACTGCAAAAGAAAGGGAACTGAAATTGGATAAAAAGAAAATAAAAGGGAACTGAAAAGGAAAAATGTAGGGGAAATAAAGATTATGTTCGAACGGGCCCTACCCCGCTGCCTACGTACCTCATCTGTACAATGAGGATCAGAGTCGCCGTAGTTCCCCTAACTAGGGGTGGAAAATATTGCTTGTGTCTTAAGGCTTGAACTGCCTATGTCAATGCTCAGGTGTTGCAGGCTTGGACGACGAGTGCGTTACCGTCTTGCAAAATGACAAGTAGGAGCATGTTCGCGTACGGAGAGAAGGAGATGAGAAAAGAATTCCCGAAGGAAAGACGCTTATTATTTGTTTGTGTTTTTTATGAAGCTTTTTATGAGTGTGTCATAAGGAAGTGAACTCAAGCTCTTTTCCATGGAATATGCACTTGTCACTACATTCCAAGATGGAATAATAGAACAAGCATACTCAAGTAAGGAGAAGATCCCCAAAACTTGAATCCAGAGATTAGGGTCTAAGCTCACTAACTCATTAACTTATTAAGTGTTTTGTATTTACAATGAAGAAGTGTTTTTTTTATGATTTTCTTGGTGAAGATTATATCCTGATCAGACTTGTACATCACAAGACAAGCTTGTACTATCCCAAGATGGGAAGACTACAAGTGTCTCATGGGATAAGGCTATTGCTCAAGGTATCACTTCAATCTTCATTAAGTGTCTTCTTTAGGGTTTTGAGATGAGAAGAGAAGAGAAACCAAAGGATCACAAAGGTAAAAGTCTAACGGGGGACTAATGAATCCTAATTGTTATCATGCATAGAAAGTCCTAGGTTAGTGAGGTTTACTATCCTAAAGAAGAAAGAAAGAAGAAGAGAAAAAGAAGAAAGAATAAGGGGGAAGGAAGTAAGGCCTAAGCCCAACAATCACAAGGTTTGAATAAATAATAATTAAGAAGAGAAGAGATAAGATTTGGAGGAGTGGGAATAACATCCACAACTCTCACTTACCAAAGCCCCTGAAATGGTTAGTAACACGAGTATAAAGGCAATACAAAATGATCATAATTCCATACCAACACCATACAACTAAAAGTGAAGTCATACACATAAATGTCAAATGCAAACTTAAGGCACAAGAATAAGAAAAGAAACACACAAATCCAAATGGAACCACATGAATCACTATGGCAAAACAAAACAAACATGAGAAGATGCAAAGCAAAATGAACAAATCACAACCCCAAGGTACAAGATCAGAACCCTATCATGTTAGAAAAGTGCCTAAGAAGCATGGGAGATGAAGAGAAGAAGGGCACATAGTCAACAATTACATTATGAAAAGAGAGAAGCAAAGGAAGTGAGGTGGATATACATAAAAGGGAATGAACTCCAAAAGCAAACAAATACAAAAACTCCTCAAGGCACAAACCAAAACTCAAGATCAGATAGGTCTCCACATCCTAATAAGGCTCTAAACAAATTGAAGAAGTTGGCACAAGTGCCCTTCTAATCTAAGAAATGAACTTGTGATAAAAAAGAAGCAAAAAGGGACAAGTGAAGAACCAAAATTCAAATTAATTCAAGTGAGCATTCAAAAATTTCACAACCTTGCACAAATGACCTTCAATCATAACATAACAGCATGCCAAAAGGAGTGAAAGAAATTCAGAAGCTAACCAAGTCAAATGAGAGGTCAAACATGGATTAGGGTTAAATGGATTCACTCACAAGTTAAAGATCAAAATCAACTAACCAAGATTCTAAAAATTAGAACAAAAATCAACAATTAACTAAACTCTATCATGAATCCAACGCAAAAAGAACCAACCAAAAATTCAAAATAATGATCAAGATAGAAAATGGACAAGTCAGCATGCTTCAAAATGAGATAAAATGAATTAATTAAAAGGAACAATTAATTTCCACGTGTCAAATAAAAATAAATGGAAAATAAAAATATCAAAAATTAAAGAAAACTCAAAGGAACTTTCATGAATTTTTTTATAATTTTTGGAGACCTAAAACTAATTTAAAAAATTAAAAACCAAACTGAAAATAAAATGGAAATAAAAAGAAATAAAAATAAATGAGAAGGGCCTGGGGGTGCATTCAGCAAGGGTTTCCAGTTGAATTTCATTGGGCTCATACGCATGGGGGGTGGGAACAGCAATCCAGGCCCAGTCAAAGTCAGCGCAAGACATGATAATTAACATGGATATTCAATAAAATAGGAAAATACAAGGGCCATTAGATCAATTGGATGCGTGAGATTGGTCAACTCATTAAACCTAGTCAGCATTTTAATTGGTTGGAGGTGTGGGAACAAGATAATTATGGTGAGGCGAAAAACAAAAGAATTAATTCAGAAAATAAGAAAACACGTGAGAGGGAGGTGGTTTTAATAATGTGGTGGCAGCATGAGGTCCGTCCAGATGAGATGATCTAAGGGCTAGGGGGTCATCTTCTTCATTCAAACTCTGGTGAACTCATTTCCAGAATCCGGTGACCGGAGCTAGGGCTCTGGCACCGGAAAACCCAAACCATGAACAAATCACAAAATAAACAACTCAAACTCTCCAGATCAAACAATTAATGCACGCTGAATCCAAATATGGCACTCAAATTCAAAATAGATCCAAGAACAAGCTGGATCGAAGAGAAACGGATCTGACCATCAAATTTCAAATCAACAATACAACCTCAATAACGCATCAAAATCAAATATAAAAAGTGCATAGCATTCAGCGAAGTTCATAGATCACAATGCACACAAGAAAAACAAGTTTCAGATCCATGGATTCAGTGAGTTACCTGAGATGGAAGATCTTGAAACAAGCCAGAAGAAAGCTTCCAAAGGTGCAGATTGTAAACACCCCAAATTTTCCCTCACCCATTCACACCATGTCTTGTGATATTTTCATATGCATAAGTTCAATCATAGCATCTCATATTGCATATTTGCTTCACTGCATTGGTTCAAAGTCATCTGCATCTAGGGTTTGTGATCTGAGCAATCCAAGAGCCATTTGAGCCACTCCAAAGGTCTTCAATTATTTAAAAGGGGTACATGTATGTTCAAGCATCATATTGTATCCTCACAAAGTCAAGAAAGTCAAAGAATCACAAGAATTGAGAAAGGCATGGAAGCAGAGCCAGGTTTAACTGCACAGATGACCTAGAATTAGGGTTTTGGTTTCAAAGGCCATAACTCCAAATTTTTTGGTCATTCTTGTTTCTATTGGTCTCTATATGGTATAGGGATCATGCATATCAATTTTCATGAAGAAATTCCATGGGGAAGGCATCTGATCAAGAGTTAACTTCTTGAGCAAGTCAGTGTGAAATCAGGGCATCTGAGGCCCCCAATGACCCAACCAAGGGGTGTTCTTCATCATTTTGAATGTGTATGATCTTTATTTGATCATAGAAGATGTTATAAGTTCACAAAATTGAAGAATTTCAAGCCATTTGCAAAGTTGCCTTTTTGGGAAAATGACTTGTAATGGAAACTTGCCATTTTGGGAAACTTTTTCAACCCTTTCTTTTTGATTCAAAAAAGCATCAAATGGGAAAACTTTGGTCATGAAAGTTGTAGAATGGATCATTCCCTTTTCAAAAAGTACAAGAACTCATTCTAATTCATTTTGGATCAAAAGTTATGGCTTGTCAAAGTTGGGAAAAATCACATAATTTCAAGATATGCACCAAAGAGGCAAAGTTGCAAAACAACTTGCCAAGGCAAAATGAGACCTCAAAGTGACTTCTAATATTTGCACAAACATAAACCAATGCCTAAAAGTCAGAATGCACCAAAGGTTTGCCCATTTTCATGACTTATGGATCAAGAAATCACAAAAAGGCCCAAAGGTCACAAAGTTGCAAAACCTATGATAAACCCTAATCCCCTTGATGCATTGCTTCTAATCAAATTCCATGGTTCTCCCTAAACTCAGCTGAGCCAAGCCATGCCCCTATCACAGCCTCACACTTGCCCATACCTCAAGTACACCTAACTTGGACTTTTTTGCAAAAGACCCATACCAATCAGCCTGTGCCACACCAACTCCTCTGACCTATCCAAGAGTGATAAGTGGACCAAAAGAGACTAAACACAACACACACACAAGCCTGAAACACTCTCCAAGCCATAGCTCCAAGCTTTCACCTCTTATGCATTTTCATTCGAAACACATCACACAAGCATCAAACATAAAAACAAACTTCATAGGATCACTCAGCATGCTCCCCTGATCATTTCCCTACCCTCATTCATCCCTGAAACCTCCTCAAACTGAAACACGATTCCTTCCCCTCTCTGAACAGAACTTCTTCAAACTCACAAACCAACCATTTTAAACTCCAACCAAGCTTCATAACTTCATCAAGAGGATCATTGGGACCATTTTGAGGCAAAGAGGCAAGCAGAAAGCTCCTGGACTGAAAGCTCAATCTCAGGTAACATGATGAACAAATTTTCCAGAACTTTGATTTCTTGTTAGAATGTTGTTCTATATGTTGCCCTGATCATGGGGATCTATTTATTTTTGAAAATGAGCCAGAAACAAGCATGTATTGACTGTCTGAAAGTTGGCCCGTGAAAATGTTTTTGTTTGTTTCCTTTGATTCACGAAAAATAAATGTTGTTTATTGTAGGGTTTATGTTTAGTGATGTTCATAGTTTGATTCTGGAGAGTTTTGTGAGGTTTTGATGCGTTTTGAGAGAGATTGAGATTTTGATTAGCCGGAGAAGATGACCGGAACACTGTTCCGGTCATCTGAAAGTGTTTAGGGTTCAGATTAGGGCTTAATGACGTAATTAGTGAAGTTTGAATCTCAGCCATCCAGATGCGCGCGCTGGTCAACTCCCTCCCTTTTTATTTGAATCTCAGCCACTGGATTGGATTACTTTCATAAATTCGTATTTTTAATTCATTTAAATTGTATTTATTTCCACATTTTATTTAAAATAGCAAAATACCTTTAAAAATTATGAAATTTTTTGTCCAGGGTTTCATTAATTTCTAAAAGACAAAAATATTTTTATTTTTATTTTTTGCATTGAAAATTATTTTTAAATTATTTAAATGTTTATTTTTAATTAATTAATGGAAATTAATTAATTAAAAATACATTTAGGTATTTAAAAATCACAAAAAAAATTCACATAGCATTTAGAAACATTTAGAAACATTGTCCAACTCTCAAACCAAATTTCTTTTTTGTCCTTGATGCCTTTTGATCATTTTCATTGAATTTAATTTCATTTCAAGGCAATATTTTATGTCAAACTTCAAAAATTTCTTTCTGCCTAACCTTTGAGAGTTGGGTGATGATTCTTTTGGCATTGCATCTTGCATATCATGTAGTTTATAGGATAAAATTGGTTTGATTTGATCTTGCATTTTCAATTTGTTTAGCATTTTTCTTGGTGAGGTACCCCAAAACCCTAGCAATCTTAGGAAATCCATAACTTTCATTAGGATAAGAGTTGGATCCCCTCCTTTGGGAAGTGAGTTTGTATAGGTTTAGGGTATCTTTGATTGCATTTTCAAATTTTTATCATGTCATTTGCTTCTGGTTTTGAATTTTTGCTTTGCATGATGCATGTAACCCTAATTTGTGCCTTCCTTTGCATCCATCTTCCATTTTCTTGCATCCAATGACTTGTCATGACATTTTGTGCATCTACATGATTCATAATACATCTTAGGACATATTAGAATCATTTTTGATCATTGCATCTTTCATTTACCATGTTGTATGTCCATTACATTTCATAACTTTTCATGTACATTCATGGTTCAATGCATGCCTCATTTGCATCCTTATGCTTGTTTGATCCTTCTCATGACTTGCCTCATGTTTGTATCATATTTTAGCATCACTAACTTCATGTTCTTGCTCCTGGTTTTGGTTTGCATCATGACATTTCATCTCATTTGCATTGCATTTCATTTCTTATGCTAACATTTCAGGTGGTAAGTTGTTTGAGAAGTGAATTTGCCTTCACTTCTCATAATCTCTTTTCATCTCTTTCATACTTCCTTTGCTGCATTTTTGTATGTGTATTAGAGTGAGCTTGCTCATTCATGTTCATCTCTTACTTTCTTTCTTCAAGAAACTTGTCTTCTTAAGTGAAGCAAGTGGTTTTGCTTCTCTTTGCTTCTTGCTCCTTTCATCTGCTTCCTTCCTGGTGGTTTCTCTGAAGATCTTTCTCTCTTAAGCCTCACAAACCCTAGGACACCAAGCATGATCATAATTAGGGTTTGATTAGTCCCCAATTAGTTTTACCTTTGTGTCATCTTTGTGTCTTCTCTTCTCATCTCATAATCAAGGACTAAACCTTAAAGGTTTTAAGGCTTTGTGATTAGGCTTATGCCTGCATCCTTCTATTAGGATGGAGTGTATAACTTTAATCCTAAGTGTTAAACCCTTAATGTGTTTAAACCCTTTAATAAATCCACTTAATAATCACTAAGACATCAAGCTTGTAACTTGGGCCTTGCATTAGGGTTCTAATTCTTCCTTAATTGGTTAAGAAGGACTAACCCTAGTGTTAATGGACAAGTCCCCCTCAAGTTGTCTTACAAACATAAAACTCATTTCTTCATCTTATCATTAACTAAAATCCACTTAATAAAGGCTTTATTTTGTCATGAGGTTAATCCCTAGTCATGGATTAAGTTGAGGAGCCTTCCTCAGCTTAAATGCTCTCATCTATTATCCTTCTATTAGGATGGTGTAATGAGTCCATTAAATCCTTGATTATGGCTTAAACTCATTACTTAACACTAAACAAAAACAACAAAAGCATCTAAATAATCACAAGTAGGTTAATGATCTTAATCCTACATCAGGGTGATTAAGTGTGAGATGCTGACTTCACACTTAAGGTATTCTCATTACCCCTAATCAAAGGGAGGATGTGATGAGTTTACTAATCCTTTGGTTTAGGATTAAGCTCATTTTCTCATGACAAATCTCAAAAATCAATAAAAGATTGAAAACACGAAAACAAACAATAATCGTCTCCTTCGGGATTCTTTTATCATCTCATCCACTCACAAACGAGTACTTGCTTCTTCCGTCTAATGCAAGACAGTTGGCACCTGAGCCAGACAGGTCATACACTTGAGCATAGACAAGCAAGAAGTTCACAAGTCAATTTATCTTTCAGTCTCTTTGAGTCGAACTACGGTGTTCTGACTTCCTCATTGCACGAGAGGATACGTAGGCATAACTTAACAGTTATCGAACAAAAGTCTCTGTATATTCCCCCTCCTTCCAGCATTATTCTTAAAGCTTCATAGTCTTGAGCTTCGTATTCCTGTTCTTACACTGACACTTCTTTTATACACTTCACACTTCTTTTACACTGACACTTGCATTCTTTCCAGCTTTGATACACAAATTGCACTGACACTACCCCTTTAAAACACAAATCTTTTAAGCGTGGATCCCATCGAGTACGACAGACAATCTGGGTGCTAATACCTTCCCAGGTTGTAACCAACCCCCTTTCTCAGTCTCTCTGGTTCGCAACCATCTTATCCATATCTTTCTAGGTCTATGCAACATTACCTTTCCTTCGGGATAAAAATGCCTAGCTGGCGACTCTTTGTCTTCTGAGTTCACCTCTGTGTGCTCTCATCCTCCTTTTCGCCGACCGTTCGCGTCTGTACCCCTTCTGACCTAGGTGTCATTTGGTGGGAGCGACACAGATCAACTCCTTTTAGCCTCTCTTTGCAAAATAAATGCAAGAGAGAGGCTAAAACTCTCTAGATCTTGAAACCCGAAACCAACTGCACTTGAATGGCACTTGATGAAAACCTTCCTTTCAGCTTGAATTGATGGTATATTTTTGATCCTTAGAGCTCACTGAACAAGAATATGGAAAGGGATTGGAGAATGAGAGCCTGAAAAGAGAGATTCGAAGGCTTTTGCTTTTGGTGCAAGAACTCTATAATGATGAAATGTGATGGATCTGGGGTGAAATAAAACTCTAGTTTTCTTATATATGATCCCAAAATGCAATGCTGAAAGAATGAGGGAGAGTGCACGTGAGAAGAGAGTGTGATGTTCAAATTGCAAAACTTGCAAGATTTGTGTGATGAGGTGCTTGGCTCGTGCATCCCTCTCATTCTTTGCACATGTGTGATCAATATCTCACCCTTGATTCAAAACATAAATCATTTTGGCCCTTGGATGTAAGGGTCATGTTTTTCTCATGATCATGCATGTTTGCACCTTGTGGAATACTTCTCTTCTCATGCACGAATTTGGCAATATTTTTGGAGCAAATTAACTTTCTTGCAATGCCTTGTAATATTGTGATCATACTTGGCCCATAAAATAGCTTGAAAATAAGTTTCATGATCTTTTGCATTTGTGGAAGATTTGAATTTCATGCCATGCCCTAGAATTCTTGAAATTTTCGAAGGGTCTATCTCTCTAACCATGAGGGCTATGAAAATGCTCTTGTACTTTTTGAAAATGGAGGCTTTAATCATCAACTTTCATGTTTGGTTGTGGTCCATTTGAAGCTTTTTTCACCAAGTTATGCTTACTTGAAAATTAGGGCAAAATGTTACTAAAAATGGAAATTCTCATTACCAAACTTATGCCAATTTTGCAAAACACCTCAAAACCTCATGATTCTTGATCTTTGATCTTGCCAAACCTCCTCTAAGGTTATAAGAATATCCCTTGGCTTGAAAACTAGGGTTGGACCCTTTGAAATCTCACAGTTGACTTTTAGAATGCATAGTTGACCCATTTCTTCATTTACAAGCAACTGAAGAAATACCTGACCTCCACAAGGAATTTTATCACCAAATTTCATCCCTAGGATCCTCTTAACATATGAGAGACTTTGCCCAAATGAAATGGCCAAAGTCACAAGGTTTTCATGCTTGAAACTCAAACCCTAATTTGGGATCATTGTGTAGGAGCTTTTCCCTAGCTTGAATTCCCTGATGATCTTCCAACCTTCTGAGCTTTTGTGAATAATATTGAACTTGTGAATGCAATGTAGACCCCTCATAGGACTTGAGCAAATCCATTGGGCCCCTTGTCATAGCTTGTGATGCCTCAAAACTCTCCACAGATGATCATATGCCTAATGTTAGGTCATGAGAATGTTATGCCTCATCTTTCCATGCTGAGATGCCAAGAATATGATATGTTCATAATGAATATGATATGATATGATGCTTAAAAAGAAAAGGGAAAATTTGGGGTGTTACACAGGTCTCTCAAAAATAGAAGAACCATCTCCCCGCAGAGTTTCAGCCTCTCCCAAGAAGAGCAGTGCCCGAAATTCTCACACAACAAAGTGACAAAAGCTTCCTCATCCCCAACTGGGTTTTCTCCTTACCAGATAGATCTATCAGTGATCTATTTCCCCAAGCAGAATCATATATCTTATCAGATCTACCAATGATCTTTCCCAGCTGGGATATCCTCCCGAGCAGATCAGCCAGAGATCTCCACAACAGCGGGATCCGAATCCCGGGTCGTTTCTTTTTTGCATAATCATAGCATTCGCATCATCTTTCCCCACAAAGCGTAGCATTCCATCTAATACGAAGCATTACGGCAAAAATCAAACATTTGCAGGATCACAAGTCAGGATCAAACCAGTCACCTACAAATATCACCAACATTTCGTCAGCAATATATATAAAGACTCACATCCCTTGCAAATATAAGCCAAAGCGTCCCCTTTGCACTCTCCAAAAGATACATGTTCATATATACCATTTCGACATTCTTCCGTGTCATATCACTCCCCTGCAGATATAAACCACAAACATCCTCTGTGATTACAGATACCTACACACTCTCTTGACACCCGTCCATGTCACCAATCCCCAGCACAGTTGCCAAAACACTTGTTAAAAAGCCTAAGTCATCTTATCCCCGCAGGTCTCCAGAACAACTTTTACATATAAGTTCATAACTTATACACTTTCTCTTCTGACACTCGTCCGTGTCACACTTTTTCCCAGCAAGTTGAACACTCGTCCGTGTCTTGTTCATACTTCACAATACCTATACAGATACTCGTCCGTATCTTGTATATATACTTATTCCCCACAGATCTGATACTCGTCCATGTTCTTTGTTAACCAGTTGGTACTCGTCCATATCATCATCTCTGAACATGCGTCAGAGTTTGTTTCTACCGATACTCATCTGTATCATGGTCTTAAGGATGCTCGTCCACATCTTTAATCTATACACAGCGTCAAACACTTATACCTTTTATTCTGTAAAGTGTAAGCACTCGTCCGTGTTTACCATTCCCCGGTAAGTCGCCAGCAGAACTACTTTCCTTCTATCCGACATTCGTCCTATGTCGTGATACTTTCGGCAGCCGTACCCTGCCAGGTGATCGTCCTTCACCTCTGGATGACTGTCCCTCATCCCTTTCCCCAGCGGAGTCTCCATTATTGGAACCCTTTTCTATCCGACATTCGTCCTATATCGTGATATTTAGCAGTCGTCCCCTGTTAGGTGATCGTCCTTCACCTTTTGATGATCGTCCTTCATCATTTTATCTGATGGTCGTCCCCATCGTTGATCTTGTTATCCGACATTTGTCCTATGTCGTGATAAACCCCGAGAGCAGCCGTACCCTACTAGGTGGTCGTCCTTCACCTCTTGATGATCATCCTTCATCATGCTTATCTGTTGGCCGTCCCCATCGTCGACCTTTTCTATCCGACATTCGTCCTATGTCGTGATAAAGAGCAGTCGTCCCCTGCTAGGTGATCGTCCTTCACCTTTGATGACCGTCCCTCATCATTATTTCATTTATTCTTTAACCCGATGGTCGTCCCCATCGTTGTTTACTTTTTGCAAACCTGATGGCCGTCCCCATCATTGCCTTTACTGCAATCCCCAGAAAACCGTGTTACTTTGCTTGATGGCCGTCCCCATCATGATCTCTTTATTTCCCCAGCACGTCGGCCATCCCCGTCATTGCTTTATCCCCAGTAGTCGTCCTCTGCTCGATGGTCGTCCACCATCGCTTTCATTTGATAATCATGCTATACTACCTTTTACAATTTATATCCCTTTTCTTCTTCTCCCCAGTGAGTGCAAATTTTGGACTGTCTTTGGTATTCAACCACAAGTTATCTTGTTTGTCTGTTAAGCCAGGCGCTTACATCTTGCACAGCTAACTCATGTTTGAATAAGGGCAGCTATAAACACCCCAACTTTTCCCTAACTCATTTTCACACCATGGCTTGTGATCTTTCATTATTGCATAAGTTTAAGCATATCATATCATATTGCATTTTTGTTTCATCTGCATAGTTCAAATTCATCTGCATCTAGGGTTTGTGACCTGAGCAATCCCAGGATCCATCTGAGCCACTCCAAAGGTCTCCAATCATTCCAAGATGATCCATGTATGTTCTATCATCATATCATATCCCTCAAAGATCAAGGAAGTCAAGAAATCACAAGAACTTGGAAAACATGGAAGCAGAGCTAGGGTTTCACTACACAGATGACCTGAAATTAGGGTTTTGGTTTCAGAGGCCATAACTCCAAATTTTTTTGTCATTCTTGTTTCTAATAGTCTCAATATGTTATAAGGATCATGTGTACCAAGTTTGATGAAGAAATTCATTGTGGAAGTCATATGTTCATTGGGTAACTTCTTGAGAAAGTTAGAGCAAAATCAGGGCATATGAGGCCCCAATAATGGAACCAAAGTGGATTTTTCATCAAATTGAAGTTATATGATCTTTACTTGATCATTTAAGTGCTTGGAAGTTCACAAAATTGAAGAAAATTGAGCTAAACCAAAAGTTCCCAAAAATGGAAATGACTTGTAGTGGAAACTTTCCATTTTGGGAAAGTTTTTCAACCTCCTCTTTCTCAACCAAAAATGCTTCAAATGAAACATTGTTGGTCATGAAAGTTGTAGATTGGATCATTCCCTTTTCAAAAAGTACAAGAACAAGTCCTAATTCATTATAGAACTCAAGTTATGGCTTGGCAAAGTTGGCAAAAATCACATAATTTTAGGTTTCATGCCAAAGAGGGAATTTTGCAAATTCACATACCAAGCCATTTTGTGACCTCTAATACACTTTTAGGAATCATACAAACATAGTGTATTTCCCAATAATCATAATTGGCCCAAAAATCACAAGTTTCTATGCCTTGCACATCAAGAAATCACAAAGGGGCCAAAATGTACAAAACTTGCAAAAACTCATACAACCATGCTTCCACTTGTGCCAGCTGCAATGTATGACTTCCATGGCTATCCTTGAACCAAGCTGATTCGAGCGATGCCTTGAAATAGCCATTGAACCATCCCATGCCTCAAGTACACATACTTTTGACTTTTTGCAAAACAAGCCATACCAATCAGCATAGCCCACAACAACTCTTCTGACCTATCAAAGCTTGTTATGTGGACCAAAAGCAAGCCATAACATAACACATTCAAACCTGAAAGCACACACAACTCAGATTCACAATTTTTACCTCATACCTTCATCTCTTCGAAACTCATAGCACACACACTCAAACTTCAAACGTTTTTCACAAATCAACTCAGCATCACCAAGGGATCATTTCCCACCCTTCATTACAGCCTAAAAGCACCCAAAACTGAAACACAATTTTTGACCATCTGAAAAACAACCACTCAAACCAGCCATTATAAACTTCTTCCAAGCATCAAAGCATCACCAGGAGGATCATTGGAGTCATTTTGCACCAAAGAGGAGGCCAGATAGGTCAGATTGAAGAAGCTCCATCTCAGGTATCCTCAAGAATAAATTTTCCAGAACTTGTTTTTCTTGTTATAGAAATGTTCTTTATGCTTTGATGATCATCATGATGTGTTTACTTTTGAAAATGATTGAGAAACAAGCATGTATGAAGCTTCTGAAATTTTTGCGTGTTTTTCCGTTTGCCTTTGATTCATGATCTTGAGTGAAAATAAATGATTTTTGTTGCTAGATTCTTGTTTAGAAGTGTCTAATGAGTGTTTCTGGAGATTTTGGTGAAGTTTCATTGCGTTTTGAGAGAGATAGCATGAATGAGTGACCGGAGCTTGCTCCGGTCACCTGGAAATGTTTAGGGTTCAGATTAGGGTTAATCAGCGTAATTAGTGAACTTTGAATCTCAACCATTTGATCAGTCTTCGCGCGCGTGAATGAGAGGCTCAGATGTATCCACTTAGCATTAATTAAGATTATTTAAATTAATTAATTAGGTTTAGCCAGTTTGAATCTGGACCATAGGATCTGGCGCCAATCAATTCCCTCCATTTTGTTTTAAACCTCGGCCATCAGATGTGCTGACTTTCCTTAAATTCATTTTTATTTTATTTTCTTTGCATTTTTCTTGCATATTTAATTTAAAATATCAAAACTCATCCAAAAATTTTCAAACTTTGCATTCTAATCCTAAATATTTTTCTTCACCCAAAAACATTTTTATTTTTATTTTTTGCATTAAAAAATCATTTTAAAAATATTTAAATGTTTATTTTAATTAATTAATGGAAATTAATTAATTAAAATACCATTTAAGTTTCTGAAAATTTCAAAAAAATTCACATTGCATATTAGGACATTTAGAAACATTGTCAAACCATTCATACAAATTTCTTTTTGGTTTTGATCCAACTTTGACATTTTTCTTGAATTTAGGGTTCATAAAAATCCCTTTTTGGAACCCTAGCTTCAAAATTTCTTTTATTCCTAACCATGAAGAGTTTGACAATGGTTCTTTTTGAATTGTTTTCCATATAGCATGTAGTTTCTAAGATATTTTTGTCATAAATTTATCTTGCGTTTTCCATTTGATTTGCATTTTTCCTCTTAAGGTACCAAAAAACCCTAGCTAACTTAGAAAAATCACAACTTCTTTTAAGTTAAGATTTGTACCTTCTCCTTTGGGGTGTGATATCATATGGTGTTAGGGTTCCTTTGAGTTCATTTGCAATTTTTTTATCTTGTGTTTTGCTTCTGTTTTTGACATTTGCATCTCATCCTTTCATGTAACCCTAATCTTGCATCCATACTTGCATCTTACATTGCATTGCATGAACATGTGAACTTGCCATGACATTCTAAGCACTTGTATGCCATCTTAGACATATTAGGACATTGCTTGAACATTGCTTGTTCATTTCTTCATACATTTTCTATGCTTTGCATCCATTTCATTTCATAAGCATCCATGTGTTTTCATGCTTCCAACATGCTTCATTTGCATTCTTTCACTTTGTATGAACATTCATAACACTTGACATGCCTTTTCATCATCTCATAGCATCATTTGCATCATGTGTTTGCTTCTGGTTTTGTTTTTACCTTTGCATATGTTTCATTTTCATTTTTATTTCTTTCCATATGCTAACCTTTTCAGGTGGTAAGTAACTTGAGAAGTGAATTTGCCTTCACTTCTCATTTCTCTTCTCATTCTTCTTATGCATCATTGCTGCATTTTTTTCTTTGCTTTAGAGTGAGATTTCTCATTCATGTTCATCATTCACTTTCTTTCTCCAAGTTACTTATCTTCTTCAGTGAAGTAAGTAACTTGTTTCTTCTGCTTCTCCTCCTTTCATCTGCTTCTTCCATTGGTGGCTTCTTTGAAGATCTTTCTCAAGCCTTACAAACCATAGGAACATCCAAGCATGACAATAATTAGGGTTGTGATTAGTTCCCCTTTAGCTTTTACCTTTGTGTCTTCTTTGTGTCTCTCTTTTCATCTCATCATTAGAGACTAAACCTTTAAGGTTTTAAGACTTTGTGATTAGGGTTATGCCTGCATCCTTCTCTTAGGATGGAGTGTATAACTTTAATCCTAAGTGTTAAACCCTTAATTTGTTTAAACCTCCTAATCAATCCATCTTAATAATCACTAAGAAAATAGCTTGTAACTTGGGCCTTGCATTAGGGTTCTAATTCTTCCTTTATTGGTTAAGAAGGACTAACCCTAGTGTTAATGGACAAGTCCTCCTCAAGTTGTCTTACAAACCATAAAATCCACTTCTTAATCTCACCCTTAATTAAAATCCACTTTAATAAAGGTTTGTTTTGTCATGAGGTTAATCCCTAATCATGGATTAGGTTGAGGTATCTTCCTCAGCTTAAGTGTGCTCATCTATTATCCTTCTATTAGGATGGTGTAATGAGTTCACTAATCCTTGATTATGGCTTAAACTCATTATTTAACACTAAACAAAAACCCAAAAACATCTAAATAATCACAAGTAGGTTAATGATCTTAATCCTACATCATCATGGTAATTAAGTTGAGATGTTTATCTCATACTTAAGGTATTCTCATTATCCCTAAATAAAAGGGAGGATATGATGAGTTTACTAACCCTTGGTTGAGGCTTAAGCTCATTAACTTATGACAAACACAGAAAAAGCAATAAAAGATTGAAAACACCAAAAACAAACAATAATCGTCTCCTCCGGGATTCTTTTCTCATCATCTTCACTCACAAACGAGAACTTGCTTCTTCCATCTAATGCAAGAAAATTAGCACTCGAGCCAGACGAGTCATACACTTGAGCATAGGCAAGCAAGCAGTTTATCAGTCAATTTATCTTTCACTCTCTTTGAGTCGAACTACGGTGTTCTGACTTCCTCATTGCACGAGAGGATACGTAGGCATAACTTAATGGTTATCGAACAAAAGTCTCTTTGTCATTCCCCCCTCTTTCAACATTATCTTTTAAAAGCCTCATTCCTGAGCATTCACCTTTTACACTGACACTTGTATATTCTTTTCCAGCTTTTTCACACAGATAGCACAGACACCTACCCCTTTAAACACAATCTTTCAAGCGTGGATCCCGTCGAGTACGACGGACAATCTGGGTGCTAATACTTTCCCAGGTTGTAACCAAACCCCTTTCTCAGTTTCTCTGGTTCGCAACCGTCTTATCCATCTTTTCCTAGGTTTATGCAGCATTACCTTTCCTTCGGGATAAAAATGCCTAGCTGGCGACTCTATTCATCTTCACTTCATTCCTCCTTTTCGCCGACCGTTCGCGTCTGTACCATATCTGACCAGGTGTCTTTTCGGGGGAGCGACACCTACGTATCCTATCGTGCAATGAGGAATTCAGAACATCGTAGTTCGACTCAAAGAGACTGGAAAAATAAATTGACTGTGAACTGCTTGCTTGTCTATGCTCAAGTGTATGACTCGTCTGGCTCGAGTGCTAACTGTCTTGCATTAGAGGGAAGAAGCAAGTTCTCGTTTATGAATGAGTGTGATGAGAAAAGAATCCCGAAGGAGACGATTATTGTTTGTTTTTGTGCTTTCAGTTTTGTTATTGTTTTTGGTGTTTTGCATAAGTTAATGAGCTTAAGCCTAAATCAAGGGTTGTAAACTAATTATATCCTCCCTGATTAGGGATAATGAGCATACTTAAGTGTGAGATAAACATGTCAAATTAATTACCATGATGATGTAGAATTAAGATCATTAACCTACTTGTGATTATTTAGATGTTTTTGGGTTTTTGTTTAGTGTTAAGTAATGAGTTTAATCTCTAATCACAGATTAGTGAACTCATTACACCATCCTAATAGAAGGATAATAGATGAGAACACTTGAGCTGAGGAAGATACCTCAACTTAATCCATGGTTTAGGACTAAATTAATCATATAACAAGCCTTTATTAAGTGGATTTTAATTAAGGAATGATATTAAGAAGTGGATTTTATGGTTTGTAAGACAACTTGAGGGGGACTTATCCATTAAACACTAGGATAAAGTCTTGGTGGTTACTAATGTGATTTGATTAAGAGGTTTAAAAAAATTAAAGGTTTAACACTTAGGATTAAAGTTATACACTCCATCCTAAGATAAGGATGCAGGCATAACCTTAATTCAAAGTCCTAAAGCTTTAAGAGTTTAGTCTCTGATTATTGAGGTGAGAAGAGAGACTCAAGGAGACTCAAAGGTAAAAAGCTAAGGGGGACTAAAAACAACCCTAAATATTATCATGCTTGGATATCCTATTGTTTGTGAGGCTTAAGAGAAAGAATCTTCAAGGAAGCCACCAATGGAAGAAGCAGATGAAAGGAGGAAGAAGCAGAAGAATATGTTACTTACTTCCTAAGAAGATATGTAACTTAAAGGAAGAAAGTGAGAAAGATGGAACATAAGTGAATCAAATTCACTTCAAAGACAAGTTAAAATGAATATGAATGAGATAAGAAGAAGTGAGAAGTGAAGGCAAATCCACCTCCCACAATAACTTACCAAAAGTTCCTGAAAGGGTTAGTATGAATGCATAAGGTATAAAGCATGAAGAAATGAATTGAAATGAGATGAAATGAGATGAAAATAACAAAGTCAGAAGTGTTTATGCAATGAAAATGGCATATAAGATGATGAAATGTCATACAATGTGCATATTAATGATCATACAAAGATGAGATGTCATGAAAGCATACTTAGAAGCTTGAAAACACATGGATGTTTATGAAATGAAATGAATGCAACATATGGCAAATGAATGAAGAAATGCTCAAGAAAGGATCTAACATGTCCTAAGATGTCTAATATGACATATGAATGCTTGAGATGTCATGGCAAGTTCATGTGATTATGAATATGCAAGGTGAATGCAAATGAACATGAGAAATTAGGGTTTTATGAACATGTGAGATGCAAATGAACAAAACAGAAGCATGCAACATAATAAAAATTTGAAACCAAGCTCAATCAAACCCTAAACCCACACAAAGTCACACCCCAAAGGAGAAGGTCAGAAGCTAATCCTATTGAAAGTTATGATTTTTCTAAGTTTGCTAGGATTTTTGGGTGATTCAAAAGGGAAAATGCAAATCAATTCGAAAATGCAAGATGAATTCATGAGGAAACTAACCTAGAAACTAAATGCAATATGTGAAACAATGCAAAAATAATCAAGTTCAAACTCTTCATGGTTAGGCAGAAATGAATTTTTCAAATTAGGGTTAAAAAATATGATTTTTAAGAACCCTAATTCAAAGAAAATTGTGAAATTATGATCAAACCTAAAAATAATTTGTATGAAGAGTTTGAAAATGTTTCTAAATGTATTGGAATGGTTCATGATTTTTTTGGTGATTTTTAGAAACCTAAATGTATTTTTAATTAATTAAAATCCATTAATTAATTAAAAATAACATTTAAATATTTTAAAAATACTTTTTAAATTCAAAAACTAAAATAAAAATCATTTTTGGGTTGAGAAAAATATTTAAAATCAGAATGCAAAGTTTCATATTTTTTGAAAGTGTTTTACTATTTTAAATAAAATGAGCAAAATAAATGAAAAGAAAATGAATTAAAAATGAAATAAATGAAAGTAAATAGATCCATTGGACAAAATTCAAACTGGGGAAAAAAGGGTTGACTGCACGCGTGTTTGGACGATTGGGATTTCTTCTGGCTAATTAACATTAATTAAATTCAATAAACCTAATTAGGGTTAAGTGAATCAATCCTGGCCACCCACTCACTAATTAAAACAGGATCCAAGGACTCACAACGCATCTGGCAAATAAATCATAATTAGAACCCTAACCACTTTCAGGTGACCAGAGCTAGCTTCGGTCATCTTCTCCGGCCAACCTCTCATGCTATCTCTCTCAATACGCCATAACAATGCATCAAACTCTCAAAAAATGATCAATGAACAACAACAAACATGAATCCATCAACAAACAACATTTATTTTTCAAGAATAGCATGAATCGAAGCAAAACAGAAAAGTACACAAAACTTTCAGAAACAACACACATGCTCAATCCTCAACCATTTTCGAAAATAAACATATCACAATTATCGGTGAAGCATAGAGAATCATTTAGGAACTTAAAACAAGAGTTCTAGAAAAAAATTTCTTCATGATACCTGAGATGAAGCTTTGCAATTTTTGAGCTTTTTGGGCCTCTCCCTTGTGCAATCCAGTCCCCTTTGACCTCCTGAGGCTATTGGAAAGCTTGAATGAAGCTTAGAGTAGCTGGTTTGTGTGTTTCATTTCTGGTTTGGTAGAAATCGTATATTTGCTAGAGTGGCTTTTAGGGCAAAATGGAGGGTGCTTGTGTTCCTTATGACATGAGTGATTGAATGGTGAAGGAAGCTTTGAGTTTGAGTGGCTATGCTGAGAGATTCGAAGAGAGGGAGTTTTTGCAAGTTTTTGGCAATCTGAGCTTGTGGGAGGTTTCAGCCTTGTGTGTTGTGTGTTTTGTGTTGCTTGAGGTTTGTATAAGGTATGCTGATTGGTTCAGAGAGTTGGTGTGGCATAGTTTGATTGGTATGGGCCAAGTTGAAAAAAGTAAAGGTTATATGTACTTGAAGCATGGCACGGGTCAGAGCTTGTTTGAAGGGGTGTCTGGCTTCAGCTTGCATCAAGGATGGCCTTTGGATCAAGAGATTGCAGCTGGAAGGCTTGGATGAAGAGTTCTCATGGTTTATGCAAATTTCCCTCTTTGATGTTTCTTGTGAATTAAGCCACCAAAACCCTAGGTTCAAAGGCAAATTTTGATCTCTTGAAGTTTCTTTGACATGTTGTGATGCATAAGAGTTGATTAGAGGTCATTAGAATGATTGGCAAGTGAAATTGCAAAATTCCCTCTTTGGCATGAACATGAAAATTATGTGATTTTTGCCAACTTTGAAAGGCCATATCTTGAGTCCTAGGATGAATCAAGACATGTTCTTGTACTTTTTGAAAAGGGAAAGACCTAATCTACAAATTTCATTCCCAAGAATATTTGATTTGAAGCATTTTTGGTCATGAAAGAGGAGGATGAAAATCTTTCCCAAAATGGAAAGTTTGCATTTCAAGTCATTTCCAAAAATGGCAAGTTTGCAATTGGCTCAAAATTCTTTAATCATGTGAACTTCCAACCACTTCTAAGATCAAATAAAGATCAATGAACTCCAATTTGATGAAAATGATCCTTTGGTTCCCTTGTTGGGGGCCTCAGATGCCCTGATTTTGACTTAACTTGATCAAGAAGTTACCCATTGATCAGATGACTTACACAATGAATTTCTTCATCAAACTTGGTACACATGATCCTTATAACATATTAAGAACATTAGAAACAAGAATGGCCAAATAATTTGGAGTTAAGGCCTCTGAAACCAAAACCCTAATTTTGGTCATCTGTGTAGTGAAAATCCTAGCTTTGCTTCCATGCCTTTGCCAATTTTGTGATTTCTAGACTTCCATGAACTTTGGGGAGAAAATATGATTATAGAACACACATGAACCCCCTTGGAAAACTTCAAGATCATTGGGATGGCTCAGATGGATTCTTGGATTGCTCAGATCACAAACCCTAAATGCAGATGAAAATGAACTATGTAGTGAAACAAACATGCAATATGAGATAGTATGCTTATGCTAATGCAAAAATGAAAGATCACAAGCCATGGTGTGATAAAAGTGAGGGCAAATTTGGGGTGTTTACAGCTTCCCCTATTCAAGCATGAGTTAGTTGTGCAGGGTGTAAGCGCCTGGCTTAACAGACGGGCAAGATAACTTGTGGTTGAATACCAAAGACAGTCCGGAATTTGCACTCGCTGGGGAGAAGAAGAAAAGGGATATAAATTGTAAAATATAGTATAGTATGATTATCAAATGAAAGCGAAGGAGGACGACCATCGAGCAGAGGACGACTGCTGGGGATAAAGTGGCAAGCAAAGCAATGACGGGGACGGCCGACAAGTTGGGGAAATAAAGAGATCATGATGGGGACGGCCATCGGATAATAAAACTCTATGGGGATTTAGACAAGCATAGATGGGGACGACCATCAGGCTTGGAAAGTAAAGTAAACAACGATGGGGACGGCCATCGGGTTTAAAGAATAAATGAAATAATGATGAGGGACGGTCATCAAAGGTGAAGGACGATCACCTAGCAGGGGACGACTGCTCTTTATCAAGACATAGGACAAATGTCGGATAGAAGGGGTCAACGATGGGGACGACCATCGGATAAACATGATGAAGGAAGATCATCAAGAGGTGAAGGACGATCACCTAGCAGGGTACGGCTTCTCTCAGGATTTATCACGACATAGGATAAATGTCGGATAACAAGATCAACGATGGGGATGGCCATCGGATAAAATGATGAGGGACGGTCATCAGAAAAGGTGAAGGACGATCAGCAAGTAGGGGACGGCTGCTCTTTATCACGACATAGGACGAATGTCGGATAGAAGGTTCCAATAATGGAGATTCCACTAGGGAAAGGTGAGGGACGGTCATCCAAAGGTGAAGGACGATCACCTGGCAGGGGACGGCTGCCGAAAGTATCACGACATAGGACGAATGTCGGATAGAAGAAAGTTGTTTTGTTGACGACTTACTGGGGAATGGTAAACACGGACGAGTGCTTACGCTTTAAAAAATAAAAGGTATTTTGACAATGTGTATAGATTAAAGATGCGGATGAGCATCCTTAGGACCATGATACGGATGAGTATCGGTAAAAACAAACTCTGACGCGTGTTCAGAGATGATGATACAGACGAGTATCAACCGGTTAACAAGGAACACGGACGAGTGTCGAATCTGCTGAGGAGTGATATATACAAGATACAGACGAGTGTCTAAGTCTTCTATATAAGCATGTATAAGTATGATCTGTTGGTGGAGTATGTGCAAGACACGGACGAGTGTCGAAAGATTGAACAAGGGACACAAATGAGTGCTTGACTTGCTGGGGATGTATGACATTGACAAGTGTCAAAAAGAATATGTACAAGTTTACGATCAAACATCTATATTTGAGAGTGTGAAAGGCGACCTGTGGGGATAGGATGACACAGACGGGTGTCGAAAAGAGCATGTGTAAATATAAACAGGTATATGTATTGAGAATGCAAAGGGGATGCTTTGGCTATTATCTGCAGGGGATATGAGTTTTATATGTTACATGCGAAGTATTGATGGTATTTGCAGGCGACTGGCTCGAACCTGGCTTATGATCATGTGAATGCTTGATTTTTGCCGTAATGCTCCGTATTAGACGGAATGCTACACTTATTTTGGTGAATATGATGTGAATGCTACGATTATGCAAATGAGAGAACTGATCCGAGACACGGATCCTGCGGGGATAAAGATCTCTGGCTGATCTGTTTATAGAGATAACCCAACTGGGGGGAAGAGATCATTAATGGATCTGTCCGGAGGGAGAACTCTGCTTGGGGAAATAGATCATTGGTAGATTTGTCAGGAGGGAGAACTCTTGATGGGGATGAGGAAGTTTTAGCAACTCAACTGGGGATGTATTTCAGGTATTGCTCTTCCGGGGAGGCAACTCTATGGGGAATCAGTTCCATCAACTATGCTGAGGATGAGAGAAAAACTAGCACTCTGGTGGGGATCAGAAAGTTCTTGACCACCTTGCTGTGGAAGAGACTTTCAGGCATTGCTCGGGAGATCCTGCTTGAGGGAGAGATAACTTTTAGGAAGTAGTATGCTAGAGATTCACTGCTTGACATTCCCCATGTTGCGAAAGATTACCTGTCTTGAATACCTGCAACCTGTTAAGACAAAGGAAAATGCACAAGTATCCCGGGTATCCTTAGCCGGATTCCGTCATATGAGTTAGATTCATTGAGAGCAATATATTTCCTGCAAGCATTTATTAAAATAGCTCATATGTTTTACGCAAGTGTTGTATTATGAACATTGGACATTTTGCAAACGAAACAAAAATGTACAAAACAAATTGTGACTAGAAATTATGATTTTATTAATTCGTGTACCCTGAATTGGCAAGTACAGTCAAAGAAGTGAATCCCCTGAAATGAGGAGATTGCTATAAATTGAGAAAATAAAAGTGTTGGCAATGTTGACGACGCCGCTCCAGTGAGCTTCTTTTGCTATGACCTGTATGACCTTGATGTTCTTCTTATCCTGCTTTCTGAAGAAGCTGATTCTGACTGACGCTTTGTCCTTTCGAATCCTACCATGTTACAAGTGATACAGACGAATTCAGAATGCAGTTGTTCGCTTATTCCCTGATTTTGCGTGTATCGCCCTTTCTGGTTTCAATCCACCGAGATACTCATTTTTGCCTGAGCTGTCCAATGCGGCTTTTCAACTCAGCGGGTGTACATTTTTTTATTTTTTCCCTTATTTTTGCCCGAGTCTTTTATTCTGTTTTTGACTCGACGGGATGCCCTATTTTTTCCTGGACTTACATTCTGTTTTTATATCCAGCGGGTCATTTTATGCGAAGTATTTTTTAACTACATCTGAATTCACAGGAGATGGGAAGTCTTCACCATCCATGGTTGCGAGCATCAGTGCTCCACCTGAGAAGACTTTGGTTATAACATAGGGACCTTCATAATTTGGTGTCCACTTGCCCCTGTGGTCTGTATGAGGAGGAAGGATTCTCTTCAGAACAAACTCTCCCACTTGGTATTCCCGAGGTCTGACTTTCTGATCAAAGGCTTTCTTCATCCTTTTCTGATATAACTGCCCATGACAGATGGCAGCTAATCTCTTTTCTTCAATCAGATTCAGTTGATTGTACCGAGACTGGACCCATTATGCTTCATCTAACTTCACATCCATCATTACCCGTAAGGAGGGTAGCTCAACTTCAACAGGTAGGACAACTTCCATACCGTACACAAGCTGATAAGGCGTTGCCCTAGTAGATGTTCTGATTGAGGTTTGGTACCCATGTAAAGCAAATGGTAGCATTTCAGGCCAGTCTTTGTAAGTAACCACCATCTTCTGCACAATCTTCTTGATGTTTTTGTTGGCTGCCTCAACAGCGCCGTTCATCTTTGGCCTGTAAGGAGAATAGTTGTGATGTTGGATTTTGAAGTCCTGGCATAACTCAGCCATCATTTTGTTGTTCAAATTGGAACCATTATCAGTGATGATTTGCTCGGGAACTCCATATCGACAAATGATGTCTCTTTTCAGGAATCTAGCTACCACTTGTCTGGTGACGTTTGCATCCGAAGCTGCTTCAACCCATTTGGTGAAGTAATCAATGGCTACTAGGATGAATCTGTGGCCATTTGAAGCAGTCGGTTAAATCTTTCCAATCATGTCAATTCTCCACATGGCAAAGGGCCAAGGTGAAGACATCACATTCAAAAGATTTGGAGGCATATGCACTTTATCCGCGTAGATCTGGCATTTGTGGCATTTTCTGGCATAGGCACAACAGTTTGCATCCATTGTGATCTAATAATAACCCGATCTTAATAATTTCTTTTCCATTACATGTCCTCCGGCATGGGTACCGAAAGAACCTTTGTGCACCTCGTGCATCAGCAGGCCTACTTCTTTCTTGTCAATACACCTAAGCAGAACCATGTCAAAGTTTCGCTTGTATAATGAACCATCAACATTGAGGAAGAAACTGCCGACAAGCCTTCTTAATGTCTTCTTATCATTAGATGATGCCCCAGGTGGGTACGTCTAATTCTCTAAGAAGCATTTGATGTCATGGAACCAAGGCTTGTCATCACTATCAATGTCCACAGAGAATACATATGACGGTCTGTCCAGTCTGGACACCAAAATCCGAGGCACATAATTGGCAGTTTGAACTTTGATCATAGAGGAAATGGTAGCTAAAGCTCTGCGAACTGATTCTCGTCTCGAGGGATGTATTCAAGTTTGACTGTTGTGAAGAAAGTCAATAATCTCCTCGTATAGTCACGGTATGGAATTAAATGCTCCTGATGAGTGTACCATTTGCCGTTGGTTTGATTGATTACCAAAGTTGAATCCCTAAATACATTCAAGGTTTTGATCCTGAGGTCAATGGCTTCCTCGAGACCCATGATACAGGCTTCATATTCAGCTTCGTTGTTAGCGCAGGAAAAGGTGAGTTTTGCCGAGAAAGGCATATGAACTCCTTTAGGTGTAATGAGCATTGCACCAACTCAACAACCATTCATATTGACAGCCCCATCAAACATCATAGTCCATTCTTCTTCTGGGTCAGGCCCTTCAGTGTGGACTGGCTCTTCACAATCTCTTGCTTTTAAGTACATGATGTCTTCGTCAGGGAAGTCGAATCTCATGGGTTGGTAATCATCAATGGGTTGCTCTACCAGATAGTCAGACAATACACTGCCCTTGATGGCCTTTTGAGATGTGTATTGAATGTCATATTCTATCAGAATCATTTGCCATCTTGCAACCCTTCCGGTAAGTGTTGGCTTCTCAAATATGTACTTGACGGGGTCCATTTTTGAGATCAACAAAGTAGTGTGAGTCAATATATAATGTCTTAGTCGGCGAGCAGCCCATGCTAAAGCACATCAAGTTTTCTCGAGCAGTGAATAACGTTGTTCATAGTCGGTAAACTTTTTGCTTAGGTAGTATATTGCATACTCTTTTCGACCAGACTCATCATGCTGGCCCAACACACGCCCCATTGACCCTTCTAATACTGTCAAGTACATTATTAGATGTCTTCCTTCAATTGGAGGCATGATAATTGGAGGTTCTTGCAGGTACTCCTTGATCTTGTCAAAATCCTTCTGACAATCTTCGTTCCACCTGACTGTTTATTCCTTTCTTAACAGCTTGAATATGGGTTTGCAGGTTGTAGTGAGGTGATATATGAACCTTGATATGTAGTTCAATCTACCTAAGAACCCTCAAACTTCTTTCTTAGTCCTAGGTGCAGGCATTTCCTGAATGGCTTTGACTTTGTCAGGATCAACCTCAATTCCTTTTTCACTTACGATAAAGCCCAGCAGCTTACCAGAAAGTACCCCGAATGTGCATTTGTTGGGGTTCAACTTCAGCTGATATTTCCTCAGACGCTTGAACAACTTCAGCAGATTTACCAGATGGTCTTCTTCAGTAAGGAACTTGGCAATCATGTCATCCACGTAGCATTCAATTTCTTTGTGGATCATGTCGTGGAATAACGTTACCATAGCCCGTTGATACGTTGCTCCGGCATTCTTCAGTCCAAATGGAATTACCTTGTAAAAAAACGTGCCCCAATGTGTGATGAAGGTTGTTTTCTCCATGTCTTCGGGTGACATCTTGATCTGATTATAACCAGAAAATCCATCCATGATAGAAAATACCGAGAACTGAGTTGTGTTGTCGACTAATACATCAATGTGAGGTAATGGGAAATCATCCTTTGGGCTAGCTCTGTTAAGATCCCGGTAATCCACACACATATGCACCTTGCCATCCTTCTTAGGCACTGGTACAATATTAGCAACCCACGGCGGGTAACTAGTTACAGCAAGGAAACCGGCGTCCCACTGCTTTTGTACCTCTTCCTTAATCTTCATGGCCATATCTGGGCGAGTACGGCGTAGCTTCTGTTTCACTAGAGGGCAATCTTCTTTCAAAGGTAGCCTGTGCATGACAATATCCGTATCTAGACCTGGCATGTCTTGATAGGACCAAGCAAAGACGTCGACGTATTCCCGAAGCATGCTGATAAGCTGTTCTTTTACTGGAGCTTGCAGACTGGCCCCAATCTTCACTTATTTTACATCTTCCTCGGTACCAAGATTAACCGTTTCAATTTCCTCCTGATGAGGAGTAATCACTTTCTCTTCTTGCCTCAACAACCTGGCTAGCTCTTCAGTTAACTCGCAGTCTTCATCAACCCCTTCATCTGCTTGATTAATTGGATTGTCGAAGTCATACAAGGTCATAGCAGTGCTGTTGTCGGTGCAATCTGGAGGATTATCTCTGCAAGGGTTGAGATTTGTTCTTTTTAGTGATCAATTTTAACCTTGTTTAGAAAAAGTGTAAATGAATTTATTATTTTGAAAACATTGCCATTTTATTGTTTTGTGCGAAAACTAACAAAAATGAAAAGACAGTGAGTGAAAGAGAAAATTGTTTGCAAAAGATGTCCATTGTTCATTGATATTCCATTTGCACAAAATACAAATATGGCCCTATTACAAAATGAGTCCTGACACCTTGGGCAAGATACAAGACTTGATGCATGCTAAAAAAGCAGGAAATAATAATTACTCTGCAGGAGTAACTCTTATAATTTCCTAGGAAGACCAGTTAAGGACTTGTTGGCCTGGGATGCTTGGACGAATCCAGCTCTCCAGGTTGAGTTCGCTTTCCACCTCGTCTTCCACGTTGTTGAAAGCATCTGGGGTTAGCATCCCCCACTTATGAATTTGGGCTCCTTAGCAGCCTCTGCTTGATCTTGTCGGAATGGTTTGTAACCCAAACCGAATATGTCCTCCTTCTTCTCCACCGGTAGCAACTTACCCCAGCCTTGGGCGTTTCCATCTTCAACAACCTTCCGAGCTTGTTGGTTGGAGACAATTGAAGTACCCATCCTATCTTCTTGGGATGCAGAAAATACTTCAGTCGTCGCCTTATTGACGTTCAGTGCTTCGAAACCTTGGCTCATGGTCTCGTGGATTTCACCATCCATCTCAATGTACTTGTAGGTGGCCGGATGGCTAACAAAAATTTCCTCTTCACCATAGATTGTGATAATCTGCCCTTCCCACTCATATTTCAATTTTTGGTGAAGGGTCGACGTAACTGTGCCAGCGGCGTGAATCCATGGTGGACCCAACAAACAACTGTAGGCTGGCTGTATGTCCATCACGTAGAAAGTAGTTTGAAAGACCTGCGGGCCAATTATCACAGGATGCTCCACCTCTCCAAGAACAGACCTCTTGGAACCATCAAAAGCTCTAACCACCAGATTACTTGGTTGGAGAGCTATACCATCATATTCAAGCTTAACAAGGGCTTTCTTTGGCAAGACATTGAGTGAAGACCCAGTGTCAACTAGAACATGTGAAAGAATAGCCCCTTTACACTCCAGAGTGATGTGTAAAGCTTTGTTATGATGATGACCTTCCGTAGTCAAATCAGCGTTGGTGAAGCCTAGCCCATGGCTAGTATTAACATTGGAAACCACTGTCTTGAGCTGATTTATTGTGATCTCCTCAGACACGTAGGCTGCGTGCAGGAATTTAAGTAATGCATCCCGATGAGCTTCGAAACACAAAAACAATGATAAAATGGAGATCTTGGAAGGAATCTGGTGGAACTGATCCACAACCTTGTAGTCGCTTCTCTTGATTATCCTCATAAATTCATCCACATCTTGATCAAAGGATGTTTTATGGGCTTCTTTCAAAACTGGTTCCTCAGGCACCACATTTTTTCCTTTAGCCTTGGCAGCAACCTCTGCCTCAGTATTAACTCTTGGAATTTGTGACGCGAAGAGGCGTCCGCTTCGGATGAAGCCTCCGCCTCCCCCGACATTATCCACCTATGGTGTATGAGATGAAGAATCAAGAAGGACTCTCTCCCCGTTGCAGTAGAGGTCTGAACCATAGTGCCATGGTACAACATTATTTTTTCATATGGGATGGGCCCAGGTACCGTGATGGTGACTGGACTGACTGCATCGGAGGTAGGAACTGTGATTGTATGTGGATCGTAATATATGGTGACAGGACTTCTGACTGTTGATGCTGGTGAATGACTGAAGCTGGGTTATTGCTGAGATTGTTGAAAATTGTTGGAATCAGGGACCATTGTTGGGTCGTAGTATATGGTGACTGTGGAGACATCGTTGTTAATGGTTGTTGTAGTTGTAGAAGCGGATGCGGTTGAACTAGTGTTTGTTGAAGTGGTGGAAGAGAGTATTGTTGAATTTGTAGACGAGTTCGTTGGAACAATTGTTTTTGCAGTTGTAAGAGAAGTACTTGTTGTTGTTGTGAAAGGAGTTGTTGATGTTGTAGAAACCATTGATGTTATCTGCAGGATACCTTCTCTGATAAGGCCATTGATGCCATTTCTCAAGCTTGCACACCCATTGACGGAAACTTTGCAAGATTCACAGCAGGCCTCACAACCTGGGAACACCTGGCATTTTAAAAGCTGAGCTTTAAGCTCTGCCATAGGTGTTTGAATGCTTGCAGTATCTTCAATTAAATTCATGAGTTGATCCTCTTCAATTGCATTTATCCTTGGCCCACCGTGGCTGGGCATAGGATTTTTCGTGACATTAGGAGGTGGTGCAAAATTTAAAGCCTTTGAATCAACTAGATCCTGGACCTTCATGTGCAAAGCTCTTCACTTTTGTGTGGTGTGACCAGGTGCATTAGAATGGAAGGCACATCTGGCATTTACGTCGTAATTCCATAGAAGGTTCTGAGGATCTAGTGGAGCCAAAGTCCTTAACTCAACAAGATTAAGCTTCAGAAGTTGTGGCAACAAAGTGGCATAGGGCATTGGTATAGGCTCAATCACCCTGTTGACTTGAGATGGCCTTTGTTGGAAAGGATGCTGTTGTTGGTTGTTGTTGTTATTGGATCTTTGTTGAGGAAAATGTTGCTGAGGGAACTATTGTGGTTGGGGGGTGTAATGTTGTTGAGGAGGTGGAGTGGGAATTGTGACAGTGGCAATTGATCTTAGTGGAGCCAAAGTCCTTAACTCAACAAGATTAAGCTTCAGAAGTTGTGGCAACAAAGTGGCATAGGGCATTGGTATAGGCTCAATCAGCCTGTTGACTTGAGATGGCCTTTGTTGGAAAGGATGTTGTTGTTGGTTGTTGTTGTTATAGGATCTTTGTTGAGGAAAATGTTGCTGAGGGAACTATTGTGGTTGGGGGGTGTAATGTTGTTGAGGAGGTGGAGTGGGAATTGTGACAGTGGCAATTGATCTTGACATATATTGGGGCCTTCCTCTGCCCATGTGTACTGAGTTTGTTTCACCCGACCTGCGAGGCCCTGCAAATGGTTTCCTTGTGCTTCTTGATAGCATTAATGTCAGGGTTAAGATGAGGTCCAAACTCCGGGGGATCATTACGAGGTTGTACATGATCATTGTTGTTTGTACCCCCTGTACCTGGGTGGTTTTCTTCAGGAGTTTGTCGCTCGACCAACTCTCTTAGTCTTTCTTGGCTTTGGGCCAACCCAGTCATTACTGCCATGAACTGGTTCATCTGAGCCCTCATCTCAGTTCTTTCATTTGCCATTTGGGTTCTTACATCAGTCAGATCTTGCTGAACCTGGTCCATCTGTAAGCTCGGAAGGTTGTTTCTTGTAGGATATCGGTGAACTCTGTTGATGGGGAAGACTCTCCTACGAGCAATATTTCCTGAAACCACAACAAAGTGAGAAAACAACAAACAAAAACCTACAAAACAAAGAAATGAGGTTAGTATGCAATGCAGAATGTTTATTTGTCTTCCAAGGGTATCCGGTTTGGTTCTTTGATTTTGACCTTCCAGACCTCGAGGAATGATGATGCTGAAGAGAAATGAAGCCCAAAGGATAACACAAACCATATATTACAAAATGTAAAGATACATAGTTTTGATTACAACAAGCCCCCATGGTGGGTCAAAATACAACAACAAAAGCAAAAGTACAAACGAAATGAAGTACAAATACAAAGAAATCAAACATCCTGCCCATAATCATCCTCTCTGACTTCCTTCAGGAGAGCATCAGTCACTGGGCCAACTGGATGCTCTGTGATGGTCCTGATAAGTAGGTTCCTGGTGGAAATAGCATTTTTCAATTTCTTGTACTTGTCTTGGTCCTTGGATCTCTTCAACCCCGCCCGGAGTTTCAACTCAGAGATTTCTTTTTGTGCTGCTAACAAAGCTTCCTGATTCTTCTTCTCATTAGCTTCCAGCTGCTCTATCTTAGCCTGTGTATTCTGATCTTCTTGTGAACGAGCCTCAATAATTCTGATCCATCTAGCCTGACTCTCTTCCAAGTAGTGCTCAGCTCTGGCCTTCTGAATCTTGCCTTTCTTGCAAGCATTCTTCAACACTAACTCCCCTGCCCTAGCCCTTCAGATGTAATCATTTGTCTTCTCAATCTTGGTCATATGCTCAATCCGGAGCTTCTCTAACCTCTCATTGTCCAGACGACTATCATTCCTCTCCCAGAGGGTCTTCTTGAGAGCTTCAGAAAGCTGAGTATTCCTTTCCTTCAACTTTTCAAACTCTTCTAAACTGACTGTGGCTATAGTCTCTACTGCTGATGGTCCAGGCACATCCTCCAGGGTGAATGGCATACGGGTGATTTGTCCTCTGATATGATACCAATCAAGATACTAAGCTGAAGCTATGTTGTTGCACTTGCCAAGAATGGCAGTCCCTTTTATCTGAATGTTGTCCCAAGCCCAGGATGCTTGTCGGGCAATGGCATGGTTATGCTGAATGTCACAGTAAAGGGTTTCTGATAAGTCATGCTCTCTTGGTGGATGTACCAAGGCATACCCTAATTGCCTTTTGAACAACAAAGGATTGTAGTTGATGCAACACTTTACTCCAATCAGACGTACATTGGGATATTGCCCACAACTGGTGATTATGTCGCTGCCCTTGGTGCTCTGAGTGCACCATCTGATATCTTCTGTAGTAAGGGTAATCATTCTCTTAGCCCAGTTTCTTGACTGATGAGGATTCAAGAAAGCTTCTGTTTTTGGCAAGTGCCTCAATAACCAACAATAGAAGAGAGGTGTACAACATCTGACTAATCTTCCCCTCTGCTTCTCATTCCTTTGATGCACTAAGTAATATAAATCCCTGAGCAAGGTAGGAATTGGATTCCTCAGCAAGAAAAGATGAATAGCATTCTTAATTGCAAACTTAGGCTCGTCTGCAAACAAAATGATCCCATATATGCTAAGGGCCAAGAGAGCACAAACAGTATCCCATTTCCCTACTGCAGCATGATTGGTGGCCTGAGTGATCAAGAAGTCCAAATGGAGGCCTGGGATTCCAGCCTTGGTGGTCATATTCTGATCAATGATGGTGGTTTCCAAGTACAGAGCCTTAGCTATATCTTCATTCCTGAGAGCAGTCATCTCAGGGTTGAAAGGAATCCCTCTCCTGATGGAGACACCCAGCAACATGGAAAACTCCTCTAACAAGGGACCCAGCTGAAAGTCTGGAAAGGTAAAACATCTGAGAGGAGGGACATAGAACTGAAGGAAAGTGTGGATAATGCTCCTTTGTGATGCATCCAAGTCCATGATCATGTCCATAATGCCACCATAATGTTCCCTGAATAAAGGGACATGATCAGGAGTGATGAGTGTCTGAATCTTCCTGATGCCTGCCAGAGTGGGCTCAAAGAAATGGTATGTGATGTTGCTCTTCCTGGATGGGTCCATGTTGACAATGGATGCTGAAGGAAACAACTGAGGAGAACTATTGATGAAGGAAACTGAAGAAGATGCTGAAGAGAATCTCTGATGAAGATAGCTGGTGAAGATGGCTGATGCAGATGAACAGTCAAAACCAAAACCAAATAAGATGTGGATACCCTGTAAAACAAATAGACAAATGTTAAAATGATGCAAGATGATGTATGCAGAATGATATGCAAGGGTTTGTGATCAAGTGTTGGATCTGCTATCTGCCTTGATAAGGTCCATGTGTGTTCATAAGTCTAGATGAAGGCTTAGAGAACCAATAACCAGGTGGGGGGACTCAAATAAAGAGTCACAAGTCCAGGGTTTTCACAAGAACAGTCCAAAATGATGTAATCTTAAAACAGAACTGGTAACAAGGTATGATGAGGCCAAGGGTTCCTGCAAACCTGTAAATATCCCAACCCCCTCATAGGTATTGTTCTAGAACAAGGATCCTCAGACTTGGATCAGTTATGAGAAGTGTAAACACTTCTAACCCGGAGGTACAGTGTTTACATTAATCATAAAGGACCCTCCTCTAATTCACCTCAGATGCTGAAGGTCATAAAAGGTCATCCAGACTTAGCAGGCTTCCCAGATAGCCCTAGTACTACAGGAAATTCGTAGCATAGAGTTCTCAAGAAGAAACCCATGTTGAATCGTGTTTCATATTCCCGCACCAGACCAAAATGGAATTGGAAAGAATATGAAGCCACTCTATCCTATGTGTCACTCAGGTTCCCGGTATGGAACCTTACTCACTGAATATCCCTCCCACCAAGACAAACTGAAGATCCAGCACATGATATGATGACAATAGTATGAAATGCATAAAAATAGTAAATGAAAGCAATAAATAATGCTGTACAGAAAGCAATAAATAATGTTGTACAGAAAACAATAAATAAAGCAACAAACAACAAGCACATAACACCCCCATAAACACAAATCAAACAAGCGCTAGGAGAAACTCACAAAAAGAAACAGAAGCCCTGGTTGCAAGATAAAGATTCCCCAACAGAGTCTCCAAGTTGTCGCTCCCAGAGATTTGCATCTGGTACAAGCGCGAACGGTCGACGAAGAGAGAAAATGAAGGTGAAGTGAAAAGAGTCGCCAGCTAGGAATTTTTATCCCGAAGGAAAGGTAATGATGCATAAACCTAGAAAGAGATGAATAAGATGATCGCGAACTAGAGAAACTGAGAAAAGGGGTTGGTTACAACCTGGGAAGGTATTAGCACCCAGATTGTCTGTCATACTTGACGGGATCCACGCTTACAAGATTGTGTTTAAAGGGGTAGTGTATGTGTTATCTGTGTGTAAAAGCTAAAGAATAAATATACAGGTGTCATTGCAAAAGGTGAATGCTCAGTTGAGGCTTAGAAAAGGATGATGAAAGAGGGGGAAAACAAAGAGACTTTTGTTCGATAACAGTTAAATTATGCCTACGTATCCTCTCGTGCAATGAGGAAGTCAGAACACTGTAGTTCGACTCAAAGAGACTGGAAAAATAAATTGACAATGATCTGCTTGCTTGTCTATGCTCAAGTGTATGACTCGTCTGGCTCGAGTGCTAACTGTCTTGCATTAGAGGGAAGAAGCAAGTTCTCGTTTATGAATGAATGTGATGAGAAAAGAATCCCGAAGGAGACGATTATTGTTTGTTTTTGTGCTTTCAGTTTTGTTATTGTTTTTAGTGTTTTGCATAAGTTAATGAGCTTAAGCCTAAATCAAGGGTTGTAAACTCATTATATCCTCCCTGATTAGGGATAATGAGCATACTTAAGTGTGAGATAAACATCTCAACTTAATTACCAAGATGATATAGGATTAAGATCATTAACCTACTTGTGATTAATTAGATGTTTTTGGATTTTTATTTAGTGTTAAGTAATGAGTTTAATCTCTCATCACAGATTAGTGAACTCATTACACCATCCTAATAGAAGGATAATAGATGAGAACACTTGAGCTGAGGAAGATACCTCAACTTAATCCATGATTTGGGACTAAATTCATCATATAACAAGCCTTTATTAAGTGGATTTTAATTAAGGAATGACGTTAAGAAGTGGATTTTATGGTTTGTAAGACAACTTGAGGGGGACTTGTCCATTAAACACTAGGGTTAGTCCCTCTTAACCATAAGGAAGACTTAGAACCCTGATGTAAGGCCCAAGTTGCAAGATAAAGTCTTGGTGATTACTAATGTGATTTTATTCATAGGTTTAAACAAATTAAAGGTTTAACACTTAGGATTAAAGTTATACACTCCATCCTAAGATAAGGATGCATGCATAACCTTAATTCAAAGTCATAAAGCTTTAAGAGTTTAGTCTCTGATTATTGAGGTGAGAAGAGAGACTCAAGGAGACTCAAAGGTAAAAAGCTAAGGGGGACTAAAAACAACCCTAAATATTATCATGCTTGGATATACTATGGTTTGTGAGGCTTAATAGAAAGAATCTTCAAGGAAGCCACCAATGGAAGAAGCAGATGAAAGGAGGAAGAAGCAGAAGAATAAGTTACTTACTTCCTAAGAAGATAGGTAACTTAAAGGAAGAAAGTGAGAAAGTTGGAACATAAGTGAATCAAATTCACTTCAAAGACAAGTTAAAATGCATATGAATGAGATAAGAAGAAGTGAGAAGTGAAGGAAAATCCACCTCCCACAATAACTTACCAAAAGTTCCTGAAAGGGTTAGTATGAATGCATAAGGTATAAAGCATGAAGAAATGAATTGAAATGAGATGAAATGAGATGTAAATACCAAAGTCAGAAGTGTTTATGCAATGAAAATGGCATATAAGATTATGCAATGTCATACAATGTGCATATGAATGATCATACAAAGATGAGATGTCATGAAAGCATACTTAGAAGCTTGAAAACACATGGATGTTTATGAAATGAAATGAATGCAACATATGGAAAATGAATGAAGAAATGATCAAGCAAGGTTCTAACATGTCCTATGATGTCTAAGATGACATATGAATGAACAACAACAAACACGAATCCATCAACAAACAACATTTATTTTTCAAGAATAGCATGAATCGAAGCAAAACGGAAAAGTACACAAAACTTTCAGAAACAACATACATGCTCAATCCTCAACCATTTCCGAAAATAAACATATCACAATGATCATGGAAGCATAGAGAATCATTTAGGAACTTAAAACAAGAGTTCTGAAAAAATGTTCTTCACGATACCTGGGATGAAGCTTTGCAATTTTTTAGCTTTCTAGGCCTCTCCCTTGTGCAATCCAGTCCCCTTTGACCTCCTGAGGCTATTGGCAAGCTTGAATGAAGCTTAGAGTGGCTGGTTTGTGTGTTTCATTTCTGGTTTGGCAGAAATCGTATTTTTGCTAGAGTGGCTTTTATGGCAAAATGGAGGGTGTTTTGTGTTCCTTATGACATGAGTGATTGAATGGTGAGGGAAGTTTTGAGTTTGAGTGGCTATGCTAAGAGATTCGAAGAGAGGAAGTTTTTGCAAGTTTTTGGCAATCTGAGCTTGTGGGAGGTTTCATCCTTGTGTGTTGTGTGTTTTGTGTTGCTTGAGGTTTGTATAAGGTATGTTGATTGGTTTAGAGAGTCGGTGTGGCATAGTTTGATTGGTATGGGCCAAGTTGCAAAAAGTCAAGGTTATGTGTACTTAAAGCATGGCACCGGTCAGAGCTTGTTTGAAGGGGTGTCTGGATTCAGCTTGCATCAAGGATGGCCTTTGGATCAAGAGATTGCAGCTGGAAGGCTTGGATGAAGAGTTCTCATGGTTTATGCAAATTTCCCTCTTTGATGTTTCTTGTGAATCAGGCCACCAAAACCCTAGGTTCAAAGGCAAATTCTGATCTATTGAAGTTTCTTTGACATGTTGTGATGCATAAGTGTTGATTAGAGTTCATTAGAATGCTTGGCAAGTGAAATTGCAAAATTCCCTCTTTGGCATGAACATGAAAATTATGTGATTTTTGCCAACTTTGAAAGGCCATATCTTGAGTTCTAGGATGAATCAAGACATGTTCTTGTAATTTTTGAAAAGAGAAATACCTAATCTACAACTTTCATGCCCAAGAATTTTTCATTTGAATCATTTTTGGTCATGAAAGAGGAGGTTGAAAATCATTCCCAAAATGGAAAGTTTGCATTTCAAGTCATTTCCAAAAATGGCAAGTTTGCAATTGGATCAAAATTATTTAATCTTGTGAACTTCCAACCACTTATAAGATCAAATAAAGATCAATGAACTTCAATTTGATGAAAATGATCCTTTGGTTTCCTTGTTGGGGGCCTCAGATGCCCTGATTTTGACTTAACTTGCTCATGAAGTTACCCATTGATCAGATGACTTCCACAATGAATTTATTCATCAAACTTGGTACACATGATCCTTATAACATATTATGAACATTAGAAACAAGAATGTCCAAAAAATTTGGAGTTAAGGCCTCTGAAACCAAAACCCTAATTTTGGTCATCTGTGTAGTGAAAATCCTAGCTCTGCTTCCATGCCTTTGCCAATTTTGTGATTTCTTGACTTCCATGAACTTTGGGGAGCAAAATATGATTATAGAACACACATGGACCCCCTTGGAAAACTTCAAGATCATTGGGATGGCTCAGATGGATTCTTGGATTGCTCAGATCACAAACCTTAAATGCAAATGAAAATGAACTATGTAGTGAAACAAACATGCAATATGAGATAGTATGCTTATGCTAATGCAAAAATGAAAGATAACAAGCCATGGTGTGATAAAAAGTGAGGGAAAATTTGGGGTGTTTACAATAGGCAGTTCAAGCCTTAAGACACAAGCAATCTTTTCCACCCCTAGTTAGGGGAACTACGTCGACTCTGATCCTCATTGTCCAGACGAGGTACGTAGGCGGCGGGTAGGGACCGTTCGAGCACAATCTTTATTTTCCCTACATTTTTCCTTTTCATTTCTTTTTCAGTTCCCTTTCTTTTCTTATCCAATTTCAGTTTTTCTTTTGCAACAGCTTTCATTTCTTCACCCTTTGAAACATTTTCTTTGCAAGCGTGGATCTCGTCGGGTACGGCGGACGATCTAGGGTGCTAATACCTTCCCAGGTCGTAACCGACTCCCGAACCCAGTCTCTTTGGTTCGCAGGACCTTTGTCCTTCCTTTTCTTTCTTCTGGTTTGTGTAACATTACCATTCCCGTTCCTTCGGGATAAAAATGCCTGGCTGGCGACTCTACCTCTTCCGCGCCACTTTCGTGTTTGTACTAGGATGGAAATCCAGGGAGCGACAGCTGGCGACTCTGCTGGGGATCGAACCCAGAATCTATGGTTCCCTTGAGAGTCTCTCCTAGCGCTTGTGTGTTTCTGTTTCTTTGGGTGTTGATTTTTTGCTATTGTGTGTATATGTTACTGTTATTTTATTTACAGTTTATTTACAGCTTTATTTACAGTTTTCAGTATTTATTTTCATGCATCATATATATACTGGACTGTCTGGACTGGTTTTTTGTTTGGAGGGACTTGGGTGTTACTTGTGTGTGGTGAGATGAGACTAGCCAAATACCCGGCTTGAGTGCATCATAGGATTTAGTGTGGAAAATGACTTTGGCCCTATATCATCTTGTCATGGGGGTATTAGTGCATTCACATCCAGATTCGCGACCGTCTTGGAAATGTCTTGATATAGGGATCTTCCATACTTCATTACACAACATTTTATAGTCATGTGCGGCTGGGGACCGATCATTTAGAACCTTGTGGAAATATCCATCTCCAATGGTGACAGTGGCAGACCACATTTTGTGGCAAACCCATTCGCACCCGAGGGCCCACTTGGAACTTGCATAGGATGGCCTGGTTCTCTTATAGGAACTCAGTCAAAAGCATATGGTCGTATGACAATAGTATTGTATCCTACAGGCTGAATGTACTATCGTTTCTCGATTTCAGCGCTCGAAGCTGGGGACTTATAAGGGATGCTTGTTTTTCCCGGACTCAGCTGAGGCCTCCCTGAGTAGTACATAATGCCAAACCGGTTCCCTGATTTGTTCATGAGCCATTTCTCGAAAATGGTGAAATTATTATTGCTATTCGGATTTGAGAGTCCGTGATGTTTGACCCGGAGCACACCAGTGAGATTGGGAGGGGTTTACAGGTTTGCAGGAACCCTTTTAACCTCATCATACCCACTGCCAGTACATTTGTATGTGTTGATCTGATATTTTGACCTGTGGAGTTCTTGATCTGGATGGTTTGGTAGTCTGATCTAAGGATATTTGTGACTCATTCAAGGGTATATGGGCTGTTATTCAGAGGACTTATAGTTTTTGATCACTTGACTCTTGCAGACAGCACCCAGACAGTTCCAGATTGATCATACTTGCCTTGCATTTGCATCTGCATCATACTATAGCATCCTTAACATCTTAGTGTTTTCATTTTTCAGGTTACATTTGCACACCTTGTTCTGGTATTTGTTAATCTCTCATATCCATATGGAAAGCATCATCACAGCTCTCAAAAAGAATAATGCGCATTATACATTTCCACAACCAGAGGTGAAGAAACTACACTAGCTGAAGGGACTGATGAATGATAAAATTCTAGGAGATTTCAGGGCTAGGTTTGGACATATTCTCAGGTACATGGACAAGCCAACAGAAGACCAAAGGGATAGCATTCACACTCTACTTCAGTTCTATGATGCTCCATTGCGTTGTTTTATATTCCAAGATTATGTCCTAGCACCTACACTGGAAGAAATTGCTAGTTTGCTGCATGTTCCCCTTAGTGGAAGACAACCTTACTACAAATCAAGGAGAGTACTCCAGGAAGAGGAGATTGCTCAAAGGTGTCACTTGCCTTTAAGCAAAGTAGACCAGAGCTTGAGGAGTAGCAAAGGGAAGGGGTTGTCTTGCAATATGCTGATTCAGGAAGCTTTGGTATATGCTCAAGATGATCAATGGGCACAGTTCAATGTACTCTTAGCTTTGATGGTCTATGGAATTAGTCTCTTCCCAAGTGATCAAGGGATGGTAAGTCTGGAGGCTGTTGCCATTTTCTTCAGAAGGAATCCCACACCTACATTGTTAGGTGACTTTTATTATGGGGCTCACTACAGGAATAAGAAGAAGGGAGGTCATGTAAGTTGTTGTGTGCCTCTGTTTGCTGACTGGTTTTCTAGACAATTGCCTAAAGTGGGACCCTTTAAGGATTTGAGGGGAGATTGGAAATAGTCCCGAAGATTGATGGGATTGACTGCAAGTGATATAAGCTGGGGGTATGATAGGGATGTGTTAGGAAAGGAAATGATCGTAAAGTGTAACTGGTTTCCTAATGTTCCTTTGATTGGTAGGAGGGGGATGATCAATTATAATCCAGTTTTGGCAAGAAGGAAATTTGGATATCCTCTGAGAGAGTCCCCCTCTGATGAAGATGTGAGAGAGTCCTTGTATCTTCCTATTGAGGGGAATATTGACATGGTCATCCAGGTATTCCAAGCTTGGGATATCAGGACTCAAAAAGGAAAAAAGGAGTTTGGGAGGGTAGACCCCAATATGTATGAGCCTTTTGCATCATGGTTAAAGAAGCATGTCAAGATTACTTCAATGCCTTTTTCTTTGGAGCTTCCTCTCTATCCAAAGGAAATAATTTCACAGATCCCTGTAGCACCAAGCACTATTCCTTTAGAAGACTATCAAAGGCTTGAGGCTCAGCTGAAAGAGTTGAAGTTGGAACATACATAAATGGTTAGCTTGCATCATCAGTTAGCACTCTCCAAGTTGACTATATAATAGAAGTTGCACAAGGTACAGGTAGAACAAGAGGCTAAGAACAAAGAGTTAGCAGAAAGGGAGGCTTACTTCCAAAGAAGAGGGTTGATGGACATCAAGAGAGAAAAAATATTCAAGAAAAATAAGAAGGCTCTCAGGGATGCTAGGCAGTCTCTTACTTAGGTGTATGGTCAAAGAGAGCAAGATCAAGCAGAGTACAAGAAGAAAGAAGAGATGTTCAAGCTGCAGATAGTTGCTCAAGGAGAAGAGTTAGAACAAACTTACAGGAGGCAACAGGAGGTGTCTCAACAGCTACACAAGGCTCTTGAAGAGGTAGCAGATCTCAGAAGAAGAGCAAATGTGAAGAGAACTCGAGTAGAGATGGGGGAAGAGTGAGAGTCTTCTTTTAGCTTGGAGTTCTAGTTTTTTCTTTATATTTCTGATCACCTACGGAATTGTTGTAGGGGTCTATTTTGATTACTGTTTTGTGTGCTATGTAAGACTTTAAAACCTACGGGGATGTTGTTTGTGCCTTAGGGCCTTTATCTTATTGCATCTTTCTTTTGTCAAAATTCCTAGAGTTGTATGTTTCTTTTTCATAATTTGGTTGTGGAAATGGTGTGGAAAATAGTGGAAGAGAGGATCATAACCGGTTGATTCCCAAGGCCATCTGGATTCCTCATGAGATACCAGAACTAGGGGTAATAGGGGCTTGATAATGAAAACATGAAGATTGCATTTCAAATAATGTGTTTGTTTGTTTTGAAGGTAGTTCATTAGTCTTCTAACGTTTATATTAATTTCAGGCACTATAGCTCCTAGGAAGGTTCAGAGGCAGCCATCGGTGCACAGATACCCTACAAAGGTGAACAGAGAGAGAGAAATGGATCAGATGCAAGTGGATCTGGCTGACCTAAGGACCAGAATGGATAAATTCATGACCCTCATGGCTGGGATGGGTCAAACTCAAGAGCGCTTGCGCGAAATGGTAGAAAAAAATCAAGCTAGGAATAATGGGACAATATAGGGAGGTAATCGCAACGGGGCTGGCGCCCGTAACGTTGAAATCCCTGTGGTGCAACTAAGGGTAACTATTGTCAATGATGGAGTGAATAACCTGCAGATGGATGGGCAGGATGAACAATTCACTTTGCTGGTTGAGGCAGAAGGCCAAAGGGTTGACATGAATAGAAGGTTTGAAGAAATGGATGAGCAGATTCGTGCTATTCAATCTCAGAGTTCTCTAGGGTTTGACATCACTGATTTGCGCTTAGTGCCAGGGGTGAGAATTCCCTACAAGTTCAAAGTACCTACTTTCGATAAGTACAATGGCACGGCTTGCCCAAAAACTCATCTTCAGTCTTTTGTGGGAAGGATTGTTGCGCATACAGATGATGAGAAGTTGTGGATGTATTACTTCCAAGATAGTCTTGTAGGAGCTTCCTTGGAGTGGTACATGAAGTTGAGCAGGGTCAATATTCGAAGCTGGAAAGATTTAGCCGAGGCGTTTGTAAAGCAGTATCAGTATAATTTGGATATGGCTCCAAATCGTACCCAGTTGCAGACAATGTCTCAGAGTGCTAAAGAAGGGTTCAAAGAGTATGCCTAGAGGTGGCGCCATCTTGCTCCTCGAGTGCAACCTCCCTTGTTGGAAAATGAAATGGCAGACATGTTCATGGGAACACTGCAGGGTGTGTTTATTGAGAGACTGGCATCTTGTTCAGCAACAAAGTTTAATGACATCGTGATAGCTGGAGAGAGGGTTGAAACTCTTCTGAAGATGGGGAAAATTCAAGACACTAGAGCAGGTGGCTCAAGTGGTGTTCGAAAAGCTTTTAATGGACCTCCAAGAAGAAGGGAAGGAGAAACTAATGTTGTGTATGGTCGAGGCCGGGGCTGTGGATACAGAGGGTCTTACGAGCAAGTGGCAACTATCACCATTCCATCAAGTCATGTGCAACAAACCCAACCACCGCAACAACAACAACAACAATAGCCACCACGCAATAACTATCAGCAAAGATCCTATCAACAGAGACAAGCTCGTCCAGCTAACAGGGTGCTTGAGGACATCCCAATGACGTACACAACACTGCTTCAGAGGTTGTTAGAGTTGAACTTGGTTCAGTTGAGGACATTAGCACCACCACCACCTGGAGAACTTCCAGTGGGGTATGATGCTAATGCAAGATGCGCCTTTCACTCAGGTGCTCTTGGGCATTCGACGGAGAAGTGCAGGATATTGCAGCATAAGGTCCAAGACTTGATTGACTCAAAAGCAATTAACTTTGCACCGCCTCCAAATGTTACATCAAACCCCATTCCAAATAATGGAGGGGCCAGAATAAATGTCGTTGATAGTGGTGAGAGGCTAAACTTAATCTTAAATGTGAATGAAGTGAAGACTTCGCTGCTAGTCGTGAAAGATAGATTGCTGAAAGGGCAGGTATTCTCAAGGTGTGATTATGACTGTGAGGTTTTTTTGAATTCGGTTAATGGTTGTGGGGATTTAAAAGTTGGGCTGCAGTGTTTGATTAACGAGGGGTCGCTACAGTTTGATAGAGTCGACGATAGAAGTGATTATGTGTCTACCATAACAATTTATTTTGATCCTGCTGAGGTTCCTGTCCGGAGAGAACCTGTGACTATTTATGTTCCAGAAGTGAGTCCTGTTACCATTACTGTTCCGAGACCAGTCCCTTATGCTGATGACAAGGCTATCCCCTGGCACTATGGCTCGGATGTGTATATAGATGGTCAGAAGGTGGAGAGTAAAACGGTGACAATTGACTCGACCGTTGTGAATGTCGGAGGAGTTGGTGGATTTACAAGGAGTGGGCGTCTCTTTGCTCCTCAAGCGCTGAGAGGTGATCCCGAAGCAGAGGCTGCTGCAAACGCTAAGGGTAAGCAAATAGTAACTGAAGAGGTGATAACTCCTGCTCCTAGTCAAGGCACTTTTGAAAAAGAAGTTGAAGAGTTCATGAGAATAATTAAGAAAAGCGACTATAAGGTGGTTGAACAGCTGAATCAAACTCCGTCAAAGATATCTATTATGTCATTGTTAATGTGTTATCAGGCTCACCGGGAGGCTCTGCTGAAATTTTTACAAATGGAATATGTACCACATGAGATAACTGTTAACCAGTTGGAGGTTGTGGTAGCCAGTGTGAACGCTTGCCATGGGTTGGGATTCACATATAGAGATCTCACTTCTGAAGGACGCAATCACAACAAGGCTCTACACATCACCATGGAGTGTATGGGTGTTGTTCTATCGCATGTCTTGGTAGACACAGGTTCTTCTCTTAATGTGCTTCCTAAGAAGGCCCTAATGAAGTTGAATGTTAAGGGTATTGTCTTACGATCCAGTGATTCGATTGTAAAAGCCTTTAACGGGTCACGGAGGTCTGTGTTCGGGGAGGTGGAGTTACCTGTAAAGATTGGGTCTCAGATATTCAAGAGTACTTTCTATGTTATGGATATTCAACCCGCTTATAGCTGTCTGCTAGGACGTCCTTGGATTCATGCTGCTGGCGCAGTAACATCCACGTTGCATCAGAAGTTGATGTATGTGGTAGATGGCCAGGTTGTTACTGTATGCGGGGAAGAAGATATTTTCGTAAGTCATCTGTCTACTTTCAAGTACGTGGAAATGGATGGGGAGATTCATGAAACACTTTGCCAGGATTTTGAGACGGTTAATGTTAGTACTTTGTCTCCGGTGGCTGCAGTCTAGAGCAATGGAAAGGAAAAGACTCTTATTTACTCCTACAAGCAAGCTAAGGAAGTAGTCCAATCCGGAAATGCCCAGGGCTGGGGTAGGCTGTTAGAAGTGGAAAGGAAAGATGACAAGTTTGGTCTTGGATATCAACCTGGTGGGTCCAGCTGGTCTCAGGGAAGTGAGTCCATAACGTTCATAAGTGCTGGAATGCTCGATTACAACAACATTTGTGCAACAAATGAAGAGGGGGATAATGACTACGACTTGGATAATTGAATTCACCCATGTGCACCTAGGGAGGAGCTCCGGAACTGGTCGGCTGAAGATTTTGTTCAAGTTACTTGGCAGTCAAAGTAATTTTCTTTGTTTCCATTTTATCATACTGCATGTCAAATCCGGAACTCTTCCCAAGGTGCATGGATCCATTTGTAGGGCCACCATGATTTTATGCATTTACCTTTTTCCATGAAATAAATGACATTTTTCAAACAAATTGTGTTCTCTTTCTTTCGTTTAAAATTTTTTCACATAAATAAAATGGCAATGTTTTTCTTTTCCTTGTGTTTTTATGTGTTTGTGTCTCCTTTGAAAAAAAAAACGATTCTGAAATAAGCACATCATTTGTGCAGTGTTGATCATTCGGATTCATGTGAAAAAGTTCCTACTATGACTATGCATGACTTCGACAATCCTATCTACCAAGCTGAGGAAGGGGTTGAGGAAGACTGTGAACTCCTGGAAGAATTGGCTAGGTTGTTGAAACACGAGGAAAGGGTTATTCAGCCTCATCAGGAAGAGGTGGAGATAGTCAACGTCGAGACTGAGGATGTAAAGAAAGAGACAAAGATTGGGGCTAATCTGTAGGCCGAGATAAAGAAGGAATTGATTGGTATGCTACGTGAATATGTGGATATCTTCGCCTGGTCGTATCAAGATATGTCGGAATTAGATATTGACATTGTTGTACACAAGCTTCCACTAAGAGAAAACTGTCCTCCGATAAAAAAAACTGAGAAGAACTCGCCCTGACATGGCAATGAAGATCAAGGAGGAAGTTCAAAAACAATGGGATGCCGAGTTCCTTGTGGTAACTAGTTACCCACCTTGGGTAGCTAACATTGTGTATGTACCAAAGAAAGACGGCAAGGTCCGGATGTGCGTTGATTATCGAGATCTGAACAGAGCGAGTCCAAAGGATGACTTTCCCTTACCTCACATTGATGTGTTGGTAGATAACATCGCTCAGTTTTTGGTATTTTCTTTCATGGATGGCTTCTCCGGGTACAATCAGATCAAGATGGAACCGGAGGACATGGAGAAAACGATGTTCATTACCCCATGGGGTACATTCTGTTATAAAGTTATGCCCATTGGTTTGAAGAATGTCGGGGCAACGTATCAACAGGCTATGGTAACTTTGTTCCACAATATGATACACAAAGAAATTGAATGCTATGTGGACGACATGATTGCCAAGTCCCGGGATGAAGAAGAGCATTTGGTCAATCTCAAAAAGCTGTTTGATAGGTTGATAAAGTACAGATTGAGATTGAATCCAAATAAGTGCACTTTCGGAGTACGGTCTGGTAAATTGCTGGGTTTCATTGTTAGCCAGAAAGGAATTGAGGTAGATCCTGCAAAAGTAAAAGCGATACAAGAAATGCCTGCACCAAAAATAGAAAAAGAAGTGTGTGGGTTTTTAGGGAGGTTGAACTACATTTCTCGGTTTATATCTCATCTAACTGCCACATGCGAGCCAATTTTCAATTTGTTGAGAAAAGAACAAACGGTCAGGTGAAATGAGGACTGTCAAAGAGCCTTTGAAAAGATAAAAGAATATTTGCAGGAACCTCCAATTCTAATGCCTCTGATGGGGTGTGTGCTAGGCCAACATGACGAGTCTGGTCGAAAAGAGTATGCTATTTACTACCTTAGCAAAAAGTTTACCAACTATGAATCTCGTTACTCACTGCTCGAGAAAACTTGTTGCGCTTTGGCATGGGCTACTCGCCGACTGAGACAGTACATGTTGACCCATACCACATTGCTAATCTCAAAAATGGACCCTGCCAAGTATATTTTAGAGAAACCAGCATTAACCGGAAGGGTTGCAAGGTGGAAAATGATATTAACAGAGTATGACATACAATATACTTCCCAGAAAGCCATCAAAGGAAGTGTATTGTCGGATTATCTTGCACAGCAACCACTAGAGGACGACTATCAGCCAATGAAGTTTGATTTCCCCGATGAGGACATCATGTACCTCAAGGCAAGAGATTATGAGGAACCACTTTCGGAGGAAGGACCAAACCCTGAATCCCAATGGAAATTGATGTTTGATGGTTCAGTCAATATTAACGGATGGGGAGTTGGTGTTATTCTTATCACTCCCGAAGGTGTTCATTTTCCCTTCGCTGCCAGAATCACTTTTGGCTGCACCAACAATGAAGTGGAGTATGAGGCGTGCATAATAGGAATAGACGAGGCTATTAATATTCGGATTAAAACCCTCGATATATTCGGAGTTTCAGCCCTCGTTATCAACCAGATTACCGGAAAGTGGTTTACGCATCAAGAACACTTAATTCCTTATAGGGATTATGTCAGAAGATTGCTGAAGTTCTTCACAACAGTTAAGTTGTAGTATATACCACGAGATGAGAATCAATTCGCCGATGCATTGGCTACTCTTTCTTTGTCTATCAAAGTCTTGTGTTGGAACTATGTGCCCAAAATTGACATTTCCAGGCTTGACACACCAGCTTATGCTTTCTCTGTAGACGCAGTTTCTGATGAGAAACCTTGGTATTTTAATATCAAGCTTTTCCTAGAAAAATAAGAATACCCAGTTGGGGCATCATCCAACGACAAGAAGACCTTGAGACGACTTGCTGCTAGTTTCTTTTTGAACGCGGACGAAGTTCTGTATAAGAGGAACTTTGACATGGTCTTGCTCAGATGCGTGGATAGACACGAAGCAGATCTGTTAATGCAAGAGGTCCACGAGGGATCCTTCGGTACTCATGCAGAAGGACATGTAATGGATAAGAAGTTGTTGAGATCAGGGTATTATGGGCTAACAATGGACGCATATTGTTGTTCATACGCCCGTAAGTGCCACAAGTGCCAGATATACGCAGACAAGGTGCATGTTCCTCCTAGCCCGCTCAATGTCATGTCATCTCCTTGTCCCTTCTCTATGTGGGGCATCGACATGATCGGGAAGATAGAGCCTACTGCTTCAAATGGTCATCGTTTCATTTTGGTGGCGATTGATTACTTCACCAAATTGGTTGAAGCAGCATCTTATGCCAATGTCACTCGTCAAGTGGTAGCCAGATTTATGAAAAGAGACATCATTTGCAAATACGGAGAGCCCGAGCGAATCATTACTGATAATGGTTCCAATTTGAACAATAAGATGATGGCAGAACTGTGTCAGGACTTCCAGATTCAGCATCACAATTCTTCTCTTTACCGACCAAAAATGAATGGTGCGGTAGAGGCAGCTAATAAGAACATTAAGAAGATTGTACAGAAGATGGTTGTCACTTACAAAGATTAGCATGAGATGTTAACATTTGCGCTGCATGGGTACTAAACGTCAGTCAGGACGTCAACCGGGGCAACTCCCTTCTCCTTAGTGTATGGCATGGAGGCAGTCTTGCCTGTTGAGGTAGAAATTCCTTCTTTACGTGTGATGATGGATGTAAAGCTTGATGAGGATGAGTGGGTACGTGCTCGATATAATCAGTTGTGTCTAATTGAGGAAAAGAGATTAGCGGCTATCTGTCATGGTCATCTTTATCAGAGGAGCATGAAGCGAGCATTCGACCAACGAGTATGTATTCGAGAGTATCAAGTGGGCGAGCTTGTGCTCAAGAGGATCATTCCTCCCGGTTCAGATCACAGGGGCAAGTGGACCCCAAACTATGAAGGCCCATTCATAGTAAAGAAAGTTTTCTCAGGTGGAGCACTAATGCTCGCTACTATGGATGGAGAAGATTTCCAGTCTCTTGTTAACTCAGACGCAGTTAAAAAATACTTTGCATAAAAAGACCCGTTGGACACAAAAACAGAATTAAAGTCTAGGCAAGAAAAGGGAATCCCGGCGAGCTAAAAACAGAATAAAAATCTCGGGCAAAAGTTAGGGAAAATAAAGAGAGAGAAAAACGTACACCCGCTGAGTTGAAAAGCCACATCGGACAGCTCAGGCAAAAAAGGGTATCCCGGTGGATTGAAAACCCGAAAGGGCGACCCACGCAAAAAAAGGGAATAAGCGAACAACTGCGATCCGGGTAATCTGAACCAAATCACCGTTTCAAATAATCTGACAATACCAGAAGGGTAGGAATCAATCCCCTTTTCTTCTTCATAAAAGCGAAGGCAAGAGTAGAAAGTCTTGAAGACATGCTGGTTATAGCAGGAAGGAAACTCATTGGAATACCGTGTACATTGCCATTAGGATAGTTTCTTTTCTCAATTTTTATGGTAGCTACCTCTTTCTAGGTAGTCGCTTCCTGATGTAAAACTTTGCCTATTCAGAGGCCTCTCAATAAATAAATATTCAGTCAAAAACTGTGTTGTGTTTGTTTACTTTGTTTGCAAAAATGTCCTGAATTTTTTATAGAAAAAAAGAGTGCATTTGAAACATGGTGATTTTCCAAAATAATGACATTGCAGGGAAACATTTAAAACCATATTTGAGTGTCGGGCGACAATAGATGAGCAGATCATACTATGCAAGTCCCCATAGCACATGTGTGTATCCCCAGGCAGAGAATGTTCCCCCAACTGAGTCTGATCAGATTGGAAGGGATCCCCAGCAGAATTTCAAGGCTAATTGAAGAGCTTTCATACCCAAGCGGATTATATTTCCATAGGTATGCCCAACAGGCAGCTGAAAGCCTAATTTCCCCACGGAGGTTATGATTGGGATTTACGCCCACCATTGAAATATTCCCCAGAGAAGTCGCCATTGTATGGTTGGATAACATGATGATACAAACAGTTATTCATCCCCCTAACCAGAGTTAAGTGTCAAAGCCTCTCGACCTGGTTCTCCCTTGCAAAGTTGTGACTCTTGTTGCCAATCAGGCATTTGTTTGATGCTCGTATGCACTCCCTAACTCTCGTCGGTGTTTGATAGTTGCTTTTGCTCGTATTCGCGCCCCATCACTCGTTTGTGCTTGATATTTGCTTGTTGCTCGTTTGCATTCCCCAACGCTCGTCTGTGTTTGTTATCTGTTTGAAGCTCGTTTGCATTGTTTGAATACTCGTCTGTATCATCCCTCACACTCTTCTGTTTTGCTACTCCAAATGCTCGTCTGTGTTGGATTTCTGGTACTCGTCTGTATCAAGGTTTGATATTCGTCTGTATCATCATTTGAAGCGCTCGTCTGTGTTTCTTAGATCATCGTCTGATATTCGTTTATATCATTTACTTATGGAACTCGTCTATGTTCTCTTGATGATCATCCAATACTTGTCTGTATTGAAGAGGTTTGAAGTCCTGACTGTGGGATTAAACGTCAAAATGGTTATCGGTCCTGGCGTAACTGGGTTATCCGAAGGAGGTTCGTCTGTCTCAGGCACCACGTATCTACGAAAGGTTTGTGAAGAGGGTTCGTCCAATCCTAATGTCACACCTGAAGTAACAGGTTATTTGAAGAATACTTGTTTGTCCTAGACCATATATCTACAGAGGATGTATGAGGAGGGTTCGTCTATCCTGTTTGTGCATGTCTATCCCACAGACTTAAAGTGCATCATCGGTCCAGGCATAACGGGTTATCCAAAGGAGATTCGTCTGTCTCAAGTCATATATTTTGGTAAAATGTATGAGGAGGGCTCGTCTGTCCATTCCTGGCGTAACAGGATTACTTGAAGAAGACTCGTCTGTCCAAGTTTTCTTATCCAGCGTAACAGTTCAATTGGAAAGAAGCTCGTCTGCTTTTCCGTCACTTCAGTTATCTAGAGTGTTATTTGGTTGGGTTTATTTCCCATTGTCTGCATTCTCCAGCAGAGTGCAAATTTCAGGTTTTTCTTGGTATTCAACCACCGTTTATCTTGAACGGCCGATAGCCGGTGCTTTCGTCTTTTTCAGATCAACAGTTGTTTGAATAGGGGCAGCTGTAACACCCCAAATTTTCCCTCTTTTTTTCTAGCATCATCCTCATTTCATAATCATCATAAGCATGGCATATATTTAGCATCTTTACATATAAAAATGAAGCATAACATTCTCATGTCCTAGCATTGAGCATGTGATCAATCAATGGTACATGTGAAGCCTTACAAGTCAAAGCAAGAGGTTAAGTGACCTTGGCCAAGTCTCACAAGGTGTTCTTATGTCTTATACAAGTTCAAGGTCTTTTACAAGAGCCCGAAGGTTTGGGAGGTTATCAGATGATCCAAGGAAGGGCAAGCTCCTACACAAATGATCCTCAAATTAGGGTTTCTTGTCAAGCATGGATTCTTTGTGACTTTGGCCATTTCATGTGGGCAAAGTCCTTCATATGATATGAGAATGCTATAGATGAAATTTTGTGAGAAAATTCATTGAGGAAGGCAGTTATTTCATCCGTTGCTTGCATAAGAAGAAACTGGTCAAACTGATTATTTGAAAAGTCAACTGTGGCAATTCCAGGGTTCCAATCCCATTTTTCAAGCCAAGGTATGTCCTTAAGGTCATATAAGAGGTTTGGCAAAGTCAAAGATCAAGAATCAAGAGGTTTTGAGAGACTTTCTATTTTTGGCATGGACTTGTAATGAAAGTTACTATTTTTGGCAAGTTTTGCCCTAATCTTCAAGCCATTCTTTCATGACCAAAATGATCTCAAACAGAATTTTCTTGTACATGAAAGTTGTAGGATATTGTCTCCCATTTCTAAAAAGTACAAGAACTTGATCATAGCCCTCATGGTTTGAAATTTATGCCCATTGGAAGTTCATTTATTTTTAGGGTTTACCTTAAAATTCAAGTTTCTACCAATGAGCAAAAACTCATGTATCTCATTTATGAACCATCCTATGTGCAAATTCAGATCACTACATCACCATACATGTCACGAGAAAGGATTGGCTCAAGGAAAAACATGGAAATCGTGCATGGTATGCATGGTATCATTCCTTGTGCAAATTATGCATAAGCATGAGAACTCATGACATAAGTTGATCCAAGGGCCAAGATTGATTCATTTGTGATCAGCAAGGAAGATGTGATCAACATGTGCAAGGCACAAGGGCAATGCACGAGTAAATCATTCCATCACACACTTGATGCATATTGGCATTTTCAAATCAATCACACTCCTCCCACGTGCATTGCCTTTCATTCTTCTTGGAGTGAATTTGGACACAATATAAAAGCCAGCTAGGGTTTCATTTCAGAGGGGATTATCACCATTTTCTCCATTCCAAGTTTTTGCTCTTGCTGCATTTTCATTCGAATCTCTTCATCCATACACTCATTCACCAAACAAACCTCAGATTCTTCATCCTTGAGCTTCATAGGTCATAGATCAACCATTGTTTTGAGCTATAGACAAGATTTCGCACCAGTTCAATTCTAGATCAGATGCTTGCAAAATGTTAGATCCAAGCTGCTTAAGAGTCCATTTCACATTTATTTTGTGAATAGAAGTTACTAGAAGATCATTTGGAGCTGGTGATTGGTTTTCTTGAAGGTTTGAAGGTTCTGCAAGCTCAGGTATGCTTCACAATTCATCACTCTGGATTTGAATTTTCTTGTGTGCATTGTGCTCCTTATGTTGTCCTGAACGTGTGGATATGATTAGATTTTGAAATAGTGAAGAAATGAGCAAGAACTGTGGATCTGTTTTTTTTAGATTCAAACTTATCCTCTTCGATTTGGCTTGTGTGTGTTAGATTAATGCTTTTTGATGCTGGATTTGAGTTCTATGTAGTTTAAGGATCATTTTGATAACTGGGTCATGGAATTTGGTGATGTTTTGATGTTCTGCAAGTTTTGGTTGGCCGGAGAAGGTGACCGGCGCTTCTACGGCCGGTAGGGTTTATAATTAGGGTTTTAGTTTTCCAGTTTTAATCCTAGCCGTTTGATCTAGATTAATTAGGTTAATTACATTTTATTATTTTAATTAATCATGTTTATTATAAATTTAAAACGTGACCTTAGGATTTCATTTAATTAGAAAGATTAATTCATGGCCTTTGGATCTGAGGACTTTTAGGTCTTGCTGACTCACGCTTAGGACCATTGATTGCATTGACTTTGTTTGTGAGCCTTTGGATATGCATACTTTACTGTTTTTGGTTGACTGCGCTGGCTTTGGGCTTGACTTTCTCAAAACACCCCCTATTTAATCAAGCCCAATCTTTTTTAACTCAATCCTTTTACTTACTGCACCCCTTATCATTTGTCTTTTATTTTTATTTCCATTATATTTGCATTTTGGTTTTAAATTTTTAAAAATAGTTAGAAGTTCTCAAAAATTCCAAAACCATTCATGAATGATCCCTTTAATTTTGTTTAATTTTTGATATTTTTATTTTTCATTTATTTTTATTTTCCACGTAGGAATTAATTTCCACTTTTATTAATTGTTTTTAATTCATTTTAAATACATGCTAAGTTGAAGAATTTATATCTTGATCATCAATTTGAATTTTGAGTTGATTCTTTTTGCACTGGATTCATGATAAAGTTTAGTTTGTGGATGATTTTCCCCCGATTTTTAGAAGTTTGTGTGATTATTTTTTATAGTTGACTTGAGCTTGAGGTTTCAAAACCCTAATTGGTGTTCATGAGGTCCTTTGACCTAGTTCCTTATTGATTCTGACTTTGGCTTTTTGGTATGATGTTATCACTTGATTAATGAACTTTTGTGCTTGATTACATAATTTTTGCATGAGTTTGTGATTTGATTTGAATTTTCATGTGAGATTGCCTTAATTTTGCTTCTTTTTGTTGGCATGCTTAGTTCCTAGGCTAGGAGGGCACTTGTGCCAACTCCTATAGGTTGTTTAGGGTCCTTTTTGTGTGAGGTTTGATCCCTGGTCCTTGCTTAGGGTGTGTGCTTTGAGTTTTTTCTTTGTTGCTTGCCTTTAAAGTTTCTCACAATTGTAATGCATGTTCACCTCACATCTTTTGTTCGTCCCTTCTCTTCAATGCTTATGATGGAGTTTGTGTGCTTCTTCCCATGCTTGGTCTTGATTCTTAGGCACATTTTAACATGTTTAGGCTCCTGGTTTTCAAGTGATGTTGTTTTTTTGATTGGATGATCATTTGTTTGTTCTTGCACTTATACACATGTCCACTTCACTTCTCCTTCTTGTGATGTCCATGATTGAACATGTATGATATTTACCTTGGGCTCTTGTGTTGTGTATTCTCATTCTTGTAATGGTAAGGTTCTGACCTTGTGTTGCTTAGTGTTTGTCTAACTTGTGGGGTCTTTTCTGTTTCATTTGAGTTTTGCTTTCTTCGTAGGAGTTTGTGAAGCTTGGTGATAGTTTGTATGCCTTACCTCTTGCATGGTTTGTCTTAGTGATTTGTCTTAGTGTATTAAATGGTTGATCTCACTTCTGGTTATTATGATTTAGTATGATCTTTTATTCATTTGTATCTCATTTGATTTCACTTGTCTTTGTTTTACCATTTGTTTATGCTACTAACCATTTCAGGGGTTCATGGTAGGTGAAGTGTGGATGTCATCCACATTCCATTTCTTCATCTCTTCTTTATCTTTTCTTTCTATTTTGTAATTTTTGATGTGCCTTGTGCCATCTTGTGATTTCTTCTCTCTTCATCCTCTATTTTTCTTCTCTTCCTATTTCTTAGGATAGAGTTCAAACCACACTAACCATAGGACCACTTTTGCATGATAACATTAGGATTCATTAGTCCCCCTTAGTTGTTTTACCTTTAAGATCCTTTTGGTTCTATCTCTTCTCATCTCAATGCAAATCATAAAAAGCTTTAATAACAGTTGAGGTGACCTTTCCCCTTTTGTCATCCTCTCAAAGAAAATCCTAAAAAATACTTCTTCACTTTAATCCACCAAGACACTTAATAATACAAATGGGCTAGTGAATTTAAATCCTAATCTTAGGAAACAAGTTTGAGGATCTTCTTCATTATAGATGGACTTGTTACTCATTCTATCTTAGGATGTGGTAATAAGGACATGTCCTTAGAAAAAGCTTTACCTTCACTTCCTTGTGCCACACTCTTAAAAGACTTCTAAAAAACACAAACAAACAATAAGCGTCTCTCCTTCAGGAATTATCTTCTCACCTCATTCACTCTTCACGTACGGACTTGCTCCTACTTGTCACTTTGCAAGACGGTTACGCACTCGTCGTCCGAGCCTGCAACACCTGAGCATTGACATAGACAGTTCAAGCCTTAAGACACAAGCAATCTTTTCCACCCCTAGTTAGGGGAACTATGGCGACTCTGATCCTCATTGTCCAGACGAGGTACGTAGGCAGCAGGGTAGGGCCCGTTCGAGCACAATTTTTATTTTCCCTACATTTTTCCTTTTCATTTCTTTTTCAATTCCCTTTCTTTTCTTATCCAATTTCAGTTTTTCTTTTGCAACAACTTTTATTTCTTCACCCTTTGAAACATTTTCTTTGTAAGCATGGATCCCGTCGGGTACGACGGACGATATGGGGTGCTAATACCTTCCCAGGTCGTAACCGACTCCCGAACCTAATCTTTTTGGTTCGCAGGACCTTTGTCCTTCCTTTTCTTTCTTCTGGTATGTGCAGCATTACCATTCCCGTTCCTTCGGGATAAAAATGCCTTGATGTCGACTCTACCTCTTCCGTGCCACTTTCGCGTTTGTACCAGAATGGAAATCCAGGGAGCGACACTAATTGCAAGTGCATAGTCTATCACGACGTAGTAATAAAAGATATTGATCCTGTCGTACCCCAAAAAATACAACCTCACACGATCCGAAAAGACGGAGCCCTGCGCCGGACGGACTGAAGAGTCGCCACCTAATTCTATTTATTCCCGAAGAGGGAAAGGGGAGATATAGATACAACCCGGGGAGAGAAGGATGAGGACAAAGGTCAACGGAACCATTGTCTGGGTTCGGGGGTCGGTTATGCAGGGGGAAGGTATTAGCACCCACTACATCCATCGTACTCAATGGGAACCATCTAAGTTAACGCGCGTGAAAGGATGTCTATGCTTAAACGAATTGCTTGCTAGAGGGAAATGAGTTGAATTATAAGTTAGATTGACCCTAGGTGCTCGGCAAGGATTGAGATCCTCGTGCCTACGTACTCCCGTGTGCAATGGGAAAGTCAGAGCCTCGTAGTTCGGCCTACTAAGGGTAATGGTTGTTGATTTTATTACCTTTCGTCGATGAAAGGGTTTAGGAGTTGAAATGCACTAAAGACTATGGATAGTTTATCTCGCCCAACAAGACGAGCGTCCTGCGTCGAAATAATCGGAGCGAGTAACGATATCTCGTTATCCTCCTTTCTACCACTTAAGGCTCGTGTCGTACAAATCTTCTCGTATTATTAAGGTGTTTTATTTCCTAAGACCGCTTGACGTTGGATCAAGGGTTTGGATCTAATCGAAACGTTTTGGTTTTTTGAAGTTTAATGGTAAATGCAAGTGGAGGTTTATTTTTGTGGTTTTGTTTGCGAGGCACAATGCGCTCGGCTCGCAAAGATAGGTGGATCCTAATAAACGAAAAGAATAATAAAGTGCGAGTGTGCAAATGCAATCGCTTGGCGTTGGACCAAGGATTCAGAAATAAAATGCGAGAAATAAAAGTGCGTACAAAATAAATACAGGGGATTGCGAGAAATAAAGAGGTCTCGTTGTAATTAGCCCAAGAGAAAGCGTGTGTGCAGTGTATTTGAACTATTCGAAGGCGTTCGGCCTGTTTAATCGGGACACAACTATTTGAAGACGTTGGACCTTTTAATCGAGCGCAACTATTCGAAGGCGTTGGACCTTTTCGGGACGCGACGAAATTTACTTCGTTTACTTCCTTAGAGCCGGTTTAAAGAAACCGTTCTATGAGGAGTCGAACATAATTTGAAATGCGATAATAAAATGAATAAATTGAATTGCGAAAGTATTAAATATAATAATAAATTGAATAACTAAATAAATCAAATAATGTTGAAAATAATGAATAAAATAAATTAAATTATATTACAAGTTTTTTGTTCAAAATAAAAATAATAGAATAAAATAAAAAGAGGGCCTCATATTGACCGCACATCACCGATTAAATGTAATCGGGCAAAAAACGGCCTTTTACTATATCATCGGCCCACAAAAGAGAAAAGTAAATGGATAGATTACTTAAATAATTATCTAACGTATATATCTTAAATAATATTTTCCAAGTGACTATAGTAAATCAAGAATTATAAAGAAACAAAAAATAACAAAAACAACAGAAATTCAAATAATAATAAAAAATTGAACTTAACAATTAATAAAGAAAAGAAATAATGAAGGGAAAATATGGGGATTAGTGCTGGATTCACATATGCGCATAGCGAAATTAGTGTGCATCAATATATGTTTTTTTTCTTTTAGTCTATAAGCATTAGGAAAAATTATAAAATAATAAAAAAACATAAAAACCAAAAACAAAACTAAGGACAGAGTCAACAGATTACTTTAAACCTCTTTTTATGAAAAAAAGAAACTACCCAAACAGCATATGCGAAAAAAGGCAGAAGAAAACCTCACTAATTTTCCGCCGTCTCACGCTTGCAATCTCTCTCGATCTCGCTCACGGCTTCCGGTCTCCCTCAAAGATCTCTCTCCGGCGTTTTCGCGGTGTTCTCAGTTTCCGTCGCTCTCTCAGTCGCGCCCACGTCTCCTCTTCGCGGCGGCGCTTCGCGGTGTCAGTCCGTGGTGTTGTGACGACGAAAGATTTTGGGATGGCGGCGATTTAAGGCTTAGAGATGGTTGGTTCGAGCGGTGGCTTGCGTTTCCGGTGAGTGTGGTTCGCGGAGAAGGGTACCACGGTTTGGAAAAAAAAAGTGACCGGTGGCTTTATGGAGATGGCGGCGGTTGTGAAGATCTGCGGTTTTCAGTTTAAAGGTGATGTTGGAGCGAGGCTGAGGTTGGAGCTGGTCTATGCGGCGGGATGCTCGCGGTTTGGTTGGTTTAACAGAGGGTTTTGCTGGTTATGATGTTTGTTCGGAGATGACGGTGAAGGGTTATAGTTCCTCTCAATCTCAGTTCGGATTTTCGCTTTCAATCACTTTCTCTGAGATTTTTTGTGGTTCTGGTTTTGTGATTTGGTAAGGGTTGTGTGTTTCTTCGGCAGAAAGGGATTTGAGATTGAAGATGGTTTCTGTTTCAGTTTGATGTTTGCGGCTGCTTTCGGTTTGTGTTGAAGAAGGTGAGAGTGACGGTGGTTTCGTGGTTTTGGAAGGTTGAGTGCTTTGGTGACAACGATTTTAGTTTCAAATTTGTTTCATGGTTTTTCATTCTTCATCAGCTTTTCCTTCCTGACTTGTATTTTTGTTTTTTTTTATTTTGTCATTCACAACGGTTTTGGGCTTTTCTGGTTTGTTGTTTTGGTTGAGTTTTTTTTTTGAATGAAAGGTTTTGAAGAAGTTTGGCTGTAAGATTTGTATAGTATGAAGGTGGAAATGGATTCAGTTTCAAGCTTGTTCTGAGTTTTTTCTTTTGATTTGGTTATTGAGGAAAAGGTTGAGGTTTTATGGTTATTCCTCCTCCTTGCGAAAAGGTTGAGACTGGTTTTTTGAATGAGGCCAGATTTTTATTCTGTTGTTATGATGAGGGAATGGATTTAATGAAGGGAAGGTGATTTTGGGTGGAATAAAAAATTGTGCGGATTGTGAGTGGGTTGTTGTATTGAGTGGAGTGCCTTGTTGTGGAGAAAATGCACTGAAGGAAGTACGAAATTTTCCGTCCTTTTTGGCCAGGCTGGGATTTTACAGCTGTGTGAAAATGAGGTAGTGGTGGAGAGTTTGCACTGTTGCTGTGAATTTAGTTTAAATGATCTGTGCATAAAATGTCTTACTGATAACAAACCTAATTATAATCATAATATTAATAATAATCCTAATAATACAATAAAAATAATAGTAGAAAGTGGATACTAACAAAATAAATAATAACAGAAATAATAAAAGTGAATAATAATAATAAATAAATAAATAAATAAATAATAATAATAATAATAACAACAATATTAATAATACTAATAATAATAATAATAAAAGGTTAATGATAATGGACTTTGAAATAAAAATAAAAATGATTTCTTTTTTAAAATAGAATAATGGAAAAAGAAATTCAAATATAAGTGGAACGTTTTTTTTGTTAGAATTTTTTTTATAATGCCTAAAATAATAAAGGACAGAATAAAGCTTGAAATAAGAAGAGAATGCTATTCTTTTGAATTTTTCGAATAAAAGGAAACGGAACATATTTTAGATAGTAAAATGAAATGATATGGGTAGGACAAATTTGGGGTATGACAGATGCCCCTATCGAATTGGCTTAGACCGAGTAAGATGAATTGGCTCGCGTTCAATCTTTCAAGGTATAAGATAATTAGATATTAACAGACTCCAAATTTGTCCGACAAAGAAAGGGATGGTGAAAATTGTAAATAAAATGAATTGGAAATGATGGGCGACACAACAAGAAATAAATCAAAATAAATCACTTATCATCAGAGGATGATAAGGCACCAACTGAAAATAAAATCACTTATCAGCAGAGGATGATAAGGCAATAAACTGAAAATAAACTCACTTATCACCAGAGGATGATAAGGCAATAGACAAAAAAAATAAACTCACTTATCACCAGAGGATGATAAGGCAATAAACTGAAAATAAACTCACTTATCACCAGAGGATGATAAGGCAATAGACAGAAAATAAAATCACTTATCAACAGAGGATGATAAGGAAATAAACTGAAAAAATAAACTCACTTATCACCAGAGGATGATAAGGCAATAAACTGAAAAACAAAATCACTTATCAACTGAGGAAGATAAGGCGAATGACAAAAAATAAAATCACTTATCAACAGAGGATGATGAGGCGAATGACAGAAAATAAAATCACTTATCAACAGAGGATGATAAGGCAAATGGACTGAAAATTAAACACGGCTATAGAATCCGCCAAGAGGATGCCTGGAATCCTTGACGGATATGATCTGGACTTCCGCTGGGGAAAGGACCGGAAACTGGTGTGATCCTGGATCCTGAATTATGCAACTATGCTTGATTGTTTTGAAATGGTATTCCATAAGGATGGAGATACGATGCAAATGTTCATGCACTGAGATGTAAGTTAAAACTGTTGAGGAAAATAAAAAGTATGATTTATTTAGGTATGCAAATGATGCATATGATGTAAATGATTGAAATAAATGATGCTTATGCTGTTGATGATGCATAATGATGCATATGAACGATTGAAAGGTGCTAGCTTGGTGGACTTTTGGTTTGGTGGTTGCCAATAATGATTGGACTTTGGGTGGGTGGAGGGCTTGATTTCCCGACACTCGATCTTTGACGATGCATGATCAAAAGATGGATCTGGAAGCTCCAAGTTTGGTTATCTGCTGGTGAGCGAAGCGACTTAATTGAAACATGAAGACTGATTTTGCTTTGAATGGTTGCCGACGCTTGGCAAGATCTGCTTGTTTAGATGGGGATTAGAGATAAGAAGATTTTCTCCTTGTTTGCTTGCCCCTTCCTGTAGGGTATCTGAAATAAATTTGATGGGGAAGCTTTGACAATGGCCACGACATGATCTGCCCCAGATTGAGCCTTTGAAGGTGATTTTCCCCTGATTGATGGACTTTGAGATAAATTTCCCCTGATTGGGCTGATTTTGAAATAAATTGCCCCTGGTTGGGCTGATTTTGAAATAAATTGCCCCTGGTTGGGCTGTTGAAGATGATTTTGCCCCTGATTGGACAGCTGAGGTAGTCTTGATTCATGTTGGCAATGAAGTTCAAATTTCTCCTTTGATTGCCCCTTGTCGGGATTGTACTGAGGTCAAGTACTGAATTGCAATTAAATTATTCATACACAAATGGTAGTGTTAATGTAAAGTTAATGTAAGTTTTGAAAAAGTCAATTTATTTAAATGTTGTGAAAGTGTGACGAATGGACCGTTGGTCCAAACGAGGTGTTGATTTAGAAAGTGCATAAAATATGCAACAAGAATAATGTGCAATTGAGTTTGAAGATTAGCAAATATATGGGAGTCAATTTACGCAACCTTGTTGGTAGCATGCTTTTCAGAATAAATCACGCCTCAATTAGGACTTTCGAGGGTTGTAACGTGGTTTGGTTAATGGTTTTGAGAAACAAAGGTATAAGGCTCAAAGTTTGATTTGTACCCATCCCTTCTTCGTAATTTTCTCCAGTCCTACGTTTAGTTAACTCTACATATGTATTTGTTTTGACTTTAAAAGAGTGAAGATGAAGCTTCAAAGTTTGCTTGAATGTGGCAGTCATCTTATTTTGCTGATGACCCTTTGATTCTTGATTTAGTGGTCACTGATATTTGTTTTGCTTTTGCTGAGGATTTGAGTTCCTCTTTTGATTTTTTTCGACTAAGTCTCCTTTTGGGTGCTCAACTTAGTGTTTTTTCTTTTCTATATATTTTTTTTGTATTTTGTTGAATATTGTGACTGCCAAGTCATTGGTTGATGGTCCTCTGACGGGATGTCTCATCTTGCAATTCGAAGGTGTAGCCAGGCTAACTGAACAACTACCCTGCCCCGGGTTAAATGTAAGGGTTGTATCCGAAAGAAACTCCTACTTCTAGGCTCGAAGTGGTTGACTAGGGATTAACTCCTTATATCTCTAGTGTTTGGGGATTTGAAAGAATGCATGTACATCATTGACGAGGTTTTATCCGAAAGCATACCACAACAGTTATGGGTATTTCGTTTTCATCATCCTCCCTCAAATATTTGCTAAAGTGAAGTGAGGGAACGTTTTTGTGATTTTTTGTGATAAATGATAAATAATGAGCGAATGCGAATAAACTGATTCAAAACATGCATAAACATAACATTAACAAAACCAAGTACAAATGACAATGTTCAAAGCAAATAGTACTAAAATAAACAATACAAAACAACAGGAATTCGGAAATTATAAATGGCTATGGCTGCCTTGATTTGAGGAATTGAACTTCTCTTGATTGAATGCTTCAAAATGGGAGACTACTCAACTTTGGTCTTCAACAACCCCTTCAGATGTCTTCACTTGTTGGCACTGTGCCGCTGCAATGGATTGTTCTGGACATTTGGATTTCTCGGGGTGAAGGTGAGATCCTTAGAGTCGATCAAATATTGAATCTTGTGTTTGAACGATTTGCAGTTCTCGAGCGTGTGACCTGGAGCACCCTTGTGATACTCACAGCGGGCATTGGCATCATAGTCTCGGGCAGTACCAGTTTGTGGTGGCAAGTCTTTTAAAACAAGAGTTCCCTTTGCCATCATCTGATTAAATATTTCAGAATGCGTCATAGGCAAGGGATCAAAGGTTCTTTCAGGCCTTCTTTGTTGATATGGTGGGCGCTGTTGAGGAGCACGTTGTTGCTGTTGACCAGGCTGTGGTGGATAAGCTGGTTGCTGGTATGGTCCAGGTGCATATTGCGTAGCTGCAACCATTGGACGTGGTTGATGAGCCATCTGAGGCGGAAATTGAGCTTGAAAGGCCTGCTGATAAGGCATTGGAGGAGCTGGCTGATATGGCATAGGAGCATATTGTGCAGCAGCAACATAGGGATACTGGTAATAGGGAACTGGTGCAGGTGCACTCTGTTGAAAATTCCCACTTGTAGCAGAAATGGCATTTATGTCGCCCTTTTTATACCCGTTGGAAGGTTTCTTGGAATTGGTTTGGCTGCTAGAACCTCCTTGGATCTTTCCACTTTTCAAACCTTCTTCAATTCTTTCTCCGACCATTACCATGTCCAAAAATCCAGAAGATACGCTGCTGATCAGCTTCTCGTAGTATTTCCCCTGTAGGGTACCCATGAAGATATCGATCAATTCACGGTCAACCAATGGTGGATGAACTCTGGAAGCTAACTCCCTCCAGCGTTGGGCGTACTCCTTAAAGGATTCGCTCTCCTTTTGAGACATACTCTGAAGTTGAGTACGGTTCAGAGCTAAGTCAGTGTTGTACTTGTACTGCTTTTTGAATGCATCAGATAGATCAAGCCAAGTACGAACATTGTTGCGTTCGAGCTGCATGTACCATTCTAGAGACGCTCCAGACAGGCTGTCTTGGAAGCAATGGATCATAAGCTTATCATCTTTGGCATGAGCGGCCATTTTTCTGCAGTACATCCTCAAATGAAGCTCAGGACAGCTGAGGCCTTTGTATTTTTCGAATTCTGGAAGTTTGAATTTAGCAGGGATCACAACATCTGGAACTAAGCACATGTCTGCAGCACTCAGAGAAGTTGAGTTGTGTCCTTCCATGATTCGGAGTTTTTCAGCTAACTCGCGGCACATCTTCATAGCTTCAGACTCTTGAGCAGCTTGAGGATTGGTGATTGGAACAACAGTATGCATCTCATACTCAACTTGATGATTCTCTTCAGTTTGAGGAAACTGGACTTGAGTTGGAATAGGTTGAGCTTGAGGAATAGCACCAACAGTAACACCAGAAGTAGGCATTGGCTGGGAAGTGACCTCTTCAACAGCAGGAGTGAAACCTGGAGGCAAGCCGTAGACCAAAGGATTTGGAACGGGAACTGAAGGCATTGCGCGAGAGGTAGATCCTTGCACTTGAGCATTGTTCATTGCGGCAACAGATTCACGACGTTCTTCTATTTTTGCCAAAGCTTGCAAAGTCTCATAAATCTGGTCAATCTTGCTCTTGACCGAGTCAATCTCTTCCCTCATAGCAGCTTGTTCTTCTTGAATCATGTCCATCAGTCTTCTAGTGTTGGCTCTAGTTAGATACGGGCGTCTAGCACGATACGGGCGTCGGGAAACCAGATTGATTTACTGAAGATGGAGGAACATGAAATGAGTTTTCGGATTTTGGAATGAAATGCAAGATGAATAAATAATGCAAATGAGATGATATGCAATGTCAGAATCCAGGATCTTAAGATCAAGGTCTCACGAGTCCAAGGTACAGATGGAGGATACTCTGATCAAGAACTCACTGGGTAGACTCTAAAGTTTTTAGGGATCCCAAAGTTATCAATTCATATGGCTGTTCATCACACGCGCCATAAGCATGACGGTTGATTGACTCCGCCATATGAACCTATTTTGGGTGAGATCTTCGTATCGACAACCCACGAGAGAAAATTTTCTCGGGAGTCCATACTACGTGATCGTCGACACGAGGCCTAAAACAAAGTCCTGGAGTTATGGAACTTTCTCAACTGTTTGATGCACGTGTCAATTTCATACATTCTTGACAATCAATCAACTCCATAGAGTAAGTCTATTCCAAGTGAGGTTTTCGTATCGAGCCACGCGAGGGCGAACCCCCCAATACTACGCAACCATCAACCGATGTTTTAACCAAAAGGTTCTAAAGGTCCTCAGAGTTAATGACCCTAATGAAAGCAACTGAGCACACACGTCAAGGACTTGACGGTTGTCAGTATTCTCATCAGAATCTACTCCGAGTGAGGTTTTCGTATTGACAACCCACGAGAGAGGATCTCTCGGGAGCCTATACTACACAACCTCGCTAACCTATGTTTGTACTCGAAAGCCCAGGTATAGAGCATTTCCCTCAAGTTTCTTTCGCAAAGTATCAATCCAAATTATAGTACCAAGGAGCCACAAGATATATAAGATGGAATGCGATAAAGAAAGCGATAAAAATAAACAAGCAAGGCATAGAAGCAAACATTCAAACAAGCGCAAAAAACCTATACTAGGCTTGACTCGCATAGGGGTCAACCAGTCCCCAGCAGAGTCGCCAGCTGTCGTACCCCAAAAAATACGACCTCACGCGATCCGGAAAGTCGGAGTCGCGCGCCGGACGGACTGAAGAGTCGCCACCTAATTCTATTTATTCCCTAAGAGGGAAAGGGGAGATATAGATACAACCCGGGGAGAGCAGGATGAGGACAAAGGTCAACGGAACCATTGTCTAGGTTCGGGAGTCGGTTATGCAGGGGGAAGGTATTAGCACCCCCTACATCCATCGTACTCGATGGGAACCATCTAAGTTAACGCGCGTTAAAGGATGTCTATTCTTAAACGAATTGCTTGCTAGAGGGAAATGAGTTGAATTATAAGTTAGATTAACCCTAGGTGCTCGGCAAGGATTGAGATCCTCATGCCTACGTACTCCCGTGTGCAATGGGAAAGTCAGAGCCTCGTAGTTCGGCCTACTAAGGGTAATGGTTGTTGATTTTACTACGTTTCGTCGATGAAAGGGTTTAGGAGTTGAAATGCACTAAAGACTATGGATAGTTTATCTCGCCCAACTAGATGAGCGTCCTGCGTCGAAATAATCGGAGCGAGTAACGAGAGCTCGTTATCCTCCTTTCTACCACTTAAGGCTCGTGTCGTACAAATCTTCTCGTATTATTAAGGTGTTTTATTTCCTAAGACCGCTTGACGTTGGATCAAGGGTTTGGATCTAATCGAAACGTTTTGTTTTTTTGAAGTTTAAAGGTAAATGCAAGTGGAGGTTTATTTTTGTGGTTTTGTTTGCGAGGCACAATGCGCTCGGCTCGCAAAGATAGGTGGATCCTAATAAACGAAAAGAATAATAAAGTGCGAGTGTGCAAATGCAATCGCTTGGCGTTGGACCAAGGATTCAGAAATAAAATGCGAGAAATAAAAGTGCGTACAAATTAATGGGAGAGGGATACAAAATAAATACAGGGGATTGTGAGAAATAAAGAGGTCTCGTTGTAATTAGCCCAAGAGAAAGCGTGTGTGCAGTGTATTTGAACTATTCGAAGGCGTTCGGCCTGTTTAATCGGGACACAACTATTTGAAGGCGTTGGACCTTTTAATCGAGCGCAAATATTCGAAGGCGTTGGACCTTTTCGGGACGCGACGAAATTTACTTCGTTTACTTCCTTAGAGCCGTTTAAAGAAACCGTTCTATGAGGAGTCGAACATAATTTGAAATGCGATAATAAAATAAATAAATTGAATTGCGAAAGTATTAAATAAAATAATAAATTGAATAACTAAATAAATCAAATAATTTTGAAAATAATGAATAAAATAAATTAAATTATATTACATGTTTTTTGTTCAAAATAAAAATAATAGAATAAAATAAAAAGAGGGCCTCATATTGACCGCACATCACCGATTAAATGTAATCGGGCGAAAAACGGCCTTTTACTATATCATCGGCCCATAAAAGAGAAAAGTAAATGGATAGATTACTTAAATAATTATCTAACGTATATATCTTAAATAATATTTTCCAAGTGACTATAGTAAATCAAGAATTATAAAGAAACAAAAAATAACAAAAACAACAGAAATTCAAATAATAATAAAAAATTGAACTTAACAATTAATAAAGAAAAGAAATAATGAAGGGAAAATATGGGGATTAGTGTTGGATTCACATATGCGCATAGTGAAATTAGTGTGCATCAATATATGTTTTTTTTTCTTTTAGTCTATAAGCATTAGGAAAAATTATAAAATAATAAAAAAACATAAAAACAAAAAACAAAACTAAGGACGGAGTCAACAGATTACTTTAAACCTCTTTTTATGAAAAAAAGAAACTACCCAAACAGCATATGCGAAAAAAGGCAGAAGAAAACCTCACTGATTTTCCGCCGTCTCACGCTTGCAATCTCTCTCGATCTCGTTCACGGCTTCCGGTCTCCCTCAAAGATCTCTCTCTGGCGTTTTCGCGGTGTTCTCAGTTTCCGTCGCTCTCTCAGTCGTGCCCACGTCTCCTCTTCGCGGTGGCGCTTCGCGGTGTCAGTCCGTGGTGTTGTGACGGCGAAAGATTTTGGGATGGCGGCGATTTAAGGCTTGGAGATGGTTGGTTCGAGCGGTGGCTTGCGTTTCCGGTGAGTGTGGTTCGCGGAGAAGGGTACCGCGGTTTGGAAAAAAAAAGTGGTCGGTGGCTTTATGGAGATGGCGGCGGTTGTGAAGATCTGCGGTTTTCAGTTTAAAGGTGATGTTGGAGCGAGGCTGAGGTTGGAGTTGGTATGTGCGGCGGGATGCTCGCGGTTTGGTTGGTTTAACAGAGGGTTTTGCTGGTTATGATGTTTGTTCGGAGATGACGGTGAAGGGTTATAGTTCCTCTCAATCTCAGTTCGGATTTTCGCTTTCAATCACTTTCTCTGAGATTTTTTGTGGTTTTGGTTTTGTGATTTGGTAAGGGTTGTGTGTTCCTTCGGCGGAAAGGGATTTGAGATTGAAGATGGTTTCTGTTTCAGTTTGATGTTTGCGGCTGCTTTCGGTTTGTGTTGAAGAAGGTGAGAGTGACGGTGGTTTCGTGGTTTTGGAAGGTTGAGTGCTTTGGTGACCACGATTTTAGTTTCAAATTTGTTTCATGGTTTTTCATTCTTCATCAGCTTTTCCTTCCTGACTTGTATTTTTGTTTTTTTTGATTTTGTGATTCACAATGGTTTTGGGCTTTTCTGGTTTGTTGTTTTGGTTGAGTTTTTTTTTTGAATGAAAGGTTTTGAAGAAGTTTGGCTGTAAGATTTGTATAGTATGAAGGTGGAAATGGATTCAGTTTCAAGCTTTTTCTGAGTTTTTTCTTTTGATTTGGTTATTGAGGAAAAGGTTGAGGTTTTATGGTTATTCCTCCTCCTTGTGAAAAGGTTGAGACTGGTTTTTTGAATGAGGCCAGATTTTTATTCTGTTGTTATGATGAGGGAATGGGTTTAATGAAGGGAAGGTGATTTTGGGTGGAATCAAAAATTGTGCGGATTGTGAGTGGGTTGTTGTATTGAGTGGAGTGCCTTGTTGTGGAGAAAATGCACTGAAAGAAGTACAAAATTTTCCGTCCTTTTTGGCCAGGCTGGGATTTTACAGTTGTGTGAAAATGAGGTAGTGGTGGAGAGTTTGCACTGTTGCTGTGAATTTAGTTTAAATGATCTGTGCATAAAATGTCTTACTGATAACAAACCTAATTATAATCATAATATTAATAATAATCCTAATAATACAATAAAAATAATAGTAGAAATTGGATACTAACAAAATAAATAATAACAGAAATAATAAAAGTGAATAATAATAATAAATAAATAAATAAATAAATAATAATAATAATAATAATAATAATAATAATAATAATAATAACAATATTAATAATACTAATAATAATAATAATAATAATAAAAGGTTAATGATAATGGACTTTGAAATAAAAATAAAAATGATTTCTTTTTTAAAATAGAATAACGGAAAAAGAAATTCAAATATAAGTGGAACGTTTTTTTTGTTAGAATTTTTTTTATAATGCCTAAAATAATAAAGTACAGAATAAAGCTTGAAATAAGAAGAGAATGCTCTTCTTTTGAATTTTCCGAATAAAAGGAAACGGAACATATTTTTGAATTTTTATAGTATTAGACAGGAAATAAAATGGTACGCATTTTTTGGTTTTTTTGAAATAACGGTTTAGATAGTAAAATGAAATGATATGGGTAGGACAAATTTGGGGTATGACAGATGACCCTATCGAATTGGCTTAGACCGAGTAAGATGAACTGGCTCGCGTTCAATCTTTCAAGGTATAAGATAATTAGATATTAACAGACTCCAAATTTGTCCGACAAAGAAAGGGATGGTGAAAATTGTAAATAAAATGAATTGGAAATGATGGGCGACACAACAAGAAATAAATCAAAATAAATCACTTATCATCAGAGGATGATAAGGCACCAACTGAAAATAAAATCACTTATCAGCAGAGGATGATAAGGCAATAAACTGAAAATAAACTCACTTATCACCAGAGGATGATAAGGCAATAGACAGAAAAAATAAACTCACTTATCACCAGAGGATGATAAGGCAATAAACTGAAAATAAACTCACTTATCACCAGAGGATGATAAGGCAATAGACAGAAAATAAAATCACTTATCAACAGAGGATGATAAGGCAATAAACTGAAAAAATAAACTCACTTATCACCAGAGGATGATAAGGCAATAAACTGAAAAACAAAATCACATATCAACTGAGGAAGATAAGGCGAATGACAGAAAATAAAATCACTTATCAACAGAGGATGATGAGGCGAATGACATAAAATAAATTCACTTATCAACAGAGGATGATAAGGCAAATGGACTGAAAATTAAACACGGCTATTGAATCCGCCAAGAGGATGCCTGGAATCCTTGACGGATATGATCTGGACTTCTGCTGGGGAAAGGACCGGAAACTGGTGTGATCCTGGATCCTGAATTATGCAACTATGCTTGATTGTTTTGAAATGGTATTCCATAAGGATGGAGATACGATGCAAATGTTCATGCACTGAGATGTAAGTTAAAACTGTTGAGGAAAATAAAAAGTCTGATTTATTTAGGTATGCAAATGATGCATATGATGTAAATGATTGAAATAAATGATGCTTATGCTGTTGATGATGCATAATGATGCATATGAACGATTGAAAGGTGCCAGCTTGGTGGACTTTTGGTTTGGTAGTTGCCAATAATGATTGGACTTTGGGTGGGTGGAGGGCTTGATTTCCCGACACTCGATCTTTGACGATGCATGATCAGAAGATGGATCTGGAAGCTCCAAGTTTGGTTATCTGCTGGTGAGCGAAGCGACTTAATTGAAACATGAAGACTGATTTTGCTTTGAATGGTTGCCGACGCTTGGCAAGATCTTATTGTTTAGCTGGGGAGTAGAGATAAGAAGATTTTCTCCTTGTTTGCTTGCCCCTTCTTGTAGGGTATCTGAAATAAATTTGATGGGGAAGTTTTGACAATGGCCACGACATGATCTGCCCCAGATTGAGCCTTTGAAGGTGATTTGCCCCTGATTGATGGACTTTGAGATAAATTTCCCCTGATTGGGCTGATTTTGAAATAAATTGCCCCTGGTTGGGCTGATTTTGAAATAAATTGCCCCTGGTTGGGCTGTTGAAGATGATTTTGCCCCTAATTGGACAGCTGAGGTAGTCTTGATTCATGTTGGCAATGAAGTTCAAATTTCTCCTTTGATTGCCCCTTGTCGGGATTGTACTGAGGTCAAGTACTGAATTGCAATTAAATTATTCATACACAAATGGTAGTGTTAATGTAAAGTTCATGTAAGTTTTGAAAAAGTCAATTTATTTAAATGTTGTGAAAGTGTGACGAATGGACCGTTGGTCCAAACGAGGTGTTGATTTAGAAAGTGCATAAAATATGCAGCAAGAATAATGTGCAATTGAGTTTGAAGATTAGCAAATATATGGGAGTCAATTTACGCAACCTTGTTGGTAGCATGCTTTTCAGAATAAATCACGCCTCAATTAGGACTTTCGAGGGTTGTAACGTGGTTTGGTTAATGGTTTTGAGAAACAAAGGTATAAGGCTCAAAGTTTGATTTGTACCCATCCCTTCTTCGTAATTTTCTCCAGTCCTACGTTTAGTTAACTCTACATATGTATTTGTTTTGACTTTGCAAGAGTGAAGATGAAGCTTCAAAGTTTGCTTGAAAGTGGCAGTCATCTTATTTTGCTGATGACCCTTTGATTCTTGATTTAGTGGTCACTGATATTTGTTTTGCTTTTGCTGAGGATTTGAGTTCCTCTTTTGATTTTTTTCGACTAAGTCTCCTTTTGGGTGCTCAACTTAGTGTTTTTTCTTTTCTATATATTTTTTTTGTATTTTGTTGAATATTGTGAATGCCAAGTCATTGGTTGATGGTCCTCTAACGGGATGTCTCATCTTGCAATTCGAAGGTGTAGCCAGGCTAACTGAACAACTACCCTGCCCCGGGTTAAATGTAAGGGTTGTATCCGAAAGAAACTCCTACTTCTAGGCTCGAAGTGGTTGACTAGGGATTAACTCCTTATATCTCTAGTGTTTGGGGATTTGAAAGAATGCATGTACATCATTGACGAGGTTTTATCCGAAAGCATACCACAACAGTTATGAGTATTTCGTTTTCATCATCCTCCCTCAAATATTTGCTAAAGTGAAGTGAGGGAACGTTTTTATGATTTTTTGTGATAAATGATAAATAATGAGCGAATGCGAATAAACTGATTCAAAACATGCATAAACATAACATTAACAAAACCAAGTACAAATGACAATGTTCAAAGCAAATAGTACTTAAACAAACAATACAAAACAACAGGAATGCGGAAATTATAAATGGCTATGGCTGCCTTGATTTGAGGAATTGAACTTTTCTTGATTGAATGCTTCAAAATGGGAGACTACTCAACTTTGGTCTTCAACAACCCCTTCAGATGTCTTCACTTGTGGGCACTGTGCCGCTGCAATGGATTGTTCTGTACATTTGGATTTCTCGGGGTGAAGGTGAGATCCTTAAAGTCGATCAAATCTTGAATCTTGTGTTTGAACAATTTGCAGTTCTCGAGCGTGTGACCTGGAGCACCCTTGTGATACTCACAGCGGGCATTGGCATCATAGTCTCGGGCAGTACCAGTTTGTGGTGGCAAGTCTTTTAAAACAAGAGTTCCCTTTGCCATCATCTGATTAAATATTTCAGAATGCGTCATAGGCAAGGGATCAAAGGTTCTTTCAGGCCTTCTTTGTTGATATGGTAGGCGCTGTTGAGGAGCACGTTGTTGCTGTTGACCAGGCCGTGGTGGATAAGCCGGTTGCTGGTATGGTCCAGGTGCATATTGCGTAGCTGCAACCATTAGACGTGGTTGATGAGCCATCTGAGGCGGAAATTGAGCTTGAAAGGCCTGCTGATAAGGCATTGGAGGAGCTGGCTGATATGGCATAGGAGCATATTGTGCAGCAGCAACATAGGGATACTGGTAATAGGGAACTGGTGCAGGTGCACTCTGTTGAAAATTCCCACTTGCAGCAGAAATGGCATTTGTGTCGCCCTTTTTATACCCGTTGGATGGTTTCTTGACATTGGTTTGGCTGCTAGAACCTCCTTGGATCTTTCCACTTTTCAAACCTTCTTCAATTCTTTCTCCGACCATTACCATGTCCGAAAATCCAGAAGATACGCTGCTGATCAGCTTCTCGTAGTATTGCCCCTGTAGGGTACCCATGAAGATATCGATCAATTCACGGTCAACCAATGGTGGATGAACTCTGGCAGCTAACTCCCTCCAGCGTTGGGCGTACTCCTTAAAGGATTCGCTCTCCTTTTGAGACATACTCTGAAGTTGAGTACGGTTCAGAGCTAAGTCAGTGTTGTACTTGTACTGCTTTTTGAATGCATCAGATAGATCAAGCCAAGTACGAATATTGTTGCGTTCGAGCTGCATGTACCATTCTAGAGACGCTCCAGACAGGCTGTCTTGGAAGCAATGGATCATAAGCTTATCATCTTTGGCATGAGCGGCCATTTTTCTGCAGTACATCCTCAAATGAAGTTCAGGACAGCTGAGGCCTTTGTATTTTTCGAATTCTGGAAGTTTGAATTTAGCAGGGATCACAACATCTGGAACTAAGCACATGTCTGCAGCACTCAGAGAAGTTGAGTTGTGTCCTTCCATGATTTGGAGTTTTTCAGCTAACTCGCGGCACATCTTCATAGCTTCAGACTCTTTAGCAGCTTGAGGATTGGTGATTGGAACAACAGTATGCATCTCATACTCAACTTGATGATTCTCTTCAGTTTGAGGAAACTGGACTTGAGTTGGAATAGGTTGAGCTTGAGGAATAGCACCAACAGTAACACCAGAAGTAGGCATTGGCTGGGAAGTGACCTCTTCAACAGCAGGAGTGAAACCTGGAGGCAAGCCGTAGACCAAAGGATTTGGAACGGGAACTGAAGGCATTGCGCGAGAGGTAGATCCTTGCACTTGAGCATTGTTCATTGCGGCAACAGATTCACGACGTTCTTCTATTCTTGCCAAAGCTTGCAAAGTCTCATAAATCTGGTCAATCTTGCTCTTGACCGAGTCAATCTCTTCCCTCATAGCAGCTTGTTCTTCTTGAATCACGTCCATCAGTCTTCTAGTGTTGGCTCTAGTTAGATACGGGCGTCTAGCACGATACGGGCGTCGGGAAACCAGATTGATTTACTGAAGATGGAGGAACATGAAATGAGTTTTCGGATTTTGGAATGAAATGCAAGATGAATAAATAATGCAAATGAGATGATATGCAATGTCAGAATCCAGGATCACAAGATCAAGGTCTCACGAGTCCAAGGTACAGATGGAGGATACTCTGATCAAGAACTCACTAGGTAGACTCTAAAGTTTTTAGGGATCCCAAAGTTATCAATTCATATGGTTGTTCATCACACGCGCCATAAGCATGACGGTTGATTGACTCCGCCATATGAACCTATTTTGGGTGAGATCTTCGTATCGACAACCCACGAGAGAAAATTTTCTCGGGAGTCCATACTACGTGATCGTCGACACGAGGCCTAAAACAAAGTCCTGGAGTTATGGAACTTTCTCAACTGTTTGATGCACGTGTCAATTTCATACATTCTTGACAATCAATCAACTCCATTGAGTAAGTCTATTCCAAGTGAGGTTTTCGTATCGAGCCACGCGAGGGCGAACCCCCCAATACTACGCAACCATCAACCGATGTTTTAACCAAAAGGTTCTAAAGGTCCTCAGAGTTAATGACCCTAATGAAAGCAACTGAGCACACACGTCAAGGACTTGACGGTTGTCAGTATTCTCATCAGAATCTACTCTGAGTGAGGTTTTCGTATCGACAACCCACGAGAGAGAATCTCTCGGGAGCCCATACTACACAACCTCGCTAACCTATGTTTGTACTCGAAATCCCGGGTATAGAGCATTTCCCTCAAGTTTCTTTCGCAAAGTATCAATCCAAATTATAGTACCAAGGAGCCACAAGATATATAAGATGGAATGCGATAAAGAAAGCGATAAAAATAAACAAGCAAGGCATAGAAGCAAACATTCAAACAAGCGCAAAAAACCTAGACTAGGCTTGACTCGCATAGGGGTCAACCAGTCCCCAGCAGAGTCGCCAGCTGTCGTACCCCGAAAAATACGACCTCACGCGATCCGGAAAGACGGAGCCGCGCGCTGGACGGGCTGAAGAGTCGCCACCTAATTCTATTTATTCCCGAAGAGGGAAAGGGGAGATATAGATACAACCCGGGGAGAGAAGGATGAGGACAAAGGTCAACGAAACCATTGTCTGGGTTCAGGAGTCGATTATGCAGGGGGGAGGTATTAGCACCCCCTACATCCATCGTACTCGATGGGAACCATCTAAGTTAACGCGCGTGAAAGGATGTCTATGCTTAAACAAATTGCTTGCTAGAGGGAAATGAGTTGAATTATAAGTTAGATTGACCCTAGGTGCTCGGCAAGGATTGAGATCCTCGTGCCTACGTACTCCCGTGTGCAACGGGAAAGTCAGAGCCTTGTAGTTCGGCCTACTAAGGGTAATGGTTGTTGATTTTACTACGTTTCGTCGATGAAAGGGTTTAGGAGTTGAAATGCACTAAAGACTATGGATAGTTTATCTCGCCCAACAAGACGAGCGTCCTGCGTCGAAATAATCGGAGCGAGTAACGAGAGCTCGTTATCCTCCTTTCTACCACTTAAGGCTCGTGTAGTACAAATCTTCTCGTATTATTAAGGTGTTTTATTTCCTAAGACCGCTTGACGTTGGATCAAGGGTTTGGATCTAATCGAAACGTTTTGGTTTTTTGAAGTTTAAAGGTAAATGCAAGTGGAGGTTTATTTTTGTGGTTTTGTTTGCGAGGCACAATGCGCTCGGCTCGCAAAGATAGGTGGATCCTAATAAACGAAAAGAATAATAAAGTGCGAGTGTGCAAATGCAATCGCTTGGCGTTGGACCAAGGATTCAGAAATAAAATGCGAGAAATAAAAGTGCGTACAAATTAATGGGAGAGGGATACAAAATAAATACAGGGGATTGCGAGAAATAAAGAGGTCTCGTTGTAATTAGCCCAAGAGAAAGCGTGTATGCAGTGTATTTGAACTATTCGAAGGCGTTCGGCCTGTTTAATCGGGACACAACTATTTGAAGGCGTTGGACCTTTTAATCGAGCGCAACTATTCGAAGGCGTTGGACCTTTTCGGGACGCGACGAAATTTACTTCGTTTACTTCCTTAGAGCCGGTTTAAAGAAACCGTTCTATGAGGAGTCGAACATAATTTGAAATGCGATAATAAATTGAATAAATTGAATTGCGAAATTATTAAATAGAATAATAAATTGAATAACTAAATAAATCAAATAATGTTGAAAATAATGAATAAAATAAATTAAATTATATTACAAGTTTTTTGTTCAAAATAAAAATAATAGAATAAAATAAAAAGAGGGCCTCATATTGACCGCACATCACCGATTAAATGTAATCGGGCGAAAAACGGCCTTTTACTATATCATCGGCCCACAAAAGAGAAAAGTAAATGGATAGATTACTTAAATAATTATCTAACGTATATATCTTAAATAATATTTTCCAAGTGACTATAGTAAATCAAGAATTATAAAGAAACAAAAAATAACAAAAACAACAGAAATTCAAATAATAATAAAAAATTGAACTTAACAATTAATAAAGAAAAGAAATAATGAAGGGAAAATATGGGGATTAGTGCTGGATTCACATATGCGCATAGTGAAATTAGTGTGCATCAATATATGTTTTTTTTCTTTTAGTCTATAAGCATTAGGAAAAATTATAAAATAATAAAAAAACATAAAAACCAAAAACAAAACTAAGGACAGAGTCAACAGATTACTTTAAACCTCTTTTTATGAAAAAAAGAAACTACCCAAACAGCATATGCGAAAAAAGGCAGAAGAAAACCTCACTGATTTTCCGCCGTCTCACGCTTGCAATCTCTCTCGATCTTGCTCACGGCTTCCGGTCTCCCTCAAAGATCTCTCTCCGGCATTTTCGCGGTGTTCTCAGTTTCCGTCGCTCTCTCAGTCGCGCCCACGTCTCCTCTTCGCGGCGGCGCTTCGCGGTGTCAGTCTGTGGTGTTGTGACAGCGAAAGATTTTGGGATGGCGGCGATTTAAGTCTTGGAGATGGTTGGTTCGAGCGGTGGCTTGCGTTTCCGGTGAGTGTGGTTCGCGGAGAAGGGTACCGCGGTTTGGAAAAAAAAAGTGGTCGGTGGCTTTATGGAGATGGCGGCGGTTGTGAAGATCTGCGGTTTTCAGTTTAAAGGTGATGTTGGAGCGAGGCTGAGGTTGGAGCTGGTATGTGCGGCGGGATGCTCGCGGTTTGGTTGGTTTAACAGAGGGTTTTGCTGGTTATGATGTTTGTTCGGAGATGACGGTGAAGGGTTATAGTTCCTCTCAATCTCAGTTCGGATTTTCGCTTTCAATCACTTTCTCTGAGATTTTTTGTGGTTCTGGTTTTGTGATTTGGTAAGGGTTGTGTGTTCCTTCGGCGGAAAGGGATTTGAGATTGAAGATGGTTTCTGTTTCAGTTTGATGTTTGCGGCTGCTTTCGGTTTGTGTTGAAGAAGGTGAGAGTGACGGTGGTTTCGTGGTTTTGGAAGGTTGAGTGCTTTGGTGACCACGATTTTAGTTTCAAATTTGTTTCATGGTTTTTCATTCTTCATCAGCTTTTCCTTCCTGACTTGTATTTTTGTTTTTTTTGATTTTGTGATTCACAATGGTTTTGGGCTTTTCTGGTTTGTTGTTTTGGTTGAGTTTTTTTTTTTGAATGAAAGGTTTTGAAGAAGTTTGGCTGTAAGATTTGTATAGTATGAAGGTGGAAATGGATTCAGTTTCAAGCTTTTTCTGAGTTTTTTCTTTTGATTTGGTTATTGAGGAAAAGGTTGAGGTTTTATGGTTATTCCTCCTCCTTGCGAAAAGGTTGAGACTGGTTTTTTGAATGAGGCCAGATTTTTATTCTGTTGTTATGATGAGGGAATGGGTTTAATGAAGGGAAGGTGATTTTGGGTGGAATCAAAAATTGTGCGGATTGTGAGTGGGTTGTTGTATTGAGTGGAGTGCCTTGTTGTGGAGAAAATGCACTGAAAGAAGTACAAAATTTTCCGTCCTTTTTGGCCAGGCTGGGATTTTACAGCTGTGTGAAAATGAGGTAGTGGTGGAGAGTTTGCATTGTTGCTGTGAATTTAGTTTAAATGATCTGTGCATAAAATGTCTTACTGATAACAAACCTAATTATAATCATAATATTAATAATAATCCTAATAATACAATAAAAATAATAGTAGAAAGTGGATACTAACAAAATAAATAATAACAGAAATAATAAAAGTGAATAATAATAAATAAATAAATAAATAAATAATAATAATAATAATAATAACAACAATATTAATAATACTAATAATAATAATAATAAAAGGTTAATGATAATGGACTTTGAAATAAAAATAAAAATGATTTCTTTTTTAAAATAGAATAATGGAAAAAGAAATTCAAATATAAGTGGAACGTTTTTTTTGTTAGAATTTTTTTTATAATGCCTAAAATAATAAAGGACAGAATAAAGCTTGAAATAAGAAGAGAATGCTCTTCTTTTGAATTTTTCGAATAAAAGGAAACAGAACATATTTTTGAATTTTTATAGTATTAGACAGGAAATAAAATGGTACGCATTTTTTGGTTTTTTTGAAATAACGGTTTAGATAGTAAAATGAAATGATATGGGTAGGACAAATTTGGGGTATGACAGATCCCACAGAGACTCGATAAGAAACCTAGTGTTGTCGGGTGTTGCTATGTTTAGCTAGGGAGAGCGATGTGTTTGGTTTAAATAAAGGGTTAAGGATTAATTAAATAAAATAAAATAAAATTAATGATATAAATTATCGATAGATAATTGATAAGTGCTTCTTGGAGGATCAGACATACCCACCTGGGGCATCTTCCAATGATAAGAAGACTTTAAGAAGGCTAGCTGGTAGTTTCTTCTTAAATACTGATGGTTCCTTGTACAAGAGAAACTTTGACATGGTACTCCTCAGATGTGTTGATAGGACAAAAGCAGACTTGTTAATACACGAGGTGCACGAAGGATCCTTTGGTACCCATGCCGGAGGGCATGCAATGGCTAAAAAGTTGCTAAGATCAGGCTATTACTGGATCACAATGGATGCAGACTGTTGTGCTTATACCAGAAAATGTCATAAATGCCAAATTTATGCGGATAAAGTGCATGTACCTCCGAATCCTTTGAATGTGATGTCTTCACCATGGCCCTTTGCCATGTGGGGCATTGATATGATCGGCAAGATTGAACCGACTGCTTCAAACGGCCACAGATTCATCCTGGTTGCTATTGACTATTTTACCAAGTGGGTTGAAGCGGATTCTTATGCAAATGTTACAAGGCAAGTGGTAGCCCGATTTCTGAAGAGAGATATCATTTGTCGGTATGGATTGCCCGAGCGAATCATTACTGATAATGGTTCCAACTTGAACAACAAAATGATGGCAGAACTATGCCGGGACTTCAAGATCCAACACCACAATTCTTCTCCTTACAGGCCAAAGATGAACGGCGCTGTAGAAGCAGCTAACAAGAACATCAAGAAGATTGTGCAGAAGATGGTGGTTACCTATAAAGATTGGCATGAAATGCTACCATTTGCCTTGCATGGGTACCGTACGTCAATCAGAACATCCACTGGGGCAACACCGTATCAACTTGTGTATGGTATGGAAGCAGTCCTACCTGTTGAAGTTGAATTACCCTCCTTGCGGGTACTAATGGATGTTAAACTGAATGAAGCAGAATGGGTCCGATCCCAATACGAGCAACTGAATCTGATTGAAGAAAAGAGATTAGCTGCAATCTGTCATGGGCAGCTGTATCAGAAAAGAATGAAGAAAGCCTTCGATCAGAAAGTCAGGCTCCGAGAGTACCAAGTAGGAGATCTTGTGCTGAAAAGACTCATCCCTCCTCATACAGACCACAGGGGCAAGTGGACTCCAAACTATGAAGGGCCATTCGTAGTAAAGAAAGTTTTCTCCAGTGGCGCACTGATGCTCAGCACTATGGATGGAGAAGACTTCCAGTCCCCTGTGAATTCAGATGCAGTTAAAAAATACTTCGCATAAAATGACCCGCTGGACATAAAAACAGAATGTAAGTCCAGGCAAAAATAGGGCATCCCGGCGAGTCAAAAACAGAATAAAAGACTCGGGCAAAAATAAGGGAAAATAAATATATATAAAAAATGGTGTACACCCGCTGAGTTGAAAAGCCGCATTGGACAGCTCAGGCAAAAATGGGTATCCCGGCGGATTGAAAACCCGAAAGGGCGATCCACACAAAATAAGGGAATAAGCGAACAATTGCATTCTGAATTCGTCTGTATCACTTACAACATGGTAAGCTCCGAAAGGTTCGAGCATCGGTCAGAATCAGCCTTCTTCAGAAAGCAAGATAAGAAGAACGTCAATGTCATACGAGTCATAGCAAAAGGGAAGCCCCCTGAAACATCGTCAACATTGCCAACATCTTTTTGTTTCTCAATTTGTAACAATCTCCTCATTTCAGGGGATCCATTTCTTTGACTGTATCTTGCCAATTCAGGGCACATGAATTAATAAAATCAGATTTTCAGTCATATCTTGTCTCGTACATTTTATTTTCCATTTGCAAAATGTCCGATGTCCCTAAGATATTGATTGCATAAATACATATGCTTTCTTTCTAAAAATGCGTGCTTGCAGGAAATATATTTGCTCCCGGGAGTGTTTAAACTCCTACGACGGAATTCAGTAAGTGATACCTCGGGAAACTTGTACATTTCTTTGTTACAGGATTGCAGGTGTTCAGAGCGCAACATGGGGCATGAAAGCTTCTCCCCAGTAGGCTGCCCGAATCATTATTCCCTCAGCACACCAGAGATGCCTTCTCCCCATCAGAATTGCCAGGCATCACTTCTCCAGCATTTCCTTCAAAGGGGAGCACCAGAAGATGTTTATATTCCCCAGCTGAGTTGTCAAGTATCATCCTCAGCAGGATCCCCGTAGAAATCTCTAGGAAGATCTTGCAGTGATCTTTCTTCTTCCCCAGCCGAGTACTAAACGGGGAGCTATTTCCCCGCAGAGTTTCAAACTTTATCCAGAAGAGCAACGCCTGAAGATCTCACAACAGAGTGACGAAAGCTTCTACAAACCCCAGTTGGGTCCCTCATTACCAAGATAGGTTTATCGATGACCTACTTCCCCATACAGAGTCATGAATGTCAGATCTACCAATGATCTCATTCCCAGCTGGGACATCCACTTCAAGTAGATCAGTCGGAGATCTCCTTAGCAACGGGATCTGAATCCCGGATCGGTATCTTTGCATAATCATAGCATTCGCATCATATTTTCCCCCACAGAGCGTAGCATTCCGTCTAATACGGAGCATTACGGCAAAAATCAAACATGTTGCATAATCATAAGCCATGTTCTGAATTAAACACTCGTAAATACTGACCCCCACCAGAGAGACAAAACATTTCCCTTACGGATGCACACTCCTTTTGGCACTCGTCCGTGTCACCACTCCCCAGTAAAGTCGCCCGAGCATTCTTTACGAACAGACGACTCATATAGTACAGATACTTCTTGACACCCGTCCGTGTCATATCCCCAGCAGAAAGCCAAAGCATCCCCTTCGCACTCACAGATACATATATACCCAATTTCCCGACACCCATCCGTGTCACTTCCCCAGCATAGTTATCCAAACACTTTAGAAATCAAAATACTTGTCTATAATACACCTTTTTCCGACACCCGTCCGTGTCACACTTTCCCCAGCAAGTCAAACACTCGTCCGTGTCTCACGCATACTTGTTACTCATCATCTTTTTACTCATACATATACTCGTCCGTATCTTGTATATACCACTTAAATCCCTTCAGATTCGACACTCGTCTGTGTTCTTTGTTAACCAGTTGGTACTCGTCCGTATCATCATCTCTGAGCATGCGTCAAGCGTTTGTTTCTACCTGATACCTGTCCGTATCATAGTCTTAAGGATGCTCGTCCGCATCTTTAATCTATACACCGTGTCAAACACTTTTGTCTTCTTGGATTTAGACACTCGTCTGTGTCTACTATTCCCCAGGAGAGTCCTAACAAATCCCAGTGAATTATTTTCCTTCTATCTGACATTCGTCCTATGTCATGATACCTTCCGGCAGCCGTACCCTGCAGGTGATCGTCCTTGACCTTTTTGATGATCGTCCTTCATCACCCCCATTGGAGTCTCTATTCATTAGAACCCCTCCTTATCCGACATTCGTCCTATGTCGTGATGCTTTTAGCAGTCGTCCCCTGCTAGGTGATCGTCCTTCACCTCCTGATGATCGTCCTTCATCATTTTATCCGATGGCCGTCCCCATCGTTGATCTTGTTATCTGACATTCGTCCTATGTCATGATAAACCCTGAGAGCAGCCGTACCCTGCCAGGTGATCGTCCTTCACCTCTTGATGATCGTCCTTCATCGTTTTATCCGATGGCCGTCCCCATCGTCGACCCCTTTTATCCGGCATTCGTCCTATGTCGCGATGCTTTCGGCAGTCGTACCCTGCCCGGTGATCGTCCTTCACCGATAGATGACCGTCCCTCATCTTATCCCCAGCAAAGCAGCCGTCCCCTGCTAGGTGATCGTCCTTCACCTTTAACGACCGTACCTCATCACTTATTTCATTTATGCCTCAAACTTGATGGTCAACCCCATCGTTTACCTATAATCCCCAGAGAGTCTTATGGCTTTACCTGATGGCCGTCCCCATCATAATCTCTTATGTCCCCTGCTTGTCGGCCGTCCCCGTCATTGCTTTATTCCCCGCATCTTCCCCAGCATGTCGGTCGTCTTCGCCATTGCTTTACCTCCAGCAGTCGTCCTCTGCTCGGCGGTCGTCCCCCGTCGCCCGCACTTCATAAACATATTTTATTTTCCTTTACAATCTATATCCCTTTTCTTCTTCATTCTGTGAGTGCAAATTTTGGACTGTCTTTGGTATTCAACCACAAGTTATCTTGTTTGCCTGTTAAGCCGTTGCTTACATCCTGCACAGCTAACTCATGTTTGAATAGGGGCAGCTGTAAACACCCCAAATTTGCCCTCACTCATTCACACCATGGCTTGTGATCTTTTCATATGCATAAAGTCAATCATAGCACCTCATATTGCATATTTGCTTCACTGCATTGATTCAAAGTCATCTGCACCTAGGGTTTGTGATCTAAGCCATCCCTGAGCCATTTGAGCCACTCCAAAGGTCATCAATCACTTCAAAGGGGTCCATGAATGTTCAAGTATCATATTATATCACCTTAAAGTCAATAAAGTCAAATAATCACAAGAACTGAGAATGGCATGGAAGCAGAGCCAGGTTTAACTACACAGATGACCTAGAATTAGGGTTTTGGTTTCAGGGGCCATAACTCCAAAATTTTTGGTCATTCTTGTTTCTATTGGTCTCTATATGTCATAAGGATCATGCATATCAATTTTCATGAAGAAGTTCCATGGGGAAGGCATCTAATCAAGAGTTGACTTCTTGAGCAAGTCAGTGCAAAATCAGGGCATCTGAGGCCTCCAATGACCCAACCAAAGGGTGTTCTTCATCATTTTGAATATGTATGATCTTTATTTGATCATAGAAGATGTTGTAAGTTCACAAAGTTGAATAATTTCAAGCCATTTGCAAAGTTGCCTTTTTGGGAAAATGACTTGTAATGGAAACTTGCCATTTTGGGAAAGTTTTTCAACCCTTTCTTTTTTATTCAAAAATGCTTCAAATGAGAAAACTCTGGTCATGAAAGTTGTAGAATGGATCATTCCCTTTTCAAAAAGTACAAGAACTCATTCTAATTCATTTTGGATCAAAAGTTATGGCCTTGCAAAGTTGGATAAAATCATTGAAATTTCACTTTTGCACAAGATGAAAAAACTTGCAAATTCTCATGACAAGTCTTTATGTGATTTTAATAGCACTACACTCAACAGTAAGTGTAGCTGTTTCGTTTTCTTCGATTTTCTTCTTGTTGGATAAGATCTCCTTCAGAAATTTATCATACGAAGGCATCTGAGTAATAGCTTATGTAAATGGTATGGTAATGTTTAATTGTTTTAGAAGCTCTACAAATTTCTTGAAATTTCCCATTGTTTTAGTTAACCGTTGGGGGTACGAAATTGGTGGTTTATATGGTGGTAGAGGTACATAAGGTTTTTCCTTTTCCTCATCCTCTTGTTCGTTGGTTTCCTTTTCTTGTGGTTTATCTTTTTTCTCAGTTGATTTCTCAGGTTGTTGATACATGGTTGGGTTTTCGGTTCTAGGATCGGTAGGTCCGTCCAACTCTTTTCCGCTTCTTAGTATAACTGCATTTGAATGACCCTTAGGATTTGGTTGTGGTTGTCTAGGAAAAGTTCCAGCTGGAGCAGTAGTGGATGCCTGTTATTGGGCTACTTGAGAAATTTGGGTTTCTAACATCTTATTATGAGTAGCTAAAGCATATACCTTTATCACCAATTGCTTTATCTGTTCACTAGTATGGATGTTCTGATTTAGAAAATCCTTGTTTGTTTGAGCTTGGGTAGCAATGAAGTTTTCCATCATCATTTTGAGGTTTGATTTTCTAGGAACATTTGGATTGGGTGCAACAGCTTTCTGAAATCATGGTGGTGCAGTTGGTGATTGATTTGGCGCATGCAAGGCGTTGTTATTCTTGTAAGAGAAATTGGGGTGATTCTTCCATCATGGGTAGTAAGTATTAGAATACGGGTTTCCTTGAGCATAGTTCACCTGATCTGTGGTTAATCCGGCAAGAAGTTGACATTCAAGAGATGTGTGTCCTGGGATTCCACAAATTTCTCAATTTGGAGTTACGGCAGCCACGGTGTTTGGTGGTGTTATGGTCAAGTTATCGATTTTTTGAATAATGGCATCCATCTTGGCATTTACGTGATCGAAACTGTTCACTTCATACATTCCTCCCTTAGTATGGTTCTTCTCTACAGGTGTTCTTTCTCCTCCCCATTGGTAATGCTTATGAGCCATGTTCTCAATGAGGTTATAGGCTTCTTCGTAATGTTTATCCATAAGAGCGCCTCCCGCGGAAGCATCTATCGCCATCCTAGTGTTGTATAGAAGTCCATTATAGAAAGTTATGATGGTTACCCAATTTTCAAACCCATGGTGTGGACATAATCTTAATAGGTCCTTGTATCTTTCCCACACTTTTTAAAGTGATTCGGCATCTTTCTGTCGAAATCTGTTAATTTGGGCTCTCAGCATAGTTGTCTTGCTTGGCGGAAAATAACGAGATAAGAAAAATTTCTCCAGTTCTGCCCATGTCATGACAGAGTTGGGTGGTAACGATTGTAACCAAGCCCAAGCTTTATCTCTTAAAGAGAATGAAAAGAGTCTTAGTCTGATTGCGTCTTGGGTTACACCATTTGCTTTCACGGTATCTTCATATTGTACGAACCTCGTCAGGTGTTCATTTGGATCGTCTGTCGGGTTTCCAGAAAACTAGTTTTGTTCTACAACTTACAGCAGTGAAGGTTTAATTTCAAAATCGTTTCGGGTTATGGCTGGTACGGAAATACTATTATGCGGTTCTTGTTGGTTTGAATTCGCATAGGACTTGAGTGAACATGGTGCTCCATTTTCGGTCATGTTTAGTTATTCAACTGGTCTTGATATAATAATTTCAGGAATAAGGGTTTCGTTGGGTTCGATTCGGCGTCGCGAACTTATGAAATGTTCTACTTCGTCGATCTGGGGTTGTAAGTTTTCGCCACGGGAGCAAGTACTGGGCATACAATCGACAAAGGAAAGGTAAATTTGTTGCCTTAGCCTGGACGGCGCAACAACTTAATTCACTATTGACTAAATCTAAATCCCCCGCAACGGTGCCAAAAACTTGGTGTGTAGACTTCTAAGTCTAACGGTTATTAACTGCAAGTGCAAAGTCTATCATATAGTAATAAAAGTTATCGATCCCACAGAGACTCGATAATCAACCTAATGTTGTCGGGTGTTGCTATGTTTAGCTAAGGCGAGCGATATTTTTGGTTTAAAAAAAGGGTTAAGGATTAATTAAATTAAATTAATGATATAAATTATCTGTACGTAATTGATTTCGCCTTTGCGAATTCAATAGAGGGATAACTTGTTAAGATTTATTAAGTTATCTCTCCGTAGAAACTCTCGGTTTAAAAGTCTTCGACTCACACTCTCGTGGTCTTTCCTATTACTATACTCCTAAGTTCAATTGAGCGCTCTCGCTGTATCAATTCAAGTTAGAAATACTTTTTGGAAACCTAAAGTTTCTAATTGGCTTTAAAGCGCTTTCGTTGTGTTTAAAACTAATGCTTGATTTCAGCTATCTAATTATGATCTCACACTCCCGTGGTCTTAATCCTAATATTTTGTACTCTCTTACTCTCGTAACGAAATTTAATTAAAACAAGAAACTGAAACCAGATTATAACTTAATTTAAGGTTTTAGCCTAATTTTATTGAATTCGTTCTGGTCTACACAATTACATACCGATTAACGGTTTAGCTTATTAAATAAATAAAGGTAGACGGAGGAGAAATACATTACATAAATAAATGTGGTAATAAATAAATAAATAAATAAATAAATAAATAAATAAATAAGCATTAAAATCAGAAACCTAGTTGCAATGTTCTTGATCAACCAAACTTTGAAACTTGAAACGAAAATAATAATGTAGTGGCTGTAAACAATAAAAATGATGATAGTTTCCTAATGGTGGGAACTATCACTAAGGTTTGGTAAAGGAAAAATAAAAACGAATGAAATACTGAAAATAAAAGTGAACTTCGACGAAATAAAAATGGCAACAATTGGACGTTAAAATGAAGCTCTCATTGCAAATGACAGATAACTCTATTTATAAGCATTGTGGTAGGGTTTGTTGAGAAATAATAGTCTCAGACTCAGATTGGGCTTGAGATTGAGTTGCAAAGACTGAGTAGACTAGGGTGGAGGAAACTTCTTTGGCTTGAACAAGTAAATTTCACAACGGCTCTTTTAATTTGACTTCTGTTTCGTCTGTTACGTATTTTACGTTTCTGCATAATTCAGTTGAAACGAACGTTTGATTACTGAGACATGCACCTTGGCTATGAGACGCTCAACTTGAAATTGAGTTAGGTGTCTGACCCTTGAGACGGTCATTTGAGAGTGAGACGGGCATCTCACAGGTAAAAATGCAGAAATGCATTTTCCTGCTATTTTCCTTCTGTTTTTCCACGTTTCTTGTCCAATAAGCTCCCTTTTTGCACTTTTGCCTCCAAATGACGTGTTTGATCAAATGTCTACAAAACAAACACAATTAACGCATAATATCGTCCAAAATAGAGAAATAAACATATTAAACAATCAGAAATCACATTAAATAATCGATATGAATTCGAGTTATCAATTATACTGAGTCCCATGGGAAGCATGGTAGTGACTTGTGGTGGGTATTACACTGAGTACCATGGGAAGTCTTGTTGTTAACGATTACGATAAATATTCCACAGAGTTCTATGTAAGGTTTTGTGAGTGTTGTATGGACTTTATCCATCCTATTTGATTACTTATTGAGAAGTAACCAGAGATCTTGCGAATTGTTTAGATTCGAACCTTAAGAGCCGAGAGAACTCTAAGATAGGGAACCCACTGAGATGTTGATATCTCACCCCACTATTGTTGTTTCTTTTCAGGTTTCTTTTGCAGGTTTGATTTACAAGTGGGGCTATTCTCAAGATGTTTCAAGAGAAGCATAGTCTTAGTTCTTCCGCTATGTATTTATCTTGTACAATCATGGATATTGTATTTGATCTTAGTATTTTTATTTTAGTATGATATCCATGTCTTGTACCTTTGTTATATAGAAAATTAGAATTGGTCAAGAATGTGAATTGTACTATTAGGTACTTATGATAGTGTCAGTACAAAAATAACACTTGTATGATATTATTCTAGATATATATTATATGGGCGTTACAAAAGCCAAGGGTATATTAATCCATTTCTTTAAAACATCTCGTACTCATTTAGAAATAATCATCAGCAAACAAGATTTCTTGTTTTCTGATGATTTGATTCTTGAGAAAAATATGTTGATCAACCAATCATATTTAAGATAAACATTCAACAAATATATAACCTTATCTAGAGAATTTATCTTGTTAGTTGATTCCGCCAAATCAGTGACTTGCTCAAATGTAATCCATTTGGCTACAATTCAGTATCCTCTCAATATAATCAACTAATATGAGATTGAAATTGCAAGTGGATTAACTTTCAACTCGGATTTTTTTCAACACACAAAAATGGATCTTTAATTGACACTGTTAAGTGTTTGATATCTATCAATAACAGAACCAGAGCTCTGATAAAAATTGAAGGTGTGAGAAAAACACAAGAAAGGGGGGATTGAATTGAGGTTTTCACTCTTGGCTACTTTTTGCACTTTGACGAGTTACATCAAGTTATGTTATGAATGCATTGCGGAAGCATAAAAGAATGTAAAGCATAAAGCAAGAATAAAGAACACGCGATATATCCTGGTTCACTTGAGAACTTCTCAAGCTAATCCAGTCCACCCGCCAAGGTGCTTTTGCCTTAAACAAGGGCTTAATCCACTATATCAAAATCATTATGATTACAAGCGTGAGGCCAACTGTCGTGACTAACTGCATAAAACCTCTATGACTTCTTGCACGGTAACCTATCATGACTAACTGCCCAACACCACGTGTTGTGACTTCTTACGCGACCTACAATTTTGACTAACTTCACAAAACCTTTATGACTTCCTGCGCGGCAACCTGTCGTGACTAACTGATCAACACCGTGTGTCGTGACTTCAGGCTCCAGAACCAATTGTTCTGAGCAGTACCAGAACCTTATCCCCAGAACATATCATTAGAACACATAGTTCTACGAATGCACTAGCAACTAATTTTTATGCCTTCCTAAAGTTCTGACCTTCACTCGGTCCTTTAGGGAATTGTTGTTTATATGTTTTGCTTCTTACATAAGCAAATTGTAAACTATTTCAGTACATCAGAAGAACCTAAATACGCACTAAGAATATTACATTTTATTCTTGCTCCGTTGTGTGGTATTCTGCTTCTTCAAGTTTCTTTTTCATTAAGCATTTGAAGGTTGAAGTCTTCTTCTTCTTCAAAAGCTTTTCTAGCTTGATCTTCATATGAGCACAAGAAGGACTTCTTTGTCTTGATTCACTTAAGAACATTTCTGGACAGCAGCCCATGTTCTTCTTCAATCCAATGATCACTTCAGTATTTGATTTGTAGTTGAAGCTTCCATGATCATCTTCATTGTCTTTTGTGACTTTGCAAGTCTTCTACATCATAAGAAGTTAATCACATCGTGAATTCAAGATCTCTCTGCTTTCAGCAAATTGTTGTCAAAGAGTAATCATCTAGAAGAGATGCATATTCAAGTAAATGCTTTGCATCTTGTTCCAATGGTATCTTTTTTTATCATCAAACTTATGTGATTGTATGACGACATCCATAACATTGATCAAACACTATTTTACAACTTGGTTGTATGTGTGTTTAGAAACCTTTCAGTTATATCAATTAACACCAACATGTAAACCAAATGGTTATATCCTTGATTACTTCACATACAAGAATATTCAATTTGTGGATAATCAACCAAATTGAGTTCCTATTCAAAATAAACAACACCCAATAGTATGGTTGTTCGTTTAAACCAATGAGGATTCAATAGGAATCAACAACATCACAAATCATGTGATGTTTTCCTTTTATATCCAAACATAAAAGAGTCGTTACAACCCCATTCGACTATTGAGGAATCTGTTACACAAGGAATAGGTTCTTTGTCTAGAACTTCACTTGTAGAGATTAAGGCATAAGTGTTGCACCCCAAAATTTGCCCTCACCTAGACAAGACATTGTGTACCAAGGTGTCCCAAGAGATTCACAAGGTTCAAAAGGTTCACAAGGTGTCCCAAGAGATTCACAAGGTTCACAAGGTTCACAATTAGTCAGAAAGTTTGACAATTCCCTCAGACAAAGCATCCTTCTAAGCAATGCATCCTAAACTAGGTTTTTGAGTTTCATCAGTCTAAATGGATTTACAAGGCTTCAAGTAAGCTTCATAGAATCCTATATGTCTTCAAGAATCTCTATGTCAAGTTTCAAGGCTTTCCCAAAAGGTTTGCTTAGTCAAATGATCAAATAGGCTAAAATCAGTCAAAGCAGTCAAAAAGTCAAACTGAGGTCAACTGTGGTCAAACCAAAGTCAAACTTCATGATTTTTTTTGCCAAAATCAATTATATGAAGTAAAATTCATCATTTTATCAAGGGTTGATCATGATTCATCAAGGAGATTTCAGATCCTCAAGAATCAGGAGTTTCTAAATTATGGTTTTCACAGGAAAAGTCAACTGAACTTTGACCAGCCATAACTTTCACATGCTTCATCAAAAATTTTCCATCCAAATCTCATTTTGAAGGAAATTGAATTCTATACAACTTTGTGTCTCACAAGCCAAGCCTAAAAATGCTTCATTTGGAAGGTATGAGCTAAGACATTATAGGTCATTTTAAAAGTCAACAAAAAGTCAACATCTTCCAAAGGGCATAATTTGAAAATGGTAAAGGATATGGACATGAGACCAATGAGGTTGGTTATAGTACTCTCTAAGATTTCCAAAATATCCAAGAACACCCTCATAGCCTTAAAATTGATGGAGATATGTCTTTGCAAAGTTGGGAAATTTTTGGGAGGTTTATGAAGCAAATGGGGCCTTAAAACCAAATTTCTCCAAATGGGCTTGCAATGTTGTGATCCAATCCATACAAGGACCTCAAGCACGACCCAAAGCAACCAAATTATGATTTTTTTTATTATTTATTTATTATTTATTTTGATTTTACCCATTAAAAGTTAAATTAAATCTAAATAAAATATAAAAATCAATATTTGGACATGATTCTTCTTCTAGAAATTCTTAAAAATCAATTAAAGTTGATTGGAATCATGTAAAATCAGATTGACCCAATTTAGAAAGGTTTTATAAGATATTTTTCAATATTTGAAAGTGTGAATCTTCATGATCAAGCAATCACTACAAAGCCCAAAAATCCAGCTTCTTTTGACCTAATTCTACTTCATACATATACACAAACTAAAAGCAATCACAAGGACACGAATTTGCTGCCTCCAAGAGTAAGAACAAAACTTCAAATTTCATTAAAAAAACTCACAATCAGATTCTTATTTGCAGGCCATATCAAAGTGTTTTGAAGGTTGCAACATGTTTCTTGAGCATCATTGATATTATCTCAATGCTTTACATCATCAAAAACAATCTTGAATGCATAAACCGAATCCAACTTTGAGCTTGGAACTTTGATTTTCGATTTTTCCTATATAAGTTATATAAATGGAATTTGATTACATATTATTGTTTATATTGATGTTTGCAATGTTTCTGGGTGGTTTGATTTGATGTTTGATGCAGGAACGGCCAAACGCCATTTTTAGGGTTCATGAAACCATGAATTAGGGCTTCACGAAATAAGTAATTTCAGACCAAATTATGGACCTATTTGGACTTAGAGGACATGTATTAATTGATTTGGACCCTTAGAATGAATTTATATTGTGTATGCTGCGTTTTTGAATTTCCAGGTGATGTAGCTACGGGAAAAATCCGTCACTATAAGCTCTAGTGACGGATGAAGTGTCACTATAGCCTAAGCAGACGGCTGGAGGAAGAAGATGATGCTTGGCGCGAAATTCTGTTTGAATATTTGTTTATTTTTATTATGTTTTGTTTAGGTAATATTATCACAACGCGTTGGTGGCTCAGTTGGCAAGGCGTACGTGTGTTTGGGGTGAGGACCAGGGTTCGAGTCTGGCCGAAGGCAATTTTGTTTTTAACTTCATTTATTTTGCAGGTTTATAATAAAATAATTGTGTTGCCTATAGCTATCACCAGCGCATGCTGGCTCAGCTGGTTTTTAGGGTTGCTGATTGAGGTAAGGGACCTGGGTTCAAATCCCAGGTCCTATCTTTTTAGCCAATTTCTCATCTTTTTTTCTTTTTTTCTATTTTTTCATATATATTAACATTATTTTGATTAATTTATCAAATATAAATCATAAAAAATAATTTCTAAATAAACATTATAATATTTTCCTAAAAAACTTATATTTTCAAAAATCATAATTTATTTTCTTAAATTTAAAATTGTTTCTATTTATTTTGTAATATGTTTATATTTATTATTATCATGTATATATTTTGGTAAATAAATTAATTAGGTTTAGATTAATTTTCAAAACTCTAATTTTCAAAAACCTAATTTTCTTAACCCTATTTTTTTATTAACCCTAATATTTAACCTAATTTTTTTTATTTTAAAACCATAATTAACCATTAATCCTTGTTTTAATATATAAATAGTTTATTATTTGTTTATTATTAATCTTATTTTTCTAATTAATTCTTAAAAACTTTTCTAATATTAATTTGTCTTGCTAATTTATTATTTCTTTTATTTTATTATTCTAACCTTTATTCTTATTTTATTATTATTACTAATATTTAATTATTGCTTATTTATTATTATTCTATTTATTATTATTATTATTTCTCGATTATGTTGTAATTGTCCCAAAGCCTTGTAATATTTATAGGTTTATATTTTTTGCTTTATTTTTATTATAAATATATTTATTGTATGGTTAGTAATTTAGGGAGTCTATAACATGTTTGTAATTAAAATCAACTTAGAATAATTAACTTAAATAAGATAAATATTTGAAAATAAACACGCACACACGTAAGTCGATCTTTGATCGCTATCTTGCACTTCCTAGGGTTGCCTCTCAGTTGCTTTATACAAAAGGTCAAGTGGGGTGTCTTAAGAAAAAGTCCCTTCATAAATATCATCAAGTCCCTATAGTTTTAAAGATCAAGTCCCTTCGAGGTTGCCTATGATAAATGATTTTGTCCCTTCGAATAAAAGATGATAAGTCCCTACGAATTGCTAAAGACACCTTACAGTTGCCTATATTCAGATGACCCTACACATGTCCCTTAATTACATCCAAGGTAATGACTACCTATTCCTTAATAATAGGGATAGTCTTACCATTGAAAGAACATAAGAACAATAAAGACTTAATATAGGGTAGGTTTCTCTTAATTACTTGCTCACCTTTCAAAATACTCTTCACACCACACTTTTCAAACAAATTTTCAAAAAATAAGGCTTTGTATACATCCATACGAGGATCATTACAAAGTACTTAGAAAGTTTTTAATCACACACTACACTCTTGCAAACAAACAAAGTGAGCTAAGTAACTAAGAGCCCATGGATAACCATGGATATAAAGGGTGCTAACACCTTCCCTTTATATAACTTACCCCCCAAACTCAAGTCTTTTAAAATAGGTATTTCCTGTTCTTTTATGTCCTTTCCTTTTGGATAAAATAAAAGTCGGTGGCGACTCTTGCTATCCGCAACATGACTAAAAGTCAGTTCTCCCACCGTGTTACAATAAGCTATAAGATCTGCATAACCAAGTATCTGAGGTGGCTTTATGACTCTTCTCAACCCGTCTCTTGCCAGCAGGTAGTCATTATTAGCCTCCTCATCTTTGATAGCAGTTTCAGCTTCTTCTTCGACTTCATTTGGGTCATGCAATTCAACATCACTATGCTCCATATCAATAGGAATTTCTCCCTGTTCCAGCTCTTTGTAAACATCATTACTTTTATTTAAAGCCATCTCAGCTTCATTGAAAATTATATCTCGACTGGTGATACACCTCCTGTGACCTGGCTCTAGGCACCATAACCTATAAGCTTTGACTCCTTCAAGGTATCCCATGAACATGAATTTCAGAGCTCTAGGTTCGACCTTGTCTTGCCTAATGTGAGCATAGGCTACGCAGCCAAACACTCTCATTTTTTAGAGATCTGGTGGATGTCCTGACCAAATTTCTTCAGGCGTCTTCATATCTAACGCATTTGAAGGACATCTGTTTATCAGATATGTTGTTGTCGAAGCAACCTCATCCCAAAACACCTTCTTCAATGCAGCACTAACCAACATGCATCTAACCCTTTCGAGGATTATTCAATTGAATCTCCCAGCTAGACCATTTTACTGAGGATTGTCTGCTATAGTCTTATTCCTTGCAGTCCCATACTCGACATAGTAAATGTCGAAAGCCTCATAGCAGAATTCAAGGCCATTATCAGTTCTTAACCTCTTGACCTTTCTTCTAGTTTGAGTTTCGACCAGAACCTTCCAACTCTTGAAATTATCAAAAGTTTAATCCTTAGTCTTCTAAATGAATACCCATAAATTTATGGAATAATCATCAACTATGGATAGAAAATATCTTGCACCTGAATGTGAAGGATTCCTTGCAGGCCCCCAAAGATCAACATGGATGTAATCAAGGGATCCATGTGTTTTTTGTTTACCTTTGTTAAACTTCACCATACAGGATTTACCAAATACATAAGGTTCACAAAACTCCAACTTCTCGACTTTGTCACCACCTAATAGGTTCTGTTTCCCCAGTTCAACCATACCTCTCTCGCTGACATGGCCCAATCTCTTGTGCCATTATTACATCTTCGACAACAGTTTTGTGGATGTAACATTTGTCGAACCACTTACAACTTCAACCTCAACGGTATACAAGCCTTGTTTCTTCAGGTCTCTCAAGACTTCCTTCGACCCCTTCATGACTCTTAGGATAATTTTCTCTCCTTGAAAGTCATATCCATTCTTGTCGAATTTACCAAAAGAAATATGATTTTTCTTTAAATCTGGTACATACCCGACTTTAGTTAATAGCCTTATTGACTCATCATGGAGCTTGAATCTCAGATCCAATTCCTGTAATTTTGCAAGCTTTATTGTTTCCAAACAACACTGATCCACCATCTTGATCACATAGTTCCTTGAACAAATCTTTGATTGGAGTAATGTTCCAACTGCAACCTGAATCCATAATCCACTCTTTTCTTGAGTCGCCGCTTGAAACCACAATAACATCAGATGAGTCGAAATCATCTTGAACAATGGCATCATTGTCATTATCCCAACCTCCATGATATTTCTGGCATTCAGTGTATACCTTTTGAATGTGACCCTCATTCTTACAATGATAGCATCAAACACCAGATGATCACCACTATAAGTCTTCTGCTGACTTTTATCATTCTTCTTGTCGAACTTACCATTCTTTCGTAAGAATTTTTCCTTAACAACCAAACTTTCACCATACGTCAAAGGTTTATGCTCCTTTCGTTCGTTCAAGTCCTTAGAGTACAAGGAAGATTGAACATCTTCAAAGGTCAGAGACTTTCTTCCATACAAGAGGGTTTCTTTGAAATGAGCATGTATTCTGGGCAAAACGCATAACAACAACAATGCTTGATCTTCATCATCGATCTTCACATCAATATTTTCAAGATCAAGAATCAGCTTGTTGAACATATCCAACTGCTCAACCAACACCTTGTCTTCACTTATCTTGAATGAATACAAAACTTGTTTCAGGTAGATTCGATTCACCAACGATTTGGTCATGTACAAACCTTCAAATTTCAACTATAACCCTGATGTCGTCGTATTCTTTGATACCTATCGGAGAAGCTTATTACCAAGGTTCAACAATACTTCGTTATGTGCTTTCTCAATCACGGTCGTTTTTCAGCTGTCGTTAACACAATATTCATGGACGCCCTCTCCCTTCAACGCTTCCAAGCAACCCCGCTGAACAAGTAGGGCATTCATCTTCAAGCACCACATACCGAAATCGTTCACTCAGGTGAACTTTTCAATCTCATACTTTGTTGAAGGCATCTTCTCCACACTCATCCCACCCATTTTTTGTGAATTGGATACCTTAGAAACAAAGTACAATAAGTTTCTTTATGATCAAGAAACCCACAAGGGTTTAGGGTAACCAATGATAACAACAAGTATTGGTTATAAACTGCTATTATTTCCTTTCTCTTGAAACAAGATTACAAGTATACAAGAATAACAAATAACCTCTCTCACTTTTGAATTAGGGTTTTATCTTCCTATTTTCCCTTATTCAAAATATGAGAGGCTAGTATGTTATTTATAAGAAAACTAACATACTAACCTAATGAGTTTTTTAATAGTTACCCATTACAAGCTAACTTAGGGTACAAGCTAATTTAAATAATTAGATCCATAACATGAGACCCAATTTGACAACAACATGTGAACGAACTTCGACGATATGCTAAACCTAGAGTTTGTTCCAATATCTCACAATTATTAATACCCCAGCCATTGGATCGGTGACTATTTCGTAGGTATATTTGAATTGTTCACTGATTATCTATAGTAAGAGTTTTGATTATCTATTTCGTCTGTCAACCGTTAAATCAACTCGATGATATAAGTGACATGTTTGTATAAAATGCTATAACAACAACTTCAAACCCTAACATAATAAGACCATAAAACCATCTTAATAAAATTATTAATTGCCATATTACATATCATTGCTATCACTTAGCCTTAGAGTACAAAATCCATAACGGAAAGGTTCGTGAAATTAAGATATGAAAAATAAATAAAAATTCAATTATTAGACACCACCAAAAACATTGAATGACAACTTATTGTATATTCTCAAATAAAAGACATTATATAGTTTTTTTTGCTAGTGCAAAAACTCATTCTTCCTTTCAATGCATTTGTGTACTCATTCATTGTTCCCAAGGCAATACACGAGAACCAATACATGTACATGTTGAACCCATACACTTCACAACACTAGGAGCCAAGCACATGTTTTGTGGACAATCTGAATCCTTCTTACATTTAATTGCTGCTGTAATAAATAAATAAAAAGAATGCAATATTGTAAAAAGAAAAAAAAAAGAAGACAAAATATTGTGCATGAATTAATGAATTATGAAGTAAATAAGGAATTTTAAGAGAATAAAAAAAAATGAATACCATTAACATTCATTGCAGCAAGATATAGTGAAAAGAATAGAGTTATAAGATAAACAAAATTGAAAATTCCAGCCATGTTATTTCTTATTTGTGCGTATTAGAAAATGGAATTTGATCATTATTTTATAATGTATACAATTATGCTCTAACAAAATAATTAAGATTACTTTTGCTTGTACATATGGAGTTGTATAAAAATACCTTTTCAAACATTAAAGTTGTATTTACGTATTTTTTTAAATAAATCATTGTGTTATGTTTGTCCTTTTAGAACATTAAGTAAGGAGGTTACCTAATTATTATTTTAATTATAAAAATTATAACTTTTTAATTAAATTTTTAATTGTATTTTAACCTTTAATGAAAGAAAACGCCTTAAATTTAAATGAAAATATTTTTTGACTATGGCAAATGTATGAATATTAAACCAATGTATTGATGACATATTTATGCGCAAGTTGAATGTATTGTTCTATCAACTTTGTTTTTCAACAACTTTATTTGAAAATGTATGTATCAAATGTTATAATTGTATAATTGATTTTCTATATTTGAAGCCTGAACGAAAATTCCTCGTCGAAAAATTCCACTGACAGATATAGATTGACATTCATAATGCTGAAGTGCATAATTTGAGTATGAGATTCAATATCATATTTCTATATATTCAATCATTAATTAACATGGTTATAATTAAAATAAAATAAAAATACACACAAATAGTATCAAACACGCCTAAATGATAAACATATTCATATAAAATACACAAGCACACACTTATAACATAGTACTATGAATCTCCACAATTTGCCCAATAAGATTATGTTTGGATTGATTGACTATAATGAAACGTAGCAGAATGAAATATGATTAAATGAAGTGGAGCAAAGCAGAACGATACAAATATTTCATTCAAGTGTTTGTGTATTTTTAATAATATTACGAACGAAATAAGTCAAATTAGTTCATTCCATTGTATACACATTAAATTGGGTGGAATGAAAATTGAAGGATTTAATGGAATAAGATGAGATTGATTCCATCATGTTTCATTTCGCTCCATCCATTATTGGCAAATCCAAACAATAGAATATGATAAAATACCACTCCATTCCATTTCATCCTATCACATTCCACCAATTTAAACATACTCTAAATTTAAAAGTTGTGACTTTCTTTATAGAGTAAATTTTCATACTTGATTAATGGATTTGGACCATGAAAGATAACACAAATCAATGAACTATATATCAATTATAGATTTTTGATATGTTCGATTAATATCTTGAATTTGAGTATTGTTTCGGCATGAGCTAATGGAGTACTTAGTGGCCCAATAGATGACGGGCCCATGATGGCATATTAGGCCCATTAATCATTACAAATATCAAATGATTGTCTGATCAGAAGGCGAGATGATGATCATGATGTCAGACCGATGAAGTTTTCGGGACAAGATTTGTGTATACCCTTAAAAATTTTAATGATAACAAAGTATTTAAAGAACAATAGGGTTTACTAATGGTTGTTCAAATGTGCAGGATGAAAACACATTAACCTTGATATATATCAAGTAATCACTTATAATAATCATTCAATAGAAGAAAAATTGTTTTGAATATGAAGGATAAAAATCAAGCTTTCAGACTTTGAGGAGTCAACTCAAGTCTTTCAGATGTTGAACCAAAGCATACTTGAAATACAAATACCAACAAAGTTATGAATACTAAATTCGTTTGAAGTAGGAGACTCTTTTATAAAGGAAAGACTCTACATATTCTTATAACACCCCAAAATTTACCCTCTGGTTTTTCTCTTTATTTTCTTTTTGTTTCACATTCATTTGCATCTCCATTAGATCATACACTTGTCATTCATTCATTTTGCATCGAGCTCCTAAGACTTGGGATCGATATTTTCTGAGGATTTGGGTCTCACGTCCTATTTGTGGTTATCAGAGGAATTCAAGGTTTTGGCTATGCAGTCATCAATGCCATCATCTTCTTATGCTCCTGTCACTTGATTAGGGTTTATTTCCCAAATTCGGTGGTATTCAAGGATGTTTGCGTATGAAGACTATTCACTGATTCATCTAACCAATCATCAGCATTGAAGTGTACATTATGGGTCTCTTATCAGTATCTCAGGCTATTCTTCTATTATTCATCAAGTTACAAGGCAATTCTTCTCAGCATTTCAGACTTTTCTTCTTTCTCAACAACTCAGAAGCTTTGGATTCGGTTCAGGCGGGTTCGTTCATTCACGATCCAGTTCAGATGGACGTTCGACCTAATCTTGGTCAAACTATCAGGAGATTTCTTCAAGTGAAAGTTATCCATTTCAGTGTTTTATTTCTCAGGCAATGCGCATCCAAAGTCAATTTGTGTTGTGTGGTAACCAAGCAGTGGTTCATGTGATGTTTGGTTCGTAAAATCAGGTTTATCATGATCATAGGTTCAATTATGTTCATCTATGGATTTATTTTCCTCAATGATGATTCATAATCAGGGTTTAAATTGATGGCTTGGACACAAAACATTAAGTGATCTAAGATCAGGGTCTCGTGCAAGATCAAATTCATCTAATGAAGTCAAGTTAAAGGGTAGTCAAAAGTCAGTCATTTGATTCAAATTCTCAAGTCATATGCAAATCGTGATTATGTGGCTCAGGTTTCTTGTCATTGGTTCAGGAAGTCAAGCATGACATTATTCACTCAAAGTTGAAATTTCAAGAATGATTCATGTTTTGATTTCATTTATCAAGAATTAGTCCAAGGTCTCATTCATTTCAAGTGAAGAATTCAGAAGTTTGTGATTTGGTTACATTGTCTTTGAAATCATCATTCAAAATTAAAAATAATTTTCAAAACTTGTTTCACAATAAATGGGGTGCATATAGTGTTCTAAGTCCATCATAGGCCCATTATTCATGTTATTTTACAAAAATTGCAAAATAAATAAGAAATAACATTTTGCATACCAGCATGAGCAAAACACATGTATGAGATTCCAACAATTTCTTAAAACTCCAAATTTCAATTAATGATCCCACATCATAATTCCAAGTTACAGTCCATTATAAATAAGTTGCAAAAAAAATGAAATTACATGAAAGCATAAGAAGTTGTTACATGAGCAATTGACACAGATAGCCAGTAGATACAAACAAATCAAGAAAAAACAATGATCCCATAAAAAAACAATTGTCAGCATCCCTCGTTCAATTTCATTTATACAATTTCACTCCCAAAATATCCCGTACGAATCCCACATTGACCCCTGAGCCCAAACTTGGTTGCGATGACCTCGTATTTTCCTTTTTCCTTCAGGTTTTCTTCGATTGTTCTCCTTTCCCTTTTTGGGATAAAAAAGCGTATCGATGGCGACTCTTCTGTTTTTCCGCCAGGTTGATTTTCGCGTTGCGACACTTCTGAACAAGCTTCATCAGCAATTTTGAAGATAATGCTTCAAAGGAATTTGTCTACATCAAGTTATCAACTATGAAAGTGTTCATCCAGACTAATTCTAATAAAGACTCTGATGAAGGAAACCTCATAATCTATGAACTCAATACTCAGATGTTTCATTCCAACCATGTTCTGAAGACATACTTTAGCTTCTGATCATGTTTTAACTATTTCTATAAAAAAAATCCTTTGATTTAGGAAGATAAGTATTGAGATAAATATGACTCTGAATAAGCATCAATAAACGTCTACAAGAAGCCTCCAATCAGAAGTTATTTAAAGAAGATCATGCGACAATGATGAACTATTTTTATGTCTAATCAGCATAAAGTAATATTGTCAGGATCTTCTCTCTCCAACTATTCTAAACTTTGTTGTGCTCCTCTCAACATCTTTATGCTACTTGTACCATGGGTAGTTTCAATCTTCAATGGTTTTATTCCCAACATCTATTTAAAAAAGAAAGATTGAAAACACTGAGAGGATCTTGATCTTGATCTCAACGAGAGAAAATGAATGTGAGTTGAAGAATGTGCAATTGTGTTCACAAGAATGTGATACCAGTTCACTTAAATGAGTTAAGAGAAACTGTGTTTCACAAAAAACACAGTTGAGAGAAATACACTAAAAAAACAAAAGGTTTAAGTGCGTGAGAGTAGAGTGAGACGTATTCATATAAGTTCTGAATAAAGAATATGTGAATATGATCAACAAAACATAAAGGCACAACAAGAATGAAATTCGTGCAAAGAGAGATGAAGAATGACAATTTCATTCTTCTAACGAAATACTCCAAGTAGCCTCTAGCACCTCCGACTCTACAAGATCCTCAAAAATATTTCTCTCGAGCACGATATCCTCCGAAGAATTTACACTTGGTCAAATAAGTTTCTCAGGGGAATGTCTGTCTCCTTTATACCCAGTCAGGGTATTTAGGAATCTGATCTTCCAATAAAAAAGTACGACGAACGGAAATCGAAAGATCCTAAGTACAATATTCAGAAACAAGAAGAGAACGATGTCTTAATACTCCTTAACAAAATATCGGGATTTATTTTCCCCAGCCAGTAGTTGTTACATGAAACTACTAATGGGCTTCAATTACATAATTCATACATACATCATTTACATCATATCATGGCATACACATCCATAATACATACAAAATTCTCACTCATATTAAGAACATCATGTTATACAATCCTGCATAAACTAATCTTTCCTTTTCAGGATAGTTTACAATCAGATAAACATTACCAAGTCCTTGAGACAATTCAGAGACGATCTAAACGAAGATCTAGTACTGATACTTAGTGAAGGATGCTTTTCTTTTCTTGAGATAGTTCAGAGACGATCTAAACGAAGATCTAGTGTTGATACTTAGTGCAGGATGTTTTTCTTTCCTTGAGACAGTTCATAGACGATCTATACGAAGATCTAGTGTTGATGCTTAGTGGAAGATATTTTCAGAGATAATCGAAATAAAGATTTACTTATAATACTTAAATCAAGATATTTTCCCAAGACAGGTCAGAGACGATCTATACGAAGATCAAGTACTGATACTTGGTTCAAGATATCTTTTTTTCCCCAGAGATAATTCAGAGACGATCTACATTAAGATCTAGTACTTATATTTAGCTCGGATATGTTACAGAGATAAATACTTTGGATGGCATCTATAAGACCATCTCCATTTACTCCGAATGACATCTTTAAGCCCATTCAATAAATACAATCAAACAACAGTATTACTTTGTCCATCGTCGAGTGCAAATGTTTGGGCTTTAGTGTTCAATCCTCTTCAACCTTTAAGTCACGAATGGCGTACATGCCAATCTAACTCCTCAGGTTTCAGAAAATTGAACAGGGGTAGTTTTTGCACCCTAAAATTTTCCCTCCTATATTCAAGATAATGTATTTCAAAAGGTCCCTTAATAGTCACAAGATTCACAATTGGTCAAAGAGTTTGAAGGTTTCATCAGACAAAGCCTCCTCCTGAACAATGGATATAGAACTAGGGTTTTGGGTTTCCCCATGAAAAATGGACTTCCAAATACTCAATTGGACTTCATAACATACGACATACCTTAAATAATCCTCATGCCGAGTTTCAAAGCTTTCCTCACAAGTTTGGCCAGTCAGATGCTCAGATACCCAAAAATCAGTTAACTTGGTCAAAAAGTCAATTGTGGTCAACATAAAGTCAAACTTCAAGATTTTTTGTCAACATTAAGATAAAGAATTAAAATTCATCATTTTATCAAGGGTTGATCATGATTCATCAAGGAAACCTCAGAATCATCAAGAATCAGAAGTTACTAAATTAGGGTTTTGTGCAGGAAAAGTCAACCGAACTTTGACCAGCCATAACTTTCACATAATTCATCAAACATTTCCCATCCAAATCTCATTTTGAAGGAAATTCAATTCTCTAGAACTTTGTGTCTCACAAGCCAAGTCCAAAAATGCTTCATTTGAAAGATATGAGCTAAGACATTATAGGTCTTTTTGAAAGTCAACAAAAAGTCAACCTTTTCCAAAGCTCATAATTTGAAAATGGTAAATGATATGGATATGGGATCAAAAGGGTTGATTAGAGTAAACTCAAATATTTCTATAAAGTCTCAGAACACCTTCATGGGATCAAAATTGAGGAAGTTATGTATTGTCAAAGTTGGGAAATTTTCAAGAGGTGTGTGAAGTAAAAAAGGTCACAACTCCAATTCTTTTCAAATGGGCCTACATTATTTCAATCCAAACTTGAAGATAAGTCCATTCATGACCCAATGACTATATTTTCTGATTTTTATTATTTATTTTATGTTATATTTGATTTTAATAATTTAAAATCATTTTTAATTAAAATAAATTATAAAAAATCAAAGATTTGATCATAAATTTATTTTTGGATCAAATATTGGTTATTCAAAGTGATTGGTAATCTCCAAATTCGTACAAAACCAATATGACATGATAATATTGATTTTGTGACAATTATGGTAATGAGATTTCTTCACATGCAAGCAACTCAAATCCATACAACAAAAGCCCATTCTCTTGGCCTAATTCACTCTATTACATATACATAACAAGGGGACTGATTTTTGCACAAGGAGAGAGCTTTCACACTTAAAAAATCAAAGAAAAAGTGAAATTCTTTTTCTACATTGCAAGCTTGTTTCAAAAAATTTAAAGGTGTAGAATCAATCCTAGAGACTCCCTAAACATATCCCAATCATCATTAACATCAAACTCATGCAAAATCTCACAAACCAAATTCATATTATTCTTGAAATTTGATTTTTTCGGATATGATTTTTCATGCGTTACTAACAAATTTTGATTGTGTTTTATTGTTTGTGAAGTTATAAGGATGGTTTTTGGGCAATTAATTCAAAGTTTCATGGCCAAAACCGCATAACACCATTGTTAGGGTTTGAACCTCCAAATTAGGGTTTCATGATATAAGCCATTTAAATAATTTTTATTGATATATTTGAGTTGTTTGAATTGTGTGGATCATGTTGGTATGATTAATTTGAAGAAATCGTGCATGGTATGAACAATATAACATTCGCAGGTTTTCCTATGAAACAAGATCTGTAGGTAATACTGTAGCAATTTCCGCAGGTAATTTCGCAAGTCTGAATGTAGGAGATGAGGTGGTTAGAGCGCATCAAGAAATTCAAAAATTGACTTTTTTATATTATTTAATGTGTTCATTATATTATCACAACCAGCGTATTTTCTCAGTGGAAAGGGAAGCTTTTGTTTACTATGAAGGTGTGGGTTCGAGTCCAGCCTTGGACACCCTTTTTTTGCTAACTTGTCATACTTATGAGTTTTATTATATAATTTATCATGCTTTAAGGTTTGTTCATCAGCGCAGGTGCAACCTAGTGGATGGAGAAGGTGACTTGGGAGAGCAAGGGCATGGGTTCAAACCCTGGCTTCCCATTTTATTGGCAAAAATTGGTTTTATTCCATTTTTATTTTCCTTAATTTCTTTAATTTTTTTAGTTAATTATTTATTCTTTTAGACATGGTTAACCCTAGTCCTTAACATATTTTTTTATCATTTTCTTAAAACTAAAACATTTTCATAAATAACATTTGGTTTTTTTTTATATAATTTTTTTTATATCAAAAATTGATTAAGTAATTTAAATTTTCTCTAAAACCCTAAAATTTTTTTCCATAAACCCTGAGTTTCTTGCCTCAAACTTTAAATTCCAAACCTAAAAATTTAATCCTAATTTTTTACCCTAAAATTTTTCCTAAACCTAAATTTTTTTATTAAACCTTAAAATTTTTCTCAAACCCTAACCCTAATTTTCTTCTTTTACCTAATTTGCAAACCTATTTTCTATTCTTTCATTTATTTTTATGTTATTCATTTATTGTTCACTTTATTATGTAACTGTTTCGCACTTGTAATAATTTAGTTTTATTTTCCACCTAATTATTATGTAACTTCCCCGAAGCCATGTAATAGTGTAGGAATCATTTAATTTCTGCCTTTATATTCACTGTGTGGTTAATAATCTAGAGCGTGAAAAGAATTAAATGAATAATATGGACTTAGAAAACGAATATCAAGATAATTATTTGAAAAACCAGATTCACACGTAAGTCGATCGTTCTACGATCGCTGTCGCTCCCGAGATTTTCATCCTAGTACAAACGCGAAAGTGGCGTGGAAAAGGTAGAGTCTCCAGCCAGGCATTTTTATCCCGGATGAATGGGAAATGTAATGCTGAACAAACCAAAGAGAAAAGGAAAGGACGGGGTCCTGCGAACCAAAGATCTGGGTTCGGGAGTCGGTTACGAACTAGGAAGGTATTAGCACCCAGATCGTCAGTCGTACCCGACGGGATTGATGAGCGAAGACCTAATGTGTCTAACGGTATCTAAACTGCAAGTGCATAGCCTATCGCAATAGTAATAAAAAGATGTCGAACCCATAGGGACTTTGTAATCACTCTAGTGCTAGAAGGTTTGCTAGTTTAGCTAAGGCGGAAATTTGTCACGGTTATGGTTTTAGGGATTAAAAATGGGAAACTAAAATTAATTAAAGAAATAATGATAAGGCGGTCGGTATGTAATATTATTAACCTATGCGGATTAATCTAGTCTAAGCTTATAAATATGTTTCACTTAAATAATTCTGTAGAGATTACCAGTTTAAAAATCCTCGACTCACACTCTCGTGGTCTTATCTCAGATCATACTCCTAAAGCCCTATGTCTGCTCTCGCTAGCCCATAAGTGTTTAGAAAATAATTTTTGAAAACTTAATAAGTCTAACTCGTTTTAAAGCGCTCTCGTTGTATTTAAATCGAATGCCTAACTTTAGCTATCCAGTTAAAATCTCACACTCTCGTGGTCTTGACCTAGCCTATTTTACTTCTCTTACTCTCGTAACAAAAGGCTTGATTTTAATTATAAAAAGTCACAGCCAGAATATAAGTTCGTAAATGTTTTTAGCTTAGATTCGATTCATCTGTTTGGTTTGCTTTATTACATACCGACTCAATTAATTTAGCTACTCATATTAATTAAAACAACAGACAAACACAGAATGTAATTAATAGACATTAAAACATGCATTATAATTAAACAATGGTAATTTAACATAAAAAGAATATTATTAAAATCGAATGTAATTAAAACCTGAAATACAATTGAGTCCTCTAACTCCCTCTTCCACAAGTCGGCAAGATTGGAACTTCGGAATCGAAATAAAAGAAACGAAATATGAGGCTTAAAGAAATCTAATTAAGATAACAATTTCCTAATGTTGGAAATTGTTATTAAAGGGTTTGGCAATTAAAAAGAAAGCAGCAAGAACAAAAGCTGGAAATAAAACTGGGTTGTAAAAATTGGCAGAGCTTTCGCACAAATTTGGCGATCAAAAAACTCCGTCCCTTCTTCAACTGACTCTTTTATATTTATAGAGGAGAAATTGACAGTTGAAGAATAAGGACGTGGGCTTCGGTTCTTCAGTTGTTGAGAAAATCCAGGAGACTGGGCGTTGTTGAGGTTGAGAGATTATAGGAGTCTCTGAAGACTCTTTCTATTCGTTGGCACGTCTTCAATTATATTCAAATAAATTAAATAACCCTTGTAATGTTCGTGATATGTGTGTAACGGGAAGATTTCTCATATTTAGCGCGTCACGGTCGTAAGACCCTTGTGACGATCGTGAGACCTTTAAAAGGCGTGTCACGGTCGTGAGACCCTTGTGACGACCGTGACAACAACAAATTCTGCAGTTTTAGCAGAATTGAGTTCTCTCTTTTCTTTTCATGCTAAATTTTGTTCCTTTGATCGTTTTCCATAATTTTGGCTCTAGACATATTGTACCTGCAATGTGGCATATAAACTCGAAACAACCGGGAGTTAAAAGGATTAATGTATGATAAAAATGGACTAAAAACATAGTAATAATACGATGCGATTTCTCGTTATCAAACTCCCTCATACTTAAACCTTTGCTTGTCCTCAAGCAAATAATCAATTGAAAAATGATCGGACAAATTTCATCAGACGCATACATATAACATACCATTGGTTTTCTCCGAAACAGATACGAGAAATCATTAGTTAGATAGACCGATACTAGAGTAGAAAACTAACGATACACTAATGACACAAGCAACAAGCTAAGTCGTCGACTTCCCTCTAAACGAAGCATTCAGTAATTCTGTTATGATTCTACCTAGAGTCCCTCGTTCTTATTTCACCCGGTTTCGTTCTAGCGCAATCACATTAAGCCCTTTGTCTTAGCACGCACGTAGTGGAGTAGCCGGTTAGTGACTTTGATCTTTTATTAGCACGGGGTCTGGTACACGAATGTGGCAACCCTTTTAGATGTTATCCAAATTGGAGGTTATGGGGGATCGAGCCGTAGCACACACTACCAAGTTCAGAACCAGATACCTCTGAACCAACCAGCAATGGACTCCTTCTTCTATTACTCATCTCTTATATGCGACCGTGTACTTTGGTGCAAATTCTCTTTTTATGGCAGCGAGATATGAAGGATTGTTTATAGATTAGGCATCAAACACTTATGTTCATCGGCTCCCCACGTGGTTTGTGTCTAGACGGTGCTGACTGCTAGTATAAACTACTAGGGGTTACTTTAGAACTAAGACTTAAGATATAGGCATAATAGTTATCAAAATGGATTGCTTAAGTAGGAAGTCTAAGGTGTCAAGACTGTATTGATCTTGTTGGATCTTTCTCAGCTTCCTAACTACGATTTCATAGGTATGTCGAGTTATGCGAAGATAAAGCAAAAAAAAATTGTATGGCTATATAAAGCGGGGAAGAATTGAAACTTAAGAAATATCATAAATATTACTTGTTCAATTGAAAATGCGGAAAGGGAAAATACAAGGAATGGAAAACGGAAAGGTACCTCTCCCACACTATATCAGACATTGTCCTCAATGTTGTGATATAATAGCGGGGAAATACGATACAAAAACAAAATGCAAAACTAAAAATAAAAACTAATGCTACTAACGACCACGACCTCGGCTTCTGGTGCGGGAACGTCTGGTAGGAGTGGCTTCTTCATCGGAACCATTGACAGTAAGAGCGATGACGTCCCTACTCAAAGCTTCTAACTCGCTTAAGACCTCATCTAACGTCTCATTCGTTGTTTCTTGGTTTTTGACAACAGTGGAAAGGAGTGCATCATACTGCTCCTGCTGCTTCCGCTCAAGTGCGGCATTCATCTGGTTTTGCTGGTGAATGGCACGGAGGATGTCTTCAAGGGTGATCTCAAGTGAAGGCGGCTGCCTGGTAGAAGTCTCAGGTATATCCTGAACTGGCTCAGCACAATCCATCTCATCTTGCATCTCATCCACAGGTGTATCAGGCTGGTCTTCAACAATTGGAACATGGCCTGTGGGAGCTGGTAAATCAAATATCCAGTTGGCTCTGTTTGATGGATCTATTCTGTTCCTGCAAGGCAAAACGATGTTATGATAAATGGTGCCTTGTATCACAGGGTTGAACTTGCCATCCTCACACTGAGAGATCATGTGTGCAGACTTGCAGTAGTTCATTGTAAGCAGCTCCGGTGCTCTATAAGGCAGATTAGTGAGGTTGGCACCAAGATTCAACTGTAGAGCTAGGGAAGTGACAATCCCGCCAATATAGAAGGGTGTGGCGCCTCTTGTTGCTACGGATTGAATGTGGGCCAGTAGGAATGGAGCGGCGTTGATTTGCTCGTCATTCAGAGAACAATGCAAGAACATGAGATCCTTAGAATTAAGCTTATGGTTGCTCTCCCTTGCGAAGATGGTGTTGCATATGATACGATGAAAGTACCGGATCGCTGGATTGTGAATGTGAGTGGCGTTGAGACTATGATAGGTTGAAGCACGGCTATTGGTAATGTTGAACCACAAAGTAAAAGTTGTCTCATTGAAGTTGTCTGGAACACGAAGGTGGACATCTCCACCGTGACTGAAGCCTAGAAGTTCTGCGACTCTAGTTTGTGTGAGTTCATACTCTCTGCCAAGCATTTGGAATTTTGCTATACCTGTGAGTTGGTTTGTGGATCTAGAGGGTGTGATATACTGGAAAGAGCTCAGGAACTCCAGAGTGAGGGTTTCAAATGTTGGTTGAGGTTGGCTGCATAAGTCCCATAGGCTGACGTTTTCAAGAAGTTGCTTCACGCCTTCGAACAAGCCTAACTCTCTCAGACAGTCGAGGTCGACGTACCGAGTCGTTTGGAGTCCGCGGGTTCGAAACTTTTCAAACTTGGTGCTTTGTGCTATTCTTTGTTCGCCTTCTCTGAATGTGATGTTTGCCATTGCATGCAAAGGAGTTTGAGCGTGAGATATTGGTGATGAGAATGTGAAGAAAGTGGGTTGATTTATAGTGGAGTGAAAAGGAATTTGTGGAGTTGGAATTAAATGGGGAAGTGGAATGGAGTGGAGGAATTAATGGTGATTATGGGTGGTTACGGGAGAGAAATGGGGTAATGGACGGTTAGGGTGTTATGGAAAATAGAAGTGGGGAAACGAAGAAGAACGGCCTCTGTAACTCAGAGGTCGTGCATTTCAGGTCGTCATGATCGTGAGGGATGGGTTAGTGTCGTGACGCGCTTATTTGCCCGTTACGATCGTGAAAGGTGGGTTCCGATCGTGATGCTAACAAAGTTTGAAATTTAAACAGAATATTCACCTCATTTCAATCCATTTATAATTCATATCACATTAGTTAATTAATTCCAACATAACAACATAACAATGAATCAATATATAACAACATTAAATTTCATCACACACACATTCATCAAAATATCCAGCAATCAATTTGAGATATGAAGTATCAGTATATGTTATTACTGATACTAACAAATTGCACACAGTACTAATCAAACATGTAGTGGGAATTTTGGTAAATGCACTAAATTATGAAAACACGTAAATAGACTGAATGAAAAATTTGCATTAATTGAAATACTTTATTCTTGACAGAAACATAAAGAAATTGCAGAAACTTAAATGTGTAGTAATAAAAATGAACTTTGAAAATGTTGCAGAAATTTAAAACTAACTAGAATAAAAAAAACAAAAAGTAAAATTAAGCAAATCACTACAGCTCATCAAAGTCGTTTCTTCAGGTCTTCAAGTGCGGAATTCATATGGTAAAACTGTCACATGTTAAATCAATTAGGCCTATAATGTCCAATCTCATGCTCTTAACTTCATCCTTAACAACATTAATGTCAGCTTGGTATACTTCAAGAGTCGTCAAAATTTTGTTCAAGCTTTCAGCATATCCTACTTTGTTGATTTCAGGGGTCTCAATATCTTCATCAATGTGGTTGATGTCATGGTAACCAGGAGGGGTCTCAGGGTCACTCTCTTCATCAGTCATTATATCATCCCTAATTTGGTAGGATTATGGTGTCTCAGGTGTTGTTGGATGGTCAGGAGGAGTAAGTTCATAAAGCCAATTATCTCTGTTGTGAACGCTGACTTTAGCATGGTTTGGCAAGGTGAACAAGGTTACGATTTCATTCCTAATCAGGTACTCGAATGGTGGTTGTCCTATGTTTCCTATTATTCGGCGTTTAAAGCAGAAATTCAAATTCATAGGGCGAATGGTACCGAAACGGGTGCACTTGTGTAACTGATATCTAAGTCCGAGGGCGTTAGCAATCATGGTGACTAGGTCTCCTACCATTATTGGTAGATTAGGTTCCTCCTGGATGCGGGTAAAGGTCTGCATCATGAAGGGTACAACATTTACGGGTTTGCCTTGGCTCAAACAGGACATTATGAATATCTCGTCCTTAGATACTTCAGTAAGGTTCTCTTCCTTTCCAAAAAAGGTGTGGGCAAGGATTTTGTGAAAATAGCGGATAGCGGGGTTGTGTATTTCATTATTTTCCATGCTATCCGGCTCAGGGTGGTAGTTTCCTGTTAAAGTTCCCCAGAAGAAATCTAGCTCAATATCCATCAGTTCCACCTGGGTGGTAGTAAAAGCAAAAGGTCCGCTAGGAAATCCTAGTAGGTCAGCTAGTTCCTTGTGGTTATAGACATATTCGATACCGAATAGTCGGAAACTAATAAATCCTTTCTGTTGTCCAAATCTGCGCTCAGGTAGGTAAACTAGGGAGCTTAAAAATTCAAGGGTGGGCTCGCGGTAAGTGACAAACTTATATTTTATGAGAGCTTTCTCCCATCCAAGCTGGTTAAACATGTATAGGATGCTATCATTGATACCTAAGGTTTCCATAGTTTGTTCATCATAATACAGAGTCAAGTCCATGCGTCTCTGCGATAATTCTTCAAATTTCCTCCTTTGGTTCCTTCCTCTAAATATGGTTTCCATGAAGTTCCTTGGTTGGTTAGCCATAGTTAGTGTTAAAGCGGGAGAAACAAATCAGGGGAGAAAGAGGTAAGGTAGAAAAGACTTTAGAAAATCTGTAGTAATGCAATTTTATAAATGATTTAGAAAACGAAAGTTAAAAATAAATAAAATAATGAAAGAAATAGATAAATAAAGTCAACAATAAAAATGAAGTAAAACAATAAAATGGGTTGCCTCCCACTAAGCGCTGTTTTTATCGTCATAAGCCTGACGTAGTGCTTAGTGCTAGATTAATTAGGAAAGTTAGTGGACAACTCTAAAAGTTTGAAATTATTCGCATAATCTCTGTTTTCAATATTATGGTAATGTTTTAATCGTTGTCCGTTTACTGTGAACGGTTCACTATTCCTGCCCTTAATTTCTATTGCTCCGCTTGGGAACACTTTAGTAATTTCAAAGGGTCCTGACCATCTAGATTTTAGTTTTCCAGGAAAGAGCCTAAGTCTTGAATTGAAGAGGAGCACAACGTCTCCCACACTAAATTCTTTCCTAGACAGGCGCTTATCGTGCCAACGCTTGGTTCTTTCTTTGTATATCTTAGCATTCTCGTATGCGTCCAACCTTAATTCTTCCAATTCATTAATGTCGAGGATTTTCTTTTCTCCAGCGGCAGTGTAGTTTATATTGAGTGTTTTAATCGCCCAATATGCTTTGTGCTCTAGTTCAACCGAGAGATGACAGGCCTTCCCATACACTAGTTTGAAGGGTGTAGTTCCTATGGGTGTCTTGTAGGCTGTCCTATAAGCCCATAAAGCTTCATTAAGTTTAGATGACCAATCTTTCCTAGATATGGCGACAGTCTTCTCTAGAATTTGTTTTATTTCTCTGTTCGAGACTTCGACATGTCCACTTGTTTGCGGATGATAAATGGCATCTTTCTTGGTTAGTAAATATCTGATAGCAGCGTGGTCTGTGTAGATGATTATTTTTGCTCCTACTAGGTGTCGCTCCCACCAAATGACACCTAAGGTCAGAATGGGTACAGACGCGAACGGTCGGCGAAAGAGAAGGGAATGAATAGAGTCGCCAGCTAGGCATTTTTATCCCGAAGGAAAGGTAATGCTGCATAAACCTAGGAAAATATGGATAAGACGGTCGCGAACCAGAGAGACTGAGAAGGGGGGTTGGTTACAACCTGGGAAGGTATTAGCACCCAGATTGTCCGTCGTACTCGACGGGATCCACGCTTAAAAGATTTGTGTTTTAAAGGGGTAGTGTCAGTGCAGTTTGTGTATCAAAGCTGGAAAGAATGCAAGTGTCAGTGTAAAAGAAGAGTGAAGTGTATAAGTGAAGTGTCAGTGTGAGACTAAGAATGAAATGCTCAAGATCTTGAGGCTTAAAGAATAATGTTGGAAGAGGGGGAATATACAGAGATTTTTTTTGTTCGATAACTGTTAAGTTATGCCTACGTATCCTCTCGTGCAATGAGGAAGTCATAACACCGTAGTTCGACCCAAAGAGACTGAAAGATGAATTGACTTGTGAACTGCTTACTTGTCTACGCTCAAGTGTATCCTGTCTGGCTCAGGTGCAAACTATCTTGCATTAGACGGAAGAAGCAAGTTCTCGTTTGTGAGTGAATATGATGAGAAAAGAATCCCGGAGGAGACGATTATTGTTTGTTTTTTGTGTTTTCAGTCTTTTATTGCTTTTGAAAGTTTGTCATAAGTTAATGAGCTTAAGCCTAAACCAATGGGTTAGTAAACTCATCACATCTTCCCTCTGATTAGGGGTAATGAGAATACCTTAAGTGTGAAGTCATCATCTCACACTTAATCACCATGATGTAGGATTAAGATCATTGACCTACTTGTGATTATTTAGATGTTTTTGTTGTTTTTGTTTAGTGTTAAGTAATGAGTTTAAGCCATAATCAAGGATTTAAATAGACTCATTACACCATCCTAATAGAAGGATACTAGATGAGAATATTTAAGCTGAGGAAGACTCCTCAACTTAATCCATGATTAGGGATTAACCTCATGACAAAACAAAGTCTTTATTAAGTGGATTTTAGTTAATGGTAAGATTAAGAAATGGATTTTATGGTTTGTAAGACAACTTGAGGGGGACTTGTCCATTAACACTAGGGTTAGTCCTTCTTAACCAATTAAGGAAGAATTAGAACCCTAATGCAAGGCCCAAGTTACAAGCTTGATGTCTTGATGATTATTATGTGAATTGATTAAAGGGTTTAAACACATTAAGGGTTTAAAACTTAGGATTAAAGTTATACACTCCATCCTAATAGAAGGATGCAGGCATAAGCTTAATCACAAAGCCTTAAAGCCTTTAGGATTTAGTCCTTGATTAAGAGATGAGAGGAGAAGACTCAAGGATGACTCAAAGGTAAAATTTAAGTGGGGGACTAATCAAACCCTAATTTTTATCATGCTTGGAGATCCTAGGGTTTGTGAGGCTTAATAGAGAAAGAATCTTCAAAGAGCCACCAATGAGAGAAGCAGATGAAAGGAGCAAGGAGCAAAGAGAAGCAAAACAACTTGCTTCACTTAAGAAGACAAGTTGCTTGAAGAAAGAAAGTAAGATGAACAAGAATTAGCAAGCTCAATTCAATACACATACAAAATGCAGCAAAGAAGATATGAAAGAGATGAAAAGAGAATGTGAGAAGTGAAGGCCAATTCACTTCTCAAAGTAACTTACCACCTGAAAAGTTAGTGAAAGAAATGAAATGCAATGCAAATGAGATGAAATATGATGATGCAAGCCAAAACCAGGAGCAAGAACATGAAGTTAATGATTCTAAGAGATGATACAAACATGAGGCAAGGCATGGGGATGATCATACAAGCATAAAGATGCAAAAGAGGCATGCTTTGAACCATGGAAGTTCATGAAAAGTTATGGAATGCAATGGACATATAACATGGCAAATGAAAGATGCAATGAACAAACATGATTCTAATATGTCCTAATATGTATTATGAATCATGTTGATGCACAAAATGTCATGGCAATTCAGGGTATGAAAGCAAATGAGGAATGGATGCAAAGGAAGGCATAAATTAGGGTTTATGATCAACACACAAAGCAAAATCCAAAACCAGAAGCAAGAGACATGATAAAAATTTGAAAATGCTATCAAAGATACCCTAAACCTATACAAACTCACTTCCCAAAGGAGGGGATCCAACTCTTAATCTAGTGGAAGTTATGAATTTCCTAAGATTACTAGGGTTTTAAGGTACCTCATCAAGAAAAATGCAAAACAAATTGAAAAGGAAAGATCAATTCAAACCAATTTTATCCTATACACTACATGCTATGCAATATGCAATGCCAAAAGAATCATCATCCAACTCTCAATGGTTAGGCAGAAATGAATTTTTGAAGTTTGAAACAAAATATTGCCTTGAAATGAAATTAAATCCAAAGAAAATGATCAAAAGGCATCAAGATCAAAAAAGAAATTTGGTTTGAGAGTTGGACAATGTTTCTAAATGTTTCTAAATGCTATGTGAATTTTTTTGTGATTTTTAAATACCTAAACGTATTTTTAATTAATTAATTTTCATTAATTAATTAAAAACAATCACTTAAATGATTTAAAAATAATTTTTAATGCAAAAAATAAAAATAAAAATATTTTTGTGTTCTGAAAATTCATGAAACCCTTGACAAAAATTTTCATAATTTTTAAATGATTTTAGCTATTTTAAAATAAATATGCAAAACAAATGAATAAAAATGAAATAAAAATATAAATAAATGAAAGTATGCAACAGGGATGGCCAGGATTTGATCTGGGCTTGGACTGGTTGACTGCGTGCCAGATCTAAGGGCCCAGATTCAAATCTGGCTAATTTGGCTTATGAATTAATTAAACAGGCTTTGAATTAATTAATCATAGATTAGGGTTTTAATGACAAATCCTGTCCACTCATTCGCGCGGGAGTCAACCCCAGTCAACCCAATCCACGGCCTATATTCAAACTGAGCCCTAATCCTCATTAATGCACTAATGACTTTCAGGTGGCCGGAAATGACCTCCGGTCATCTTCTTCGGCCACCTCCTTCCCTGAAAATTGCTAACTCACTCCCTAGGTCACTAAAACTTGATTTCTCTGCCCAGAATCCAACCCCACACGTCATATAATAAGAATCAACAAACAAAACACATTTATTTTTCGTATCAAAGCTGAATCGAATCAAAAGGTTTTTAGGTCAAAAAATTTCAGAACACGAATACATACTCATTTCTCAACCATTTTCAGAACAAAACATATCAACATGATCAGTGAAGCATAAAGAATCAATTGGTAACTTAAAAACAAGTTTCTGGAAAAAATGTTCTTGAGCTCACCTGAACTGAAGCTTTGATCTTTGGAACTTTCTGGCTGCTTCTTTGATCCAAAACGCCTCCAATGAACCTCCTGAGAAGCTTGCAATGCTTGGTTGGAGTTTCTTTTGGCTGGTTTGAGAGATTGAGTGAGTTCTGTTCAGGGAGGGGAGGAAATCGTGTTTTTGATTGAGGAGGTTTCAGGGATGAATGAGGGTAGGGAAATGATCAGGGGAGCATGTTTAGTGATTCTGTGGAGTTTGTTTTTATGTTTGATGCTTGTGTGATGTGTTTCGAATGAAAATGCATAAGAGGGCAAAGCTTGGTGCTATGGCTTGGAGAGAGTTTTTGGCTTGTGTGTGTGATGAAATGGCTTGCTTGAAGTGTGTTTGTAAAGTCTTGATTGGTCTGAATAGTTGGTGTGGCACTGTGAGATTGGTATGGGGGTTTTTGCAAAAAGTCAAGTCTAGGTGTACTTGAGGTATGGGCAAGTGTGAGGTTGTGATAGGGGCATGGTTGGGCTCAGCAGAGATCATGGAGTTCATGTGGATCAGATTCTATGAGCTGTAACAAGTAGAGGCATGGCTTCATGAGTTTTTGTAAGTTGGTACATCTTTGGCCCTTTTGGAAATTCATGAAGTTCAAGGCACCAAAATGCAATATTCTTGGGCCAATTCTGATCTTTAGAGGTCATGTGAGTATGTTGTGAAGAGTTTGTACACATTTGAAGTCTTTAAAATGCTTGATCATACCATTTTGCAAAATGCCTCTTTGGTACAAAACTTGAATTTATGTGATTTTTCCCAACTTTGACAAGCCATAACTTTTGATCCAAAATGAATTAGGACAAGTTATTGTACTTTTTTGAAAAGGGAATGATCCATTCTACAACTTTCATGACCAAAGTTTTCTCATTTGAGGCATTTTTGAATCAATTTGAAAGGGTTGAAAAACTTTCCCAAAATGGCAAGTTTCCATTACAAGTCATTTTCCCAAAATGGCAACTTTGCAAATGGCTTGAAATTCTTCAATTTTGTGAACTTATAACATCTTATATGATCAAATAAAGATCATACACATTCAAAATGATGAAGAACACCCTTTGGTTAGGTCATTGGGGGTCTCAGATGCCCTGATTTTGTACTGACTTGCTCAAGGAGTCAACTCTTGATCAGATGCCTTCCCCATGGAATCTCTTCATGAAAATTGATATGCATGATCCCTATACCATATAGAGACCAATAGAAACAAGAATGACCAAAAATTTGGAGTTATGGCCTTTGAAACCAAAACCCTAATTCTAGGTCATCTGTGCAGTTAAACCTGGCTCTGCTTCCATGCCATTCTCAGTTCTTGTGATTTTTTGACTTTCTTGACTTTGTGGGGATACAATATGATGCTTGAACATACATGGACCCCTTTGGAGTGATTGATGACCTTTGGAGTGTCTCAAATGGCTCTTGGATTGCTCAGATCACAAACCCTAGATGCAGATGACTTTGAACCAATGCAGTGAAAAAAATGTGGTATGAGATGCTTATGATTGAACTTATGCATATGAAGATATCACAAGCCATAGTGTGAGTGGGTGAGGGCAAATTTGGGGTGTTTACAGCTGCCCCTATTAAAGCATGAGTTAGCTGTGCAGGATGTAAGCAGCGGCTTAACAGGCAAACAAGATAACTCGTGGTTGAATACCAAAGACAGTCCAAAATTTGCACTCACAGAATGAAGAAGAAAAGGGATATAGATTGTAAAAGAAAATAAAGTATATTTATAAAGTGAGGGCGACGGAGGACGACCGTCGGGATGAAGTAATGACGGGGACGACCGACATGCTGGGGATATAAGAGATTATGATGGGGACGGCCATCAAAATAAAGCTATGAGACTCTCTGGGGATTAGAGGTAAAATAAAATGATGAGGCACGGTCATCAAAGGTGAAGGACGATCACCTAGCAGGGGACGGCTGCTCTGTTGGGGATAAGATGAGGGACGGTCATCTAAGGTGAAGGACGATCACCGGGCAAGGTACGGTTGCCAAAAGTATCGCGACATAGGACGAATGCCGGATAAAAAGGTCGACGATGGGGACGGCCATCGGATAAGCATGATGAAGGACGATCATCAGGAGGTGAAGGACGATCACCTAGCAGGGTACGGCTGCTCTGAAGGTATCATGACATAGGACGAATGTCAGATAACAAGATCAACGATGGGGACGGCCATCAGATAAAATGACGAAGGACGATCATCAAGAGGTGAAGGACGATCACCTAGCAGGGGACGGCTGCTAAATATCACGACATAGGAAGAATGCCGGATAGAAAAGGGGTTCTAATGAATAGAGACTCCACTGGGGAAAGGATGAGGGACGATCATCCAAAGGTGAAGGACGATCACCTGGCAGGGTACGGCTGCCGAAAGGGTATCATGACATAGGACGAATGTCAGATAGAAAGGAAACAGCTCACGGGGATTTGCTGGGACAAGTAAACACGGACGAGTGTCTACATCCAAGGAATGAGAGGTATAAGTGTTTGGGGACGATATATAGATTAGAGATGCGGACGAGCATCCCTAAGACCATGATACAGACGAGTATCGGTAGAAACAAATACTGATGCATGTTCAGAGATGATGATACAGACGAGTACCAACTGGTTAACAAGGAATACGGACGAGTGTTGATTCTGCGGGGACTCTTCTGGGGAAATATAGACTCAGATGAGTGTCTAAATTCAAGAAGATAATAGTGTTTGACACAGTGTATAGATTAAAGATGCGGACGAGCATCCTTAAGATGATGATACGGATGAGTATCAGGTAGAAACAAACTCTTGACGCATGTTCTGAGATGATGATACGGACGAGTATCAACTGGTTAACAAAGAAAACGGACGAGTATCAATTCTGAAGGGATTTGAGTGATATATACAAGATACGGACGAGTACCTGTATGAATGAAACAGGAGTAATAAGTATGAGTGTTTAACTTGCTGAGGAGGGTGACACGAACTAGTGTCAGAAAGTGTAATATAAACAAGGGTATGGTTTACAAAGTGTTTAGGTAACTATGTTGGGGAAAGTGACACGGACGGGTGTCAGGGGATTTGTATAGATATGTATTTGTGAGTGCAAAGAGGATGCTTTGGCTTTCTGCTGGGGATATGACACGGAAGGGTGTCAAGAAGTATCTGTAATATATAAGTGTCTGTTTGTAAAGAATGCTCGGGCGACTTTACTGGGGAATCATGACACGGACGGGTGCCAAAAGGAGTGCGCATTTGTATTTATGGGTGTAAGGCAGGTGCCTTGGCTTTCTGTCGGGGAATTTGGAGAGTTTTATGTATATTGTTTGCTGGATTGTCAGTATTTACCAGTGTTTGATTCAGAACATGGATTATGATTATGCGACATGTTTGATTTTTGCCGTAATGCTCCGTATTAGACGGAATGATACGCTCTGCGGGGAGAATATGATGTGAATGCTATGATTATGCAAAGACCGATCCGGGATTCGGATCCCGTTGCTGCGAAGATCTCTGGCTGATCTGCTTGAAGTGGATATCCCAGCTGGGGATGAGATCATTGATGGATCTGACATATATGACTCTGTTTGGGGAAAATAGATCACTTGACAGACCTATCTTTGGTAATGAGGGACCCAGCTGGGGGTTTGTAGAAGCTTTCTTCACCCTGTTGTGAGATCTTCAGATATTTCTTTTCCGGATAGAGGTTGAAACTCTGTGGGGAGATGGTTCCCTGGCTTTGTACTTGGCTGAGGAGGAAATAACAAATGGCAACTCAGTTGGGGAGAAAACACCTCTGGTGCTAAGACTGAGCAGATAATGATTTGCCATCTTGCTGGGATGAGGCTTTCATGCCCCATGCTATGCTCTAAACACCTGCAATCCTGAAAAGTCAGAGAAACACACAAGTAATCCCGAGGTATCCCTTATTGGATTCTCTTATAAGAGTTTAAGCACTCCTGGGAGTGAGTATATTTCCTGCAAGCACGTATTTTTTAGAAGAGAAACATCTGTATTTATGCAATCAGTATCTTAAAGACATCGGACATTCTTGCAAATGGAAATAAAATATACGAGACGAAACATGACTGAAAATCTGATTTTATTAATTCATGTGCCCTGAATTGGCGATATACAGTCAAAGAAACAAATCCCCTAAAATGAGGAGATTGTTGCAAATTGAGAAACAAAAGATGTTGGCAATGTTGATGACGCTTTAAGAAGCTTCCCTTTGGCTATTACTCGTATGACATTGACGTTCTTCTCATCTTGCTTTCTGAAGAAGGCTGATTCTGAAAGGAACTTGGACCTTTCGAAGCTTACCAAGTTGTAAGTGATACAGATGAATTCAGAGTACATTCGTTCGCTTATTCCCTTATTTTGCATGGATCGCCCTTTCGGGTTTTCAATCCATCGGGATACCCTTTTTTTTGCCTGAGTTGTCCAATGCGGCTTTTCAACTCATCGGGTGTACATTTTTTTGTTTATTTTCCCTTATTTTTGCCCGAGTCTTTTGTTCTGTTTTTGACTCGCCAGGATGCCCTATTTTTGCCTGGACTTACATTCTGTTTTTATGTCCAGCAGGTCATTTTTATGCGAAGTATTTTTTAACTGCATCTGAATTCACAGGGGATGGGAAGTCTTCACCATCCATAGTACTGAATATGAGTGCCCCACCGGAGAAAACTTTCTTTACCACGAATGGTCCTTCATAGTTCGGAGTCCACTTGCCCCTGTGGTCTGTATGAGGAGGGATGAGTCTTTTCAGCACAAGATCTCCTACTTGGTACTCTCGGAGCCTGACTTTCTGATCGAAGGCTTTCTTCATTCTTTTCTGATACAGCTGCCCATGACAGATGGAAGCCAATCTCTTCTCTTCAATCAGGTTCAGTTGTTCGTATTGGGATCGGACCCACTCTGCCTCATTCAGCTTAACATCCATTAATACCAACAGGGAGGGTAATTCAACTTCAACAGGTAAGACTGCCTCCATACCGTAAACAAGATGATATGGTGTTGCCCCAGTGGATGTTCTGATTGACGTACGGTACCCATGCAAGGCAAATGGTAGCATTTCATGCCAGTCTTTGTAGGTGACTACCATCTTCTGTACAATCTTCTTGATATTCTTATTAGCCGTCTCGACAACGCCATTCATCTTTGGCCTGTAAGGAGAAGAATTGTGGTGTTGGATTTTGAAGTCCCGGCATAGCTCTGCCATCATTTTGTTGTTCAAGTTGGAACCATTATCAGTAATGATTCGCTCGGGCACTCCATATCTACAAATGATGTCCCTCTTAAGAAATCGGGCTACCACCTGCCTTATAACATTGGCATAAGAAGCTGCTTCGACCCACTTGGTGAAATAGTCAATGGCAACCAGGATGAATCTGTGGCCATTTGAAGCGGTCGGTTCAATCTTGCCAATCATATCAATGCCCCACATGGCAAAGGGCCAGGGTGAAGACATCACATTCAGAGGATTGGGAGGCACATGCACCTTATCCGCATAAATCTGGCATTTATGGCACTTTTTGGCATAGGCACAACAGTCGGCATCCATTGTGATCCAATAATAGCCTGATCTTAGCAACTTTTTGGCCATTGCATGCCCTCCTGCATGGGTACCAAAGGATCCTTCGTGCACCTCGTGCATTAACAAATCTCCTTCTGTCCTATCAACGCATCTGAGGAGTACCATATCAAAGTTTCTCTTGTAGAGGGAACCATCAGTATTCAGGAAGAAACTACCAGCTAGCCTTCTCAAAGTCTTCTTATCATTGGAAGATGCCCCAGGTGGGTATGTTTGATCCTCCAAGAAGCGCTTAATGTCATGGAACCAAGGCTTATCATCTTTAACAACATCTGCTGAGAACACATATGCTGGTCTGTCAAGTCTGGACACTGAAATCCGAGGTACAAAATTGGCAGCTTGAACTTTGATCATGGATGAAATGGTGGCAAGAGCATCTGCAAATTGATTCTCGTCCCGAGGGATATACTCAAGCTTGACCGTCGTAAATAAAGTCAATAACCTCCTTGTATAATCCCTATAAGGTATCAGATGATCCTGGTGTGTGTACCATTTGCCGTTGGTTTGATTGATCACCAAAGCTGAATCCCCGAACACAGTCAAAGTCTTGATCCTGAGGTCAATGGCTTCCTCAAGACCCATAATACAAGCTTCGTATTCAGCTTCGTTGTTAGTGCAGTTAAAGGTGAGCTTTGCCGAGAAAGGCATGTGAACTCCTTTGGGTGTAATGAGTACTGCACCAACACCACGACCATTCATATTAACAGCCCCATCAAACATCATAGTCCATTCTTCTTCTGGGTCAGGCCCTTCAGTGTGAATGGGCTCTTCATGATCTTTTGCTTTTATGAACATGATGTCTTCATCAGGGAAGTCAAATCTCATAGGCTGGTAATCATCAATGGGTTGCTCAGCAAGATAATCAGACAATACACTGCCCTTGATGGCTTTTTGAGATGTGTACTGGATGTCATATTCTGTGAGGATCATTTGCCATCTTGCAACCCGTCCGGTAAGTGCTGGCTTCTCAAAAATGTACTTAACTGGGTCCATTTTGGAAATCAACAAGGTAGTGTGGGTCAGCATATACTGTCTCAGTCGGCGAGCAGCCCACGCTAAAGCACAACAAGTTTTCTCGAGCAGTGAATAACGTTGTTCACAGTCGGTAAACTTTTTGCTTAGGTAGTATATTGCATACTCTTTTCGACCAGACTCGTCATGCTGGCCCATCACACACCCCATTGACTCTTCTAATACTGTCAAGTACATTATCAGAGGTCTTCCTTCAACTGGAGGCATAAGGATAGGAGGCTCTTGCAAGTATTCCTTGATTTTGTCAAAATCCATCTGGCAGTCTTCGTTCCACCTGACCGTTTGTTCTTTTCTTAACAGCTTGAACAAAGGCTCACAGGTTGCTGTAAGGTGAGATATGAACCGTGAAATGTAGTTCAATCTACCTAGAAATCCTCGAACTTCTTTTTCAGACTTTGGTGCAGGCATTTCTTGAATGGCTTTGACTTTATCAGGGTCAACTTCAATCCCTTTTTCACTTACAATAAATCCCAGCAGCTTACCAGATCGCACCCCGAATGTGCACTTGTTGGGGTTCAGCTTCAGTTGGTACTTCCTCAGACGCTTGAATAACTTCAACAGATTTACCAGGTGGTCTTCTTCTGTGAGGGACTTGGCAATCATGTCATCCACATAACATTCAATTTCTTTATGGATCATGTCATGGAATAATGTTACCATAGCCCGTTGATAAGTGGCACCAGCATTCTTCATTCCGAATGGCATCACCTTATAACAGAACGTGCCCCAGGGCGTGATGAAAATTGTCTTCTCCATGTCTTCAGGTGACATCTTGATCTGATTGTATCCTAAAAATCCGTCCATGAAGGAGAACACCGAGAACTGAGCCGTATTATCAACCAACACATCAATGTGAGGTAAAGGGAAATCATCTTTCGGACTGGCTCTGTTTAGATCCCGGTAATCCACACACATCCTCACCTTGCCGTCTTTCTTAGGCACAGGTACAATATTAGCAACCCACGGCGGATAGCTAGTTACAGCAAGGAAGCCGGCGTCCCACTGCTTTTGTACCTCCTCTTTGATCTTCATTTCCATATCTGGGCGAGTACGGCGCAGTTTCTGTTTTACCGGTGGGCAGTCTTCTTTCAGTGGCAGCTTGTGCATGACAATATCGGTGTCCAACCCTGGCATATCCTAATAAGACCAAGAAAACACATCCACATATTCCCGAAGCATATAAATCAGTTGTTCTTTTACTGAATCTTGTAGGCAGGCCCCGATCTTAACTTCTTTCACATCTTCTTCCGTACCAAGATTAACCGTTTCGACCTCCTCCTGATGAGGAGTGATAACCTTCTCCTCTTGCCTTAACAACCTGGCTAGCTCTTCAGGAAGCTCATAATCTTCTTCAACCCCTTCATCAGCTTGATTGATTGGATTGTCAAAGTCATACAGAGCCATAGCTGTGCTGTTGTTGGTGCAGTCTGAAAGGCACTCTCTGCAAGGGTTTAGATTGTTCATTTTAGTGATCGATTTTAATCTTATTTTAGAAAAAGTGAAATAAAGTTATCATTTTGAAAAACATTGCCATTTTATTTTTGTACAAAAAGAAAAATGAAAAACAGTGAGCGGAAAAGAAAAAGACTCATTTGCAAAAGATGTCCGATATTCATTGATTGATCTGTTTGCACAAAATTACAAGATGGCCCGATTACAAAATGAGTCTTGTCATCTTGGGCAAGATGCAAGACTTGATGTATGCTTAAAAATACAGGAAATAATAATTACTCTGCAGGAGTAACCCTTATAATTTCCTGGGAAGACCAGTTTGAGACATGGCTCCCCGGGGTCCTTGGACGTATCCAGCTTTCCAGGTTGCGTTCATCTTCCGACTCATCTTCCAAGTTGTTCACTGCATCCGGTGTGAGCATCCCCCCGCTGACAAAATTGGGCCTCATAGCAGCCTCTGATTGATCTTGTTGAGTTGGTTTGTAACCCAACCCAAATCTGTCCTCCTTCTTCTCCACGGGCAGCAGCTTGCCCCAGCCTTGGACAGTACCCTCTTCAACAACCTTCCTGGCTTGCTGATAAGACGTCATGGAAGTGCCCAGTACAGCAGATGCTTCATTAATGTTCAGGGCCTCAAACCCCTGGCTCATAGTTTCATGGATCTCTCCATCCATCTCAATGTACTTATACGTAGCTAGATGGCTAACAAAGATGTCCTCTTCACCACAGATGGTGATGATATGGCCTTCCCACTCGAATTTCAGCTTCTGGTGAAGGGTAGACGTAACAGCGCCAGCGGCATGGATCCAAGGTCTACCCAACAAACAGCTGTAGGCCGGCTGAATGTCCATCACATAGAAGGTAATCTTAAAAGTCTGCGGGCCAATCATCACAGGAAGATCAATCTCCCCTAGCACTGATCTTTTAGAGCCATCAAATGCTCTCACCACCAAATTACTTGGACGCAATGCCAAGCCATCATACTCCAGCTTCACCAAGGCTTTCTTTGGTACAACATTGAGTGAAGACCCAGTGTCCACCAGTACATGAGATAGAACAGCACCCTTGCATTCTAGAGAGATGTGTAAAGCCTTGTTGTGGTTACGTCTCTCAGTTGTTAAGTCAGCGTTGGTAAAGCCCAGTCCATGACTGGTGTTGACATTTGCCACCACAATTTCTAGCTGATTAACAGTGATCTCCTCTGGCACATATGCTGCGTGCAAGACTTTCAATAATGCATTCTTGTGAGCTTCCGAACACATCAACAGGGATAATATGGAGATCTTTGAGGGAGTTTGGTGAAGTTGATCCACCACCTTGTAATCACTTCTATTTATAATTCTCATGAACTCGTCTACATCTTGCTCAAAAGATGTCTTCTGAGTTTCTTTGATGATCGGTTCTTCAGGTACCACACTCTTTCCCTTTGCTTTGGCAGCAGCTTCTGCCTCGGCATTAGGTTTTTGAATTTGTGAGGCAAAAAGGCGTCCGCTTCTGGTGAAGCCTCCACCTCCCCCAACATTATCAATCTGTGGAGAAGAAGTTGAAGAGTCCAAGGTGATTTTCTCCCCGTTGCAGTAGAGGTCAGAGCCATAATGCCAAGGGATGGCATTACTGCTTTCGTATGGAACTGGTCCAGGCACCGTGATGGTAACCGGACTGACTGCAGCAGAGGAGGGTACTGAAATGGTGTGCGGATTGTAGTAAATGGTGACTGGTGATCTGGCAAGAGGTGCCACTGTTTGCTGTTGAAAGTTGTTGTTTGGAGGAACATTTGATGGATCATAGTAAATGGTGACTGCTGAGATATCTTTATTAATTTCTGGTGGCGTTGTAGAAGATTCTGCTGAATAAATGGGTGCTGATGTTGTAGAAGAGATGGTTGTTGACATCTGGTTTACTGAAGTGATGGATGGAGCCATTGTTGATGATATTGATGAATTGGTCGGAATGATTGTTGTTGCAGTTGTAGGAGACTCAGGAATTGTTGTCAAAGGGATTGCTGGATTTGTAGGCGTCGTTGTTATGATCTGGAGTATACCACTTTTGATAAGACCATCTATGCCGCTTCTCAAGTTATCACACCCGTTGATCGAAATGTTGCAATAACCACAACCGAGCTCACACCCAGGGAACATCTGGCATTCCAGAAGCTGAGCTTTAATTTCTACCAGAGGTGTTCGAATTTGTCCAACACTGGTTATCAAGAAAGATGGCTTGTCTTCCTCAATGGCATTAATTCTTGGCCCTCCATGATTGGGCATGGGATTCTTGTTGACATTTGGAGGGGGTGCAAAGTTAAGGGCTTTAGAATCCACCAGATCTTGAACCTTCATTTGTAAAGCCCTGCATTTCTCAGTATTGTGGCCAGGTGCATTGGAGTGGAAAGCACTGTTGCACCCCAAAATTTGCCCTCACAATACAAGACTTTGTGTTCTAAGAAGGTTCACAAGGTTCACAAATTTCTCAATGCTTTCAAAACCTTTCATGAGGTTCATGAATTCTATAAGTCACTTCTTGAAGGTTCACAAGGTTCACAAGCTTCTCAAGACCTTTCATGAGGTTCATGAAGTCTACAAGTCACTTTATGAAGGTTCACAAGGTTCACAAGTTTCTCAACATTTACAAGACCTTTCATGAGGTTCATGAAGTATACAAGTTACTTTATGAAGGTTCACAAGGTTCACAAGTTTCTCAATGTTTATATAACCTTTCATGAGGTTCATGAAGTCTACAAGTTACTTCTTGAAGGTTCACAAGATTCACAATGTTTACATAACCTTTCATGAGGTTCATGAGGTCTACAAAGTCACTTTATGAGGTTCACAAGGTTCACAAGCTTCACAATACCTCCCATGAGTATCACAAGACATTTTATGATGGTTCACAAGGTTCACAAGGTTCACAATTGGTCAGAAGAGTTGACAATTCCCTCAGACAATGCACCTCCTAAGCAGTGCATCCAAAACTAGGGTTTTGACTTTAATCAGGCTAAATGAACTTCCAAGACTTCAAGTGAGCTTCATAACATCTTATATGTGTGTAATAACCCCCATGACAAGTTTCAAGACTTTTCTCAGAAGTTTGCTCAGTCAGATGATCAGGTAAGTCAAAATCAGTCAATGCAGTTAAAAAGTCAAACTAAGGTCAAACCAAAGTCAAACTTCATGATTTTTTGCCAACATCAAGTATATGAAGTAAAATTCATCATTTTATCAAGGGTTGATCATGATTCATCAAGGAGATTCCTGATCATCAAGAATCAGGAGTTCCTAAATTAGGGTTTCCTTAGTAAAAGTCAACTGAACTTTGACCAGCCATAACTTTCACATACTTCATCACCAAGTCTCCATCCAAAGCTCATTTTGAAGGAAATTGAATTCTCTACAACTTTGTGTCTCACAAGCCAAGCCCAAAAATGCTTCATTTGGAAGGTATGAGCTAAGACATTATAGGTCATTTCAAAAGTCAACAAAAAGTCAACAACTTCAAAAGGGCATAACTTGAGATTGGTAAATGATATGGACATGAAACCAGTGGGGTTGTTTAGAGGACTCTTAAAGCTTTCCAAAATGTCCAAGAACACCCTCATACCATTAAAATTGAGGGAGATGTGCCCTTGCAAAGTTGGGAAATTTTGTGATGGTTTATGATGAAAATGGAGGTCTAGAACCAATTCTTTCCAAATGGGCTGGCCAAATTATGACCCAATCCATACAACAACATCATGCACGACCCAAACCATTAAAAATCAGAATTTTTATTATTTTATTTTTATTTATTTTGATTTAATTCATTAAAAATCATTTTAAATGAAAATAAAATATGAAAATATGATATTTAATGGAGATTTGGTTTCTAGAATGTCTTCAATGTTGATTGGAATTGAAAAGGAATGAAATCACAAGATTGGTCCCAAAATAGCAAGTCTTCATGCACAAATATTTGAATTTTAAAACATGATCTTTTTCAATCTTCAAATATCAAAATTTCCACACAACCATTCAATGTTATGACCTAAATTCATTCACATATAAATACTAAACTCAACCCCATTGCATTGACACGAATTTCAGCAGCCCAAAGGTAAGATCATACTTCAAAAATTCAAGCAAAGAGTCACATTCGGATTCCTTGATCTAAGACATTTGAAGGTAAAACAAGAACATGGAGGGCTTCCTTGGACTTCTCTGATCATAAACCATCATTCATACGCATCCAAATCATGCCATGATGCTTAACCCGTGGCTTGCTTATGCTTGAATATAATTTTTTCGGTTTCATCTATTTACTGCATTGCAATGAATTTTGTTTGGTTTATGATATTTGTATTGAGTTTGTGAAGGTTTCTGGACAAAGAAATTGGAGTTTCGTGACCTAAATTGCAATCGGCCATGATTAGGGTTTTGACCTTCAATTTAGGATCCTTTGATTCACTAAATCTAAATGAATTCTGAGGACACAGGAATGTTCTATGAATCACAAGGATCATGAAACACTAATTAATTTCATGAATCGTTGCTGTTTTGTATGAGTTTCATTTTCGCAGGTTCAAAACTATGAAGAACTCGCAACAATATTCGCAGGAAAAAGAGAAGGAAAATTCGCAGGAAATAGGTTGAAGAAGAAGCAGTTGGCGCGCTCAGGAAATTTGAATTTTTGTTTAAAATATTTTATCTTATTTTGTTGGTTTGTTATCACCACAGGCTGTGTGGTCCAGTGGAAGGCCAGGCGTATGTTTGATGAGAGGGCGTGGGATCAAAACCTGGCTGGGAAAAATATTTTGGTAATTTTTCATTTATACACGGAACTTAATATATTATTATTGTTTGGTGGTTTATTATCAGATGGGCTCTTCCAGCCGGGTGGTGATGCGTGCGCTTGTGTGTGTAAAGGTCCTGGGTTCAATCCTCCCCCCAGGCCTTTTGTTTCTTTTATTTTTCCTGGATTTTTGTGACAAAGGACAAAACCAATAGAACTCACTTCCTTACTGCCTGCGTGCTGATGGCCAAGTGGTATGCCTTGTTGATGGTAAACCTGGTGACCTGGGTTCAAATCCCAGCCAGGTATGTTTTGCTTTTTATTTTATCTATTTGTTTCTTCTTATTTTTTGATTTATATTTTAGTAATAAACATATATGTAATTAAATTATAAATATTTGTATATTAAATTAAACCCTAAAAATATTTTCTAAATGAATCCTAATTTTATAAAACCTAATTTTATTTTCTAAATAATTTTTATTTTCTAATTCTTAATATAGTTATTATGTATATATTTATTTAATATAATTTTTGTAAATATAATACTTAATATAAAATTTTGTAAATATAATATTTGAAACTTATTTTCTTATATATAATATGTGAATATTTTTCTTTTAATTTGTTTATAACCTAAATTATATGTAAATAATTTTTTTTTTAATATGTGTTTAGAAACAATTAAACCTATAATAATTTAATTTTGTAATTATAAATAACTTAATAATTTGTACATAAATTAAAATATTACCACAATCCTTTAATTGTTCAAATAAATGTCTATATTAAAAATGTAATTTTATTTTCATCATGTTATTATAATATTTTTGCTAAATTCTATTTATTTTAATTATTGTTATTATTACTAACCATATTATTATTTATTATTTTTGCTTATTATTATTTCACTAATCTTATATATTTTTATTATTATTTCTCTAACCTTGTTTATTTTTATTACTAATCATATTATTTCTAATTTCATTTATTTTATTATTATTATTTCACTAATCCTATTTATTTTTAATTTTTATTATCACTAACCCTATTTATTATTGCCTATTTATTTATTTTTTGTTTATTATTTATTTATTTGCTAGTTATTATGTAATTGCTCCTTGGTGTAAATTTTGTAATATTTAATTTATTTAATTTTATGCTATGGTTAGTAACTTAGGGAGTGCAAACATGTATTCTATTTAAAATCAAATTTAGATCATTTTAATTAAAGATAAATAATATTGAACACTCACACACGTAAGTCGATTTTTAATCGCCATCCTACACTTTCTAAGGCTATCCCTCAATGTTGCCTAATCATAAGGTCAAGTGGGGTGTATAAAGCAAGTCCCTTAAAAGAAAAGTCATCAAGTCCCTTAATGGTTGCCTTTAAAGATCAAGTCCCTTTTCGAATAATGATGATAGTCCCTCCTAAATGCTTAATACACCTCACAGTTGCCTTCATAAACAGATGTCCCTCACATGTCCCTCACATCCAAGGTAATGACTACCTATTCCTTAATAATAGGGATAGTCTTACCATTTAAAGGATAAAGAACAGAAAGAATTAAACTTTAGGGTAGGTTCCTCATAGTTACTTGCTCACTATTCAAAAACTTTTCAAACACTTCATACATTTCAAACAAATTTTCAAACACAAGTTTTTTACGCATCCGTACATGGATCATTATCAAACTCTTATGAAAATTTTCTATTCACACACTTCACATTTTCAAAAACAATTCAAAAGTGAGCTAAGTAACTAAGAGCCCATGGATAACCATGGATGTAAAGGGTGCTAACACCTTCCCTTTACATAACCTACCCCCCGGACCCAAAAATCTTTTAAAGGTCTTTCCTGTTCTTTTATGCCTTTCCTTTGGATAAAATAAAAGTCGGTGGCGACTCTTGCTATCCGCAACATAACTTAAAGTCAGTTCTCCCACCGTGTTACAAGCACACCTGGCGTTGACGTCATAATTTCTTGGAAGATTGGAGGGATCTGGTGGTGCCAATGTCCTTAATTCAACCAAGTTGAGTTTCAGAAGTTGTGGCAATAAGGCAGCATAAGGCATAGGGATAGGGTCAATCACCCTATTTGCCTGTGGTGGTCTTTGCTGGAAAGGTCTTTGTTGTTGATTGCTGTTGTTGTTGTTGTTGTAGGTCCTTGGTGGCGGATACTGAAATTGCTGTTGATAATGTGGTCGTTGTTGTGGTTGATATGCTGGTTGCTGAGGGATCGGAGCTGGAATAGTGACGGCTGCCACTGATCTGTGAACATACTGGGGTCTGCCCCTGTTAGCATGAATGGCATTTGTCTCACCGGTCCTTCTAGGTCCTACAAAAGGCTTCCTGGGATTACTTGACGAACTTGCACCATTATCAGAAATCTTACCCATCTTTAGAAGGCTTTCAATTCTTTCCCCGGCTATATCTACGTCTGCGAAGCTGGTGGAAGAGAAGGCAGCTAGCCTATCAATATATGTTCCTTGCAGGGTATTCATAAACATGTCGACCATTTCTCTTTCCGACATGGGTGGCTGGACAGCAGCAGCAAGCTGTCTCCACCTCTGGGCATATTCCCTGAAGCTTTCTCTGGAGGATTGAGACATTCCCATCAGAAGGGTTCTGTTAGGAGCCATGTCCAGATTGTATTGGTACTGCCTGATGAAAGCTTCAGCTAGGTCCTTCCAGCACCTAATAGTAGATCTGGTCAAGTGAGAGTACCATTCCCTTGAAGCCCCAGTCAAACTGTCTTCAAAGTAAAACATCCACAGTTTCTCATCCATAGTATATGCTTTAAGTCTTCCCAGAAAAGACTGCAAGTGAGTTCGTGGACAGGAAGTTCTGTTGTACTTCTCGAAGCACGGGGGTTTAAAATTGTGGGGAATTCTCACCCCGTCCACTAACCCTATATCCATGACATCAAAACCCAGGGAATTTTGAGACTCCAGAGATCTCAACTTCTCAGCAATTTCATCAAGCCTCCTATCATAAACTTCATCCCCAGCTCCCATCACAGTAAACTGCTCTTCTTGGGGGTCTTCCTGTAAGATCCTTCCTCCAGTAGTATTTCCTTGCACATTACCCGGGATGATGACTTCCAGGTGTAGATGAGGCCCATATACTGGTGGATTAACATGAGGCAGTCCCCTTTCATTGTTACTTGTTCCTCTAGTTCCCAGGGGAGGTTCTTCCGGGGTTTGTCTTTCTACCAATGCCCTCAACCTTTCTTGACTTTGAGCCAAGCCATTCATTACTTCCATGAATTGGGTCATTTGGTTTCTCATCTCCAGCCTTTCATTAGCCATCTGAGTTCTGACCTCTGTCAGATCTTGTTGTACTTGGTCCATCTGGATACCAGGAAGATTGTTGCGAGTAGGATACCGGTGCGGACGGTTGAGAGGGAACACCCGGCGGCGAGCAATAATTCCTGAACCACAACAGAGTTAGTAACAAACAAAACAAAAACCTACAAAACAAAACAAAGGTCAGCATGCAATGCAGTATGCTTATTTATTCTCCAAGGTATCCGGCTTGGCTCTTGGTTTTGACCTTTCCAGACCCTGAGGAAGATGCTTTGATGTTGCTCGAGAGAAAGAAAACTCAGTGAAACAAACTAACAAATATATTACAAAATGGTGAATAATACATAGTCTGTTTTTACAACATATGCCCCTGAAGGGTCAAAGATACAACATAAAAGAAAAGTACATCAAATGGAAATAACAGTGGACCAGCCGGATGCTCCTTAACCTCCTTCAAAAGTGCTTCAGTTACAAGACCAGCCGGATGCTCTGTAATGTTCCTGATAAGAAGGTTTCTGGTGGCAATAGTAGTGGTCAGCTTCTTGTGTCTGTCCTGGTCCTTTGACCTCTTCACACCAGCCCTAAGCTTCAATTCTGAAATTTCCTTCTGGGCTGCCAGCAAAGCCTCCTGTTGCTTCTTCTCATTGGCCTCCCACTGCTCAATCCTGGCTTGAGTTCTCTTATCTTCTTGGGTGCGAGCTTCAGTGATCCTGACCCACCTAGCTTGACTTTCCTCTAGATAGAGATCAGTCCTAGCCTTCTGAAACTGGGCCTCTTTACAGGTATTCTTCAATATTTGCTCTCCAGCTCTTGATTTCTTGATGTAGTCTTCTGCTTTCTCAATCTTGGCCAGATGCTCCATTTTAAGCTTTTCCAACCTCTCAATGTCCAGACGACCGTCACTCCTTTCCCAAAGGGTCTTCTTCAGAGCTTGAGACAAATTCTCATTCCTCTCTTTCAGCTTCTCAAATTCCTCCAGGCTGACAGTGGCTGGAGGTGGTACTGTGGATGGCCCAGGTGCATCCTCAATGGTGAAAGGCATCCCAGAAATCTGAGCTCTAGCATGGGACCATTCATAATACTGAGCTGAGGCCATATTATTGCATCTCCCAAGAATGGCCATCCCCTTTGTCTGGATGTTGTCCCAAGCCCAGGATGCTTGTCTAACAACAGCTAAATTAGGCTTTATCTCACAATACAGGGTTTCAGCTAAATCTTGCACCCTAGGAGGGTGAACCAAAGCATAGCCCAATTGTCTCTTAAACAACAAAGGATTGTAGTTGATGCAACCCTTTACTCCTACTAGAGGTATATTGGGGTACTGCCCACAGCTAGTAATTATGTCTCTGCCTTTGGTGCTCTGGGTGCACTATCTGATGTCATCTGAAGTCAAAGAAATAAGCCTCCTAGCCCAATTTTTCTGTTGGTGAGGGTTCAGGAAGGCATCAGTCTTAGGTAAGTGTTTAAGTAGCCAAGTGTGAAATAGAGGAGCACATCATCTTACTAACTTCCCTCTCTGCTTCTCATTTCTTTGGTGAACATAATAATAGAAATCCCCCAGCAATGTGGGTACTGGGTTTCCTCAAAAGGAAGAGATGAATGGCATTCTTGCTGATAAATTTGGGCTCATCTGCAAAAAGTATAACCCCATATATACTGAGGGCTAACAATGCACAAATTTCCTTCCATTCTCCCAAGGAGGCCTTCAGGATAGCCTGAGAAGTCAGAAAGTCTAGGTGCAAACCAGGGATTCCAGCCTTTGTTGTCATGTTCTGCTCAATCAATATAGGCTCTAAATACAGTGCTTTTGCCACCTCTCCATTGCTGGGAGAAGTCATCTCAGGGTTGAAGGGGACACCACCCCTGACAGGTACTCCAATCAATGATGAGAACTCCTCCAGCAGAGGTCCTAACTGAAAGTTCTGGAAAGTGAAGCATCTCAAAGGAGGGTCATAAAACTGTAGGCAGGTGTGGATCAAACTCCTCTGAGAAGGATCTAGATCCATAACCATATCAAGGATGCCTCCATAATGCTCTCTGAATAATGGGATGTGGTCTGGAGTGATAAGTGCCTGGACCTGCCTGATGCCAGCCAGCACAGGCTCAAAGAAATGATATGAAATGTTGCTCTTCTTGGGTGCCATGACTGCTGATGAAGAGCTAAATGCTGATGATGAAGACTGATACTGGAGATGGGCCACTGATAGGCTGATGCTGATGATGATGAAGATGACTGAAGCAAACAACTGATGAGGATAGCTGAATCAGATAGCAGATGAGACAGAGGTCTATGCAGATGAAGGGGTCAAAACCAAGCCAGAATATAATGTGGATACCCTGAAAAATAAATAAACAAATGTCAAATGATGCAATGATGATGTATGCAAATGATATGCAAGGGTTTGTGATCAAGCTGGATCTGATTATCTGTCTTGATATAAAAGGCCCATGTATGTTTAAGAAGTCCAGATGGAGGTTCAGAAATCCAGTAACCAAGGTGGGGGACTCAGATAAAGATTCACATGTCCAGGGTTAAATCACAAGAACTGTCCAAAGTGAAGCATTCTTAAACAAAACAAATATCAGGGTATGATGTGGCCAAGGGTTCCTGCAAACCTGTAAACAGCCCAACCCCCTCACAGGTAGTGTTTTAAAACAAGGATCCTCAGACTTGGATCAGTTATGAGAAGTGTAAACACTTCTAACCCGGAGGTACAGTGTTTACAATAACCATAAAAGATCCTCCTCTAATTCACCTCAGTTTCTGAAGGTCATAATAAAGGTCATCCAGACTTAGCAGGCTTCCCAGATAGCCCTAGCACTACAGGAAATCTGTAGCACAGAGTTCTCAAGAAGAAACCCACATCTGAACTGTGTTTCATATTCCCGCACCAGACCGAAATGGAATGGGAAAGAACATGAACCACTCTAGCCTAGGTGTCACTCATGTCCCAGGTATAGGACCTTAAACTCTCAATGAACCCCACCCATCAAAACAATAAACCAGATCCATCCAGATAACAGTATGACAGTATGATGTATATAATGCTGTAAAGAAAACAACAAAATAACTGTACATAAAGCAGTAAATAAAGCAAACATACAAACACAATTAGCACATAACACCCCAGTAAACATAAGTCAAACAAGCGCTAGGAGGAACCCACAAAAAGAACCAGAAGCCCTGGTTACAGTATAAGGTATCCCCAGCAGAGTCGCCAAGCTGTCGCTCCCACCAAATGACACCTAAGGTCAGAAGGGGTACAGACGCGAACGGTCGGCGAAAGAGAAGGGAATGAATAGAGTCGCCAGCTAGGCATTTTTATCCCGAAGGAAAGGTAATGCTGCATAAACCTAGGAAAATATGGATAAGACGGTCGCGAACCAGAGAGACTGAGAAGGGGGGTTGGTTACAACCTGGGAAGGTATTAGCACCCAGATTGTCCGTCGTACTCGATGGGATCCACGCTTAAAAGATTTGTGTTTTAAAGGGGTAGTGTCAGTGCAGTTTGTGTATCAAAGCTGGAAAGAATGCAAGTGTCAGTGTAAAAGAAGAGTGAAGTGTATAAGTGAAGTGTCAGTGTGAGACTAAGAATGAAATGCTCAAGATCTTGAGGCTTAAAGAATAATGCTGGAAGAGGGGGAATATACAAAGATTTTTTTTGTTCGATAACTGTTAGGTTATGCCTACGTATCCTCTCATGCAATGAGGAAGTCAGAACACCGTAGTTCGACCCAAAGAGACTGAAAGATTAATTGACTTGTGAACTGCTTACTTGTCTACGCTCAAGTGTATGACCTGTCTGGCTCAGGTGCAAACTGTCTTGCATTAGACAGAAGAAGCAAGTTCTCGTTTGTGAGTGAATATGATGAGAAAAGAATCCCGGAGGAGACGATTATTGTTTGTTTTTTGTGTTTTCAGTCTTTTATTGCTTTTGAAAGTTTGTCATAAGTTAATGAGCTTAAGCCTAAACCAATGGGTTAGTAAACTCATCACATCTTCCCTCTGATTAGGGGTAATGAGAATACCTTAAGTGTGAAGTCAGCATCTCACACTTAATCACCATGATGTAGGATTAAGATCATTGACCTACTTGTGATTATTTAGATGTTTTTGTTGTTTTTGTTTAGTGTTAAGTAATGAGTTTAAGCCATAATCAAGGATTTAAATAGACTCATTACACCATCCTAATAGAAGGATACTAGATGAGAATATTTAAGCTGAGGAAGACTCCTCAACTTAATCCATGATTAGGGATTAACCTCATGACAAAACAAAGTCTTTATTAAGTGGATTTTAGTTAATGGTAAGATTAAGAAATGGATTTTATGGTTTGTAAGACAACTTGAGGGGGACTTGTCCATTAACACTAGGGTTAGTCCTTCTTAACCAATTAAGGAAGAATTAGAACCCTAATGCAAGGCCCAAGTTACAAGCTTGATGTCTTGATGATTATTATGTGAATTGATTAAAGGGTTTAAACACATTAAGGGTTTAACACTTAGGATTAAAGTTATACACTCCATCCTAATATAAGGATGCAGGCATAAGCTTAATCACAAAGCCTTAAAGCCTTTAGGATTTAGTCCTTGATTAAGAGATGAGAGGAGAAGACTCAAGGATGACTCAAAGGTAAAATTTAAATGGGGGACTAATCAAACCCTAATTGTTATCATGCTTGGATATCCTAGGGTTTGTGAGGCTTAAGAGAGAAAGAATCTTCAAAGAGCCACCAACGAGAGAAGCAGATGAAAGGAGCAAGGAGCAAAGAGAAGCAAAACAACTTGCTTCACTTAAGAAGACAAGTTGCTTGAAGAAAGAAAGTAAGATGAAAAAGAATGAGCAAGCTCAATTCAATACACATACAAAATGCAGCAAAGAAGATATGAAAGAGATGAAAAGAGAATGTGAGAAGTGAAGGCCAATTCACTTCTCAAAGTAACTTACCACCTGAAAAGTTAGTGAAAGAAATGAAATGCAATGCAAATGAGATGAAATGTGATGATGCAAGCCAAAACCAGGAGCAAGAACATGAAGTTAATGATTCTAAGAGATGATACAAACATGAGGCAAGGCATGGGGATGATCATACAAGCATAAAGATGCAAAAGAGGCATGCTTTGAACCATGGAAGTTCATGAAAAGTTATGGAATGCAATGGACATATAACATGGCAAATGAAAGATGAAATGATCAAACATGATTCTAGTATGTCCTAAGATGTATTATGAATCATGTTGATGCACAAAATGTCATGGCAATTCAGGGTATGCAAGCAAATGAGGAATGGATGCAAAGGAAGGCATAAATTAGGGTTTATGATCAACACACAAAGCAAAATCCAAAACCAGAAGCAAGAGACATGATAAAAATTTGAAAATGCTATCAAAGATACCCTAAACCTATACAAACTCACTGCCCAAAGGAGGGGATCCAACTCTTAATCTAGTGGAAGTTATGAATTTCCTAAGATTACTAGGCTTTTAAGGTACCTCATCAAGAAAAATGCAAAACAAATTGAAAATGCAAGATCAATTCAAACCAATTTTATCCTATACACTACATGCTATGCAAGATGCAATGCCAAAAGAATCATCATCCAACTCTCAATGGTTAGGCAGAAATGAATTTTTGAAGTTTGAAACAAAATATTGCCTTGAAATGAAATTAAATCCAAAGAAAATGATCAAAAGGCATCAAGATCAAAAAGGAAATTTGGTTTGAGAGTTGGACAATGTTTCTGAATGTTTCTATATGCTATGTGAATTTTTTTGTGATTTTTAAATACCTAAATGTATTTTTAATTAATTAATTTTCATTAATTAATTAAAAACAATCACTTAAATGATTTAAAAATAATTTTTAATGCAAAAAATAAAAATAAATATATTTTTGTGTTCTGAAAATTCATGAAACCCTTGACAAAAATTTTCATAATTTTTAAATGATTTTAGCTATTTTAAAATAAATATGCAAAACAAATGAATAAAAATGAAATAAAAATATAAATAAATGAAAGTATGCAAGAGGGATGGCCAGGAGTTGATCTGGGCTTGGACTGGTTGACTGCACGCCAGATCCAAGGGCCCAGATTCAAATCTGGCTAATTTGGCTTATGAATTAATTAAACAGGCTTTGAATTAATTAAACATAGATTAGGGTTTTAATGACAATTCCTGTCCACTCATTCGCGCGGGAGTCAACCCCAGTCAACCCAATCCACGGCCTATATTCAAACTGAGCCCTAATCCTCATTAATGCACTAATGACTTTCAGGTGGCCGGAAATGACCTCCGGTCATCTTCTCCGGCCACCTCCTTCCCTGAAAATTGCTAACTCACTCCCTAGGTCACTAAAACTTGATTTCTCTGCCCAGAATCCAACCCCACACGTCATATAACAAGAATCAACAAACAAAACGCATTTATTTTTCGTATCAAAGCTGAATCGAATCAAAAGGTTTTTAGGTCAAAAAATTTCAGAACACGAATACATACTCATTTCTCAACCATTTTCAGAACAAAACATATCAACATGATCAGTGAAGCATAAATAATCAATTGGTAACTTAAAAACAAGTTTCTGGAAAAAATGTTCTTGAGCTCACCTGAATTGAAGCTTTGATCTTTGGAACTTTCTGGCTGCTTCTTTGATCCAAAACGCCTCCAATGAACCTCCTGAGAAGCTTGCAATGCTTGGTTGGAGTTTCTTTTGGATGGTTTGAGAGATTGAGTGAGTTCTGTTCAGGGAGGGGAGGAAATCGTGTTTCTGATTGAGGAGGTTTCAGGGATGAATGAGGGTAGGGAAATGATCAGGGGAGCATGCTGAGTGATTCTGTGGAGTTTGTTTTTATGTTTGATGCTTGTGTGATGTGTTTCAAATGAAAATGCATAAGAGGGCAAAGCTTGGTGCTATGGCTTGGAGAGAGTTTTTGGCTTGTGTGTGTGATGAAATGGCTTGCTTGAAGTGTGTTTGTAAATTCTTGATTGGTCTGAATAGTTGGTGTGGCACTGTGAGATTGGTATGGTTTTTTTTGCAAAAAGTCAAGTCTAGGTGTACTTGAGGTATGGGTAAGTGTGAGGTTGTGATAGGGGCATGGTTGGGCTCAGCAGAGATCATGGAGTTCATGTGGATCAGATTCTATGAGCTGTAACAAGTAGAGGCATGGCTTCATGAGTTTTTGCAAGTTGATACATCTTTGGCCCTTTTGGAAATTCATGAAGTTCAAGGCACCAAAATGCAATATTCTTGGGCCAATTCTGATATTTAGAGGTCATGTGAGTATGTTGTGAAGAGTTTGTACACATTTGAAGTCTTTAAAATGCTTGATCATACCATTTTGCAAAATGCCTCTTTGGTACAAAACTTGAATTTATGTGATTTTTCCCAACTTTGACAAGCCATAACTTTTGATCCAAAATGAATTAGGACAAGTTCTTGTACTTTTTTGAAAAGGGAATGATCCATTCTACAACTTTCATGACCAAAGTTTTCACATTTGAGGCATTTTTGAATCAATTTGAAAGCGTTGAAAAACTTTCCCAAAATGGCAAGTTTCCATTACAAGTCATTTTCCCAAAATGGCAACTTTGCAAATGGCTTGAAATTCTTCAATTTTGTGAACTTCTAACATCTTCTATGATCAAATAAAGATCATACACATTCAAAATGATGAAGAACACCCTTTGGTTAGGTCATTGGGGGTCTCAGATGCCCTGATTTTGTACTGACTTGCTCAAGGAGTCAACTCTTGATCAGATGCCTTCCCCATGGAATCTCTTCATGAAAATTGATATGCATGATCCCTATACCATATAGAGACCAATAGAAACAAGAATGACCAAAAATTTGGAGTTATGGCCTTTGAAACCAAAACCCTAATTCTAGGTCATCTGTGCAGTTAAACCTGGCTCTGCTTCCATGCCATTCTCAGTTCTTGTGATTTTTTGACTTTCTTGACTTTGTGGGGATACAATATGATTCTTGAACATACATGGACCCCTTTTAAGTGATTGATGACCTTTGGAGTGGCTCAAATGGCTCTTGGATTGCTCAGATCACAAACCCTAGATGCAGATGACTTTGAACCAATGCAGTGAAAAAAATGTGGTATGAGATGCTTATGATTGAACTTATGCATATGAAGATATCACAAGCCATGGTGTGAATGGGTGAGGGCAAATTTGGGGTGTTTACACTAGGTAAGAACGGAATTTATCAAGCGCGAAGACAACTGCTAAAAACTCTTTTTCAGTAGTGGCGTAGTTCAATTAAGTAGAATCTAAAGTTCTACTGGCATAGTAAATTGCATGAAGTTTCTTGTCCTTCCTTTGTCCTAAAACTGCACCTACAACATAGTCACTCGCATCGCACATGATTTTGAAAGGTAATCTCCAGTCAGGTGGTTGCATGATTGGTGCAGTGATGAGGGCTGTTTTTAGAGTTTCGAATGCTTTAAGATAATCTTTATCGAATATGAACTCAGCGTCTTTCATTAATAAACCGGTAAGAGGTTTAGTGATTTTCGAGAAATCTTTGATGAATTGTCGGTAGAAACCGGCGTGTCCTAAAAAGCTTCGTATTTCTCGAACTGTCTTAGGGGGTTGAAGATTTTTTATGACTTCTATCTTAGCTTTATCAACTTCAATTCCCTTGTCAGATATAACGTGTCCTAGTATGATTCCTTCTCTGACCATAAAATGGCATTTTTCCCAGTTAAGTACGAGGTTTACTTTTACACATCTTTCTAACACCATTTCTAAATTTGATAGATATCCTTCAAAACTTTGCCCGCATACAAAGAAGTCGTCCATGAACACTTCCATGATGTTATCTATGAAATCTGCGAAGATTGACATCATACATCTTTGAAAGGTTGCAGGAGCGTTACATAATCTAAAGGGCATTCGTCTATAAGCGAACGTTCCATAAGGACATGTGAATGTAGTTTTCTCTTGATCATCTGGGTGGATAGGGATTTGGAAAAATCCTGAGTAACCATCTAGATAACAGAAGTACGAGTGTTTGGATAATCGTTCTAACATTTGATCTATAAAAGGTAGTGGGAAATGATCTTTTCGAGTAGCTTTGTTTAGTTTTCGATAATCGATGCACACTCTATGTCCGATCACTACTCTTTGTGATATCGATTCGCCTTTAGCGTTTTTCACAACAGTGATACCTCCTTTCTTTGGTACTACATGTACTGGACTAACCCATTGACTATCAGAGATTGGATATATTATTCCAGCGTCTAGTAGTTTCTTAACTTCTTCTTTTACTACAGTGCTAAGGATTGGGTTAATTCTTCTTTGAGATTCTCTAGAGGTTTTGCAATCTTCTTCTAGCATAATACGGTGCATACAGATTGAAGGACATATTCCTTTGAGATCAGATATGTTATATCCTAATGCAGTTGGGTATTTCTTTAAGACATCTAAAAGTTTCTTCGTTTCGAGTGTTCCTAAACCGGAATTGATTATAATTGGTCGCGTACATTCAGTGTTTAGGAATTCGTATCTTAGGTTCTGGGGTAAGGTTTTTAACTCTAATTGAGGTTTCTTCTTGGATGGCAGGGACACCTGTGTAAGTGCTAAACTTTCGCTTAGACTATCATCTTGATACGGTGCATGCCAATTGTCATCTTCGAAAATCGGAGGGATTTGAATTTTCATAATTTCAAAATAAGTAGTTTCTTTCATTCCCATCTCTCTTACACACTCGTCAATGACATCTAATAAATAGCATGTGTCCTCTATAGCTGGTGATTGTAAGAATTGAGTAAGGATGAATTCCACTTTTTCCTCTCCAACTTCAAACGTAAGTCTGCCCTTCTTAACGTCAATTATGGCTCCGGCTGTGGCTAGGAAAGGTCTTCCTAATATGATGGGTGTAGTGGAGTCTTCAGTGATGTCCATGATTATAAAATCAGTAGGGATGTAGAATTGACCTATCCGTACTGGGACATTCTCTAGTATTCCTACAGGATATCTGACTGATCGGTCAGCTAACTGAACCGACATTTTAGTAGGTCTAAGTTCTCCCATCTCCAGCCTCTTGCAAATAGATAAGGGCATAACACTAATACTTGCTTCCAAGTCGCATAGACATTTGTCTATAACTAACTTTCCAATGTTGCAAGGTATAGAGAAACTACCTGGATCTTTCAACTTAGGGGGCATATTGTTCTGAATGATTGCGCTACACTCAACAGTAAGTGTAACGGTTCTGTTATCCTCTATCTTCTTTTTATTGGATAAGATTTCCTTTAGAAATTTAGCATACGAGGGCATTTGAGTGATAGCTTCTGTAAACGGAATAGTAATATTTAACTGTTTCAAAAGTTCAACAAATTTCTTAAACTGGCCCATCGTCTTAGAATTTGTTAATCTCTGAGGGTACAAAATCGGTGGTTTATAAGGTGGTGGAGGCACATAAGGCTTCTCTTTCTCCACTGCCTCTTGATTATTATCTTCCTTTTCTTCTGGTTCATTCTCCTTTTCAGTCGGCTTATCCTGCTTTTGGCACATGGCTGGATTGTCAAGTCTTAGATCAGCAGGTCCGTCAAGTTCTTTGCCACTTCTTAGTATCACAGCATTGGCTTGTCCTTTTGGGTTAGGTTGGGGTTGTCCAGGAAATACTCCAGCTGGGGCAGCGGTAGGTGCTTGTTGTTGAGCTACTTGTGAAATCTGAGTTTCAAGCATTTTGTTATGTGTAGCTAACGCATCTACCTTGCTCACCAATTGCTTAATTTGCTCGCTAGTGTGTATGTTTTGGTTCAAGAATTCCTTGTTTGTTTGAGATTGGGTAGCTATGAAGCTCTCCATCATTAATTCAATGTTTGATTTTCTAGGAACATTAGGAGCAGTCTTTTGATATCCTGGTGGTGTAGCTGGCGCTTGGCCTGGTGCGTATAAAGCATTGTTGTTCTTATAAGATAAGTTCAGATGATTCTTCCAACCTGGGTTGTATGTGTTCGAGTACGGGTTTCCTTGAGCATAATTCACTTGATCTGTGGGAATTCCTGCTAATAGTTGACAATAAGGGACAGCGTGTCCTAGAACTCCACATAACTCACAGTTAGGTGTTACAGCAGCCACGGTGGCTGTTGGTGTTATGGCCAAGTTGTCGATCTTTTGACTAAGTGCATCAAACTTTGCATTAACTTGGTCCATACTACTCACTTCGTACATACCTCCTTTCGTTGGTTTCTCAGTTGCGACTCTCTCGATTCCCCATTGGTAATGATTCTGATCCATACTCTCGATAAGTGTATAAGCTTCGTTATACTCTTTGTTCATCAATGCGCCGCCCGCGGCAGCGTCTATTGTCATTCTTGTGTTGTACAAGAGACCATTGTAAAAGGTATGGATCACCATCCAATCAACTAAACCATGATGTGGACAAAGTCTCAGCATATCTTTGTATCGTTCCCAAGCTTCGAAAAGTGACTCGTTTTCCTTTTGCTTAAATCCGTTGATTTGAGCTCTTAGCATAGCCGTCTTGCTAGGTGGGAAATATCTTGCTAAGAAAACTTTCTTCAGTTCCTCCCATGTAGTTACTGAATTCGAGGGTAGAGATTGAAGCCAGGCTCTTGCTCTGTCTCGTAGAGAGAAAGGAAAAAGGCGTAATCTGATTGCATCTTGGGTAACTCCATTAGCTTTTATTGTATCTGTGTACTGCACAAATATCGAAAGATGAAGGTTCGGATCCTCGGCAGGATTTCCGGCGAATTGGTTTTGTTGTACGGCTGATATCAGCGAAGGTTTCAACTCGAAATTGTTTCGGTTGATGGCTGGCGCGGCAATGCTGGAATGCGGTTCAGCTTGTGAAGGAATAACGTAATACTTGAGCGGATGATTTGGTTCTTTAGCCATTTCTGCACCTTTCGATGTTCCAACTGGTTTAGGTGGATCAACTTGAAGATCTGGAATGTTGTATTTTCGCTCGTATTCTGATATTCGTCTTCTTAAATGTAAGAAGCGTTCTAATTCAAGGACTGGAGGTTGCAAGTCTTCGCCTTAAGAGCGAGTACTTGGCATACAATCGGTAAATTATATTAGGGAAAATAAATTGTTGCCTTAGTCTAGACAGTGTTACTCTAATAGTGCACTAGTGACTAAATCAAGGTCCCCGGCAACAGCGCCAAAAACTTGATGAGCGAAGACCTAATGTGTCTAACGGTATCTAAACTGCAAGTGCACAGCCTATCGCAATAGTAATAAAAAGATGTCGAACCCATAGGGACTTTGTAATCACTCTAGTGCTAGAAGGTTTGCTAGTTTAGCTAAGGCGGAAATTTGTCACGGTTATGGTTTTAGGGATTAAAAACGGGAAACTAAAATTAATTAAAGAAATAATGATAAGGCGGTCGGTATGTAATATTATTAACCTATGCGGATTAATCTAGTCTAAGCTTATAAAGATGTTTCACTTAAATAATTCTGTAGAGATTACCAGTTTAAAAATCCTCGACTCACACTCTCGTGGTCTTATCTCAGATCATACTCCTAAAGCCCTATGTCTGCTCTCGCTAGCCCATAAGTGTTTAGAAAATAATTTTTGAAAACTTAATAAGTCTAACTCGTTTTAAAGCGCTCTCGCTGTATTTAAATCGAATGCCTAACTTTAGCTATCCGGTTAAAATCTCACACTCTCGTGGTCTTGACCTAGCCTATTTTACTTCTCTTACTCTCGTAACAAAAGGCTTGATTTTAATTATAAAAAGTCACAGCCAGAATATAAGTTCGTAAATGTTTTTAGCTTAGATTCGATTCATCCGTTTGGTTTGCTTTATTACATACCGACTCAATTAATTTAGCTACTCATATTAATTAAAACAACAGACAAACACAGAATGTAATTAATAGACATTAAAACATGCATTATAATTAAACAATGGTAATTTAACATAAACAAAATATTATTAAAATCGAATGTAATTAAAACCGAAAATACAATTGATTCCTCTAACTCCCTCTTCCACAAGTCGGCAAGATTGGAACTTCGGAATCGAAATAAAAGAAACGAAATCTGAGGCTTAAAGAAATCTAATTAAGATAACAATTTCCTAATGTTGGAAATTGTTATTAAAGGGTTTGGCAATTAAAAAGAAAGCAGCAAGAACAAAAGCTGGAAATAAAACTGGGTTGTAAAAATTGGCAGAGCTTTCGCACAAATTTGACAATCAAAAAACTCTGTCCCTTCTTCAACTGACCCTTTTATATTTATAGAGGAGAAATTGACAGTTGAAGAATAAGGACGTGGGCTTCGGTTCTTCAGTTGTTGAGAAAATCCAGGAGACTGGGCGTTGTTGAGGTTGAGAGATTATAGGAGTCTCTGAAGACTCTTTCTATTTGTTGGCACGTCTTCAATTATATTCAAATAAATTAAATAACCCTTGTAACGTTCGTGACATGTGTGTAACAGGTAGATTTCTCATATTTAGCGCGTCACGGTCGTAAGACCCTTGTGACGATCGTGAGACCTTTAAAAGGCGCGTCACGGTTGTGAGACCCTTGTGACGACCGTGACAACAACAAATTCTGCAGTTTTAGCAGAATTGAGTTCTCTCTTTTCTTTTCATGCTAAATTTTGTTCCTTTGATCTTTTTCCATAATTTTGGCTCTAGACATATTGTACCTGCAATGTGGCATATAAACTCGAAACAATCGGGAGTTAAAAGGATTAATGTATGATAAAAATGGACTAAAAACATAGTAATAATACGATGCGATTTCTCGTTATCAGGGATCCACGCTTGTTTGTTTGTTTCAAAGGTTAAGAAATAATACAACTGCTGTTGAACAAATGAACTGCTAACTGGAATGGGAATGGAAATGAGAAAGGGAACTGGAAAAGAGAACAAAAGGAAGGGGGAAATGTAGGGAAAATAAAGAATGTGCTCGAATGGGCCCTACCCCGCTGCCTACGTACCTCATCGGGAAAATGAGGATCAAAATCAACGTAGTTCGCATAACCAAGGAGGGAACTATTTGTTTGTGTTTTTTATAGTTGGAATTGCGTATGTTTATGCTCAGGTATTGTAGGCTCGTCTGGTACGAGTGCGTTTACTGTCTTGCATGCGAGACAAGTGTAAACACCCCAAATTTGCCCTCACTAATTTCACACCATGGCTTGTGATCTTTCATGTTTTCATAATCATACCATATCACACTGCATATTTGTTTCATCTGCATAGTTCAGGTTCATCTGCATCTAGGGTTTGTGATCTGAGCAATCCAAGAATCCATCTGAGCCATCCCAAAGGTCTCCATGATTACCAAGAGGGTCCATGTGTGTTCTATCATCATATTATTGTTAGACGTTGTGGCTAGTGATCTAGAGGGGGGGGGTGAATGGATCACCTCCTTGTTTACAAGGATTTAAATGATTTTTCAGAGTTTTCAAAGATTAACGGAAACAACGGTCCCAAATATACTAGCGTCTATTCTGGACCAGCCACAAGAAGACCAGACATGTGATAACGTGCTGGATTTACAATTGAGATGACAAAGGATTAAACACACAAGCTGTAAAACAGTTGAATGCACCTATCACAAAAGCTATTTCCAATGAATAAAAAACGATTGAAAACGTAAATAGAGATAGAGAAGGAATACAATACGCAGAGATTTGGTAAGGAAGTTTCGGCAAAGCTTGGAAGCAGAGCTAGGGTTTTCACTACATAGATGACCAAAATTAGGGTTTTGGTTTAAGAGGCCTCAACTCCAAATTTTTGGGCCATTCTTGTTACTAATGTTCTTATGGTGTTATAAGGATCATGTGTACCAAGTTTGATGAAGAAATTCATTATGGAAGTCATCTGTTTACTGGGTAACTTCCTGAGCAAGTTAAGTTAAAATCAGGGCATCTGAGGCCCCCAACAATGGAACCAAAGGGATATTTTCATCAAATTGAAGTTATATGATCTTTATTTGATCTTAGAAGTGGTTGGAAGTTCACGAGATTGAAGAATTTTGAGCCATTTGCAAACTTGCCAAAAATGGAAATGACTTGTAATGGAAACTTTCCATTTTGGGAAAGTTTTTCAACCTCCTCTTTCTCAACCAAAAATGCTTTAAATGAAAAATTCTTGGTCATGAAAGTTGTAGATTAGGTCTTTCCCTTTTCAAAAAGTACAAGAACATGTCTTGATTCATCCTAGAACTCAAGATATGGCCTTTCAAAGTTGGCAAAAATCCTAAAATTTCAAGTTTCATGTCAAAGAGGGATTTTGCAAAATGGCATGTTCCAACATTCTAATGACTTCAAATGTGTACAAATATGCCATAACATGATCAAACAACTTCAAAGCATCAAAATTGGCCCAAGAATTGGATCATTTCATGCCTTGAATCACAAGAAACACCAAAGAGGGAAAATTTGCAAAACACATAAAAACCCTAGCTGCAAGTGTTCCAGCTCATCAATTTCAATCCTATGACCTTCCTTGATCCATGCTGAGCCCAGCTATGCCCCTAATCCAGCTCTGACTCGTGCCATACCTCAAGTACACCTAAGCTTGAGTTTTTGCAAAACTACCCATACTAATCAAACTAGGCCACCACCCACTCTCTGACCAATCAAGACATGATATACAAACATTATGGAACCAAAACACACAATGCTTGAAGCCTGAAACTCTCCATAGCTTAGATTACACAAAATCCCCTCAAAACTTCATCTCTTCGAATCTCTCAACTCAGCCAACAAAAATCCAAAATTCTTTCGCCAATCATCTCCACATTACCCCAGGATCATTTCCCACCCCTCACATTGGCCTGAAACACCCTCTAACCAAAACACGATTTCAGCTTCCTCTGAACTGAAACCTTCAAAACAGCCAACATAAACTTGTTTCAAGCTTGCCAGAAGCACCAAGGGGTTCATTGGAGTGGAAAAGCACCAAGGAGGTGGCCAGAAAGCTCCAGATAGCAAAGCTTCATCTCAGGTATACCTCAAGAACAATTTTTCCAGAACCTTGATTTCTTGTTATAGAATGATTCTATGTGCTGCATTGATCATCCTGATATGTTTAAAATTGAAAATGGTTGAGAAATAAGCATTTCATGATCTCTGAAATTTTTTTGACCTAAAAACGTTTTGATTCGATTCAGCTTTAATTCGTGAAATAAATGTGTTTTGGTTGATGATTCTTGTTGTATGATGTCTGGGGTTTGATTCTGGGCAGAGAGACTGTGTTTTAGAGACCTAGGGAGAGAGTTGAGGTTTTGGTTCGTCGGAGAAGATGACCGGAACACTGTTCCGGTCATCTGAAAGTTGTTAGGGTTAAGCCTCATTAATTATCCAAGTTTGAATCTCCACCCTTGGATCTTATGTTTACCGCACGCATGAATGGTCCAGATCCCTCACTTAAACCCTAATCTCTTATTAATTAATTTAATTTAGTTTAATTAGTCAGAGGCAATCCTAGCCCTTAGATCACGCGCCAACCTCAAGTTTAAACATCAGCCTTTAGATGTGCATACCACAAGTCAGTGTAGCTTTGCATATGGACCACTGGTTTCATTGACTATCAATTTGGGCCCTTGTATCAGCATACTTTCTTACTTTTTTTGTTTTATTTTCCTGCATTTTATTTTACATATTTATTAAAAATAGAAAAACCATTTTTAAAATTATCATTTTCTGCATTTTCACTCTAAATAATTTTTAAAACCCAAAAATACTTTTTTCCATTAAAAAATGAATTTTTAAACACTTTAATTGTATATTTTAATTAATTAATTGATTTTAATTAATTAAAAATACATTTAGGTATTTAAAAATCACCAAAAAATTCAGAGAGCATTTATAAACATTTACAAACATTTACAAACTCATCATATAAATTTCTTTTTGGTTTTGATCATACTTTGAGATTCTTCAATGAATTAGGGTTCTTAAAAATGTCCATTTTCTAACCTTAGCTTCAAAAATTCATAACCCTAAACCTAAGTTGAGTTTGTAAATGATTCTTTTTGCCTTGCTTTGTACATGTCCTATAGTATCTAAAAAAAATTGTTTCATTTTTATTTTGCATTTTCAATTTGTTTGGCATTTTACATTGAAGATCACCCAAAAACCCTAGCAAACTTAGAAAATCCATAACTTCTTCTAGGTTTAGTTTCTGACCTCCCCCTTTGGATGGTAACCTAGTATAGGTTTAGGGTTCCTTTGCGTGTGATTACAAATTTTTATCATGTCATATGCTTCTGTTTTGCTCATGTGCATCTCATACTTCCATATAACCCTAATTTTACATGTTCATTTGCATTCATCTTGCATATGCATCCATACATGAACTTGCCATGCCATCTCAAGCATTTGTATGTCACCTTAGACACTTGTACATGAACTTGCCATGCCATCTCAGCTTTTGCATACAGATAGCACAGACACTACCCCTTTAAACATAATCTTTTAAGCGTGGATCCCGTCGAGTACGACGGACAATCTGGGTGCTAATACATTCCCAGGTTGTAACCAACCCCCTTTCTCAGTTTCTCTAGTTCGCAATCGTCTTATCCATCTTTTTCTAGGTTTATGTAGCATTACCTTTCCTTCGGTATAAAAATTCCTAGCTGGCGACTCTATTCATTTCACCTTCATTTCTCCTTTCGCCGACCGTTCGCGCTTGTACAGGGATGCAAATCTTCGGGAGCGACAGCTTGGTGACTCTGCTGGGGATGCTTATATTGCAACCAGGGCTTCGGGTTCTTTTTGTGGGTTTCTCCTAGCGCTTGTTTGAATTGTGTTTATGGGGGTGTTATGTGCTACTTGTGCTTATTGTTTATTACCTTATTTATTGATTTCTGTATAGCTTTATTTATTGCTTTCATTTACAGTTTTATGCATTTCATACTGTTATTATCATATCATTGGTGTTGGATCTGTGTTTACCTTTGTGGGAGGGATTTTTGAGTGATTAAGGTTCCATACCGGGGACCTGAGTGACACATAGGCTAGAGTGGCTTCATATTCTTTCCCATTCCATTTCAGTCTTGGTGCGGGAATATGAAACACGATTCAGACATGAGTTTTTTCTTGAGAACTTTGTGCTACGGATTTCCTGTAGTACTAGGGCTATCTAGGAAGCCTGCTAAGTCTGGATGACCTTTTATGACCTTCAGCATCTGAGGTGAATTAGAGGAGGATCTTTTATGAATATTGTAAACACTGTACCTCTGGGTTAGAAGTGTTTACACTTCTCATAACTGATCCAAGTCTGAGGATCCTTGTTCTAGAACAATACATGTGAGGGGGTTGGGATGTTTACAGGTTTGCAGGAAAAGACCAGGATGCCCCCTCCACTAAAAAGTGGATGGAACTGTTTTTGCCTTGTGGCGCCCGCCACAAGGTCATGGCGCCCGCCATGAGGCCAATGGAGAATGAAAGAGTGGGGATCGTGGGTCTTAGCAGTTGTGGAGTGGTCTTGAGACGTGGCCACGTCATGGCAGACCCCATGATGCCCGCCATAGTGGATGCCGTAAGTGTAAAACGCTGAATTTCTAGGTTTTCGTCCGTTTCCACTCCTTTTTCGCTCCTTTTCTCGATTCAAGCCCCGATTACATAAAAAACCTGAAAACAAAGAAATACAAAGTAATAACATAACAAAATAACAATAAAAGCTAAGAGTGAATGTGAAATCGGAGTCAGAAATACGGTGAATTTTAGTGTGATCACTCATCATACCTTGTTACTAGTTTTGTTAAGGTTGTATCATTTTGGACAGTTCTTGTGAAACACTGGACTTGTGACTCTTTATTTAAGTCCCCCACCTGGTTACTGGTTTTCTAAGCCTCCATCCGGACTTATGAACACAGATGGACCCTATCAAGGCAGATAACAGATCCAACACTTGATCACAAACCCTTTGCATATCATTCTGCATCATTTAACATTTGTCTATTTGTTTTACAGGGTATCCACATTGTATCTTTGGTTTGGTTTTGACATGTTCTACTGCTTAGATTCCTCCAGTTATCTCCATCAGGGATTCTTCTCCAGCACCTTCATCAGTTTGTCTTCATCAGAAACTCTTCTCCAGTTGTCTTCATTAGAGACCCTTCTTCAGCACCTTCTCTAGTTATCTTCATCAGTTTTCAGCAGTTACCTTCATCAAGATTTCTCCTCAGTCTTCTTCACCAGCATCCATTGTCAGCATGGATACATCCAGGAAGAGCAACATCACATACCATTTCTTTGAGCCCACTCTGACAGGCATCAGACAGATCCAATCTCTCATCACTCCTGATCATGTCCCATTATTCAGGGAACATTATGGAGGCATATTGGACATGATCATGGACCTGGATGCATCCCAGAGGAGCATGATCCACACTTGCTTGCAGTTTTATGATCCTCCTCTCATATGTTTTACTTTCCCAGATTTTCAGCTAGGACCATTGATGGAAGAGTTCTCCATGTTGTTAGGTATCCCTATCAGAAGAGGGATTCCTTTCAACCCTGAGATGGTTGCTCCCAAGAATGAAGATATAGCTAAGGCCCTGCACTTGGAGCCTACCCTCATTGATCAAAGCATGACCACCAAGGCTGGGGTCCCAGGCCTTCACTTGGATTTTTTGATCTCCCAGGCCACCCTGCATGCTGCAGCAGGAAAGTGGGATACTGTTTGTGCACTCTTGGCACTCAGCATATATGGAGTTATCTTGTTTGCAGACGAGCCAAAGTTTGTAAGCAAAAGTGCTATTCACCTGTTCTTGTTGAGGAATCCAGTCCCCACCCTGCTTGGAGACTTCTATTACTCAGTGCACCAAAGGAATGAGAAGCAAATGGGGAGATTGGTCAGATGTTGTGCACCCCTCTTCTATTGTTGGTTGTTAAGACACTTGCCGATGTCATACACTTTCCTGAATCCTCATCAGCCAAGGAACTGGGCTAAAAGATTGATTGCCCTTACCTCATAAGACATCAGATGGTGCACTCTGAGCACCAAGGGCAATGACATCATTACTAGTTGTAGGCAGTATCCCAATGTACCCTTGATTGGAGTAAAAGGTTGCATCAACTACAACCCTTTGCTCTTCAAGAGGAAATTATGGTATGCTTTGGTTCATCCCCCAAGAGGGCAGGATTTAACAGATACCCTCTATTATGACATTCAATACAACTCAGCTATTGTCAGACAAGCTGCCTGGGCTTGGGACAACATTCAAACTAAGGGGACAGCTATCCTTGGCAAGTGTAACAACATAGCTTCAGCATAGTATCTTGATTGGTCTCGTACCAGGGCACAGATCACCCGGATGCCATTCACCTTAGAGGATATACCTGGACCATCAACAGTGCAGCCTGCAGCTACTATCAGCTTTGAGGAGTTTGAGAAACTGAAGGAAAGGAATACTCAACTCTCTGAAGCCTTGAATAAGACCCTCTAGAGAGGAATGATAGCCGTCTAGATAATGAGAGGTTAGAGAAGCTCCAGATTGAGCACTTGACCAAGATTGAGAAGATAGATGACTACATCATAAAGGCTAGAGCAGGAGAGTTAGTACTGAAGAATGCTTGCAAGGAAGCTAAGACACAAAAGGCCAGGGCAGAGCATTAATTAGAGGAGAGCCAAGCTAGGTGGATCAGGATCATTGAGGCTCGTGCACAGGAAGATCAGAGAACTCAGGCTAAGATAAAGCAACTGGAGGCTGGTGAGAAGAAACATCAGGAGGCATTATTAGCAGCATAGAAGGAGATCTCTGATTTGAAACTCCGGGCGGGGTTGAAGAGATCAAAGGACCAGGATAAGCATAAGAAGTTGACCAGTGTCATTTCCACCAGGAACCTCCTCATCAGGACCATCACAGAACACCCAGTAGGTCCAGTGACTGAGGCTCTCCTGAAGGAAGTCAGAGAAGATGACTTTGGATTGGATGTTTGACCCTTTTTATTTGTACTTCATTTTGATTGTATTTATGTTATTGTTGTATTTTGACCCACTACGGGGACTTTATTGTAATCGAACTATGTATCTCCATTTTTGTAATATATGGTTTGTATTATTTCTGTGGGCTTGATTTCTCTTCAACATCAGCATTTCCTCGAGGTCTGGAAAGGTCAAAACCAAAGAACCAAACCGGATACCCTTGGAAGACATATAGGCATCATGCATTGCATACTAACATCTTTTCTTTGTTTTTTAGGCTTTTTTTTGTTGTTGTTTCTCACTTTGTTGTGGTTTCAGGAAACATTGCTCGTAGAAGAGTGTTCCTCGTCAATAGAGTGCACCGGTATCCGACAAGAAACAACCTTCCGAGATTACAAATGGACCAGGTTCAACAAGACTTGACTGATGTGAGGACCCAAATGGCCAATGAAAGGACAGAGATGAGGGCCCAAATGAATCAATTCATGGCAGTGATGATTGGTTTGGCTCAGAGCCAGGAGAGACTGAGAGAGTTAGTCGAGCGTCAAACTCCATAGGAAAATCATCCAGGTACAGGGGGTACCAGTAACAACGATCACGTGCAGCCTCGCACTGATCCCCCAGAGTTTGGACCTCACCTGAACCCAGACATCAATGCTATAAGAAACACCCAAGGTAACACTGGAGGGAGGGCTTTGCAGGAAGACGCTCAAGAAGAACAGTTTACTATGGTTGGGGCTAGAGACGAAGTTTACGATCGTCGGTTGGATGAAATTGCAGAAAAACTAAGGTCTCTTGAATCCCAAAACTCTCTGGGTTTTGATGTCATGGACATGGGATTGGTGGAAGGGGTTAGAATTCCTCACAAGTTCAAACCCCCTTGTTTTGAAATATACAATGGCACATCCTGCCCACGTACCCATCTTCAGTCTTTCCTAGGGAGATTGAAAGCCTACACCATGGATGAGAAATTGTGGATGTTTTACTTCAAGGATAGCTTGACAGGGGCATCCCGGGAATGGTATTCTCACTTGACCAGGGCCACATTTAGAAATTGGAAAGACTTGGCAGAAGCTTTCATCCGTCAATATCAGTATAATCTTGACATGGCTCCAAATAGAACCCTTCTGATGGGAATGTCACAGTCTTCCCGTGAAAGCTTTAGAGAGTATGCCCAAAGGTGGAGGCAACTAGTTACTGTCGTTCAACCCCTGATGTCAGAAAGGGAGATGGCAGACATGTTCATGAATACTCTCCAGGGCACCTATATTGACAGACTGGCTGCATTTTCTTCCACCAGCTTTGCAGACATGGTGATAGTTGGGAAAAGAATTGAGAGCTTACTGAAGATGGGAAAGATCTCCCACAACGGTGCCAGTTCAAGCAGTGCAAGGAAGCCATTTGCTGGGCCCCGTAGATCTGGTGAAACAAATTATGTACATGTGGGAAGAGGGAGACCCCAATATCTTCCCAGACCAGTTGCTGCCGTCATTATTCCTGCTCCACCTCCTCAATATACTCAACAACCACAACACTTTCCTCAACAGCCACAGTTCCCTCTACATAGATCCTACAACAACAATCAACAACAATGCCCTTTTCAACAGCGGCCATCTCAGATCAACAGGGTGATTGACCCTATTCCAATGCCATATGCCACATTGCTGCCACAACTCCTAAAGCTCAATCTTGTTGAGTTAAGGACATTGGCTCCGCCTAATCCTCAGAACCTTACGAGAAATTACGATGTCAACGCTAGGTGTGCTTTTCATTCTAACGCACCTGGTCACTCCATGGTAAAATGCAGGGATCTCCATATGAAGGTCCAGGATCTGGTAGATTCAAAGGCCCTGAACTTTGCACCACCTCCCAATGTCATGAAAAATCCTATGCTAAGCCACAGTGGGCCAAGGATTAATGATATAGAGGAAATGATTACCATTGAAGATATTGCAAGTATTCAGACACCTCTGGCAGAGGTTAAAGCTCAGCTTTTGAAATGCCAAGTGTTTCCAGGTTGTGAGGCCTGTTGTGAATCTTGCGATGTTTCCGAGAACGGGTGTGCAAGCTTGAGGAATGGTATCAATAGCTTGATTAGAGAAAGCATTCTGCAAATAACCACAACAACTTCTACAACACCAGTAACTCCTTTTCCAGCAACAAATGATTCTTCTACAACTGCAACAACAATTGTTCCCACTGACTCGTCTACAACTACAATAACCACTTATTCCATCACTTCAACAAACAACAATTCCATTTCATCCACTTCTACAACTTCAGCAATCACCCACAATGATGTCTCCACAGTTACTATTTATTATGACCCTACAACGAACCCAAATTCCAGCAACTTTCAACAACAATCTCAGCAACAGTTTTAGCAACAACCAAGCTTCAATTCATCACCTCCAACACCCACCAGAAGTCCTGTCACCATTTTCTATGATCCGCAAACAATAACGGTTCCAACCTCTGCTGCAGTGAGCCCAGTCACCATCACGGTGCAAGGGCCTATTCCATATGACAAAGACAATGATGTACCATGGCACTATGGTGCATACCTTTACTGAAACGGAGAAAGAGTCCTTCTTGATTCTTCGGTTCACATCCCCCAAGTGGATAATGTTGGGGGAGGCAGAGGCTTCACTCGAAGCGGATGCCTCTTTGCGTCACAAGCTCCAAGAACCAACACTGAGGAAGAGGCTATTGCCAAAGCCAAAGGGAAAAGTGTGGCACCAGAAGAATCTGCATCAAAAGAGACTCATAAATCATCCTTTGATCAAGATGTGGATGAGTTTATGAGGATAATTAAAAGAAGTGACTACAAAGTTGTGGATCAGCTCCACCAGACTCCTTCTAAGATCTCAATCTTATCTCTGTTGTTGTGTTCCGAAGCTCATCGGGATGCACTACTTAAAGTGATGCGCGCTACTTACGTGCCAGAGGAGATCACACTGAATCAGCTTGAGACAGTGGTGTCTAATGTCAATACTAGCCATGGGCTAGGTTTCACCAATGCTGATTTGACAACAGAAGTACGTCACCACAACAAGGCTTTGCACATCACCCCGGAGTGCAAAGGGGCTGTACTTTCTCATGTTCTTGTGGACACTGGGTCTTCACTCAATGTCTTGCCGAAGAAAGCTCTTGTCAAGCTCGAGTATGATGGTATAGCTCTCCGACCAAGCAATCTGGTGGTCAGGGCTTTTGATGGCTCCAAGAGGTCTTTTCTTGGAGAGGTGGAGCTTCCTGTGATAATCGGTCTGTAGGTCTTTCAGACTACTTTCTATGTGATGGACATTCAGTCGGCCTACAACTGTTTGTTGGGTCGACCATGGATTCACGCCGCTGGCGCAATTACATCGACCCTTCACAATAAATTGAAATATGAGTGGGAAGGATAGATTATCACCATCTGTGGTGAAGAGGACATATTTGTTAGCCATCTGGCTACATACAAGTACATTGAGATGGATGGTGAAATCCATGAAACCATGAGCCAGGGGTTCGAGGCTCTAAACATCAATGAGGTAACGACTGAAGTATTTGCTGCATCCCAGGAGGACAGGATGGGTACTTCAATTGTCTCCTATCGGCAAGCCCGGAAGTTTGTTGAAGATGGTAATGCCCAAGGCTAGGGCAAGCTGCTACCAGTGGAGAAGAAGGAGGACAGATTCGGTTTGGGTTACAAACCATTCCGACAAGATCAAGAAGAGGCTGTTATAGAGCCCAAGTTCATCACTGGGGGATGCTCACCCCAGATGTTGTTAATAACCTGGAAGACGAGGCGGAAAGCGACCTCAACCTGGAGAGTTGGATACGTCCAAGGATCCTGGGTCACCCAATCCTTAACTGGTCTTCCCAGGAAATTATAAGGGTTACTCCTGCAGAGTAATTATTATTTCCTGCCTTTTTTTAGCATGCATCAAGTCCTGCATCTTGCCCAAGGTGTCAGGACTCATTTTGTAATAGGGCCATATTGTAATTTTGTGCAAATGGATTATCAATGAATATCAGACATCTTTTGCAAACAAGTCTCTTTTTTGCTCACTGTCTTTTCATTTTTCGCTTTTGTACAAAACAATAAAATGGCAATGTTTTCAAAATAATAACTTCATTTTCACTTTTTCTAAACAAGATTAAAATTGATCACTAAAACGAACAAATCTCAACCCTTGCAGAGATTATCCTCCAGATTGCACCGACAACAGCATTGCTATGACCTTGTATGACTTCGACAATCCAATTAATCAAGCTGATGAAGGGGTTGAAGAAGACTATGAGTTACTTGAAGAGTTAGCCAGGTTGTTGAGGCAAGAAGAGAAAGTGATTACTCCTCATCAGGAGGAGATTGAAACAGTGAATCTTGGTACTAAAGAGGATTTGAAAGAAGTGAAGATTGGGGCCAGTCTGCAGGCTTTAGTAAAAGAATATCTCATTGACATGCTTCGAGAATATGTAGACGTCTTTGCTTGGTCCTATCAAGACATGCCATGTCTAGATACGAATATTGTTATGCACAAGCTGCCATTAAAAGAAGATTGCCCTCCAGTGAAGCAAAAGTTACGCCGTACTCACCCAGATATGGCCATGAAGATTAAAGAAGAAGTACAAAAACAGTGGGACTCCGGTTTCCTTGTTGTAACTAGTTACCCGCTGTGGATTGCTAATATTGTACCAGTGCCTAAGAAGGATGGAAAAGTACAGATGTGTGTGGATTACCGGGATTTGAATAGAGCTAGCCCGAAGGATGATTTCCCATTACCTCACATTGATGTATTGGTGGACCACACACCTCAGTTCTCGGTATTTTCTTTTATGGATGGTTTTTTTGGGTATAATCAGATCAGGATGTCACCCGAAGACATGGAGAAAACAACCTTCATTACACCTTGGGGCACATTTTGTTACATGGTAATGCCTTTTGGACTGAAGAATGCCGGTGCGACTTATCAACAGGCTATGGTAACGTTATTCCACGATATGATCCACAAAGAAATTGAATGCTACATAGATGACATGATTGCCAAGTCCCTCACTGAAGAAGATCATCTGGTAAATCTGTTGAAGTTGTTCAAGCGTCTGAGAAAGTATCAGCTGAAGCTAAACCCCAATAAATGCACGTTTGGGGTACATTCTGGTAAGTTGTTGGGATTTATCGTAAGTGATAAAGGAATTGAAGTTGATCCTAACAAAGTTAAAGCCATTAAGGAGATGTCTGCACCTAGGACTGAAAAGGAAGTTCGGGGGTTCTTAGGTAGACTGAACTACATATAAAGGTTCATATCTCATCTCACTGCAACCTGTGAGCCCCTGTTCAAATTGTTAAGAAAGGAACAAACGGTCAGGTGGAACGAAGATTGTCAGAAGGCTTTTGACAAGATCAAGGAGTACCTGCAAGAACCTCCAATTCTTATGCCTCCAGTTGAAGGAAGACCTCTAATAATGTACCTGACAGTATTAGAAGGATCAATGGGGTGTGTGTTGGGCCATTATGACGAGTCTGGTCGAAAAGAGTATGCAATATACTACCTAAGCAAAAAGTTTACCGACTGTGAACAACGTTATTCACTGCTCGATAAAACTTGTTGTGCTTTAGCGTGGGCTGCTCACCGACTAAGACAGTATATGTTGACTCACACTACCTTGTTGATCTAAAAAATGGACCCCGTCAAGTACATATTTGAGAAGCCAACACTTATCGGAAGGGTTGTAAGATGGAAAATGATTCTGAAAGAGTACGACATTCAGTACACATCTCAAAAAGCCATTAAAGGCAGTGTACTGTTTGACTATCTAGCTGAGCAACCCATTGATGATTACCAGCCCATGAGATTTGAATTCCCTGATGAAGACATCATGTATCTAAAAGCAAAAGATCATGAAGAGCCTGTTCACACTGAAGGGTCTGACCCAGAAGAAGAGTGGACAATGATGTTTGATGGGGCTGTCAATATGAATGGCCGTGGAGTTGGTGCAGTGCTCATTACACCTAAAGGAGTTCATATGCCTTTCTCGGCAAAACTCACCTTTGCCTGCACTAACAACGAAGCTGAATACGAAGCCTGCATCATGGGTCTTGAGGAAGCCATTGACCTCAGGATCAAGACTTTGAATGTATTCGGAGATACAGCTTTGGTAATCAATCAGACCAACGAAAAATGGTACACTCACCAAGAGCGTCTGATTCCATACCATGACTATACGAGGAGATTATTGTCTTTCTTCACAACAGTCAAACTTGAGTATATCCCTCGAGACGAAAATCAGTTCGCCAATGCTCTAGCTACCATCTCCTCCATGATCAAAGTGCAGACTGCAAATTATGTGCCTCGGATTTCGGTATCCAGACTAGACCGACCAGCATACGTATTCTCCGTGGACATTGCTAAAGATGACAAGCCGTGGTTCCATGACATCAAATGCTTCTTAGAGGATCAAACATACCCACCTGGGGCATCATCCAATGACAAGAAGACACTAAGAAGATTGGCCAGTAGCTTCTTCTTTAATGTTGATGGTTCATTATACAAGCGAAACTTTGACATGGTTCTTCTCAGATGTGTTGATAAGAAAGAAGCAGACTTGCTAATGCACGAGGTGCATGAAGGATCTTTCGGTACCCATGCTGGAGGACATGCAATGGCTAAAAAATTGTTAAGATCAGGATACTACTGGATCACAATGGATGCAGACTGTTGTGCCTATGCCAGAAAGTGCTACAAATGCCAGATCTATGCAGATAAAGTGCATGTGCCTCCAAATCCTTTGAACGTGATGTCTTCACCTTGGCCCTTTGCCATGTGGGGCATTGACATGATTGGAAAGATTGAACCGACTACTTAAAATGGCCACAGATTCATCCTGGTAGCCATTGATTATTTCACCAAATGGGTTAAAGCAGCTTCGTACGCAAACGTCACCAGACAGGTGGTAGCCAGATTTCTGAAAAGAGACATCATCTGTCGATATGGAGTTCCCGAGCGAATCATTACTAATAATGGTTCCAATTAGAACAACAAAATGATGGCAGGACTATGCAGGGACTTCAAAATCCAGCATCACAACTCTTCCCCTTACAGGCCAAAGATGAATGGCGCTATTGAGGCGGCTAACAAAAACATCAAGAAGATTGTGCAAAAGATGGTGGTTACTTACAAAGACTGACATGAAATGCTACCATTTTCGTTGCATGGATATCGAACCTCAATCAGAACGTCTACTGGGGCAACACTTTATCAGCTTGTGTATGGTATGAAAGATGTCCTACCTGTTGAAGTTGAGCTACCCTCCTTGCGGGTAATGATGGATGTAAAGCTGAATAAAGCAGAATGGGTCCGGTCTCGATACAATCAACTGAATTTGATCGAAGAAAAGAGATTAGCTGATATCTGTCAAGGGCAGTTATATCAGAAAAGAATGAAGAAAGCCTTCGATCAGAAAGTCAGACTTCGGGAATACCAAGTGGGAGATCTTGTGCTGAAAAGACTTATTCCTCCTCATACAGACCACAGGGGCAAGTGGACTCCTAATTACGATGGTCCATTCATAGTAAAGAAGGTTTTCTCTAGCGGAGCACTGATGCTCACTACTATGGATGGTGAAGATTTCTTATCCCCTGTGAATTCAGATGCAGTTAAAAAATACTTCGCATAAAATGACCCGCTGGACATAAAAACAGAATGTAAGTCCAGACAAAAATAGGGCATCCCGGCGAGTCAAAAACAGAATGAAAGACTCGGGCAAAAATAAGGAAAAAATAAAAAAAAATGTGTACACCCGCTGAGTTGAAAAGCCGCATTGGACAACTCAGGCAAAAATGGGTATCTCGGTGGATTGAAAGCCCGAAAGGGCGATCCACGCAAAATCAGGGAATAAGCGAACAACTGCATCCTGAATTCGTCTATATCACTCACAACACGGCAAGCTTCGAAAGGATAAAGCATCAGTCAGAATCAACCTTCTTCAGAAAGAAAGATGAGAAGAACGTCAAGGTCATACAGGTCATAGTAAAGGAAGTTCACCGAAATGTCGTCAACATTGCCAGCACTTTTACTTTTCTCAATTTATAGCAATCTCCTCATTCTAGGGGACTTGTTTCTTTGACTGTATTTGCCAATTCAGGGCACCCAGATTAATAAAATCAGAATTTTCAGTCACATCTCTTTTTGTACATTTTTGTTTGTTGCTCCCTGGATTTCCATCCTGGTACAAACGCGAAAGTGGCGCGGAAGAGGTAGAGTCGCCAGCCAGGCATTTTTATCCCGAAGGAATGGGAATGGTAATGCTGCACAAACCATAAGAAAAGAAAAGGAAGGACACAGGTCCTGCGAACCAAAGAGACTGAGTTCGGGAGTCGGTTACGACCTGGGAAGGTATTAGCACCCCAGATCGTCCGCCGTACCCGACGGGATCCACGCTTGCAAAGAAACTGTTTCAAAGGGTGAAGAAATGAAAGCTATTGCAAAGAAAATGAACTGAACTGGAAAAGGGAAACGAAAAGGGAACTGAAAGAGAAATGAAAAGGAAAAAATGTAGGGAAAATAAAGATTGTGCTCGAACGGGCCCTACCCCGCTGCCTACGTACCTCATCTGGACAATGAGGATCAGAGTCGTCGTAGTTCTCCTAACTAGGGGTGGGAAGGATTGCTTGTGTATTAAGGCTTGAACTGCCTATGTCAATGCTCAGGTGTTGCAGGCTCGGAAGACGAGTGCGTTACCGTCTTGCAAAGTGACAAGTAGGAGCAAGTTCGCGTACGGAGCGAAGGAGATGACAAAAGAATTCCCGAAGGAAAGACGCTTATTGTTTGTTTGTGTTTTTTATGTGCTTTTATTGGTGTGACACAAGGAAGTGAACTGAAGCACTTTTTCCATGGAATGTGCACTTGTCACTACATTCCAAGATGGAATAATAGAACAAGCACACTCAAGTAAGGAGAAGATCCCCAAAACTTGAACCCAGAGATTAGGGCTTAAGCTCACTAACTCATTAACTTATTAAGTGTTTTTGTATTTATAATGAAGAAGTTGTTTTATGATTTTCTTGGTGAAGATGATATCCTGATCAGACTTGTGCATCACAAGACAAGCTTGTACTATCCCAAGATGGGAAGACTACAAGTGTCTCATGGGATAAGGCTATTGCTCAAGATATCACTTCAATCTTTATTAAGTGTCTTCTTTAGGGTTTTAAGATGAGAAGAGAAGAGAAACGAAAGGATCACAAAGGTAAAAGTCTAATGGGGGACTAATGAATCCTAATTGTTATCATGCAAGGTAATCCTAAGTTAGTGAGGTTTGCTATCCTAAAGGAAGAGAAGATAGGAAAAGAAAGAGAAGAAAGAAGAATAGAAGAGGGAGGAAGGAAGACCTAAGCCCCAACAATCACAAGAATAATGTCAATGAAGAAAAGATAAGAGATAAGACTTGGAGATGTAGGAATCACATCCACACCTCTCACTTACCAAAGCCCCTGAAATGGTTAGTGACATAAGAATAAAAGCTACATAAAATGAACATAATATCAAATCAAAGTCACACAACCAGAAGTGAAGTCTTAATCACAAAAGGAAAATGCAAACTCAAAGCATAAGAATGAGAAGAGAACCACACAACTCAACATGAAGCAATATGAATCATCATGACAAAACAAAGTAAACATGAGAGAATACAAAGAAAAATAGTCAAAGCAAAACCACAAAGTGCCAAACCAGAAACCTAACATGTTAAGAAAGTTCCTAAGGGCCATGTAAGATGAAGAGAAGAAGCACACAAAGTCAAGTATTTACATCATGAGAAGTAAAGAAACAAAGGAAGTGAAATGAGCATGCATAAGAGTGAATGAACTTCAAGAGCTAACAAACATAAACTTTCTCAAGGCATAAGCATCAAATCAAGACCAGAGGGGTATTAACAACCTAAGAAGGCTCTAAAAAACTCAAAGAAGTTGGCACAAGTGCCCTTCTAACCTAAGGAGTGACCATATGATCCAAAAGAAGCAAAAGGGAACAAGCAAGGAACAAAAATTCAAATCAATTCAAGTATACATCCAAAAATTCCAAAAACTTGCACAAATAATCTTCAATCATACAATATCATCATGCCAAAAGGAGAGGACCAAAATCAGAAGCTTAGCCATTCAAATAAAGGTTCAAACATGGATTAGGGTTAGAAAGCTTCATGCACAAGTTAGAGACCAAAATCAATTAAGAAAACTTCTAAAAATCAGAACACAAATCACCAATAAACTACATCTCATCATGAATCCAGAGCAAAAAGAATCATCTCAAAATTCAAAATAATGATCAATATAGAAAATGAACAAGGCAGCATGCTTCAAAAATGAAATAAAAGCAATTAATTAAAAGAAACAATTAATTTCTTCGTGGCAATTAAAAATAAATGAAAAATAAAAATACCAAAAATTAGAGAAAACTAAAAGAATCATTCCTAATTTTTTTTATAATTTTTGAAGACCTAAATCTATTTTTAAAAATTAAAGAGCAAACTAAAAATAAAAAAAGAAATAAAAATAAGAGAAACCAGGACATGGGTGCATTCAGCATTCAAATTCAGTTCATTACAAATATGGACCCAAAATGGAGGTGTACATAGTAAATTGGCCTTAGGCCCACACGAAAATTCATAAACCAAACCAATACAAACCAAACCAATAATAAGCATCCCTTCCGGTTAACGCTGGTTTCTCAAAGATATACTTGACATGATCCATTTTTGAAATTAGCAGTGTGGTATGGGTCAACATATACTGTCTCAGTCGGCGAGCAGCCCATACCAAAGTGCAACAAGTTTTCTCGAGCAGTGAGTAATGGGATTCACAGTCGGTAAACTTTTTTCTAAGGTAATAAATAGCGTACTCTTTTCGACCAGACTCGTCATGTTGGCCTAGAACACACCCCATTGACCCTTCTAGCACAGTCAAGTACATGATAAGCGGCTGTCCTGGAACTGGAGGCATTAGAATCTGAGGTGTCTGCAAATATTCTTTTATCTTTTCAAAGGCTATTTGACAGTCCTCATTCCACCTGACCGTCTGCTCTTTTCTTAGCAATTTGAATATTGGCTCACACGTGGCAGTTAGATGAGATATGAATCGTGAAATGTAGTTCAACCTCCCTAAAAACACGCGCACTTCTTTTTCTGTTTTTGGTGCAGGCATATCTTGTATTGCTTTTACTTTTGAAGGATCCACCTCAATTCCTTTCTGGCTAACAATAAAACCCAGCAATTTTCCGGAACGCACCCCGAAAGTGCATTTGTTTGGATTCAACCTCAGCTTATACTTTATCAGTCTATCAAACAACTTCTTGAGATTGACCAGATGCTCTTCTTCATCTCAGGACTTGGCAATCATGTCGTCCACATAGCATTAAATCTCCTTGTGTATCATGTCGTGGGACAATGTAACCATAGCCCGCTGATACGTTGCCCCGACGTTCTTCAAACCAAAGGGCATCACCTTGTAGAAGAATGTACCCCACGGGGTAATGAACGTTGTTTTCTCCATGTCTTTCAGTGTCATCTTAATCTGATTATACCCGGAGAAGTCATCCATGAAGGAAAATACCGAGAATTGAGCGGTGTTATCTACCAGCACATCAATGTGAGGTCATGGAAAGTCATCTTTTGGACTTGCTCTGTTTAGATCCCGATAATCAACGCACATCCGGACTTTGCCGTCTTTCTTTGGTACAGGCACAATGTTAGCTACCCAAGGTGGGTAACTAGTTACGGCAATAAATCCGGCATCCCATTGCTTCTGAACTTCCTCCTTCATCTTCATCGCCATATCAGGACGAGTTCTTCTCAGCTTTTGTTTCACAGGAGGACAGTCTTCTCTCAATGGTAGCTTATGCACAACAATGTCAGTATCCAACCCTGGCATATCTTGATACGACCAGGCGAAGATATCCACATATTCACGTAGCATACCAAACAACTCTTTCTTTACCTCGGCCTGGAGACTAGCCCCAATATTTATCTCTTTCTTCACATCTTCAGTCCCAATGTTGATGATCTCTACTTCTTCCTGATGAGGCTGAATGACCCTTTCCTCTTGTTTCAACAACCTGACCAATTCTTCGGGGAGTTCACAGTCTTCCTCAACCCCTTCATCAGCTTGGTAGATAGGATTGTCGAGGTCATGCATGGTCATAGCAGGAACGTTATCACTAGAATCCGGATGATCAACACTGCACAGATGATGTGCTTATTTCAGAATCTGTTTTTTTTCAAAAGAGACGCAAACACACAAACAAAAGAAAAAAGGAAAAACATTGCCATTTTATTTTTTTGTGAAAAATTTAAAACAAAAGAAAGAGAACGCAGTTTTCTTAAAAAATGTCCTTTATTTCATGGTAAAATATAAATGCATTAAAAGCATGGTGGCCCTACAAATGGGTCCGTGCACCTTGGACAGAGTGCAGGATTGACAATGCAGCATGATAAAAAGGAAACAAGTAAATTACTTTGGTTGCCAGGTAACTTGGACGATGTCTTCAGCAGACCAGTTCTTGAGCTCCTCTCCGGGTGCACACGGGTGAATCCAGTTATCCCAGTTGCAGTCATTGTCTCCTTCTTCATTTGTTGCACAAATATGGCTGCGATCGAGAAATCCGGTTCTTGTGAAAGTAATAGCTTTACCACTTGGAGGCCAGTTGAACCCATCAGGCTGATAACCAAGCCCAAACTTATCATCTTTCTTCTCTAATTCCAGCAACTTGCCCCAGCCCTAGGCGCTTCCAAATTGAACCACTTCCTTGGCCTGCTTGTAATAGTGAATGGGGGTTCCTTCCTTCTCATTGTCCCTCTCTGCCGGAGCCAAAATGCTGACATTAACCGCTTCGAAGGCCGGACACAGCGTTTCATGGATCTCTCCGTCCATCTTCACATATTTGAAAGTTGATAGGTGGCTCACAAAGATATCTTCTTCCCCACACACAGTGATTACTTGACCATCAACCACGTACTTCAACTTTTGATGCAAAGTGGATGTTACTGCTCCTGCAGCGTGAATCCAAGGACGTCCCAGCAAGAAACTATACGCAGGTTGAATGTCCATGACATAGAACGTGCTCTTGAATAATTGAGACCCTATTTTCACAGGTAACTCAACTTCTCCGAACACAGACCTTCTGGACCCATCAAAGGCTTTAACTATCAAATCACTGGGTCACAAGACGATACCATCGATGTTCAACTTCATTAAGGCTTTCTTCGGGAGTACATTAAGAGAAGAGCCTGTGTCAACCAGGACATGTGACAAAACAGCACCCTTACACTCCATAGTAATATGCAGTGCTTTGTTGTGATTACGGCCTTCTGAAGTAAGGTCTCTATCTGTGAAGCCCAACCCATGGCTTGCATTCACACTGCCCACTACAGCCTCTAGCTGATTAACAGTTATCTCCTGAGGAACGTATGCCATCTGCAACACTTTCAGCAAGGCTTCTCTGTGAGCTGAAGAACACATCAGCAAAGACAGAATTGATATCTTGGACGGCGTCTGGTTCAACTGTTTAACTACCTTGTAGTCACTCTTCTTTATTATCCGCATAAATTCCTCCACTTCTTTCTCAAAGGTACCTTGTTCAGCAACAGGAGTTGTCATTTCTTCGGTCGCTATTTGCTTTCCTTTAGCCTTTACAGTAGCTTCGGCTTCAGGATCTCCTCTCAGAGCTTGAGGAGCAAAAAGATGACCACTTCTCGTAAAACCGCCAACACCTCCGACGTTCACCATAGTCGGGTCAATTGTTACTGACTTACTCTCCACATTTTGTCCTTCCACGTACACATCTGAGCCGTAATGCCATGGAATGGCTTTATCATCAGTATAAGGAACAGGCCCGGGAACAGTAATAGTAACAGGACTGACTTCTGGAGCATATATAGTCACAGGCTCCCTCCTGGCAGGTACTTCAGCCGGGTCATAGTAGATTATTATAGTGGACACACAATCACCTTTATCATCAACCTTGTCAAACTGCAACGACCCCTCATCAATCAGATACTGCAACCCCACCTTCAGGTCTTCACAGCCATTCCTTGAACTCAAACACTTTTCACAATCAGAACCACATCCCAGAAACACTTGTCCTTTTAACAGCCTTTCTTTCACCACCAGCAGTGGAGTCTTCACTTCTTCTACGTTTAGAATCAAACTTAAGTTCTCACCTCCGTCAACAAAATTTATTCTAGCCCCTCCATGGTTTGGAATAGGGTTTGAAGTAACATTAGGCGGTGGTGCGAAATTAATCGCCTTTGAGTCGATCAAATCTTGAACTTTATGTTGTAGCACCTTGCACTTCTCAGTTGAGTGCCCGGGTGCCCCAGAATGGAATGCGCATCTAGCATTGGTATCGTACCCCACTGGAAGATCTCCTGGTGGAGGTGGTGCTAATGTCCTCAGTTGTATCAAGTTCAGATCTAGCAACCTCTGCAGCAGTGCAATATATGTCATGGGAATTTCTTCAAGCACCCTTTTAGCCGGACGAGCTTGTCTCGGTTAATAAGGTCTTTGTTGATAATTGTTACGTGGTTGTTGTTGTTGTTGTTGTTGAGTTTGTACCTGCTGCACAGGACTAGTAGGGATAGTGACGGCTGCCACTTGCTCATATGATCTTCTATATCCTCGGCCCCGTCCTCGACCGTACACAACATTGGTTTCACCTTCTCTCCTTCTCAGAGGTCCATTAAAAGTTTTTCTTACACCGCTCGAGCTACTCGCACCGGTGTCCTGAATCTTCCCCATCTTTAACAAAGTTTCGACCCTCTCACCTGCTATTACTATATCATTGAACTTGGTAGCTGAACAAGACGCCAACCTTTCGATAAACACCCCTTGCAATGTTCCCATGAACATATCAGCCATCTCATTCTCCAGCAAAGGTGGTTGTACTCTGGCAGCAAGCTGACGCCACCTTTGAGCATACTCCTTAAATCCCTCCTTAGCATTTTGAGACATGGTTTGCAGTTGAGTGCGATTTGGAGCCATGTCCAAATTGTACTGGTATTGCTTCACGAACGCCTCTGCCAAGTCCTTCCAACTCTTAATGTTAACCCTACTCAGCTTCATATACCACTCCAAGGAGGCCCCCACCAGGCTATCCTGGAAGTAGTACACCCATAGCTTCTCGTCGTCAGTATGGGCAGCAATTTTTCCTACCAAGGACTAGAGGTGAGTCTTTGGACAAGCTGTGCTGTTGTACTTATCAAAAGTAGGAACCTTGAACTTGTAAGGGATTCTAACCCCTGGAACCAAGCCCAAGTCAGTAATATCGAACCCCAGGGAGCTCTGAGATTGAATGGCCCTGATCTGCTCAGCCATCTCTTCGAACTTTCTGTTCATTTCAGCCCCTTGGCCTTCCGCTTCGTCCAGCAAAGTAAACTGTTCATCTTGACCATCCATCTGTACATTGTTCAGTCCATCATTGATAATGGTGACCCCTGGCTGTGCCACAGGGATCTCAACTTGACGGGCGCCAGCACCGTTGCGATTACCTCCATCAACAGCCCCATTGTTCTTGGCCTGACTATTTTCCACCATCTCACGTAAACGTGTTGCACCCCAAAATTTTCCCTCACAATACAAGACTTTGTGTGCTAAGAGGTTCACAAGGTTCACAATACTTACAAGACCTTTCATGAGGTTCCTGAAGTCTACAAGACACTTTATGAGGTTCACAAGGTTCACAAGACATTTCATGAGCTTCACAAGGTTCACAAGACCTCCCATGAGGTTCACAAGGTTCACAAGACATCTTATGAAGTTCACAAGGTTCACAAGACATCTTATGAAGTTCACAAGGTTCACAAAGTTCACAAATAGTCAGAAAGTTTGACAATCCCCTCAGACAATGCATCCTCCTAAGCAGTGCATCCAAAACTAGGGTTTTGGCTTTAATCAGGCTAAATGGACTTCCAAGACTTCAAGTGAGCTTCATAACATCTTATATGTGTTTAAGAATCCCCATGACAAGTTTCAAGACTTTTCTCAAAGGTTTGCTCAGTCAGATGATCAGATAAGTCAAAATCAGTCAAAGCAGTTAAAAAGTCAAACTGAGGTCAACTGTGGTCAAACCAAAGTCAAAATTCATGTTTTTTTGCCAACATCAATTATATGAAGTAAAATTCATCATTTGATCAAGGGTTGATCATGATTCATCAAGGAGATTTCAGATTATCCAGAATCAAAGGTTTCTAAATTAGGGTTTCCTTAGGAAAAGTCAACTGAACTTTGACCAGCCATAACTTTCACATGCTTCATCACCAATTTTCCATCCAAATCTCATTTTGAAGGAAATTGAATTCTCTACAACTTTGTGTCTCACAAGCCAAGCCCAAAAATGCTTCATTTGGAAGGTATGAGCTAAGACATTATAGGTCCTTTTGAAAGTCAACAAAAAGTCAACAACTTCAAAAGGGCATAACTTGAGAATGGTAAATGATATGAACATGAAACCAATGGGGTTGTTTAGAGGACTCTTCAAGATTTCCAAAATGTCCAAGAACACCCTCATAGAATTAAAATTGAAGGATGTGTGACCTTGCAAAGTTGGGAAATTTTTGGTTGGTTTATGAAGAAAATGGAGGTTTAAAACCAATTTTTTCTAAATGGGCTTGCCATATAATGATCCAATCCATACAAACACTTCATGCACGACCCAACCCACAAATATTCAGATTTTTTATTATTTTATTTTATTTATTTTGATTTTATTCATCTAAAATCATTTTAAATTAAAATAAAATAGAAAAATCAAATATTTAAATGGGATATTGCTTCTAGAAAGTCATAAAGGTGATTTGGATCAAATTGATATAAGAATCATGGTGATTGGCTTGAAATAGAAAGGTTGAATTCACAAATATTTGAAGTTTAAGTCCTAATCTTTTTCAATCTTTTTCAATCAAAAACTTCATACAACAATCAATTTTTTTGACCTAGTTCCATTGTACTATAAGTAGACAACATAACCTAATGCATTGGGGACGAAATTTCTGCCTCAAAGAGTAAGTTGCAACTTTCAAAATTCATCACAAAACTCAAATTCGGATTCCAAGTTACAACCACTTTCAAGACAATTTGAAGGTTTCTATGTGTTCCTGGATGTTCATAGAATGATTTTGGATCATAAACAACATCTAAAACATCTCCATATTACATAATATGATTCATAATGTTCATCATATTTTGATTTTTCGATTTTGCATATTGACTGGATTTAAATAACTTTTGATCATTGTTTTGTGTTTGTATTAAGTTATTGATTGATTCTGGATAGTTTAATTGGAGTTTCATTGCAGGTTTGAGAAATCACCATAGCTAGGGTTTCGGCCATGAGATTAGGGCTTTGCTTTAAACCTAATATAAACAAATTCCAAGAACATAGAACAATCAAGTGAACTCTGGGGATCATGAAACATCAATTAATTTTGAGAAATTGTACTGTTTTGATGGTAATCCAATTTTCGTAGGTTCTTGTATTTGAAAATTCGCAGGAAATTCCATAGGTGAATTCGCAGCAAAATTTGTAGGTACCAAGGAAGAAGATGATGCCCTGACGCGAATTTCAGAATTTGAACACTTGATATAATATTTTTTGTTTTGTTATTGATATTGTTTCACAGGTGCGTGTGTGGTCTGGTGGTAAAGGGATGCGCGTGTGATGCTAAGGTCCAGGGATCGAATCCTGGGCTCAGCCAATTTTTCTTATTTTTCTGTTTAATTGTTGGATTTAATATATAATTCGTTGTAGTCATTATACTAACAGAAGCGCCCTCCCGGCTGGATGGAAAGTATGCCTGCGTATTGTTTAAAGGTCCTGGGTTCAAATCCCCCCAGGCCTTTTGTGTTGTTTTCTTTTTTTTATGATTTTTCCAGGATTAAGCAACAAAACCAAATGAACTCCTTTCCTTAGCACCTGTGCGCACGCTGGCCTAGTGGTTGATCTTGTTGGTTGGAGTTTGTGAAAGCAAAGGGGCTGGGTTCAACTCCCAGCCCAGGTAAGTTCTTTTTTTTTCTATTATTTGTTTTTGTTTGTTTATTATCATTATTAAATTTAAATTAAACTATAATCCTAATTTAATTGGTCTTAATAATATTTTCTAAACCCTAAAACATTTTTATAAAACCTAATTTTCTATAAATCCTAATTGTAAATATTAGTTTATTTTAATTTCATAGTTCTTGTTTATATTTTAATTAATGAATAAATCTTAATGTTTTTTTAATCAAACCCTAATTTTCTTCTATTTAAAACTTAATCCTATTTTATTTAATCATGTACATTTTTTTAATTTGTTTATAATTTAAATCTTGTATATAAATATGTTTAAAATTAAAATTCTTAATTTAATTTTGTTAATATGATAATATGACATAAATTGTTTATAATTTAATTTTTGTATATAAATAATTTTTAATATATGTTTAGAAATAGTTAAAAATTGCTAATTTAATTTTGTAATTATAATTTTATTTTTCATAATATGTTTATAATTAACTTAATTCTTTTTTTTTTAACTTAAAACTTTATGATAATTAGTATAATTGCTTATATTTTCTTATTAGTCTTAAATAATAATTGTTTATAAAAAATTGATTTTTTTTTAATTATTATGTTAATATTATTAATTATGTTTATATGATATTTCTTTTATTATTACTAACCCCATTTATATATTATGATTTATTATTATTATTTTACTAACCCAATTATATTATTATTATTATTTTGCTTATTTATTTAATTTGTTAATTATTATGTAATTGTCTCCTGGATGTAATATTGTAATAGTAATGTTTTAATATTTATTTTATGCTATGGTTAGTAAAATAGGGAGTGTAACATGTTTGTATGTTTAAAATTAATTTAGCTCATTAAATTTAAAGATAAATATTAAAATTGTACACTCACACACGTAAGTCGATCTTTGATCGCCATCTCACTTCCTTAAGGATACCTCTCATGTTGCCTATTACAAAAAGGTCAAGTAGGGTGTATAAAGCAAAAGTCCCTCATCTCACATCATCTAGTCCCTAAACAGATAAAAAGATCAAGTCCCTTCGAATGTTGCCTTCGTAATGATCTTGTCCCTTTCGAATAAAGATGATAAGTCCCTCCGAATTGCTTATACACCCCACAGTTGCCTAAATAACAGATGACCCTTCACTTGTCCCTCACATCCAAGGTAATGACTACCTATTCCTTAATAATAGGGATAGTCTTACCATTTAAAGGATTCAAGAACAGAAAAGACTTAAACTTAGGGTAGGTTTCTCTTAGATACTTGCTCACTCTTCAAAACATTTCAAACACTTCACATTTTCAAACAAATTTTCAAAACAAAGATTTTATACGCATCCGTACATGGATCATTATAAAACACTTAAGAAAATTTTTATTCACACACTTCACATTTCAAAAAAACATTTTAAAGTGAGCTAAGTAACTAAGAGCCCATGGATAACCATGGATGTAAAGGGTGTTAACCCCTTCCCTTTACATAACCTACCCCCCGGACCCAAAAATCTTTTAAAAGGTCTTTCCTGTTCTTTTATGCCTTTCCTTTGGATAAAATAAAAGTCGGTGGCGACTCTTGCTATCCGCAACATAACTAAAGTCAGTTCTCCCACCGTGTTACAGAACTGGCGACTCTGCTGGGGACTTTAATTAAAGAGGGGTACCCTTAGGAATTAGATCACTTTAAAATTGTTTGCCTTGTTTGCTTTATACTTATCTGCTGGGTGCTCTTATGTGTGAAAGATCCTAACCCGGATCTAGTGTACCTTAGGTAAATGGCAATAGACCAAGGAAACTGTATGGCGTATACCGATATGGTTGATCTGGTGGCCATAGTTAGTGTGACTTCTTGGTTGGTGCTTATGTTCCTTAAGTCAAGTTGAGGATAATATGAGGCTGCCATATGTTGTCAATGCACTAACTAACTTTTAGAACCCTAGTTATCCCATCTTGGCCTTTAGAAAAGTAGTGAGATAACCGGCTTTGGTGCAAACTGAAGTTGGTTGATACTCGATACTACGCTCATTGAGATTCTAAACTTGGAGGGTTTTGGTTGGCAAGTAAGTTGCCTACTGAACAACCACCCTTGTGAAGGATCAATGATATTGAGATCCCTTAGAACCTGGTTACTTTGTAGGACAGGATGAACCAACTAACTTCAGGGGAGGGTATTTACCTTTGAACCTCATGCAAGCCTTTAAACCTAGGGCTATTGTGTGACTTGTTTGTGTGTGCCACATGTTTGTGATTGAACATAACATCATGACATCATCATGCATCATAAGCATAGCATTTTCACTAACCATTTCAAGGACCAAAGGATTTATCTTTGTTCTTTGTCGCAGGTCATGGCTTCTGCTCGTAGAAACACTATCAGGATCAACTTTGTAGGGATACCTGCTAAGCTTAAAGAGTTGGTTTCTCAAGTGTATGATCATTCCCAGTTCATCAAGAGACATGGTCACCTATTGGATCTAGTCACCTCAGGATTCAATGAAGATATGATGTGTGTTCTGTTTCAGTTCTTTGATCCTAAACACCATTGCTTCACATTCCCCGACTATCAGCTGGTTCCTACAATGGAAGAGTTCTCTAAACTTCTGGGTATACCTGTACTTGATCAGAAACCATTCTCAGGCTTGGAGAAAGAGCCTAAACCTGAGTTTATTGTTGCAGCTCTACATCTGAAGAAGTCTGACATTGTTCTAGAAACGAGAAGCGGAGTTAAAGGTATTCTTGCTAAGGTATTAATGGATAAAGCTCAAGTGTTCTTGAAGGCTATGAGCTACGATGATTTTGAGGAGATCTTAGCCTTATTGATTTATGGCTTAGTGTTGTTCCCCAATCCTGATCAGTTCATAGACGTTCATGCCATCAACATATTCCTGAGTCACAATCCAGTGCCTACATTGCTTGGAGACATTCTGCATTCTCTTCATACTCGTACTACAAGGGCAAGAGGAACTTTGATGTGTTGCATACCTTTGCTATCTAGGTGGTTTATTTCTCACCTTCCTCGCTCAGTGATGAAGAATGAACAGGGGTTCAGATGGTCCAAGAGGATTATGTCACTCTCTCATTCAGATATCCATTGGTGCTCTAGATCTATGGAGAATGTTACTATCATTGACCGTTGTGGGGAGTTTCCTAATGTGCCACTTCTAGGCATAAGAGGAGGCATTACTTACAACCCTTCTTTAGCTTTACGACAATTTGGTTACGCTCGGAGTGAGGGCCCACATGACATGTTGATTCAAGGCATTGTGTTTGACTACGACAACGATCTTCAAGGTTACCGTCAGAGATTCATACGAGCATGGGGAAAAGTGAACAAGGTTGACAGCAAGACTCTGGAGCCTAAGTACACTATTCCAATGGAAGCTTATCTCAGATGGGTGCGATCTCGTGCTCAGACTCTCATGATGCCATATCCTGCTATCCTGCCAGTTACCATGGAACCTGTTGCTGAAGGAGACACTTCTTATACCATCCTTCACCCAGACATGCCTACTGACATGGAAGACTTGCAGAGATCCTGGATCCAGTTGAAGGAGCAAAGGGATACTTTCGAGGCTCATTACAAAGCAAGCCAAGAAAGAATCCTGGAACTAACAAAGCAACTTCATGAGGAACGGAATCTCAACTCATACCTCAACACAAAGAGGAAACGTCCATGGGAGACTTAAAACCCCATCTCTTATATTTATTTCATTCCATTTCCTGTAAGCCCAAGAGGCAAAACAAATTTATTACTAATAAAAGTTTACCTTCTTGTTTGTTTAAGCCAATTTAAATCCTGCGGTCCTTGAAAACATTGCATATGCATTCACATATCATATCATTGCATCACAGGTTTATTGTGCACAGGTTTCTTATCTTCTCGCTGTTTATTTCAGCAATGGCTCTTGAACAAACAGTTAAGGATCTCCAGGCACAAAATGCACAGTTCCAAGAGCTGATCCTGAACCTGTCCAAGGGGCAGGATGAATTGAAGACACTGCTGGCCAAGAAGACTAAGAAGACTAGAAGGTCAGGTGGCCTAATCAACATGGGAAGAAGGTTCAGAGGTCTTGCCAAGACCAAAGAACCAGTTGAAGATTATGAGTCTGAAGAGTCTGAGAAAGAGGGAGGCAGTCTCCACAACACTATGGGGGACTCTGATTCTGAAGCTAACTACTATCATGAGCCCAATGAAGATAAGTTCAAGATGCTGGTGGATAGAATGGATGCTATGGATTTGCAAAAGTCTTCTGGGCTGGATTTTGAAGATTTGAGTTTGATATCTGGGGTAGTCATACCCATTGGTTTCAAGGTTCCTAGTTTTGTTGTTTATGATGGTGTTTCTTGTCCCAAGCTGCATTTGAGGTCTTATGTCAGGAGAATCCTACCTCATACTGCTGATAAGAAGTTGTGGATCCATTTCTTCCAAGAGAGCTTATCTGGAGCTCAATTGGAATGGTACTATCAGTTGGAGAGTGTCAACATCCGTAATTGGAACGATCTTGCTGAAGCTTTCTATAAGCAGTATCAATACAATGCTGATTTAGCCCCGACTCGCATGCAGCTTCAGAGCATGTCTATGGGTCCTAAAGAGAGCTTCAAGGAGTATGCTCAGAAGTGGAGAGATTTAGATGGAAGAGTACAACCCCCTTTAACTAACAGGGAGTTAGTTGATATGTTCATGTGTATGCTGAATGGTCCTTTTTACAGTCATCTCATTGGAAGCTCATCATCTGGCTTCACTGAGTTGATAATGACAGGAGAGCGCGTGGAAAGTGGTATTAGGAGTGGCAAGATTCAAGTGGGTACTTCTTCATCAGGTGCTGCAAAGAAGCCTCCTAGTGGAAAGAAAGAGTCAAATGTTGTTTATGGTCAACCTGAGCGTAACAGAAGACATCAGTCTGTGAGTGCAGTCCATATTTCCAATCCAGCTCCTGCAACAACAGAGCAACCACAGGGAAATCAACAGAGGGCTAGAAGGCAGTTCACTAAGATCAACATGTCAATGGCCCAAGCATTGCAACACTTGTTGAAGGCTGAACTTATCACTCTGAAGGATGCTCCTCAGAATCCTAATGTTACCTCTCCCAGGTACAATCCCAATGCATGATGTGCATATCATTCGAATTGTCAGGGACATGATACTAATAGTTGTTGGGTATTGAAGAACAAAATTCAAGATATGATTGAGGCTGGAGAGATTGAGTTTGACCCTCCGGGTACTCCAAATGTGATTACTGCTCCCATGCCAAATCATGAGAAGACTGTCAATGCCATTGAAGAAGATTCACATATTTATTCAGTTGCAGAGTTGACCACACCATTGTCTGTTATCAAGAAGAAGCTAGTACAAGTTGGGTTCTTTCCAGGTTGTCGTGAAGATTGTTTGTATTGTACCTATAAGCTGGATAGTTGCTGGAGATTGAGAGATGGAATTCAACGTCTCATGGATAAATATACCATAGTGTTTGAGAGGACTCCACCTTCCGTAGAGAGTATGGTTGATCATATAACCCAGCGTGCAAAGATTGAAGAGGTGGATATGGTTGATAAAGTTCCGGTAAGGATTACTTCCAAGGGACCTGTCAAAATCACTCATAAGGGTCCAATTAAGATTACTGTTGAAGGCCCTGTGAAGAGTGTTGCTGAAGCTAGAGTGGCCCCTATGGTCATTACCACTCCTGGTCCTATTCTGTATACGTCTGATAAAGCTGTGCCTTGGCATTATGGGTCTGATGTTTATATCCATGGTGTTAAGCAGGAACTCTTAGCTGATATGCCTGTTGATGTTGATAATATTGCTGGATCTAGTAAGATCACACGAAGTGGAAGGGTTTTCTCTCCTCCAATTACTTCCAAGAATGCAGTTACTCCAGCTGCTACCTCCACCACTGATGCTCGGGGCAAAGGTCCTGTTATTGAACCTATACCAAATGATGTGCCAGCTGCTGATGATCTCTCTAAGAAAATGGAAGAAGTATTGAAAATCATTCGCAAGAGTGATTATGACATTGTTGATCAATTGGGGCATACTCCCTCCAAGATTTCTATGCTGTCTTTATTATTGTGCTCTGAAGCTCATGCCAAGGCCCTGATTAAATTTCTGAAGACTGCTCATGTACCAAATGAAATTTCTGTTGACCAGTTTGAAAATTGTGTTGCACACTTGACCTATGATAATGGGTTAGGTTTCTCCGATGCTGATTTGACTCCTGCCAAGAGGGATCATAACAGGGCTCTACATATCTCAATTGAATGCAGGGGCACTACCATGTCACATGTATTGATAGACAATGGTTCCTCTCTGAATGTGTTGCCCAAAGAAGTTCTGAATAAGCTGAGTCTTGAAGATGCTGTGCTGAAGCCCAGTAGTATAGTGGTGAAGGCTTTTGATGGTTCGAGAAGAGTGGTGCATGGAGAAATTGATCTCCCAATCAAAGTTGGTTCTCATGTTTTTAATGCTACCTTTTATGTCATGGATATTCGTCCGTCATATTCTTGTTTACTTGGGCGTCCCTGGATCCATGGGGTAGGTGCTGTAACCTCTACATTGCATCAGAAGCTGAGATATCCAGTAGAAGGAAAAGTTGTTACTGTCTACGGAGAGGAAGGGTATATGATTAGCCATGTGAACACCTTCAAGTATCTTGAAGTGGAAGGTGAATACGTTGAAACTCCGTGTCAGACATTTGAAGTGGTTCCTTGGATTGTTAATGATTATGAAGCTCCTCCTGTTGTCAAGAAAGTTCCTGTGGTCACCAGAGTACCTCCTACAATGGCCTCCCTTAAAGATGCTAGAGCTGTGGTGGATGAAGGTGGTTGTACTATTTGGGGTCAGCTTCCTGATATTCCGTACAAGTTTGACAAATTTGGTTTGGGTTTCACTGCAGAGTCCCAGAAGGCTGTTCGTCGTGCTCGTGCTGTTCGTATCACTAATCAGGGGGTTATGAAAGACCAGATCAATGCTGTGGGTGACTATGATGAAGACTACAACTTGGATGCTTGGATTTTTCCTACTGTGGGTGCTGGGCTCAATAATTGGAAGGCTGAATATGTTATTCCTATCTCCTTTAGTCAGGAGTAAATACTATTACTGTGTTGTTGTTTTTTAAGTTTGTAATTTCTTGAACAATTAAACTTTCAAGCCTTGTGCCTTGCCCGGGGCACAATGGTGTGCTTGTTACGGGATGTCATTTCATTTGCATACTTCATTCAATAAAAATCAGTGGACGTTTAGTTGTCGTAAATATTGTGTTCCTTGTCTTTCTTTTCTTTTATTTTTGTTTTATCAGCTATGTGTTCTTACACACACCCACATCACTAAAATGCAGATCCTTATCCACTCTGGATCCTGTTGATAACAGTTCTACTATTGCCAATTATAATTTCGAGAATCCGATCTATCAAGCTGAAGACGGAAATGAGGACGATTGTGAAGTACCTGTAGAGCTTGCTAGGTTGTTACAACAAGAAGAGAAAGCTATACAGCCACATGAAGAGCCAGTAGAAGTTGTGAATCTGGGAACTGAAGAAAACAGGAAGGAAGTCAAGATAGGGGCTGAATTAGAAGATAGTGTCAAGAGCAGACTGATTCAGATGTTACATGACTATGTGGAGATCTTTGCTTGGTCCTACGAAGATATGCCCGAATTGGATACAGACATTGTGGTTCACCGTTTACCAGTAAAAGAAGATTTTCGTCCAAAGAAGCAGAAGGTTCGTCGCATGCGTCCTGAAATGTCAGAGAAGATCAAAGCAGAGGTAATGAAACAGTTTGATGCAGGGTTCTTAGCTGTGACTTCTTATCCTCAATGGGTTGCAAATGTGGTACCAGTACCTAAGAAAGATGGTAAGGTACGTATGTGTGTGGACTACAGGGATTTGAACAAGGCTAGCCCCAAAGATGATTTTCCACTTCCTCATATTGATGTTCTGGTAGACAACACTGCTCAGCACAAAGTATTCTCTTTTATGGATGGTTTCTCTGGTTACAATCAAATCAAGATGGCACCTGAAGATATGGAGAAGACAACATTTGTTACACAGTGGGGCACTTTTTGCTATAAGGTGATGCCATTTGGTTTGAAGAATGCAGGGGCAACATATCAGCGTGCTATGGTGGCTTTGTTTCATGATATGATTCATCATGAGATAGAGGTATATGTGGATGATATGATAGCCAAGTCCCAGAATGAAGAGCAACATCTTGACCATCTGCATAAGTTGTTTGAGAGATTGAAGAAATACAAGTTGAGATTGAACCCAAACAAGTGTACTTTTGGAGTTAGGTCTGGTAAACTCCTGGGTTTCATTGTCAGTGGAAAAGGTATTGAAGTAGATCCTGCAAAAGTGAAAGCTATACGAGAGATGCCAGCTCCCCGTACTGAGAAGGAGGTTAGAGGTTTCTTGGGACGACTGAATTACATTGCAAGATTTATTTCCCAATTAACTGCCATCTGTGAGCCAATCTTCAAGTTGCTGAAGAAAGACCAGGTGATGGAATGGAATGATGAGTGCCAGACTGCCTTTGATGAAATCAAGAGATATCTGCTGGAACCACCAATTTTGATGCCACCAGTTGATGGAAGACCCTTGATTATGTACTTAACAGTATTAGACAACTCAATGGGGTGTGTGTTGGGGCAACATGACGAGTCTGGTCGAAAAGAGCAGGCAATATACTACCTTAGCAAAAAGTTTACCGACTGTGAAACAAGATACTCACTGCTCGAGAAAACTTGCTGCGCTTTGGCATGGGCTGCTCGCCGACTAAGACAGTATATGTTGACTCATACCACCTTATTGATTTCAAAGATGGATCCAATCAAGTACATATTCGAGAAACCTGCTCTCTCCGGAAGAATTGCAAGATGGCAAATGATCTTAACAGAATATGACATACAGTATACTACTCAGAAGGCCATTAAAGGGAGTGTTGTTGCTGATCATTTGGCTCATCAAGCAGTGGAGGATTACCAGTCAATGAGTTTTGAGTTCCCTGATGAAGACATTATGATTATTACCAAAGAACCTGAACAATATGACGGACCTGAACAGGGATCCCGATGGACTATGGTTTTTGATGGTGCCTCTAATGCACTTGGTAATGGCGTTGGTGTTGTGATTAGTTCCCCTGAAGGTTGTCATACCCCGATTACTGCCAGACTTTGTTTCTATTGTACCAATAACATGGCTGAGTATGAAGCATGTATCATGGGTATTAAAGCTGCTATTGATATGAAGATTCAGTTCCTTGATGTGTATGGATATTCAGCCCTGGTAGTTAGTCAGATCAAAGGGGATTGGGATACCAAGCATGATAATCTCATTCCTTACAGAGAGTATGTATTATCTTTGATCCCACATTTCAAAGAAATTACCTTTGGACATATTCCACGGAGAGAGAATCAGTTGGCAGATGCATTAGCTACCATGGCATCCATGTTTGAGATCAGCTGGGATGATGAGGCTCCCAAGATTACTATTGATAGATTTGAAAAGCCTGCATACTGCAATGAGATTGGTACTGAAGAGGCAGAGGAGAAACCTTGGTTTTATGAAGTGAAAAGATATCTTGAAGCTCAGGAGTTCCCTGAAGGGGCATCTGTCAAAGATAGGAAGTTTCTGAGGAGGTTCTCTGCTAAGTTCTTTTTGAGTAATGGGATTTTGTACAAGCGCAATCATGATTCAACAATGCTTCGTTGTGTGGATAAGAAGGAAGCAACTGAGATTATGGAAGATATGCATGATGGGATCTTTGGTACTCATTCTAGTGGTCATACTATGGCAAAGAAGATATTGAGAGCAGGTTACTATTGGTCTACCATGGAAGCTGACTGCTATCAACATTCCCGAACATGTCATAAGTGTCAAATCTATGCTGATAAAGTACATGTACCTCCATCACCATTGAATATGTTGACTGCTCCTTGGCCCTTTGCCATGTGGGGCATTGATATGATTGGTGAGATCAAACCTACTGCTTCTAATGGGCATCGTTTCATCCTGGTTGCTATTGATTACTTTACAAAGTGGGTGGAGGCAGCTTCATTCGCATCTGTTACTAAGAATGTAGTGGCTCGATTCATTAAGAATAATCTCATATGTAGATATGGAATCCTTGAAAGGATTATTACTGACAATGGCTCTAATCTGAACAACACTATGATTACTGATCTCTGCACGCAGTTCAAGATTAAGCATCACAACTCTTCTCCGTATCGACCGAAGATGAATGGGGCAGTTGAAGCTGCTAATAAGAACATTAAGAAGATTATACAGAAGATGACTGTTACTTATAAGGATTGGCATGAGATGTTACCATTTGCTCTTCATGGTTATCGTACCACAATATGTACCTCAACAGGGGCAACTCCATTCTCCTTAGTCTATGGTATGGAAGCAGTTCTGCCCATTGAAGTTCAGATTCCCTCCTTAAGAATTATGAAGGATGCAGGCTTGGATGAAGATGAGTGGATTCAGACTCGACTTGACCAGATAAATTTGATTGATGAGAAGAGGCTAGCAGCAGTTTGTCATGGCCAGATGTACCAGAAGCGAATGATCAAAGCTTTTAATAAGAAGGTTAAACCAAAGGTATATCAGGCTGGTGATTTGGTAATCAAGCGTTTCATATTACCACAGGGTGATCCTAGGGGCAAGTGGACTCCTACATATGAAGGACCATTTGTAGTCAAGACAGTATTTTCAGGAGGTGCCATGATACTTACTACTATGGATGGTGAAGACTTCCCGCAGCCTGTAAACGCAGACATAGTTAAAAAATACTACGCATAAAAAGAGACCCGCTAGGTTGACTGGCCTAGGCAAAAATAAGGGCATCCCGGCGAACCAAAAGGGTTCGGGAAAAAATTAGGGATATATATATAAAAAAATGTACACCCGGCAAGTCGAAAACCTGAAAGGGCGGCTTGGGCAAAAAAGGGTATCCCGGTGGATTGAAAACCTGAAAGGGCAATCCAGGAAAAAGTTAGGGATTAAAGCGTATGACTATGTCTCGTTTGGATCACCCATGAAACTGCAACCAGTTGTGCTACTTAATCAAACTCGAACAGATAAAGCTCAATCCAATCGTTTCCGTCTCGACACCAGAAGATGAGATACTCGAAGATAATGGCAATAGTAGAATTGAAACTCAATAGGATTATTTCCCACATAGTTGATTTTCTTTGTTTTGTAAAGTTTTTACGACAAATTCCTCTTACTAGGATTTCTGTCTTCTTGTACAAACCTACCTATGTATAGGTCACTCTTTGATATAAATAAAATTCCATCTTTGAATCCAAATTTACTTTTACCCTATTTACATAAGCGAAACGTCCATTGGTTGTGTTTGAATGTATTATGCTTTTGAATATGATTGATGTTTACCAGAAATGCATAAATGCTTAATATGATTGATGTTTACCAGAAATGCATGAAAATGCAGTAATAGTATTTACTAAGGACGGACGAGGGAAGGATTTCAACGAAGCTTCGCCGGTTCATCCCCACAAGACAGCTACAAGTCCCCCAGTAGGGCAAATCCATCTTCATAAATACTTCGAGTCACATCTCCCCTGGAATTTATATCCATCTCTTTTATCCTCAGACGGATAGTCGGGAATTTATTCTTTCAATAGGAGTACGACAAACGAAGATGGGAGGTTATGGATACCATACCATCAAACGAAGACGGGAGGTTATGAGTACTATATTATCAAACGAGACAGGAACGAGTTCCTCATATTCTTCAGCAACAAATCGGGATTTATTTTCCCTGGCCAGCAGTTGTTATACGAAGATATCCAGACGCTTCAGGCTGCATGATGCATACATACATCATCTACATCATATCATACATATACATAAATACATAATACATTACCTAAGTGCATCATATCATACATGCATACATAATGCATAAACTAATGGTATTGTGCAGGATGTTTTAATTTTGTTTTTCTTGTGACTTTGGGCCGTTGTTTATCTTCCCAAAGGTTACTTATACCTCAGGACGTTGTTTATCCTCCTGAAAGCATATCATTTCCTCGGGACGTTGTTTATCCTCCTGAAAGCTATCATTCCATCAGGACGTTGTTTATCCTCCTGAAAGCATATTATTACCTTGGGTCGTTGTTTATCTTCCCAAAGGTTACACCACTTCCTCAGGACGTTGTTTATCCTCCTGAAAGCATATTATTACATTGGGCCGTTGTTTATCTTCCCAAAGGTTACACCACTTCCTCAGGACGTTGTTTATCCTCCTGAAAGCATATCATGACTATTGGGCCGTTGTTTATCTTCCCAAAAGTTACACTTATACCTCAGGACGTTGTTTATCCTCCTGAAAGCATATCATGACATTGGGTCGTCGTTTATCTTCCCAAAGGTTATCTCATTACCTCAGGACGTTGTTTATCCTCCTGAAAGCATATCATTACCTCAGGACGTTGTTTATCCTCCTGAAAGCATATCATGACCTTGGGCCATCGTTTATCTTCCCAAAGGTTATCTCATTACCTCAGGACGTTGTTTATCCTCCTGAAAGCATATCATTACCTCAGGACGTTGTTTATCCTCCTGAAAGCTATCATTATATTTTGGACTGCTTTATCCTCCAAGAAATGTATTTGAAGAACTTTTCTCCAAGTGGCATCTTTAAGCCCACTCAAGCATATACAACCAGTCATTAATACCACTCTACGCACCGGTGAGTGCAAATTTTTGGGCTTTTGTGTTCAATCCCCTTCAACCTTCCAGGTCACGAATGGCAAATATACCAATCTAACCCCTCAGGTTTCAGAAAATTGAACAGGGGCAGCTGTTGCACCCTAAAATTTGCCCTCACAATACAAGACTTTGTGTGCTAAGAGGTTCACAAGGTTCACAATACTTACAAGACCTTTCATGTGGTTCCTGAAGTCTACAAGACACTTTATGAGGTTCACAAGGTTCACAAGACCTTTCATGAGGTTCACAAGGTTCACAAGACCTCCCATGAGGTTCACAAGGTTAACAAGGTTCACAAGACATCTTATGAAGTTCACAAGGTTCACAAGACATCTTATGAAGTTCACAAGGTTCACAAATAGTCAGAAAGTTTGACAATTCCCTCAGACAATGCATCCTCCTAAGCAGTGCATCCAAAACTAGGGTTTTGGCTTTAATCAGGCTAAATGGACTTCCAAGACTTCAAGTGAGCTTCATAACATCTTATATGTGTTTAAGAATCCCCATGACAAGTTTCAAGACTTTTCTCAAAGGTTTGCTCAGTCAGATGATCAGATAAGTCAAAATCAGTCAAAGCAGTTAAAAAGTCAAACTGAGGTCAACTGTGGTCAAACCAAAGTCAAACTTCATGTTTTTTTGCCAACATCAATTATATGAAGTAAAATTCATCATTTTATCAAGGGTTGATCATGATTCATCAAGGAGATTTCAGATTATCCAGAATCAAAGGTTTCTAAATTAGGGTTTCCTCAGGAAAAGTCAACTGAACTTTGACCAGCCATAACTTTCACATGCTTCATCACCAATTTTCCATCCAAAGCTCATTTTGAAGGAAATTGAATTCTCTACAACTTTGTGTCTCACAAGCCAAGCCCAAAAATGCTTCATTTGGAAGGTATGAGCTAAGACATTATAGGTCCTTTTGAAAGTCAACAAAAAGTCAACAACTTCAAAAGGGCATAACTTGAGAATGGTAAATGATATGAACATGAAACCAATGGGGTTGTTTAGAGGACTCTTCAAGCTTTCCAAAATGTCCAAGAACACCCTCATAGCATTAAAATTGAAGGATGTGTGCCCTTGCAAAGTTGGAAAATTTTTGGTTGGTTTATGAAGAAAATGGAGGTTTAAAACCAATTTTTTCTAAATGGGCTTGCCATATAATGATCCAATCCATACAAACACTTCATGCATGACCCAACCCACAAATATTCAGATTTTTTATTATTTTATTTTATTTATTTTGATTTTATTCATCTAAAATCATTTTAAATTAAAATAAAATAGAAAAATCAAATATTTAAATGGGATATTGCTTCTAGAAAGTCATAAAGGTGATTTGGATCAAATTGATATAAGAATCATGGTGATTGGATTGAAATAGAAAGGTTTAATTCACAAATATTTGAAGTTTAAGTCCTAATCTTTTTCAATTTTTTTCAATCAAAAACTTCATACAACAATCAACTTTTTTGACCTAGTTCCATTGTACTATAAGTAGACAACATAACCTAATGCATTGGGGACGGAATTTCTGCCTCAAAGAGTAAGTTACAACTTTCAAAATTCATCACAAAACTCAAATTTGGATTCCAAGTTACAACCACTTTCAAGACAATTTGAAGGTTGCTATGTGTTCCTGGATGTTCATAGAATGATTTTGGATCATAAACAACATCTAAAACATCTCCATATTACATAATCTGATTCATAATGTTCATCATATTTTGATTTTTCGATTTTGCATATTGACTGGATTTAAATAACTTTTGATCATTGTTTTGTGTTTGTATTAAGTTATTGATTGATTCTGGATAGTTTAATTGGAGTTTCATTGCAGGTTTGAGAAGTCACCATAGCTAGGGTTTCGGCCATGAGATTAGGGCTTTGCTTTAAACCTAATATAAACAAATTCCAAGAACATAGAACAATCAAGTGAACTCTGGGGATCATGAAACATCAATTAATTTTGAGAAATTGTACTGTTTTGATGGTAATCCAATTTTCGTTGGTTCTTGTATTTGAAAATTCGCAGGAAATTCCATAGGTGAATTCGCAGCAAAATTTGTAGGTACCAAGGAAGAAGATGATGCCCTGGCGCGAATTTCAGAATTTGAACACTTGATATAATATTTTTTGTTTTGTTATTGATATTGTTTCACAGGTGCGTGTGTGGTCTGGTGGTAAAGGGATGCGCGTGTGATGCTAAGGTCCAGGGATCGAATCCTGGGCTCAGCCAATTTTTCTTATTTTTCTGTTTAATTGTTGGATTTAATATATAATTCGTTGTAGTCATTATACTAACAGAAGCGCCCTCCCGGCTGGATGGAAAGTATGCCTGCGTATTGTTTAAAGGTCCTGGGTTCAAATCCCCCCAGGCCTTTTGTGTTGTTTTCTTTTTTTTAATGATTTTTCCAGGATTAAGCAACAAAACCAAATGAACTCCTTTCCTTAGCACCTGTGCGCGCGCTGGCCTAGTGGTTGATCTTGTTGGTTGGAGTTTGTGAAAGCAAAGGGGCTGGGTTCAACTCCCAGCCCAGGTAAGTTCTTTTTTTTTCTTTTCTATTATTTGTTTTTGTTTGTTTATTATCATTATTAAATTTAAATTAAACTATAATCCTAATTTAATTAGTCTTAATAATATTTTCTAAACCCTAAAACATTTTTATAAAACCTAATTTTCTATAAATCCTAATTGTAAATATTAGTTTATTTTAATTTCATAGTTCTTGTTTATATTTTAATTAATGAATAAATCTTAATGTTTTTTTAAGCAAACCCTAATTTTCTTCTATTTAAAACTTAATCCTATTTTATTTAATCATGTAGATTTTTTTAATTTGTTTATAATTTAAATCTTGTATATAAATATGTTTAAAATTAAAATTCTTAATTTAATTTTGTCAATATGATAATATGACATAAATTGTTTATAATTTAATTTTTGTATATAAATAATTTTTAATATATGTTTAGAAATAGTTAAAAATTGCTAATTTAATTTTGTAATTATAATTTTATTTTTCATAATATGTTTATAATTAACTTAATTCTTTTTTTTTAACTTAAAACTTTATGATAATTAGTATAATTGCTTATATTTTCTTATTAGTCTTAAATAATAATTGTTTATAAAAAAATGATTTTTTTTAATTATTATGTTAATATTATTAATTATGTTTATATGATATTTCTTTTATTATTACTTACCCCATTTATATATTATGATTTATTATTATTATTTTACTAACCCAATTATATTATTATTATTATTATTTTGCTTATTTATTTAATTTGTTAATTATTATGTAATTGTCTCCTGGATGTAATATTGTAATAGTAATGTTTTAATATTTATTTTATGCTATGGTTAGTAAAATAGGGAGTGTAACATGTTTGTATGTTTAAAATTAATTTAGCTCATTAAATTTAAAGATAAATATTAAAATTGTACACTCACACACGTAAGTCGATCTTTGATCGCCATCTCACTTCCTTAAGGATACCTCTCATGTTGCCTATTACAAAAAGGTCAAGTAGGGTGTATAAAGAAAAAGTCCCTCATCTCACATCATCTAGTCCCTAAACAGATAAAAAGATCAAGTCCCTTCGAATGTTGCCTTCGTAATGATCTTGTCCCTTTCGAATAAAGATGATAAGTCCTTCCGAATTGCTTATACACCCCACAGTTGCCTAAATAACAGATGACCCTTCACTTGTCCCTCACATCCAAGGTAATGACTACCTATTCCTTAATAATAGGGATAGTCTTACCATTTAAAGGATTCAAGAACAGAAAAGACTTAAACATAGGGTAGGTTTCTCTTAGATACTTGCTCACTCTTCAAAACATTTCAAACACTTCACATTTTCAAACAAATTTTCAAAACAAAGATTTTATACGCATCCGTACATGGATCATTATAAAACACTTAAGAAAATTTTTATTCACACACGTCACATTTCAAAAAAACATTTTAAAGTGAGCTAAGTAACTAAGAGCCCATGGATAACCATGGATGTAAAGGGTGCTAACCCCTTCCCTTTACATAACCTACCCCCCGGACCCAAAAATATTTTAAAAGGTCTTTCCTGTTCTTTTATGCCTTTCCTTTGGATAAAATAAAATTCGGTGGCGACTCTTGCTATCCGCAACATAACTAAAGTCAGTTCTCCCACCGTGTTACAAAACGTTCCTGGTTCTGACCCATCCTTGCCATAAGGGTCATGAAATTGTCCATCCTCAATCTCAAGTCAGCTAAATCAGTCTGCATTTGATCCATCACTCTTTCTCTGTTGACTCTTGTGGGATATCTGTGTACGATCGTCTGTTCTCGAACTTTCCTGGGAGCTATAGTGCCTGAAAGGACATAAACGTTAGAAACTGAAGAACTACCTGCAAAACAAACAAACACGTTATATGCATGCAATGTAACTACTCATGTTTCCAAGTTTAGGCATTTATGTGCCCCAGTTCTGGTATTTGCTCCAGATAGCCACTTTGAGTATTAATTTTCAAACTTTCCCTTTGTAGAGTGTTCAGATCTTAACAGTATCAGACAAACAAGCTTTTCATATTCAGAAACGGTAATTTGCATATTAACACTGCATAACATGGATAACCCATTGCCGACCAAAAGTTAGAGCACAAACATATTCCCCGAAGGGTTACAAGTCAATACATGAACAAAAGACAAAAGATAAAGCAAGACTCCTACAACAAGCCTGTAGGTAGTCTGAACAACAATAAATAAAAACTAAACTAAAGGCCCAGGTTCTTCTGCAGCTGCCTCTGTCCTGTTCTTCTTCACACCTGCTCTCAGCTTGAGCTCTTCAATCTCCTTGTGCCTCCTCCAAGGCAATCTGGCTTTGTGCCAACTGCTGAGTCTTTTCCCTTCGTATGTTGTGGACTTGTTCCACTTCTTCTTTCTTGAAGGCCATTTTTACCTTGAAAAACTCTTCTTTTTCTTTATACTTCTTTTGCTCCTGTTCCCTTTGGCCTTGCAACCAAACAATGGACTGGTGAGCTTCTTTAAGAGTCTTCAAAGTCTTCTTGCGCTTTGCTTCTCTTTTTGCCTCCATCAGACCCAATCTCTGAAAGTGAGCTTCTCTTCCAGCAAACTCTTTCTCGTTAGCTTCCAATGAGGCTTGCATCTTCTGTAGCTTCCCTCTGCTTCATTTTTGGCACGATTGGCAAGATGGTACAAGTTGACCATTTCAACATTCTCTACTCGGACCTCGTGCAGTTGGGCTTCCAGTTTCTTATACTCTTCAAGGGAGACAGTATTCTGGCATGGCACTTCTTTGGGATACAATGGAGCTTCTACTGAGAATGGCATGAGCACTTCCTCTACATGTTTCTTCAACCATGTAGCAAAAGGAGGATATGTCATGGGATCTACTCTGCCAAAGTCCTTCTTACCTTTCCTCACCCTGTGAGCCCAAGCCTGAGATGCTTGTATAACTAACTCTTTGTTTCCCTCCACAGGAAAATACAAAGACTCAGCAAATTCTTCCATACTTGGTGGATCTCTCAGAGGATAACCAAATTGCTTCCTGGCTAATGTTGGATGATAACTGATCACACCCTTTCTTCCTAGCAAAGGCACTCCAGCAAATCTTCCACAACTAACCAGCAACTCTCTTCCCAGTAGATCTCTGTCATATCCCCAAGCTATATCCTCAGAAGTTAGTCCCATCAGCCTCCTAGACCACCTCCATTCATCTCTCATCTCCTTGAAAGAGCCTGACTTTGGCAATTGCCTAGCAAACCACTCAGCAAATAATGAAGCACAACAACCCACTGGTCCACCTCTGCCTTTTTCATTCCGGTAATGAACGTTGTAGTAGAAATCTCCCAACAGAGTTGGCATAGGATTTCCTTTAGAAAAGATAGAAATCACTTCTAAGCTCACAAACTCCTTTTCTCCCGGGAAAAGACTAGATCCATATGTCGCTCCCACCAAATGACACCTCAAAGGTCAGAAGGGGTACAGACGCGAACGGTCGGTGAAAAGGGAGAGTACACACAGGGGTGAACTCAGAAAAGACAAGAAAAGAGTCGCCAGCTAGGCATTTTTATCCAGAAGGAAAGGTAATGCTGCATAAACCTAGAAAGATATGGATAAGATGGTTGCGAACCAGAGAGACTGAGAAAGGGGGTTGGTTACAACCTGGGAAGGTATTAGCACCCAGATTGTCCGCCGTACTCGACGGGATCCACGCTTAAAATATTTGTGTTTTAAAGGGGTAGTGTCAGTGCAATCTGTGTGCCAAAGCTGGAAAAGGATGTACAGGTGTCAGTGTAAGAGAAGTGAAGTGTATAAGTGAAGTGTCAGTGTAAGAACAAGAATGGAATGCTCAAGATCATAAGGCTAAAAGAATAAAGCTGGAAAGAGGGGGAATATACAGAGACTTTTGTTCAATAACTGTTAAGTTATGCCTACGTATCCTCTCCTGTAATGAGGAAGTCAGAACACCGTAGTTCGACCCAAAGAGACTGAAAATGAATTGACTGATGAACTGCTTACTTGTCTATGCTCAAGTGTATGACCTGTCTGGCTCAGGTGCAAACTGTCTTGCATTAGACGGAAGAAGCGAGTTCTCGTTTATGAGTGAAAATGATGAGAAGAGAATCCCGGAGGAGACGATTATTGTTTGTTTTTGTAATTTCAGTCTTTTATTGCTTTTGAAAGTTTGTCATAAGTTAATGAGCTTACGCCTAAACCAATGGGTTAGTAAACTCATCACATCCTCCCTCTGATTAGGGGTAATGAGGATACCTTAAGTGTGAAGTCAACATCTCACACTTAATCACCATGGTGTAGGATTAAGATCATTAACCTACTTGTGATTATTTAGATGTTTTTGTTGTTTTTGTTTAGTGTTAGGTAATGAGATTAAGCCATAATCAGGGATTAAACAGACTCATTACACCATCCTAATAGAAGGATAATAGATGAGAATGTTTAAGCTGAGGAAGACTCCTCAACTTAATCCATGATTAGGAATTAACCTCATGACAAAACAAACCTTTATTAAGTGGATTTTAGTTAATGAAAAGATTAAGAAGTGTTTTTTATGGTTTGTAAGACAACTTGAGGGGGACTTGTCCATTAACACTAGGGTTAGTCCTTCTTAACCAATTAAGGAAGAATTAGAACCCTAATGCAAGGCCCAAGTTACAAGCTTGATGTCTTGATGATTATTAAGTGAATTGATTAAAGGATTTAAACACATTAAGGGTTTAACACTTAGGATTAAAGTTATACACTCCATCCTAATAGAAGGATGCAGGCATAAGCTTAATCACAAAGCCTTAAAGCCTTTAGGGTTTAGTCCCTGATTATGAGGTAAGAAGAGAAGACTCAAGGAGACACAAAGGTAAAAGCTAAGTGGGGGACTAATCAAAACCCTAATTGTTATCATGCTTGGTCATTCCTAGGGTTTGTGAGGCTTAAAAGAGAAAGAGATCTTCAAAGGCCACCAAGGAGGGACAAGATGAAGGGAGAAGAAGAAAGGAGAAGCAAAACAACTTGCTTCACTTAAGAAGTCAAGTTGCTTGAAGAAAGAAGGTGAGATGAACAAGAATGAGCAAGCTCAATCCAAAGCACAAGATAAAATGCAGCAATGATGCACAAGAGAGATGAAAAGAGATTGTAAGAAGTGTAGGCAAATTCACTTCTCAATACAACTTACCACCTGAAAAGTTAGCAAAAGAAATGAAATGCAATGCAAAATGAGATGAAATGTGATGATGCAAACCATAACCAGAAGCATGAGTATGATTTTAATGATGCTAAGAGATGATGCAAACATGAGGCAAGGCATGAGAGTGATCATACAAGTATATGGATGCAAGAGAAGCATGCTTAGAACCATGAACATACATGAAAAGTTATGAAATGCAAATGACATACAACATGGAAAATGAAAGATGCAATGATCAAACATGGTTCTAATATGTCCTAAGATGTATTATGAATCATGTGGATGCACAAGATGTCATGGCAAGTCATGGTATGCAAGCAAATGGAAGGTGGATGCAAAGGAAGGCATGAATTGGGGTTATATGCAACATACAAAGCAAAAATCCAAAACCAGAAGCAAATGACATGATAAAAATTTGACAGTGCAATCAAAGGAACCCTAAACCTATACAAACTCATTTCCCAAAGGAGGGGATCTAACTCTTAACCTAGTGAGAGTTATGAATTTCCTAAGATTGCTAGGGTTTTAAGGTACCTTGACAATAAAAATGCAAAACAAATTGAAAATTCAAGATCAATTCAAACCAATTTTATCCTATAAACTACATGCTATACAAGATGCAAAGCAAAAAGAATCATTGTAAAACTCTCAATGGTCAGGCAGAAATGAATTTTTGAAGTTTGACACAAAATATTGCCTCAAAAATGAATTTAATTCCATTGAAAATGATCAAAGGGCATCAAGAACAAAAAAGAAATTTGGTTTGAGAGTTGGATAATGCCTCTAAATGTTTCTAAATGCTACATGAATTTTTTTGTGATTTTTAAATACCTAAAAGTATTTTTAATTAATTAATTTCCATTAATTAATTAAAAATAAACTTTTAAATGATTTAAAAATAATTTTTAATGCAAAAAATAAAAATAAAAATATTTTTGTGTTCTGAAAAATAATGAAAACCTTGACAAAAATTTTCATAATTTTTAAACATTTTTTGCTATTTTTAATAATTCGTACAAATTAAATACAAAACAAATGAATTTAAAAATGATTTTAATGAGAAAATAGGAAAGTCAAATCATCCAAAGGTCCAGATTCAAAGTCAGGGGGGCGGGAATTGACTTGGCGGGCGAATGGACGGCCAGAATTCAAACTTGCTTAATTATGATTAAGCCCTAATCAGAAACCCTAAACACTTTCAGATGACCGGAACAATGTTCTGGTCATCTTCTCCGGCCAACCGAAAATCAAAATCACTCCCTAGGCCATTTCAAATGCTCTAACTCTCTAGAATTCATCCTCTACCCACCCTAAACACGAATCAAGCACAAAATCATGTTTATCTTTCAACACAAACACGAATCGAATCAAAAAAGTTTTTAGGTCAAACTTTCAGAAGCATGGTTCAGGCTCAAAACTCAATCATTTTAAAAACTAAGAACACCAGAATGATCAGTGGAGCATAAGCAACAATTCTATAGCATAAAAAACAATTTCTGGAAAAAAAGTTCTTGAGGTACCTGAGCTTGAGCTTTCTCAGTTTGCAACTTTCTGACCTCCTTTTTTTGTGCAAACCACTCCCTTTGTGCTCCTGATGAAGTATTGATGCTTGGAAAGAATTTCTTTTGGCTGATTTGGGAGTTTGATCAAGTTCTGTTCAGGAGAGGTGAGAGATCGTGTTTTGCTTTCAGGGGGTTTCAAGGATGAATGAGGGCAGGGATGTGATCAGGGGAGTGTGCTGAGATGTTTTGTGAAGTTTGTTTGAATGTTTGATGCTTGTGGAGTGTGTTTCGAAGGAAGTTGCATATGAGGCATAAACTTGGAACTATGGCTTATGATCTGTTTCAGGCTTGTGTGTGTGGTGTGTTATGCTGGCTTTGGTCCACTTATCACAACTAGAGAGGTCAGAGGAGTTGGTGTGGACTGTTGTGATTGGTATGGGATGAGTTGCAAAAAGTCAAGAAAGTTGTACTTGGAAGTATGGGCAAGTGGCAGGCTGAGATAGGGGCATGTCTATGCGCAGCAAGGATCAAGGGGTGTCATGAAATCAGATTTTGTGAGCTATGGCAAGTGGATGAGGGGATTTGGATCATTTTGCAAATTTGGGGAAGTTTGGCCCCTTTTGGATTCCTTAATGATCAAGGCATGAAAATGAGTGATTCCTTGGGCCAATATGAACTTTAGGTCATGTGTTATGTTTGTGTGAAGATTAGAAGTCCATTTGAGGTCTCAATTTTCCTTGGCAAGGGATTTTGCAACTTTGCCTCTTTGGTAGAAAACTTGAAATTATGTGATTTTTCCCAACTTTGACAAGCCATAACTTTTGATCCAAAATTAATTAGGACAAGTTCTTGTACTTTTTGAAAAGGGAATGATCCATTCTACAACTTTCATGACCAAAGTTTTCCCATTTGAGGCATTTTTGAATCAAAAAGCAAGGGTTGAAAAAGTTTCCCAAAATGGCAAGTTTCCATTACAAGTCATTTTCCCAAAAAGTCAACTTTTCAAATGGCTTGAAATTCTTCAATTTTGTGAACTTGTAACATCTTCTATGATCAAATAAAGATCATACATAATAAAAATGATGATGAACACCCTTTGGTTGGGTCATTAAGGGCCTCAGATGCCCTGATTTTGCACTGACTTGCTCAAAAAGTCAACTCTTGATCAGATGCCTTCCTCATGGAATTTTTTCATGAAAATTGATATGCATGATCCCTATACCATATAGAGACCAATAGAAACAAGAATGACCAAAAAATTTGGAGTTATGGCCTCTGAAACCAAAACCCTAATTCTAGGTCATTTGTGTAGTTAAACCTGACTCTGCTTCCATGCCAATCTCAGTTCTTGTGATTTTTTGACATTCTTGACTTTGAGAGGATATAATATGATGCTTGAACATACATGGACCCCTTTGAAGTGATTGATGACCTTTGGGGTGGCTCAAATAGCTCTTGGATAGCCCATATCACAAACCCTAGATGCAGATGACTTTGAACCAATGCAGTGAATCAAAAATGTAATATGGGATGCTATGATTGAACTTATGCATATGAAAAGATCACAAGCCATGGTGTGAATGGGTGAGGGCAAATTTGGGGTGTTTACAGCTGCCCCTATTCAAACATGAGTTAGTTGTGCAGGATGTAAGCAACGGCTTAACAGGCAAATAAGATAACTTGTGGTTGAATACCAAAGACAGTCCAAAATTTGCACTCACAGAATGAAGAAGATAAGGGATATAGATTGTAAGAGAAAATAAAGTATATTTATAAAGTGTGGGCGACGGAGGACGACCGTCGAGCAGAGGACGACTGCTGGGGAAAGAGCAATGACGGGGACGGCCGACATGCTGGGGATATAAGAGATTATGATGGGGACGGCCATCAAGATAAAGCTATAAGATTCTCTGGGGATTATAAGTGAATGAAATAAACGATGAGGTACGGTCATCAGAAGTGAAGGACGATCACCTAGCAGGGGTCGGCTGCTCTGTTGGGGATAAGATGAGGGACGATCATCTAAGGTGAAGGACGATCACCTGGCAGGGTACGGCTGCCGAAAGTATCACGACATAGGACGAATGTCGGATAAAAAGGTCGACGATGGGGACGGCCATCGGACAAGCATGATGAAGGACGATCATCAAGAGGTGAAGGACGATCACCTAGCAGGGTACGGCTGCTCTGAAGGTATCATGACATAGGACGAATGTCAGATAACAAGATCAACGATGGGGACGGCCATCGGATAAAATGATGAAGGACGATCATCAAAAGGTGAAGGACGATCACCTGGCAGGGTACGGCTGCCAAAAATCACGACATAGGACGAATGCCGGATAGAAAAGGGTTCCAATAATGGAGACTCCGCTGGGGAAAGGATGAGAGACGGTCATCCAAGGGTGAAGGACGATCACCTGGCAGGGTACGGCTGCCGAACGGGTATCATGACATAGGACGAATGTCGGATAGAAAAAGGTTGCTTTGCTGGTGACCTACTGGGGAATAGTAAACACGGACGAGTGTTTACATCCAAGAAATAAAAGGTATAAGTGTTTGGGTATGGTGTATAGATTAAAGATGCGGACGAGCATCCCTAAGACTACGATACGGACGAGTATCAAGTAGAAACAATTGCTGACACGTGTTCTGAGATGATGATACGGACGAGTATCAACTGGTTAACAAAGAACACGGACGAGTGTCAGATTCTGAGGGGAATCTTCTGGGGAATAGCAGACACAGACGAGTGTCTAAATCCAAGAAGACATAAGTGTTTGACGCGTGTATGGATTAAAGATGCGGACGAGCATCCTTAAGATTGCGATACGGACGAGTATCAGATAGAAACAAACGCTTGACGCGTGTTCTGAGATGATGATACGGACGAGTACCAACTGGTTAACAAAGAACACGGACGAGTGTCGACTCTGAGGGGATTTGAATGGTATATACAAGATACGGACGAGTATCTGTATGAGTGAAACAGGAGCAATAAGTATGAGTGTTGTACAGATGAGTGTTCAACCTGCTGGGAGAGTGACACGGACGGGTGTCAAAAAGTGTAATATAAACAAGTATATGATGTCAAAGTGTTTAGGTAACTATATTGGGGAAGGTGACACGGACGGGTGTCAGGGAATTTGTATGGATATATGTATCTGTGAGTGCAAAGAGGACGCTTTGGCTTTCCACTGGGGATACGACACGGACGGGTGTCAAGAAGTATTTGTAATATATAAGTGTCTGTTTGTAAAGGAAGCCCGGGTGACCTTGCTGGGGAGATGATGACACGGACGAGTACCAAAAGGAGTGTACATTTGTATTTACAAGTGTAAGGTCAATGTCTTGGCTTTCTGCCAGGGAATCTGGGGAGTTTCCTGTATCTTGTTGATGGATTGTCAGTATTTACAAATATTTGATTCAGAACATGGCTTATGATTATGCAATATGTTTGATTTTTGCCGTAATGCTCCGTATTAAACAGAATGCTACGCTTTGCAGGGAGAATATGATGCGAATGCTATGATTATGCAAAGATATCGATCCGGGAACCAGGTCCTGCTGCTAGGGAGATCTCTGACTGATCTGCTTGAAGTGAACATCCCAGCTGGGGAAAGGTCATTGGTAGATCTGACATATGGAACTCTGCTTGGGGATATGGGTCACTAATAGACCTGTCTTTGGTAATGAGGGACCCAACTGGGGTTTGTAGAAGCTTTCGTCACTCTGTTGTGAGATCTTCAGGCATTGCTCTCCTGGATAGAGGCTGAAACTCTATGGGGAGATGGTTCCCTGGCTTTTGTACTTGGCTGAGGAGGAAGTAAATGGAAACTCAGCTGGGGAGATAGCACCTCCGGTGCTAGGACTGAATTGATAATGATTTTGCCAACTTGCTGGGATGAAGCTTTCATGCCCCATGTTGTGCTTTTGAATACCTGCAGTCCTGAAAAGTCAGAGAAACGCACAAGTAATCCTGAGGTATCCCTCATTGGATTCCATCATAGGAGTTTTATGCACTCCTGGGAGTGAATATATTTCCTGCAAGCACGTATTTTTTAGAAGAGAAGCATCTGTATTTATGCAATCAGACATCGGACATTTTTGCAAATAAAAGAGTACGAGACGAAACATGACTGAAAAATCTGATTTTATTAATTCATGTGCCCTGAATTGGCAAATACAGTCAAAGAAACAAATCCCCTAAAATGAAGAGATTGTTACAAATTGAGAAACAACAGGTGTTGGCAATGTTGATGACGCTTCGCGGAGCTTCCCTTTGCTATGACTCGTATGACATTTGACGTTTTTCTCGTCTTGCTTTCTGAAGAAGGCTGATTCTGAAAGAATCTTGATCCTTTCGAAGCTTACCAAGTTGTAAGTGATACAGACGAATTCTGAATGCAGTTGTTCGCTTATTCCCTTATTTTGCATGAATCGCCCTTTCGGGTTTTCAATTCATCGGGATACCCATTTTTTCCTGAGTCGTCCAATGCGGCTTTTCAACTCAGCGGGTGTACATTTTTTTGTCTATTTTCCCTTATTTTTGCCCGAGTCTTTTATTCTGTTTTTGACTCGCCGGGATGCCCTATTTTTGCCTGGACTTACATTTTGTTTTTATGTCCAGCGGGTCATTTTTATGCGAAGTATTTTTTAACTGCATCTGAATTCATAGGGGACAGGAAGTCTTCACCATCCATAGTACTGAGCATGAGTGCTCCACCGGAGAAAACTTTCTTTACCACAAACGGTCCTTCATAATTCGGAGTCCACTTGCCCCTGTGGTCTGTATGAGGAGGAAGGAGTCTTTTCAACACAAGATCTCCCACTTGGTACTCTCGAAGCCTGACTTTCTGATCGAAGGCTTTCTTCATTCTTTTCTGATACAGCTGCCCATGACAGATTGCAGCTAATCTCTTCTCTTCAATCATACTCAGTTGTTCATATCGGGACCGGACCCATTCTGCTTCGTTCAGCTTAACATCCATTAATACCTGTAGGGAAGGTAACTCGACTTCAACAGGTAGGACTGCCTCCATACCATACACAAGTTGATACGGTGTTGCCCCAGTGGATGTTCTGATTGACGTACGGTACCCATGCAAGGAAATGGTAGCATTTCATGCCAGTCTTTATTGGTAACCACCATCTTCTGCACAATCTTCTTGATATTTTTGTTGGCTGCCTCAACAGCGCCATTCATCTTTGGCCTGTAAGGAGAAGAATTGTGATGTTGGATCTTGAAGTGCCGGCACAGTTCTGCCATCATTTTGTTGTTCAAGTTGGAACCATTATCAGTAATGATTCGTTCGGGCACTCCATACCGACAAATGATATCTCTCTTCAGGAATCTGGCTACCACTTGCCTTGTAACATTTGCATAAGAAGCCGCTTCGACCCACTTGGTGAAATAGTCAATGGCAACCAGGATGAATCTGTGGCCATTTGAAGCAGTCGGTTCAATCTTGCCGATCATATCAATGCCCCACATAGCAAAGGGCCAGGGTGAAGACATCACATTCAGAGGATTGGGAGGCACATGCACCTTATCCGCATAAATCTGGCATTTATGGCACTTTCTGGCATAGGCACAACAGTCGGCATCCATTGTGATCCAGTAATAGCCTGATCTTAGCAACTTCTTGGCCATGGCATGCCCTCCTGCATGGGTACCAAAGGATCCTTCGTACACCTCGTGCATCAACAAGTCTGCTTCTGTTTTATCAACGCATCTGAGGAGTACCATATCAAAGTTTCTCTTGTACAGGGAACTGTCGGTATTCAGGAAGAAACTACCAGCTAGTCTTCTTAAAGTCTTCTTATCATTGGAAGATGCCCCAGGTGGGTATGTCTGATCCTCCAAGAAGCACTTAATGTCATGGAACCAAGGCTTATCATCTTTAACAATATCTGCTGAGAATACATATGCTGGTCTGTCAAGTCTGGACACTGAAATCCGAGGTACAAAGTTGGCAGCTTGAACTTTGATCATGGATGAAATGGTAGCAAGAGCATCTGCAAACTGATTTTCGTCTCGAGGGATATACTCAAGCTTGACTGTTGTGAAGAAAGTCAGTAACCTTCTTGTATAATCCCGGTAAGGTATCAGATGATCTTGGTGTGTGTACCATTTGCCGTTGGTTTGATTAATTACCAGAGCTGAATCTCCGAACACAGTCAAAGTCTTGATCCTGAGGTCAATGGCTTCCTCAATACCCATAATTCAAGCTTCGTATTCATCTTCGTTGTTAGTGCAGTTAAAGGTGAGCTTTGCCGAGAAAGGCATGTGAACTCCTTTAGGTGTAATGAGTACTGCACCAACACCACGACCATTCATATTAACAGCCCCGTCAAACATCATAGTCCATTCTTCTTCTGGGTCAGGCCCTTTAGTGTGAACAGGCTCTTCATGATCTTTTTCTTTAATGAACATGATGTCTTCATCAGGGAAGTCAAATCTCATAGGCTGGTAATCATCAATGGGTTGCTCAGCAAGATAATCAGACAGTACACTGCCTTTGATGGCCTTTTGAGATGTGTACTGAATGTCATATTCCGTGAGGATCATTTGCCATCTTGCAACCCGTCCGGTAAGGACTGGCTTCTCAAAAATGTACTTAACTGGGTCCATCTTTAAAATCAACAAGGTAGTGTGGGTCAACATATACTGCCTCAGCCGGCGAGCAGCCCACGCTAAAGCACAGCAAGTTTTCTCGAGCAGTGAATAACGTTGTTCACAGTCGGTAAACTTTTTGCTTAGGTAGTATATTGCATACTCTTTTCGACCCGACTCGTCATGCTGGCCCAACACACACCCCATTGACCCTTCTAATACTGTCAAGTACATGATTAGAGGTCTTCCTTCAACTGGAGGCATAAGGATTGGAGGATCTTGCAAGTACTCCTTGATTTTGTCAAAAGCCCTCTGGCAGTCTTCGTTCCACCTGACCGTTTGTTCTTTTCTCAACAGCTTGAATAAGGGTTCACAGGTTTCCGTAAGGTGAGATATGAACCGTGAAATGTAGTTCAATCTACCTAAGAACCCTCGAACTTCTTTTTCAGACTTTGGTGCAGGCATTTCTTGAATGGCTTTGACTTTGTCAGGGTCAACTTCAATCCCCTTTTCACTTACAATAAATCCCAGCAGCTTACCGGATCGCACCCCGAATGTGCACTTGTTGGGGTTCAGCTTCAATTGGTACTTCCTCAGACGCTTGAATAACTTCAACAGATTTATCAGGTGGTCTTCTTCTGTGAGGGACTTGGCAATCATGTCGTCCACATAACATTCTATTTCTTTATGGATCATGTCATGGAATAATGTTACCATAGCCCGTTGATAAGTGGCACCTGCATTCTTCAGTCCGAATGGCATCACCTTGTAATAGAATGTGCCCCAGGGTGTGATAAAAGTTGTCTTCTCCATGTCTTCAGGTGACATATTGATCTGATTGTATCCTGAAAATCCTTCCATGAAGGAGAATACCGAGAACTGAGCCGTATTATCCACCAATACATCAATGTGAGGTAAAGGGAAGTCATCTTTCGGGATGGCTCTGTTCAGATCCTGGTAATCCACACACATCCTCACCTTGTCGTCCTTCTTAGGCACATGTACAATATTAGCAACCCACGGCGGATAGCTAGTTACAGCAAGGAACCCGACGTCCCACTGCTTTTGTACCTCTTCTTTGATCTTCATTGCCATATCTGGGCGAGTACGGCGCAGTTTCTGTTTAACCGGTGGGCAATCCTCTTTTAAATGCAGCTTGTGCATGACAATATCGGTGTCCAACCCTGGCATATCCTGATAAGACCAAGGAAAGACATCTACATATTCCCGAAGCATGTCAATCAGTTGTTCCTTCACTGAGTCTTGTAAGCAGGCCCCAATCTTAACTTCTTTCACATCTTCTTCCGTACCAAGATTAACCGTTTCAACCTCCTCCTGATGAGGAGTGATAACCTTCTCCTCTTGCCTTAACAACCTGGCTAGCTCTTCAGGAAGCTCATAATCTTCTTCAACCCCTTCATCATCTTGATTGATTGGATTGTCAAAGTCATACGAAGCCATAGCTGTATTGTTGTCGGTGCAGTCTGAAAGGCACTCTCTGCAAGGTTTTAGATTGTTTATTTTAGTGATCGATTTTAATCTTGTTTTAGAAAAAGTGAAATAAAGTTGTCATTTTGGAAAACATTGCCATTTTATTTTTTGTACAAAAAGAAGAAAGGAAAAGCAGTGAGCGGAAAAGAAAAAAAAACTCATTTGCAAAAGATGTCTGATATTCATTGATTGATCTGTTTGCACAAAATTACAAGATGGCCCGATTACAAAATGAGTCTTGACATCTTGGGCAAGATGCAAGACTTGATGCATGCTTAAAATATACAGGAAATAATAATTACTCTGCAGGAGTAACCCTTATAATTTCCTGGGAAGACCAGTTTGAGACGCGGCTCCCCGGGATCCTTGGACGTATCCAGCTCTCCAGGTTGCGCTCATCTTCCGACTCGTCTTCCAAGTTGTTCACTGCATCTGGGGTGAGCATCCCCCCGCTGACAAAATTGGGCTTCTTAGCAGCCTCTGATTGATCTTGTTGAGTTGGTTTGTAACCCAACCCAAATCTGTCCTCCTTCTTCTCCACAGGTAGCAGCTTGCCCCAGCCTTGGGCGGTACCCTCTTCAACAACCTTCCTGTCTTGCTGATAAGATGTCATGGAGGTTCCCAGTACAGCAGATGCTTCATTTATGTTCAGGGCCTCAAACCCCTGGCTCATAGTTTCATGGATTTCTCCATCCATCTCAATGTATTTATACGTAGCCAGATGGCTAACAAAGATGTCCTCTTCACCACAAATGGTGATGATCTGGCCTTCCCACTCGAATTTCAGCTTCTGGTGAAGGGTAGACATAACTGCGCCAGCGGCATGGATCCAAGGTCTACCCAACAAATAGCTGTAGGCCGGCTGAATGTCCATCACATAGAAGGTAATTTTAAAAGTCTGCGGGCCAATCATCACAGGCAGATCAATCTCCCCTAGCACTAATCTTTTAGAGCCATCAAATGCTCTCACCACTAAATTACTCGGACGCAAGGCCAAGCCATCATACTCCAGCTTCACCAAGGCCTTCTTTGGTAGAACATTGAGTGAAGACCCAGTGTCCACCAGTACATGGGATAAAACAACACCCTTGCATTCTAGAGTGATGTGTAAAGCCTTGTTGTGGTTACGTCCCCCAGTTGTTAAGTCAGCATTGGTAAAGCCCAGTCCGTGACTGGTGTTGACATTTGCTACCACAGTTTCCAGCTGATTAACAGTGATCTCCTCTGGCACGTATGCTGCGTGCAAGACTTTCAGTAATGCGTTCCTGTGAGCTTCAGAACACATCAATAGGGATAATATGGAGATCTTTGAGGGAGTTTGGTGAAGCTGATCCAACCTCTTGTAATCACTTCTTTTTATAATTCTCATAAACTCGTCTACATCTTGCTCAAAAGATGTCTTCTGAGTTTCTTTGACAGCCGGCTCTTCAAATACCACACTCTTCCCCTTTGCTTTGGCAGCAGCTTCTGCCTCGGCATTAGGTCTTTGCAATTGTGAGGCAAAAAGGCGTCCGCTTCTGGTGAAGCCTCCGCCTCCCCCAACATTATCAATCTGTGGAGAAGAGGTTGAAGAATCCAAAGTGATTTTCTCCCCGTTGCAGTAGAGGTCAGAGCCATAATTCCAAGGGATGGCATTACTGCTTTCATATGGAACTGGTCCAGGCACCGTGATGGTAACTGGGCTGACTGCTGTAGAGGAGGGTACTAAAATGGTGTGCGTATCGTAGTAAATGGTGACTGGTGACCTGGCAGGAGATGCCACTGCTTGTTGTTGAAAGTTGTTGTTTGGAGGAACATATGATGGGTCATAGTAAATGGTGACTGCTGAAATATCTTCATTAATTTCTGTTGGCGTTGTAGAAGATTCTGCTGAATAAAGGGGTGCTGATGTTGTAGAAGAAATGGTTGTTGATATTTGATTTGTTGAAGTGATGGACGGAGCCATTGTTGATGATATTGATGAATTGGTCGGAATGATTGTTGTTGCAGTTGTAGAAGAGTCAGGAATTGTTGTCAAAGGGATTGCTAGATTTGTAGGCGCTGATGTTGTGATCTGAAGGATACCACTTTTGATAAGACCATCTATGCCGCTTCTCAAGTTATCACACCCGTTGACCGAAATGTTGCAATAGCCACAACCGAGCTCACACCCGGGGAACATCTGGCATTCTAGAAGCTGAGCTTTAATTTCGACCAGAGGTGTCCGAATCTGCCCAACACTGGTGATTAAGAAAGATGGTTTGTCTTCCTCAATGGCATTAATTCTTGGTCCTCCATGATTGGGCATGGGATTCTTGTTGACATTTGGCGGGGGTGCAAAGTTGAGGGCTTTGGAATCCACTAGATCCTGCACTTTCATTTGTAAAGCCCTGCATTTTTCAGTACTGTGGCCAGGTGCATTGGAATGGAAAGCACATCTGGCATTGACATCATAATTTCTTGGAAGGTTGGAAGTATCTGGTGATGCCAATTTCCTTAACTCAACCAAGTTGAGCTTCAGGAGTTGTGGCAATAAAGCGGCATAAGGCATAGGGATAGGGTCAATCACCCAATTTTCCTGTGATGGTCTTTGCTGAAAGGGCCTTTGTTGTTGATTGTTGTTGTTGTTGTTGTAGGTCCTTGGTGGCGGATACTGAACTTGTTGCTGATAATGTGGTTGTTGTTGTGGTTGATATGCTGGTTGCTGAGGAATTGGAGCTGGAATTGTGACAGATGCTACTGATCTGTGGACATACTGAGGTCTGCCCCTGCTGGCATGAATGGCATTTGTCTCACCAGTTCTTATAGGTCCCACAAAAGGCTTCCTGGGATTACTTGACGAGCTTGCACCATTATCAGAAATTTTACCCATCTTCAGAAGGCTCTCAATTCTTTCTCCAGCTATGACTACGTCAGCGAAGCTGGTGGAAGAAAAGGCAGCTAGCCTATCAATATATGTCCCTTGCAGGGTATTCATAAACATGTCGGCCATTTCTCTTTCCAACATGGGTGGCTGGATAGCAGCAGCAAGCTGTCTCCACCTCTGGGCATATTCCCTGAAGCTTTCTCTGGAGGATTGAGACATTCCCATCAGAAGGGTTCTGTTAGGAGCCATGTCTAGATTGTACTGGTACTGTCTGATGAAAGCTTCAGCTAGGTCCTTCCAGCATCTGATAGTAGCTCTGGTCAAGTGAGAGTACCACTCCCTTGAAGCCCCAATCAAACTATCTTCAAAGTAAAACATCCATAGTTTCTCATCCATGGTGTATGCCTTAAGTCTTCCCAGAAAAGACTGCAAGTGAGTTCGTGGACAGGAAGTTCCATTATACTTCTCGAAGCACGGGGGTTTAAACTTATGAGGAATCCTTACCCCATCCACTAACCCCATATCCATGACATCAAACCCTAAAGAGTTTTGAGACTCCAGAGATCTCAATTTCTCAGCAATTTCATCAAACCTCCTATCATAGACTTCATCCCCAGCTCCCATCACAGTGAACTGTTCTTCCTGGGGGTCTTCTTGTAAGATCCTTCCTCCAGTAGTATTTCCTTGCACATTACCCGGGATGTTAACTTCCGGATGTAGATGAGGCCCATATACTGGTGGGTTAACATGGGGCTGTCCCCTTTCATTGTTACTTGTTCCTCCAGTTCCCAGATGAGGCTCTTCTGGGGTTTGTCTTTCTACCAATGCCCTCAATCTTTCTTGACTTTGAGCCAAGCCATTCATTACTTCCATGAACTGGGTCATTTGGTTTCTCATCTCCAGCCTTTCGTTAACCATCTAGGTTCTGACCTCTGTTAGCTCTTGCTGTACTTGGTCCATCTGGATACCAGGAAGATTGTTGCGATTAGGATATCTGTGCGGACGGTTGAGAGGGAACACTCGACGGCGAACAATAATTCCTGAACCACAACAGAGTTAGAAACAAAATAAAGCAATGACAAAACCTACAAAACAAAACAACAGTTAGCATGCAATGCAGTATGCTTATTTGTTTCCAAGGTATCCGGCTTGGTACTTGGTTTTGACCTTTCCAGACCCTGAGGAAGATGCTTTGATGTTGCTTGAGAGGAAGACAACTCAGTAGAACAAACTAACAAATATATTACAAATGCTGAAATAATACATAGTCTGTTTTTGCATCATATGCCCCTGAAGGGTCAAAATATAGCACAAAAAGAAAAGTACATGAAATGGAAATAACAACAAGCAAAGAAGTCAGACATCTAAGCCAAACTCATCCTCCTTAACCTCCTTCAAAAGTGCTTCAGTTACAGGACCAGCCGGATGCTCTGTGATGTTCTTGATAAGAAGGTTCCTGGTTGCAATAGCAGTGGTCAGCTTCTTGTGTCTGTCTTGGTCCTTTGACCTCTTCACACCAGCCCTAACCTTCAATTCTGAAATCTCCTTCTGGGCTGCTAGCAGAGCCTCCTGTTGTTTCTTCTCAATGGCCTCTAATTGCTCTATCCTGGCCTGAGTTCTCTTATCCTCTTGAGTGCGAGCTTCAGTGATCCGGACCCACCTAGCTTGACTTTCTTTCAGATAGAGATCAATCCTAGCCTTCTGAAATTGGGCCTCTTTACAGGCATTCTTCAATATTTGCTCTCCAGCTCTTGATTTCTTGATGTAGTCCTCTGATTTCTCAATCCTGGCTAGATGCTCCACCTTAAGCTTTTCTAACCTCTCAATGTCTAGACGACCATCACTCCTCTCCCAAAGGGTCTTCTTCAGAGCTTGAGACAGATTCTCATTTCTCTCCTTCAGCTTCTCAAATTCTTCCAGGCTGACAGTGGCTGGAGGTGGTACTGTGGATGGTCCAGGTGCATCCTCAATGGTGAAAGGCATCCCAGAAATCTGAGCCCTAGCATGAGACCACTCATAATACTGAGCTGAAGCCACATTGTTGCATCTCCCAAGGATGGCCATCCCTTTGGTCTGGATATTGTCCCAAGCCCAGGATGCTTGTCTAACAGCAGCTAGATTAGGTTTTATCTCACAATACAGGGTTTCAGCCAAGTCTTGCACTCTAGGAGGGTGAACCAAAGCATATCCCAACTGTCTCTTAAACAGCAAAGGATTGTAGTTGATGCAACCCTTCACTCCTATTAGAGGTACATTGGGGTACTGCCCACAGCTAGTAATTATGTCCCTGCCTTTGGTGCTCTGGGTGCACCACCTGATGTCATCTGAGGTCAAAGCAATAAGCCTCCTGGCCCAATTCTTCTGTTGGCGAGGGTTTAGGAAAGCATCAGTTTTGGGTAAGTGTTTGAGCAGCCAAGTGTGAAATAGAGGAGCACATCATCTCACCAACCTCCCTCTCTGCTTCTCATTCCTTTGGTGAACAGAATAATAGAAATCCCCCAGCAATGTGGGCACTGGGTTCCTCAGAAGGAAGAGATGAATGGCATTCTTGCTCATAAACTTGGGCTCATATGCAAAAAGTATAACCCCATATATACTGAGGGCTAACAATGCACAAACTGCCTTCCATTCTCCCAAGGAGGCCTTCAGGATGGCCTGAGAAGTTAGAAAGTCCAAGTGTAGGCCAGGAATTCCAGCCTTTGTGGTCATGTTCTGCTCAATCAGTATAGGTTCCAAATATAGTGCCTTTGCCACTTCTTCATTGCTGGGAGAAGCCATCTCTGGGTTGAAGGGGATACCACCCCTGACAGGTACTCCAATCAATGATGAAAACTCCTCCAACAGAGGTCCCAACTGAAAATTCTGGAAAGTGAAGCATCTCAAAGGAGGATCATAGAACTGTAGGCAAGTGTGAATCAAACTCCTCTGAGAAGGGTCCAAGTCCATAACCATATCAAGGATGCCTCCATAACGTTCTCTGAATAATGGGATATGGTCTGGAGTGATAAGTGCCTAGACCTGCCTGATACCAGCTAGCACAGGCTCAAAGAAATGGTATGAAATGTGCTCTTCTTGGGTGCCATGACTGCTGATGAAGAGCTGAGAACAGATACTAGAGATGAAGACTGATACTGGAGATGAGCCACTGATAGGCTGAGGAAGATGATGGAGGTAGCTGAAGCAGGAAACTGATGAAGATAGCTGAAGCAGATAAAGGTCTATGCAGATGAAGGGGTCAAAACCAAGCCAGATGTAATATGGATACCCTGAAAAACAAATAAGCAAATGTTAAATGATGCAATGATGATGTATGCAAAGGATATGCAAGGGTTTGTGACCAGGCTGGATCTGATAACTGCCTTGATATAAAGGTCCATGTATGTTTAAGAAGTCCAGATGGAGGTCCAGAAGTCCAGTAACCAAGGTGGGGGACTCAAATAAAGAGTCACATGTCCTGGGTTAAATCACAAGAATTGTCCAAAGTGAAGCATTCTTAAACACAATAAGTAACAGGGTATGATGTGGCCAAGGGTTCCTGCAAACCTGTAAACAACCCAACCCCCTCACATGTGGTGTTCTAGAACAAGGATCCTCACACTTGGATCAGTTATGAGAAGTGTAAACACTTTTAACCCGGAGGTACAGTGTTTACAATAACCATAAAAGATCCTCCTCTAATTCACATCAGCTTCTGAAGGTCATAATAAAGGTCATCCAGACTTAGCAGGCTTCCTAGATAGCCCTAACACTACAGGAAATCTGTAGCACAGAGTTCTCAAGAAGAAATCCACATCTGAACCGTGTTTCATATTCTCGCACCAGACCGAAATGGAATGGGAAAGAACATGAACCACTCTAGCCTAGGTGTCACTCAGGTCCCAGGTATAGGACCTTAAACTCTCAATGAACCCCACCCATCAAAACAATAAACCAGATCCAGCCAGATAACAGTATGATGTATATAAAGCTGTAAAGAAAGCAATAAAACAACTGTACATAAAGCAATAAATAAAGCAACTATATAAACACAATTAGCTCATAACACCCCAGTAAACACAAATCAAACAAGCGCTAGGAGGAACCCACAAAAAGAACCAGAAGCCCTGGTTACAGTATAAGGGTCCCCAGCAGAGTCGCCAAGCTGTCTCTCCCACCAAATGATACCTCAAAGGTCAGAAGGGGTACAGACGCGAACGGTCGGCGAAAAGGGAGAGTACACACAGGGGTGAACTCAGAAAAGACAAGAAAAGAGTCGCCAGCTAGGCATTTTTATCCCGAAGGAAAGGTAATGCTGCATAAACCTAGAAAGATATGGATAAGACGGTTGCGAACCAGAGAGACTGAGAAAGGGGGTTGGTTACAACCTGGGAAGGTATTAGCACCCATATTGTCCGCCGTACTCGACGGGATCCACGCTTAAAAGATTTGTGTTTTAAAGGGGTAGTGTCAGTGCAATCTATGTGCCAAAGCTGGAAAAGTATGTACAGGTGTCAGTGTAAGAGAAGTGAAGTGTATAAGTGAAGTGTCAGTGTAAGAACAAGAATGGAATGCTCAAGATCATGAGGCTAAAAGAATAAAGCTGGAAAGAGGGGGAATATACAGAGACTTTTGTTCGATAACTGTTAAGTTATGCCTACGTATCCTCCCGTGTAATGAAGAAGTCAGAACACCGTAGTTCGACCCAAAGAGACTGAAAATGAATTGACTGATTAAATGCTTACTTGTCTATGCTCAAGTGTATGACATGTCTGGCTCAGGTGCAAACTGTCTTGCATTAGACGGAAGAAGCGAGTTCTCGTTTATGAGTGAAGATGATGAGAAGAGAATCTCGGAGGAGACGATTATTGTTTGTTTTTGTATTTTCAGTCTTTTATTGCTTTTGAAAGTTTGTCATAAGTTAATGAGCTTACTACTAAACCAATGGGTTAGTAAACTCATCACATCCTCCCTCTGATTAGGGGTAATGAGGATACCTTAAGTGTGAAGTCAGCATCTCACACTTAATCACCATGGTGTAGGATTAAGATCATTAACCTACTTGTGATTATTTAGATGTTTTTGTTGTTTTTGTTTAGTGTTAGGTAATGAGATTAAGCCATAATCAGGGATTAAACAGACTCATTACACCATCCTAATAGAAGGATAATAGATGAGAATGTTTAAGCTGAGGAAGACTCCTCAACTTAATCCATGATTAGGAATTAACCTCATGACAAAACAAACCTTTATTAAGTGGATTTTAGTTAATGATAAGATTAAGAAGTGATTTTTATGGTTTGTAAGACAACTTGAGGGGGACTTGTCCATTAACACTAGGGTTAGTCCTTCTTAACCAATTAAGGAAGAATTAGAACCCTAATGCAAGGCCCAAGTTACAAGCTTGATGTCTTGATGATTATTAAGTGAATTGATTAAAGGATTTAAACACATTAAGGGTTTAACACTTAGGATTAAAGCTATACACTCCATCCTAATAAAAGGATGCATGCATAAGCTTAATCACAAAGCCTTAAAGCCTTTAGGGTTTAGTCCCTGATTATGAGGTAAGAAGAGAAGACTCAAGGAGACACAAAGGTAAAAGCTAAGTGGGGGACTAATCAAAACCCTAATTGTTATCATTCTTGGTCATTCCTAGGGTTTGTGAGGCTTAAAAGAGAAATATATCTTCAAAGGCCACCAAGGAGGGACAAGATGAAGGGAGAAGAAGAAAGGAGAAGCAAAACAACTTGCTTCACTTAAGAAGTCAAGTTGCTTGAAGAAAGAAGGTGAGATGAACAAGAATGAGCAAGCTCAATCCAAAGCACAAGATAAAATGCAGCAATGATGCACAAGAGAGATGAAAAGAGATTGTAAGAAGTGAAGGCAAATTCACTTCTCAATACAACTTACCACCTGAAAAGTTAGCAAAAGAAATGAAATGCAATGCAAAATGAGATGAAATGTGATGATGCAAACCAAAACCAGAAGGATTAGTATGATGTTAATGATGCTAAGAGATGATGCAAACATGAGGCAAGGCATGAGAGTGATCATACAAGTATATGGATGCAAGAGAAGCATGCTTAGAACCATGAACATACATGAAAAGTTATGAAATGCAAATGACTTACAACATGGCAAATGAAAGATGCAATGATCAAACATGGTTCTAATATGTCCTAAGATGTATTATGAATCATGTGGATGCACAAGATGTCATGGCAAGTCATGGTATGCAAGCAAATGGAAGGTGGATGCAAAGGAAGGCATGAATTGGGGTTATATGCAACATACAAAGCTAAAATCCAAAACCAGAAGCAAATGACATGATAAAAATTTGACAGTGCAATCAAAGGAACCCTAAACCTATACAAACTCATTGCCCAAAGGAGGGGATCTAACTCTTAACCGAGTGAGAGTTATGAATTTCCTAAGATTGCTAGGATTTTAAGGTACCTTGACAAGAAAAATGCAAAACAAATTGAAAATGCAAGATAAATTCAAACCAATTTTATCCTATAAACTACATGCTATACAAGATGCAAAGCAAAAAGAATCATTGTCCAACTCTCAATGGTCAGGCAGAAATGAATTTTTGAAGTTTGACACAAAATATTGCCTCAAAAATGAATTTAATTCCATTGAAAATGATCAAAGGGCATCAAGAACTAAAAATAAATTTGGTTTGAGAGTTGGACAATGCCTCTAAATGTTTCTAAATGCTACATGAATTTTTTTGTGATTTTTAAATACCTAAAAGTATTTTTAATTAATTAATTTCCATTAATTAATTAAAAATAAACTTTTAAATGATTTAAAAATAATTTTTAATGCAAAAAATAAAAATAAAAATATTTTTGTGTTCTGAAAAATAATGAAAACCTTGACAAAAATTTTCATAATTTTTAAACATTTTTTGCTATTTTTAATAATTCGTACAAATTAAATACAAAACAAATGAATTTAAAAATGATTTTAATGAGAAAATAGGAAAGTCAAATCATCCAAAGGTCCAGATTCAAAGTTAGGGGGGCGGGAATTGACTTGGCGCGCGAATGGACGGCCAAAATTCAAACTTGCTTAATTATGATTAAGCCCTAATCAGAAACCCTAAACACTTTCAGATGACCGGAACAGTGTTCCGGTCATCTTCTCCGGCCAACCGAAAATCAAAATCACTCCCTAGGCCATTTCAAATGCTCTAACTCTCTAGAATTCATCCTCTACCCACCCTAAACACGAATCAAGCACAAAATCATGTTTATCTTTCAACACAAACACGAATCGAATCAAAGAAGTTTTTAGGTCAAACTTTCAAAAGCATGGTTCAGGCTCAAAACTCAATCATTTTAAAAACTAAGAACACCAGAATGATCAGTGGAGCATAAGAAACAATTCTATAGCATAAAAAACAATTTCTGGAAAAAAAGTTCTTGAGGTACCTGAGCTTGAGCTTTCTCAGTTTGCAACTTTCTGACCTCCTTTCTTTGTGCAAACCACTCCCCTTGTGCTCCTGATGAAGTCTTGATGCTTGGAAAGAATTTCTTTTGGCTGATTTGGGAGTTTGATCAAGTTCTGTTCAGGAGAGGTGAGAGATCGTGTTTTGATTTCAGGGGGTTTCAAGGATGAATGAGGGCAGGGATGTGATCAGGGGAGTGTGCTGAGATGTTTTGTGAAGTTTGTTTGAATGTTTGATGCTTGTGGAGTGTGTTTCAAAGGAAGTTGCATATGAGGCATAAACTTGGAACTATGGCTTATGATCTGTTTCAGGCTTGTGTGTGTGGTGTGTTATGCTAGCTTTGGTCCACTTATCACAACTAGAGAGGTCAGAGGAGTTGGTGTGGACTGTTGTGATTGGTATGGGATGAGTTGCAAAAAGTCAAGAAAGTTGTACTTGGAAGTATGGGCAAGTGGAAGGCTGAGATAGGGGCATGGCTATGCGCAGCAAGGATCAAGGGGTGTCATGAAATCAGATTTTGTGAGCTATGGCAAGTGGATGAGGGGATTTGGATCATTTTGCAAATTTGGGGAAGTTTGGCCCCTTTTGGATTCCTTAATGATCAAGGCATGAAAATGAGTGATTCCTTGGGCCAATATGAACTTTAGGTCATGTGTTATGTTTGTGTGAAGATTAGAAGTCCATTTGAGGTCTCAATTTTCCTTGGCAAGGGATTTTGCAACTTTGCCTCTTTGGTAGAAAACTTGAAATTATGTGATTTTTCCCAACTTTGACAAGCCATAACTTTTGATCCAAAATGAATTAGGACAAGTTCTTGTACTTTTTGAAAAGGGAATGATCCATTCTACAACTTTCATGACCAAAGTTTTCCCATTTGAGGCATTTTTTATTCAAAAAGCAAGGGTTGAAAAAGTTTCCCAAAATGGCAAGTTTCCATTACAAGTCATTTTCCCAAAAAGTCAACTTTGCAAATGGCTTGAAATTCTTCAATTTTGTGAACTTCTAACATCTTCTATGATCAAATAAAGATCATCATAATCAAAATGATGATGAACACCCTTTGGTTGGGTCATTGAGGGCCTCAGATGCCCTGATTTTGCACTGACTTGCTCAAAAAGTCAACTCTTGATCAGATGCCTTCCTCATGGAATTTTTTCATGAAAATTGATATGCATGATCCCTATACCATATAGAGACCAATAGAAACAAGAATGACCAAAAAATTTGGAGTTATGGCCTCTGAAACCAAAACCCTAATTCTAGGTCATTTGTGCAGTTAAACCTGGCTCTGCTTCCATGCCAATCTCAGTTCTTGTGATTTTTTGACATTCTTGACTTTGAGAGGATATAATATGATGCTTGAACATACATGGACCCCTTTGAAGTGATTGATGACCTTTGGGGTGGCTCAAATAGCTCTTGGATAGCCCAGATCACAAACCCTAGATGCAGATGACTTTGAACCAATGCAGTGAATCAAAAATGTAATATGGGATGCTATGATTGAACTTATGCATATGAAAAGATCACAAGCCATGGTGTGAATGGGTGAGGGAAAATATGGGGTGTTTAAACCATATACCATCAAAGCCAGCACAGTACCAAAATCTCCCCATTTACCCTCTTTGGCATATTCTTCAGCCTCTGGTATAAGCATATTCCAAGGAAGTCCTCTGCCTTCATTGTCCTTCAAAGCCTTCTTGACCTTAGCAACTGGTAACCGACAGACTCTAGTTATGTATTCTTCCTTGAGAACCACCTCAGACCCATAGTAAGGCAAAGTATCTCTGACTGGAACACCCAAAATGCTGGAAATCTCCTCCAAGGTAGGAGCCAAGATGTAATCTGGAAATACAAAACACCGCAGCAAGGGATCATAAAACTGAAGCAAAGTGTGCAAGCTATCCTTCTGATCTGCAGTAGGTTTGTCCATGTACTTCAATATCTGACCATACCTCTTTCTGAAATTTCCTAAGACTTGGTCATTCATCAGCCCTGCTAATTTCTGAACACTCTTGACTTCGGGTTGAAGAAAAGTATAATGAACATTCTTTTTCCTTGTAATTCTCTTAAATTCTGCCATCTGGAGAGATTATAATTACCAGAACTGGGTGCTAACTGTGAACAATAACCTGAAAAAAGGAAACACAAATAGTTAATGCAAGTATGATGCAATGCAAATGCAATGCAGGCATATGATCAATCTGGGACCAACTGGATACTGGACACTGGATATAAGGACCCTCTGAACAACTGAAAACCAAGATCCTCTGAGCCACAACCCTCTGATAGAAACTCTCAGAACCGAAAGACCAAGAAATCCAGAACCATAAGGACCAAATCATAACAAGGACCACACTGATAATGAAGGTATGTAGAGGCCAAGGGTTCCTGCAAACCTGTAAACCCCTCCCAATCTCACTGGTGTGCTCCGGGTCAAACATCACGGACTCTTAAAGCCGAATAGCAATAATACTTTCACCATTTATGAGAAATGGCTCATGACCAAATCAGGGAATCGGTTTGGCATTATATACTACGCAGGGAGGCTTCAGCTGAGTCCGGGAAACCAAGGTCATCCTATGTAAGTCCCAGGTGGGCCCTCGGATGCGAATGGGTTTGCCACAAAATATGGTCTGCCACTGTCATCACTAGAGAGGGATATTTCCACAAGGTTCTCAATGATCGGTCCCCAGCTGCACATAACTGTCAAGGTTATGAAATGAAAGAGGAAGATCCCCAAATCAAGACATTTCCGAGACGGTCGCAAATCTGGGCGTGGAACTCACTACTACCCCCATGACAAGATCTCATGAGGTCAAAGTGGAACCACTCTAAGTCCTAAGGTGCACTCGAGCCTTGGTAATGAGCTCATCTCTCAGAAACAGTATCACCCAAGCCCACCAAACAGAAAATCCAGTCCAGACAGTCCAGTATATAATATGATGCAGAAAATGAATACTGAAAACTATAAATAAAGCTGTAAATAAACTGTAAATAAATAACAGTAAAATAAACACGCAACAACAACAATCAACACCCAAAGAAACAGAAACATGCAAGTGCTAGGAGAGACTCTCAAGGGAACCAGAGATACTCTGGTTAGGAAGTCCCCAGTAGAGTCGCCAGCTGTCGCTCCCTGGATTTCCATCCTGGTACAAACGCGAAAGTGGCGCGGAAGAGGTAGAGTCGCCAGCCAGACATTTTTATCCCGAAGGAATGGGAATGGTAATGTTGCACAAACCAGAAGAAAAGAAAAGGAAGGACACAGGTCCTGCGAACCAAAGAGACTGAGTTCGGGAGTCGGTTACGACCTGGGAAGGTATTAGCACCCCAGATCGTCCGCCGTACCCGACGGGATCCACGCTTGCAAAGAAACTGTTTCAAAGGGTGAAGAAATGAAAGCTATTGCAAAGAAAATGAACTGAACTGGAAAGGGAAACGAAAAGGGAACTGAAAGAGAAATGAAAAGGAAACAATGTAGGGAAAATAAAGATTGTGCTCGAACGGGCCCTACCCCGCTGCCTACATACCTCATCTGGACAATGAGGATCAGAGTCGTCGTAGTTCCCCTAACTAGGGGTGGGAAGTATTGCTTGTGTATTAAGGCGTGAACTGCCTATGTCAATGCTCAGGTGTTGCAGGCTCGGACGACGAGTGTGTTACCGTCTTGCAAAGTGACAAGTAGGAGAAAGTTCGCGTACGAAACGAAGGAGGTGAGAAAATAATTCCCGAAGGAAAGACGCTTATTGTTTGTTTGTGTTTTTATGAGCTTTTATTGGTGTGACACAAGGAAGTGAACTCAAGCTCTTTTCCATGGAATGTGCACTTGTCACTACATTCCAAGATGGAATAATAGAACAAGCACACTCAAGTAAGGAGAAGATCCCCAAAACTTGAACCTAGAGATTAGGGCTTAAGCTCACTAACTCATTAACTTATTAAGTGTTTTTGTATTTACAATGAAGAAGTGTGTTTTATGATTTTATTGGTGAAGATGATATCCTGATCAGACTTGTGCATCACAAGACAAGCTTGTACTATCCCAAGATGGGAAGACTACAAGTGTCTAATGGGATAAGGCTAATGCTCAAGATATCACTTCAATCTTTATTAAGTGTCTTCTTTAGGGTTTTGTGATGAGAAGAGAAGAGAAACAAAAGGATCACAAAGGTAAAAGTCTAATGGGGGACTAATGAATCCTAATTGTTATCATGCAAGGTAATTCGAAGTTAGTGAGGTTTGCTATCCTAAAGGAAGAGAAGATAGGAAAAGAAAGAGAAGAAAGAAGAATAGAAGAGGGAGGAAGGAAGGCCTAAGCCCCAACAATCACAAGAATAATGTCAATGAAGAAAAGATAAGAGATAAGACTTGGAGATGTAGGAATCACATCCACACCTCTCACTTACCAAAGCCCATGAAATGGTTAGTGACACAAGAATAAAAGCTACATAAAATGAACATAATATCAACATGAAGCAATATGAATCATCATGACAAAACAAAGTAAACATGAGAGACTACAAAGCAAAATAGTCAAAGCAAAACCACAAAGTGCCAAACCAGAACCCTAAAATGTTAAGAAAGGGCCTAAGGGTCATGTAAGATGAAGAGAAGAAGCACACAAAGTCAAGTATTTACATCATGAGAAGTAAGGAAACAAAGGAAGTGAAATGAGCATGCATAAGAGTGAATGAACTTCAAGAGCTAACAAACATAAACTTTCTCAAGGCACAAGCATCAACTCAAGACCAGAGGGGTATCAACAACCTAAGAAGGCTCTAAACAACTCAAAGAAGTTGGCACAAGTTCCCTTCTAACCTAAGAAGTGACCATATGATCCAAAAGAAGCAAAAGGGAACAAGCAAGGAACAAAAATTCAAATCAATTCAAGTATACATCCAAAAATTCCACAAACTTGCACAAATAATCTTCAATCATACAATATCATCATGCCAAAAGGAGAGGACCAAAATCAGAAGCTTAGCCATTCAAATAAAGGTTCAAACATGGATTAGGGTTAGAAAGCTTCATGCACAAGTTAGAGACCAAAATCAATTAAGCAAACTTCTAAAAATCAGAACAAAAATTACCAATAAACTACATCTCATCATGAATCCAGAGCAAAAAGAATCATCTCTTCAAAATAATGATCAATATAGAAAATGAACAAGGCAGCATGCTTCAAAAATGAAATAAAAGCAATTAATTAAAAGAAACAATTAATTTCTTCGTGGTAATTAAAAATAAATGAAAAATAAAAATACCAAAAATTAGAGAAAACTAAAAGAATCATTCCTAATTTTTTTTATAATTTTTGAAGACCTAAATCTATTTTTAAAAATTAAAGAGCAAACTGAAAATAAAAAAAGAAATAAAAATAAGAGAAACCAGGCCAGGGGTGCATTCAGCATTCAAATTCAGTTCATTACAAATCTGGGCCCAAAATGGAGGTGTACATAGTAAATTGACCTTAGGCCCACACGAAAATTCATAAACCAAACCAATAATCAGGATTATTATTATTATTATTTACATGTGACATATTTATTTAAAAAAAAATGAAATAACAAAATTATGTGAACATGAGATCAACCGGTCACATTAGGTTAAGTCACAAGAAGACAAAAAAACACCACAGCCATTCACGAAGCCACGCATCATCATCTTCAACCTCCCTTCATGAAACACCAATCAGAAAAAACGAAAAATAGGGCAAAATGCAGCTTCAAACATCCAAACTCAGAGCATCATAACTCCTCCATCTTTCCATAAAACTCAAAGGTATAAAAGCCAAAAATGGAGTTCAACATACAAGGATCATGAATATGCTATCATATTTTAAAAACAAGCCATAACCAAAGCAGATTGAACAACATAACATTCAACCAGAAAACTGTAAATCTCAAAGTAAGCTCAAACAAGTAACTCAAACACTTCAGTCATCTTAAATCCAACCTTAGCAAGTCAAAACAAGTGAAAACAAACCAAATCCGAAATGAAGAAGAGTGAATATTCAAACCTGCACTTGAGCTTTTCTTAAGATCTTCAGAAATCCAGAGATCCACAAAGCTTCCTTGTGAGCTCCTCTGTCTTGTTTGAGCCAAATAAAGGCTTGCAGATGTAAGAATGAGCCAAACAGAAAGATTCGAAGGAGATGTTGATCTTCAAAATGATCAACACATTATGTTAATGTCAAGCACAAGCTGATGAGTGTAGAGGGTGATGTTACTGATGGTGATTCATGTTGAATGAAGTATGGAGCAAGAAGATTCAGATTCAAGTTATGTGTGCAAGAGAAAGAAAAGGAGGAGGTTGAGAGCAAAAGTGAATGAGAGAGAGGCTAAAGCGTGTGAGGTAAGAATATGCTCTCCTGCAAGAATTGCTTGCTGCTTCTTATAACTCAAGGGTGTCGAATGCACTTTTGTGGTGTAAAAGCCAAATTTGTTATTCAACACAATGCAGAGTATTCACACTTTTCTCTTCTGTATTTTTCCTTTTCAATTTGATCCAACATGGTGGCGCACATGCCTGTTATGGTGGGACTCCCATGTTGTCATGGTGGTATCGAAATGATGAGGAAAAAAGATCATCCAGTGGTTGTGATTGGGTAGCCAATATGGCCACATGAAGAACCGGTCACATGAAATCTTTCTTCTTTCACTTGTACCAGATGCATGACTGAGGGGAGCATGAACGTGACTCTCCTGCAAGCTTGATTGGGTGTGTGTGAGGTGTATGGGAAATGGGATGGAACTTGTATAGTTTAGTGTCTCATTGGCGGATGAAACAAAATGATGATCTATCCATTGTGATTGGTGTTGCATTCAATGGTGCATGGCATGATATCCACACGTAAATCCTTTTGTTCCCACCTAAGTGACATATGCGTGTGGCATAGTGTGAGGAAGAAATTGTGACCTCAAGGCCAACACACAATGGGCATGTGTCAAGCATGGAATGGCTGGTCCCAACAAATGCTGATTTTCCACTTTTTCGTACACCATCACCAAGTGTCACTATTTTTTTATTATTTTATATATTTGGTCACACAATAATGCAATGGACTCACTACAAAAAGAATGTTAGCAAAATAATATGTCACGCCACACATAATCTTATTTAAAGAATAAACCAATGGTTAAATGACACATGTCCACCAAAACCCTATAAATGCTCCAAACTTCAAAAAATCATAACTTGAGTTCTAAAAATGCTATGAAAGTGTTCTACGACTTTTCGGAAAGGGAAAATCGTGCTCTACAACTTTCGTGTTCACCGGAAAATCATTTGGAGCTTTTTCGCACATGAAATAATAGCGCTTGAAGTTTAGGGACAAATAATTTCCAAAAATGGAAACTTCCAAATTTAGTAACTTTTTGCATACTCCCGACTTTTGACATTTAAGCTCAACTGAATTATTCTTTGACATGATATGACCTCAAAAAATGATAATCCTGATTAAAAACTCTGAAATCTTTATGTTGACTTTTCTGACTGCACAGTTGACTTTTTTACTTCATCTTCAAGCAACTGAACCAAACCTTGACTTCTTCATTGAATTTTTGCCTCAAACTTCATACATAAGCCATGCAGACCAAATAAAAGCCTTTGCCCTCAAGAAATGGTCAAAATTAAGAAGATATGAGGATCTGGCACAAAACCCTAATCAGGATTTCCCTCATACAGGAGAAAAGTTGTATTTTGGAACTTCTGATGAAATAACTGACTTCTCTAAGGAATTTTCTCACACAATTTCATCCCTAGGATCCTCTTGTCCTATGAGAGACTTTTCCCAGATGAAATGGCCAAAGTCACAAAGTTTTCATGCTTGAAAGTGAAACCCTAATTTGGGATCATTGTGTAGGAGCTTGCCCTAGCTTGAATTCCCTGATGATCTTCCAACCTCCTGGGCTTTTGTGAATGATCTTGAACGTGTGAATGCAATGTAGACCCCTCATAAGACTTGGACAAATCCACTGGACCTCTTGTTATAGCTTGAGATGCCTCAAACCTCCACAGATGATTATATGCCTAATGCTAGGTCATGAGAATGTTATGCCTCATTTTTCCATGTAAAGATGCCAAGGATATGATATGCTTATGATGATTTTGGTATGATGATGATGCTTAAAAAAGAAGAGGGCAAATTTGGGGTGTTACATTGTTTCGTTTGCAAAATGTCCAATATTCATAATAAGTACTTGCATAAAACAAATGAGCCATTTTTAATAAATGCTTGTGGGAAATATATTTACTTTCAGGAATATCTAATTCCTATGACGGAATCCGGTAAGGGATACCTCGGGATGCTTGTGCATTTCTCTTATCTTAACAGATTGCAGGTATTCAATAAGCAGCATGGGGCATGCCAAGCACACTTCCCCAGCACACCTCCTCCCCAAGCAATATCTGGAATGCTTTTCCCCAGCGGAGTTGTCAAAGCCTCCTCATCCCTAGCACATGTCTACTCAACAGGAGCTTCCCCAGCCAAGCTCCCCGCAGAATTTCCAGCCTCTCCCTAGAAGAGCAATGCCTGAAACTCTTACACAACAAATTGACGAAATTTTCCTTCTCCCAACTGAATTCTCTTTACGGGAATATCTACCAATGATATACTCCCCCAAGCGGAGTTCTCCCTCCTAATAGATCTGCCAATGATCTCTTCCTCAACCGGGACATTCCTTCAAGCAAATCAACCAGAGATCTTTATCCCAGCAGGATCCGGATCCCGTATCAGTTTCTCTTTGCATAATCATAGCATTTGCATCATATTCACCAAATAAAGCGTAGCATTTCGTCTAATACGGAGCATTACGGCAAAAATCATACATTTGCATGATCATAAGCCAGGTTCGAGCCAGTCACCTGCAATTACCATCAATATTCCATCAGTATATAAAAACACATATCCCCCGCAGGTCGCCTGAATACCTTTTGCACTCTCAAACACAGATACCTATACGTACTCTTTTGATACTCTTCCGTGTCATATTCCCCAACATGGTTGCCAAAACACTTATTTCCAACCAAACACTTGTTTATAACACGCCCTTTTCGACACCCGTTCGTGTCATCCTATCCCCACAGGTCGCTAGAGCACCTTTTACACTCTAACATACAAATATTTGTTCATAACTTATACATATTTGACACTCGTCCGTGTCATAGATTCCCCAGCAAGTTGAACACTCGTCCGTGTCTTGCTCATACTTCGCCAATAAACCAATATTCACTCATACTTATACAGAAGTCTCTGATACTCGTCCGTATCTTATATATATATCACTCCTCAACAGATATGACACTCGTCCGTGTTCTTTGTTAACCAGTTGGTACTCGTCCGTATCATCATCTCAGAACACGCGTTAGTGTTTGTTTCTACCGATATCCGTCTGTATCATGGTCTTAAGGATGCTTGTCCGCATCTTTAATCTATACACAACGTCAAACACTTATACCTTTTATTTCTTGAGCGTGAACATTCGTCCGTGTTTACCGTTCCCCAGCAGGTCACCAACAAAACAACCCTCTTCTATTCGACATTCGTCCTATGTCGTGATACTTTCGGCAGTCGTCCCCTGCCAGGTGATCGTCCTTCACCTTTGGATGATCGTCCCTCATCCTTTCCCCAGCGGAGTCTCCATTATTGGAACCTTTTTCTATCTGACATTCGTCCTATGTCGTGATAAAGAGCAGCCGTCCCCTGCTAGGTGATCGTCCTTCACCTTTTGATGACCGTCCCTCATTATTTCATCTGATGGCCGTCCCCATCGTTGATCTTGTTATCCGACATTTGTCCTATGTCGTGATAAACCCCGAAAGCAGCCGTACCCTGCTAGGTGATCGTCCTTCACCTCTTGATGAGCGTCCTTCATTATGCTTATCCGATGGCCGTCCCCATCGTCGACCTTTTCTATCCGACATTTGTCTTATGTCGTGATAAAGAGTAGTCGTCCCCTGCTAGGTGATCGTCCTTCACCTTTGATGACCGTCCCTCATCATTATTTCATTTATTCTTTAAACCGATGGTCGTTCCAATCGTTGTTTACGTTAATTTTCAAACCTGATGGTCGTCCCCATCATTGCCTTTACTTTAACCCCCCAGAGAATCTTGTTTCTTTACCCGATGGTCGTCCCCTGTCGTGGTCTCTTTATCTCCCCAGCTTGTCGGACGTCCCCGTCATCGTTTTACTTACTACTTTCTCCCCAGCAGTCATCCTCTGCTCGATGGTCGTCCTCCATCGCCTTCATTTAATAATCATACTATACTGTCTTTTACAATTTATATCCCTTTTCTTTTTCTATCCAGCGAGTTCAAATTTGGGACTGTCTTTGGTATTCAACCACAAGTTATCTTGTTTGTCTGTTAAGCCAGGCGCTTACATCCTGCACAGCTAACTCATGCTTGAATAGGGGCAGCTGTAAACACCCCAAATTTGCCCTCACTAATTTCACACCATGGCATATGATCTTTCATGTTTGCATAAGCATACCATATCACATTGCATATTTGTTTCATCTGCATAGTTCAGGTTCATCTGCATCTAGGGTTTGTGATCTGAGCAATCCAAGAATCCATCTGAGCCATCCCAAAGGTCTCCAAGCTTACCAATAGGGTCCATGTGTGTTCTATCATCATATTATGTCCCTCAAAGTTCAGGGAAGTCAAGAAATCACAAGAACTGGCAAAGCATGAAAGCAGAGCTAGGGTTTTCACTACATAGATGACCAAAATTAAGGTTTTGGTTTCAGAGGCCTCAACTCCAAATTTTTGGGCCATTCTTGTTACTAATGTTCTTATGGTGTTATAAGGATCATGTGTACCAAGTTTGATGAATAAATTCATTGTGGAAGTCATCTGTTTACTGGGTAACTTCCTGAGCAAGTTAAGTCAAAATCAGGGCATCTGAGGCCCCCAACAATGGAACCAAAGGGATACTTTCATCAAATTGAAGTTATATGATCTTTATTTGATCTTATAAGTTGTTGGAAGTTCACAAGATTGAAGAATTTTGAGCCATTTGCAAACTTGCCAAAAATGGAAATGACTTGTAATGGAAACTTTCCATTTTGGGAAAGTTTTTCAACCTCCTCTTTCTCAACCAAAAATGCTTCAAATGAAAAATTCTTGGTCATGAAAGTTGTAGATTAGGTCTTTCCCTTTTCAAAAAGTACAAGAAAATGTCTTGATTCATCATAGAACTCAAGACATGGCCTTTCAAAGTTGGCAAAAATCCTAAAATTTCAAGTTTCATGTCAAAGAGGGATTTTGCAAAATGGCATGTTCCAACATTCTAATGACGTCAAATGTGTACAAATATGCCATAACATGATCAAACAACTTCAAAGTATCAAAATTGGCCCAAGAATTGGATCATTTCATGCCTTGATTCACAAGAAACACCAAAGAGGGAAAATTTGCAGAACACATAGAAACCATAGCTGCAAGTGTTCCAGCTCATCAATTTCAATCCTATGGCCTTCCTTGATCCATGTTGAGCCCAGCCATGCCCCTAATCCAGCTCTGACTCGTGCCATACCTCAAGTACACCTAAGCTTGACTTTTTGCAAAACCACCCATACTAATCAAGCTAGGCCACCACCCACTCTCTGACCAATCAAGACATGATATACAAACATTATGGAACCAAAACACACAATACTTGAAGCCTGAAACTCTCCATAGCTCAAATTACACAAAATCCCCTCAAAACTTCATCTCTTCGAATCTCTCAACTCAGCCAACAAAAATCCAAAATTCTTTCACCAATCATCTCCACATAACCCCAGGATCATTTCCCACCCCTCACATTGGCCTGAAACACCCTCTAAACAAAACACGATTTCAGCTTCCTCTGAACTGAAACCTTCAAAATAGCCAACAAAAACTTGTTTCAAGCTTGCCAGAAGTACCAAAGGGTTCATTGGAGTGGAAAAGCACCAAGGAGGTGGCCAGAAAGCTCCAGATAGTAAAGTTTCATCTCAGGTATATCTCAAGAACAATTTTTCTAGAACCTTGATTTCTTGTTATAGAATGATTTTATGTGCTGCACTGATCATCCTGATATGTTTAAAATTGAAAATGGTTGAGAAATAAGCATTTCATGATCTCTGAAAGTTTTTTGACCTAAAAACATTTTGATTCGATTCAGCTTTAATACGTGAAATAAATGTGTTTTGGTTGATGATTCTTGTTGTATGATGTATGGGGTTTGATTCTGGGCAGAGAGATTGAGTTTTAGAGACCTAGGGAGAGAGTTGAGGTTTTGGTTCGTCGGAGAAGATGACCAGAACACTATTCTGGTCATCTGAAAGTTGTTAGGGTTAAGCCTCATTAATTATCCAAGTTTGAATCTCCACCCTTGGATCTTATGTTTACCGCACGCATGAATGGTCCAGATCCCTCACTTAAACACCAATCTCTAATTAATTAATTTAATTTAGTTTAATTAGTCAGAGGCAATCCTAGCCCTTAGATCACGCGCCAACCTCAAGTTTTAAACACCAGCCTTTAGATGTGCATACCGCAAGTCAGCGTAGCTTTGCATCTGGACCACTGGTTTCATTGACTATCAATCTGGGCCCTTGTTTCAGCATACTTTCTTACTTTTTTTGTTTTATTTTCTTGCATTTTATTTTACATATTTATTAAAAATAGCAAAAAAAAATTTAAAATTATCATTTTCTGCATTTTCACTCTAAATAATTTTAAAAACCCAAAAATATTTTTATTTTTATTTTTCCATTAAAAAATGCATTTTAAAACACTTTAATTGTATATTTTAATTAATTAATTGATTTTAATTAATTAAAAATACATTTAGGTATTTAAAAATCACCAAAAAATTCAGAGAGCATTTATAAACATTTACAAACTCATCATATAAATTTCTTTTTGGTTTTGATCATACTTTGAGATTTTTCAATGAATTAAGGTTCTTAAAAATGTCCATTTTCTAACCCTAGCTTCAAAAATTCATAACCCTAAACCTAAGTTGAGTTTGTAAATGATTCTTTTTGCTTTGCTTTGTACATGTCCTCTAGTATCTAAAAACATTTTTGTTTCATTTTTATTTTGCATTTTCAATTTGTTTGGCATTTTACATAGAAGATCACCCAAAAACCCTAGAAAACTTAGAAAATCCATAACTTCTTCTAGGTTTAGTTTCTGACCTCCCCCTTTGGATGGTAACCTAGTATAGGTTTAGGGTTCCTTTGAGTGTGATTTCAAATTTTTATCATGTCATATGCTTCTGTTTTGATCATGTGCATCTCATACTTCCATATAACCCTAATTTTACATGTTCATTTGCATTCATCTTGCATATGCATCCATACATGAACTTGCCATGCCATCTCAAGCATTTGTATGTCACCTTAGACACCCTAGGACATGTTAGAACATAACTTGATCATTTATTCATCCATTTGGTATTGCTTTTCATTCATAACATTTCATGAACATACATGTGTTTTCAAGGTTCTAACTTGCCTTCATTTGCATCCATCTCTTGTATGATTACATATGCATCATGTGTGACTCTGCATCATCTAATAACTCATATGCCTTGCATATGCACTTCTGACTTTGGTCATAGCACCTTTTTTGTTGCATTTGCATTTCTTTTATTCCTTTAAGGGTTCAACTAACATTTCAGGGGCTTATGGTAAGTTGTTTAAGGTGTGGATATGCATCCACATCTAACTTCTCTTTCTCTCTTATTTTTATACATTATACTTGTGTTTGAAGTGAATTTCATTCACTTGTGCCTCTTCCTTTCTTTTCTTTCTCTTAGGTTTACTTATCTTCTTAAATGAAGTAAGTAACCTAATCCTCCTTTCTTCTCTTTTCATCTGCTTCTTCCTTGGTGGCCATCTTAAAGACTTATCTTGAGCCTCACAAACCATAGGATAACCAAGTATGATAATTTTAGGGTTGTATATAGTCCCCCTTTAGTCTTTTACCTTTGAGTCTCTCTTCTCATCTCTTAAACAGAGACTAAACTCTTAAAGTTTTAGGACTTTGGAATTAGGGTTATGCCTGCATCCTTCTCTTAGGATGGAGTGTATAACTTTAATCCTAAGTGTTAAACCTTTAATTTTTTTACATCTCTTAATCAAAACACTTAATAACCATCAAGACATAAGCTTGTAACTTGGGCCTTACATCAGGGTTCTAATTCTTCCTTTATGTTTAAGAAGGACTAACCCTAGTGTTTAATGGACAAGTCCCCCTCAAGTTGTCTTACCAATCATAAAATCCATTTCTTAATCTCATCCCTTAATTAAAATCCAATTAATAAAGGCTTGTTATATAATAAATTTAGTCCCTAACCATGGGTTAAGTTGAGGTATCTTCCTCAGCTTAAATGTTCTCATCTATTATCCTTCTATTAGGATGGTGTAATGAGTTCATTAATCTGTGATTAGAGATTAAACTCATTACTTAACACTAAACAAAAAGCCAAAAACATCTAAATAATCACAAGTAGGTTAATGATCTTAAATTGAGATGCTTATCTCATACTTAAGTATTCTCATTATCCCTAATCATAGGGAGGATATAATGAGTTTACAAGCCTTTGATTTAGGCTTAAGCTCATTAACTTATGCAAAACACCAAAAACAAAAACAAAACTGAAAACACAAAAACAAACAATAATCGTCTCCTTCGGGATTCTTTTCTCATCACACTCATTCATAAGCGAGAACTTTCTTTTTCCGTCTAATGCAAGACAGTTAGTACTCAAGCCAGACGAGTCATACACTTGAGCATAGGCAAGCAAGCAGTTCATAGTCAATTTATCTTTCAGTCTCTTTGAGTCAAAATATGGTGTTCTGACTTCCTCATTGCACGAGAGGATACGTAGGCATAACTTAACTGTTATCGAACAAAAGTCTCTGTGTCTTCCCCCTCTTTCAGCATTCTCTTTTAAGCCTCAGTTCCTGAGCATTCACCCTTTTGCACTGACACTTATATATTCTTCTTTCAGCTTTTGCACACAGATAGCACATACACTACCCCTTTAAACACAATCTTTTAAGCGTGGATCCTGTCGAGTACGATGGACAATCTAGGTGCTAATACCTTCCCAGGTTGTAACCAACCCCCTTTCTCAATTTCTCTGGTTCGCAACCGTCTTATCCATCTTTTTCTAGGTTTATGCAGCATTACCTTTCCTTCGGGATAAAAATGCCTAGCTGGCGACTCTATTCATTTCTCCTTTCGCCGACCGTTCGCGCTTGTACCGGGATGCAAATCTTCGGTAGCGACAACAAGTTGTCGCAAGTTCGTATTGAGAATGAATGAGGTGAGAAAAGAACTTCCCGCGGGAAAGTCGCTTATTGTTTGTGGTTTTCTTTTTAAGAGTTTTGTATGAATTTGGAACAAGGAAGTGAATTCAAACTCTTTTCCATGGAATATATACTTGCTACTACATTCCAAGATGGAATAATAGAACAATCACACCAAGCAAGCATAATTTATCCAAGACTTGTTTCCAAGGATTAGGGTCTAAGTTCACTAGCTTGTTGAACTTTATTACATGTTTTTATTGTCTGTGAAGAAGTGTCTTTTAGGTTTTCTTTGTGAAATAACCTCTTGATCAGACTTGTACATCATGCTAGACAAGCCCACACTATTCCAAGATGGAATGAATGTAAGTTCCCCATTGAATAAGGTTATACACAAGAGATTCTTTCATGCATTTATTAAGTGTTTTTTATTTTGTTTGAAGATGAGGAGAGAAGACGCAAATGGCAAAAGGTCAAAGCTAATGGGGGACTAAGACACAATCCTAAGTTATCTTATTATGTATAAAAGGGTGATCCTATGGTTTTTGAGGTAATCAAAACCTAAGGAAAAGGAAAGCATGTTAGAATTCAACTTACTTCCTAAGGAAGTTAAGTTGAATCTAAAGAATAATGGGAGACGTATGAACAAAGCACCAAGGTGCTAAGGCAAAACAATTAAATGTATAAGAGATGAGGAATGAAGTGATTACCATATCTTCCCCCATACAAAACAAATGTTAGCATGATGAAGAAATATGAACAATTAAGATATGTCAAACTTCTTAAACAACTCTTATTAGCTAAGGAAGGATATTAATGAACTCCTAAGGTTAGTACTTAAGCCTAAGGCATCCTATAAGATATCAAACTTAAAAGTCACTAGCTAAACTCAACTTAAGTATTCTAAAGCTATAAGAATGAACAACTTCAAACTATGCCCTAAAAGGAAGCTAAACCCTAATAGGAGTTAAGGTGAAGTTACATGAGGAAACCTAAATGGTTAAGTATGCTAAACTTGTATGAAATCAAAGGTGAATAGAAAATCCAGGATCTAAAACTTAATGAAATTATCCTAAGATGTAAAACAAAATGGGAGAAAAGAGACTCAAGTGAAAGAGATTCAAACACTATGTGGAATGGTGTGAAAATAAGAAGAAATGAACATTGAACTTCAATGGAAGGAAAAGACTTAGAATAAAATCAAACATGATCAAGAGGATTTGAATTTCTCATTCAAAAACCAGGAGCTTTATGAAGTGTTAAAATATGGTTTAAACACAAAAGTTGGTCACAAAGGACATGGAGTGAATGGCATTAGGGTTAAGGAACCTAAATGTGAAGTTTTGAAGTCTTAAGGAGGCATATGACACTACATGAAGCACAAGGACCAAAGACTTGAAATGAACACTTGAAAATGTATATGAAACACTTATGAGGTATATGACAATGATTTAACAAGTATGACATGGTCACAAAGTTGGTTTTGAGGGGTTAAGATGGAAGAAGAAGAAGAATTAGGGCAAAGGAAGGCATATGTGACTTATGGCTCGAGAAAATATAAAATCAAAAGACAAGGACCTAATGAGTGTACTCAACATTTAAGGACCTCTAATATGACCTAAGATACTCACAATCAATAATTTAGAGCAATGGCATAAATGCCTTAGTCAATTGGATTGAAGGAAACTTATAAAAGGGTCCAAAAATTGCTTAAGACCCCTAAAGAACTTGAAAAATATTAAATAAATTAGAAAAATTATGAAAATTAACATTGAGGATTACAATCCAGAGAATGACTTACGTACAAAAAATCTCACAAAAACTCCTAATTTTTAATGGTCAAATGAAGTGTGGAATGCAATTAGGGTTTATGAAGAACTACATGAAAGAATGAGATCAAAGGAGACCTAATCATGACCTAAAAATCCAGAGAAAAATATTTTGAAGAAGTATGATGAATTATTAAGAGGATGCAAAAATAATGGGACATTATCATTTTTGGTTTAGGAAAACAAAAATGGACAAATTGCTTGGTCTAAATTGAAGAAATTATGAAACACTTAAATGGGAAATTAATTCTGGTTTCAAAAATGAAAAAAAAAAATAAAAATATGGAAAATTAGATAAAAATGTAAAGGATTCTCATGAATTTAATTGGAATTCTTGGATGCATTTTGGTATTTTTAATAAAAAGAAACGAAATTGGAATAAAATGGAAAAAGAAAATAAAAGAAATAAAAATGCAATGGGTCTGGGGGGATCAGAAAGCAACAAATACCACACAAATGGGCTGAGACAATTGTGCAGGGGGTATGGATATGAGGTCAAAGTAAACTAGGCTGGGAGAGAGTCATGTGATGGTCATGTGGATTTTAATGTGCTGGCAGAATATGGACGCTTGGATAAAAAGAAATCAAAGGTTGTGACATGTTCTTGCATTAAATTGTAGGGCACTGTTCAGATGATCGGAGATGAATTCCGGTCATCTTCTCCGGCCAAGCTCCGATAGGGAAAACATAAATCCTTACCAAAATGAAAACTAAAACCATCAATGGACTCGTCTCTCTTCACTGATCACGAATATGGCCTCACAATTCATTTAGGGTTCCTAAATCTCATGAATCGAAAGCAAGAAGATCAACCTGGAAAATTGAATCAAAGCACCTAGAGTGCATATCAACTAGCCAGTCAACCAATAGCTTCTATCAAGCTTCCATCAACATGAAACCAATGGAAATCATACAATTCGAGCAAGTGAAATTTCAGGACATACCTGAATTGCAACGAGATCAAAGTGTTGCTAGAAGACCAGAGAGGAGGATCCTTAGATTTCTTGATCTTGATCTTGATCAAAGAGAGTGAAATAAACACCCTGGGAGCTATGAATCTTGAGTTGTTGATGAAAATGCAGTGAAGATCAATGTTATGCAGTGTTGAACTCTTGGTGGTTCAAGCTATGAATTCCATGGATCCTATGCTTGAGATGATGTTGATGATGGATTGAAGATGAATGAAACCATATTGGTGCAATTTGAGGAGTTTGGATCCAAAATGCAATGAAGCTTTCAAATGTGAAATGCTTGATCCTTGAAGTTTCAGGCTATGCAATCCATGGAGATTGTGCTTGAGGTGATGGAAATGATGAATTGAAGAAGAATGGATCTAGCTGATTGAAGATGAATTCTCCTCGAAGCCAAATGCAGTGTGAAAATTCAGAGAGAATGCTTGAGAATTTTGGTGATTTGTGATGAAATGATGCTGAACCTGCAAAATGAAGTGGTGAGTTCCTTTTATAGGACCCTTAACCATGGTTAACATGCCCTGAGTTAACTGAGTGAGTGAAGTTAAGTGAGTGAGGTTGTTATGGCAGTTATGCCAGTTGGATCTTCCAGAAACTTCATCGTTCGAGCTGGATTCAATGTGGAGCTAAACATGCCAATTAGAGTGAGGGTGGGGTGATGAAGTAAGGCTGACTTGATCGAATGCAACATCTTGAAACATCTTGTCATGGAATCCTCACTTGGCTTGACAATCCATGAGGTGCATTGTGATTACCATGCATAGACATGTTTAAGATCCCCTAAACACACTTGAATGCATTGCAATGTGATACCAACCTGTTAGCTAGTGTAGACAAGTGACTGTATTTGAAAACAATGTTACAATGCACTGACTTATGCCACAAGAAAACATGTTTGACATAGTGATCTTCCATTGATTATTTCTTCATGAGCAAGGCATCAAATGGTGTGATTCTTTTGATCAATTTGAAGAGGAGGATTCATAGAACATGTTTTGTGTTTGGTTCATGATAAAACAAAGCTTCCAAGTACACCAAATTGGTATTTGAAGTTCATGCCATGAGGCTGCATATTAGCCTGCACGAATTTGGCTTGCCTTGTGTTAATTGGACTAGGTGTGACTAGTTGAAACCTCCCTAATTTTCTCCTCCATAACTCCTAATCTTGTTTGATGAATTTCCCGGCGGGGCGCGCGCGCTGGCCTGCAAGTTGCCTCGCCCATGACCTAGTTTTGCCCTAATTTACTCCAACTTTGCAAGATCATATCTCTCTCTCAATTTTTATGCTATGAGTGAGTTTCACCTATGGATTTGAAGCTCAAGATGCCCTATTTAATTGACTCAAGGTAGAATTTTGATAGCCCTCATATTTTGGGAGAAGGACTCTCTTGAAGATGCTGCAAAAATGGCCAAAACTTGCCATTTTTGGAAACCCTAATTTTCCAAATATGGTAAGTTTTGGTTTTCTTGATTTCTCTTGATCCATCCATCATTTATTGATCAATCTTGAACCATAGGATCCTTGTAACCCTAATTTCAGGATTTTGATCTCAAAAAGTCAGGAGTTAACTTTTTCTTGAGCATTGTTGACTTTTCCCCAAATTCCTGATTTTCAGTTATCTGGCCAATTGAACCTCTTCCAAAATGTTTTTATGGGTGGAATTTGGACCCTAGACACTAGACATCATATATAAGACAATGAAATCCACTTTGAATTAAAATTTCATGGAGAAGCCCAGTAGAAGTGAAACCCTAATTTGGCCATTTTCATCAGGAGATGTTGCACTGCTTGCCTCCCCTGATCAATTCAAATCTTTCCATGGCTTGTAGCTTCAAATGAAGACTTGTGGGATGTTGTGAACCCCTTGAACAAGGTTGAGAATCTTTGTGGACCTTTGGTTGCCTTTGTATATCCTTCAATTTCTCCAATCATTGATCACATACCTATGCCTCAACCATGATGAATATGATTCAATGTTGTTGGTTATTTTATGAATTTATGTATGCAAAATGCTATGCAAAATGTTGAGGGAATGAAAGGGCATGTTTTAAGGTATTACAATCGCCATCTGCACTTCTTAGGGTTCCCCTCTTGGTTGCCTTAAACAAATGGTCAAGTCCTTCGAAAGTGGAGGTGTCTTAAACAAGTCCCTTCAAACAGATAAATCATCAAGTCCCTTCAAAGTCAAAAGGATCATAGTCCCTTCGAAGTTGCCTACGGAATAAATGATCTTGTCCCTCGATGACCCTGCGAAATAAATGATGATAGTCCATATGAATTGCTAAAGACACCTCTACAAGTTGCTTTCTATGACCATACAATGACCCTACGCCCATCCCTTAATAAATCTAAGGTAATGACTACTTACATTTTAATAGTAAGGACAGTCTTACCCTTGAAAGGAAATAAAGAAACATGAAAGACCAATGTAGGGTAGGTAGCGCTTAATTACTTGCTCACGCTTTCAAAAACTCTTTTCACACCCCACTTTTAAAATCTTTTCAAACTCAAGACTTTGTATACATCCATACGAGGATCATTACAAACGCTTATGAAATTTTTCTAATCACACACTACACCTTTTTCAAACAAGTTAAAGTGAGCTAAGTAATTAAGATCCCATGTATAACCATGGATATAAAGGGTGCTAACACCTTCCCTTTATATAACCTACCCCCCGAACTCATAATCTTTTAAGGTATTTCCTGTTCTTTTATAGCCTTTCCTATTGGATAAAATAAAAGTCGGTGGCGACTCTTGCTATCCGCACATGTTTTTGTCAAACAAAAACACCCAGGTCAGTTCTCCCACCGTGTTACACAAAAAATTACTAAATAAACAAATGGTCTAGTCTTAACCACGGTTTATTAATTATCACGATTTTTTAACTTTCATCGACCATAAAGAATGGCAAAAAGCGATAAAAAAGGGGTTGGTCTCATATTGATCTAAATAATGTCGATTTATTGAAATCGAATATATAAATCATTTGTTATATCATCGACCATAAAAATAAAGTAAAATCGAAAAATAATAGTGAAAATAAAAGAACAACCTCATATTTAGTATAGATAACATCGATTTATTCGAAATCGAATATCTAAACATTTATTCGTTGGCCGAATAAAAATAAATCAGAAAAATGAGAAATAATAAAAGGAATAGCCACACATTGGTAGATAACGTCGATTTATTAGAAATCGAATATCACCATTTATCATTGGCCAAATAAAAATAAATCGAGACAATATAGAAAACAAAAGAATGGTCACATATTAGTTTAGATAACGTTGATTTATTCGAAATCACATATCTAAATGTTTATTCATCGACCAAATAAAGATAAATCGGGAAATAATGATAATGCTAAATTATATCGTTTAATTGGCTTGACTTACATGAATTTTAGTTATGATTTCCTTTGTTTTATTTGATTTATGCTTCGATTTATATATCATTTACTATGTTTTCAGGTGACTTGGATTAATTCACAAAAGAAAGAAAAGAAAAGAATTAAAGGAAGAAATGTGAAGAAAATGAGAAGTTATGAATAAAAAGGAAAGAAAATGACGGAAAGAAAATAAAAGGGGTGGGACCAACCACTCTCACACAATGTGGTGCAAGCCACATTGGGAGGTGGCGTCCACCACCTATCAAATGTGGAACCTGCCACTTGTTAAGGGAGAGAGGAAGGTGGTGCCAACCACTTATAATTTAGGAGAAGAAATCTCCACTTTCCCTTTTATTCCTCCACTACTTCTCCAACTTCCCACTACTCCCACTCACTCCACTACTTCTCCAACTTCCCACTACTCCCACTCACTCCACTACTTCTCCAACTTCCAACTACTCCCACTTACTCCACCACTCATTTATGTTCCATGGAAGTTACAAAACGAAATTTCCTTCTATATATAGGTTTGCTCTTGGCTTTAAAGGGACATCCAAGTTTTTGTGCAATTTATTCTTTCATAGTTCTAGGCATAAATAACCATGTAAAAGTGGTAGTTTCTCACATTGAGGAACTACCACACCATTAGTATTAGGCCTATGTTTTATGTAACGCTTGGATCAACAATCTTGCATTTCAGTTTCTCTATTTCCAGCATTTAATTTAAGTTTATTACAGGTTCTTTATTTTATCGCTTTATTATTATTATTATTATTACTATTATTACTATTATTATTATTATTATTATTATTATTATTATTGTTACTACATCTCTTAATTTTTAAAGTATGTTGTTCTTAATTTCAATCTTTATGTTTACGTCGTTTCCATTTAATTATATGTCTTGCTAATTAGTTTAGAGTCCGGCGTATGAAGACCGTCGTTACCGACGGGACTCGGTAGAAAATAATAGGTGCGAATTAATAACTACAATTATGTTTTGGTTATAATTTCTATGCGTAATTTAATTAGCATTGTCATGAGAGTGAGATGTTAGTTAACATTGCTTTGTCATGAGAGTGAGAGGCATATAAAGGTTTGAGCGGAGATCCGCGAGAGCGTGAGGAGCGAACCAGATAGTAGAAATTAGGCAACTTATCTAAATACAGCAAGAGCACTTTAGAGACGTTTAGGATATTATTAGCTTTCAAAGAGTGTTTCCTAGTTACCGGGCGAGCGAGAGCAAAATCTTGGGATTAGGAAGTATGATTTTAGTTAAGACCGCGAGAGCGTGAGACAGAGTCTTTAAGTTGGTATATTCTACGGAATATGAGTATAGTCGTAATTAGCACCTAATTCTAGGAGTCCCTTAGGAGCACGGAAACCATATCCCGGCCTCGTTCTTCTATATTTTCTTAGTTCTATTTTAGTTTTAGTTCTAATTTCCCTTTAATCAAATATCATTAGCCTTAGCTTTACAAAGTAACGATAGATAACGATAGGTTGATATTGGTCTCTGTGGTTCGACAATCTTTTATATTACTTCGATAAATCTGTGCGCTTGCGGACGCATCAAATAATAAAGAAAATAAAGAATTGGCCTCACATTGGTCGATAACGTTGATTTATTAGAAATTGAATATCACCATTTAACATTGGAAAAAAATAATAATAAAATCGATAAAACAATGGATCTAAAATTAATTAGAAACCATAAAATAATAGAAAAATGGTCTCATATAGATTTTAGACAACGTAGATTTATTTATGAAATAGAATGTTAAAAATCAGATAATAATATCATAGACCATAAATAGGAGAATAAATCATTAAATTGGGACATAATAAAGAAACAAAAAAGTTGGCCTCATGTCGGTTTAGATATCATCGATAAAGATCGAATATCAATAAACCTTAATTTATATCATCGGCCCTAATATAAACAATAAAAAAACTTTAATATATAAAAAATTACTAAATCATTAATATAAAAGGGCTTACTAAATCATAAACAAAAAAAAACTTAACATTATATATGAATAAAACAATGGTCCAGATGGTGTATTGTGTTTGTCACGTCTGGTTATAAGAAAACATGAGCTTGGCCCAATAAAAATTATAACATAAACAATTTTAAAAAAAATTGAACCGAGTGGTGTGTGTAGTGAATCTATGTGTGTAGACAACAGGCAGATTGGGCTAGGATTTTTTAGAAATAGAACAACAATTAACAACAATTAATAATAATTAATAAACAGGGGTGTATCACAGAGGAAAGGGAGCAATAAATTTTTCACCTCTTCTCTGCTTTTTCGAAATGTGATTCTGTAAAAGAGAAAGCTCACCACAAATCTCGTCTGTCTCGCTCAAACGCTCGCGATCGATTTTTTCAGAGGAAAATGAAACAGTTGCATTCCTACCTTCTCAATTCAATATATCATTGCGGTTCAATTTTCTCACTCAATATCGATTTTATTCTCGCGGTTCTCTCTTTGCTCTCAGAATCGCTCTTCTCTCTCTCTCTCTCGCACTCGGTTTCTGATTTCGTATATATCTCTCTCAGTTTCAATTTTTTTCGTTTCAGGGTCTTTTTTTTTTGGTTTTGCGGATGGAATACAATGAGTTTTGTAGAGATTTTATGGAATGTTAAGAGTGTGGTTGAAGGTTTTGTGTTGGTGAAAGGTCGAGGTTGGATTATTTACGATTTTTTTGAGTGAAAGGTGGAAGGAAGGCTATGAAGGTGATGGTGGTTTATTGTGAAGGATGTTGTTGAATGGAGTAAGAAGAAAGATTTTTCGGTGGTGGAGATTTGTAACTGAGCTTGCATCTGTTATGAAGCCGAGTTTATGAAATGGTTGTGCTTTGTTGGTTTGAAGGGAGATTAGAGAAATAAAGGTTTGTTGTTATGAAGGCTTGATGAGCAAATGAAGGAGGGTTTGTCCGCAGGGTATTCTGGTGTGAGAAATGAAGAGGATGATTATGAGCTTTGTGAATTTGATTTATTTTCCGATTTATTTCTTTCTCCTCCCCCTAATTATGATGTTTTAACGTTATTATATATAGAGGTGAAAGGTGTTTTAGAGAATGATATGAGGAATTTGGTGAGTTGTGATGGAAGGCCATGTGCGTACGAATTATTGTGCTGCAAGAAAATTGTTGTGTTGTGGTTGAGGGCTGTAGTGGAGGTTAAATGCGTTTGTAAATTACGATTTATTTTGAGGAATTTTTTTGCGTATTGAAGGTGGGGTCCGATTGGTCTAGCATGCTTTTATTTTACATATTTTTTTGTTGGTTTGTGCAGATGGAGTCTGGTGAATGCAAGAGACCTGATAATAATACAAGTAATAATAATAAGAAAAGAATAATAATATAATAATATAATAACAATAGAATTATAAAAGAACAATAGTAATAATAATGGAATAATAATAATAATAATAAATGGAAAATAAATGAAATAAAATGGTTTAACCTAATAATAGAAAAATGAAAAGAAAATAATAACATATTTTTTTATGAGTTATAACCAAAAAAAAGAAAGAAATGAACACTAATCCCGAATTGGGCCTCCACCGGTTTTGTCCCATAAGTGACCTGATAAGCCTGAATAAAACCCGACTGAATAAATTGAAATAAAAAAATTTATCTTTGATTTTCTGAATAAATAAAAGTAAATATGCGGGTATGATAAATTTAGGGTATGATAGATGCCCTTATCTAATTTCCTTGAACCCGAGAAAATGAACTGCTACAAGGTGTTCAATTTTTAGGGTAAAAGTCGATTAGATATAAGAATTTTCCAAAATTTGTCCGATGAAATGCGATGGTATAGTAAGAGATGTATGTATAGATGCAATTGAATGGGATTTTAGGGTATGAATGCGATTTGATATGAGACACGAAGGCTGTGGGGATGATGAAATGACTGAATGAGGCGAAAATACTGAAAACAGTAAAGTAAGAAAATTGGTAGGAGAAAACAAGATACTTTTGAAAAACTGTCTGGACAACATTGAATAGTCAGAAATATTTGGAATAAAAGGGGTTAAACCCTGAAATAGGTACTACAAACATCTGGCAATGCACAAGTACCAAATTTGAAAATCAACGCCTGAAACATTTAGAAGAGTACTAGATATGGAATGAGACCAAATTATGAAGATACCTCTAAAACAATCAGAGTGTACGATAAAAAATTCATGAAAATTGTTAGAATGACACACATAACTAGAGGAGCATCTGAAGAAACATCAAATGGACTCGAAATGGTTCCGGAAAGAAATAAATCAGAACAAAGGGACATTTGGAAAAAGAAAACATCAAAAGAGTTCGAATTAGTTCTGGAAAGAAAAACATCATAATGAAGGGACATCTAGATAAAGGAAACATCAGATGGAAAGTTATGTTTGTAGATGGGCTCTAATAGGAAGGAGTAATAAGCTCTGCTTGGGGATTGCTAGAAGTAGACTTCCCCATGTTCATTTATTCTAGAATGACTATTTGACTGGTTGCTTGAAATTCTTGCCCTAGGATGAGTCTTGAAAGATAATTTCTTTGAATAACAAGATCCTTGACTGCGATATGCCCCTGATAGGATCACTGGCCAAGTTTCTCAACTTTTTAAAATTCCTTGATGATGAGTTCTTACATGCAAATAAAATATTCATTCAAAAATATTAATTTTAATGCAATTCTCAAGAAAAAATTTAGAAATCAAAATCATTATTGGAATGATATTGGTGTAAAGCAAATGAATCTCTGGTAAGAATGCAATGTTTATTTAAACATGTAATGTGAAAGATAATGTAAAGTGAAAGGTAATGCAAAAGGCATGATACCAAATCATATGATTGGAAAATCTCTTGGGGAGTCAGCTTACGCAACCTTGCTGCGATATGATTTCAAAACAAATCTAGCTTCAATTAGGTTTTTAAAGGGTTGTAACGTGGTCTGGTTCATAGTTTTATAATAAAGGATATAAGGCTCAAAATTTAATTTTTACCCAATCCCATTCTCCATGATGATCTCCAGTCCTACGCTCAACTAATTGAATCTATGCATTCAGGCTATTTGGAGTTGCACTGTTGATGATGATTTCAAAGCTAAAGGATTATTGGATAGCATCCATTGCTTCTTCACAACATTTTGTTTTCCTTGTTGAGGACCTTGGGTCAACTCATCTTTGTCTTTGTTGAATAATATTGGTAGCCTCTTTTGATTTGAAATGTGTCTTTGACATTTTCAGTCCACTAGTATGCCTAAGTCGCTTTTTTGCATTTTGACTTGGCGGTTTTTTTTTCTTTTTCTTGGAAATACAATGACTGTCATCAGCTTCTTCGACAATTCTTTGATGTGTGCGAAGAAAAACTTGGGCTTGAAACCCTTATTGAAAGATGTAAGGAATGATTCTCCTGAAGTTGAATGCATATTCGAATTAATTGAGAACTACCCTGCCCCAGGTTAAGATTATGGGTTTATTCATTTAGAAATAAACTCCAACTTCAAGGCTCAAAGAGGTTGACAGTGGATTAACTTCCTTATTTCTCCTGTGTTTGGGAGTTGAAATAATGCATGTATATCATCAACAATGTTTTATTTTGAAAACATACCATTAAACAACTTGGGTATTTTGTTTTCGTCATCCTCCCTCAAATCTTTTCTTAAACAACAGATGAATAAGAGAAACAATGATAAATTTTCTGAATTTTTGAAAAGGAAAAGCATGAATATGCATAAATATGAAAGTGAATGAATTGACTCAAAATATGTGATGCTCATTACATTAAAATTAACATTAAAGAAAAAACAAGTCTTAAAGCAGGTTCACACAATACAAACAAGGAAATTAAAAACTGAAAAGAAACATGGCCTAGTGTCTAATCAGCAACATGGATGAGCTTTCCCATCTGATTCACTGGCTTTAGGTAGTAACTTGTAGGTAGTTGGCACATCTCCTCTGACCAAATCTTGAACTCAATTCTAGAAGGCATAACAGTGTTTAATATCATGACTTGTAGTTCCTTTATGGTATGAACAATGGAGATCAGTCCTAAACCCAACTGTAATAGGGTTTGGAGGATTGAGAGGTCTAGTGGTGATCAAACCATTTTGGTACAAGAAAGGGTACACTTCAGCATACTTCATAGGGATATGGTCAATTTGAGTTCTAGACCTGGGATTGCGAGTCTGATTCTGACCAGCATTCCTTTGTGGGGGAGCTCGAACTGGTGGAGCATTAACCATAGGAGAAAATGAAGCTACTTAGGGTTCACCATATTGTTGTTGTCTGTAGTAGGGTCTTCTTTCAGCCGTGACAACATGTGTATCACCATATTTTTTCTTTTGAAAGTTCCCAGAGGACTTTCTTGCAGCATTAGAAGCTTCAACATTTCCAAACTTTCCCTTCCTGATTCCTTCCTCTAGTCTTTCTCTAATAGTGACTAGGTTTGCAAAGCTAGATGATACACTACCTATCATCATTTTCCCTGTAAATAGGTTGAAGGGTGTCCATGAACATACCAATTAGCTCTTTTTCTGCCAAGGGAAGCTCCACCTGAGCAGCCATCTCTCTCCAGCGCTAAGTGTACTTTTTGAATGATTCCTTTTCTTTCTGAGACATGTTTTGAAGTTGACAGTGATCAGGCTCTATGTCCAGGTTATATTTGTATTGTTTCAGGAATGCATCAAGCAGGTCCTGCCAACATTGGATATGGCTCCTCTCGAGTCCCACATACTATTTCATGGATGCTCCACTCAAGCTATCCTAGAAGCAATGGATAAGCAGTTTTTCTTTGTCAGCATGGGTGGCCATTTTGCGACAGTACATGACCATATGGATTTTCGGAAAAGTGTCTCCCTTGTATTTTTCAAATTCTGGAATTTTGAACTTTTCCGGCATAACCAAAATTGAAACCAGGCACATATCCACTGTGGCAGCGTTGAAAACATCAAATCCTTCCACAACTCTTATCCTTTTCTCAAGAGTCATGCATTGTTCCCTGTCATCTTCAATGTTTCTAGCTTCTCCTTGTACTGATGATGGGTGATTGTACATGAAAGGAGGATTCACATGAGCAGTTTGGGCAACTGTATGTACAATAGGTTGAGATCCAATGAACACTCTAGGTTTGATAAAATGGGATGTACCAGCCATCTGAGTAGTTGCAAAGGGAGGAGTGTAGCCTGGTGGCAAACCAAATTCTGGCCAAGTAGTAAGTGGTCTTGAAGATTCAGGATCAATGACGAAGTTATTGACTTCAGAGATGACAATCCTTTGGGGTTGAACGTCTTAAGTAGTTAAGGCTTGGCACATTTCCATGATCTTGCTCACACTGATTTTCAAATCATCAATGTCTTCTCTGACTCTCTTGTTGTGTTCTTCTTTTTCATCCATTCTTCTTCTTTCATTGGCTCTAGTTTTGTACTTGCATGGAGGAATCATCTTGACAATTATTCAACAGATCTGAAGATAAGAACAGATGAAATGAGCTCATGAATTCAAGAATGAATACAATGATTATCCGAATGAAATGCAAAGAGTTGCTACAAATCACAAGGATCACAAGAAAAATGTAGTCAGACAACAAGTATCTCTGATCAAAGGCTCCATGGGTAGGTTTAAACGGGTAGGTTCCCAAAAGCATGGATCATTATAAAAAACATTATTGCATTGACGAAGATCCATCAAAAACAATAATATCTTTGAAACGATCGCTTCTAGGTGAGGTCTTCATATCGGCCTACGAAGTAGATTCTTCATAGGCTTTTATTACACAACCATCAAGATTGAAAATATTACTGTCAAATAGTAATACGTTCAAGGGATCTAGTCTGATTGTAGTTTTCACATTAACCCATTAAGTCACAAAGATCTCGTAAATTAAGACTACTAACCACTATGGGTTTGGTTTAAAGGTCCCTGGAGTCGGAAATTCATCTTAGAAACATTGCCACACGTAGAAGGAACATCGCACCATAATATTTTTCAAGAGAATCTATTCTAGACGATGGTTTTCGCTTCGTACCCCAGGGAAGATTCCCTGTTGTCCTCTACTACACAACCATCTTATATTCCTAAGGTTTTTCTCAGGAATTGGTAATGAGCCTATCTCACACAACACTAATGATCACAGAATCCCACAATGACAATAGTAATGGACAATAATAGTGTAGATACAAAAATAAGAAAGAAAATAAGCAATAAAAGAAGAAAAAAATAAGCAAAGCAATCACGCCAACGCAAACTATCCTAAAGTAGGCTCGACCCTGTTATGCACAAGGCATGTCCCTAGCTGAGTCGCCAAGCTATCGTACCTTAGAAACATCTACGATCCTCGCGCTGACCGTATAACAAACGAAACAACAGAGTCACCATCTAATTCTATTTATTCTAACTAGAGAAAATGAAGATATAGATTAAGCCTAACAGGGAAAGGACGTGGTCGACAGAACATAATCTAAATTCGGGAGTCGATTACACAAGGGGAAGGTATTAGCACCCCTCACTTCTGTTGTACTCAACGAGACCCTCTTAGTCTAGTTTACAATCAAGTGGTAAACTATGATATTGTCTTCTTAAGGGTAAATGATACAGAAAATGGGTGGTTTTGTTCCTAAGGTGCTCAACAGGGAGTAAGATCTGTGTTCCTAAGTATTCCCCCGTGCAATAGGAAAGGCAGAGCCTCATAATTTGTGGTTCTATGGTTGGTCGATTGATTTTATTAGGTGTCAATTTCTCACACCCGAGTAAGGAAACTCGCACCCGAGAAATTATGGAAAAGCATCGGAGATCCAACACTTGTCTTCTTCACCTTGTTTCGATAATTGTTAGGTGTTTTAATTACCTAATACCACTTGATATTGGATCAAGGGTTTGGATCTAAGAGTAACATTTTGATAAAAGGGAAGTTCGATGCAAATGGTGTGTAAGGGTTAATTTGGTTACGTGGGATCAGGTCCTAGTCCTAAGGAAGGTGATCGGTGATTTTCACTCATATATTTCAAGCTATTTTAGTTGTTGGTTCTTATGTTTTTGTGTGTTTTTGAGTCTTGTGTTTATCTTTTTCTTGTTATTCCCGTATGTGGCGAGCATGTTATGTGTTTATCGTTTCTACCGTTGGTGCATTTAATTTGGTTGTTTTTAGTGTGTTTTCAGGCATTTAACAACCTGGTGATCATATACTAATGCAGTGGCGATCCGAGTGCAAGGAAACATAGAAAAATGGGGTATCAGAAGCCTGACATAGGTGCCCGTGTCACCTGACACGACCCATGTCAGAATGGCAATGGAAGATAAGTCTTGAACAAAACTTGGGGCAATGCAGAAGCATGACACAGGTGCCCGTGTCACATGACACAGCCCGTGTCATGGCCCCCACAGAATGTGTGCACAGCCAAGGTCTCAGTAGCCTGACACGGGTGCCCGTGTCACACGACACGACCCGTGTCATGGCACCTGGATGCAAAATTTTATAATTTCCAATTATTATGTGCTGAGGGAAGTTTAGGAATTTCGAGTGCAATTTTGTAATCTGATACATTAGGCTGATCGTGACTGAGAAAAAAAACACTTTTTACTTTGGGAATTTTTATGCTTGGGAGAGAACAAGAGATTGAGAGAGGAGAAGAAGGATCGATCAAACGCAGAAGCAATTGACGATCTAACCAATCCTTTGAATATTGTAATGTCTCTTTTCCTTGTTTATGTGATTTTCATTGTTTTGAATATGAGTGGCTAAACCTCCAAATGCTAGGGGGTGTCCCTGAGTTTCTTGTAATGACATTGAATTTGATTTTATGAATTTCACTGCATTCTATATTCATTGTGTTGATTGATCTGATTTTATTATACAAATCAATATTGGAAAATAAGATTTTAATCTTTGGTTAATAGTAGGTAGGAATGCCACCGTTAATGTTTTTCAATCAAAACTCTTTATCAGATATAACCAAGGAATTGGGATATCATAATTAACCGTGAAAACTTTCGATATGCAAAAGCTTGGTATTCTTTCTATACGACCAAGGAATTGGGGTATATAAGGAATACCAAAGGGGTTTTCTCAGAGGAATCTTTTAAAAACTAGATTTTGAATGGCGGTAGTGTTTTAGTTGCAGTGTTATTTCAACGAATATAAATTATTTGTCATTATAAGCATTTTTCATACACCTTCCCTAGTATAATTCTCATATTTTTCATACGTGTTATTTTCCTAAATTTTATGTTCGCAAGTCATTTTATAATATCTAAAACCAACCCCAAAGAACTTTTGTTCAATTGAAACAGTAAAAGAACTTAATTTGCTACGCAGTCCTCGAGATCTACATTCGGGGAATTTTCCCTATTATTACTACAGTGGGCAAAAATAGTACACTTGCTATTTTCCCACCAGAAGGCGCCTAGTACATGATACCAAAATCTAAGGGAAGTGAATGTGTGCGAGTGAAACCACTTGGTGTTGGACCAAGGTTTCTCAAAAGAAGCGAAAACGAATAAATAAATGACATACATATGAATCGAGATAGGGGTACAAAATAAGTTACACGAGATTGCATGAAATAAAAGGGTTCATTGTATTTGCCCAAGAGGAAGCGTGTGTGAAGTGTCTTAAACTAATCGGGATTTGAGATTAAATCAAAGGCGTCAAAATGTAGCTATTTAACTATCTTAAAATCGATTCAATGTTAGAATCATTCTATTAAAAGTAGAGAATCACTTTATGTTATAATCAAACAATTATTAAATAAACAAATGGTCTAGTCTTAATCACGATTTATTAATTATCACGATTTTTTAAACTTTCATTGACCATAAAGAATAGCGAAAAGCGATAAAAAAAGGGTTAGTCTCATATTGATCTAAATAACTTTGACTTTTTGAAATTGAATATCTAAATCGTTTGTTATATGATCGACCATAAAAATAAAGTAAAATCGAATAATAATAGTGAAAATAAAAGAATGGCCTCATATTTAGTTAAGATACCATCGATTTATTAAAAATCGAATATCTAAATGTTTATTCATCGGCCGATTAAAAATAAATCAGAAAAATGAGAAATAATAAAAGGAATGGCCTCACATTGGTAGATACCATCGATTTATTAGAAATCGAATATCACCATTTATTATTGGCCAAATAAAAATAAATTGAGACAATATAGAAAACAAAAGAATGGTCACATATTAGTTTAGATAACATCTATTTATTCGAAATCGTATATCTAAACGTTTATTCATCGGCCGAATAAAGTTAAATCGAGAAATAATAAAGAAAATAAAGGATTGGCCTCACATTGGTCAATAACGTCGATTTATTAGAAATCGAATATCACCATTTATCATTGGCCAATAATAATAATAAAATCGATAAAACAATGGATCTAAAATTAATTAGAAACCATATAAATAATAGAAAAGGGGTCTCATATCGATTTTAGACAACATCGATTTATTTATGAAATTGAATGTTAAAAATCGGATAATAATATCATAGACCACAAATAGGTGAATAAATCGATAAATAAGGATATAATAAAGAAACATAAAAGTTGGCGTCATATCAGTTTAGATAACGTCGATAAAGAAAGAATATCCATAAACCTTAATTTATATCATCAGCCCTAATATAAACAATAAAAAAATTTTAATATATTAAAACTTACTAAATCAGTAATATAAAAGGGCTTACTAAATCATAAACATAAAAAAAACTTAACACTATATATAAATAAAACAATGGTGCAGAGGGTGTATTGTGTGTGTCATGTGTGGTTATAAGAAAACATGAGCTATGGCCAATAAAAATTATAACATAAACAATAATAAAAAAAATTTAAAAATTGAACTGTGTGGTGTGTGTAGTGAATCTGTGGTTGTGCAGACAACAAGCAGATTGGGCTAGGGTTTTTTAGAAACCTAACAACAATTAATAACCTTAAAATATAAATAGAAAAATAAAAGGTATAAACAGGGGTGCATCACAGAGGAAAGGGAGCAATGAAGTTTTCACTTGTTCTCTGCTTTTTTGAAACGTGATTTTCGAAAAGAGAAAGCTCACCGTAAATCTTGTCTCTCTCTCTCTCTCTCTCTCTCTCTCGCTCAAACGCCCGCGATCGATTTTTCAGAGGAAAACGAAACAGTTGCATTCCTACCTTCTCAAATCAATATCTCACCGCGGTTCAAGTTTATCATTCAATCTCGATTTCGTTCTCGCAGTTCTCTCTCTGCTCTCAGAATCTCTCTTATCTCTCTCTCTCTCGCACTTGGTTTGTGCTTTCGTTTCAGGGTCGTTTATTTTTGGTTTTACGGATGGAATATGATGAGTTTTGTAGAGATTTTATGGAAGGTTAAGAGTGTGTTCGAAGGTTTTCTGTTGGCGAAAGGTTGAGTTTGGATGATTTACAATTTGTTTGAGTGAAAGGTTGAAGGAAGGCTATGAAGGTGATGGTGGTTTATTGTGAAGGATGTTGTTGAATGGAGTAAGAAGAAATATTTTTCGGTGATGGAGATCTGAAATTGGGCTTGTATCTGTTATGAAGTTGAGTTTGTGAAATGGGTGTGTTTTGTTTGTTTGAAGGGAGATTGGAGAAATAAAGGTTTTTTGTTATGAAGGCTTGATTAGTTAATGAAGAAGGGTTTGTCTGAAGGGTATTGTGGTGTGAGAAATGAAGAGGATGATTATGAGATTTGTGAATTTGATTTTTCTTTTCGATTTCTTTCTTTCTCCTCCCCCTGATTATGGTGTTTGAGCATAATTATATACAGAGAGGTGAAAGGTGTTTTAGAAAATGATATAAGGAATTTGTTGAGCTGTGATGGAAGGCCATGTGTGTATGAATTGTTGTGATGCAAGAAAATTGTTATGCGTTATGGCTGAGGGCGGTAATGGAGGTGAAATGCATTTGTATGTTGCGATTGATTTTGAGGAATTCGTTTTCGTATTGAAGGTGGGGTCGGATTGGTGTAGCAGTCTTTTATTTTAGTTATTTTTTGTTAGTTTGTGCAGATGGAGTCTGGTGAATGCAAGTGACCTGATAATAATACAAGTAATAATAATACCAATAATAATTATAAGAAAAGAATAATAATAAAATAATAAACAATAATAAACAATATAGAATTATAAAAGAGTAATAATCATAGTAATAGAATAATAATAATAATAATAATAATAATAATAATAATAATAAATGGGAAATAAATGGAATAAAATGGTTTAACCTAATAATAGAAAAATAAAAAGAAAATAATAACATATTTTTTATGAATTAGAACCGAAAAAAGAAAGAAATGGATAGTGATCCCAAATTGGGCCTCCACCGATTTTGTCCCACAAGTGACTTGATAAGCCTGAATTAAACCCCGACTAAATAAATTGAAATAAAAATATTTATCTTCGATTTTCTGAATAAATAAAAGTAAATATGTAGGTAGGACAAATTTAGGGTATGACAAGTTTCAAGAAGGAGACCATGTATTCTTGAGAGTCACTTCGGTGACCGTTGTTGGTTGTGCCTTGAAGTCAAGAAAGCTTACTCCTTGATTTATTGGTCCGTATCATATTTTAGCAAGAGTTGGGTCTGTTGCCTATAGAGTGGCGTTGCCACCCAATTTGTCAAATTTGTATGATGTGTTGCATGTTGCATAGCTTCAGAAGTATGTTCCGGATCTATCGCATGTGATTTTGATGGATGATGTTGAGGTGAGGGATAATCTTACGGTTGAAGCTTTACCAGTATGGATTGAAGATTGTGAGCTGAAATAGTTGAGAGGAAAAGAGATCACTCTCGTGAAGGTAGTGTATGGATTAAAGATTTCCCCGTTTTAGTTTAATTAATATTGGTAATTAAATTATGTGTAGACATATGTAATTGGGTGACTATGTGTTTTAATGTGTCTGGGATACCCTTGGTACGAGGTAGTGACCTTAAAAATTAGAGTGTAAGGTGTTATGGGTGTGTGCCCAAAAGTGTAGGACTTAGTGGTGTAAGGAGTAGAAATAAATAAATTTTATTATTAATATTTGGTTAATTATAATATTATTTGGGTAATATTAAAATAATTAAAATATTTTATTATTATTATTATTATTATTTTAATAGGTGAATATTAGTGATAATAATAAGAATATAATATAGTAATATAAAAAAGGGGAATATATGAGAGAAGTTATCATTACGTGAAAACAAGAGAGAAAGAGAGATGGAAAACTAGGGCAAGGAAGAAGAGTTAGGGAGAACCTCCATTGCTAAAGGTTAAATCTTTGCTAAACTCTAAGGTAGGGTGAGGTTCTAACTATCTAAGGTTGCCATGATGAATAATGGGTAAGGGTTTAGGTCTTTACATTGTTGGATTGTGTATTTTCCAATAAGATTATAATCGTTGTGAAATAGTGGATGATGATACTAGTGGGATATATTTATTATATGATGAATTTCATTTACCATAGGTGTGATAATTATGTTTTTGATTGTTGGTATACTTTCCTCCATTATTGAATTTTGAGGATTTAAAGTATAAACATGAAATTGAAGATTAAATGATGTATGTATGATGTTATATTCTCTAAATATGTATTTTGGGATGTTATAATTGTCATATAATGGTAGTATTTCAAATTCAAGAACTGTGGCTTTATACGGAATTGAAATCGGAGGTCCGGAAGGCCTCCAACGGTGAAAAAAGCAGAAAAGTCTGCATTTTATTTTATTCACGTCGACGCACCCGATGCTAGATGTCGACGCATGTTGTGTGTGTTTTCTTGATTGATTATGCCTTGTAGGCATTGACATATCCTGTCGCTAGAGGTCAACACATGTTGTGTAAGTTTAAAATTTTCGTTTCAACGATATTAGCTATAACTTTTGATTCGTAAGTCCGTTTTGACTGTCGTTCAAAGCGTTAGAAAACTAATGAAATATTATTTTTATTAAACATGGTCTTGCTTCAAGTAGAAGATTTTATTTATGCGTGTTAAGCGACTTTCATTTGTGTTTTCTAGCGGCTATAGCTGAAGAATATGCAACCCACAACAAGTGGAGTACCCTTTACGTTGTCATTGCCTTAAGTGTTTATGATATCATGCTTTTCCCTAACAAAGAGAAGTTTGTAGATATCAACACCATTCGTATTTTTATGCAAAAGAACCTTGTGTTGTGGGGTGATTTTTATCACTCCGCCCATTACAAAAATGAGAAGAAATAAGGGGGCTTAGTACGATGTTGTTCTCAACTGGTGCATAATTGGTTTATGATACGCTTGCCGACTACTGGTGCTTTTGTGACTTCCGCATCCTCATTGAAATAGGCTAATAGGTTAATGGGGCTGAGGGCCAAAGATATAGCATGGGTAAACCATAGTTTACTAAAGAAGGGTTTCATCTACAGCTGCGGGAGCTACCCCAATGTGCCACTCATTGGAGTAATGGGGTGCATTAACTATAACCATGTTCTTCTTAAGAGACAATTGAGGTACGCTCTAGAAGAACCACAAGTGGAGAGAGAGAGAGAGAGAGAGATCAATGATTCTTTCTATTTTTTGGTAGAAGACAATGTATTAATGGTAGAACAAGTCGTCGCTACCTGGCAAAATAATGAGAAGCGAGGGACAGGTATTCTGGGCCAAAGTAACAACAAGGCTTTTCCTCAGTATGATGAGTGGTTAAAGCGATGGGTTGAGGTCATTTTCCTTCCCTTTTCTCTAGAAGAACCTTGATATCCTGTTGTGGACGAGCCAAGGACGTTTGTTAGCATCGAAGAGTTTGACAAAATGAAAATGGAAAGAGACAAATTGCTAAAACAAAATGCACAATTGATCAGAGAGCTTTATAGGGTTGAGTATGCCAAGCTTGAGATTAAATGGAAAGCTAAAGAAGATGCTGAGAAACATGTTGCCGCAGAAAAAAGGTTTGATGCCGATTCAGATCATTTTGCTAGATTTGAAGTGGCTACATGGAATTCTTCCAAGGAGCATATTGACACGAGAAGGAAACTTGATCAAAAGACCTTGATGTTTGACAACATGAAGAAGAGGCATGCTGCCTACAAGGTAAGAAGAGAAAAGCAAGATAAAGTGCAAGCTGAAGAAACCATAGACAAGCTGAAGAAGAAAGATGAAGAAATGGCTAATAAGTTGAAAGAAAAGGATGCAGAACTTGCTAAAGCCCTGGAGGATGCTGCTTACTACAAGCGTAGGATGGGTTTTTACCAGAAGAAGTTGAAGAGGTTTGAAGACGACCAAACATGGACGAATAAATTTATTGAACCACCAAAGTCAAGATCAAATGTTGGCTAAAGCAACCCGAGCGCAGAGTAAAGATCATAATGATATAGTTGCTTAGTTGTTGCGAGTCTATCATTATGATTGTTGATGGAGTATTTTTTATTAATGTACTTCGGGTTATGACTTTTTTTATGTGTATTTCGACATTGTTAGCACATGTTTTTGCTTTATTAATATAATGGAGCGTTTTCATATATCGATCCATGTTGTTTCAGCTTTATGGTTTCAACAATGTATCTTACACATCTGCAACACCCACACACTAGATTTTATATTCTTAGTATTGTATGGTACATCAGCTGCACACACGCACCCTATATTGTCAACACTGTTTATTGTCTGCAGCAAATATTAGAGTGTCGTTATATGCTTCAACTTTGAAAAGTTGGAATCAGGGGATGTGATGCCCTAAAAAGGAATAAATATGTCATAAGCACTCATTTCGTGCATATCATTTCTTGCATTTTAACAGGTCCTATGGGTTTCCTAACTTATTTGATTATTTCAGGTAGGATTGCAAACCATCACACTCACAAGTACACCATCTGTCAGAATCAATAGTACGTCATGGACGTTGTGCAAACTGAGTTGGCTGAGCTTCGCCTACACGTGAACAAATTCATGAATATCATGTATCTGAAACAAAACGCAATCGTTTGGACATGCATGTATCTTATCATAGCTCATGCCAATAGAGCACAATTTTTTTGGCCTCATAGGTTTGATTAGGGAGAACATTATCCTCCGATAGCATTTCTCTCATAAGGGCCAACAACTTTGTGAAACTTTTATCCGACCTTCCATTGCCCACCTTTAAGTTGTACAACTTTAATACCGCATATAGTCTTGTGAATTTAGTGCAACCTTTATACAACAGTTTCTCTACATCGCTTTCCAACCTCTCAAACATTTGGGGACAATCATGAAGATCTTCTTCAAGTGCTTCTGCAATCTCTTCAACTCGATCATATTCATATGTTTCCGTGTCTTTGTCGTCTGAAGCATATGTCATATTACTTTTCCCCCTCGGTTCAACATTCTCATTAATTTTCTCACTATGAAATATCCAACACTTATAACTTCAATCAATTCCATCCATCAGTAAATGTGATTTCAATCCATCTGCGTCAATCTTACCCACATAACAACAACCCAAGCAAGTACATTTCATTTGATTGGGGTATTCAACATGTTGAACAACAAACTTAACGAATTCCACTACCCCATTCTCGTACTATTTGGACAATCAATCGACAGACATCCATTTTTTATCCATGGTTTTCCACTTATTAAGGTAAACAAAAACATTACTATAATTATTCACGCAACTATTTCAAAAGAACATAAAAGAAGATTTTCCTAAGAAAAACACTTTCGTGTCACAGAAAGAAGATTAATACAAACTTTTATTTCACGTATCGTTTACCATGTGAAGATTTGAGTGCAATAATAAAATACCTTTCTCATAGTAGCACTTGGTTCAAAAAAAATCTCCTCAAATAACAATCTGAAAAGAACAATCAAAATTGAAAGCAATCAATATCAACTTCAAAACAACATCAACTACCAATAATTCAGCTAGAGGATTCAACATGATTGATGAAATCAAAACCAAATTGGCGAAACAATGTTTAAGCAATCAATATTAACTCTTCTCATTAGTTCACAAACAAACTCCAATTAATAATTTATATCACTTGTAATACCTCAAAATTTGCCCTCATATTTATTACCTTAATCGGCTTCATGCTTCACTTCCATTGGCATTTCTCATTAGGTCATAACGTTCATAATCATGCATTTCATTGTTTCCCAAGGCATGTGATCGAAGCGTTTCCTTGTGATATGAATTTTCCTATTCATAGGTGATATATTTGGTTATTGTATTCAAGTTTGAGATAAAGGTTGAATTCACATCATCATGGGGATATTCCTATATAGAGGATCACCAAGTTCTAAAATCCTTCCTATTCAGAGGTTCCATAAAAAATGATAAATCAGGATGTTATCAATGTGATTAGAGGTGGTTGCCCTCTTTATCAGATTGCAATAGTGAACTGTGGGATTGGTGTTTTTATGCAAGAATCTTCAACATCATTGTTCATCCATATGAGTGACTCGGGGTTTCAGGCTGCAAAGATCAGTGGTCTTTTCATTTGTGTGCTGTTTGGTGATATGGATTTGAGATTAAAGTTGGAATTTTATCCGAGATACAAGTTTGGTGCATCAAAACCTATTCATATCCCTTGATTTTTGTCACAAATTCAAACATCATTCATCATGTTATAAGTCCACGCTTACTAATTACCGAAGTCATCCTTTTATATCCCAAATTTTTTATGATCTATGTTCATATTTTTGAGATAATCCAATTCCAATCCCGTTACATGTTGTTATATCCATCATTATTTCTACACCATATCCATATTCACCTTTTGATTTAATTTTTATCCACCTTATAAGAGTCCATCTTAGTTTTCAAATTTGCTTTTAAACCATACCATTTTTTACAATTCTAGTTTCTTAAGATAATGGTCATTGTTGAGAGACTTTTTCATTCCGTCTAAGATACAAAAGTTTATGTTGTTAAGAAGTTGAAAAAAGTCATTTGAATTTGTGGTCCATGATGGGTAGGGATAAGTATCTTAATTTTACACTCATTCAATAATAGTAAAATAAAGAAATGGAGGAATTTAGTGGAAGATGATACATCATAATGAAAGTGCAGAGATCTTAGTTAACAGATTTTTTTAGTTACAGAGTTTCAACAACAAAGGCTTTCTCTATCTCAATTCATCAAATTGTTTGGAAATCGCTTCCATTTTCATCGTCATCGACTCGCAGATCTTCGTGGGTCTTCGGCACGTTTCCTCCAATGTGAAAGCTAGGTAGAACAGAGTACAACACATGATAAGTTATTTAATGCTGGCACACAATTTAAGACAGCTTGATTGAATCAATGGTTAGAAATCTGCAAATTCAGAAATTTAGTGAACCAAGCCTTCCAACTTCCACCTTTTCTCCGTGAAACAACTTCACTCCCATTGTCACCTTCATCCTCCAACTGATCCGATTATGGCCCATGGATACAGAGCTGGAAAAAACACCAACCAAACAAAATACACAATTCAGAATTTTTCTTCGTCAATCGCAACAACACAAACTCTTCAATTGGAATCAAGTCCATCAATTTGGTCATTACCAATTGTAGCTAATCCAAAGCAGTCCTGTAAACAATGAGTATTTATCAGGAAATTGATGATGCAAAAGAGCAGAATCAGTTACGATGAACTGATATAGCAGAAGAGTTTTAGAAATTGAATCTAGTTGAAAAAACCATCAATAATCAAATACAGTACTGACTCATAACCTCTAACTAACTGTCAACAGAAAAACAGAAAGCATAACAGAAAAGTTAACTAACCTATAACTAATTCTTCGCAATTCAAAAGGAAAAGATGAAATCAATAACAGAAATCAACAAACTCCTAACCTCTTTTTGTTCTGGAAGCTTCATAAGCTGGATTTTCATTCCTATAAAAGAGGATCTTCACCTCCAATCTAGGGGTTCCTCAACCATTCTTTTCCAAACCCTTCTTCTCCAATTCTTACACAATTTTTCAATTCACTTCACCATCTTTTTCTTTTCAACCATTCTCTCCAATCTTTCTTCAGGATTTCTCTCTGAATCTTCCCAATTTCTCACACCTTGTTCTTCTTCTTCAATGAGTCTCCTTCACACAAAAAAAACTCTCCACCATTACCCCAATTCTTGATTCTTCTCTTCAACCATTCTGCTTCAATCCACAACACTTCACCATTCATCCTCACTTTCAATAGCTTAACCTTTCACCATTTTCGGATTGGATTTAGATCCACAACCTTTCTTCTTCAATCCCTCCTCATTCTTCCATAATCCTCCAAGCTGTCATTGATACTCCCCCATACAATTTCTCAATTTCTCTTTCAATCCGGACCGTTTGTTATCTCCATCACCTTCATCTCTCCATGATACTTCAATCAAATTCAATACCTCAGCATCAAGTTTTGATTATTCGTTTTCAATGATGAGTCCTTACCAGCATCACAATATGGCGGATTCTTTGTCTTTCACAACATCATCAACAACCTGAAGAGAATTCGAGAGTTTGCATCACTAGTTCAGAAGCAACCATTGCTCAAAGCTGCGAATAAGGGCAAAAGGCAATAATCATACCGGATTGCGACTTCGAATCTTGCAAGAATAGTCTCGCGGTGTTCATCGGTGTTCGACCTGTGTTCGTGTGAAGCTTCATCTTCAACAGGATCAAGCTCTTCGTACGCGGTTTCGTCGGCAAGTTTGCAAGGTACGAAACGGCTGCTCTTTGTTATCATGCATTTCGTCGGCTCTGTGCGACGTCGATGGGTTTTTGGAGTTCTCAGCTTAGAGATAGATTGATGTAGGAGTTCTTAGGTTTCGTTCTTAGGATGAGATAAACTAAGTTTTGAGGAAAGGGTTAGAAATGTTTGGAGCAGGTAGGTAGCTAGGTGGTGGCCGAAGGAGATGGTGGTAAGGATAAGGGGATGAAGGCCGAAGGTGATGTTGATGACAGAAGACAAGGAGGATTGAGGCGGTGACGGAAAAAGTTGTTGTAGGTGAAGAAGAAGAGGCGAGAGAGGTGAGGTAGGTCGTGATTTCGAAGAAGAAGAGGGTAGAGGAAGGAGGGTGGTGATGGCGAAAAAGGAAAGAGAAGACGACGGAGAAGAGGAATAGGGAGTGTGACGGCGCGGGAGAGGAAGAAGAAGAGGATTAGGGTTCCTCATGTGTTTTCAGTTTTATTATTTCTTTTCTTTTATTTATTGTAATGTTAATCATAAAATGTAATTAATAAATTGATTAAGAGATTTAATACCATAATTCCCATTAAATCCACCATTAACATGTTGTTTAATATTCTCATGTCTATTAATTTATGATTAGCAATACTAATCCATGTTCTTGTGTATTGGACCCTAACTTTTCTACTATTCAAACCCTCCACATGAGCCCAGTGAGAAAAAGCAATGTGAAAAATCACTATCTCCACCTCCTTTCCTTTCCTACGAGTTGGGCCTTCACTCTTTGCTAAATGCACCCCATCTCTAAAGCCCACGATAGAAAATAGCATAAAAAAATGATTTCTGTATCCCCTGGCTTCTATGCGAAGTGGGCTTAGCCCTGTTGCTAATAACACCCCTTTTCTGGGCCCATTACGAAAATCATTAGAAAAATTACTTAATTCAACCCCCTTTTCATTTCTTTAGAAATTAGTTTTTTTAGTTAATATAGTTCAAAACAAAATCAAATAAAAATGGGAAAAAGCTTTATAAAATTCCCAAAAAAATTCCAGTAGGTTAATAAATCTAATTAGAAATTTTTGACATTTTTGTTTTCTGAATTTTGCATCATTTTTTATTTAATTCTGATTTTTCTTTTAATTAGCTTTTATTGAATTTCCTTTAATTGTGCTTGAATTTTGTTCATTTTATTTTGGTAACTTCCAATAGGATTTTTAATGCACTCTTTTTGCTATAGTTAGATAACTAATAAAAGTACTTAGGATAAATTTTGTAGATTTTTTAGAATATTTTATCTTAGGTTTTAGAGGCTAATTCCTTAGTAATTAGGGATTAATTTGTAGCTGGAAATAAATAATTTTTAGGCCTAGTTAAATTCTGAATTTTTAGGATTCCTTTTGACACAATGTTATAGGTAATTTTAGGACCCTATAGATTTAATTTCATAATTTTTCCAGGACCTTTACTATTTTTTAGAATATTAGTTCTTAGGTTTAGTTATGTGATATTTCCCATAGTTTAGGTTATAAAAATAAAGTTCAATAAAAAAATAGTCTAGATTAGATTTAGTCTTAGAGTTTAATATAGACTTAGGTTAGTTTAATTTGGATTTTTAGAAGGGACATTAGGCTTGACTTTGATTTAGAATGTAGGTTAAAGTTCCCTTTTAATTAGGATTAGAATAAATAAATAGGACTATTTTTCATGCCTTTAATGTTTTGTTTAGAATTTATTTCTTATGTCCATTTTTATTGCTTAGCCTTTATTGGATTTTTATAACTTGTATAGGCTTCCCCATTGTTCTTAGAATCAACTTAACTTCATTAGGAAGTAAGTTGAATTCTAGTAGTTTCTAGTTTTTTCCATTAGGATTAGAATACTTCACAAACCATTAGGACCTCTTGTAAATAAATAAATCAATTAACTTAGGGTTGTGTCTTAGTTCCCATTAGATTTTGTCCTTTTTTCAATTTGAGTCATTCTTTCTCATCTCATAAAGAAAAGCAATAAAACACTTAATAAAAATCTAACAATCTTGTACGACACGAGACTTTGTTGCGGAGTGTTTATACGCGTCCTGTTTCGGGGCGAGGTGTAAATTCTTCCCGCGATGGATAGGTCTTAGTACAAGACAGTTCACAAACAAATTCAAAACACTTCTCATAAAAGCCAAAAACAAATAACAAGCGACTATTCTGCGGGAACTTCTCTTCTCATCTCATTCACTCACAACGCGAACTCGCGACGACTTGTCTCGCATGCAAGACGGTAAACGCACTCGTACCAGACGAGCCTGCAACACCTGAGCATAGACATACGCAGTTCCAGTTATAAAAACACAAACAAATAGTTCCCGCCTTAGTTAGGCGAACTACGTCGACTCTGATCCTCATTATCCCAATGAGGTACGTAGGCAGCGGGGTAGGGCCCGTTCGAGCACATTCTTTATTTTCCCTACATTTTCCCCCTTCTTTCTTTCCATTCTCTTTTAGTTCCTTTTCTCATTTCCAATTTCCAGTTAGCGGTTTTATTCAGCAGCAGTCATTCTTCTCACCCTTTGAAACAAGCAAGCAAGCGTGGATCCCGTCGGGTACGACGGACGATCTGGGGTGCTAATACCTTCCCAAGTCGTAACCGACTCCCGAACTCAGATCTTTGGTTCGCAGGACCTTGTCCTTTCCTTCTTCCTCAGGTTTGTGCAACATTACCTTTCCCATTCATTCGGGATAAAAATGTCTGGCTGGCGACTCTAACCTTTCCGCGCCACTTTCGCGTTTGTACTAGGATGAAAATCCCGGGAGCGACAGCTGGCGACTCTGCTGGGGAACGAACCTGATTCTTCCGGTTTCCCTTATAGAGTCAATCCTAGCGCATGTTGGCTTTGTTTCTTTGGGTGTTTATCTGTTTGATGCTGAGTGCTTTAGTTTAGCTTTACTGTTTTTATTTACAGTTTTTGCTTTACAGCTTTACTTTATCGCATTTATTTACCACTTTCAGTATTTTATTTTCCATGCATCATATTATACTGGACTGTCTGGCTGTGCTGGTTTTCATTTTTTCTGTGGGGTGGGAGTTACTGCGAGATAAGCCAACTACCCGGCTTGAGTGCACTATAGGATTAGCGTGGACACGTTGTGCTCGCATGGTTACATGATGAGTGGTGATGTGTTCCACACCCAGATTGCGACTGTCTTGGGACTATTCTGTGTGGGGGTTCTTCTCCACTTCAGGGTACAACCTTGATAGTTATGTGCATCTGGTGACCGATCATTGAGAACCTTAATGGAAACAACCCTCTCCAGTGATGACAGTGGCAGACCACATTTGTTGGCAAACCCACTCGCATCCGAGGGTCCATTGGGAACTCGCATAGGATGGCCTGGTTCTCTCATAGGAATTCAGTTAAAGCAAATTGTTCGTATGACGATAGTATTGTACCCTTCGGGATGAATGTACTATTGTTTCTCGATTCAGTGTTTGAAGCTGGAGACTTGTGAGGGATGCTTGTTTTTCCGGACTCAACTGAGACCTCCCTGCGTAGTACATAATACCAAACCGATTCCCTGATTTGGTCATGAGCCATTTCTCGGAGATGGTGAACGTATTATTGCTATTCGGCTTTGAGAGTCCGTGATGTTGACCCGAGTAGCACACCCGTGAGATTGGGAGGGGTTTACAGGTTTGCAGGAACCCTAATACCTTCAGCATACCCACTTTGCCTTTGGTTCAGTTTTGTGATCTGGATTTCTGTTCTTAAGATATGGATCCCGGATCAGAGGGATGATTATTGTGATATCTGGATTTTGAGACCTTGCACCGACACCTGATTATATGATTGGCACATCACAGACACTTCACTGATCACATGCCTTGTCTTGCATAAACATCATATCATCATTAATCATTTGTGTTTCTTTTATTCTCAGGGTCTACATTTACTCCCGGTTCCTGGCCATATCATTGCTTCAGAATGGAAGATGTCAAAAAGAGAACTGTGCACTACAAATTCTTTGATACCAAGATGGACCTGATCAACCAATTGGTGTCTCTGATTACCCCGGGTCATTTGGGCTACTTCAAGGAAAAGTATGGTGATATTCTGGATCTGGTATTCAACTTGGATAGTTCTCAGAGAAGCGCCATTCACACTTTGTTGCAGTATTACGATCCACGGCTTAGGTGTTTCACATTTCATGATTTTCAGTTGGGTCCTTTGCTGGAAGAATATGCTGAGATTATGGGAGTTTCAATCAAGGATCAGCTTCCTTTTAATTCGGAGATGACGAGACCGACTCATGATGACATTGCCAAGGCTCTTTATTTGATCCCATCAGAGGTGTCTTCTAATCTGGTTTCCACCAAATCAGGAGTACTTGGTTTTCCCTTAGAGTTTCTGGTAAGGAGAGCTGAAGATTGTGCCGTGGAAAAGCAGTGGGATTCAGTTTGTGCCATCTTGGCGTTATCTGTGTATGGGATAGTTCTATTTGCCGATATGGACAAGTTTGTGGACATGAATGCTATTCATTTGTTTGTGTTGAAGAATCCGGTGCCCACCCTCTTAGGTGATTTGTATTATTCTGTGCATTATAAGAATGAGAAGAAGCGAGGAGGTCTTGTTAGATGTTGTGCTCCTTTATTCTACAAGTGGGTTATGAGACACTTGCCTACTACTGAGAGTTTTACTGATCCTAATTCTACTTGGGCTCAGAAGCTGAGTACTTTGTCTGCTGGAGATATCAGGTGGTTTACTTTGAGGTTGAAAGGAAGGAATTTCATTACCAGTTGTGGTAATTACCCTAATGTGCCTTTGTTAGGAGTATTGGGAGGTATCAACTACAATCCCATCCTCTTAAGAAGACAGTTAGGGTATGCGCTCAAGGAGGTTCCTGATGAGTCTGAATTATTCCAAACTTTCTATTTCCCGGTGAAAGACAATCTTCCTTTGGTCCAAAAAGCTGCAGGTTCCTGGAAGGTGATCAAGAGAAAGGGTATAGCATGTCTGGGCAAGAGCAACAATCGGATGTTCCCTGAATTTGAAGCTTGGATAAAGAAGGAGGTTCAAGCGGCTCTAGTCCCTTTTTCTGTACCAGCTCTGCCTCCAGCAACGGTACCTTTGGAAGACTATCAGAAGTTAGAAGCTTTGGTCAAGCAGCTTAGGGTTGAAAATCAAGAGGCTCTTAATTCTTGTCAAAAACTGATGATCCAGAACCGTCGGTTAGAAGATAGAGTTGTACAAGCCGAGGAAATAGTTCGTCTCAAGCAGAAGGACTTTGAAGATAGAGAGCTCTACTTCCGGAAAAAAGGGTTAGCCGAGACTCACAAGACGGCCCAGCGCCGAAGAGAGAAGAAAGATCTGAGTGAAGCCAATGAAGCTGTTACCTTATGGCAGGAGAGATGGGACGACCATTTGAAGAAGCAAAAGGAGTCAGACGCCAAGCACAAGCAGGAAATCAAAAGTCTTCAGGATTCTTTGGATGGGCAAAAAGAACTCCTCAGGAAGGCTTATCATCAAGAGAAGGACAGTCTCCAGCGCTTAGCAGAAAGCCAGCAGGCACTGAAGGAAGCTCAAAAGGAAATTGAAGACTTGAAGTTGAAAGCTGACGTGAAGAGGTCGAAGGCCGAGTCGAGTCAAAGCAGGGAGAATGAGACAGCATTCCTACAGCAGATTGAGGAGTTGCACGCTTCTTCCGATACGAGGGACCTCCTCATCCAGAGGCTCATCCAAGAGCCTGGTCATCCAGATGTAGCTCAGCTGTTCCAGAATGTCAAACGCCTTAGTTGGAGATTGAAAGATATAGAGTTCCCTTAGGGTTTAATTTCATGTTATTATACTTGGATTACCCACAGGCTTGTTGTGGGATTCCTTATATTTGATGTACTTTCGTTGTTATTGTGATTGGCACCCCTCGGGGACTTTGTATTTTCAAACTCCAGTTTATATGATTGATTTGTTCTGAATTTCTTGTTCGTTATTTGCTGCACCGACACGGGGTAATGAGCACCAATTCTCCACAGCCGTCATTATATTTGAATATTACTTGGGTCTTCTTCCCAATTCTTATCTTCTTAATGCCAGGACCGGACACGGGAAAAGTCTCGAGAATAAAAGGAACACATTGCATTGCATACGCATCATTTGCATTTTGTCTTTGTCTTTGCAGGTTTTTCTACGGGATGTTTAATTTATCTGTGTTCAACAGGCAAAGATTGCGAGAGCCGCCAAGACCCGGTACCTTCGACAAGATATCCCTCATCGGTACGCGACCCGCAGCAATCAAAGAACAGCAATGGACGCCATGCAGACAGAGCTCAATGAAGTCCGTACCAAGATGGCAGAATTTATGACCCTGATGCAAGGGATGGCCCAGGGGCAACAAGAGCTGAGAAATGCAATTCAAGGGTTAACTCCTCCTAATACTAATGCTCAGGCGACCACTTCCGGCGGGCTAGGGGCTCCTCCCAACACTAACAACGGCCCAGGTGGACCTCATGTTCCAGATCCAGCTATGGCAACGTTTGTTCCTGTGCACGATAGGCAGGAAGACCAATTCCAGTATTTCAACAATGATATGGGTTTCGGCGGTGATGGAAATCTTAATGACTTCTTGGTGCTTGCGGAGAAGGTCAAGGCCCTCTAGTGCAAAGACACTTTGGGGATTGACGTGTCAGACATGGGTTTAGTGCCTGGGGTGGTCATTCCACACAAGTTCAGACCACCAGCATTTGATAAATACAACGGCATCTCCTGCCCGAAAACTCACCTACAGGCCTTCTACCGAAAGATCACGGCCCACACGCGAGATGAAAAACTCTGGATGTATTACTTCCAGGATAGTCTCTCTGGAGGATCCTTGGAGTGGTACATGAAGCTGGAGAGGAGCTCTATTAGAAGCTGGAAGGATTTGGGAGAAGCCTTCCTCAGGCAATATCAATACAACATTGACATGGCACCCAGCCGCACTCAGCTTCAGAGCTTGACACAGAGGAGCTCGGAGAGCTTCAAAGATTATGCACAAAGGTGGCGTGAGGTGGCCGCCCGAGTGCAACCACCTTTATTGGAAAGAGAGATGGTCGACCTTTTCCTGAATACCCTCCCAGGGCATTTCATGGAAAGATTGGCTGGTTGTTCCTCAAGTGGCTTCTCGGACATTATCTTGACTGGAGAAAGAATTGAAAGTTGGCTCAAACAGGGGAAAATTCAGAATGGAAGCGCTTCGGTGTCTGGTATCAAGAAACCCTTTGTGAAAAGGAGGGAAGGAGAAACAGGTGCAGTATATGCACAGAGGGGAATGATTAACCGAGGATATTATCAGCAAGTGGCCCCTGTCACTATTTCAACTCCGCCCGTTCAACAACAGGTCCAGCCTCCGCAGCCGCAGCGCTCACAAGGGTATCAGCCAAGAGCCCCTCATCCATATTACTCTCAGAGGCCGAAGGATAGACATATTGAAGCTCCACCAATGTCTTACTCCCAACTTTTGAAGAATCTCCTACAGCTTCAAATGATTCAGCTCCGGACCTTGCAACCTCCGAAGCCAGGCCAAATTCCTGAGGGTTATGACTTAAATGCTAGATGTGAATTTCATTCCGGAGCTCCCGGCCATAGTACTGAGAACTGTAAAGCATTGAAGAATGTCGTTCAGGATTTATTGGACACAAAGGCGATCAACTTTGCTCCCTCTCCTAATGTGCTTCAAAATCCCATGCCTCCTCACAGGGGTACGGTTGGTGCAATTGATGAAGGGGAGAATTTGAATTTGGTGGATGATGTTGATGACTTGCAGACTTCATTGGTTGATATCAAGGTTTGCTTGTTGAAGAAAGGTATCTTCCCTGGATGCGAGGAAGATTGTTCGGAATGTGCTGAAGCTACCAATGGTTGTAAACGGTTGAAGGCTGGAATCCAAGGCATGATTGACGAAGGAGTGCTGCAGTTTGACAAGATTGTGAAAGAAAGTGAAGTCTCCACGGTAACTATCTTTTATGATCCATCCCAAGTTCCTTCACGAGCCAGAGCGGCACCAGTAACCATTACCACTGCTGGACCCATAATGTACCAAAGTGACAGAGCTGTTCCTTGGAATTATGGTGGTGAGGTGTACTGCAACGGCCAGAGGCAAGAGTTGGCCACGACTAGTATAACCCCAGCTCAAGTAGAAAATGTTGGAGTAGGGGGGTTTACTAGAAGCGGAAGGTTGTTTGCGCCTGAAGCACTGAGAAACAATGTGATACCACCCAGAGATACTGCCGAAGCCCAAGCTAGAGCCAGAGGGAAGCAACCAGTAGTTGTCAATGATCCAACGCCATCAACTGATCCAGACCTCACCTTTGATAAAGAAGCCGAAGAATTCCTGAGGATCATCAAGAAGAGTGACTATAAGATTGTAGACCATTTGCAGCAGACGCCGTCGAAGATCTCCATCTTGTCCTTGCTCATGTGTTCTGACTCTCACAGGAAAGCTCTCCTAAATATTCTGAACAAGGCATACGTGCCTCAGGATATTTCTGTGAACCAGTTAGAAATGGTGGTATCCAGCGTCAATGCCAGTCATGGATTGGGTTTCACAGACTTGAATTTTGACTTCTGATGGGCGTGCTCATAATCGGGCATTGCATATCTCGCTGGAATGTAAGGGTGCAGTACTCTCCCACGTGTTGGTAGATACCGGATCCTCTTTGAAAGTCTTGCCCAAGAAAGCACTGATGAAGTTGGACTATGATGGAGTGGTTCTAAAGCCCAGTGACCTAGTAGTTCGAGCATTTGACGGGTCGAGGAGATCGGTGTTTGGAGAGGTGGAGTTACCTATCAAGGTAGGTCCACAAGTCTTCAATACCACGTTCTACGTGATGGATATACAACCTGCATATAGCTGTTTACTCGGGAGACCTTGGATACATTCGGCAGGAGCGGTATCGTCTACACTCCATCAAAAGCTAAAGTTTGTCTGGGAGGGTCAAATTGTGACTGTCAGTGGGGAAGAAGATATCTTTGTTAGTCATCTAGCTTCATTCAAATATGTGGAGATGGATGGCGAAATAGTTGAGACCCCGTGTCAGGCTTTTGAACCCTTGAAGTCTGAGCAAGCATCCGCAGTAGCAACTTCTCCTGAAGTACCTAAGTAAGGGGTTTCCATAGCCTCTTATAAACAAGCGCTTGAATTGGTAGAATCTGGAATACGAGAAGGCTGGGGCAGTCCGGTAGAAGTGCCAGAGAAGAAAGACATGTTCGGGATTGGCTATCACCCTGGAAGATCTTCGTCTGAAGCAAGTGCTAAAGGTTGTCAGAGCCCGGTCACTTTCACAAGTGCGGGAGTGGTAGACTACGGAAACATCAGTGCGGTACAGGATGACGCTGTTGATAGTGATTGTGACTTAGATGAATGGATCAGGCCTGCCGCTCCAGGAACTCAGCTTAGCAACTAGACATCGGAAAGGCTTATTTCGGTCACCTCTTTCGAAGAGTAATGATGTTTTGTTTCTATTTTTCCTGTAGTAAAGCATTATGTCTTGCCCGAGGCATAGTGGCTTCTTTGTAAGGGTTCATTTGTTCATTAACACAATCATAAATAAAATTGACGTTTCACATTCATTCATGTTGTTCTCTGTCTTTCGTTTTTTACTTTTGTTTTTCAAAAAGAAAGAAAAGTTTTAAAATGGCAATGTTTCTCATTTTCTCAAGTTGTTGCTAAATCCTTGCATGAATCATCATTCATGCAGGTGCTCGTCACCGGATCTTATCAATGACGACCCTGTTATGGCTGAGTATGACTTCGACAATCCAATTTATCAAGCCAATGAGGAAGGTGAAGAGGATTGCGATTTACCCGAAGAATTGGCCAGACTGCTTAAACAGGAGGAGAAGATGATTCAGCCGCACGAAGAAGATGTCGAAGTAATAAACCTGGGTACTGAAGAAGACAAGAAAGAAGTCAAGATCGGAGCTGCATTAGGAGAATCTGTCAAGACTCGTTTGATGGCTATGCTTCGAGAATACGTTAACGTCTTCGCATGGTCCTACCAAGATATGCCTGGTTTAGACACTGACATTGTGGTACACAAGCTACCTCTCAGAGAAGGTTGTCCTCCGATAAAGCAGAAGTTGAGGCGCACACGTCCAGACATGGAAATTAAAATAAAAGAAGAAGTGCAAAAACAGTTTGATGCTGGCTTCTTGGCCGTGACCAGTTATCCTCCATGGGTTGCTAACATTGTGCCGGTTCCCAAGAAAGATGGCAAAGTCAGGATGTGTGTGGACTACAGGGATTTGAATAGGTCTAGTCCCAAAGATGATTTCCCTCTACCTCACATAGATGTACTTGTCGATAATACTGCTCAGTTTTCCGTGTTCTCCTTCATGGACGGGTTCTCAGGCTATAATCAGATCAAGATGGCTCCCGAGGACATGGAAAAGACAACTTTCATCACTCCTTGGGGCACCTTTTGTTACAAGGTCATGCCATTTGGTTTAAAGAATGCAGGAGCTACCTATCAACGGGCAATGGTGACGTTATTTCACGACATGATTCATCATGAAATTGAGGTTTATGTTGATGACATGATAGCAAAATCCCAGACAGAGGAAGAGCATTTGGTTAACCTAGCAAAATTGTTTGATAGGCTTCGAAAGTTCAGATTGAGGTTAAATCCGAATAAGTGTACCTTTGGGGTTCGTTCTGGCAAATTACTCGGCTTCATTGTTAGTGAACGAGGAATTGAGGTTGATCCAGCCAAGGTGAAAGCTATCCAAGAAATGCCTGAGCCGAAGACTGAAAAGCAAGTGCGTGGTTTCTTAGGGAGACTAAACTACATTGCACGGTTTATTTCTCACCTAACGGCCACGTGTGAGCCCATCTTTAAGCTTCTGAGGAAGAATCAGGCCATTAAATGGAACGAAGATTACCAGCAAGCCTTCGACCGAATCAAAGAATACCTGTTAGAACCACCAATTCTTATGCCTCCAGTGCCAGGGAGACCTCTGATTATGTATCTTACTGTGCTTGAAGGATCGATGGGATGTGTGTTGGGTCAGCAAGACGAGTCTGGTCGAAAAGAGCACGCCATTTATTACCTTAGTAAAAAGTTTACCGATTGTGAGACGCGATACTCACTACTCGAGAAAACTTGCTGCGCTTTGGCATGGGCTGCTCGCCGACTAAGACAGTACATGTTGACTCACACTACTCTCTTAATTTCCAAGATGGATCCTGTGAAATACATTTTTGAGAAGCCGGCTTTGACAGGAAGAGTGGCCCGTTGGCAGATGATACTCACGGAGTATGACATACAATACACTTCGCAAAAGGCAATTAAGGGGAGTGTGTTGTCAGAATACTTGGCCCAGCAGCCGATTGATGATTATCAACCCATGAGGTTTGAGTTTCCGGATGAGGACATCATGTTCCTCAAGTCTAAAGACTACGAAGAACCACTTCCGGAGGAGGGGCCCGACCCCGAATCCAAATGGAGGTTGATGTTTGACGGGGCTGTAAACATGAATGGGAGTGGAGTAGGTGCTGTTATTATCTCACCAGAAGGAGTCCACACACCTCTCGCCGCTCGGTTGACCTTTGAGTGCACTAACAATGAGGCAGAGTATGAAGCTTGTATCATGGGGATCGAAGAGGCAATAGACTTGCGAGTCAAGAACCTTGAGATCTTCAGAGATTCTGCTTTGGTGGTAAATCAAGTCAATGGCAAATGGCTAGTTCATCAAGCTCGTTTGATTCCTTACAGAGATTATGTCAGGAGGCTGTTAACTTTCTTTACCAAAGTCAAGTTGAGCTATGTTCCTAGAGACGAAAACCAGTTCGCCGATGCTCTCGCAACTTTGTCGTCCATGATTAAAGTTTGTCGAGAGAATTTCGTGCCTCGAATTTCGATTTCCCGGCTTGAAAGACCTGCTTATGTTTTTGCAGTGGGTGATGGTGAAGATAACAAGCCTTGGTACCATGACATCAAACAATTCTTGAAGGCTCAAGAATACCCGGCTGGGGCGTCCAGTAAGGATAAGAAAACTCTTAGAAGACTGGCAGGAGGCTTCTTCTTGAATCAAGACGGTGTGCTGTACAAACGGAACTTTGACATGGTGCTGCTCAGATGCGTGGATAGACACGAAGCAGACCTGTTAATGCAGGAGGTTCACGAAGGCTCCTTTGGTACCCATGCTGGAGGACATGCCATGGCCAAGAAATTGTTGAGATCGAGATACTATTGGATTACCATGGAATCTGATTGTTGTAAATACTCCCGTAAATGCCATAAGTGTCAAATTTATGCTGACAAGGTCCATGTGCCTCCGAATCCGTTGAGTGTCATGTCCTCACCATGGCCGTTCGCTATGTGGGGCATCGATATGATTGGCAAGATTGAGCCAACAGCTTCTAATGGTCATCGCTTCATCCTAGTTGCTATTGATTATTTCACGAAGTGGGTTGAAGCGGCATCCTACACCAATGTCACTAAACAAGTGGTCGCCCGATTTATTAAGCGGGACATCATCTGCCGGTACGGAGTCCCTGAAAGGATCATCACTAATAATGGTTCTAACCTCAACAACAAGATGATGGCTGATTTGTGTCAAGACTTTAAAATAGAACACCACAACTCTTCTCCATATCGTCCGAAGATGAATGGCGCCGTCGAGGCGGCTAATAAAAACATCAAGAAGATTGTGCAGAAGATGGTTGTAACGTACAAAGACTGGCATGAGATGCTACCATTCGCGCTGCATGGGTATAGAACATCAGTACGCACTTCAACTGGGGCAACTCCATTCTCATTGGTGTACGGTATGGAGGCAGTCTTACCAATCGAAGTGGAAATCCCCTCGTTGAGGTTGATGATGGATACCAAGCTAGATGAAGCTGAGTGGCTCCGATCCAGGTATAATCAATTGAGCCTTATTGAAGAGAAGCGGCTAGCAGCTGTATGCCATGGACAGTTGTATCAGCGACGAATGAAGCAGGCTTTTGACAAGAAGGTGCGACCACAAAGGTACACGCCAGGAGATTTAGTGCTGAAAAGGATTCTTCCTCCTCTCAACGATCACAGGGGCAAGTGGACACCCAATTATAAAGGACCGTTCGTGGTTAAAAAGGTTTTCTCAGGCGGAGCCTTAATGCTGACAACCATGGATGGAGAAGACTTCCAATCCCCTGTCAACGCAGACGCAGTAAGAAAATACTTCGTGTAAAAAGGACCCGCTGGATAAAAACAGAATAATAATCCAGGCAAAAATGGGCATCCCGGCGAGCCAAAAACAGAATAAAAGGCTCGGGAAAAAGTTAGGGAAATCTTGAAAAAATGTACACCCGCTGAGTTGAAAAGCCACATCGGACAACTCATGCAAAAAAGGGTATCCCGGTGGATTGAAAACCTGAAAGGGCGATCCACGCAAAAGAGGGATTAACACGAACGACTGCGATCTGCGAGATCCATGACCTACCTACAGTTGAGGCTATCCTAAGGGTTGAAGATCAGTTCACTTACTTTTTCTCAAGAGGCAGAGCGAGCGGAGCGTCTTGAAGACATACGAGTCATAACTGGGTTGAGACTTGATAAGATTCACTTCTCACATTGCCAATAGGATAGTTTGTTTTTCTTTTTAGTTGTTCCCTCATTCCAGGGAACTGCTTCCTTTGTATTGCCTATTCAGGGCCACCTTTCCAAATTAATAAGAATTCAACTTCAGTAAATTGACTATTTTGCTTCTTTGTTTTTGCTTTTTCTCATCTAGCATTGATTGATTGTGAAAACGTCTAGCAAATGGTAACTTGTATTGTGTTATGAACATTTGAATTCTTTCTAACTCGTGCAGGAGAATAGAAACATTTAATACAACTCTGAAAGGGTATCGAGATGCCCAGACAATGATTCATGCTATGAGCCTGGGGCAAGCAGGTCCCAAACTAATTCTCTATGTTGCAGGTATTATCAATTGTGTTCGTGCAGGTACAGGTACTGGTGTTGCTAACAGAGCTAAAGATTATTATCCAGGATGGGCATTCCCTTTTGTTTGAACAGAAACAAGTATCTCCCAGGGTGTTTCCAATCATCCCCAGCCATGTGGAAGTTGAAATTTCACCCATCAAGGTAGCAGAGAGTGGGTGCAATCCCCAAGCAGAAGGTTCCCTTCAGACAGGGGCAATCCTCAGCAGTACAAGGAGTTCTTTTCTCCCCAGCAAGGTGTTTCCTCAGCAGTGTCATGCCTTTGGTTCCCAGCCGAGCCAGGGGGTCCTCACTTCCCCACCAGAGTTCAAGAAGGGTCCATCTCCAGCAGGGTCTTGGCGCTCCAATCTCGAAGTCCAATTCATTTTTGGCAGTGACGGCTGTTCGGAGCCGGTGAATTATTAACAGCTTTCCCCGCAGAGTTGTTTCCTCATCATCAGGATGAACCAGATCAATGCAGTGATCATCGTTTCTCCCCAGCCAAGTTATCCGGGATACCTGCAGTCTCCTTATCAGGAGATCTCCTTTGCATTGCCATCCGCGTAATCATCATTGTGTCTGCATCCTCCAAAGCGTAGCATTTCCATCGTCATGGAGCATTATGCCATAAATTCAAACATATGCATACCAGCATGGGCCAGTTTTGAGGTATATTACACAAGACCCGTTACACCTCCAATCAGATTGAAGTGTTACCCACAGAATGCAACTTCATTTCCCAGGGTGGTTACTTCTACCACGTCTTGTTGTTATCCCCGGTTGAGTCATGTTTTAGTACAACAGTCTCATTTTTCGCGTCTCCGTTTCAGTAAAACAGTCGCGTCTTGGGCTCTCGTTTAAGTACAACAATCCCATTCCTTTCGAGTTTCCATTTAAGTACAATGGTCTCGTCTTTGAGTCTTGTTTCAGTACAACAGTCTCATTTTTCGCATCTCCGTTTCAGTACAACGGTCGCGTCTTGGGTTCTCATTTAAGTACAATGATCCCATTCCTTTCGAGTCTCCATTTAAGTACAATGTCCTCGTATTTGAGTCTTGTTTCAGTACAACAGTCTCATTTTTCGCATCTCCGTTTCAGTACAACGGTCGCGTCTTGGGTTCTCATTTAAGTACATTGATCCCATTCCTTTCGAGTCTCCATTTAAGTACAGTGGCCTCGTCTTTGAGTCTTGTTTCAGTACAACAATCTCATTTTTTCGCGTCTCCGTTTCAGTACAACGGTCGCATCTCGGGTTATCATTTAAGTACAATGATCCTGTTCCTCTTGGTCTCGTCTCAGTGCGAAGATAATGGATCGGTTGATACCATTTCCTAGTTAGATCGGTTGATCTTATTTGAGTCATGAATCGGTTGATATCATTTCTCTTCGAGTTGTAAATCGGATGATATTACATTCTCGTTTTCTTGGTTATGGATCGGTTGATACCATCTCCATGTTTGATCGGTTGATCATATTTGAGTTATGAATCAGTTGATATCATTTCTCTTCGAGCTGTAAATCAGATGATATTACATTCTCGCTTTCTGGGGTGGATCGGTTGATACCATCTCCGTGTTAGATCGGTTGATCTTATTTGAGTCGCAAATCGGTTGATGTTTCGTTAAGCCCAGTTTCGCCAACAGGCACCTTCCGAGGCTTGGTCCTGCCCAGCAGTCGCGTGTTTTCTTTGTGGCTTGGTCCTGCCCAGCAGTCACATTGATGAGTTTCTGTTTTGCTAACAGTCTCGTTAAGTCCTGTTTCTCCAACAGGCACTCTCGTTGTGGTTTTGATTCGCTCAGCAGTCACAGTGCAAGTTATTGCATTGATTCCATTCCACCTGGTTCTATTTTCTCTACCTATTCAGAGGTCAAAACAAATAAATATAAATAAAGGGCAGATGGCATTTCTATTATCCCCAGAGTCCAAATTTCCAGGTTTTATTCTAGTATTCAATCACTTCATACCTGGATGCCTAAAAGTCGTCGCTATCATCCATTCAGGTCTGCAGATGATTGAATAGGGGCAGCTGTAATACCTCAAAATTTTCCCTCATATTTATTACCTTAATCGGCTTCATGCTTCGCTTCCATTGGCATTTCTCATTAGGTCATAACGTTCATAATCATGCATTTCATTGTTTCCCAAGGCATGTGATCGAAGCGTTTCCTTGTGATATGAATTTTCCTATTCATAGGTGATATATTTGGTTATTGTATTCAAGTTTGAGATAAAGGTTGAATTCACATCATCATGGGGATATTCCTATATAGAGGATCACCAAGTTCTAAAATCCTTCCTATTCAGAGGTTCCATAAAAAATGCTAAATCAGGATGTTATCAATGTGATTAGAGGTGGTTGCCCTCTTTATCATATTGCAATAGTGAACTATGGGATTGGTGTTTTTATGCAAGAATCTTCAACATCACTGTTCATCCATATGAGTGACTCGGGGTTTCAGGCTGCAAAGATCAGTGGTCTTTTCATTTGTGTGCTGTTTGGTGATATGGATTTGAGATTAAAGTTGGAATTTTATCCGAGATACAAGTTTGGTGCATCAAAACCTATTCATATCCCTTGATTTTTGTCACAAATTCAAACATCATTCATCATGTTATAAGTCCACGCTTACTAATTACCGAAGTCATCCTTTTATATCCCAAATTTTTTATGATCTATGTTCATATTTTTGAGATAATCCAATTCCAATCCCGTTACATGTTGTTATATCCATCATTATTTCTACACCATATCCATATTCACCTTTTGATTTAATTTTTATCCACCTTATAAGAGTCCATCTTAGTTTTCAAATTTGCTTTTAAATCATACCATTTTTTACAATTCTAGTTTCTTAAGATAATGGTCATTGTTGAGAGACTTTTTCATTCCGTCTAAGATACAAAAGTTTATGTTGTTAAGAAGTTGAAAAAAGTCATTTGAATTTGTGGTCCATGATGGGTAGGGATAAGTATCTTAATTTTACACTCATTCAATAATAGTAAAATAAAGCAATGGAGGAATTTAGTGGAAGATGATACATCATAATGAAAGTGCAGAGATCTTAGTTAACAGATTTTTTTAGTTACAGAGTTTCAACAACAAAGGCTTTCTCTATCTCAATTCATCAAATTGTTTGAAAATCGCTTCCATTTTCATCGTCATCGACTCACAGATCTTCGTGGGTCTTCAGCACGTTTCCTCCAATGTGAAAGCTAGGTAGAGCAGAGTACAACACATGATAAGTTATTTAATGCTGGCACACAATTTAAGACAGCTTGATTGAATCAATGGTTAGAAATCTGCAAATTCAGAAATTTAGTGAACCAAGCCTTCCAACTTCCACCTTTTCTCCGTGAAACAACTTCACTCCCATTGTCACCTTCATCCTCCAACTGATCCGATTATGGCCCATGGATACAGAGCTGGAAAAAACACCAACCAAACAGAATACACAATTCAGAATTTTTCTTCGTCAATCGCAACAACACAAACTCTTCAATTGGAATCAAGTCCACCAATTTGGTCATTACCAATTGTAGCTAATCCAAAGCAGTCCTGTAAACAATGAGTATTTATCAGGAAATTGATGATGCAAAAGAGCAGAATCAGTTACGATGAACTGATATAGCAGAAGAGTTTTAGAAATTGAATCTAGTCGAAAAAACCATCAATAATCAAATACAGTACTGACTCATAACCTTTAACTAACTGTCAACAGAAAAACAGAAAGCATAACAGAAAAGTTAACTAACCTATAACTAATTCTTCGCAATTCAAAAGGAAAAGATGAAATCAATAACAGAAATCAACAAACTCCTAACCTCTTTTTGTTCTGGAAGCTTCATAAGCTGGATTTTCATTCCTATAAAAGAGGATCTTCACCTCCAATCTAGGGGTTCCTCAACCATTCTTTTCCAAACCCTTCTTCTCCAATTCTTACATAATTTTTCAATTCACTTCACCATCTTTTTCTTTTCAACCATTCTCTCCAATCTTTCTTCAGGATTTCTCTCTGAATCTTCCCAATTTCTCACACCTTGTTCTTCTTCTTCAATGAGTCTCCTTCACACAAAAAAAACTCTCCACCATTACCCCAATTCTTGATTCTTCTCTTCAACCATTCTGCTTCAATCCACAACACTTCACCATTCATCATCACTTTCAATAGCTTAACCTTTCACCATTTTCGGATTGGATTTCGATCCACAACCTTTCTTCTTCAATCCCTCTTCATTCTTCCATAATCCTCCAAGCTGTCATTGATACTCCCCCATACAATTTCTCAATTTCTCTTTCAATCCGGACTGTTTGTTATCTCCTTCACCTTCATCTCTCCATGATACTTCTATCAAATTCAATACCTCAGCATCAAGTTTTGATTATTCGTTTTCAATGATGAGTCCTTACCAGCATCACAATATGGTGGATTCTTTGTCTTTGACAACGGCATCAACAACCTGAAGAGAATTCGAGAGTTTGCATCACTAGTTCAGAAGCAACCATTGCTCAAAGCATCACTAGGTTAATAAATCTAATTAGAAATTTTTGACATTTTTGTTTTCTGAATTTTGCATCATTTTTGATTTAATTCTGATTTTTCTTTTAATTAGCTTTTATTGAATTTCCTTTAATTGTGCTTGAATTTTGTTCATTTTATTTTGGTAACTTCCAATAGGATTTTTAATGCACTCTTTTTGCTATAGTTAGATAACTAATAAAAGTACTTAGGATAAATTTTGTAGATTTTTTAGAATATTTTATCTTAGGTTTTAGAGGCTAATTCCTTAGTAATTAGGGATTAATTTGTAGCTGGAAATAAATAATTTTTAGGCCTAGTTAAATTCTGAATTTTTAGGATTCCTTTTGACAAAATGTTATAGGTAATTTTAGGACCCTATAGATTTAATTTCATAATTTTTCCAGGACCTTTACTATTTTTTAGAATATTAGTTCTTAGGTTTAGTTATGTGATATTTCCCATAGTTTAGGTTATAAAAATAAAGTTCAATAAAAAAATAGTCTAGATTAGATTTAGTCTTAGAGTTTAATATAGACTTAGGTTAGTTTAATTTGGATTTTTAGAAGGGACATTAGGCTTGACTTTGATTTAGAATGTAGGTTAAAGTTCCCTTTTAATTAGGATTAGAATAAATAAATAGGACTATTTTTCATGCCTTTAATGTTTTGTTTAGAATTTATTTCTTATGTCCATTTTTATTGCTTAGTCTTTATTGGATTTTTATAACTTGTATAGGCTTCCCCATTGTTCTTAGAATCAACTTAACTTCATTAGGAAGTAAGTTGAATTCTAGTAGTTTCTAGTTTTTTCCATTAGGATTAGAATACTTCACAAACCATTAGGACCACTTGTAAATAAATAAATCAATTAACTTAGGGTTGTGTCTTAGTTCCCATTAGATTTTGTCCTTTTTTCAATTTGAGTCATTCTTTCTCATCTCATAAAGAAAAGCAATAAAACACTTAATAAAAATCTAACAATCTTGTACGACACGAGACTTTGTTGCGGAGTGTTTATACGCGTCCTGTTTCGGGGCGAGGTGTAAATGCTTCCCGCGATGGATAGGTCTTAATACAAGACAGTTCAAAAACAAATTCAAAACACTTCTCATAAAATCCAAAAACAAATAACAAGCGACTATTCTGCGGGAACTTCTCTTCTCATCTCATTCACTCACAACGCGAACTCGCGACGACTTGTCTCGCATGCAAGACGGTAAACGCACTCGTACCAGACGAGCCTGCAACACCTGAGCATAGACATACGCAGTTCCAGTTATAAAAAACACAAACAAATAGTTCCCGCCTTTGTTAGGCGAACTACGTCGACTCTGATCCTCATTATCCCAATGAGGTACGTAGGCAGCGGGGTAGGGCCCGTTCGAGCACATTCTTTATTTTCCCTACATTTTCCCCCTTCTTTCTTTCCATTCTCTTTTAGTTCCTTTTCTCATTTCCAATTTCCAGTTAGCGGTTTTATTCAGCAGCAGTCATTCTTCTCACCCTTTGAAACAAGCGTGGATCCCGTCGGGTACGACGGACGATCTGGGGTGCTAATACCTTCCCAGGTCGTAACCGACTCCCGAACTCAGATCTTTGGTTCGCAGGACCTTGTCATTTCCTTCTTCCTCAGGTTTGTGCAACATTACCTTTCCCATTCATTCGGGATAAAAATGTCTGGCTGGCGACTCTAACCTTTCCGCGCCACTTTCGCGTTTGTACTAGGGTGAAAATCCCGGGAGCGACATCACTAACCTAATTGTTTTCACTTCAAACCAACTATAATTTTGATTGTTTTAACAGAGTCACTTAACTATAATTTCGTTAACCAATTGCACTAACCTAGCTCAACACTAAATTGCAGTACAAACTGTTAACTAACTTCATTAACTTTTTTAGACTATCTAACACAAACTATTTAACTAATATTTCCTAATTCTCTAATTAATCACAACATTTATTTCATCTAACAACTACACTTGAACTGAACTCAAGCCAATTTCCAATTCAACTAAGTGAACAATAACCTCACTAACTGAATTAGCCTCAATGTCCTAACAAAACTTCTAACAGTGTGAATCATCCAATTACAATTAGAACTTAATTGTTCCCTAACTGCCCTAAGGAAACTGAAGATGTAAATGTACCCTAACTGCCTTATCAAATAGTTTCTCAATCTATCCTATATTGTCAAAATCTTTCTAACAGCAAAAGAAGAAAAAGAAGATAACCATTTAAACCTAACAGAAAAAGAAGAAATCTTACCGAAACGGTGGAGAATGGTGGAGTACGGTGGAGGACAGTCAAGGACAATGGAGGAAGGACGATGGAGAGGTTGTAACCGAGACAGTGGACAACGGTCGCGAAAGTTGTTTGTTCGTAGTCGCGGCAGAAAGGGAAAGAAAAGAATATGAAAAATAGAATAATGATACTATTCAATATTTTATTTTAATAAGACCTTAGACAACGCTTTTGATAAAAGCGATGGCTAATATAAGCCTTTTAGAAACGCTTTTGAAAAGCGCTGGCTAATATAGGCCTTTAGCAGCGCTTTTGAGATTATTTAAAAAAAAAAATTATATGACTCTAGATAGCGCTTTTGAGAAAAGCGCTATCTAAGGTAGCCCTTTAGCAGCGCTTACAAAAAGCGCTGACTAATGTGTTCCCTTACTAGCTATTGTACCCTAAAATTTCCCTCCCACAATCAAGGAAATGTGTCTCAAGATTTCTCAAGGTTCACAATTGGTCAAAAGGATTGAAGGTTTCATAAGACAAAACCTCCTCCTGAACAATGGATCCAGAACTACGATTTTGAATTTCTCCAAGTTAAATGGACTTCCAAGGCCTCAAGTGAGCTTCATAACATTTCACATGCCTTAAAGAATCCACATGTCAAGTTTCAGAGCTTTCCCAATAAGTTTGACCAGTCAAATGTTCAAGTATTCAAAAATCAGTCAACTTGGTAAAAAAAAGTCAAACTGAGGTCAATTATGGTCAACTTAACGTCAAACTTCAAGATTTTTTCCAACATCAAGATTATGAGGTAAAATTCATCATTTGATTAAGGGTTGATCATGATTCATCAAAAAAATCTTAGATCATCAAGAATCAAGAAGTTTCTAAGTTAGGGTTTCATAATAAAAGTCAACTGAACTTTGACCAGCCATAACATTCACATACTTCATCAAAAATTTCCCATCCAAAGCTCATTTTGAAGGAAATTGAATTCTCTACAACTTTGTGTCTCACAAGCCAAGCTTTAAAATGCTTCATTTGGAAGATATGAGCTAAAACATTATAGGTCCTTTTGAAAGTCAACAAAAAGTCATCTTTTTCTAAAGCTCATAATTTGAAAATGGTAAAAGATATGGACATGGGACCACAAAGGTTGGTTAGAGGACTCTCTAAGCTTTCTAAAAAGTCCAAGTTCACTCTCATAGACTTAAAATTGAGGGAGTTGTGCCTTCTCAAAATTGGGAAATTTTCAAGGGGTGTATGAAGTAAAAAAGGTCTTAATTTCAAAATTTTCCAAATGGGCTCATCAAATTGCAACTCAATCTCAAAGATAAAGTCATGCACGACCCAATGACCATTTATTCTGATTTTTAAATTTTATTTTATATTATTTTGGATTTTATTTGTTAAAATTTAATTTTAATAAATAAAATATGAAAAATAAAATAATGGAACAAATCTTTGTTCTAGAAGCTTTTAAATAACATTTAAAGTGATTAGATGCCATCCAATTTCGTGCAATTCTATTTTAGAAAGGATTTATTTGATTATTTGACAAAAATAGAATTGGGATTTCTTCATGATCAAGTAACATCAAAATACATCCAAAAGCCCAATCTTTTTTGACCTAGTCATCTACTATATGTATACAACAAGAATAACAATAAAGAGAAGAATTCAGAGGCCAAAAAGACATTGTGCAAACTTCAATTTTCTTTCAAAAAATTCACATTCGAATTCTTGATTGTAAGCTATCTCAAGATGTTTTAAGAGCTTAAACATGCTCCTTCAAGCTCCTTGATGCTATTCCAACCTTCATTCGCATCGAAATCATGCCAAAACATGCTAACCGAATCTTGTTTTTTTTTTATACATTTTTTCGATTCTGTAATTATACTTGTTATAAACTAAATTTGATGGTTTTTTGTTGTTTATGATGTCACAATGAATGTTTCTGGGCAAACAATTTGGAGATTCGTGGCCATATGGAGACGGAACCATAATTAGGGTTCTTGAGGGTTCAATTTAGGGGTGCATGATATAAGCGATTTCTGTAGAAATTGATGATTTTTTTTATGTTTAGGGACCTCATATTGATTAACTTGGACCATTAAAACTAATTTATTCATCGTATGTCCAATGTTTGATTTGTGACCATTAAAATTTTTAGTGACGGATGAGTGTCACTACAAGTTTACCAAACGGACGGAGGAAGAAGAAGGTATCTTGGCGCGATTTCAGAAATTAAAAAAAATGTTTTATTTTATATATTATTCGTTTGCGTTATAATTCAAATTGTGCAGGTAGCCTGGTGGTGGAGCACACACATTTGAAGCTTGAGGGTCTGGGTTCGATCCCAGGCTCCCTCATATTTTTGTGCGCTTGTCTTTTTCCTTCTTTTTCTTATTTTTAATTCTATTTTTATAATTATATTATATTATGTTAACTAGGTAATTAATCATAATTAATCAAATTAAAATAACCACTACTAATTTTTCTTTTTAAAAATAAACAAAACAAAATAAAAAATTCTTTTCTTATCCTCAAATATTTTTTTCACATAATGTTTTTTTTAAATATTTTTTTTTTATTATTTGTAAATTAGTTAATTAAACTTCATCCTTTTTCTTAATAAATTCACTAATTAATCCTTAAATATTCTCTTAAAATTAATTTCACTAATTATTTTGTAAAGCTATTTTCCTGAAGTAAATTAATTTTTATTAAATTATAAATTAATGAGTAATTAGATTAATATTTTTCTATATAAACTTTAATTTTCTTAAAAACCCTAATAAATCCTGATTTTCTAAAAAACGATTAATTGCTCCTCTTAGGTATTAATTTTCTTAGAATTTATATTTGCTTTTATTTTCAATTATGTAATTGTTCTCTCTATGTAATATTTCAATAGGTTCTTACTTTCCACATTTTTATTTTTTGCAATCCCCTTAAAAAAGACTAATGTACCCCTCTCCCTAATGTAATAGCGTAGGATCTTTATTTCCGCTTTTTAATTTCTGCAAATAAATGTGTGGTTAGTAAATAGGGAGTGCAAAACCTAATTGATTAAAAAAGGACTTAGATAATTTAATTAAAAAGATTAAATATCTGAATAAAAATCACTCACACACGTAAGTCGATCTATGATCGCCGTCTGCACCTCCTAGGGTTACCCTTCTTAAAGTTGTCTTTATATGGTCAAGTCCCTCGAAAATAGGGGGTGTCTTAAGCAAAAATCCATACAAATAAAAATCATCTTGTCCCTCCCCGGTTTAAAAGATCAAGTCTCTACGATGTTGCCTACGATAATGATCTTGTCCCTTCGGTAAAAGATGATAGTCCCTCCCAATTGCTAAAGACACCCCTTAAATTGCCTTCGTTGACCATACAATGACCCTTCGTCTGTCCCTTAAACAAATCCAAGGTAATGACTACCTATTCCTTAATAATAGGGACAGTCTTACCCTTGAAAGAATATAAAATAACATGAATGATTTAGTCTAGGGTAGGAACTCTAAGTTACTAGATCACACCCTTTAAAATACTTTTCACACCTCACAAAGTTCAAACATTTTCAAAATAAAGGCTTTGCATACATCCATACGAGGATCATTACAAAGTACTTAGGAAATTTTCTAATCACACACTTCACACTTTCAAAACAATTAAGTGAGCTAAGTAACTAAGAGCCCATGGATAACCATGGATATAAAGGGTGCTTATACCTTCCCTTTATATAATCTACCCCCGAACTCAAGTTTTTAAAAATAGGTCTTTCCTGTTCTTTTATGCCCTTTCTATATGGATAAAATAAAAGTCGGTGGCGACTCTTGATATCCGCAATATATATAAAAGTCAGTTCTCCCACCGTGTTACACCAGCGCTTTTCCAAAACTGTTGTCTAAGGTAGGCCTTTTAGCAGTGCTTTTACTCTTTTTTGTATACAGTTTCTGTGTTTTATTTTTTATTTAACTTATAGCAATGCTTTTGAATAAAAGCGATGTCTAAGGTGCACTGTTAAAAGCCATTTTTGACCTAGTGAATGGTGCTTCCACGTCCAGAACTAAGAAACCATTCTCGAATGGTCAGATAATAAGGGACGGAGAAACATGGGCAGTTTATGCCCAACGGAAGAGAGGAATTCATGTTTCATATTACCAGACCGCAATTGTCATTATTCTAGCCATGACCAACCAACCTGTGCCACAACAACAATAAAAGGTTGTCCGGAAAGGTTATCAACCGAGACCTAGGGTGGCCAAACAACATTTCGAGACTCTGCCTATGCCATATTCTCAACTTTTACAAAATCTTCTATAAGTACAGATGATCTAGCTCTGAACTTTACAACCACCAAGGTCCGAAAATATCCCAGATAGTTATGATGCTAATGCTCATTGTGAGTTTCACTATGGCGCATCGGGCTATACAATTGAGAATTGCAAGGCTCTGAAACATAAGGTGCAAGACCTATTGGACTCAAAAGCTATCAACTTTTCTCCTACTCCTAATGTTCTCCAGAATCATATTCCTTAACATGGGAAATTCGTTGGAGCTATAGAAGACGGTGACAAACTGAACTTGATATATGATGCCAACTCCATAAAGACTTCATTGTTGGTAGTGAAGGACTATTAGGAAAAGAAGGGTTTATTCCCTGATTGCAGGGGAGTTTGCCAAGATATTGAGAAATCTACGAATGGATGTGGAAAGTTGAAGACCGGTATTCAAAAATTGATTGATGATGGGGGCATTTAGTTTGATTGTGTGTCTAAAGAAGAGGATGAGGTCTCTACAGTGACCATATATTTCACCCCTATTCAGATTCTAGCACCGGCGAGGCCAACACCTGTCACCCATGTTGAAGTCTATTGCAATGGTCAGAGGCAAGATACAACTACTTCATAAATAGTGAAACCTTAAGTTGAAAATGTGGTTGTAGGAGGTTTCACTAGAAACGAAATATTGTTTGCATCCATATTCGGCGAAGTAGAACTCCCGATCAAAGTGGGCTCATGGGTTTTCAACACAAATTTCTATGTGATGGATAATCATCCTGCTTATAACTGTCTGCTAGGATGCCCATGGATTCATCCAGACGGTGCAGTGTCCTCCACCTTACATCATACGTTGAAGTTTGTCATGGACGGGCAGGTCGTTAGAGTGTGCGGGGAAGAGGTCATTTTCATAAGTCATTTGTCTTCTTTCAAATACGTCGAGATGGATGGGGAAATATATGAAACTCCATGCCAAGCTTTTGATCTAGTCAAAGTTGAACCATCATCATCTGCATCTGTGGAGAAAAAGAGGGGAGTGTCCATTGCGTCATACAAACAAGCACTCAAGGTGATTGAATCCAAAAACGCCAAAGGCTAAGGCAAAATTATTGAAATCCCCAAGAAATAAAACATGTTCGGATTTGGTTACAACCCTGCTCATGCAACAGCAGCACAGAGCGCCAGAGGTCGGAAGGGGCAATTACTTTTTCCAGTGCTGGAGTGGTTGACTATAGTCGTATTTGCACCACCCAGGAGAATGAAGTTGACAGTGACTGCGAGATAGACGCTTGGATCAAGCCAAGTGTCCCAGGGGTGGAGCTCAACAACTGATCGTCAGAGAAGATCATCACTGTTACATACCAACAAGAGTAATCGTCTCGTATTTTATTTACTTTTGTATAAAAGCTATATGCTTTGCCCAAGGTGTAGAAACTCATTGTAAGGGCATTTTTGTTTTACTATACAATGTTTAATCATCAATAAAAATGGACGATATTTGCATTCATAATATGGTGTTCCCTGTCTTTCATTTTTATTTCTTTAAATGTTAAATGGAAATGTACATTTTCACTTTTTGCACATTTATTCTAAAACAAAACATGAATCATGATTCATGAAGATACACCCCATTGGGTCCCATCGATAACAATTATGCTATGACTCGTTATAACTTCGACAATCCAATTTACCAAGCCGACGAGGAAGGTTAAGAAGATTGTGAACTACCTGGAGAGTTAGCCAGGTTGTTGAAGCAAGAGGAGAGGGTGATTCAGCCGCATGAAGAGGCTATTAAGATTGTGAATCTGGGTACTGAAGAGGCTAAAAAGGAGGTAAATATCGAGGCTTCATTAGAAGAATCCTTGAAGAGCCAATTGATTGCCATACTCCGAGAGTATGTTAATATTTTTTCATGGTCTTACCAAGATATGCCAAGGCTTGACACCAATATTGTAGTACACAGACTACCTCTCCGAGAAGATTGCCCGCCAGTGAAACAGAAACCGCGTAGAACTCGACCAAATATGGAAGTAAATGTCAAGGAAGAGGTTCAGAAACAGTTTGATGTTGGGGTTTTGGCCATTATGAGTTATCCGCCATGGATTGCTAACATCGTGTCAGTGCCAAAAAAGATGGTAAAGCTTGAATGTGTGTTGATACCGATATTTGAACAAAGCTAGTCCTAAGGACGATTTCCAATTGCCTCACATTGATGTGTTAGTCCACCACAACTCAATACTTGGTGTTCTCCTTCATGGATGGCTTTTCGGGCTACAACTAAATTAAAATGTCACCATATGACATGGAGAAGACTACATTCATCACCCCTTGGGGGACCTTATATTATAAAGTAATGACGTTCGATCTTAAGAAGCTGAGGCAACTTACCAATGGGATATGGTAACTCTCTTTCATGATATGATTCATCATGAGATCGAAGTCTATGTTGATGACATGATTGAGAAGTCAAAAACAGATGAAAAACACATGGTCAACTTGGACAAGCTGTTTGACAGGCTTTGAAAGTTCAGACTGAGGCTAAATCCGAACAAGTGCACCGTTGGGGTACGTCCTGGAAAACTGTTGAGTTTCATTGTTAGTGAAAAAAGGATTAAGGTTGATTCTACAAAAGTGAAAGCTATACAAGAAATTCCTGAGCCTAGAACAAAAAAAGAAGTGTGTGGCTTCTTAGGTAGATTGAACTACATCACACCGCTCATATCTCATCTAATAGCTACGTGAGAACCAATATTCAAGTTCTTGAGAAAGAATCAGGTTTTTAGGTGGAATGACGATTTCCAAGCGGCTTTTGACTAAATAAAAAAGTATTTACAAGAACCTCTAACCCTCATGCCTCCAGTTTCAGGGAGGCCTTTGATTATGTATCTTACAGTACTAGAAGAATCAATGGGTTGTGTTCTCAGTCAACATGATAAGACAGGTAGGAAGGAGCACGCCATCTACTACCTGAGCAAGAAGTTCACAAATTGTGAGTCCAGATACTTAATGCTTAAGAAGACATGTTGTGCACTAGCATGTGATGCTAAGCGATTGAGTCAATACATGCTTACTCAGACGACCTTATTGATTTCTAATATGGACCGTGTCAAGTACATCTTAGAGAAACCAACATTAACCGGAAGAGTCGCACATTGGCAGATGGTCTTGACTGAATAAAAAATTCAATATACTTCACATAAAGCCATCAAGGGAAGCTTATTGTCAGACTACCTTGCGCAACAATTAATTGATGACTAGCATCCGATAAAGTTTGATTTCCCTGATGAAGACATCATGTTCCTTAAAATGAAAGATTGCGAAGAACCACTCCAGGAGGAGGGGCCAGACCCTGAATCCAAATGGAGTTTGATGTTCGATGGGGCCGTTAACATGAATGGTAGCGGAGTTAGTGCCATCATTATCACACAGAAGGAGTTCACATGCCTTTCACTGCCCGTTTGACTTTTTAATGCACCAACAATGAGGAGGAATACGAAGCTTGCATAATGGAAATTGAGGAGGCGATTAATTTGCGAATTAAGACCCTTGATATTTTCAGAGATTCAGCTTTGGTCATTAATCAGGTTAAAGGAAAGTGGCTTGTTCACCAACCAAATTTGATTCCATATAGAGATTACATGAGGAGACTGTTGACATTTTTCACAACGGTAAAGCTTCATTATGTGCCCCGTGATGAGAATCAGTTGGTTAATTCCCTAACAACCTTGTCCTCCATGATTAAAGTGCAATAATGGAATTATGTGCCCAAAATTATGGTAGCTCGCCTCGAAAGGCCCGCTTATGTGTTTGCAGCCGATTTTATTAACAATGATAAGTCGTGGTACTACGATATCAAACGTTTCCTGAAATGCCAAAAAATACCTGACATGGGCATCCAACAAAGATAAGAAGACTCTGAGGAGGTTGGTTGGTGGTTTTTTCTTAAATCAGGACAATGTGTTATATAAGAGGAACTTCGACATGGTTTTGCTTAGATGTGTGGATACACATGAAGCAGATATGTTAATTCAGGAAGTTCACGGGGGATCCTTTAGTACCCATGCTGGAGGACACGCCATGACAAATAAACTTTTGAGATCGGGGTATTATTGGATAACCATGGAATGCGATTATTGTAAATACACGCACAAATTCCATAAGTGTAAAATTTATGATGATAAGGTGCATGTGCTTCCAAATCCATTGAATGTCATGTCTTCTCCTTGGCCATTTTCATTGTGGGGCATTGACATGATCGAAAAAATTGAGCCTACTGCTTCTAACGGTCATCACTTCATTATGGTTTCCATTGATTACTTCACCAAGTGGATGGAAGCAGCATCTTATGCTAATGTCACCAGGAAGGTCATATCCTGATTCAAAAGGAAGGATATCATGTGTCGATACAGAGTGCGCGAAAGAATCATTACTGATAATGGTTCCAATCTCAACAACAAAATGATGGTGGAGTTATGTTGAGACTTCAAAATTGATCATCACAACTCTTATCCATACCTCCCAAAGATGAATGGTGTCGTCGAGGTGGATAACAAGAACATCAAGAAGATTGTATAGAAGATGGTTGTGACTTACAAATATTGGCATGAGATGTTTCCATACGCACTGCATGGGTACCGAACATCTGTATGCACATCAACTGGGGAAACTCCATTCTCACTAGTACAAACGCGAAAGTGGCGCGGAAAAGGTAGAGTTGCCAGCCATGCATTTTTATCCCGAATGAATGGGAAAGGTAATGCGGCACAAACCAAAGAGAAAAGGAAAGGACAAGGTCCTACGAACCAAAGATCTGGGTTCGGGAGTCGGTTACGACCTGGGAAGGTATTAGCACCCCAGATTGTCCGCCGTACCCGACGGGATTCACGATTGTTTGTCTGTTTCAAAGAGTGAAAATAATTCTGCTGCTGAACAAAAGAACTTCTAACTGGAACTAGAATGAGAAAGAGAACTGAAAAAAAGATCGAAAATAAAGAAAAGGGAAAATGTAGGGAAAATAAAGAATTTGCTCGAACGGGCCCAACCACGCTGCCTACGTAGCTCGACGTAGTTCACCTAAATAAGGCGGGAACTTGTTTGTGTTCTTTAGAGCTGAACTACTTATGTCTATGCTCAGATGTTGCAGGCTCGTCTGGTATGAGTGTGTTTACTATCTTGCAAATGAGACAAGTCATCGCAAGTTTGCGTTGTGAGTGAGTGAGATGAGAAAGAAGTTCCCGCAAGAAAAGATGAGTGTTGTTTGTGAACTGTCTTTTAAAGAAGTGTTTTGCTTTTGTGGTTTATGAAACAATCTCTATGCTAAGACTTGTTCATCATGATAGATGCCTTACACCTTGCCCCGAAATAGAACATTTTCAAGTACCCCATGACAAAGTCTCCTGGCGCATGAGAAAGCTCAACCTTTATTAGGTGTTTTGTTGTTTATCTTTGAGATGAGAAAGAATGACTCAAGTTGAGAAAAGGAGAAAACTAGGGGAACTAAGACTCAAACCTAAATTTTTTATTGCATGATAAAGGAGATCCTAATGGTTTATGTGGTTTTCTAATCCTAATGAGAAAAAGTAAAAGAAGAAAATAGAACTTAGAACTCAACTTACTTCCTAAGGAAGTTAAGTTGTTTCTAAAAAGGGGGAAGCCTATAAAAGCAAAGCACAAAGTGCTAAGGCAAACACAATTTGAAAGCATAAAGAGCATGAGGAAGAAGTTATATAAGCAAGGCTTACCTCAACCTCCCTACAAAACAAGGGTTAGCTTTACAAAGCATACTAAACACATAAGGCATGACAAAAACTCAAATAAAGCTCAAATTATCTAAGGAAATGCAATGAGGGACTCCTAAGCCTAAGTACTAAAACTAAAGGATATTAAATGATAACAAGTTTCTAAAGTCAGTATCTAAACCTTATTAAAGCATTCTAAGGTTAGAAAGTCAAGCAACTACAATCTATGCCTTAATGATGTACTAAACTCTAAAGAAATTCAAGGTAAAGTTAGATGAAGAAAGTTGAATGAAAGTGCAAGGAAAACACAATTTGAAAGTATAAGGAGATAAAGGAATAAGTTGTGTGTGTCTTACCTTAACCTCCTGACAAAACAAAGGTTAGTACCAAAATAATTTGCATATTGGAAGTAAAAACAAAGCATAAAGGCAATTAAACCTTACTCACATCCTAGAATGGAACCATGGTTCAAAATAAGACCTGAGTCTAAAGGTGAAGCTACCTAAAAGTTATATGACTTCTAAAGTCAGTAGCTACATGCTATAGGTCCCTCAGGATGCTAGGATACCTCACAAGTCCAAACTATGTCAAACTATGTACAAGAAGTTCACATGAACACATGTTAGAGTTCATGGATGAAGTATGAGTGCATATGGCATACGAACATGAATTAATAAATAAAATGAGTTTCAAATTTAGTAGTGAATGCTTATGAATTTGGATTAATGAACATACCATCATGGATGCAATGACATACGCATATGGAGAAAGGATAAGAAGATGTGAGAAGAAGTGGAACAAGTATCGCATATGTTTAACAATGATGCAAGTTAAGGATGAATGACATGTGAATATGCATGAGATGATTATGAGTCAGTATCATACAACATATGATATACTATTATAATTCATGGATTAGTATTTATGATTCCCACATAAGTCATGTTAACAATTAGGAGAGAAGAGAAACAAGTTTAGGTTAAACTAGTTTAAGTAAGGATGCACTTTGAAACACCAAAACAAACCAAATGAAGATGGTTCAAAAAGTGACCTATAACTGGAATTAAGGACCCAAAAGTGACCTATTAATTAACTCCTAAAAGTAACCAAAAAGTATCTCAAGCAAATGGCATGAATTCCTTCCTAACATTTAGGTTATGGAACAAATAAGCACATAATCGGACCTATAATCTAGGTGACATGAAAAACTAGAAAAAAGGCTTGAAAAATTATGAAATTAAATCTCTAACATTATGAAGTCAGTAGATTACATGGTATAAAAGGATTTAACAAAATTATGAACCAAAGTGCCAAAACAATTAACCTAATAGTCAAGGTAACAATGCATGATCGTCGAAAAACAACTCCACAAAGTTGATAGAAAATGACACCAAAACTTATAAAAAAAATTCCCAAGTAGCATAAAAATGTCACAAATTCCAGTGATTAATCACAAACAAGAAATAGGTCTCACACCTATTGGAAAAAATTGTTTTTGGTCCCTTGTGTCAAAACCATTCATTTTGGGGCAGCTTGGAATGAAAAATCCAAATTAATTACTAAAACCATCAAAATATGGAAAAAAAAATTATAAAATATTAATTAAGAGGATAAGGATCACCCATGAATTATTCCAGAATTTAATCACACCCTAAAATATTTTCAATAATTGCTACGATACGGGTAAAAAATTGTGATTTAAGGGAAAGTGAAAGGAAACGAATTCCACCATTCTTAACTTAATCCCTAAGCTTCGATATCGTCACATATCATCATAATTCACAAATAAATCCAGTGTCTCAGGTGGGAGGTCTCAATATGCACCTTAAGTTATAAGATCCTAAGCCGCATACAAACTAGAATGATGCATTAAAGTGGAGAGTCGAGATTTCTTACTTGATTGAAGTACCGATTCTTCATATAAAAAAATCCAAAAACTTAATGCAAGGTCTTGTAATATCCCATTAGCAAAATAAATGCTTATCTTCCATATTCTCTTTGTGAAGATCCACCATATCCAAAATCGTTCAATATCGATCAAAAAGAACTCATGAACACTTATCCAAAATTAGTCTAAAACAATTAATTAAAATTATCAAAAAAATCTTAATTAAAATTACCAAGAAATGGATTAACATCATAATCCAAAAAAAATGATTAACAAAGAAATTGATCAATATTTTTAAACAATAATATTAATTAACACATTAAAAAATAATAAGGAAACCATGGAGTGTTTCAGAAATTGCATGGTGCAATAAACACTTCAATGGCACAAGAAGCCCAATCCACCAGCAAACCTGCAAGGAGGGTGGTGTGAGGAGCGGAACTAGTAGTGCTGATAGAAATTTTGTGGCATTAGGCCCAATCGATTGTCATTCTTGCAGGGGGAAGTGAGACCGAAAATAAAGGTGTAGATAGCGACTATGGTGTTGAAGGCCCAACCCAGGGATTGGTCTTGACCTAATAACCTTACGACAACACAAGGATTCACCACTCTTCTTCCTCTTCCATAAAAACTCTTTCGTTTCTCTTCTCCATCGATGAACATGGTGCCGTCCTTCTTCTGTCACAATGTTTTCCCTTTTCTTCCAACAAACACGCCAGAGGAGAATTTAGGATTCACCACAAATCAAACATCGCGACTCCTTCACCACTTTGTAGAGGTGAGTTCCTCCACATTTTTGGAGCTCCTCGTCTGGCTGCCTTCTGCTTGTCGTCGGTATTCTTACCATCTCCGACTCGTTTTGCTTTACAAGAACAAAAAGCACCATACATTACATCTGCATTACGATTCAAGCAACCTATGAACACGACTTGGCAACAAACTTCATAAATCCATCTCCATTCCACAGAGTCAAAGAATTGACGACTGGATTCAACTAATTCAATCAACACAATAAGGATTCACCAATTACATTCAGAAATTCAACTTGCGGAACGACAATGTTTAGATCTTGTATGGTTCCTACGTCATGATTTGTTCGAGACTCCAGGTACGTCTTCTTCTATTTTTATGGCTTCAGCTCTTTCTTCTTTTCCTTCCTTTCTGCGATTGCGGCAAAATCCATGTGGATTGTGATTATGTCGTTGAGTTCCGAAATTGAATTCTTGATGCATTCTGTGATTTATGAAGATCTTGATGGAGTGTGTGATGTTGTGTTATACAAGTTATTGATGTGAAGTGATTGTGATAGAGGATGAAGTTGTTGTCGACGATCGACTCCGCGAAACTTTTTTATGCTTTAAGTGTTGTCGTGGTTCTGAATTTGAGATTCAATTATTTAATCGGTGATGATGAAATGTTGAAGGATGATGAAGATTCATGAATGTTTGTTGCTATTGATTGAAGGAGATGCTAAGACGCAAACATGGTGATCTTTTGGAGAAGATGAGGTGGTTTTTGCAGAAGATTTTAAAATGGATTGTTAATGATGAAGACGTTGATGAAGGTTTTGGATTCAGATTGAAGATAATGAAGATGCAGGGTTGAAGGTTTAGTTATGGTTATGGTTGGTGAAGAAGATTGAAAAAGTGTGATTCAAGAAGATATTGGAGAGGGTGAAGTGGTTCAATTGATGAAGAAGATTGGATTGATGGAGATTCTTATTGCATGTGTTATGAAGATAATTAGAGAGAGATTGGAGTTTTCTCAGAGAGAGAGATTTGAGAGAAGGATGAAGAGCTTCTTAGATGCCGATCTCAGTTTTTTTCAGACTGAAGGTTTTTGTTAGATTTTGTTTCTGAATTATTATATTCCTGTTACTGCACTCTCATAAATCTCTCTTGAATTTTGGTTAGACTTTGTAACTGAGTTTTTTGTATTCTCCTCAACTGATTCTGTTATCAGTTTATGATAACTTATTTTTTATGTTATTGATTTACTTCTGATTCTGTAACTGAATTGCTCCTCTCAATTTATGTTGTAAATGCTCCTGATAATTATGTTATAACTCTGGTGTATTGTTTCTATACTCAGTTATTTTTCACTAGCGTGTGAAATCCAAGTGGAGTGGAGAGATATCCTTTTTCTATTGGTCTTATTTTTTTTATAATTGTACATCCTTGATTCAATTCACATTTCCTCCAGAATCCCCCCAGTTTCGTTTCTCTTTTTTGTTATTTTTGCACTTTTTATTGTACTTGGGCCTTAAAAATGGTATGCATAATATGACTTAAGAACCTAAAGAAAAAAGCTATTGGTTATAAGTGTTTATGGTGTGGATAAGAAGTTGGTATAAAACTGGACATTGCATATTTGGACAATTGGAAATTAGATTAAACAAATGGAGCTAGAAAAAGGATCCAAAGTGGAGTTCATGCTTGAATTATATTTAACATGGATAATGAACTAAAACAAGGTTTATGGGTTTAATTTGGTTAGAGAACAAAAAAATGAATATTAACATGAAAAAGGATTATTGAAATCCAAGTAATTCGTGTGACCACGCGTTTAATATAACTTAAGCCCCCAATCCAAGTCAAACTCGAGTCTTAAATGAATCTTCATTCTTCCGTCAACTTTCAAATCCAAACCTCATTGACTGGTATTACAAACAATAAACTGAAAAGAGGACCATAGTGCATTGATTATCATAAGGATCCGCAACTTAATCTCTTGTACCACGAACCAACATTCCTTTGCCATGAAACCCTAATCAACTCCGCATGCACTTTAATCTTCAATCAAATGTGTCTCAAGTAATCATAGAATTACTTGAACGACAAGATCACTTATGAACAAATTTTGCAAGGAAACTTTATCGAGTATCACTTAATTAGGAAATAAACCCTAATCAGGAAGTGAGAGTACAAACAAATGTTATTAGCCACACAACAAAAACCTTGAGCTTATCCTATGACTACAGATAGGGTATGAAGCTCTAATTGAGAAGGCAGCGATCCCATGTTTGAAATGCATGGTTGTGAATGCTAATGACCTAAAGGCAGTGCATGAAACACAAGCTATGACCTAATGAAAGATGCAGACCAATGCGAAGAAAAAAGCCAGTTAGATGGTAATAAATAAGATGGAAAATTTTATGGTGTTACAGCTGCCCATATTCAATCACTGTAGACATGAATGGATGATAGCAATGGCTTTCAGATGTTCAAGGTATGGAGGGATTGAATACCCGAATAAACCGGAAAATTTTCACTCTGTGGGAAATAAAATATGTTGGGAAGAATGTCATTCATGGATGACAACTCAAACAAGACACACCATGAGTGAGCTTGAAAAGATACCATCGTACTTAGATGATAACTCGAAGAAACGAAACTGGATGTGGCGGGATCATAAAATCATTTGTCACACTTGGAAGATAAAGCGGACAAGACACACCATGAGTGAGATTGAAAAAGAGAATATCATAACTTGGATGATAACTCAATCGGGGATAACATGTATTGCAGAATAAGACCATAATATCATTTTACTTGCGACTCAAACGAGGAAGAGAAGTAACATCGATCGATTTATAACTTCAATAAGATCAACCGGTCTAACATGGAAATGGTATCAACTGATCCATAACTAGGGATAAGAGAACGTAATATCATTCGATTTATGACTCGATGAAAGAGGAGTAATATCAACCGATTTACAACTCAAATAAGATCAACCAATCTGACTAGGAAATGATATCAAGTGATCCATAACAAGGAACATGAGAACGTAATATCAAGCGATTTACGACTCGAACAAAGAGGAGTAACATCAAGCGATTTACATCTCAAATAAGATCAAGCGATCTTACAAGGAAATGGTATCGAGCGATCCATAACCAAGGAAGCGAGAACGTAATATCAAGCGATTTATGACTCGAACAAAGAGGAGTAACATCAAGCGATTTACAACTCAAACAAGATCAAGCGATCTGACAAGGAAATGGTATTGAGCGATCCATAACCAAGGAAGCAAGAACGTAATATCAAGCGATTTACGACTCGAACAAAGAGGAGTAACATCAAGCAATTTACAACTCAAATGAGATCAAGCAATCTGAAAAGGAAATGGTATCAAGCGATCCATAACCAAGGAAGCAAGAATGTAATATCAAGTGATTTACGACTCGAACAAAGAGGAGTAACATCAAGAGATTTACAACTCAAACAAGATCAAGTGATCTGACAAGGAAATGGTATCGATTGATCCATAACCAGGAACATGAAACCCTCGTACTGAGACAGAATTAAAAGGAATGGGATCATTGTACTTAAATGATAACCCAACACGAGACCGTTGTACTGAAACGGAGACACAAAAATGAGACCGTTGTACTTAAACAGAGACACAAAGATACGAAACCATTGTACTTAAATGGAGTCGACAAAAATGAAGTCATTATATTGAGATGAAATCAAAAGGAATGGGCTCATTATACTTAAAAGATAGCCCGACATGAGACCGTTGTACTGAAACGAAGACGCGAAAATGAGACCGTTGTACTTAAACAAAAATTTAAGACAAGACCATTGTACTTAAATGGAATCGAAGAATTGAAATAATCGTACCTATATGAGATCACAAAAACTGGATCATTGTACTTAAATGAAAACCCAACGCAAAAGCGTTGTACTGAAACAGAGACAAGGAAAAAATTAGACCGTTGTACTTAAACGAGACTCAAAGACGAGACCATTATGCTGAAATGGAATCGAATGAATGAATTCATCGTACTTAGATGAGATCAAAGAAATGGGTTCATTGTACTTAAATGATTACCCGAGAAGCGACCGTTGTACTGAAATGGAGATGCAAAATAAAATGAGGTCGTTGTACTTAAACGGAGACTCGGAGAGATGAGACCATTGGTGGAATGGAGACTCAACTGGGGACAACGAGTGTGGATTGGTATGAGCAACCATATTGAGGAATGAATTTGACATTCTTTGTGGGAATACTTCAGACTGATTGAAGAAATACTATTTTGGACTTTTGTGCAAGGTACCAAAACTGGCTTATGCTTCGTATGCATATGTTTGAATTTTTCCATGGTGTAATACTCCATAATGATGGAAATGCTACACTTTGTTTTGAGGATGCAAATGTAATGATGATTACTAAATGCAAATGCAAAGGGATCTCCTGATGAGGAGGTAACAGGCATCCTGACAGCTTGACTAGGGAGAAATGATCACTGAATTGATTTGAATGAATCCCTATGAGAAAAAGAAACTATGCAGGGGATATTGTTAATGATACTAGCTCTGAGCTGCCGCCATTGCCCAAAAATAAATTGGATTTTGAGATAGTTGAAGAATGATGATCCTGTTGGGATTAACTTAATTTGAGAGGTACACTACCAGTTGAACTCTGTTGGGGAAGTGATACCCTTCTGACTCGGCCGGGGAAACAGATATGTTAGTATTCTGCTGAGGAAGAAATCTGATGGGGAATCCCTCAGATACCCAATCTTCTGCTTAGGGAAGAGTTGTCAATAAGGATTGGAATTTATTTAGCGACTTCACTGGGGGAATTACGAATAATGTTGTGCAAGAAGGAAAACCATATGACTTCTCGTTATTTTCACCACTGCTAGGGAATAACGAATCTTCATGTACTGATGGGGATAATGAAGACTCTGGTGGGGGATACTCCTTCGTTGAAGGAAAAATCTCTACATAGGGAGAACATCATCAACCTTCTGTTGTTATGCTGGGGAAGCTATCAATATCCAACTCTACTAGGGTGATGGAGAACATAAATGAGAAGGTTTCCTGTTGAAGACAAGATTTTTAAGTCGCCTCTTGTCGAGGACAAGAGATGTAAAATGTCTCATGTTGGGGGTGAGGAAGTATATGTCGTCCCATGCTGGGGATGAGAGATGTATGGGGTCTCATGCTATGGTGCCTTCTGCCAAAGGAATATTAACCCTTTTATTGCTCTGTTGGAGAAAAGACAATCTGATGAGACTTGTTGTGGAACCATGCTCAATGAAGCATGCTGAGGAAAAAACACCTAATGTCTCATACTGGAAATGGCTTTGTTTCCAGCCTCTGGGATGATTGACTGTCTATTGATCATGAGTGAACGGTGGTTCCTTGCAATTTTCAACTCGCCTTAGACTAGGGTTTATCGGAAGAAATTGTCTCAAGAGGATTTTATAGAAAACATGGAATCTGAGATGCCTCAGTGTCTTCAAACTCTTGGAGAGATTCGTCGTATCTCGACATAATTTCCCCAGACTGCATGGTCTATGAAAGAATTTGCCTCGTCAGGATTCATGAAAAACCTAGAATCACTATGAGATATTCTGCCCCAGTATTTTGAACTCTGGATAGGCGTCTCTGATTACCCGTCTTCGGGGGAGAGTAACTTCTAGTGCTCTTGGGTTGGCCTACCCTAGTAAGAGCCTTGAAGTAATTTCCCCTGATTAAATGGTCTTTGAGTGAATACCTAAACTAAATTCTCTTGGAGAGATTTGAATCTCGAAGTGATTTCCCCAGTTTGGCTGAAATTTGAATGAATGCCTCAGACTAATGGCTCTTTGAGAGATTTGATCTCTATGTGAGATCCCAAATTTGGATGAATTATGAGGAGATTGCTCGACGTTATTTCCCTAGATTAGTTGGCTCTTACCATGACTGGTTAGGAAAGTCCTTACTCAATGGAACTTCCTAGAAAAGTGCACCTCGACCTGATTGTCTTTCAGAAGTTTCAGACTTCTCAACTTGGCAAGATTAAGCTTCTGGACTGAGATTCCATATGTTAACTTTTATGATGCCAAACAAATGTATGCAAGTAGAAAATGTTTATTCTGAGAATGAAAATTTTAATGCAACACACGTGTTAATCTTGAAGTTTTACTGAAAAAGATGTCGCCAACCTTTATGAGCGAATCACTGGTTAAGCTATTGATTTTTTATGAAAGCATGTACATGAAACACCAAAAAATATATTTTATCACAACTCAAGGGATTCATGAACACGGTCTCATGGTAGTACGCTCTCAAAATAACCCTGTTTCAATTAGGACTTTTGAGGGTTGTATCGTGGCCTGGTTCATGGTTATAGAAACAAAGGATATAGGCTCGAAGTTTATTTGTGTCCACCCCTCTTCGTGATGTTCTTCATTCCTATGTTCAGCTAATTTTCAGAAGTGCCCACCTTTCAAAAGGTTTTTGTGATGGTTGAGGAACCAATGGCACTTATGGTTTAAGCACTAATCAGGTTATCTTTTGGAGTCAGTCGCCCCTATTGCCTTTTATGTCTGTGCCACACGACTTTGTTCTCGTTTTAAGGATATTTCTTGTGTAATCCTTTTTGTTTTTCGCTTTTTCATTCTTTTGCTTATCCCTAACTTTTCCCTGGACTGATTCTTGTGAATCTTTGATTGTGAAGTCCAGCGGGATGCCCTAATATTTTCCTAAGTCACTTGTTTTCAAGTCCGACTTAACGGGCTTTTTGTTTCTTTTTTTATACTTTTTTAAACAAACCGTGTGACACTGGTTGTCTTGATTTCTTTGTAAGGTTTGTGACTGCCTCAATCTTTGGTTCATGAAGGATAACCCTTGCGGTTTCCGGTCTTTGGACCTCTCGATTAGGATAACCATCATGGTTTCTAGTCTTTGGACCTCTTGATTTGGTACAACGAAAGTTAATGGTGTCGCTCCCGGGATTTTCATCCTAGTACAAACGCGAAAGTGGCGCGGAAAGGTTAGAGTCGCCAGCCAGACATTTTTATCCCGAATGAATGGGAAAGGTAATGTTGCACAAACCTGAGGAAGAAGGAAAGGATAAGGCCTTGCGAACCAAAGATCTGAGTTCGGGAGTCGGTTACGAATTGAGAAGGTATTAGCACCCCAATCCGTCCGCCGTACCCGACGGGATCCACGCTTGCTTGTTTGTTTCAAAGGGTGAGAAAAATAAAGATGTTGTTGAATAAAACCGCTAACTGGAATGGAAAATGAAATGAGAAAATAACTGGAGAAAGAGAATAAAAAGAAAGGGGGAAATGTAGGGAAAATAAAGAATGTGCTCGAACAGGCCCTACCCCGCTGCCTACGTACCTCATCGGGATAATGAGGATCAGAGTCGACGTAGTTCGCCTAACCTAGGCGGGAACTATTTGTTTGTGTTTTTTATGTTGGAACTGCGTATGTCTATGCTCAGGTGTTGCAGGCTCGTCTGGTACGAATGCGTTTACCGTCTTGCATGTGTGACAAGTCGTCGCGAGTTCGCGTTGTGAGTGAATGAGATGAGAAGAGAAGTTCCCGCAGGATAGTCGCTTGTTATTTGTTTTTGTCTTTTATGAGAAGTGTTTTGAATTTTGTTTGTGAACTGTCTTGTACTAAGACCTATCCATCGCGGGAAGCATTTACACCTCGCCCCGAAACAGGACGCGCATAAACACTCCGCAACAAAGTCTCGTGTCGTACAAGATTGTTCGGTTTTTAATAAGTATTTTATTGCTTTTCTTTATGAGATGAGAAAGAATGACTCAAGTTGATAAAAAGACAAAATCTAAGGGACTAAGACTCAATCCTAATTTTGTTGTTTATTTACAAGAGATCCTATGGTTAATGGAGTTTTCTATTCCTAATGGAAACTAGAAACTACTAGAATTCAACTTACTTCCTAATGAAGTTAAGTTGATTCTAAGAACAATAGGGAAGCCTATGCAAGTTATAAGATCAAATGATAAGGCAAAACACAAAATTGGATTAAGAAATAAAATTCTAAAAAATGCATTTAAAGGCATGAATTAAAAAATAGTCCTATTTTATTTATTCTAGTTCTAATGAAAATGGAACTTTAACCTATATTCTAAATCGAAGTCAAGCCTAATATTTTCATTCTAAAACTCAATTTAAACTAACCTAAGCCTATATTAGATTCTAGGATTAAATCTAGTCTAAACTATATTTTTTGTACTTTATTTTTAATGGCCTATACTAATGGGAATTACACATAACTAATCCTAAGAACTAATATTCTAAAAATACTAAAACTTCTGGAAAAATTATGAAAATTAATCTATGGGGTCCTATGACTACCTAGAACATTGTGTTAAAAGGGATCCTAAAAAATCCTATTTTTGCTATGCCTAAAAATTGTCTATTTTCAGCTAAGAATTAACCACTAATTTCTAAGGAATTGGCCTCTAAAACCTAAGATAAAAGGTCCTAAAAAATCCACAAAAATTACCCTAAGTACTACTATGAGTCCTCTAATTACAGTAAAAAGAATGGGCAAAAAAAGTTATTGGAAGGTTAAGAAATAAAATCTACAAGATTATGTACATTGGAAGAAAATTCACTAAGCACTAATTACATGGAAAATTCAATATACAAATAAAAAATAAGTCAAAAACAGAAAAATAAAGTGCCAATTATTCCTAAAGGGGATTAAAAGTCTATTCAAATTTTTGTGGAATTTTCCTACTCATTTTACTATTTTTATTTATTATTTCTAAACAATATCGAACTAAAAAAAAACTAAATTCTTAAGAAAATGATGGGGGGTGGATTTAGAAATGCTTTTAAGTTGTTTTTTAGAACTGGGCTCAATATGAGGTGTCAACAGCAACAAAGTTTGGGCCCATACGTAGGAAACCAGGGGAGGTGCTGGAAGTATTTTCTTAAGCTGCTTTTCGAATGGGCTTTTAAAAGGGAGTGTAAATAGCAAGTTACTAGAGGCCCAAAACGCAAGTTCAAGGGAGGTGCCAAAAGCTGAATTTTTATGGTGTTTTCCTAATGGGCCTCCAGAGGGTGGTGTAAACAGCAAAAGTTTTATGAAATTTGCCTCTCTCTTTGGAATTCAAAACGCAGAGTTATGGATCTTAATTGAGGATTATTGGCCATTATTTGATGAATTAATTACTTTTATTGGTGAATTAATTCTTAACATTCCATTAATCTCCTCAGACATTTAAGATTAGAATTAAAATTATAAAACAAAAAAACATAAACCTAAAGACATATGCACAAGGAACCCTAGGTCTTCTCTCCTCACCGCGGCGCATCTTCTTCTTCGACTAGCCTATCCCTGCCGCCGGCGGAGGACCCTCTTAATCCTCTCAAACGAAACCTCACTCCTCCTCTCAAATCCGCAATCGGCCTTCTCCTAAGCTCATCGCAAGCCCGGATCGGAGGTCATACCAAACAGAAGCACAAGAAAAGCACCATAAAGTCGAGATTCATGTACCTGAGAGACAATGGCAAGCGAGAGTTGGTCCAGGTATGAATTTGACTCTTCGTTCTTCTTTTTGTTGTGATTTGGCGGTTTCCTTTTCTTCCTTTTGTATCTGTGTTGATCTTCTTATATATACTTCACTGAAAGGCGTTCAACTTGAAGTCGCGCGAATCCCTCCCCGTCACATCAATTTGATTGCCTCTGATCCTTCCCAAACATCAATGGATGAAGTCCTTGTTCCGCCGTGCCGCAGACTCAAACCGACAGCGACTGTGTATTAATGAGCCTCCGTCAACCCTTCTATGGCCAACTCACCACTCCATCGCTTGGCATGAATTTATGCTACGACTCATGATCAAGAAAGAATAGAAGAAACTACGACCCATCAACAATGTCGAAGAAAACAGAGATATCCACGAGAAGAAGACGGCGCAGAGGTAAGAAATCTCGATTTACCGTTGTATAATGTCTTCTAAGAGCTGTAATTGTGATATCCCTCTTCTTCTTCTTTTGCTATGAATCTGAATTGTTTTTGTGCATTGTGAATCTGCAGATTCCTGGTGATTAACGATAAACACGAGAAGGTCACAGAAACAAGTTTAATTTGTGACTCTTTTGCAGGTTTTTTGTTGTATCTGTTGTAGGAATTGATGAAGGTTCTTTTTATTGATCGCAGGTTGATGATGATGAAGGGGAGAAGATTGATACAGATTGATGAAGGTGATGGTGAAGATTGAGGAATTGATTGGGATTTGTGAAGAAGTTGAGAGAAAGTTTGAGAAGCTGTGAAGAAAACTCAGAAGTTGTGAATGAGAAATGAAAAAAAGGAAATGGTTGAAGGAGATGGAATAAAGGATTATGGAAAACAGAAGAAGATTTGATAAGAAAAATGGTGAAAAGTGGAAGAACTGGATTAAGAGGAGATGTTACTGATTTATAGAAGATTTGAGGATGGTTCTGGAAAGTTCTCAGGTGAACATTCTGGAAGGAAATCAGTTGTGAAATCAGTTGTGAAATCAGTTGTGAAATCAGTTGTGAAATCAGTTGTGAATTCAGATATGAATTCAGTTAGAAAAAAAGGTTAGAATTCTGGATTTTTGTGATTTCGGTTATTTTTTAGTTATGAGTTTTTTTGACTGACTTTTGATTATAGGCTGATAACTTTCCTATTAGGAGCTTTCTCCTTTTTTCTTGGTGAATTCAATTAAGCTGCTACGACTTTTTGATAACCTCTTTTCTTACACTTGCAGGACCCCTTTTTTTAGAACTGAAAATGGAAGTGAAATCCATGAACCCTGCTGAATGCAATGCTACAACGATATGTCCACAGCCTCAAGCACAAGCCCAAGCTCACGCAGCAGCAACCAGTGGCCTTCTTTGGCCACACAGAACTATAGCTGCAATATGCCTCCATCGATAGCGCTAGCAAGCCGAGAGCGTCCGCAGGGTCTTAGACTTCAGCTGGCACTTCTTGATCGGGAGTTTGATGACCTGGACTATGCAACTTCAAGAGCTCTGGACTCGGATAATGCTCTACTTCCACCTTCCTTCTTACTACATCAGTTGTAAAACTGATTTTGCTTTGTCTTCTGTTAATGATTCTTTTTTTTCTGGCGTGGTTCTCTGCAGGTAGCAATTGTTTCTGAGATGTAATTCGTGAAGAAAATGACGAGCCCAACCGTTAGCACCTTGTTCGTGCCGATGTCGTTTGTGGTTTTTTTTTGTTTTGGCTGTACTGATTTTTTTGATATTGAATGTTTTTTTGTTGAACTACATTCTTGATGATGCTGGTTGAAAGAAGGAATGTCGAAAGATTATCGTGAATCCCCCATTGCAGTGTTTGACTCTGACCTGCGGGTATTGGTGATGACGGACCTGATTGAGGAGTATTGAAGCTTGATTAAGATAGCGTTTGAAGGATCCTTGTGATTGTGGATGGACAGTCGATGAAGATGCGGTTGGAGTTGAAGGCCGTGACTGAATTAGAGACTACTGAACAGGAAAAGTTGTGTTCTAGCTTATATATTTTTTGTAGAATCTCTTGGTTGGAACCTTCTTCTTGTTTCTGTTATGTACCAGTTTTGTATCAGTTACAATGTAACTGATATTTTTGGATCTACTTCTATTTTTTTGTTATTTTTACAACTGTATTTTGTAGAGCTAATTTTGTATAACTGAAATATAATTTAATTGTCACGAATTTTCGTCGAATTCTTGTAACTGTCCCTTTTGTAATGAGCATTGAAAGAGAACATTTTTCCAAGAGTGATTCTGTCCTCTTTTTTATTTAACAATCCAATTGGACCATTGGAAAAATATTGGTGCTTGAAAATAACGGCCCACTCGAACTTTTATCCTTTGAACTTTATACTGAATGATTCCAATGAAGATAACGGTCCAAATCTCATTCTTTGAACTTTTTTATCGGATTAAAAGCTAACAGCCCACTTGACAGTAAACCTGAGCATGATTAATTGAATGGGCTTCTTTAAATGGGCCTTGGCCGTTAGTAACAAACATATCTTGAGACCTGTTCTCCACCTTATTTGAATTTTCACTTGGCATTGCAAAATAACCTCCATTATGACCATTTAGAATTCCTTTTATTGATCCGAACAACTCATCAAGCGATCTTCATCATATTGCATTCTCAATTATGATGAATTAAACCTAGAGTCCACCATTGAGGGATACCAGTCAACCATTAACCGCGCAAAACGAAATTAATTAATAACCACTTAATCAACCCTGAATCCGATTGAATGTGAATCAAGCCCCCAATTCTGACTTCCTTAAATTGTGATGGGCCCTGAATATTCATACTGAACTGGTCTTGGAAATATGAGAGCCTGACGTGAGAATTGGGATTCAATACACCATATGAGACCTTTACTGGAATTAGACCAGTTCTTGATGGCATATTTGAATTTATCATAGTCTATGCAGCCCTATTTCCGTAATTCATGAAGCAAGCCTTATTGAAGTAGAAACCACAGACCAACGGAATAACCTGGCTCTTCAGAGAGCACTAATCCCATGCCTAAGGAAATCTATGCAAATGTGATTATGATTATTATGAATTAATGGAAAAATGCAGATGAATATGAAACGATATGCCAGTAAAGGAAATAAATATGAGGGCAAATTTTGAGGTATTACAAATGGATCCTCAGATGTGCACTCCTTTTTGAAATTTGAACGCTCGGTCAAACCACCTGAAACCTACCATGCCCCTAGGTTACATGTGGGGGTTTTTTCATGCAAAAAGAAACTCCTACTTCAAGGCTCAAAAGGTTTGGCGAGGGTCTATCTCCCTTATATCTCCGGTTTTTAGGATTTGAAAAAATTCTTGTACATTGTCAACATGGTCTTTCTCAAAAGCACACAATTAGAGATTTTTGCGTTTTCATATCGTCATCCTCCCTTAAGAGTTTAAGCACGACAATTGGTATTGCGATGCACATACACAAAATCACAAGTGAATACAAATGGATTACTTCAAGAAAAACATGTGCATTCAATTATGATTAACATTCAAAATCAAATTAGTTTCATGCATGCATACAAATGTTTAAACAAACAAAGGAAACTACAAATGAAAATGTAGTAAAGAAGTTGAACATTGCCGTCATTGAGGAGACTTGACTCCGTCTGGACTTATTTCTTCTAAAGATGCCCTTGCAAACAAGTGCTCAATCTGATGAGGATATTCCCACGTGTGTACAGACCATCTGGTATGATGACCTCTGAGCCAATCAAGTTTTGTACTTTTGTGCTTGAACACATTGCAGTTGTCAATGGTATGCATAAATGCCCCTGAGTGGTACTTGCATCTAGCCTTCACATCTCGGTTGCCATTATTGAGGAGGCCTGACTCCGTCTGGACTTATTGCTCTTGGAGACTTTCAGCAGTCAGCAGTTTGGATGTTTATTCCATTACTGTTTTGGTGCCATATTCCCACTTTTTCCTAGCGTGAACACAATAGTCTTAGAGTTGATCAAATTCGCGACCTTGTCTTTACCATTGCCTCTGAAATAATTGAAATCTTCAATTAAATGGACAGGTGCCCCAAAATGGTAGTCATACTTGGAATTGATACCCCCAAAGAAAGCTTTGTTGGAGATGATCCTGATGCAATTAGCTCAACCAATTTGAATTTGAGAAAATGAGGAAACTCGTTGCATGTACGACCTCAGAATAGGATCAAACTTCTTCTCAAGCTGCTCTGGCCTTTACCCATATGCTCTTCCCCTAGGACTCTCTTGGGAAGCTAAGGTTGGATGCTGACAAACGACATATAGAGGGAAGAGGTGTATAGATAAAGTTAATAAATAAGATTGCTCGCAAAGATCTCACGCGGTCTCCTGCCTATGTATCTCCATTGACTAATGGAGAATCAGAGTGACGTAGTTCCCCTTACTAGGTATGAAAATAGCTTTATTTCCTTAACATTGTATCAGGATTTCATAACCAAGCTCATCTGATTCTTCATTTGGTTGACTTCCTCTTTCAATAGTTCCTGATTCTGAAATAAAGCTTGCATCTCGGCCCTGAATTACCCCAGCTGGGTCTTCATTTCGGTTACCTCCACCCAGAGTTGTTCCAAATCAATACTTTGATGATCGTGATTCAAGTTGGCCATTTGAAGAGAAACCAAATTAGGATAATAATCTGTCTCTGAACACCTATTATGAATGCAAGGATGTATGCTAATTCCATGTTCGGTTATTTCCAAGGAGGCAATCTGCTTAGATCCACCCTTTGATACAAAAGAAATCCAATAACATGATTTAGATATGAGATCCTCAGAAATATCTGAACATGTGTGCTGGAATGCTATGATTTCATATATGCAGCCGGCATGTGATCAATGGTATGTATCTGGTGTTGACACTGAGAAACAAGCCAAGTGTCTTTATAGAGCCACAATAGAAATACCGTCTCTGTATAGAACCCCATAACTGAAAACCCAAGAACTGTAGAATTGAATCACATAATAGAACAGTCACTGATGAATTAGAAGTTCAGGGTTCCTGCACACCTGTAAACAATCCAAATTATAGGATCACTGATGTAGCGGGTATGTTGAAGGTCAGGGTTCCTACAAACTTGTAAACAAACCAAATCATAGGATCACTGACGTAGTAGGTATGTTGAAGGTTAAGGCTCCTACAAACCTGTAATAAATCCCCCATCTCACAGGTGTGCTACTACGGGTCAACATCATAGGCTCTCAAAGTCGAGCAATAATAATACGTTCACCATCTCCGAGAAATGGCTCATGACCAAATCAGGGAATTGGTTAGGCATTATGTACTACTCAGGGAGGTCTCGGCTGAGTCCGGAAAAAACAATCATCCCCCATAAGTTCCCATCTTCAAGCACTGGGATCGAGAGACAATAGTACATTCATCTTGAAGGGTAGAATACTATCGTCATACGAAAAGTGTTTTAATTGAGTTCTTATGAGAGAAGAGGGTCATCCTATGCGAGTATCTAGTGGGCCCTCGGGTGCGAGTGGACTTGCCAACAAATATGGTTTTCCATTATCACCAACTAGAGAGATGTTTCCACAAAGATCCTCGGTGATCGGTTTCCACTGTTAGCATATCAGGTGGGAACATTCTATGGTCTTCCTAGGTAGTATAGAACATCTCCCAAGAGAGCCTAATCTGGGTGTGGGACTCGTGAAAAGTACACGTGCTCAAGACCATGCAAGCTACACGACTGCCCACTCTAAATCCTATGTGTATACCAAAGATGAGTAGTTGGCTTATCTCACAGTAATCCCATCCCACCAAAGAAAACCAGAACAACTAGACAGTCCAATATATATATGATGCATGGAAAATAATATACTGAAAGCGATAAATGAATGTTGTAAAGTAAAGTTGTAAATGAAAGCAATAAAGCTAAACTAAAGCACGCAACAGTAAACAACTAAACGCCTAAAGAAACAAAAGCAAATAGGCGCTAGGATTGAATCTCAAAGGGGAAACCAGAGATTCTGGGTTCGATCCTCAGCATAGTCGCCAGTTATCGCTCCCGGGATTTTCATCCTAGTACAAACGCGAAAGTGGCGTGGAAAAGGTAGAGTCGCCAGCCATGCATTTATATCCCGAATGAATGGGAAAGGTAATGCTGCACAAACAAAAGAGAAAAGGAAAGGACAAGGTCATGCGAACCTAAGATCTGGATTCGGGAGTCGGTTACGACCTGGGAAGGTATTAGCACCCCAGATTGTTCGCCGTACCCGACATGATCCACGCTTGTTTGTCTGTTTCAAAGGGTGAAAATAAAGTTGTTGCTGAACAAAAGAACTGCTAACTGGAACTGGAATGAGAAAGGGAACTGGAAAAAAGATCGAAAATAAAAAAAAGGGAAAATATAGGGAAAATAAAGAATGTGCTCGAATGGGCCCTACCCTGCTGCCTACGTACCTCATCGGGAAAATGAGGATCAGAGTCAACGTAGTTTGCCTAACTACGGAGGGAACTTGTTTTTGTTTTTTAGAGCTGAATTGCTTATGTCTATGATCAGGTGTTGCAGGATCGTCTGGTACAGGTGTGTTTACCGTCTTTCAAATGAGACAAGTTGTCGCATGTTTGCATTGTGAGTGAGTGAGATGAGAAAGAAGTTCCCGTAGGAAAAGACGAGTGTTGTTTGTGAACTGTCTTTTAAAGAAGTGTTTTGCTTTTGTGGTTTGTGAAACAGTCTCTATGCTAAGACTTGTTCATCATGATACATGCCTTAAACCTCTCCCCGAAATGGAACGTGTGCAAGTACCCCATGGCTAAGTCTCCTGGCACATGAGAAAGCTCGACCTTTATTAGGTGTTTTATTGTTTATCTTTGAGATGAGGAAGAATGAATAAAGTTGAGAAAAGGAGAAAACTAGGGGAACTAAGACTCAACCCTAAATTTTTTATTGCATGATAAAGGAGATCCTAATGGTTTGTATCATTTTCTAATCCTAATGAGAAAAAGGAAAAGAAGAAAAGAGAACTTAGAACTCAACTTACTGCCTAAGGAAGTTATGTTTTTTCCTAAAAAGGGGGAAGCCTATACAAGCAAAGCACAAAGTGCTAAGGAAAATACAATTTGAAAGCATAAAGAGCATGAGGAAGAAGTTATATAAACAAGGCTTACCTCAATCTCCCTACAAAACAAGGGTTAGCTTTACAAAGCATACTAAACACATAAGGCATGATAAAAACTCAAATTAGCTAAGGAAATGCAATGAGGGACTCCTAAGCCTAAGTCCTAAAACTAAAGGATCTTAAATAATAACAAGCTTTTAAAGTCAGTAGCTAAAATTTATTATAGCATTCTAAGGTTAGAAAGTCAAGAAACTACCATCTATGCCTTAATGATGTACTAAACCCTAAAGAAATTCAAGGTAAAGTTAGATGAAGAAAGTTGAATGAAAGTGCAAGGCAAACACAATTTAAAAGTATAAGGAGATAAAGGAAGAAGTTGTGTGTGGATTACCTTAACCCCCCTAAAAAACAAAGGTTAGTACCAAAATAATTTGTATATTGGAAGTAAAAGCAAAGCATAAAGGCAATTAAACCTTACACACATCCTAGAATGAAACTATGGTTCAAAATAAGACCTAAGTCTAAAGGTGAAGGTACCTAAAAGTTATATGACTTATAAATTCAGTAGCTACATGCTATATATCCCTAAGGATTCTAGGATACCTCACAAGTTCAAACTATGTCAAACTATGTACAAGAAGTTCACATAAGTTCACATGAATGCAAGTTAGAGTTCATGGATGAAGTATGGGTGCATATGGCATACAAGCATGATTAATACATGAAATGAGTATCAAAGTCAGTAGTGAATTCTTATGAATTTGGATGATTGAAAATACCATCATGGATGCAATGGCATAAGCATATGGAGCACGGATAAGAAGATGTGAGAAGAAGTGGAACAAGTATCACATATGATTAACATTGATGCAAGTTAAGGATGCATGACATGTGAATATGCATGAGATGATTATGAGTCAATATCATATAAGGCATGAGATGTAATTAGAATTAATGGATTGACATTTATGATTCCCACATATGTCATGTTAAAAATTAGGAGAGAAGAGAAATAAGTTTAGGTTAAACTAGTTTAAGTAAGGATGCACTTTGAAACACCAAAACAAACCAAATGAAGATGGTTCAAAAAGTGACCTATAACTGGAATTAAGGACCTAAAAGTAACCTATAATTAACTCCTAAAAGTTACCAAAAATTATCTCAAGCAAATGGCATGAATGCCTTCCTAACATTTAGGTTGTGGAACAAATAAGCACATAATCAGACCTATAATCTAGGTAACATGAAAAATAGAAAAAAGGCTTGAAAAATTATGAAATTAAATCTCTAACATGATGAAGTCAGTGTCTTACATGGTATAAAAGTATTTCACAAAGTTATGCACCAAAGTTCCAAAATAATTCACCTAATGGTCAAGGTAACTAGGCATGATCGCCGAAAAACAACTTCACAAAGTGGATAAAAACGACACCAAAACTTATGAAAAAAATGCCCAAGTAGCATAAAAATTTCAAAAATTCCATTTATTAATCACACACAAAAAATAGGTCTCACACCTATTGGAAAAAATTGTTTTTGGTCCCCTATGTCAAAACCATTCATTTTGGGACAGATTGGAATGAAAAATCCAAATTAATTATTAAAACCATCCTAATCTGGAAACAAAAATTATAAAAAATTAATTAAGAGGATAAAGATCACTCATGAATTATTCCAGAATTTTATCACACCCGAAACTATTTTTAATAATTGCGACGATACGGGTAAAAAATTGTGATTTTAGGGAAAGTGAAAGGAAGCGAATTCTACCATTCTTAACCTAATCCCTAAGCTTCGATATCGTCACATATCATCACAAATCACAAATAAATCTAGTGCCTCAGGTGGGAGGTCTCAATATGCACCTTAAGTTATATGATCTTAAGCCGCATACAAACTAGAATGATGCATTAAAGTGGAGAGTCGAGATTTCTTACTTGATTGAAGTATCGATTCTTCATATAAGAAAATCCAAAAACTTCATACAAGGTCTTGTAATCTCCCATAAGCAAAATAAATGCTTATCTTCCATATTCTCTTTGTGAAGATCCACCATATCCAAAATCGATCAATATCGATAAAAAAGAACTCGTGAACACTTATCCAAACTTAGTCTAAAACAATTAATTAAAATTATCAAAAAAATCTTAATTAAAATTACCAAGAAATGGATTAACATCATAATCCACAAAAAAATGATTAACAAAGAACTTGATAAATATTTTTAAACAAGAATATTAATTAACACATTAAAAAATAATAAGGAAACCGGGGAATGTTTCAGAAATTGCAGGGTGCAATAAACACTTCAATGGTCCAAGAAGCCCAATCCACCAGAAAACCCGCGGGGAGGGTGGTGTGAGTAGCGGAACTAGTAGTGATGATAGAAATTTTGTGGCATTATGCCCAATCCGATTGTCATTCTTGCAGGGGGTGAGACCAAAAAAACTCTGCCATTTCTCTTCTCCATCGATGAACACGACGCCGTCCTTCTTCTGTCACAATGTTTTCCCTTTTCTTCCAACGAACACACCGAAGGCGAATTTATGATTCACCATGAATCAAACATCGTGACTCCTTCACCACTCCGTAGAGGTGAGTTCCTCCCCATTTTTGGAGCTCCTCGTCCGACCGCCTTCTGCTTGTCGTCGATATTCTCACCATCTCCGACTCGTTTTGCTTTACAAGAACAAACAGCACCATACATTACATATGCATTATGATTCAAACAACCTATGAACACGACTTGGCAACAAACTTCATAAATCCCTCTCCATTCCACATAGTCAAAGAATTGACGACTGGATTCGGCTAATTCAATCAACACAATGAGGATTCACCAATTACACTCTGAAATTCAACTAGCGGAACAACTATGTTTAGATCTTGTGTGTTTCCGACGCCGTGATTTGTTTGAGACTCCAGTTACGTCTTCTTCTATTTTTATGGCTTCAGCTCTTTCCTCTTTTCCTTCCTTTATGCGGTTGTGGAAAAATCCGTGCGGATTGTGGTTGTGTCGTTGAGTTCTGAAGTTTAATTCTTGATGCATTTTGTGATTGATGAAGATCTTGATGGAGTGTGTGTTGTTGTGTTATGCAGGTTATTGATGTGAAGTGATTGTGATAGAGGATGGAGTTTTTATCGACGATCGACTCCACGAATCGTTTTGATGCTTTCAGCGTTGTCGTGGTTCTGAATTTGAGATTCAATTCTTGAATCGGTGATGATGAAATGTTGAAGGATGATGAAGATTCATGAATGTTTGTTGCTATTGATTGAAGGAGATGATAAGACGCAAACATTGTGATCTTTTGGAGAAGATGAGGTGGTTTTTGTAAAAGGTTTTAAAATGTATTGTTAATGATGAAGACGTTGATGAAGGTTTAGGATTCAGATTGAAGCTAGTGAAGATGCAAGGTTGAAGGTTTAGTGATGGTTATGGTTGGTGAAGAAGATTGAAAAAAGTGTGATTCAAGAAGAGATTGGAAAAGGTGAAGTGGTTCAATTTATGAAGAAGATAATTAGAGAGAGATTGAAGTTTTCTGAGAGAGAGATTTGAGAGAAGGATGAAGAGCTTCTCATATGTCGATCTCAGTTTTTTTTTCAGAGTGAAGGTTTTTGTTATATTTTGTTTCTGAATTTTTATATTCCTATTATTGCATTCTCATAAATCTCTCTTGAATTTTGGTTAGACTTTGTAACTGAGTTTTTTGTATTCTCCTCAACTGATTCTGTTATCAGTTTATGATAATTGATTTTTTCTGTTATTGATTTACTTCTGATTTTGTAACTGAATTACTCCTCTCAATTTCTGTTGTAAATGCTCCTCATAATTATGTTATAACTCTAGTGTATTTTTTTTGTACTCAGTTATTTTTCACTAGCGTGTAAAATCCAAGTGGAGAGATATCCTTTTTCTATTGGTCTTATTTTTTATAACTGTACATCCTTGATTCAATTCACATTTCCTCCAAAATCCCCCCAATTTTGTTGCTCTTTATTTTGTTATTTTTTCACTTTTTATTGTACTTGTGCCTTAAAATGGTATGCTTAATATGACTTAAGAACCTAAAGAAAAAACCTATTGGTTTTAAGTGTTTATGGTGTGGATAAGAAGTTGGTATAAAAATGGACATTGCATATTTGGATAATGACTTGAATTTGAAAATTGGGTATTAAATAATAATTTAGATAATTAACGTGGTTTAAACTTTTAGAAACTCGAATCTATCCATGACCATGACTTTGTGATTAGTTGAACATGAACTCCACGAAAATTTAATGAATTTGTGACTTTTGGATATGGTTGTGAATTGGATATAAAAGTGGACAAGTAAAAATAAGAATAAAATCGGGCACTTATTGAAAATGAAGTTGGACACTTGGAAATTATATTAAACAAATGGACCTAGAAAAAGGATCCATAGTGGAGTTCATGCTTGAATTATATTTAACATGGATAATGAACTAAAACAAGGTTGATGGGTTTAATTTGGATAGAGGACAAAAAAATAATTATTAACATGAAAAAGGATTATTGAAATCCAAGTAATCCATGTGACCACCCTTAACACGTTTAATCCAACTTAAGCCCCCAACCCAAGTCAAACTCGAGTCTTAAATGAATCTTCATTCTTCTTTCAACTTTCAAATCCAAACCTCATTGACTTGTATTACAAACAATGAACCGAAAAGAGGACCATAATGCCCTGATTATCATAAGGATCCACAACTTAATCTCTTGTACCACGACCCCATATTCCTTTGCCATGAAACCCTAATCAACTCCGCATGCACTTTGATCTTCAATAAAATGTGTCTCGAGTAATCATAGAATTCCTTGAACGACAAGATCACTTATGAACAAATTTCGCAAGGAAACTTTATCGAGTATCACTTAATTAGGGAAATAAACCCTAATCAGGAAGCGAGAGTACAAACAGATGTTATTAGCCACACAACCAAAACCCTAAGCTTATCTTATGACTGCAGATAGGGTATGAAGCCCTAATTGAGAAGGTTGTGATTCCATGTTTGAAATGCATGATTGTGAATGCTCGATTCAAGTTAGCATGGATTGGAAAATAAGTGGTTGATGCCTCGATAAAGTGGCAATGTTTCAAGTAGGAGTTTACTCCAAATGGTACCACATGCATATATAAGTTGAGTCGCATTCAAGTTGCATTTTATTATGTTGATTTGCTATTGTTGGATATAAGTCGAATGTTGATGTTACTTGTTGTGTGAAGTGGTGTGATTATATGATTATCTTACTTACATATTGATTATTGTATCATGTTTAAGTTATTCGATATCTCACTCCTTCTGTTTGAATGTTTCCCTCTGTTGGTAACATGCAGGTAATCAAGATTTGAGTACCTAGTCGTCTAAAGTCGGTGTTTGTCGCTCTGATACATAGCACTTAGGGGGGATGAACACATGTTTTGTCTTTGTGAGTTTTGTTTAAGTTTATGAACTAGTTTTCAGTTGTCTTATGTTTGAAAAACCAAGTTGAAGTATTTTGATGTTGAATTTATTGAAGTTGTTTAAAGTTGAAACTTGTTGATCCGCTGCGTTGTTTTTCAAAGTAATTTCATTAATTAAGTTTTTATTTTATTTTAAAGTTGGAAAATCTGATATCCCATGTTTGTTGATGAAATTTTATAACTCTGATTTAATAATTAAAGTCGGGTAGAAATGGGGTGTTACACTCAAAGTTTGATTTGTACCCACCCCTTATTCCTGATGTTCTCCAGTCCTACGTTCAGTTAACTCTATACACATTCATCTTCCAAAAGGGATTTGGCGGTGTAAGCGTGAAGATGAAAACTCAAGATTCTCTTGAAATGGAAGTCATCTTATTTTTTCTTTGATGGATGTTGGTTACTCTTTGATTCTTCATGTGGTGGTCACATGATCTTTGTTTTATCTTTGCTGAGGATTTGAGTTCCTCCTTTGATTGATTCTTGTTTTTTGATCTGGATTTGTCTAGACTGCTTTATGAAACACTTGGTCCATATGGATTTGCTATGATTATTCTTGTTGACGGTCCTCTGACGGGATGTCTCATCTTGCGATTTGAAGGTGTAGTTAGGTCAACTAAACAACTACCCTTCTCTAGATTAAGCGTAAGGGTTTGTATCCGAAAGAAACTCATACTTCTAAGCTCTAAGTGGTTGACTATGGATTAAATCCTTATCTTTCAAGTGCCCGAGGATTTAAAAATTACTTGTACATCATTGACGAGGTTTTATCCGAAAACATACCACAACAGTTATGGATATTCAGTTTTCATCATCCTCCCTCCAATCTTTGCTAAAGTGAAGTGGATAAATAATTTTGTGATTTTGTGGTAAATGAAAAATGATGAGAGAATGCGAATAGAAAAATTCAAAACATGCATAAACATAACATTAACAAAACCAAATACGAATAATATTGTTCAAAGTAAATAGTACTTAAACAAATAAAACAAAGTACAAGAATGTAGAATGATAAATGGCATGACGACTGCCTCATTTGATCATCTGAGGAATTGAACTTCTCTTGATTTGAGTAGCTTCTTCAAAGTTGGAGACCACTCTGTTTGGTCTTTGATAACCCCTTTAAAAGCTTTCACTGACGAGCCCCATGAGGCGACATTGAATTGGTTGTAACACTCAGATTCCTTGGAGTGAATGTGATATCCTTAGAATCAACCAGGTCTTGTACCTTGTGCTTGAAGGATTTGCAGTTCTCAACTATGTGACTTGGAGCACCTTTGTGATACCTACAACGAGCATATGTATCATAGTCTGGAGTAATAATAGTTGGGGGTGGAAGATCCCTCAAAGTGATACATCCATCTGCTAGCAACCCATTAAAGATATCTCTATATGAAATAGGAAAAGGATCAAAGTGTCTATCGGGCCTCCTCATCCTTTGTTGATTAGGCTAACGTTGTTGAGGAGCATGTTGTTGTTGATTCTGATGTTGTTGCTGATACCTTGGTTGTTGACCAGGATGTTGTTGATAAACCAGTTATTGGTATGGAATATGTGCAACATTTGCAACTTTTTGATACGGACGTTGTTGGTATGGCATCTGAGGTGGAAATGGAGCTTGAACAACTTGCTGATAAGGAACTGGAGCAAGATTTGGAATTGGAAGAGCTTAATGATAAGGAATGGAAGCATATTACGCAACAACATCATATGTGTACTAGTAGTAGGGTATGGAATTAGGCGCACTCTATTGAGGTTTCCCACTTTGATTATAAATTTCATTTGTTTCGCCTACCTTTTTCTTGTACCCATTGAAAGGATTTTTTATTCAAGCTTAGCTGCTAGAACCTCCTTGAATCTTTCCACTTTTCAAACCTTTTCCAATTCTTTCACTGACAATCACCATGTCTGAGAAACCTAAAGAAACACTATTGATCAGATTTTCATAGTATTTCCCTTGTAAGGTACATATGAAGATATCGATCAGTTCATGGTCAACCAATGGCAGATTCACTCTGGAAGCTAGTTCCCTCCAACGCTGTGTGTACTCCTTGAAGGATTTGTTCTCCTTTTGAGCCATAATCTGAAGTTGAGTACGGTTCGGAGCTAAGTCAGTTTTGTACTTGTATTTTTTCGTGAATGCTTTAGACAATTCAGTCGAAGTGTGTATACTACTACGTTCAAGTTGTATGTATCATTCTAAAGATGCTCCAGATAGGCTGTCTTGGAAGCAATGGATCACGAGCTTGTCATCTTTGGCATAAGTGGCCATTTTTCTACAATACATCCTGAAATGGAGATGGGGACAACTAAGGCCCTTGTATTTCTCGAATTTTGACACTTTGAACTTAATGGGAATCACAACATCAGGAACCAGACAAATCTCCAAGGCACTCAAAGAAGTTGAATTGTGTCCTTCCATGACTCAATTTTTTTCATCTAATTCAAGACACATCTTCATGTCTCCAGACTCTTGAATAACATGAGGATTGGTGATTGGAACATCATTATGCATCTCATAATTAACTTGTTGATCTTCTTCAACATGAGGAATCTGAACCTGAGTGACATCAGGTTGAGCTTATGGGATAACACCAACAATAACACCAGAGTTAAGTATTGTTTGAGAAGTGACTTCTTCAACTGCAAGAGTGAAGCCTGGAGGCAAACCATAGATCACAGGATTAGGAAGGTGAATTGAAGGCAATGAGTGCGGGGAAGATCCTTGCATGAGTGTATTGGGCTTGGCGGCAACAATTTCTCGAAGTTCCTCCATTCTAGCCAGATTTGTTAAAGTCTCATGAATCTTATCTTTCTTTTGACTGAGTCTATCTCTTCTCTCATAGCAGCTTACTCTTGTTGAATCTGATCCATTATTCTTTGAGTGTTGGCTCGAGTAAGGTATGGCGTCGAGAAACCAGCTTGATTTACTGAAGATGAAGGAAATGAAATGAGTGTTCAGTTTTGAAATGGAATGCAAGATGCATAATTGATGCAATAACATAATATGAATGGATGCAATGAAAGATCTAGGATCAAAAGTAAGATCTACTATGAGTTTGGTCACAATAACATGTAAGTAACCAATATCTCCTACAAAAGGAACCCCAACAGTAGGTTTTAAATGGGTAGGTTCCTAGAAGCATGAATCCTTATCAAAGACATCATTGCCATGATAGAGATTCGTCAGATGACAAAATCTTTGAAACAATCACGTCTAGGTGAGGTCTTCGTATCATCCTACAAGAAAGATTCCTCATAGGCTTATAATACACAATCATCAACAAAAGGGTTCAAGGTTCTCAGATATCATAGATTGAGGTTGTAAATATTACTAATGGATAGTAATACATTCAAGGGATATCGTCTGATTGTGGGTTTCACATTAACCCAATGAGTCTGAAGATTTTGTAGGTTAACATAATACCTCAAAATTTTCCCTCTCATTTACTCAACATTGTGCATAGCATTTAGTATACATAAGTTCATAAAATAACCAAAACATTGCATCATCTGTAGCATAGTTGAGGCATAAGTATGTGATCAGTGATTGGAGCAACTGAAGGCTATACAAAGGCCATCAAAGGGCCACAAAGCTTCTCAACATTGTGCAAAGGGTCCACAACATCCCACAAGTTCTCATTTGAAGTCTCAAGTCTTGGAAAGAGGTGAATGACTACAAGGAAACGAGCAGTGCAACATCTCCTGATGAAATGGTCCAAATTAGGGTTTCATTTGTGAAGGACTTCTCCATGAATTTTTGAGCAAAAATGGATTCTATTGTGTTCTACATTACAACAAGTGTATATGGTTCAAATTTCATCCACAAATTCATTTTGGAAGAGGTTCAATTGGTCAGATGATTGAAAATCAGGAAATTGGGGGAAAGTCAAATACAATGTAGAAAAAGTCAACTCCTGACTTTTTGAGATCAAAATCATGAAATTAGGGTTAAAAGGATCCTATGGTCCAAATTTTATCAAGAAATGATGGAGGAATCAAGAGAAATCAAGAAAACCAAAACTTACCATTTTTGGAAAATTAGGATTTCCAAAAATGGCAAGTTTTGGCTATTTTTGCAGCTACTTTGAATGAGGCCTTCTCCCAAAATATGAAAGATATGAAAATTCTACTTGGATCCAATTAAAGAGGGAATCTTAAGCTTCAAATCCATAGGTGGAACTCTTCCATATCATAAAAAATGAGAAACATATGATCTTGCAAAGTTGAGGAAAATCAAGGCAAAACTAGGTCATGGGCGAGGCAAGAACTGGCCAGCGCGCGTGCCCTGCAAGGCAATTTGTCAAACATGTGGTGGATCAAATGTCAAGCCATTTTTCTTGGTCAAGAAGACTTAAAATCAATTTTTTTTTGAACTACAAAGTTGTTCACCTATGTGTTTGCAATAACTTTCATGTTTAACAATTTTTCATATGATCAATGGTTTGAGAATTATGATGGGCTGATGTAAGGAAGTCACAACTGATCACACTCAAGCCAATGAGGGCATGTCTAAGAAAAATCGTGCATGCCAATTATGAAGCTTGGAGGCATGTTATTTAATGGCCATTTTCAGTGACTTAGAGGTCATCATTCATCATGACATCAACATCAAAGTTGTTCTACATATTGCCAACTTCAATTTGAGTCTAAGAACCACTTGCATCGATGGCTTGAGCTACAAGAAATCTCCCATTGAGGATCATGATTCTCAACTGGTTTTCTTGTGTGATAAGGCATTGCATGGTACCCAAACTTCAAGTTCAATTCCTCAGATTGGCATCATTCAACATGTTTGACCATGATGCATTGCATTGGAGTGCACATGATCCTATGGTTGCTTGCATACCACAGCTGCTATGCTCCATCAAATATCCAAGACAAGGATCATTGTGCATTGCCTCAATTCACATCATAATGCATCTTACCATGAGGACCATGTCCATGAGTGTAGTGAATCATTTCATTTCAGTTTCAAACATAAGAGCATGAACTATGCAGTATGGGATGGAATCCAATTGAAGAAAGTTATAGATGTTCTAGCTGGCATAACTGCCATAACAACCTCACTCACTTCACCTGACTCACTCAGTTAACTCAAGGGATAAGTAACCATGGTTAAGAGCCCTATAAATTGAGCTCACCACTTCGTTTGGCAGATTGGCTTCATTTTTCACAAATCTCACTCTATAGAACTTCATCAAGCTCTCTCTGAACTTTGCCTCGAGCAGCTTCCATTTTCACCTCTCCAATCTCAATCTTCCACAATTCATCTTCATCATCATCTTCAACATAACCTCCATGATTGGCATAGCTTGGAGCTCCATGGAATCATCAACTGCATCATTGAGTTCACATTGCAAATTGAAGTGAAACCTCCCAATCTTCATCTCTCCAGCTTCAATTTTATTCAGTTCATCATTGGCATTGTGTTAGCTTCATCTCTATGGCTTGATCACCTCAATTCATCAAAGTATCTTCACTGCACGATTGTGGAGCTTTTCTTCATTTTCTTCAATCCCTCAAGATTCATCAAGTACAAAGTGTTTATTTCACTTCTGGTGAGTTAAAGCAAGATCAAGCAACTCAAGGAACCTCATCTCTGGTCTTCTAGCAACCTTAAGATCACACTGTAATTCAGGTATGCTCTGAAACTATGTTGGCTCGAATTGCATGCTTTTCATTATTTTCATGTCAATTGAAACTTTCTAGAAGCAATGGTACCTCTGGCTAGTTAATAGGCATGCTAGATGCTTAGATCCAGTTTTAGGTTGGTTAATGTTTATGCACGATTTGGTCAATTCATGAACCCTAAGCCAAAAGTAAGGATATATTAATGATCAGTGAGGAGAGACGAGCAAAACTGTGCTTTTAGATTTCATTTTCATGGTGAATTGAGAAAGCCCTAGCAGAGCATGGCCGAAGAAGGTGACCGGAGGTGAGTTCCGGTCACCTGAATAGTAACCCTAGACCGGAGCTTAGTTTATAACGTGACCATTGGATTTGTTTGATCAAACGCCCTACATCTTACCAGCGCATTAATGATACGCGTTCTTGTCACATGATCAAAGTCAAACCAAAGTCTTCAGATTGATACTCACACCCCCATGCTTGTGCGCTTCAGCCCATTCATGTTGTTTTTGTAACTCTTTGCACCCCCAAGGCCCATCTCAGATTAATTCTTTTTAATTCTTTTTACCATTTTATTCCAATTTCGTTTCTTATTTTTAAAAATAGCAAAAAGCCTCCAAAAATTCCAAAATTATTCATGGGCACTCTTCATAATATTCTTTAATTTTCCATAATTTTAGATTTTATTTTTGTTCAATTTTTAGATCAGAATTAATTTTCACTTTATTTGTTTCTTAATTTCCACCATTCTTGATATGTCATCTTGTGAATTTTTGTTCCCTCAAACCATGAATGATAAATGTGCCACTCTTTTTGTATTGTCTTCTTATTCCATTAAAATTCATCAAAAGATTTTTCTCTGGATTTTAAGGTCATGTTTGGATCATTTTTGAGTCCTTTCTTTCACTTGTATGCACAAAAACCATAATTGTGTTCTACCTTTCCATTAACCATTCAAAAGGAGGAATTTTAATGAGAATTTTTGCACATAACCTACTTTCTGGATATTGATTCTAAGTATAAATTTTCATAATTTTTTAAGGTCATTTGGTATTTTTCTTGAGTTACTTGAACTCTAAGTCATTTTTGGTCCTTCATTTTGTCTTCTCTTACTCCAAATGAATAAGGCATTTATGCCATTGCTCTAATGTTTTAATTTTGGGTCTTATGTGTTGTAATAGATGTCCTATAACATTTAAAGTCATCCTTAGGTTTTCACTTTTGTCTTTTAGGGTTTACTTGAACCTTAAGTTACCATTTTCTCCATTTTGACCTAATTTTACTTCATCCTTCCTTTTAATCACTCAAAACTTATGAATACACCAAATAAATTTGTCAAAGTCTTTTTTTCTGTCTTATTAACATGTTTAAATCATTCCTCTATGTTCACTTCACATGTATAAAGTTTTGCCTCTCTTTATGTTTCATTTTCCATTAAGAAAGTCAAAAAACCCTAATTTGAGATAACTAGTTTTAGAATACTTCATGCCATTTCATTTGATATTGTTTTGTGAGTTTAATTTCCATCTTGAATTCATGTCAAGCCTTTGGTTTTTGTATTGGAGTTCAAGTCCCTTTGATCATCTTTGAGTTTTCATCTTGAATCATTTTGTTTCACTTGTAAAGGCTTAATATCCTTGATATCCATCCATAATTCCATCTTATGTTTACGCCTCTTTGATTTGAGTCTCTTCTTTTCCATATGATCCAATCATCTCCTCCATTATTATTTGAGTTTAAGTTCTGGAGTTTGACTTTACCCTTGGTTTCAAGTGATTTTAGCTTGGTGAAACCTTTAACTTTTTCCCTTTTAGCTTAACCATTAGGTTTCATTAAGGTTTAACCACACTTTAGGGTGTAATTTGTATTTAATTCACTCCATTCCCTTTAGATGCTTTTAATATGACCTAGATTCTTCCCCTAGAAGGTAGGTAACTTGTGAGAGCACCTTATAACTTATTTTTAGGTTTAGGAGTTCACCTTTACTTCCATTAGTGAGTATGATTTCTCACGGGGCTTTACCATGATATGTTTGCTTAAATTGTAATCATGCTAACATTTGTTTTGTAGGGGGGAAGATTGAGGTAATATTACTTCATATCTTATCTCTTATGCATCAATTTGTTTTGCCTTAGCACCTTTGGGCTTTGTTCATAGGTTCCCCTTTTCTCTCTTTAGATTCAACTTAACTTCATTAGGAAGTAAGTTGAATTCTAACTTGTTCTTTCTTCTCCTTAGGTTAGAATACCTCATTAACCATAGGATCAATTTGTACATAATATGATGACTTAGGGTTGTGTCTTGGTCCCCCCATTAGCTTTGACCTTTTCCTTTTGAGTCTTCTCTTCTCATCTTCAAACAAAAATCCAAAAAGACTTAATAAATGCATGAAAGGATCCCTTGTGTATAACCTTATTTCATGGGACACTTGCATTCATTCCATCTTGGAATGGTGTAGGCTTGTCTAGCATGATGTAAAAGTCTTATCAAGAGGTTATTTCACAAAGAAAATTTAAAAGACACTTCTTCACAAAAGCAAAAAAAAACATGTAATAAGTTCAACAAGCTAGTGAACTTAAACCCTAATTCATGGAAACAAGCCTTGGATAAATTCTCCTTGCTTGGTGTGCTTGTTCTATTATTCCATCTTGGAATGTAGTAGCAAGTACACATTCCATGGAAAATACTTTGAATTCACTTCCTTGTGCCAAATTCGCACAAAAAAAACTCTTAAAAAGCAAACAACAAACAATAAGCGACTTTCCTGCAGGAACTTCTCTTCTCATCTCATTCATTCTCAGCGCGAACTTGCGACGACTTGTCTCGCATGCAAGACGGTAAACGCACTCGTACCAGATGAGTCTGCAACACCTGAGCATAGACATACACAGTTCCAGCATAAAAAACATAAACAAATAGTTCCCGCCTTAGTTAGGCGAACTACGTCGACTCTGATCCTCATTTTCTCGATGAGGTACATAGGCAGCAGGGTAGGGCCCGTTCGATCACATTATTTATTTTCCCTACATTTCCCCCTTTCTTTTCGATCTCTTTTCCACCCCCTTTTACATTTCAGTTCCTGTTCCAGTTAGCAGTTCATTTGTTCATCAGCAGTTATATTCTTTTACCCTTTGAAACAAACAAGCAAACGTGGATCCCGTCGGGTACGACGGACGATCTGGGGTGTTAATACCTTCCCAGGTTGTAACCGACTCCCGAACCCAGATCTTTGGTTCGCAGCACCTTGTCCTTTGCTTCTTCCTCAGCTTTGTGCAACATCACCTTTCCCATTCATTCGGGATAAAAATGCCTGGCTGGCGACTCTACCTTTTCCGCGCCACTTTCGCGTTTGTCCTAGGATGAAAATCCTGGGAGCGACAGCTGGCGACTCTGCTGGGGGATCGAACCCAAAATCTCTGGTTTCCCTTGTAGAGTCAATCCTAGCACCTGTTTGTTTTTGTTTTCTTTGGGTGTTTATATGTGTGTGTTGTTGTGTTTATTTACTGTTTTCGTTTACAGTTTACTTTACAGCTTTATTTACTGCTTTCAGTATTTATTTCACATACATCATACTGGACTGTGTTGGTTTCATTTTTTCTGTGGGATGGGCTTTGTTACTGTGAGATAAGCCAAATACCCGGCTTGAGTGCACCTAGGATTTAGAGTGGTTCCACTTTGGCTTCATGGAATCTTGCTATGTTGGTATTAGTGAGTTCCACGCCTTGACTTGCGACCTTCTCGGAAATGTATTGACGCCAGAATCTTTCAAGGGCAATACACTATCTTGATAGTTATGTGCAGTCAAGGGACTGATCATTGAGAACCTTTGAGGAAACATCCCTCTCCAGTGATGATAGTGGCATACCACATTTGTTGGCAAACCCGCTCGCATCCAAGGGCCCACTGGGAACACGCATAGGATGACCTAGTTCTCTCATAGGAATCCAATTAAGGAAAACTGATCATATGACGATAGTATTGTACCCTTCGGGATGAATGTACTATTGTTTCTCAATTCAGTGCTTGAAGCTGAGGACTTATGAGGGATATTTTTTTCCTTGGATTCAGCTGAGACCTCCCTGAGTAGTACATAATGCCAAACCGATTCCCTGATATGGTCATGAGCCATTTCTCGGAAATGGTGAACGTATTATTGCTATTTGGCTTTGAGAGTCCGTGATGTTTGACCCAAGTAGCACATTCGTGAGGTTGGGAGGGGTTTACAAGTTTGCAGGAACCCTAAACTTCAACATACCGATTATGCCATCACACTTCAGTGATATGATCTTGTTCTGTTAATTATGGATTCTGAAATCATGAACTCCTGATCAGAAAGATACTTGTAATGATGTTGTGGCCTTGCACAGACACTTGATTACCTGATTCACTACATAGACACATCACTGATCACATGCCTTGCCTTGCATAACATCATAACATCATTAATCATTTTGTGTTCTTTATATTCTCAGGGTTCATTACATCCTATTCCTGGACATATTTGCTGCTTCAACATGGAGATTCCAAGGAAGAGAAATGTCCATTATACTTTCCCACATCCAGAGACAGATGGTATTCAGAAGCTAATTATCTTGATGGGTGACAAAGTGCTTGATCATTTAAGAAAAGAGTTTGGAAAGATCCTAGACTATGTGAATAAGCCAACCACTGACCAGAGGGATAACTTGCATTCTCTATTGCAGTTCTATGATCCACAGCTGAGGGTCTTTGTTTTCCCTAACTACATCTTGGCTCCCACATTAGAAGATATATCCAGCATCCTCAGAATCCCCATTAAAAATGGTGATCCTTATTATGGTTTAGAGAAGATGCCTTCATCCAAAGATATAGTTGATTCTTTTCTTCTGGACTTATCCAAGGTTAGTAGAGAATTGGATGCCACCAAAGGTAAAGGACTTTTCTTAGATTTTCTTATCAAGGAAGCTCAGGATCTGACCTCTAAAAACAAATAGGCTAAGTTCAGCACATTGCTTGCTTTGATAGTGTATGGGACCAGTTTGTTTCCAGGAGAGAAGGGTTTAATCAACATGGAAGCTATCACTATATTTTCCAGAAGAAATCCAGTACCCACAATGCTAGGTGACTTTTACTATGGAGTTCACCACAGGAACGAAAAGAGGAAGGGACATGTAAATTGTTGTGCTCCCCTATTTGCTGATTGGTTAGTAAGGCAACTCCCTAAATCAGGACCTTTCCAAGATTTGAAACAATCTTGGAAGTGGTCCAAATGATTAATGGGCTTAACCTCAGCTGACATTGCTTGGGGATGCAACAGGGATCTTGTGGGAAACAAAATATTGGTCAGTTGTGGTAGCTTCCCAAGTGTACCTTTGATAGGAAGGAAATGTGGGATCAGTTACAATCCTGTCTTGTCTAGGAAGCAGTTTGGCTATCCATTAAGAGTTGTGCCTTTGATTGAAGAGGCAAATGAATCTTTATACTTTCCAGCAGAAGGAAATCTCAAGAAGAGCATACTAGCATCCCAAGCTTGGGAGGTTAGAGTGATGAAAGGGAAGAAAGACTTTGGGAGAGTGGATCCCAATACTTATGATCCTTTTGCCAGCTGGTTGGAGGATCGTGTGGAGACCCTGTTGCTCCCATTTTCTAAAGAAACACCTCTCTACCCTAAGGAGGTAGCACCCATAACTTCAGTCCCTCTTCAAAAATATCAAAAGTTGGAAGCCTTGGTTCAACAACTCAGGTTGGAGAATCAAGAAGCCTACAATTCATGCCAGAAATTGAAGATGCAAAACCAAAAATTGGAGGAAGGAGCTCACAAAGCTGAAGAGATGGTCAGGCTCAAGCAACAATACTTTCAAGAGAAAGAGCTCTACTTCAGGAAAAGGGGATTAGCTGAAAACTCACAAGGCGGCCCAACGTCGGAAGGAGTAGAAAGATTTGAATGAAACTAATAAGGCTGTCACCTTATGGCAAGAGAAGTGGGAAGACAACTTGAGAAAGCAGAAAGAGCTGGAGATCAAGCACAAGCTGGAAATCAAGAGTCTTCAAGATTCTTTGGATGGACAGAGAGAGCTCCTTCAGAAGGCTTATCATCAAGAGAAGAGTCGTCTCCAAAGTCTAGCAGAAAGCCAACAAGAAGTAAAGGAAACTAAGAGAGAAATAAAAAAGTTGAAACTGAAAGCTAATGTCAAGAAAGTCAAAACTGATTCCATTACAAGCCAAGAAAGTGAAAAGATGTTCCTACAACAAATTGAGGAATTGCATGCCTCCTTTAACCTTAGGGATATCCTAATTCAAAAGCTTGTGCATGAACCTACACATCCGGATATAGCTCAAATGTTGCAAAATGTCAAGCGCCTTAGTTGGAGATTACAGGATGTAGATCTTCCTAAGCTTTAGTTTTGTATGCATATAACTTGGATTACCCACAAGCTTGTTGTGGGAATCCCCTCTCTCTTGATGTACCTTTCCTTTCTTGACATATGAATTTGCACCCTGAGGATTTTTGTTATTTCATTTGTCCTCTGATTTACCTGAAGTCTCTGGTTATTATCTGTTGCACGGACAAAATAAATGCCACCACTTCAAGTTTGAATGTCACATAGGATTTTCTTGCAAGGGATATTTTCTCAACACCAGAATGGGAGAGTAAATGGAATCTTGAGGATAAAAGGAACACATTGCATTGTATACACATCATTTGCATTTCTTCTTTGTTTTTGCAGGTTTTCTACAGGTTGCTTAACTTATTTGCATTTCAGGCAAAGATTGCGAGGGCCGCCAAGACCCGTCATCTTCGACAAAATATCCCACATCGTTACGCAACTCGCAACAACCAGAGGACAGTCATGGATGCTATGCAAACTGAGCTTAATGAGTTTCACACCAGAATAGGAGAATTCATGGTCTTGATGCAAGGGATTGCTCAGGGGCAACAAGATTTGAGAAATGTGATTCAGGGGCTCAACCCTCCTCATACTAATCCTCCTGTAACCACTTCTGAAGTACAAGTGATTCCTCCCAACACCAACAATGGCCCAGGTGGACCTCAAGTTCCAGAACCTGGCACAACAACCTTCATTCCAGTATAAGACATACAGGAGGATCAGTTCCCTCCTTTTAACAATGATATGGGGTTTGGTGGGGAAGGAAATCTTCAAGACTTTTTGATGCTTGCTGAGAAAGTCAAATTCCTAGAGTGTAGAGACACTTTGGGGATAGATGTGTTTGACATGGGCCTAGTCCCTGGGGTGGTTATTCCTCACTAATTCAGGCCACCTACTTTTGACAAATATAATGGTAGCTCCTACCCTAAAACTCACTTGCAGGCATTTTACCAAAAAATTGCTGCCCATACTAGGGATGAAAAGCTCTGGATGTACTACTTCCAGGATAGTCTCTCCGGAGGATCCTTGGAATGGTATATGAAGCTAGAGAGAAGCTCCGTGAGAAGCTGGAAGGAATTGGGAGAAGCATTCCTCAAGCAATACCAGTATAATATCGACATGGCACCTAGTCGCACTTAACTTCAGAGTTTGACTCATAAAAACTCGGAGAGCTTCAAAGATTACGCACAGAGCTTCAAGCTGACTCGAGCCATGCCTCGAAACAGCCACTGAACCAGCCCATACCTCAAGTACAAGTTATGTTGACATTTTGGCAACTTGACCATACCAATCACCATAGGCCACAACAACTCCTCTGACCTATCAAAGCTTGTCATGTGGACAAAATGCAAGCAATAACACACATCACACAAGGCTGAAACCTCAGAATCACCAAGATCCCAAAAATCACCCCAAAAGCAAAAGCTTTCGAAACACTCTGCTCACACACTCAAACTTAAAACTTCCTTCATCAATCAACTCAGCATCACAAGAGGATCATTTCCCACCCTTCATTGCAGCCTCAAAGCACCCAAAACTGAAACACGATTTCTGGCCAGTTGAAGTGCAACCACACAATCCAGCCATTATAAACTCCTTCCAAGCATCAAAACTTCATCAGGAGGTCAAGAGGAGTGGTTTTGCACAAGAGAGGAGGTCCAAAAGCTCCAAACTGAGAAAGCTCAAGCTCAGGTAACCTTAAGAACATTTTTTCCAGAAGCATGATTTTAAGTTTCTAAATTGTTCCTTATGCTTTGTTGATCACCATGATCTATTTTGTTTTGAAAATGGTTGCGAAATGAGCATGTACTGGCTGTCTGAAACTTTCACCATTTTTGTGTTCTTCTTCTAATCTTGAGTTTTAGCCATTAGAAATTAGTTTTAAGGGTGGATTCATGCTTAGGGAGGTGTGGGGGAGTGATCTGGAGCTTTAGAGCTCTGGAAATGGGCTAGGGAAGAAGTTGATGTTAGGGTGTTGCCGGAGAAGATGACTGGAACACTGATCCGGTCACCTGAAAAAGGATTAGGGCTAATTTTAGGGTTTAGTGTGTCAGGCGTGTTCTGGGCCCTTGGATCAGGATTAATTTGAAATGGGTGGCCAGGATTAGCTCAGATTAGGGTTAATTGTGATTAATTAATTATTTAATTAAGATTAAGTCAGTTTGAATTATGACCATTGGATGACACGCGCAGTCTTTCCCTCCAACCCCGAGTTTAAACCTCAGCCCTTGGATGCGTTGACCAACCTTTATTTCATTTTTATTTTCAATTTTATTCCATTTATTTTGAGCAATTTATTTAAAATACTTAGAAAATTCCAAAAAATATTTTTCTTCTGCATTTTGATTTCAAATATTTTTCTTCACCCAAAAACATTTTTATTTTTATTTTTTGCATAAAAAAATCATTTTAAAAATATTTAAATGTTTATTTTAATTAATTAATGGTAATTAATTAAAATACCATTTAGGTTTCTAAAAATTCCAAAAAAAATCACATTGCATCTTAGGACATCTAGAAACATTGTCAAACCATTCATACAAATTTCTTTTTGGTTTTGATCCAACTTTGACATTTTTCTTGAATTTAGGGTTCATAAAAATCCCATTTTTGAACCCTAACTTCAAGAATTCTTTTCTGCCTAACCATGAAGGGTTTGACATTGGTTCTTTTTGCATTGTTCTTCATATGACATGCAGTATCTAGCATATTTTTGTCACAAATTTATCTTGGATTTTCCATTTGATTTTCATTTTTTCTCTTAAGGTACCCTAAAACCCTAGCAAACTTAGAAAAATCACAACTTTCTTTAGGTTAAGAGTTAAACCTTCTCCTTTGGGGTGTGATATCATATGGGGTTACGGTTCCTTTGAGTTCATTTGCAATTTTTTATCTTGTGATTTGCTTCTGTTTTGACCTTATGCATCTCATGTTGCCTTAAAACCCTAATTTTAAATGTTCATTTGCATTCATCTTGCATATGCATCCATACATGAACTTACCATGACATTTCTTGCATTCATATGGCATCTAAGACATCTTAGGACATGTTAGAATCATGCTTGATCATTTCTTTAATCATTTGCCATGATGTGCATTCATTTCATTCCATAAGCTTTCTTTAACTTTCATGCTTCCTACATGCTCCTTTGCATTCTCATCTCTTGTATGAACATTCATTGCACTTGATTTTCTTTTGCATCATCTCATAGCATCACTTGCATCATGTGTATGCTTTTGGTTTTGTTTTTACCTTTGCATCTGTTTCATTTTCATATCATTTCTTTCCTTTATGCTAACCTTTTCAGGTGGTAAGTAACTTGAGAAGTGAATTTGCCTTCACTTCTCATTTCTCTTCATCTTCATCATATGCATCATTGCTGCATTCTTCATTGCTTTAGAGTGAGCTTGCTCATTCATGTTCATCTCCCACTTTCTTTCTCTAAGTTACTTATCTTCTTCAGTGAAGTAAGTAACTTATTCTTCTGCTTCTCCTCCTTTCATCTGCTTCTTCCATTGGTGGCTTCTCTGAAAATCTCTCTTAAGCCTCACAAACCATAGGAACATCCAAGCATGACAATAATTAGGGTTTTTATTAGTCCCCCTTTATCTTTTACCTTTGTGTCTTCTTTGTGTCTCTCTTCTCATCTCATCATTAGAGACTAAACCTTTAAGGTTTTAAGACTTTGTGATTAGGGTTATGCCTGCATCCTTCTCTTAGGATGGAGTGTATAACTTTAATCCTAAGTGTTAAACCCTTAATTTGTTTAAACCTCTTAATCAATCCATATTATTAATCACTAAGACATTAACTTGTAACTTGGGCCTTGCATTAGGGTTCTAACTCTTCCTTTATTGGTTAAGATAGACTAACCCTAGTGTTAATGGACAAGTCCCCCTCAAGTTGTCTTACAAATCATAAAACTCACTTCTTAATCTAACCCTTAATTAAAATCCATTTAATAAAGGTTTGTTTTGTCATGAGGTTAATCCCTAATCATGGATTAAGTTGGGGTATCTTCCTCAGCTTAAGTGTGCTCATCTATTATCCTACTATTAGGATGGTGTAATGGGTTCACTAATCCTTGATTATGGCTTAAACTCATTACTCAACACTAAACAAAAATCCAAAAAAACATCTAAATAATCACAAGTAGGTTAATGATCTTAATCCTACATCATCATGGTAATTAAGTTTGAGGTGTTTATCTCATACTTAAGGTATTCTCATTATCCCTAAGTAAAGGGAGGATATGGTGAGTTTACTAACCCTTGGTTTAGGCTTAAGCTCATTAACTTATGACAAACACAAAAAAGCAATAAAAGATTGAAAACACAAAAAAAAACAATAATCGTCTCCTTCGGGATTCTTTTCTCATCATCTTCACTCACAAACGAGAACTCGCTTCTTCCGTCTAATGCAAGACAGTTAGCACTTGAGCCAGACGAGTCATACACTTGAGCATAGACAAGCAAGAAGTTCATTAGTCAATTTATCTTTCAGTCTCTTTGAGTCGAACTACAGTGTTATGACTTCCTCATTGCACGAGAGGATACGTATGCATAACTTAACCGTTATCGAACAAAAGTCTCTGTGTCTTCCCCCTCTTTCAGCATTCTTTTCCAAAGCCTCATTCCTGAGCATTTCATTTCCCTTCTTTGCACTGACACTTGTATATTCTCTTCCAGCTTTTGCACACAGATAGCACAGTCACTACCCCTTTAAACACAATCTTTTAAGCGTGGATCCCGTCGAGTACGACGGACAATCTGGGAGCTAATACCTTCTCAGGTTGTAACCAACCCCGTTTCTCAGTTTCTCTGGTTCGCAACCGTCTTATCCATATCTTCTTAGGTTTATGCAGCATTACCTTTCCTTCGGGAAAAAATGCCTATCTGGCGACTCTATTCATTTCATCTTCATTTCTCCTCTCACCGACCGTTCGCGTCTGTACCCTATCTGCCCGGGTGTCTTTTAGTGGGAGCGACAACTTGGCGACTCTGCTGGGGACCCTTATATTGCAACCAAGGCTTCTGGTTCGTTTTGTGGGTTCCTCCTAGCGCTTGTTTGATTTGTGTTTACGGGGGTGTTATGTGCTACTTGTGCTTATTTATTTGCTTTATTTATTGCTTTCTGTATAGCTTTATTTATTGCTTTCCTCTACAGTTTTATATTTCATACTGTCATGTCATGTGCTGGACCTGTATTCTTCCTTGGTGGGTGGGGTTCATTGAGTGATTAAGGTCCTATACCTGGGACTTGAGTGTAAACACCCCAAATTTTCCCTCACTAAGTTCACACCATGGCTTGTGGTCTTTCATCTTTGCATTAGTTTAATCATATCATATCATATTGCATATTTGCTTCACTGCATTAGTTCAAGGTCATCTGCATCTAGGGTTTGTGATCTGAGCAATCCAAGATCCATTTGAGCCACTCCAAAGGTCTTCAATCATCTCAAGAGGGTCCATGTATGTTCAATCATCATATTTTATCCTCCAAATATCAAGGAAGTCAGAGAATCACAAGAACTTGGAAAGCATGGAAGCAGGGCTAGGGTTTAACTACACAGATGACCTAAAATTAGGGTTTTGGTTTCAGAGGCCATAACTCCAAATTTTTTGGTCATTATTGTTTCTATTGGTCTCAATATGTTATGAGGATCATGCATACCAAGTTTGATGAAGAAATTCATTGTGAAAGTCATCTGATCACTGGGTAACTTCTTGAGCAAGTCAGAGCAAAATCAGGGTATCTGAGGCCCCCAACATGGAACCAAAGTGTATTTTTCATCAAATTGAGGTTATATGGTCTTTATTTGATCATTTAAGTTCTTAGAAGTTTACAAAATTGAAGAAAAGTGAGCTAAACCAAAAGTTGCCAAAAATGGAAATGACTTGTAATGTAAACTTTCCATTTTGGGAAAGTTTTTCAACCTCCTCTTTCTCAACCAAAAATGCTTCAAATGAAAAATTGTTGGTCATGAAAGTTGTAGATTGGATCATTCCCTTTTCAAAAAGTACAAGAACAAGTTCTAATTCATTATGGAACTCAAGTTATGGCTTGTAAAAGTTGGCAAAAATCCCATAAATTTCAAGAATGCACCAAAAGGGATTCTTTGCAAAACCACTTGCCAAGGCTTTTTGTGACTTCCAACACACTTCAATACATCATAACATCATAGTGCATTGACTCTAGATCCGAATTTCCCAAGGAATTGCAAGATTACATGTCTTGAACATCAAGATTTCTCAAAGGGGCCAAAACATAACATAATTGCAAAACACCCCATAACTTTATTCCCACATGCTGAATTGCCTCAAGATTGAATTTGTGGACTTCCTTGAAGTCAGCTGCGCATGGACATTCCCAAAGGCCAGCTGCATTCTTGCCCATACCTAGAGTACAAGAAATGTTGACTTTGTGCAAATTCACCCATACCAATCACAACAGTCCACCACCCACTCTCTGCCCAATCCAGGCACTACAAGCATGCCTCAAGGGTCATTTTTCATAACACACACAAGTTGAAACCTCCAAGAACTCAGCATTGCCAAAAACACTCCCTCTTGCAAAAACCTTCGAAACTCATAGCTCACTCACTCAATCTTCAAACCAATTCCACCATTCATCTTTAAATAACTCACTGATCACAAAGCAACCACAAAAACATCCAGGAACACACCATACACAAAACACGATTCTCAGCCAGTTGAGGTGCAATCTCATAAACCAGCCACTCTCAAGGTCTTCCAAGCACCAAAGCTTCTTCAGGAAGGTCATTGGAGTCAGCTTGCATAGGAGAAGCAGCCTGAAAGCTCCAAACTGAGGAAGCTCAAGCTCAGGTAACTTCTTTAAACATTTTTTCAGAAATGTGATTTTAGGTTATAGAAATGTTCCTCTTGATGTGTTGATCATGCTGATACTTTTATTTTTGAAAATGGTTGCGATTTGAGGGTTTTATGAACTTCTGAAAGTTTCACCATGTTTGAGTTTTCTCTTCGAATCATGAGTTTGAGCAATTAGAAATTTGTTTTGAGAGTGGATTTGGATTCAGGGAGGTGAGAGGAGTTAATCTGGAGCTTTAGAGCTCCAGAAATAACCTAGGGAAGAAGTTGGAAGTTTTCAGGTGAGGGGGTCACCGGAGAAGACGACTGGAGCTCTTCTCCAGTGACCTGAAAGTCATTAATGTGTAATTAGGGTTAGGGCTTCTGTTTAAACGTGGACCATTAGATTTCCCCTTCCCGCGTGAGATGAGTGGCTGAGATCATTTCATTAACTTAATTTCTGGATTAAATAATTAATTAATTAGGTTTAAGTGAGTTTGAATTCTGGCCACAAGATCTGGCGCGCAGTCAAATATTTTTCTTAACCCAAAAATATTTTTATTTTTATTTTTCACATTAAAAAATCATTTTTTAAACATTTAAATGTTTATTTTAATTAATTAATGGAAATTAATTAATTAAAATATCATTTAGGTTTCTAAAAAATCCCAAAAAATTCATATTGCATCTTTAAACATTTAGAGACATTGTCATACCATCCACACAAATTTTATTTTGGTTTTGAACCAGTTTTAATAATTTTCTTGAATTTAGGGTTCATAAAATTCACATTTTAGAACCCTAACTTCAAGAATTCTTTTCTGCCTAACCAAGAATGGTATGACAATGGTTCTTTTTGCATTGATCTTCATTTGACATGTAGTTTCTAACATAAGTCATAAATTTCTTCTGCCTTTTTGAATTGATTTGCATTTTTTCCCTTTAGGTACCTTAAAACCCTAGGAAACTTAGAAAAATCATAACTCTCATTAGGTTAAGAGTTAGGTCTTCTCCTTTGGGGTATGAAATCATATGGGGTTAGGGTTCTTTTTATTGCATTTTCAATTTTTTATCTTGTCATTTGCTTCTGTTTTTGAGTTTTGCACCTCATATTGTATGAAAACCCTAATCTCTCATCTTCTCTTGCATACATCTTGCATATGCTTGCATTCATGAACTTGCCATGACATTTCATGCATCCACATGACTTCTTTCATGCTTCATGTGCATCCTCATTACTTGTATGAACATTCATAACTCTTGACATGCTTTCATATCATCTCATAACATCATTTGCATCATGAACATGCTTCTGGTTTTTGTTTGCATCCTTGCATTCATTTCATTTCATTTCCTTATGCTAACTTTTCAGGTGGTAAGTACTTTGAGAAGTGAATTTGCCTTCACTTCTCACAATCTCTTCTCATCTCTTTTATGCATTCATTGCTGCATTTTTCTTTTTCTTTAGAGTGAGCTTACTCATTCATGTTCTTTATTCACTTTCTTTCTTCAAGTAACTTATCTTCTTAAGTGAAGTAAGTTAACTTGTTTCTTCTGCTTCTCCTCCTTTCATCTGCTTCTTCCTTGGTGGCTGTTGCACCCCAAAATTTGCCCTCACAATACAAGACTTTGTGTTCTAAGAAGGTTCACAAGGTTCACAAGTTTCACAATGCTTTCAAAACTTTTCATGAGGTTCATGAAGTCCACAAGTCACTTTATGAAGGTTCACAAGGTTCACAAGTTTCCCAATGCTTTCAAAGCCTTCCTGAGGTTCATGAGGTCTACAAAGTCACTTTATGAGGTTCACAAGGTTCACAAGGTTCACAATACCCCCCATGAGGTTCACAAGACATTTTATGATGGTTCATAAGGTTCACAAAGTTCACAATTGGTCAAAAGAGTGGACAATTCCCTCAGACAGTGCACCTCCTAAGCAGTGCATCCAAAACTAGGGTTTTGACTTTAATCAGGCTAAATGGACTTCCAAGACCTCAAGTGAGCTTCATAACATCTTATATGTGTATAATAACCCCCATGACAAGTTTCAAGACTTTTCTCAAAAGTTTGCTCAGTCAGATGATCAGATAAGTCAAAATCAGTCAATGCAGTTAAAAAGTCAAACTGAGGTCAACTGTGGTCAAACCAAAGTCAAACTTCATGATTTTTTGCCAACATCAAGTATATGAAGTAAAATTCATCATTTGATCAAGGGTTGATCATGATTCATCAAGGAGATTTCAGATCATCAAGAATCAGGAGTTTCTAAATTAGGGTTTCCTCAGTAAAAGTCAACTGAACTTTGACCAGCCATAACTTTCACATACTTCATCACCAAGTCTCCACTCAAAGCTTATTTTGAAGGAAATTGAATTCTATACAACTTTGTGTCTCACAAGACAAGCCCAAAAATGCTTCATTTGGAAGGTATGAGCTAAGACATTATAGGTCCTTTTGAAAGTCAACAAAAAGTCAACAACTTCAAAAGGGCATAACTTAAGATTGGTAAATGATATGGACATGAAACCAGTGGGGTTGGTTATAGGACTCTTCAAGCTTTCTATAATGTCCAAGAACACCTTCATAGCATTAAAATTGAAGGATGTGAGCCCTTGCAAAGTTGGGAAATTTTGAGTTGGTTTATGATGAAAAAGGAGGTCTAAAACCAATTTCTTCCAAATGGGCTTGCCAAATAATGACCCAACCCATACAATGACTTCATGCACGACCCAAACCATTAAAAATCAGAATTTTTATTATTTTATTTTTATTTATTTTGATTTAATTCATTAAAAATCATTTTAAATAAAAATAAAATATGAAAATGTAATATTTGATGGAGATTAAGTTTCTAGAAAGTCTTAAATGTTGATTGGAATTGAAGAGGAAGGAAATCATAAGATTTGTCCAAAAATAGCAAGCCTTCATACATGAATATTGGATTTTTAAGGCATGATCAATTTGGATCTTTTCATATCAAATTCTTCATACAACCAATCAATTTTTTGACCTAGAATCAATCACCTATAAGTACTAAACACAACCCTATTGCAAGACGAATTTGATCAGCCTCAAAGGTAAGTTCATACTTCAAAAATTCAAGCCAAAAGTCAAATTCGGTTTTCAATCTCCAGGACATTTGAAGGTAATTTGAGATCACAGTCATGATCCTTGGCCCTCTTTGAGTGGAAACCAACCTTTATTTGCAGCCAAAACATCTCATAATGCATAAACCGCATCATTCATATGCTTCATAAATTTTTTTTCGAATCACTATATTTGCTAATTGATAATGAATTTTGATGACATATTGATGTTTGTTGATAGCTATAGATGGATTCTGGATCGTTTGGTGAAGTTCCATAGCCTGAATCGTGATTCACCATGTTTAGGGTTTGCGGCTTCAATTAGGGTTTTATTATCCAGCCAAGATAAATGGATTACAAGGACATAGAATGATTGGAAATCTTATTAGGAACTCAATGGCGTAACCAATTTCATAAAATCTTGCTGTTTTGTCCATGTTTGTGTTTTGTAGGAATTGCTGCCATTTTTAAAATCGCAGGTAAATTCGCATGTGAAATCGCAGGAAATTTGGAAAGTCTCAAGGAAGAAGAAGACTGTTTTCGCGCGTTTCAGAAATTCAAATTGTGATTCAAATATTTTATGTTTTCATGTTGAGTTATTATCACAAGCGCATGGCTTGTCCCAGTGGTTGGTTGCTTGGTCTTGGATATCCAAAGCAAAGGGCAGGGGTTCGAACCCTGGCTTTGGTTCCTTTTTATTGTTTTTTCCATGAATTAAACTGTTATAATATATTATGTGCTATTCTCATTCCAACATCAGATTGGCTCACCCAGCCGGATGGTCATGCGTGCGTTTGTGTGTTAAGAGGTCCTGGGTTCAATCCTCCCCCAGGCCTTTTTGCTTTATTTTTTTTTTCTTCTGATTTTTCAGGTTTCAAAGAACAAAACTAATTCAACTCATTCTACTATCACCAAAGCATGGCTGGCCTGGTGGTACGTTTTGTTGCTTGTAGGCAGGGTGTCATGGGTTCAAACCCAGCCAAGGTAAGTTTCTTCTTTTTACCATTTTTTTGTTTTAATTTATTTAACTTGCTTAATTGTTTTCTTATTTATTAATTTAAAAATAAATCATGTATGTATATATATTTAATAAATACCTAAGACAACATTTATATTTTCTAAAATTCTAAACTTTTATTTTACTTTCTTTATTATGTAATTAAATTGTAATATATGTGTATTTATTTATTAATTTTGTATATTATAAAACCCTAAAAAATATTTTCTAAAACCTAACTTTATAAAACCCTAATTTATTTTCTCTAAACAAATGTTAAAACCTAATTAATTTTCTAAATAATAAAAAACTAATTTTATTTTTATGATTTAAATTTCTAATCTTTTTTGTAAATATAATATTTAATATAATTGAAACTTGTAAATATGCTTATAATCAAATTGTTTATAATTATTTCTATAATTTTGTTCATAATCCAAATTTTATTCTTTTAAAATATATATATGTTTAAAAAACAATTAAATTTATGCTAATATTGTAATTATAATTTTTTATGTTTATAATTTATAATTTATAATTTTATAATTAAATTGCTCTTATTTCCTTAATAATTTCTAATTCTTATTCATTATTTATTTTGCTTATTATTATTACTAATCCATTTATTTATTATATTTATTATTATTATTTCACTAACCTTATTTAAATTATTATTATTACTAACCCCTATTATATTTATTATTGCCTATTTTTGCTTATTATTTATATTTATTTATTTGCTATTTATTTTAATTGCTTATTATAATTATTGTAATTGCTCCTTGGTGTAAATTTTTGTAAATATTTAAATTATTTTATGGTTAGTAAAATAGGGAGTGTAAACATGTATTCTATTTTAAAATTGAATTTAGATCACTTTAATTATAAGATAAATTAAATTAAACACTCACACACGTAAGTCGATTTTTAATCGCCATCTCACTTTCTAGGGTTATCCCTCAATGTTGCCTAATCATAAGGTCAAGTGGGGTGTATAAAGCAAGTCCCTTAAACGAAAAAGTCATCAAGTCCCTAATGGTTGCCTTTCAGAAAGATCAAGTCCCTTTCGAGTAATGATGACAGTCCCTCCTAAATGCTTAATACACCCCACAGTTGCCTTCATTTAACAGATGTCCCTCATATGTCCCTCACATCCAAGGTAATGACTACCTATTCCTTAATAATAGGGATAGTCTTACCATTTAAAGGATAAAGAGCAGAAAGACTTAAAACTTTAGGGTAGGTTCCTCATAGTTGCTTACTCACTTCATTGAAAAACTTTTCAAATACTTCACCAAGTTCAAACAATTTTCAAAAACAAGTTTTTACGCATCCGCACATGGATCATTATTAACTCTTATGAAAATTTTCTATTCACACACTTCACCTTTTCAAAAACAATTTAAAGTGAGTTAAGTAACTAAGAGCCCATGGATAACCATGGATGTAAAGGGTGCTAACACCTTCCCTTTACATAACCTACCCCCCGGACCCAAAAAATCTTTTAAAAGGTCTTTCCTGTTCTTTTATGCCTTTCCTTTGGATAAAATAAAAGTCGGTGGCGACTCTTGCTATCCGCAACATAACTAAAGTCAGTTCTCCCACCGTGTTACAGAACTGGCGACTCTGCTGGGGACTTAAATTCAAGAGGGGTACCCTTAGGAATTAAGATCACTTTAAATTGTTTGCTTTGTTTGCTTTATACTTATCTGTTGGGTGCTCTTATGTGTGAAAGATCCTAACCCGGATCTAGTGTACCTTAGGTAAATGGCAATAGACCAAGGAAACTGTACGACGTATATCGATACAGTTGATCTGGTGGCCATAGTTAGTGCGACTTCTTGGTTGGTGCTTATGTTCCTTAAGTCAAGTTGAGGATAATATGAGGCTGCCATATGTTGTCAATGCACTAACTAACTTTTAGAACCCTAGTTATCCCATCTTGGCCTTTAGAAAGTAGTGAGGTAACCGGCTTTGGTGCAGACTGAAGTTGGTTGACACTCGATACTACGCTCATTGATATCTTGAACTTGGAGGGTTTTGGTTGGCAAGTAAGTTGCCTTCTGAACAACCACCCTTGTGAAGGATCAATGATATTGAGATCCCTTAGAACCCGGTTACTTTTGTAGGACAGGATGAACCATCTAACTTCAGGGGAGGGTACTTACCTTAAACCTCATGCAAGCCTTTAAACCTAGGGCTATGGTGTGACTTGTTTGTGTGTGCCACATGTTTGTGATTGAACATAACATCATGACATCATCATGCATCATAAGCATAGCATTCTCACTAACCATTTCAAGGACCAAAGGATTTATCTTTGTTCTTTGTTGCAGGTCATGGCTTCTGCTCGTAGAAACACCATCAGGATCAACTTTGTGGGCATACCTGCCAAGCTTAAAGAGTTGGTTTCTCAAGTATCTGATCATTCCCAGTTCAACAAGAGACATGGTCACCTATTGGATCTAGTCACCTCAGGGTTCAATGAAGACATGATGAGTGTCCTGTTTCAGTTCTTTGACCCTAAGCACCACTGTTTTACATTCCCTGACTATCAGCTGGTTCCTACAATGGAGGAGTTCTCTAAACTTCTGGGCATACCTGTTCTGGATCAAAGACCCTTCACAGGCTTGGAGAAGGAGCTTAAACCAGAGGTTATTGCTGCAGCTTTACATCTGAAGAAGTCTGACGTTGTTCTAGAAACGAGAAGCGGAGTCAAGGGTATTCTAGCTAAGGTGTTGATAGAAAAGGCTCAAGTGTTCTTGAAGGCCATGAGCTATGATGCTTTTGAAGAGATCTTAGCCTTGTTGATATATGGCTTAGTGTTGTTCCCCAATCCTGATCAGTTCATAGACGTTCATGCCATCAATATATTCCTGAGTCACAATCCAGTGCCTACATTGCTTGGAGACATCCTGCATTCTCTTCACACCCGTACTACAAGGGCAAGAGGAACTTTGATGTGCTGCATACCTTTGCTTTCTAGGTGGTTTATTTCTCACCTTCCTCGCTCAGTAATGAAGAATGAGCAAGGGTTCAGATGGTCCAAGAGGATCATGTCACTTTCTCACTCAGATATCCATTGGTGCTCCAGATCTATGGAGAATGTCACCATCATTGACCGTTGTGGGGAGTTTCCTAATGTGCCACTTCTAGGCATAAGAGGAGGCATCACCTACAACCCCTCTCTAGCTTTACGACAGTTTGGTTACGCTCGGAGTGATGGTCCACATGACATGTTGATTCAGGGCATTGTGTTTGATTATGATAACGATCATCAGGGTTACCGTCAAAGATTCATACGAGCATGGGGAAAAGTAAACAGGGTTGACAGCAAGACACTGGAGCCTAAGTACACTATTCCTATGGAGGCTTATCTCAGATGGGTACGATCTCGTGCTCAGACTCTCATGATGCCATATCCTGCCGTCCTACCAGTTACCATGGAACCTGTTGCTGAAGGAGACACAACTTATACCATCCTTCACCCAGACATGCCTACTGATATGGAAGACTTGCAGAGATCATGGATCCAACTGAAGGAGCAAAGGGATACTTTCAAGGCTCATTACAAAGCAAGCCAAGAAAAAATCCTGGAACTAACTAAGCAACTTCACGAGGAGCGTAACCTCAACTCATACCTCAATACAAAGAGGAAACCTCCATGGGAGACTTAAAACCCCATCTTTTGTACTTATTTCATTTCATTTTTTGTAAGCCTAAAAGGAAAAACAAAGTTATTACTAATAAAAGTTTACTTTCGTGTTTGTCTAAGCAAATTTAAATCCTGCGGTCCTTGAAAACATTACATATGCATTCCCATATCATTTCATTGCATCACAGGTTTATAATTGTGCACAGGTTTCTCATCTTCTCGCTGTTTATTTCAGCAATGGCTCTTGAACAATCAGTTAAGGATCTCCAGGCACAAAATGCACAGTTCCAAGAGCTGATCTTGAACCTGTCCAAGGGGCAAGATGAATTGAAGGCACTGCTGGCCAAGAAGACTAAGAAGACTAGAAGGTCAGCTGGTTTGATCAACATGGGTAGAAGGTTCAAAGGTCTGGCTAATACTAAAGAACCAGCTGAAGATTATGAATCTGAAGAATCTGAAAAAGAGGGAGGCAGTCTCCACAACACTATGGGGGACTCTGATTCTGAGGCTAATTACTACCATGAGCCTAACGAAGACAAATTCAAGATGCTGGTGGATAGGATGGATGCCATGGAGTTGCAGAAATCATCTGGGCTAGATTTTGAAGATTTGAGCCTGATATCTGGGGTAGTCATACCCATTGGTTTCAAGGTTCCTACCTTTGTTTTTTATGATGGGGTCTCTTGTCCCAAGCTGCATTTGAGGTCTTATGTCAGAAGGATTCAACCTCACACTGCTGATAAAAAGTTGTGGGTCCATTTCTTTCAAGAGAGCTTATCTGGAGCTCAGCTGGAGTGGTATTATCAGTTGGAGAGTGCCAACATCAAAGACTGGAATGATCTTGCTGAAGCTTTCTATAAGAAGTACCAATACAATGCTGACTTAGCCCCCACTCGCATGCAGCTTCAGAGCATGTCTATGGGTGCCAAAGAAAGTTTTAAGGAGTATGCTCAGAAGTGGAGAGATTTAGCTGGAAGAGTTCAACCCCCTTTAACTGACAGGGAGCTGGTTGATATGTTCATGTGCACGCTGAATGATCCGTTTTATAGTCATCTCATTGGAAGCTCATCATCTTGCTTCACTGAGTTGATCATGACAGGAGAGCGAGTAGAAAATGGTATAAAGAATGGTAAGATCCAAGTGGGTACTTCTTCATCAGGTGCTGCAAAGAAGCCTCCCACTGGGAAGAAAGAATCCAATGTTGTTTATGGTCAACCTGATCGTAACAGAAGGCATCAATCTGTTAGTGCTGTTCATATTTCAAATCCAACTCCTGCAACAACAGAGCAGCCACAGGGCAACCAACAGAGGGCTAGAAGACAGTTCACGAAGATCAACATGTCAATGGCACAGGCATTGCAACATTTGTTGAAGGCTGAACTTATTACTTTGAAAGAGGCTCCTTAGAATCCTAATGTTACCTCTCCCAGGTACAACCCCAATGCACGGTGTGCATACCAATCAAACTGTCAGGGACATGATACTAATAACTGCTGGGTCTTGAAGAACAAAATTCAAGATATGATTGACGCTGGAGAGATTGAGTTTGATCCTCCAGGTACTCCAAATGTGATTACTTCTCCAATGCCAAATCACGAGAAGACTGTCAATGCCATTGAGGAAGATCTGCATATCCATTCAGTTGATGAGTTGACCACACCATTGTCTGTTATCAAGAAGAAGTTAGTACAAGCTGGGTTCTTTCCAGGTTGTCGTGAAGATTGTTTGTATTGTACCTATAAGCCAGATAGTTGCTTCAGATTGAGAGATGGAATTCAACGTCTCATGGATAAGTATACTATAGTGTTTGAAAGGAGGCCGTCCTCTGTGGAGAGCATGGTAGATCATATTACGCAAGGTAGGAAGGTTGAAGAGGTTGACATGGTTGACAAAATACCGGTAAGAATCACTTCAAAGGGACCTATTAAAATCACTCATCAGGGTCCAATCAAAATTACTGCTGAAGGTCCTGTGAAAGTTGTTGCTGAAGCCAGAGTTGCTCCTGTGGTTATTACTACTCCTGGTCCTATCCCGTATACGTCTGACAAAGCTGTGCCTTGGCATTATGGATCTGATGTTTACATCCATGGTGTTAAGCAAGAGCCCTTAGCTGATGTGCCTGTTGATGTTGACAATATTGCTGGATCTAGTAAGGTCACACGTAGTGGAAGAGTCTTCTCTCCTCCAGTTGCTCCCAAGAATGCAGTTGCTCCTGCTGCTACTTCCACCACTGATGCCCGGGGCAAGGGTCCTGTTATTGAGCCTGTATCTACTGATGTGCCAGCTGCTGATGATCTCTCTAAGCATATGGAAGAAGTATTGAAAATCATTCGCAAGAGTGATTACGACATTGTTGATCAGTTGGGACATACTCCCTCTAAGATTTCTATGCTGTCCTTGTTGTTATGTTCTGAAGCTCATGCAAAAGCTTTGATCAAGTTTCTGAAGACTGCTCATGTACCCAGTGCAATTTCCGTGGATCAGTTTGAGAACTGTGTTGCCCACCTGACCTATGACAATGGGTTAGGATTTTCTGATGCTGATTTGACCCCTGCCAAGAGGGATCATAACAGGGCCTTGAATATCTCAATTGAATGCAGGGGTACCACCATGTCACATGTACTGATAGACAATGGTTCCTCTTTGAATGTGTTGCCCAAGGAAGTCCTGAACAAGCTGAGTCCTGAAGATGCTGTGCTAAAGCCCAGTAACATTGTGGTGAAGGCTTTTGATGGTTCTAGAAGAGTAGTACATGGGGAAATTGATCTTCCAATCAAAGTTGGCTCTCAGGTTTTTACTGCTACATTTTATGTGATGGATATTCGTCCTTCATACTCTTGTCTGCTTGGTCGTCCCTGGATCCATGGGGCAGGTGCTGTAACCTCTACATTACACCAGAAGTTGAGATATCCGGTAGAAGGAAGGGTTGTCACTGTCTATGGAGAAGAAGAATACTTTGTCAGCCATGTGAATACTTTCAAGTATCTGGAAATGGAAGGTGAATACATTGAGACTCCGTGTCAGACGTTTGAAGTGGTTCCTTGGGTTGTTAATGACTATGTGGCTCCTCCTGTTGCGAAGAAAGTTCCCGTGGTCACCAGAAAACCTCCAACAATGGCAATGGCCTCCCTCAATGATGCTAGAGCTGTGGTGGATGAAGGTGGTTATACTATTTGGGGTCAGCTTCCTGATATTCCATACAAGTCTGACAAGTTTGGTTTGGGTTTCACTGCAGAGTCCCAGAAGGCTGTTCGTCGTGCTCGTGCTGTTCGTATCACTAATCAAGGGGTTATGAAGAACCAGATCAATGCTGTGGGAGATCAAGATGAAGACTACAACTTGGATGCTTGGATTTTTCCTACTGTGGGTGTTGGACTCAATAATTGGAAAGATGAAGATGTTATCCCTATCTCCTTTAGTCAGGAGTAAATACTATTACTGTGTTGTTGCTTTTAAGTTTGTAATTCCTTGAACAATTGAACTCTTAAGCCTTGTGCCTTACCCGGGGCACAATGGTGTGATTGTTACGGGCTGTCATTTTATTTGCATACTTCATTCAATAAAAATCAGTGGACGTTTCGTTTTCGTAAATATTGTGTTCCTTGTCTTTCTTTTCTTTTATTTTTGTTTTATCAGCTATGTGTTCTTACACACACCCACATCACTAAAATGCAGATCCTCATCCACTCTGGATCCTGTTGATAACAGTTCTACTATTGCCAATTATAATTTCGAGAATCCGATCTATCAAACTGAAGACGGAAATGAGGACGATTGTGAAGTACCTGTAGAGCTTGCTAGGTTGTTACAACAAGAAGAGAAAGCTATATAGCCACATGAAGAGCCAGTCGAAGTTGTGAATCTGGGAACTGAAGAAAACAGGAAAGAGGTCAAGATAGGGGCTGATTTAGAGGACAGTGTCAAAAGCAGGTTGATTCAGATGTTACGTGACTATGTGGAGATCTTTGCTTGGTCTTATGAAGATATGCCAGGGTTGGATACAAACATTGTGGTTCACCGTTTACCAGTAAAAGAAGATTGTCGTCCAAAGAAGCAGAAGGTTCGTCGTATGCGTCCTGAGATGTCAGAAAAGATCAAAGCAGAGGTAATGAAACAGTTTGATGCAGGGTTCTTAGCAGTAACGTCTTATCCTCAGTGGGTTGCAAATGTGGTACCAGTTCCTAAGAAAGATGGTAAGGTACGTATGTGTGTAGACTACAGAGATTTGAACAAGGCTAGCCCCAAAGATGACTTTCCGCTTCCTCATATTGATGTTCTGGTAGACAACACTGCTCAGCATAAGGTATTCTCTTTTATGGATGGTTTCTCTGGTTACAATCAAATCAAGATGGCACCCGAAGATATGGAGAAAACAACCTTTGTGACACAGTGGGGAACCTTTTGCTATAAGGTGATGCCCTTTGGTTTGAAGAATGCAGGGGCAACATATCAGCGTGCTATGGTGGCTTTGTTTCATGATATGATTCATCATGAGATAGAGGTATATGTGGATGATATGATAGCCAGATCCCAGAATGAAGAACAACATCTTGATCATCTGCATAAGTTGTTTGAGAGATTGAAGAAATACAAGTTGAGACTGAACCCAAACAAATGTACTTTTGGAGTTAGATCTGGAAAGCTCCTGGGTTTTATTGTCAGTGGAAAAGGTATTGAAGTGGATCCTGCAAAAGTGAAAGCTATACAAGAGATGCCAGCTCCCCGTACTGAGAAGGAGGTTAGAGGTTTCTTGGGACGATTGAATTACATTGCAAGATTTATTTCCCAATTAACTGCCATCTGTGAGCCAATATTCAAGTTGTTGAAGAAAGATCAGGTGATGGAATGGAATAATGAGTGCCATACTGCCTTTGACGAAATCAAGAGATATCTGCTAGAACCACCAATTTTGATGCCACCAGTTGATGGAAGACCCTTGATTATGTACTTAACAGTATTAGACAACTCAATGGGGTGTGTATTGGGGCAACATGACGAGTCTGGTCGAAAAGAGCAGGCAATATACTACCTTAGCAAAAAGTTTACCGACTGTGAAACAAGATACTCACTGCTCGAGAAAACTTGCTGCGCTTTGGCATGGGCTGCTCGCCGACTAAGACAGTATATGTTGACTCATACTACCTTGTTGATTTCGAAGATGGATCCAATCAAGTACATATTTGAGAAACCTGCTCTCTCCGGAAGAATTGCAAGATGGCAAATGATCTTGACAGAATATGATATACAGTATACTACTCAGAAGGCCATTAAGGGAAGTGTTGTGGCAGATCATTTGGCTCATCAAGCAGTGGATGATTATCAGTCAATGAGTTTTGAGTTCCCTGATGAAGACATTATGATTATTACCAAAGAACCTGGACAATATGACGGACCTGAACAAGGATCCCGATGGACTATGGTTTTTGATGGTGCTTCCAATGCACTTGGTAATGGTGTTGGTGTTGTGATTAGTTCCCCTGAAGGTTGTCATACCCCGATTACTGCCAGACTTTGTTTCTATTGTACCAATAATATGGTTGAATACGAGGCATGTATCCTGGGTATTAAAGCTGCTATTGATATGAAGATTCAGTTCCTTGATGTATATGGAGATTCAGCCTTGGTAGTAAGTCAAATCAAAGGAGATTGGGATACTAAGCATGATAACCTCATTCCTTACAGAGAGCATGTGTTGTCTTTGATCCCACATTTCAAAGAGATTACCTTTGGACATATTCCACGAAGAGAGAATCAGTTGGCAGATACATTAGCCACCATGGCATCCATGTTTGAGATCAGCTGGGATGATGAAGCTCCCAAGATTACTATTGATAGATTTGAAAAGCCTGCATACTGCAATGAGATTGACACTGAAGGGGCAGAGGAGAAGCCTTGGTTATATGAAGTGAAAAGATATCTTGAAGCTCAGGAGTTCCCTGAAGGGGCATCTGTCAAAGATAGGAAGTTTCTGAGAAGGTTTTCTGCTAAGTTCCTTTTGAGTAATGGCATTTTGTACAAGCGCAATCATGATTCAACTCTGCTTCGTTGTGTGGATAAGAAAGAAGCAACTGATATTATGGAAGACATGCATGATGGGATCTTTGGCACTCATTATAGTGGTCATACTATGGCAAAGAAGATATTGAGAGCAGGTTACTATTGGTCTACCATGGAAGCTGATTGCTACCAACACTCCAGAACTTGTCACAAGTGTCAAATTTATGCTGATAAAGTCCATGTACCTCCATCACCATTGAATGTGTTGACTGCTCCTTGGCCCTTTGCCATGTGGGGCATTGATATGATTGGTGAGATCAAGCCTACTGCTTCTAATGGGCATCGTTTCATTCTGGTTGATATTGATTACTTCACGAAGTGGGTAGAGGCAGCTTCATTTGCATCTGTTACCAAGAGTGTTGTGGCTCGATTCATTAAGAATAATCTCATATGTAGGTATGGCATCCCTGAAAGGATTATCACTGACAATGGCTCTAATCTAAACAATACTATGATTACTGATCTTTGCACGCAATTCAAGATTAAGCATCACAACTCTTCTCCGTATCGTCCGAAGATGAATGGGGCAGTTGAAGCTGCTAATAAGAACATTAAGAAGATTGTACAGAAGATGACTGTTACTTACAAGGATTGGCATGAGATGTTACCATTTTCTCTTCATGGTTATCGTACTACAATACGTACTTCAACAGGGGCAACCCCATTCTCCTTAGTCTATGGTATGGAAGCAGTTCTGCCCATTGAAGTTCAGATTCCCTCCTTGAGAATTATGAAGGATGCAGGCTTGAATGAAGATGAATGGATTCAGACTCGACTTGACCAGATAAATTTGATTGATGAGAAGAGGTTAGCAGCAGTTTGTCACGGCCAGATGTACCAGAAACGGATGATCAAAGCTTTTAACAAGAAGGTTAAGCCAAAGGTATATCAGGCTGGTGACTTGGTAATCAAGCGTATAATATTACCACAGGGTGATCCTAGGGGCAAGTGGACTCCCACATATGAAGGTCCATTTGTAGTCAAGACAGTGTTCTCAGGAGGTGCCATGATACTGACTACCATGGATGGTGAAGACTTCCCACAGCCTGTAAACGCAGACATAGTTAAAAAATACTACGCATGAAAAGAGACCCGCTAGGTTGACTGGCCTAGGCAAAAATAAGGGCATCCCGGCAAACCAAAAAGGGTTTGGGCAAAAATTAGGGATATATATAAAAAGATGTACACCCGGCATGTCGAAAACCTGAAAAGGCGGCTTGGGCAAAAAAGGGTATCCCGGTGGATTGAAAACCTGAAAGGGCAATCCAGGCAAAAGTTAGGGATTAAAGCGTATGACTATGTCTCGTTTGGATCACCCATGAAACTACAACCAGTTGTACTACTTACTCAAGCTCGAATAGATAAAGCTCAATCCAATCATTTTCGTATCAACAGCAGAAGATGAGATACTTGAAGATAATGGCAATAGTAGAATTGAAACTCAATAGGATTATCTCTCACATAGCTGATTCTCTTTGTTTTGTAAAAACTTTATGACAAAATCCTCTTACTAGGGTTTATGTCTCCTTGTACAAGCTTACCCGTGTATGGGTCACTTTTTGATATAAATAAATTTCATCTTTTGAATCCAGATTTACTTTTACCCTATTTATATAAGCGAAACGTCCATTGGTTGTGTTTGAATGTATGTATGCTTTTGAATATGATTGATGTTTACCGGAAATGCATGTATGCTTAATATGATTGATGTTTACCAGAAATGCATGAAAATGCAGTAATAGTATTTACTAAGGACGAATGAGGGAAGGATTCCAACGAAGCTTCGCCGGTTCATCTCTACAAAACAGCTACAAACCCTCAGTAGGACGAATCCATCTTCATAAAGTCACATCTCCCCTGGAATTTATATCCATCTCTTTTATCCTCATATGGATATTCGGGAATTTACTTCCCAATAAGAGTACGACGAACAAAGACGGCAGGTTATGTATAATATATTATCAATCAAGACGGGAACGAGTTCCTCATATTCTTCAACAACAAATCGGGATTTATTTTCCCTGGCCAGCAGTTGTTATACGAAGATATTCAGACGCTTCCGGTCGTGTCATATCATACATACATCATCTACATCATACCATACACATACATAGATACATAGTACATTACCTAAGTGCATCATATCATACATGCATACATAATGCATAAACTAATATTATTTTACAGAATGTTATCTTGTTTTCAGGTTAATTATCCAGCAAACAAACTTATGGTTATCAGGATTGCTTTATCCTCCTGAAAGTTATCATCCCTCAGGATTGCTTTATCCTCCTGAAAGCATATCATCCATCAGGACTGCTTCATCCTCCTGAAAACTTCTAGTACCTCAGGACTGCTTTATCCTCCTGAAACCATTATACATCAGGATTGCTTTATCCTCCTGAAAACTCATTATCTCTCAAGACTACTTCATCCTCTTGAAAACATATTACTACCTCAGGATTGATTTATCCTCCTGACAGCTTATTACTACCTCTAGATTGCTTTATCCTCCTGACAGCTTATTATTACCTCAGGACTGTTCCATCCTCCTGACAGCTTCTCATACCTCAGGATTGCTTTATCCTCCTGAAATCACATTATCATCTCAGGGCTGCTTTATCCTCCTGACAATTATCATCATTACCTCAGGATTGCTCCATCCTCCTGACAGCTATCATCATTACCTCAGGATTGCTCCATCCTCCTGACAGCTATCATCATTACTTCTGGACTGCTTTATCCTCTTGAAAGTTATCATTATACCTTCATACTTGGGACTGCTTTATCCTCCAAGAAATGTATCTGAAGAACTTCTTCCAAGTGGCATCTTTAAACCCACTCAAGCATATCCAACTAGCCACCTGTATCACTCTACGCACTGGTGAGTGCAAATTTTTGGGCTTTTGTGTTCAATCCCCTTCAACCTTCCAGGTCACGACTGGTAAATATACCAATCTAACCCCTCAGGTTTCAGAAAATTGAACAGGGGCAGCTGTTGCACCCCAAAATTTGCCCTCACAATACAAGACTTTGTGTTCTAAGAAGGTTCACAAGGTTCACAAGTTTCACAATGCTTTCAAGACCTTTCATGAGGTTCATGAAGTCCACAAGTCACTTTATGAAGGTTCACAAGGTTCACAAGTTTCCCAATGCTTTCAAAGCCTTCCTGAGGTTCATGAGGTCTACAAAGTCACTTTATGAGGTTCACAAGGTTCACAAGGTTCACAATACCCCCCATGAGGTTCACAAGACATTTTATGATGGTTCATAAGGTTCACAAAGTTCACAATTGGTCAAAAGAGTGGACAATTCCCTCAGACAGTGCACCTCCTAAGCAGTGCATCCAAAACTAGGGTTTTGACTTTAATCAGTCTAAATGGACTTCCAAGACCTAAAGTGAGCTTCATAACATCTTATATGTGTATAAGAACCCCCATGACAAGTTTCAAGACTTTTCTCAAAAGTTTGCTCAGTCAGATGATCAGATAAGTCAAAATCAGTCAATGGAGTTAAAAAGTCAAACTGAGGTCAACTGTGGTCAAACCAAAGTCAAACTTCATGATTTTTTGCCAACATCAAGTATATGAAGTAAAATTCATCATTTGATCAAGGGTTGATCATGATTCATTAAGGAGATTTCAGATCATCAAGAATCAGGAGTTTCTAAATTAGGGTTTCCTCAGTAAAAGTCAACTGACCTTTGACCAGCCATAACTTTCACATACTTCATCACCAAGTCTCCACTAAAAGCTCATTTTGAAGGAAATTGAATTCTCTACAACTTTGTGTCTCACAAGCCAAGCCCAAAAATGCTTCATTTGGAAGGTATGAGCTAAGACATTATAGGTCCTTTTGAAAGTCAACAAAAAGTCAACAACTTCAAAAGGGCATAACTTGAGATTGGTAAATGATATGGACATGAAACTAGTGGGGTTGGTTAGAGGACTTTTCATGCTTTCTAGAATGTCCAAGAACACCTTCATAGCATTAAAATTGAAGGATGTCAGCCCTTGCAAAGTTGGGAAATTTTGAGTTGGTTTATGATGAAAAAGGAGGTCTAAAACCAATTTCTTCCAAATGGGCTTGCCAAATAATGACCCAACCCATACAATGACTTCATGCACGACCCAAACCATTAAAAATCAGAATTTTTATTATTTTATTTTTATTTATTTTGATTTAATTCATTAAAAATCATTTTAAATAAAAATAAAATATGAAAATGTAATATTTGATGGAGATTAAGTTTCTAGAAAGTCTTAAATGTTGATTGGAATTGAAGAGGAAGGAAATCATAATATTTGTCCAAAAATAGCAAGCCTTCATACATGAATATTGGATTTTTAAGGCATGATCAATTTGGATCTTTTCATATCAAATTCTTCATACAACCAATCAATTTTTTGACCTAGAATCAATCACCTATAAGTACTAAACACAACCCTATTGCAAGACGAATTTGATCAGCCTCAAAGGTAAGTTCATACTTCAAAAATTCAAGCCAAAAGTCAAATTCGGTTTTCAATCTCCAGGACATTTGAAGGTAATTTGAGATCACAGTCATGATCCTTGGCCCTCTTTGAGTGGAAACCAACCTTTATTTGCAGCCAAAACATCTCATAATGCATAAACCGCATCATTCATATGCTTCATAATTTTTTTTTCGAATCACTATATTTGCTAATTGATAATGAATTTTGATGACATATTGATGTTTGTTGATAGCTATAGATGGATTCTGGATCGTTTGGTGAAGTTCCATAGCCTGAATCGTGATTCACCATGTTTAGGGTTTGCGGCTTCAATTAGGGTTTTATTATCCAGCCAAGATAAATGGATTACAAGGACATAGAATGATTGGAAATCTTATTAGGAACTCAATGGCGTAACCAATTTCATAAAATCTTGTTGTTTTGTCCATGTTTGTGTTTTGTAGGAATTGCTGCCATTTTTAAAATCGCAGGTAAATTCGCAGGAAATTTGGCAAGTCTCAAGGAAGAAGAAGACTGTTTTCGCGCGTTTCAGAAATTCAAATTGTGATTCAAATATTTTATGTTTTCATGTTGAGTTATTATCACAAGCGCATGGCTTGTCCCAGTGGTTGGTTGCTTGGTCTTGGATATCCAAAGCAAAGGGCAGGGGTTCGAACCCTGGCTTTGGTTCCTTTTTATTGTTTTTTCCATGAATTAAACTGTTATAATATATTATGTGCTATTCTCATTCCAACATCAGATTGGCTCACCCAACCGGATGGTCATGCGTGCGTTTGTGTGTTAAGAGATCCTGGGTTCAATCCTCCCCCAGGCCTTTTTGCTTTATTGTTTTTTTTCCTGATTTTTCAGGTTTCAAAGAACAAAACTAATTCAACTCATTCTACTATCACCAAAGCATGGCTGGCCTGGTGGTACGTTTTGTTGCTTGTAGGCAGGGTGTCATGGGTTCAAACCCAGCCAAGGTAAGTTTCTTCTTTTTACCATTTTTTTGTTTTAATTTATTTAACTTGCTTAATTGTTTTCTTATTTATTAATTTAAAAATAAATCATGTATGTATATATATTTAATAAATACCTAAGACAACATTTATATTTTCTAAAATTCTAAACTTTTATTTTACTTTCTTTATTATGTAATTAAATTGTAATATATGTGTATTTATTTATTAATTTTGTATATTATAAAACCCTAAAAAATATTTTCTAAAACCTAACTTTATAAAACCCTAATTTATTTTCTCTAAACAAATGTTAAAACCTAATTAATTTTCTAAATAATAAAAAACTAATTTTATTTTTATGATTTAAATTTCTAATCTTTTTTGTAAATATAATATTTAATATAATTGAAACTTGTAAATATGCTTATAATCAAATTGTTTATAATTATTTCTATAATTTTGTTCATAATCCAAATTTTATTCTTTTAAAATATATATATGTTTAAAAAACAATTAAATTTATGCTAATATTGTAATTATAATTTTTTATGTTTATAATTTATAATTTATAATTTTATAATTAAATTGCTCTTATTTCCTTAATAATTTCTAATTCTTATTCATTATTTATTTTGCTTATTATTATTACTAATCCATTTATTTATTATATTTATTATTATTATTTCACTAACCTTATTTAAATTATTATTATTACTAACCCCTATTATATTTATTATTGCCTATTTTTGCTTATTATTTATATTTATTTATTTGCTATTTATTTTAATTGCTTATTATAATTATTGTAATTGCTCCTTGGTGTAAATTTTTGTAAATATTTAAATTATTTTATGGTTAGTAAAATAGGGAGTGTAAACATGTATTCTATTTTAAAATTGAATTTAGATCACTTTAATTATAAGATAAATTAAATTAAACACTCACACACGTAAGTCGATTTTTAATCGCCATCTCACTTTCTAGGGTTATCCCTCAATGTTGCCTAATCATAAGGTCAAGTGGGGTGTATAAAGCAAGTCCCTTAAACGAAAAAGTCATCAAGTCCCTAATGGTTGCCTTTCAGAAAGATCAAGTCCCTTTCGAGTAATGATGACAGTCCCTCCTAAATGCTTAATACACCCCACAGTTGCCTTCATTTAACAGATGTCCCTCATATGTCCCTCACATCCAAGGTAATGACTACCTATTCCTTAATAATAGGGATAGTCTTACCATTTAAAGGATAAAGAGCAGAAAGACTTAAAACTTTAGGGTAGGTTCCTCATAGTTGCTTACTCACTTCATTGAAAAACTTTTCAAATACTTCACCAAGTTCAAACAATTTTCAAAAACAAGTTTTTACGCATCCGCACATGGATCATTATTAACTCTTATGAAAATTTTCTATTCACACACTTCACCTTTTCAAAAACAATTTAAAGTGAGTTAAGTAACTAAGAGCCCATGGATAACCATGGATGTAAAGGGTGCTAACACCTTCCCTTTACATAACCTACCCCCCGGACCCAAAAATCTTTTAAAAGGTCTTTCCTGTTCTTTTATGCCTTTCCTTTGGATAAAATAAAAGTCGGTGGCGACTCTTGCTATCCGCAACATAACTAAAGTCAGTTCTCCCACCGTGTTACAGTGGCTATTAGTCCCCCACTAGTTTTACCTTTGTGTCATCTTTTGTGTATCTCCTCTCATCTCATAATCAGGGACTAAACCTTCAAGGTTTTAAGGCTTTGTGATTAAGATTATGTCTGCATCCTTCTCTTAGGATGGAGTAAATAACATTAATCCTAAGAGTTAAACCCTTAATGTGTTTAAATCTCTTAATTAATCCATCTAATAATCACTAAGACACCAAGCTTGTAACTTGGGCCTTGCATTAGGGTTCTAATTCTTCCTTAATTGCTTAAAAAGGACTAACCCTAGTGTTAATGGACAAGTCCCCCTCAAGTTGTCTTACAAACCATAAAACTCACTTCTTAATATTACCATTAACTAAAATCCACTTTAATAAAGGCTTTGTTTTGTCATGAGGTTAATCCCTAATCATGTATTAAGTTGAGGTATCTTCCTCAGCTTAAATGTTCTCATTTATTATCCTTCTATTAGGATGGTGTAATGGGTCCATTAAATCCTTGGTTATGGCTTAAACTCATTACTTAACACTAAACAAAAACTCCAAAAACATCTAAATAACTACAAGTAGGTTAATGATCTTAATCTTACATCATGGTGATCAAGTGTGAGGTGTTTACTTCATACTTAAAGTATTCTCATTACCCCTAATCAGAGGGAGCATGTGATGAGTTTACTAACCCTTGGTTTAGGCTTAAGCTCATTTTCTTATGAAAAACTCCAAAAAGCAATAAAATATTGAAAACACAAAAGCAAACAATAATCGTCTCCTCTGGGATTCTTTTCTCACCTCATTCACTCACAAACGAGAACTTGCTTCTTCCGTCTAATGCAAGACAGTTAGCACCTGAGCCAGACAGGTCATACAATTGAGCATAGGCAAGCAAGCAGTTCACAAGTCAATTTATCTTTCAGTCTCTTTGAGTCGAACTACGGTGTTCTGACTTCCTCATTGCACGAGAGTATACGTACGCATAACTTAACTGTTATTGAACAAAAGTCTCTGTCTCTTCCCTCCTCTTCCAGCATTATTCTTTAAGCCTCATTCCTGAGCAATTCACTTCACATCTCTTTTACACTGACACTTGTATATTCATTTCCAGCTTTTGCACACAGATAGCACCGACACTACCCCTTTAAACACAAATCTTTCAAGCGTGGATCCCGTCGAGTACGACGGACAATCTGGGTGCTAATACCTTCCCAGGTTGTAACCAATCCCATTTCTCAGTTTCTCTAGTTCGCGACCGTCTTATCCATCTCTTTCTAGGTTTATGCATCATTACCTTTCCTTCGGGATAAAAATGCCTAGCTGGCGACTCTTTTTAGTTCATCTTCATGTTCTCTCTTTCGCCGACCGTTTGTGCTTGTACCGGGACGCAAATCTTCGGCAGCGACAGCTTGGCGACTCTGCTGGGGAACCTTATACTTCAACCAGGGCTTCTGGTTCTTTTTGTTGGTTCCTCCTAGCGCTTGTTTGATTTGTGTTTACTAGGGTGTTACATGCTAATTGTGCTTTATTTATTTGCTTTATTTATTGCTTTATGTACAGCTTTATTTACTGCTTTCTTTACAGTTTTTATACATCATACTGTCATTATCATTGTTGAATATGGCTTCTGTTTTGGTGGGTGGGGTTTCACTGAGTGATTAAGGTCCTATACCTGGGACCTGAGTGACACCTAGGCTAGAGTGGTTCATGTTCTTTCCCATTCCATTTCGGTCTGCTGCGGGAATATGAAACACAGTTCAGATGTGGGTTTCTTCTTGAGAACTCTGCGCTACAGATTTCCTGTAGTGCTAGGGCTATATGGGAAGCCTTCTAAGTATGGATGACCTTTATTTTGACCTTTAGAATCTGGGGTGAATTAGAGGAGGATCCTATATGGTTATTGTAAACACTGTACCTCTGGGTTAGAAGTGTTTACACTTCTCATAACTGATCCAAGTCTGAGGATCCTTGTTCTAGAACATTACATGTGAGGGGGTTGGGTTGTTTACAGGTTTGCAGGAACCCTTGGCCACATCATACCATGTTACTGTATTGTTTAAGAATACTTCACTTTGGACAGTTCTTGTGATTAACCCTAGATATGTGACTCTTTATTTGAGTCCCCCACCTTGGTTACTGGATTTCTGAGCCTCCATCCGGACCTTTGAACATACATGGACCTTATACCAAGACAGATAATCAGATCCAGCTCTTGATCACAAACCCTTGCATATCATTTGCATATATCATCATTGCATCATTTAACATTTGTTTATATGTTTTTCAGGGTATCCATCATATTATATTTGGTTTGGTTTTGACCCCTTCTACTGCTTAGACCTCTGCTTCAGTTATCTTCTTCAGCATCTGCTTCAGCTATCTCCTTCAGCACCTCCATCAGTCTGTCAGAGACTCACCTGCATCAGTCTGTCAGAGACTTACCTCTAGCTTTTCAGTCTGTGATCTTCATCAGCATTTGACTTCAGCTTCTTTATCAACACTCATGGATGTTCCAAGGAAAGGCAACATATCTTATCACTTCTTTGAGCCCTCTCTGGCTGGTATCAGGCAGGTCCAGTCCCTTATCACACTTGACCACATCTCACTGTTTAGAGAGCACTATGGGGGTATTTTGGACATGGTTATGGATCTTGACTCATCTCGGAGGAGTATGATCCACACATGCTTGCAGTTTTATGACCCTCCACTCAGATGCTTCACCTTTCCAGATTTCCAGATGGGGCCTCTGTTGGAAGAGGTTTCCTTGTTAATTGGAGTGCCTATTAGAGGAGGGATCCCCTTCAACCCAGAGATGACTGCTCCCAGAAGTGAAGAGATAGCAAGGGCATTGTATTTAGAGCCTGCCCTCATTGAGCAAAACATTACAACAAAAGCTGGGATTTTTGGCTTACATCTGGACTACTTGATTTCTCAGGCCACCCTAAAGGCTGCAGTGGGAGAATGGAGGGCAGTCTGTGCACTTTTAGCCCTCAGTATATATGGGGCTATATTGTTTGCAGATGAGCCCAAATTTGTGAGTAAGAATGCCATCCACTTGTTCTTGCTGAGGAACCCAGTGCCCACATTGCTAGGGGATTTTTACTACTCCATCCACCAGATAAATGAAAAGCAAAGAGGGAAGTTAGTCAGATGCTGTGCTCCTTTGTTCTACTCTTGGTTGCTCAGACACTTGCCCAAATCAGATGCCTTCTTGAACCCCCATCAGCAGAAGAATTGGGCCAAGAGATTCATTGCCTTAACATCAGATGATATCAGATGGTGCACCCAGAGCACCAAAGGCAAGGAGATTATTACCAGCTGTGGGCAGTACCCTAATGTGCCTCTAATAGGAGTAAAAGGTTGCATCAATTACAACCCTTTATTGTTTAAGAGACAATTGGGATATGCCTTGGTTCATCCTCCCAGAGGACAGGATTTAGTTGAGACCCTATACTCTGAAGTTCAACCTAACTCTGTTGTTATCAGACAAGTTGCCTGGGCTTGGGACAACATTCAGACCAAAGGGACAGCCATCCTTGGAAGGTGTAACAATATTGCTTCAGCCCAGTATTCTGACTGGTCCCGTACTAGAGCTCAGATTACCAGGATGCCTTTCACCTTGGAAGACACACCTGGACCTTCTACAGTACAGCCTGCAGCAACTGTTAGCCTGGAGGAATTTGAAAAGTTGAAAGAGAGGAATAATCAGCTATCTGAAGCCCTGAAGAAGACTGTCTGGGAAAGAAATGACAGTCGTCTGGACATTGAAAGATTGGAAAGGCTCAAGACTGAGCATCTGACCAAGATTGAGAGGACAAATGACTACATAAGGAAAGAAAGAGCAGGAGAGCTGGTTTTGAAGAATGCCTGCAAGGAGGCCAAGATTCAGAAAGCTAGGGCTCAACATTATCTGGAGGAAAGCCAAGCTAGGTGGATCAGGATCACCGAAGCCCATGCACAAGAAGACCAGAAGACTCAGGCCAAAATAGAGCAGCTGGAGGCCAATGAGAAGAAGCAGCAGGAAGCTTTGTTGGCAGCCCAGAAGGAGATATCAGAATTAAAACTCTGGGCGGGGTTAAAGAGATCAAAGGATCAGGACAGGCATAAGAAACTGACTAATGCCATTCCTACCAGGAACCTCCTCATTAGGACTATTACAGAGCACCCAGTTGGTCCGGTGACGGAGGCCCTCCTGAAGGAAGTCAGGGAGGATGACTTTGGATTGGATGTCTGATTCCTTTTGCTTGTATTTCTTTCCTTTTGATGTAATTTTTGCTTTTGATTGTTGTATTTTTGACCCACCATGGGCATATGTTGTAAACAGACTATGTATTTTCATCATTTGTAATATATCAGTTTGTTTTATTTTTGGTGGGCTTTCTCTCAACATCATCAAGCATTTCCTCGAGGTCTGGAAAGGTCAAAACCAAAGAACCAAACCGGATACCTTGGAAGACAAATAAGCATATTGCATTGCATACTAACATTTTCTTTGTTTTGTAGGTTTTTATTTGTTATTTTGCTTCTCACTTTGTTGTGGTTTCAGGAAACATTGCTCGTCGCAGAGTGTTCCCTGTCAACCGAACGCACCGGTACCCAACGCGAAACAACCTTCCAGGCATTCAGATGGATCAGGTACAGCAGGACCTGAATGAAGTAAGAAATCAAATGGCAAATGAAAGGGTCGAGATGAGAAACCAAATGACCCAGTTTATGGCTGTGATGACTGGCTTAGCTCAGAGCCAGGAAAGGCTGAGAGAGCTGGTGGAAAGGCAGACACCTGAAGAGCTCCACCCTGGAACAGGAGGAACCAACAAAAATGAACAAGGGCAGCCTCGTATCAATCCACCATAGTTTGAGCCCCATTTGAACCCAGATGTTAATATCCCAAGGAATATACAAGGAAACACTGCTGCATGCAGGATCTTGCAAGAAGATCCTTAGGAGGAGCAGTTCACAGTTATTGGGGTTGGGGATGAGGTGTATGACCGAAGGCTGGATGAGATTGCTGAAAAGCTAAGATCTTTGGAATCCCATAATTCTTTAGGCTTTGACGTAATGGAGGATTCCCCACAAATTCAAACCCCCGTGATTTGAAAAATATAATGGTACCTCCTGCCCGCGTACTCATCTGCAATCTTTCTTAGGAAGACTCAAGGCTTATACCATGGACGAAAGTTATGGATTTTCTATTTTGAGGACAGCCTGACTGGAGCATCAAGAGAATGGTATTCGCATCTGACGAGGGTCACTATAAGATGTTGGAAAGACTTGGCCGAAGCCTTCATCCGGCAATACCAGTACAACCTAGACATGGCTCCCAATAGAACTCTTCTAATGGGCATGTCTCAGTCTTCAAGGGAAATCTTTTGGGATTATGCTCAGAGGTGGAGACAGCTTGTTGCTGCTGTCCAGCCACCCATGTCTGAAAGAGAGATGGCTGGCATGTTTATGAACACCTTGCAAGGAACTTATATTGATAGACTTGCTGCTTTCTCTTCCACTAGTTTTGCCGATGTAGTTATAGCTGGTGAGAGAATTGAGAGTCTTTTGAAAATGGGAAAAATCTCTGACAATGGTGCAAGTTCCTCCAACAACCCCAGAAAACCTTTTTCAGGACCCCAAAGGGCAGGTGAAACAAATGCTATCCATGCAGGCAGGGGCAGACCCTAGTATTCTCACAGATCAATAGCAGTTGTTACTATCCCGGCTCCAGCTCCACAACAACCACTTTTTCCTCAACAACAACAATAACATCACTATCAGCAACAACTTCATTTTCCACAACAAAGAACATACAGCAATAACAACAACAACCAACAGCAGCGCCCCTTTCAACAGAGGCCATCCCAGGCAAATAGGGTGATTGATCCCATCCCTATGCCTTATGCCGCTCTACTGCCACAACTCCTGAAGCTTAACCTGGTTGAGTTAAGGACGTTGGCTCCACCAGATCCTCTCAATCTCCCAAAGAATTATGATGCTAATACCAGGTGTGCATTTCACTCCAACGCACCGGGTCACAATACCGAGAAATGTAGAGCCTTGCAAATGAAGGTTTAGGATTTGGTTGATTCCAAAGCTCTCAATTTCGCACCTCCTCCAAATGTTAACAGAAATCCTATGCCTAATCATGGTGGGCCCAGGATTAATGCCATAGAGGAAGATCAACCATCTGCACTGATTTACAATGTTGCACAGATTCAAACACCACTGGCAGAAGTCAATGCTCAACTCTTAAAATGCCAGGTGTTCCCAGGCTATGAGACTTGCTGCGAATCATGTAAGACTGCTATTAATGGTTGTGAGAGGCTAAGGTTTGAAATAGATGGCCTTATCAGAGATGGAATTTTTCAAATTACCACAACGGCTCCTTCAACATCAACTACTCTTTCTTCAGCAACAATGGATTCTCCTTCAACATCAACAATTCTTTCTTCAGAGATATCAGTTCCTCCTACAACTGCAACAACTATCATTCCCACTGATTCATCCACAACTCCAGCGATCACTCCGTCCATTATTTTAACAAGTCAAATTTCAGCAACATTTACTTCTACAACATCAACACCCATCTTATCAACGGAATCTCCTACAACACCATCAAACATTAATGAAGATGTCTCAACGGTCACGATCTATTATGACCCGACAAATGTTCATCCCAATAACAATTTCCAACAACAAACTGCAACACCTCCAGTCAGATCACCATTCACAATCTATTACGACCCGCATACCATCACAGTTCCTTCCAATGCAGCGATCAGTCCAGTCACCATTACGGTTCCTGGACCCGTTCCTTATGAAAGCAATAATGCCATACCTTGGCACTATTGCTCTAATCTCTACTGCGACAGAAAGAAGATCACTCTAGATTCAACAACCTCTTCACCACAAATTGACAATGTTGGAGGAGGCGGAGGCTTCACCAGAAGCGGACGCCTTTTTGCCTCACAAACTCCGAGACCCAACGCTGAAGCAGAGGCTGCTGCTAAGGCAAAAGGGAAGAATGTGGTACTTGAAGAGCCAACTTTTAAAGAAACTCCGAAGACGTCTTTTGAACAAGAGGTGGACGAGTTCATGAGAATAATCAAAAAGAGTAATTACAAGGTGGTGGACCAGCTTCATCAGACACCCTCCAAAATCTCTATATTATCATTGTTAATTTGTTCCGAAGCCCATAGGAATGCACTATTGAGGGTCCTGCATGCAGCCTACGTGCCGGAAGAGATTACGGTTAATCAGTTGGAAACAGTGGTTGCAAATGTTAACACCAGTCATGGACTGGGCTTCACAAATGCTGATTTAACGACGGAGGGACGCAATCATAACAAGGCTTTACATATCACCTTAGAATGCAAAGGTGTTGTTCTTTCTCATGTGCTGGTAGACATTGGGTCCTCGCTCAATGTCCTCCCAAAGAAAGCCTTGGTGAAGCTGGAGTATGATGGTTTAGCATTACGTCTAAGTAACTTAGTGGTGAGAGCATTTGATGGCTCTAGGAGATCAGTGCTTGGAGAGATTGATCTACCTGAGATGATTGGCCCACAAATCTTTAAAACTATTTTCTTCATGATGGACATACAACCGGCCTACAGCTGTTTGTTGGGTAGACGCTGGATTCACGCCGCTGGCGCTGTTACATTTACCCTTCACCAAAAGTTAAAATTTGAGTGGGAAGGCCAGATCATCACAATCTGCGGGGAGGAAGACATATTTGTTAGCCAACTGGCTACTTACAAGTATATAGAGATGGATGGGGAGATCCATGAGACTATGAGTCAGGGGTTTGAGGCCCTTAACATCAATGAAGCAACAGTTGTTTCTGGAACTTCCATCACTTCATATCAACAAGCCCGGAAGGTTGTTGAGGAGGGTACCGCTCAAGGCTGGGGCAAGCTGCTGCCAGTAGAAAAGAAAGAAGACAGATTCGGGTTGGGTTACAGACCAACTCGACAAGATCGACCGGAGGCTGCAACGGAGCCCAAATTTGTCAGCGGGGGAATGCTTACCCCGAATGCTGTGAACAGTCTGGAAGACGAGGAAGAAGACGAACGCAACCTGGAAAGCTGGATACGTCCAAGGATCCCGAGGAACCAAGTCTCTAACTGGTCTTCCCAGGAAATTATAAGAGTTACTCCTGCAGAGTAATTATTATTTCTTGTCTTTTAAGCATGCATCAAGTCATGCATCTTGCCCAAGATGTCAGGACTCATTTTTTAATCGGGCCATCTTGTATTTTGTGCAAACGATCAATTAATGAATATCAAGACATCTTTTGCAAACGAATCTTCTTTTTCGCTCACTGTTTTTCATTTTTCATTTTTTGTACAAAACAATAAAATGGCAATGTTTTCAAAATAATAACTTCATTTTTACTTTTTCTAAACAAGATAAAACTAATCACTAAAATGAACCAATCTAAACCCTTGCAGAGAGTGCCCTCCAGACTGTACCGACAACGACAATGCTATGACTTCGTATGACTTCGACAATCCGATTAATCAAGCTGATGGAGGGGTTGAAGAAGATTATGAGATACCTGAAGAGCTAGCCAGACTGTTAAGGCAAGAGGAGAAGGTTATCACTCCTCATCAGGAGGAAGTTGAGACAGTTAATCTTGGTACCGAAGAAGACTTGAAAGAAGTGAAGATCGGGGCCCGTCTGCAAGATTCAATGAAGGAACAACTTATTGACATGCTTCGAGAATATGTTGATATCTTTGCTTGGTCCTATCAAGATATGCCAGGTCTGGATACCGACATTGTTATGCACAAGCTGCCACTAAAAGAAGACTGTCCTCTAGTAAAACAGAAGCTACGCCGTACTCGCCCAAATATGGCCATGAAGATTAAGGAAGAAGTACAAAAACAGTGGGATGCCGGTTTCCTTGCTGTAACTAGTTACCCTCCGTGGGTCGCTAACATTGTACCAGTGCCTAAGAAGGACGGCAAAGTACGGATGTGTGTGGATTACCGGGATCTGAACAGAGCTAGACCGAAGGATGACTTCCCATTACCTCACTGATGTAGTGGTCGACAACACGGCTCAGTTCTCGGTATTCTCCTTCATGGATGGATTTTCAGGATATAATCAGATCAAAATGTCACCTGAAGACATGGAGAAGACAACATTCATCACACCATGGGGCACATTCTGTTATAAGGTAATGCCATTTGGACTGAAGAATGTCAGGGCAACTTATCAGCGGGCTATGGTAACATTATTCCACGACATGATCCACAAAGAAATTGAATGTTATGTGGATGACATGATTGCCAAGTCCCTCACAGAATAAGACCACCTGGTAAATCTGTTGAAGCTGTTCAAGCGTCTGAGGAAGTATCAGCTGAAGTTAAACCCCAACAAATGCACATTCGGGGTACGTTCCGGTAAACTGCTGGGGTTCATTGTAAGTGAAAAAGGAATTGAAGTTGACCCTGACAAAGTCAAAGCCATTCAAGAGATGCCTGCACCAAAGACAGAAAAAGAAGTTCGGGGGTTCCTAGGTAGATTGAACTACATTTCAAGGTTCATATCTCACCTTACTGCAACCTGTGAGCCCTTGTTCAAATTGTTAAGAAAAGAGCAAACAGTCAGGTGGAATGAAGACTGCCAGAAGGCTTTTGACAAAATCAAGGAGTACTTACAATAAACTCCAATCCTTATGCCTCCAGTTGAAGGAAGACCTCTAATAATGTACCTGACAGTATTAGAAGGATCAATGGGGTGTGTGTTGGGCCAGCATGACGAGTCTGGTCGAAAAGAGTATGCAATATACTACCTAAGCAAAAAGTTTACCGACTGTGAACAACGTTATTCACTGCTCGAGAAAACTTGTTGTGCTTTAGCGTGGGCTGCTCGCCGACTAAGGTAGTATATGTTGACCCACACTACCTTATTGATCTCCAAGATGGATCCAGTCAAGTACATATTTGAGAAGCCAGCACTTACTGGAAGGGTTGCAAGATGGAAAATGATTTTAACAGAGTATGACATTCAGTACACATCTTAAAAAGCCATCAAAGGCAATGTATTGTCCGACTATCTTGCTGAGCAACCCATTGATGATTACCAGCCTATGAGATTTGACTTCCCTGATGAAGACATCATGTTCCTAAAGGAAAAAGATCATGAAGAGCCTGTTCACACTGAAGGTCCTGACCCAGAAGAAGAATGGACAATGATGTTTAATGGGGCTGTTAATATGAATGGTCGTGGAGTTGGTGCAGTGCTCATCACACCTAAGGGAGTTCACATGCCTTTCTCGGAAAAACTCACCTTTAACTGCACTAACAACGAAGCTGAATACGAAGCCTGTATCATGGGTCTTGAGGAAGCCATTGACCTCAGGATCAAGACTTTAACTGTATTTGGAGATTCAGCTCTGGTAATCAATCAAACCAACGGCAAATGGTACACTCACCAAGAGCATCTGATTCCATACCGAGACTACACTAGGAGATTACTGACTTTCTTCACAACAATCAAGCTTGAGTACATCCCTCGAGATGAGAATTAGTTTGCAGATGCTTTGGCTACCATTTCCTCCATGATCAAAGTTCAAGCTTCCAACTTTGTTCCTCAGATTTCAGTATCCAGACTTGACAGACCAGCATATGTATTCTCCGTGGACATTGCTAAAGATGACAAGCCTTGGTTCCATGACATCAAGTGCTTCTTAGAGGATCAAACATACCCACCTGGGGCATCATCCAATGATAAGAAGACATTAAGAAGGCTAGCTGGTAGTTTCTTCCTGAATACTAATGGTTCTTTGTACAAGAGAAACTTTGACATGGTACTTCTCAGATGTGTTGATAAGACAGAGGCAGACTTGCTGATGCACGAGGTGCATGAAGGATCTTTCGGTACCCATGCTGGAGGACATGTAATGGCTAAGAAATTATTGAGATCATGGTACTACTGGATCACAATAGATGCAGACTGTTGTGCTTATGCCAGAAAGTGCCACAAATGCCAGATTTATGCGGACAAAGTGCATGTGCCTCCGAATCCTTTGAATGTGATGTCTTCACCTTGGCCCTTTGCCATGTGGGGCATTGACATGATTGGAAAGATCGAACCGACTGCTTTGAATGGCCACAGATTCATCCTGGTAGCCATTGATTACTTCACCAAGTGGGTTGAAGCAGCTTCGTATGCTAACGTCACCAGACAAGTGGTAGCCAGATTCCTGAAAAGAGACATCATCTGTTGATATGGAGTACCCAAGCGAATCATTACTGATAATGGTTCTAACTTGAACAATAAAATGGTGGCAGAACTGTCCTGGGACTTCAAAATCCAACACCACAACTCTTCTCCTTACAGGCCAAAGATGAATGGCGTTGTTGAGGCAGCTAACAAGAACATTAAGAAGATTGTGCAGAAGATGGTGGTTACCTACAAAGACTGGCATTAAATGCTACCATTTTCCTTGCATGGGTATCGTACCTCAATCAGAACATCCACCGGGGCAACACCGTATCAGTTTGTGTATGGTATGGAGGCAGTCCTACCTGTAGAAGTTGAACTACCCTCCTTAAGGGTACTGATGAATGTCAAGCTGAATGAAGCAGAGTGGGTCCGTTCTTGGTACAATCAACTGAATCTGATCGAAGAAAAGAGATTAGTTGCAATCTGTCATGGGCAGCTGTATCAGAAGAGAATGAAGAAAGCCTTCGATCAGAAAGTCAGGCTTCAGGAATACCAAGTAGGATATCTTGTGCTGAAAAGACTCCTTCCTCCTCATACAGACCACAGGGGCAAGTGGACTCCAAATTACGATGGTCCGTTCATAGTAAAGAAAGTTTTCTCTGGTGGAGCACTGATGCTCACTACTATGGATGGTGAAGATTTCATGTCCCCTGTGAATTCAGATGCAGTTAAAAAATACTTCGCATAAAATGACCCGCTGGACATAAAAACAGAATGTGAGTCCAGGCAAAAATAGGGCATCCTGGCGAGTCAAAAACAGAATAAAAGACTCGGGCAAAAATAAGGGAAAATAAAGAAAAAATGTACACCCGCTGAGTTGAAAAGCCGCATTGGACAACTCAGGAAAAAATGGGTATCCCGGTGGATTGAAAACCCGAAAGGGCGATCCACGCAAAATTAGGGAATAAGCGAACAACTGCATTCTGAATTCGTCTGTATCATTCACGACACAGCATGTTTCGAAAGGTTAAAGCATCGGCCAGAATCAACTTTCTTCAGAAAGCAAGATAAGAAGAACGTCAAGGTCATACGAGTCATAGCAAAGGGAAGCTCACTGAAGCGTCATCAACATTGCCAACACCTTCATTTTTCTCAATTTGTAACAATCTCCTCATTTCGGGGGATTTGTTTCTTTAACTGTATTTGCCAATTCAGGGCACCTAGATTAATAAGATCAGATTTTCAGTCACACTTCATCTTGTACATTTTATTTCGTTTGCAAAAAATGTCTGATATCCTTGATATAACGTTTGCATAAAAACATATGTGCCTTTCTAATCAAATGCTTGAAGGAAATATATTTTTACCTCCAGGAATATCTAACTCCTATGACGGAATCTGGTAAGGGATACCTTGGGATACTGGTGCGTTTCTTTGTCTTAACAGCATTGCAGGTATTCAAAGCGCAACATGGGGCATGCCAAACATGTTTCCTCCCCAACAGTATCTAGAAATGTTTTCCCCGGCAAAGTTGCCAAATCATTATTTCCTCAGCACATCCTCCAAGCAGCCCCGAAAATGCTTTCTCCCCATCAGAGTTGCCAGGCATCACTTCTCCAGCACATTTTCTTCAGAGCAACATCAGAAGGTGCTCATTTCCCCAACTGAGTTGTCAGGTATCATCATCCTCAGCAAGATCCCCACAGAAATCTCTAGGAAGATTGTTCAGTGGTCTTTCCTCCCCCAACAGAGTACTAGACAGGGAACCATCTCCCCACAGAGCTCCAGAAGAGCAATGTCTGAAATTCTCACACAACAAAGTGACAAAAGCTTCCTCATCCCCAGTTGGGTTATACCATTACTGGATAGATCTATCAACAATCTAATTCCCCAAGCAGAGCCATCCACCTCATCAGATCTACCAATGATCTCATCCCCATCTGGGATATCCTTTCATGAAGATCAGTCAGAGATCTCCACAGGCAGCGGGATCCGAATCCCAGATCGGTATCTTTTGCATAATCATGGCATTCGCATCATAAATCACCACAAAAGCGTAGCATTCCGTCTAATACAAAGCATTATGGAAAAAATCGAACATATTGCATAGTCACAAGTCAGGTTTGAACCCGTCACCTGTAAATACCAACAGCACTTCATCAGCAGCTGTCGCTCCCGCCAAATGAGGCTAAGTCAAATGGAGTACAGACGCGTGTCGCTCCCGATAAATGGGAATGGCCCTAATAAAGGTACAGACACGAACGGTCGGCGAAATAGAACAATGAGAACACACAGCCGTGAACTCACAGGGAATGAATAGAGTCGCCAGCTAGGCATTTTTATCCCGGAGGAAAGGCAATGCTGCATAGACCTAGAAAGACATGGATAAGACGGTTGCAAACCAGAGAGACTGAGAAAGGGGGTTGGTTACAACCTGGGAAGGTATTAGCACCCAGATTGTCCGTCATACTCGACGGGATCCACGCTTAAAAGATTTGTGTTTTAAAGGGGTAGTGTCAGTGCAATTTGTGTATCAAAGAGCTGGAAAAGGATGTACAGGTGTCAGTGTAAAAGAAGTGAAGTGTATAAGTGTACTGTGTCAGTGCAGGAACAAGAATGAAATGCTCAAGAATATGAGGCTAAAAGAATAAAGCTGGAAAGAGGGGGAATGTACAGAGACTTTTGTTCGATAACTGTTAAGTTATGCCTACGTATCCTCTCGTGCAATGAGGAAGTCAGAACACCGTAGTTCGACCCAAAGAGACTGAAAGATGAATTGACTTGTGAACTGCTTACTTGTCTATGCTCAAGTGTATGACCTGTCTGGCTCAGGTGCAAACTGTCTTGCATTAGACGGAAGAAGCAAGTTCTCGTTTGTGAGTGAATGAGATGAGAAAAGAATCCCGAAGGAGACGATTATTGTTTGTTTTTGAGTTTTCAGTCTTTTATTGCTTTTGAAAATTTGTCATAAGTTAATGAGCTTATGCCTAAACCAGTGGGTTAGTAAACTCATCACATCTTCCCTCTGATTAGGGGTAATGAGAATACCTTAAGTGTGAAGTCAGATTCTCACACTTAATCACCTTTGATGTAGGATTAAGATCATTAACCTACTTGTGATTATTTAGATGTTTTTGCTGTTTTTGTTTAGTGTTAAGTAATGAGGTTAAGCCATAATCAGGGATTAAACAGACTCATTACACCATCCTAATGGAAGGATAATAGATGAGAATGTTTAAGCTGAGGAAAGCTCCTCAACTTAATCCATGATTAGGGATTAAACTCATGACAAAACATGCCTTTGATTAAGTGGATTTTATTTAATGATATGATGATAAAATGATTTTTAGGGTTTGTAAGACAACTTGAGAGGGACTTGTCCATTAACACTAGGGTTAGTCCTTCTTAACCAATTAAGGAAGAATTAGAACCCTAATGCAAGGCCCAAGTTACAAGTTTGATGTCTTGATGATTATTAAGTGAATTTGATTAAAGGATTTAAACACATTAAGGGTTTAACACTTAGGATTAAAGTTATACACTCCATCCTAATAGAAGGATGCAGGCATAAGCTTAATCACAAAGCCTTAAAGCCTTTAGGGTTTAGTCCCTAATTATGAGATGAGAAGAGAAGACTCAAAGAGACACAAAGGTAAAACTAAGAGGGGAGACTAAACAAAACCCTAATCATTGTCATGCTTGGTTGTTCCTAAGGTTTGTGAGGTTAACAAGAGAAATCTTCAATGGAACCACCAGGAAGTAGATGAAAGGATCAGGAGAAACAAAGTAACTTGCTTCATTTAAGAAGACAAGTCACTTGAAGAAAGAAAGTGAGAAGAAGAAGAATGAGCAAGCTCAATCTCAAACACATAACAAAATGCAGCAAGTATGCATGAAAGTGATGAAAAGAAATTGTGAGAAGTGAAGGCAAATTCACTTCTCAAAGTTGCTTACCACCTGAAAAGTTAGTGAAAGGAATACAATGCAATGCAAAATGGAATGAAATGGCATGATGCAAACCAAAAACATAAGCATATATGAGATGATAATTATGCTATGAGATGATGCAAATGAAACAAGTTAAGAAGCATGAACATTCATGAAAAGTTATGAAATGCAAATGGCATACAACATGGCAAATGCAAGATGTAATGATCAAACATGCTTTCAATATGTCTTAAGATGTTCAATGAATCAAAAGAATGCATAAAATGCTATGGAAAGTAAAGGTATGAATGCAAATGCAAGATGGATGCATATGGAAGCCCAAATTAGGGTTTATGATCAAAGCACCAAACACAAACCAAAATCAGAAGCAAACATCAATATAAAAAATTGAAAATACATTCAAAGGATCCCTAATCCTATACTAACCCACTGCCCAAAGGATAAGTCTCAACTCCTAACCTAGTTCAAGTTATGATTTTCATAAGTTTTCTAGGGTTTTAGGGTTCCTTAACAAGAAAAATACCAAATAAATGAAAAAATGAAAGATCAAACCATGGCCATTTAATCTCACATACTACATGCTAAACACAATGCAATGCAAAAAGAATCAAGGTCCAACTTTCAATGGTTAGGCATAAATGATTTTTGGAAGTTTGGATCAAAATAATGCATTAAAATGATTTTAATTCCATGAAAAATTCTCAAAATGCATCAAGATCAAAAAATAAATTTGGTTTGAGGGTTGGACAATGTTTCTAAATGTTTTTAAATGTTTCATGAATTTTTTGGTGATTTTTAAATACCTAAAAGTATTTTTAATAAATTAATTCTCATTAATTAATTAAAAATAAACTTTTAAATATTTAAAAATACTTTTTGAATGCAAAAAATAAAAATAAAAATATTTTTGTGTTTTAAAAATTAGTGAAATCTTTGGCAAAAAATTTCATAATTTTTAAATGGTTTTTACTATTTTAAATAAAATGTGCAAAACAAATAAGAAAATATGAATTAAAAATTGAATTATTGGAAAGTATGCAGAATGAAGGGATGAGATGCAATCTGGGCAGGGAAGGCTTGACTGCGCGCCAGATCCCATGGCTGGAATTCAAACTTGCTAAAACGAATTAATTAACTTAATTAATTAAGATTAGGGCTAAGTGAGTGATCTGAACCATTGGATGCGCGCGGGAATGGACTTGGTCAACTCATCCAACGCTCACAATTCAAACTTCATTAATTACAGGGATTAAACCCTAATTATTTTCAGGTGGCCGGAGAAGACCTCCGGTCGTCTTCTCCGGTGGGAACCCCACCTGAAAATTCCTAGAATCTTCAAAACGTAACTAAAATGAAATCTAAAAAAACAGAAATCCTTCCCACACCTCACTGAATCAAAACCCTAACACAAACATCATTTATATTTCATCAATAACATGAATCGAAACAAAACAATTTTTAGGGCAAGACTTTCAGAACACGATTAAACTCTCATATCTTCACCATTTTCAAAACCAACAACATATTCATGACCAGGGAAGCATGTAGAAGCTATTAAGAACTTAAAAATCCATTTCTGGAAAAAAAGTTCTTGAGCTACCTGAGTTTTGAAGCTTTCAGTTTGCAGCTTTCTGACTTCTTTCCTTTGTGTAATCCACTCCTTTTGGTCCCTTGATGATGTCTGGATGCTTAGAAGGAGTTTGTGGTGGCTGGTTTGAGAGTTTGAACAGGTTCTGTTCAAGCTCAGGTGAGAATCGTGTTCTTGGTACTTTGAGTTTCAGGTTGATTTTAGGGGTGCCTTGTGATCAGGATGATGTGTTGAGAAGGTCTGTGAAGTTTGTTTGAGTGTTTGACACTTGTATGAAGAGTTTCGAATGCTTTTGCTTTTGGGAGTGAAAATGAGAATGTGTTCTATGGCTTGTTTCTGGCTTGCTGGTTATGTGCTTTGGCTTGCAATTAGTTTGTATAAACAATGCTGATTGGTCAGAAGATGTGACATGCCCTTTTGTGATAGGTGTGGCTACTTTTGCAAATTGTCAACTTTGTGTAAGAGAAAGCATGGGTCATGTTCTAGCCAAGTACAATGGGTGTGGGTTGCGCAGCATGGTGAGGGGAAAGGCTAGGGTTGATCAGCAAAGTAGCTAGCAAGTGGATGAAATGTGATCATGAGTTTTTGCAACTTGACTTTGCCTTTGGCCTTCATGAAGGAAACTTGATCCATGGTCCATGAAACATGTAATTCTTTGCCCCATTCTGATTTTTGAATGTTGTGTGATCATGTTGAATGAATTAGAAGTCCATTTGCTGACTTATTTGGCCTTGAGAAGTGAATTTGCAACTTTGCCTCTTTGGTGCATGACTTGAAATTTAGTGATTTTTGCCAACTTTGACAAACCATAACTTTTGATCAAAAATGAATTAGGTCATGTTCTTGTACTTTTTGAAAAGGGAAAGATCTATTCTACAACTTTCATGACCAAAGTTTTTCCATTTGAAGCATTTTTGGATCAAAATGTAAGGGTTGAAAAAGTTGCATAAAATGACATTTCCATTAAAAGTCAAACTTGCCCAAAAAGTCAACTTTGCAAAAACTTGAGATTCTTGAATTATGTGAACTTCCAACATTTTCTATGATCAAATAAAGATCATATACACTCAAAATGATGAAGATCACCCCTTGGTTGGGTCATTGGGGGCCTCAGATGCCCTGATTTTGCACTGACTTGTCCAGAAAGTCAACCTTTGATCAGATGACTTCCCCAAGGAATTTCTTCATAAAAATTTATATGTATACTCCCTATACCATATAGAGACCAATAGAAACAAGAATGACCAAAAAATTTGGAGTTATGGCCTCTGAAACCAAAACCCTAATTTTAGGTCATCTGTGCAGTCAAGCCTGGCTCTGCTTCCATACCCATCCCAGTTCTTGTGATTCTTTGGCATTCCTGACTTTGAGAGGATGTAATATGATTCTTGAACACACATAGACCCCTTTGAAGTGATTGATGACCTTTGGAGTGGCTCAAAAAGCTCTTGGTTTGCTCAGATCACAAACCCTAGATGCAGATGACTTTGAACCAATGCAGTGAAAAAATGTGATATGAGATGGTATGATTGAGTTTATGCATATGAAATGATCACAAGCCATGGTGAAAAGGGTGAGGGAAAATTTGGGGTGTTTACAGCTGCCCCTATTCAAACATGAGTTAGCTGTGCAGGATGTAAGCGACGGCTTAACAGGCAAACAAGATAACTTGTGGTTGAATACCAAAGACAGTCCAAAATTTGCACTCACAGTATGAAGAAGAAAAGGGATATAGATTGTAAAAGGAAAATAAAGTATATTGTAAAGTGCGGGCGACGGAGGACGACCGTCGAGCAGAGGAAGACTGCTGGGTAAAGAGCAATGACGGGGACGGCCGACACGCTGGAAAAGTGCGGGAAATAAAGCAATGACGGGGACGGCCGACATGCTGGGGATAAAAGGGATCATGATGGGGACGGCCATCGAGATAAAGCTGTAAAAATTCTCTGGGGATTAATGAAACATGACGGGGACGGCCATCAAGTTCATAAAGTAAAGTAACCAACGATGGGGACGGCCATCGGGCTAAACTGAAAGGAAAAGGGACCACGACGGGGACGGCCATCGGGTTAAAGAATAAATGAAATAAACAGATGATGAGGGACGGTCATCAAAGGCGAAGGACGATCACCTAGCAGGGGACGGCTGCTCTGTTGGGTTAAGATGAGGGACGGTCATCTAAGGTGGAGGACGACCACCTGGCAGGGTACGGCTGCCGAAAATATCGCGACATAGGACGAATGTCGGATAAAAGGTCAACGATGGGGACGGCCATCGGACGAGCATGATGAAGGAGGATCATCAAGAGGTGGAGGACGACCACCTAGCAGGGGACGGCTGCTCTCAAGGTTTATCATGACATAGGACGAATTTCAGATAACCAAAGATCAACAATGGGGACGGCCATTGGATAAAATGATGAAGGACGATCACCAAAAGGTGGAGGACGACCACCTAGCAGGGGACGGCTGCTAAATATCACGACATAGGACGAATGTCGGATAGAAAATCAACGATGGGGACGGCCATCGGATGAGCATGATGGAGGAAGACCATCAATAGGTGGAGGACGACCACCTAGCAGGGTACGGCTGCTCTCAGGGTTTATCATGACACAGGACGAATGCCAGATAAAAAGAAAAATTTGCTTTGTTGGCGATCTACTGGGGAATAGTAAACACGGACAAGTGTTTATATCCAAGAAACAAAAGGCATAAGTGTTTAGATGTTTGTGTATGGATTAAAGATGCGGACGAGCATCCCTAGGACTACGATATGGACGAGTATCGGGTAGAAACAGATACTGACACGTGTTCAGCAATGATGATACGGACGAGTATCAACGGGTTAACAGAGAACACGGACGAGTGTTGAATCTGAGAGGACTCTTCTGGGGAATAGTAGACACGGACGAGTGTCTATATTCAAGAGCATTTGACACAGTGTATGGATTAAAGATGCGGACGAGCATCCTTAAGAATATGATACAGACGAGTATCAGGTAGAAACAAACGCTTGACGCATGTTCTGAGATGATGGTATGGACGAGTACCAACTGGTTAACAAAGAACACGGACGAGTGTCAAATCTATGGGGATATACATGGTGTATACAAGGTACGGACGAGTATCTGTATAAAAGTGACACGAGTGGTGAGTGCGAGGTGTATAGATGAGTATTTAACTGTTAGGGAGAGTGACACGGACGAGTGTCAAAAAGAAGAAAAGTATAGTATAAACAAGTATCTGGTGTTTATGCTATTGTACTGGGGAAAATGACACGGACGGATGTCAAGGAAAGTTATATATAAGTAAGTGCGAGTGCAAAGAGGACGTCTTTGGCTTTCTGCTGGGGTTATGACACAGACGGGTGTCAAAAAGTATCTGTAATACAGAGTGTTCGGGCGACTTTACTGGGGAGTATTGACATGGGCGGATGCCAAAGAGGGTATATACTGGTGTTTGTGAATGTGAGGCAACTGCTTTTGTTGGGAAAACTCCGCTGGGGATTTTGGGGGGAAGTCTGTATGTTGACGGATTATCATTATCCACAAGTGTTTGATTCTTAACATGGCTTATGATTATGCTATATGTTTGATTTTTGCCGTAATGCTCCGTACTAGACGGAATGCTACGCTTTGTGGGTGAAAATGATGCGAATGCCATGATTATGCAAAGGTACCCAACCGGGATTCGGACCCCGTTGCCGTGAAGATCTCCGGCCGATCTGCTTGAAATGGACATCCCAGCTGGGGGGTGAGATCATTGGTAGATTCGATGAGATGATATCTGCTTGGGGAAATAGGCCACTGGTAGACCCATCCTGATAATGAGAGACCCAACTGGGATTTTGTAGAGGCCTTCTTCACTCTGTTGTGACTCCTTCATGCGCTGCTCTTCTGGATAGAGGCTGGAACTTTGTGGTGAGATGGTTCCCTGACTGTTGTACTCAGCTGAGGGTGAAATGGCAACTCGGCTGGGGATAAAGAAAGATCACTGAAAGATCTTCCTAGAGATTCTGTTGAGGAGGGTTCTCGACTCAGCCGGGGACATGGGCGCCCTCCGGTACCGCCCTGTCGGAGAAGTGATGCCTGGCAACTCTGATGGGGATAAGTAATAAGTGGAAACTCAGTTGGGGACCAGGCACTTTGGGTGCTAAGGCTGAGTGTTGATTTGTCAGCTTGCTAGAGTGAAGCTTTCATGCCCCAAGTTGCATTCTAGATACCTGCAATCCTGCAAAGATATAGAAACGCACAAATGATCCCGAGGTATCCCTTACCGGATTCCGTCATAGGAGTTTAGACACCTCTGAGAGTAAGTATATTTCCTGCAAGCATGTGATTTCATTATATCTTTTGAAGATGGGCATCTGTATTTATGCAATTAGTTTTTTCTTAAGACATCAGACATTTTTGCAAAAAATAAAAAATGTTCAAAACGAAACATGACTGAAAATCTGATTTTATTAATTCATGTGCCCTGAATTGGCAAGATACAGTCAAAGAAACAGATCTCCTGAAATGAGGAGATTGTTACAAATTGAGAAACAAAATGCTGGCAATGTTGTCGACGCTTTAAGGAGCTTCCTCTTTCACTATGACTCGTATGACTTTTGACATTCTCGTCTTGCTTTCTGAAGAAGGATGATTCTGATTGAAGCTTGATCCTTTACCAAGTTGTAAATGATACAGACGAATTCAGCGTGCAGTTGTTCGCTTATTCCCTTATTTTGCATGGATCGCCCTTTCGGGTTTTCAATCCATCGGGATACCCATTTTTGCCTGAGCTGTCCAATGCGGCTTTTCAACTCAGCGGGTGTACGTTTTTTTTTGTTTACTTTCCCTTATTTTTGCCCGAGTCTTTTATTCTGTTTTTGACTCGCCGGGATGCCCTATTTTTGCCTGGACTTATATTCTGTTTTTATGTCCAGCGGGTCATTTTTATGCGAAGTATTTTTTAACTGCATCTGAATTCACAGGGGACGGGAAATCTTCACCATCCATAGTACCGAGCATGAGTGCTCCACCGGAAAAAACTTTCTTTACCACAAATGGTCCTTCATAATTCGGAGTCCACTTGCCCCTGTGGTCTGTATGAGGAGGGAGGATTCTCTTCAGCACAAGATCTCCTACTTGGTACTCTCGGTGCCTGACTTTCTGATCGAAGGCTCTCTTCATTCTCTTCTGGTATAACTGCCCATGACAGATTGCAGCCAATCTTTTCTCTTCAATCAGACTCAGTTGTTTGTATCGGTACCTGACCCATTCTGCTTCGTTCAGCTTAACATCCATCAATACCCGTAGGGAGGGTAATTCAACTTCGACAGGTAGGACTGCTTCCATACCATACACAAGCTGATACGGTGTTGCCCCAGTGGATGTTCTGATTGACGTGCGGTACCCATGCAAGGCAAATGGTAGCATTTCATGCCAGTCTTTATAGGTTACTACCATCTTCTGCACAATCTTCTTGATATTCTTATTAGCTGCCTCAACAGCGCCGTTCATCTTTGGCCTGTAAGGAGAAGAATTGTGATGCTGAATCTTGAAGTCCCGGCACAGCTCTGCCATCATTTTGTTGTTCAAGTTGGAACCATTATCAGTAATGATTCGCTCGGGAACTCCGTATCGACAGATGATATCTCTCTTCAGAAATCTGGCTACCACTTGTCTTGTAACGTTTGCATATGAAGCTGCTTCTACCCACTTGGTGAAATAGTCAATAGCGACCAGGATGAATCTGTGGCCATTTGAAGCAGTTGGTTCAATCTTGCCGATCATGTCAATGCCCCACATAGCAAAGGGCCAGGGTGAAGACATCACATTCAAAGGATTGGGAGGCACATGCACCTTATCTGCATAAATCTGGCATTTATGGCATTTCCTGGCATAGGTACAACAGTCGGCATCCATTGTGATCCAATAATAGCCTGATCTCAGCAACTTCTTGGCCATGGCATGCCCTCCAGCATTGGTACCAAAGGATCCTTCGTGCACTTCACGCATTAACAAGTCTGCTTCTGTCTTATCAACGCATATGAGGAGTACCATATCAAAGTTTCTCTTGTATAGGGAACCATCAGTATTCAGAAAGAAACTACCAGCAAGCCTTCTCAATGTCTTCTTATCATTGGAAGATGCCCCAGGTGGGTATGCTTGATCCTCCAAGAAGCACTTAATGTCATGGAACCAAGGCTTATCATCTTTGACAATGTCTGCTACGAATACATATGCTGGCCTGTCAAGTCTGGACACTGAGATCCGAGGTACAAAGTTGGCAGTTTGAACTTTGATCATGGACGAAATGGTAGCCAGAGCATCTGCAAACTGATTCTCGTCCCGAGGGATATACTCAAGCTTGACTGTTGTAAAGAAAGTCAATAACCTCCTCGTATAATCCCTGTAAGGTATTAGATGATCCTGGTGGGTGTACCATTTGCCATTGGTCTGATTGATTACCAGAGCTGAATCTCCGAATACAGTCAATGTCTTGATCCTGAGGTCAATGGCTTCCTCAAGACCCATAATGCAAGCTTCGTATTCAGCTTCGTTGTTAGTGCAGTTGAAAGTGAGTTTTGCCGAGAAAGGCAGGTGAACTCCCTTAGGTGTAATGAGTACTGCACCAACACCACGACCATTCATGTTAACAGCCCCGTCAAACATCATAGTCCATTCTTCTTCCGGGTCAGGCCCTTCAGTGTGAACAGGCTCTTCATGATCTTTTGCTTTTATGAACATGATGTCTTCATCAGGGAAGTCAAATCTCATAGGCTGGTAATCATCAATAGGTTGCTCAGCAAGATATTCAGACAATACACTGCCCTTGATGGCTTTCTGAGAAGTGTACTGAATGTCATACTCTGTAAGAATCATTTGCCATCTTGCAACCCGTCCGGTAAGTGCTGGCTTCTCAAATATGTACTTAACTGGGTCCATTTTTGATATCAACAAGGTAGTGTTGGTCAACATATACTGCCTCAGTCGGCGAGCAGCCCACGCTAAAGCACAGCAAGTTTTCTCGAGCAGTGAATAACGTTGTTCACAGTCGGTAAACTTTTTGCTTAGGTAGTATATTGCATACTCTTTTCGACCAGACTCGTCTTGCTGGCCCAGCACACACCCCATTGACTCTTCTAATACTGTCAAGTACATGATTAGAGGTCTTCCTTCAACTGGAGGCATAAGGATTGGAGGTTCTTGCAAGTATTCCTTGATCTTGTCAAAAGCCTTCTGGCAGTCTTCATTCCACCTGACCGTTTGTTCTTTTCTCAACAGCTTGAACAAAGGTTCACAGGTTGCTGTAAGGTGAGATATGAACCTTGAAATGTAGTTCAATCGACCTAAGAACCCTCGAACTTCTTTCTCTGTCTTCGGTGCAGGCATCTCTTGAATAGCTTTGACTTTGTCAGGGTCAACTTCAATCCCTTTCTCACTTACAATAAATCCCAGCAGCTTACCAGATCGCACTCCGAATGTGCACTTGTTGGGATTCAACTTCAGTTGGTACTTCCTCAGACGCTTGAACAGTTTCAATAGATTTACCAAATGGTCTTCTTCAGTAAGGGACTTGGCAATCATGTCATCCACATAACATTCTATCTCTTTATGGATCATATCGTGGAATAATGTCACCATAGCCCGTTGATATGTCGCACCGGCAATCTTGAGCCCAAATGGCATTACCTTGTAGCAGAACGTGCCCCAGGGTGTGATGAAGGTTGTCTTCTCCATGTCTTCAGGTGACATTTTAATCTGATTGTATCCTGAAAATCCATCCATGAAGGAGAATACCGAGAACTGAGCCGTATTATCCACCAATACATCTATGTGAGGTAAAGGGAAGTCATCTTTCGGGCTGGCTCTGTTCAGATCCCGGTAGTCAACACACATCCTTACTTTGCCGTCTTTCTTAGGCATAGGTACTATATTAGCAACCCACGGTGGATAGCTAGTTACAGCAAGGAACCCGGCGTCCCATTGCTTTTGTACCTCTTCCTTGATTTTCATTGCCATGTCCGGGCGAGTACGGCGCAGTTTCTGTTTAACCGGTGGGCATTCTTCTTTTAAAGGAAGCTTGTGCACAACAATGTCGGTGTCCAACCCTGGCCTATCTTGATAGGACCAAGCAAACACGTCCACATATTCTTGAAGCAAGTCAACCAGTTGTCTCTTCACTGAGTCTTGTAAGCAGGCCCCGATTTTAACTTCTTTCACATCTTCATCTGTACCAAGATCGATCGTTTCAACTTCCTCCTGATGAGGAGTGATAACCTTCTCCTCTTGTCTCAATAACCTGGCTAGCTCTTCAGGAAGCTCGTAATCTTCTTCAACCCCTTCATCAGCTTGATTGATCGGATTGTCAAAGTCATACGAAGTCATAGCCGTGCTGTTGTCGGTGCTGTCTGGAAGGCACTCTCTGCAAGGGTTCAGTTTTTTCATTTTAGTGATTTGATTTTAATCTTGTTTAAAAAGTGAAATAAAGTTATCATTTTGAAAACATTGCCATTTATTTTTTGTACAAAAAGAAAAATGGAAAAACAGTGAGCGGAAAAGAAAAGACTCGTTTGCAAAAGATGTCTGATATTTCATTGATTAATCTTGTTGCACAAAAATTACAGATGGCCCGATTACAAAATGAGTCTTGTCATCTTGGGCAAGATGCAAGACTTTGATGCATGCTATAAAAATACAGGAAATAATAATTACTCTGCATGAGTAACTCTTATAATTTCCTGGGAAGACCAGTTTGAGATACTGCTCCCCGGGATCTTTGGACGGATCCAACTCTCCAGGTTGCGGTTGCTTTCATCCTCGTCTTCCAAATTGTTGACAGCATCGGGGGTGAGCATCCCCCCACTAACAAAGTTGGGCTCCTTAGCAGCCTCCGCTTAATCTTGTTGAGTTGGTTTGTAACCCAACCCAAATCTATCCTCTTTCTTCTCCACAGGTAACAGTTTGCCCCAGCCTTGGGCAGTTCCTTCCTCAACAACCTTCCGGGCTTGTTGATAAGATGTCATTGAGGTTCCAGGTACAACAGATGTTTCATTTATGTTCAAGGCCTCAAACCCTTGACTCATTGTCTCGTGGATCTCCCCATCCATCTCAATATATTTGTAGGTAGCCAGGTGGCTAACAAAAATATCCTCCTCTCCACAGATAGTAACGACTTGGCCCTCCCACTCGAATTTTAACTTCTGGTGAAGGGTTGAGGTCACGGCGCCAGCGGCGTGAATCCATGGCCTACCCAATAGATAGTTGTAGGCAGGCTGTATATCCATCACGTAGAAGGTCGTTTTGAAAGTTTGTGGGCCAATCGTTATAGGCAGCTCAATTTCTCCCAGAACTGATCTCTTAGAACCGTCAAAGGCTCTCACTACTAAGTTACTGGGACGTAACGCCAAACCGTCATACTCTAGCTTCACAAGGGCTTTTTTAGGTAAGACATTGAGGGATGATCCTGTGTCTACCAGCACATGGGAAAGAACTGCACCATTACATTCCATGGTAATGTGCAAAGCCTTGTTATGATTGCGGCCTTCCGTAGTCAAATCAGTGTTGGTGAACCCTAGTCCATGACTAGCATTAACATTCCCAACCACAGCTTCCAGCTGATTGACGATGATCTCTTCTGGCACATAAGCTGCGTGCAAGACTTTTAGTAGTGCATTCCGATGAGCCTCGGAGCACATAAGCAATGATAGGATTGAGATCTTGGAAGGCGTTTGGTGAAGCTGATCCACTATTTTGTAATCACTTTTCTTGATGATTCTCATGAATTCATCAACTTCTTGATCAAAAGGTGTTTTCAAAGCTTCTTTAACAATCTGCTCTTCCTGCACCAAGCTCTTCCCTTTTGCCTTGGCAGCAGCTTCTGCTTCGGCAGTGGGTCTTTGAATTTGTGGAGCAAAGAGACGTCCGCTTCGAGTGAAGCCTCCGCCTCCTCCCACATTGTCTATTTGTGGTGCATGGGTTGATGATTCAAAAGTGATTTTCTGTCCTTCGCAGTATAGATCAGAGCCGTAATGCCAAGGGATGGCATTACTGCTTTCATAAGGTACTGGCCCAGGCACTGTGACAGTGACTGGACTGATGGCAGCTGCAGAAGGGACCATGATAGTCTGTGGATCATAGTATATTGTGACCGGTGCTCTGATAGGAGTAGCACTTTGCGAGTTGTAGGCAGAATCATTTTCGGGATCATAATAAATAGTAACCGTCGAGACATTTGCTGTTGAAGTTGTAGGAGACATTGTTGGAAGGATGGGTGTTGTTGTTGTAGGAGGTTCTGAATGAAGTGGTGCTGAAGTTGTAGAAGGGATGTTCGCTGATATTTGGTCCGTTGAAGTAACAGATGAAGCATTTGTTGATGAGATTGAAGAGTTGCTTGGAACAATGGTTGTTGCATTTGTAGAAGACTCGGGGATTTTTGCTGATGAGGTTGCTGGATTGGTAGGAATTGATGTTGTGATTTGAAGCAGGCCACTCTGGATGAGACCATCTATGACATCTCTCAAGTTATCACAACCATTCACTGAAATGTTGCAATAAGCACACCCTAGCTCACATCCCGGGAACATTTGACATTCAAGGAGTTGGGCTTTAATCTCTACCAACGGTGTCCGAATCTGACCCACACTGGTTATCAAGTAAGACGGCTTGTCTTCTTCAATAGCATTGATTCTGGGACCACCATGGTTTGGCATAGGGTTTTTGTTAACATTTGGTGGTGGTGCGAAGTTCAGAGCTTTAGAGTCTACCAGGTCTTGTACCTTCATGTGCAAGGCTCTGCACTTTTCTGTACTATGGCCAGGTGCATTTGAGTGAAAAGCACATCTGGCGTTGGAGTCGTAATTTCTGGGTAGACTGGTGGGATCTGGAGGTGCCAACGTCCTTAGCTCAACCAGGTTGAGTTTTAGGAGTTGTGGAAGTAATGTGGCATAGGGCATAGGGATCGGATCGATTACCCTATTGGCCTGAGAAGGTCTCTGTTGGAATGGTCTTTGCTGATTGTTGTTGTTGGTATTGTTGTAGTTTCTCTGAGGAGGATACTGATTTTGTTGCTGATAATTTTGTTGCTGTGGTTGATAAGCTGGTTGTGGATGAATTGGAGCGGGGATGGTGACTGCTGCCACAGACCTATGAACATATCGGGGTCTGCCCCTGCTGGTATGGATAGCATTGGTCTCACCGTTCTTCTTGGGCCCACGAATGGCTTCCTTGTGTTGTTGGATGAGCTGGCACCGTTGTCAGAAATTTTTCCCATCTTCAACAGGCTCTCAATTCTCTCTCCAGCTATAACAACATCTGCAAAGCTGGTAGAAGAGAAAGCAGCCAGCCTGTCAATGTATGTCCCTTGGAGGGTGTTCATAAACATATCTGCCATCTCCCTCTCTGACATAGGTGGCTGGATAGCAGCAGCCAGCTGCCTCCACCTCTGGGCGTACTCGCGGAAGCTTTCTCTAGATGATTGTGACATCCCCATCAGGAGGGTCCTGTTGGGTGCCATATCCAGATTATACTGGTATTGTCTGATGAAGGCCTCTGCCAAGTCCTTCCAACACCTAATGGTTGCTCTAGTCAGATGGGAGTACCATTCCCTTGACGCTCCAGTTAAACTATCCTCGAAATAAAACATCCATAGCTTCTCGTCCATGGTATATGCTTTCAACCTTCCCAGAAAGGATTGTAAGTGGGTCCGTGGGCAGGAAGTCCCGTTGTACTTCTCAAAACAAGGAGGCTTAAACTTATGGGGAATCCTGACCCCGTCCACTAAGCCCATGTCCATAACATCAAAGCCCAAAGAGTTTTGGGACTCCAAGGATCTTAATTTCTCAGCTATCTCCTCCAGCCTTCTGTCATAGGCCTCATCCCCAGCTCCCATCACTGTGAACTGATCTTCCTGGGGGTCTTCTTGCAGCACTCTGCCTGCAGTGCCAGTCCCTTGTACATTAGCAGGAATGTTGATTTCTGGATGAAGGTGGGGTCCAAATACAGGGGGATTGACATGAGGTTGGACCCTCTCATTGTTGCTTGTTCCAGCAGTCCCTATATGGGGATCTTCCTGATTCTGCCTTTCTACCATGGCTCTCAACCTCTCCTGGCTTTGAGCCATATTGTTCATCACTTCCATAAACTGTGTCATCTGAGTCCTCATTTCCAATCTTTCATTGGCCATTTGGTTCCTGACCTCTGCAAGGTCCTGTTGTACCTGGTCCATCTGTATGCCCGGAAGATTGTTACGGGTTGGATATCTGTGTGGACGGTTGAGTGGGAATACCCGACGTTGAGCAATAGTTCCTGAATATCACAACAGAGTTAGCAACAACAACAAAATAGACCTACAAAACAAACAAAGGGTTAGCATGCAATGCAGTGTGCTTATTTGTTTCCAAGGTATCCGGCTTGGCACTTGGTTTTGACCTTTCCAGACCCTTGAAGATGCTGTTGATGTTGCTTTTGAAGTAAACTCAGATGGAACGAACTGATACATATATTACAAAAGGCAAATGATACATAGTTTGTTCTTTTCAAAACATGCCCCGAGGGGTCAAAATACAACACAAGAAAATAAAAGTACATGAAATGAAAACAACAATAAGCAAAAGTCAGACACCAAGACCAAACTCATCCTCCTGAACTTCCTTGAGAAGTGCTTCAGTCACAGGATCAGCTGGACGCTCCGTGAGATTCCTGATAAGGAGATTCCGGGTAGTAACAGCTGCAGTTAGCCTCTTGTGTTGACTCTGGTCCTTTGACCTCTTCACTCCAGCTCTGATCTTCAGCTCTGAGATCTCCCTCTGGGCTGCTGCCAGGGCTTCCTGTTGCTCTTTTGCACTAGCTTCCAGCTACTCAATCTTGTCCTGAGTCCTCTTATCTTCCAGAGTACGAGCTTCGGTGATCCTGACCCACCTAGCTTGACTCTCCTTCAGATACAAATCAGTCCTGGCTTTCTGGAACTGGGCTTCCTTGCAAGCATTCTTCAAGATCTGCTCTCCAGCCCTAGACTTCTTGATGTAATCCTCAGACTTCTCAATTTTAGCCAGATGCTCCACCTTCAACTTTTCCAACCTCTCAATATCCAACCTACCATCACTCCTCTCCCAGAGGGTCTTCTGTAAAGCCTGAGTCAACTTCTCATTTCTCTCTTTCAACTTCTCAAACTCCTCTAAGCTGACAGTGGCAGGAGGTGCTGTGGATGGCCCTGGTGCATCCTCAATGGTGAAGGGCATCCCAGAAATTTGTTCCCTGGCATGAGACCAATCATAGTATTGTGCTGATGCCACATTGTTGCACTTCCCCAGAATGGTTACTCCTTTAGTCTGAACATTGTCCCAGGCCCAGGCTGCCTGCCTGACAATAGCCAGATTAAGCTTGTTCTCACAATAAAGAGTCTCAGCCAAGTCTTGTGCCTTAGGAGTGTGGACCAATGCATAGCCCAATTGTCTTTTGAACAGCAGAGGGTTGTAATTAATGCAACCCTTAACTCCTATCAGGGGTACATTCGGAAAATGCCCACAACTGGTAATGATATCCCTGCCCTTGGTGCTTTGAGTGCACCACCTGATATCAGCTGAAGTCAGAGCAGTGAGTCTTCTAGCCCAGTTTCTCTGCTGATGAGGGTTCAAAAATGCATCTGCCTTGGGCAAATGCTTGAGAAGCCAAGTATGGAACAAAGGAGCACAACACCTCACTAATCTTCCTCTCTGCTTTTCATTCCTCTGGTACACTGAATAGTAGAAATCCCCCAATAAAGTAGGCACTGGGTTCCTCAGAATGAAAAGATGGATTGCATTCTTGCTAATGAATCTAGACTCATCTGCAAATAATATAATCCCATATATGCTCAGGGCCAATAAAGCACAGACTGCTTTCCACTCTCCCAAAGAAGCTTTCAGGGTAGCTTGAGAGATCAAGAAATCCAGATGCAGGCCAGAGATTCCAGCCTTAGTAGTCATATGCTGCCCAATCAGAACTGGTTCCAGATGCAATGCCTTTGCTATCTCCTCATTACCTGGGAAAGCCATCTCAGGGTTGAAGGGGACTCCACCCCTAATAGGTATACCAACCAATGATGAGTATTCCTCCAATAAAGGTCCCAACTGGAAATCCTGAAAAGTGAAACACCTCAGTGGGGGATCATAAAACTGCAGGCAAGTATGAATCAGGCTCCTCTGTGAAGGGTCCAAATCCATAACCACATCAAGTATGCTCCCATAGTGTTCCCTGAACAGTGGTATATGGTTTGGAGTAATCAGGGTCTGAATCCTCCTGATGTCAGCTAGCTCAGGCTGAAAGAAGTGGTAGGAGATGTTACTCTTCTTAGGTGCCATGATGTTGAGGATGAATTGAGATAGGTGCTGATGATAACACTGAAAATGGGCCACTGACTGGCTGGTGTAGGTGACTGAAGCAGGTAGCTGATAGCTGAAGCAGATGCTGATGAAGATAGGTCTATACTGATGATGGGGTCAAAACCAAGCCAAAAATGAAGATGGATACCCTGAAAAACAAATAAACAAATGTCAAAATGATGCAATGATGATGTATGCAAATGATATGCAAGGGTTTGTGACTGAGCTGGATCTGATCAAGTGCTCTGATATAAGTCCAGGTATGTTCAAGAAATCCAGATGGAGGTCTATAAGTCTAGTAACCAAGGTGGGGGACTCAAATAAAGAGTCACATGTCCAGGGTTTAGAATCACAAGAACTGTTCCAACATGGAGTATTCTTAATCAAATCAAAGTAACAGGGTATGCTGAGGTCAAGGGTACCTGCAAACCTGTAAACAGCCCAACCCCTTCACAGGTGGTGTTCTAAAACAAGGATCCTCAGACTTGGATCAGTTATGAGAAGTGTAAACGCTTCTAACCCGGAGGTACAGTGTTTACAATAACCATAACAGTTCCTCCTCTAATTCACCTCAGTTTCTGAAGGTCAATACTAAAGGTCATCCAGACTTAGCAGGCTTCCCAGATAGCCCTAGCATTGCAGGAAATCTGCAACATAGAGTTCTCAAGAAGAAACCCATATCTGAACCGTGTTTCATATTCCCTCACCAGACCGAGATGGAATGGGAAAGAATATGAACCACTCTAGCCTAGGTGTCACTCAGGTCCCAGGTATAGGACCTCAACTCTCAATAGAACACCCACCCACCAAAGCAACAAAACAGATCCAGCCAGCACAGTATGACAAATGATATATGTAAAGCTATAAAGAAAGCAGTAAACAACTGAACATAAAGCAATAAACAAAACAAATATACAACCACAGATAACACATAACACCCCAGTAAACACAAATCACTCAAGCGCTAGGAGGAACCCACAAGAAGAACCAGAAGCCCTGGTTACAGTATAAGGGTCCCCAGCAGAGTCGCCAAGCTGTCGCTCCCGATAAATGGGAATGGCCCTAATAAAGGTACATACGCGAACGGTCGGCGAAAGAGAACAATGAGAACACACAGCCGTGAACTCACAGGGAATGAATAGAGTCGCCAGCTAGGCATTTTTATCCCGGAGGAAAGGCAATGCTGCATAGACCTAGAAAGACATGGATAAGACGGTTGCGAACCAGAGAGACTGAGAAAGGGGGTTGGTTACAACCTGGGAAGGTATTAGCACCCAGATTGCCCGTCGTACTCGACGGGATCCACGCTTAAAAGATTTGTGTTTTAAAGGGGTAGTGTCAGTGCAATTTGTGTATCAAAGAGCTGGAAAAGGATGTACAGGTGTCAGTGTAAAAGAAGTGAAGTGTATAAGTGTACAGTGTCAGTGCAGGAACAAGAATGAAATGCTCAAGAATATGAGGCTAAAAGAATAAAGCTGGAAAGAGGGGGAATGTACAGATACTTTTGTTCGATAATTGTTAAGTTATGCCTACGTATCCTCTCGTGCAATGAGGAAGTCAGAACACCGTAGTTCGACCCAAAGAGATTGAAAGATGAATTGACTTGTGAACTGCTTACTTGTCTATGCTCAAGTGTATGACCTGTCTGGCTCAGGTGCAAACTGTCTTGCATTAGATGGAAGAAGCAAGTTCTCGTTTGTGAGTGAATGAGATGAGAAAAGAATCCCGAAGGAGACGATTATTGTTTGTTTTTGAGTTTTCAGTCTTTTATTGCTTTTGAAAATTTGTCATAAGTTAATGAGCTTATGCCTAAACCAGTGGGTTAGTAAACTCATCACATCTTCCCTCTGATTAGGGGTAATGAGAATACCTTAAGTGTGAAGTCAGATTCTCACACTTAATCACCTTTGATGTAGGATTAAGATCATTAACCTACTTGTGATTATTTAGATGTTTTTGCTGTTTTTGTTTAGTGTTAAGTAATGAGGTTAAGCCATAATCAGGGATTAAACAGACTCATTACACCATCCTAATGGAAGGATAATAAATGAGAATGTTTAAGCTGAGGAAAGCTCCTCAACTTAATCCATGAGTAGGGATTAAACTCATGACAAAACATGCCTTTGATTAAGTGGATTTTATTTAATGATATGATGATGAAATGATTTTTAGGGTTTGTAAGACAACTTGAGAGGGACTTGTCCATTAACACTAGGGTTAGTCCTTCTTAACCAATTAAGGAAGAATTAGAACCCTAATGCAAGGCCCAAGTTACAAGTTTGATGTCTTGATGATTATTAAGTGAATTTGATTAAAGGATTTAAACACATTAAGGGTTTAACACTTAGGATTAAAGTTATACATTCCATCCTAATAGAAGGATGCAGGCATAAGCTTAATCACAAAGCCTTAAAGCCTTTAGGGTTTAGTCCCTGATTATGAGATGAGAAGAGAAGACTCAAAGAGACACAAAGGTAAAACTAAGAGGGGAGACTAAACAAAACCCTAATCATTGTCATGCTTGGTTGTTCCTAAGGTTTGTGAGGTTAACAAGAGAAATCTTCAATGGAACCACCAGGAAGCAGATGAAAGGATCAGGAGAAACAAAGTAACTTGCTTCATTTAAGAAGACAAGTCACTTGAAGAAAGAAAGTGAGAAGAAGAAGAATGAGCAAGCTCAATCTCAAACACATAACAAAATGCAGCAAGTATGCATGAAAGTGATGAAAAGAAATTGTGAGAAGTGAAGGCAAATTCACTTCTCAAAGTTGCTTACCACCTGAAAAGTTAGTGAAAGGAATACAATGCAATGCAAAATGGAATGAAATGGCATGATGCAAACCAAAAACAGAAGCATATATGAGATGATAATGATGCTATGAGATGATGCAAACATGAATCAAGACATGAGAATGATCATACAAACTTATGGATGCAAATGAAACAAGTTAAGAAGCATGAACATTCATGAAAAGTTATGAAATGCAAATGGCATACAACATGGCAAATGCAAGATGCAATGATCAAACATGCTTTCAATATGTCTTAAGATGTTCAATGAATCAAAATAATGCATAAAATGCTATGGAAAGTCAAGGTATGAATGCAAATGCAAGATGGATGCATATGGAAGCCCAAATTAGGGTTTAGGATCAAAGCACCAAACATAAACCAAAATCAGAAGCAAACATCAATATAAAAAATTGAAAATACATTCAAAGGATCCCTAATCCTATACTAACCCACTGCCCAAAGGAGAAGTCTCAACTCCTAACCTAGTTCAAGTTATGATTTTCATAAGTTTTCTAGGGTTTTAGGGTTCCTTAACAAGAAAAATACCAAATAAATGAAAAAATGAAAGATCAAACCATGGCCATTTAATCTCACATACTACATGCTAAACACAATGCAATGCAAAAAGAATCAAGGTCCAACTTTCAATGGTTAGGCAGAAATGATTTTTGGAAGTTTGGATCAAAATAATGCATTAAAATGATTTTAATTCCATGAAAAATTCTCAAAATGCATCAAGATCAAAAAATAAATTTGGTTTGAGGGTTGGACAATGTTTCTAAATGTTTTTAAATGTTTCATGAATTTTTTGGTGATTTTTAAATACCTAAAAGTATTTTTAATAAATTAATTCTCATTAATTAATTAAAAGTAAACTTTTAAATATTTAAAAATACTTTTTGAATGCAAAAAATAAAAATAAAAATATTTTTGTGTTTTAAAAATTAGTGAAATCTTTGGCAAAAAATTTCATAATTTTTAAATGGTTTTTACTATTTTAAATAAAATGTGCAAAACAAATAAGAAAATATGAATTAAAAATTGAATTATTGGAAAGTATGCAGAATGAAGGGATGAGATGCAATCTGGGCAGGGAAGGCTTGACTGCGCGCCAGATCCCATGGCTGGAATTCAAACTTGCTAAAACGAATTAATTAACTTAATTAATTAAGATTAGGGCTAAGTGAGTGATCTGAACCATTGGATGCGCGCGGGAATGGACTTGGTCAACTCATCCAACGCTCACAATTCAAACTTCATTAATTACAGGGATTAAACCCTAATTATTTTCAGGTGGCCGGAGAAGACCTCCGGTCGTCTTCTCCGGTGGGAACCCCACCTGAAAATTCCTAGAATCTTCAAAACGTAACTAAAATGAAATCTAAAAAAACAGAAATCCTTCCCACACCTCACTGAATCAAAACCCTAACACAAACATCATTTATATTTCATCAATAACATGAATCGAAACAAAACAATTTTTAGGGCAAGACTTTCAGAACACGATTAAACTCTCATCTCTTCACCATTTTCAAAACCAACAACATATTCATGACCAGGGAAGCATGTAGAAGCTATTAAGAACTTAAAAATCCATTTCTGGAAAAAAAGTTCTTGAGCTACCTGAGTTTTGAAGCTTTCAGTTTGCAGCTTTCTGACTTCTTTCCTTTGTGTAATCCACTCCTTTTGGTCCCTTGATGATGTCTGGATGCTTAGAAGGAGTTTGTGGTGGCTGGTTTGAGAGTTTGAACAGGTTCTGTTCAAGCTCAGGTGAGAATCGTGTTCTTGGTTCTTTGAGTTTCAGGTTGATTTTAGGGGTGCCTTGTGATCAGGATGATGTGTTGAGAAGGTCTGTGAAGTTTGTTTGAGTGTTTGACACTTGTATGAAGAGTTTCGAATGCTTTTGCTTTTGGGAGTGAAAATGAGAATGTGTTCTATGGCTTGTTTCTGGCTTGCTGGTTATGTGTTTTGGCTTGCAATTAGTTTGTATAAACAATGCTGATTGGTCAGAAGATGTGACATGCCCTTTTGTGATAGGTGTGGCTACTTTTGTAAATTGTCAACTTTGTGTAAGAGAAAGCATGGGTCATGTTCTAGCCAAGTACAAGGGGTGTGGGTTGCGCAGCATGGTGAGGGGAAAGGCTAGGGTTGATCAGCAAAGTAGCTAGCAAGTGGATGAAATGTGATCATGAGTTTTTGCAACTTGACTTTGCCTTTGGCCTTCATGAAGGAAACTTGATCCATGGGCCATGAAACATGTAATTCTTTGCCCCATTCTGATTTTTGAATGTTGTGTGATCATGTTGAATGAATTATAAGTCCATTTGCTGACTTATTTGGCCTTGAGAAGTGAATTTGCAACTTTGCCTCTTTGGTGCATGACTTGAAATTTAGTGATTTTTGCCAACTTTGACAAACCATAACTTTTGATCAAAAATGAATTAGGTCATGTTCTTGTACTTTTTGAAAAGGGAAAGATCTATTCTACAACTTTTATGACCAAAGTTTTTCCATTTGAAGCATTTTTGGATCAAAAAGTAAGGGTTGAAAAAGTTGCATAAAATGACATTTCCATTAAAAGTCAAACTTGCCCAAAAAGTCAACTTTGCAAAAACTTGAGATTCTTGAATTATGTGAACTTCCAACATTTTCTATGATCAAATAAAGATCATATACACTCAAAATGATGAAGATCACCCCTTGGTTGGGTCATTGGGGGCCTCAGATGCCCTGATTTTGCACTGACTTGTCCAGAAAGTCAACCTTTGATCAGATGACTTCCCCAAGGAATTTCTTCATGAAAATTGACATGCATACTCCCTATACCATATAGAGACCAATAGAAACAAGAATGACCAAAAAATTTGGAGTTATGGCCTCTGAAACCAAAACCCTAATTTTAGGTCATCTGTGCAGTCAAGCCTGGCTCTGCTTCCATACCCATCCCAGTTCTTGTGATTCTTTGGCATTCCTGACTTTGAGAGGATGTAATATGATTCTTGAACACACATAGACCCCTTTGAAGTGATTGATGACCTTTGGAGTGGCTCAAAAAGCTCTTGGTTTGCTCAGATCACAAACCCTAGATGCAGATGACTTTGAACCAATGCAGTGAAAAAATGTGATATGAGATGGTATGATTGAGTTTATGCATATGAAATGATCACAAGCCATGGTGAAAAGGGTGAGGGAAAATTTGGGGTGTTTACAACGCGAACGGTCGGCGAAAGAAGAGAACACACAAGGGTGAACTGAAAAGAAAAGAGTCGCCAGCTAGGCATTTTTATCCTGAAGGAAAGGTAATGCTGCATAGACCTAAGAAAAGATGGATAAGACGGTCGCGAACCAGAGAAACTGAGAAAGGGGGTTGGTTACAACCTGGGAAGGTGTTAGCACCCAGATTGTCCGCCGTACTCGACGGGATCCACGTTTGAAAGATTTGTGTTTTAAAGGGGTAGTGTCAGTGCTTTTTGTGTGCAAGAAGCTGGAAAAGAATGCAAGTGTCAGTGTAAAAGAAGTGTGAAGTGTAAAAAAAAAGAGTGTCAATGTAAGGAAAGAATGAAGCTCAAGACTATGAGGCTTTAAAGAATAAAGCTGGAAGATGGGGAATATACAGAGACTTTTGTTCGATAACTGTTAAGTTATGCCTACGTATCCTCTCGTGCAATGAGGAAGTCAGAACACTGTAGTTCGACCCAAAGAGACTGAAAGATAAATTGACTTGTGAACTGCTTATTTGTCTATGCTCAAGTGTATGACCTGTCTGGCTCAAGTGCAAACTGTCTTGCATTAGACGGAAGAAGCAAGTTCTCGTTTGTGAGTGAATGAGGTGAGAAAAGAATCCCGGAGGAGACGATTATTGTTTGTTTTTGGTGTTTTCAATCTTTTATTGCCTTTTGTGTTTGTCATAAGAGAATGAGCATAAGCCTAAACCAAGGGTTAGTAAACTCATCACATCTTCCCTCTGATTAGGGGTAATGAGAATACCTTAAGCATGAAGTAAACACCTCACACTTAATCACCATGATGTAGGATTAATATCATTAACCTACTTGTAATTATTTAGATGTTTTTGGAGTTTTTGTTTAGTGTTAAGTAATGAGTTTAATCCATAATCAAGGATTTAATGGACCCATAACACTATCCTAATAGAAGGATAATAGATGAGAACATTTAAGCTGAGGAAGGCTCCTCAACTTAATCCATGATTAGGGATTAACCTCATGAAAAAACAAAGCCCTTATTAGAGTGGATTTTAGTTAATGGTAAGATTAAGAAGTGGATTTTATGGTTTGTAAGACAACTTGAGGAGGACTTGTCCATTAACACTAGGGTTAGTCCTTCTCAACCAATTAAGGAAGAATTAGAACCCTAATGCAAGGCCCAAGTTACAAGCTTGATGTCTTAATGATTATTAAGTGAATTGATTAGAGAATTTAAACACATTAAGGGTTTAACACTTAGGATTAAAGTTATACACTCCATCCTAATAGAAGGATACAGGCATAACCCTAATCACAAAGCCTTAAAACCTTTAAGGTTTAGTCCTTGATTATGAAGTGAGAAGAGAAGACTCAAAGATGACACAAAGGTAAAACTAATGGGGGAATAATCAAACCCTAATTGTTATCATTCTTGGGTATTCCTAGGGTTTATGAGGCTTGCAAAATATCTTCAGAGAAGCTACCAAGGAAGAAGCAGATGAAAGGAGGAAGAAGCAGAAGAAGCAAGTCAACTTACTTTACTTAAGAAGATAATTTGCTTGAAGAAAGAAAGTGAGAAGGAGACATGAATGAGCAAGCTCACTCTAATTCACAAATAAAATTCAGCAATGATGCATAAGAGAGATGAGAAGAGGTTATGAGAAGTGAAGGCAAATTCACTTCTCAATGACTTACCACCTGAAAAAATTTGTAACAAGAAATGAAATGAAATGAAAATGAGATGAAATGCAATGATGCAAACCCAAGTCAGAAGCATAAACATGATGTTAATGATGCTAAAAGATAAAGCAAACACAAGTCAAGAGTTATGGATGATCATACAAGGATGAGGATGCAAATGAAGCATGTTTTGAACCATGAAAGTTCATGAAAGTTCATGAAATGCAAGAGGTATAACATGGAAAATGAATGATGTAATGATCAAACATGATTCTAATGTGTCCTAAGATGTCTTAAGAGTCATGTGAATGCACAAAATGTCATGGCAAGTTCATGTATGCAAGCATGTGGAAGATGGATGCAAATGAAGGCAAAAATTAGGGTTTATGCACAAGACACAAAGAAAATTTCAAAATCAGAAGCAAATGACAAGATAAAAAATTGAAAATTGAATCAAAGGAACCCTAACCCGACATAAGTTCACTGCCCAAAGGAGGGGACCTAACTCTTAACCTAATGGGAGTTATGATTTTCTCAAGTTTGCTAGGGTTTTGAGGCACATCAAAAGGAAAAATGCACAACAAATTGAAAATGAAAGATAAATTCAAACCAATTTTACCCTATAAACTACATGATATGAAGAATGCAATGCAAAAAGAACCATCATCAAACTCTTCAAGGTTAGGCAGAATGGATTTTTCTAAGTTAAGACAAAAATATTGACCTTTAAGAACTTTAATTCCAAAGAAAAATGCCAAAACAAGTCAAGAACCAAAAAGAAATTTGTTTTAAGGGTTTGATAATGTTTCTAAATGTTTTAAAAAGCTCTCTGAATTTTTTTGGAATTTTAAAATACCTAAATGTATTTTTAATTAATTAATTCTCATTAACTAATTAAAAATAATCATTTAAATGATTAAAAATAATTTTTAATGCAAAAAATAAAAATAAAAATATTTTTGGGTTCTAAAAATTATTAAAAGATTTAATAAAAATTTTCAGAATTTTTTGATGTATTTTACTATTTTTTAAAAATCGTAGAAATTAAATGTAAAACAAATGAAATAAAAATTGAATTTAATGAGAAAATGAGAAATTCAGCCAATCCAAGGGCCCAGGTTCAAACTCAGGATGGAGGGAATTGACTTCGCGCGTCATCCAAGGGCCAGAATTCAAACTACGCTAATTATGATTAAACCCTAATCTGCTGCCCTAATTACTTTCAGGTGACCGGAACAGTGTTCCGGTCATCTTCTCCGGCCATCCATTTCTACAATCTCACTCAATACGCAACCCTAATCTCTCTAACTCTCCAGAAATGATCCCCACCCCATTCTAAACAAGAATCAATCATCAAACAGGATTTATTTCACATGATCAGAGAGATTCAAAGCAAAACGGAAAAAATCACAGAAATTTCAGAAGCTTCATACATGCTTAATATTCAATCATTTTCAAAACCAAAAGGTGCAGTGTGATCAGTGAAGCATGGAGAACAATCTAAGAACTTAAAATCAGGTTTCTGGAAAAAAAGTTCTTGATGATACCTGAACTGAAGCTTTCGAAAATGGTGCTTTCTGGCCAGTTCCTTGCTTCAAACCAGCTCCAATGATCCTCCTCAAGTGTTTGTGATGCTTAGTTGGAGTTTATATGGACTCAAAATGAAAATGGCAGAAGTTCAGTTTGTGAAATGTGAAAATCGTATTTTTGATTGTGAAGGTTTTAGGGCAAAATGAAAGGTGGGAAATGAGCAGTGAGGTTTATGGAGTTAAATGGTGAAAGAAGTTTGAAGGTTTGATGGTTGAATCAAGAGATTCGAAGGCTTTTGCAAATTTGGGGATTTTGGAGTGTGCTGAGTTCTTGGAGTTTCAGGCTTGCTTGTTATGTGTAATGGCTTGCTTGAGGTCCACATATGAGGTTCTGATTGGGCAGAGAGTTGTTGTGGAGCAGTGTGATTGGTATGGCTCATGTTGCAAAAAGTCAAGAAAGTTGTACTTGGAGGTATGGGCAAGTGGCAGGCTGGTTTAGGGGCATGGCTCGAGTTAGCTGGCTTTAGGGAGGTCCATGGAAACTGATTTAGTGAGCTGGCTCAAGTGGATGAAGAGTTATGGAGCATTTTGCAATTTTGTCCAACTTTGGCCCCCTTTTGAAATTCTTGAAGTTTAAGGCATGGAACTTAAGAAATTTTGGGCCAATCTGAAGTTTAAGTCATGTATGATGTTTGTGTAATGCTTAGACATCAATTAGAAGTCACAAATTGCCTTGGTACAAGAATTTGCAAGTTTCCCTCTTTGACACAAAAGTGAAAATTAAGTGATTTTTCTCAACTTTGACAAGCCATAACTTGAGTTCTATAATGAATTAGATCAAGTTCTTGTACTTTTTGAAAATGGGAGGATCAAATCTACAACTTTCATGACCAAAGTTCTTTCATTTGAAGCATTTTTGAATCAAAAAGAGGAGGTTGAAAAACATTCTCAAAATGGCAAGTTTGCATTACAAGTCACTTTCCCAAAATGGCAACTTTGCAAATGGCTTGAAATTCTTCAATTTTGTGAACTTCTAACTTCTTCTAAGATCAAATAAAGATCATACACATCCAAAATGATGGAGAAAACCCTTTGGTTGGATGACTGGGGGCCTCAGATGCCCTGATTTTGCACTGACTTGCTCAAGAAGTTATCTTTTGATCAGATGCCTTCCCCATTGAATTTCTTCATGAAAATTGGTATGCATGATCCTCATATCATATAGATACCAATAGAAACAAGAATGACCAAAAATTTTGGAGTTATGGCCTCTGAAACCAAAACCCTAATTTTAGGTCATCTGTGCAGTTAAGCTTGGCTCTGCTTCCATGCCTTTCCCAGTTCTTGTGATTATTTGACTTCCTTGATCTTGGGAGGATATAATATGATGCTTTAACATACATGGACCCTCTTGAGATGATTGAAGACCTTTGGAGTGGCTCAAATGGCTCAGGGATGGCTCAGATCACAAACCCTAGATGCAGATGACTTTGAATCAATGCAATGAAGCAAAAATGCAATATGAGATGGTATGATTAAACTTATGCAAATGAAAAGAAACACAAGCCATGGTGAAATGAGTGAGGGAAAATTTGGGGTGTTTACAACAGTATACAAAATACCTCTCAATTTCCCCAACAGAAAGCCAAAGCGTCCCATTTTCACTCTCCAACACAGATACATGTTCATATATACTCATTCGACACCCGTCCGTGTCATATCATCTCCCTGCAGATATAAGCCACAAATATCCTTTTTGAATACAAAACTTTACATACTCTTTTTGACACCCGTCCGTGTCACCTTTCCCCAGCATGGTTGCCAAATCACTTATTGTAAACCAAACACTTCTTTATAATACACTCTCATTGACACCCGTCCGTGTCATCCTATCCCCCACAGATCACCGGATTACCTTTTACACTTATAAGTTCATAACTTATATGTTTCCTCTAATGACACCCGTCCGTGTCATACTCTCCCCAGCAAGTTGAACACTCGTTTGTGTCTCACTCATGCTTTTTTTTACTCATATAGATACTTATCCGTATCTTGTATACACACTTATTTTCCCTCAGAGTCGACACTCGTCCGTGTTCTTTGTTAACCAGTTGATACTCGTCCATATCATCATCTCTAAACATGTGTTAGAGTTGTTTCTACCGATACTCGTCCGTATCGTAGTCTTAAGGATGCTCGTCCGCATCTTTAATCTATACACAGTGTCAAACACTTATACCTTTGCTTCTTAAAAGCGTGAGCACTCGTCCGTGTTCACCATTCCCCAGTAAAGCAATCTTTCTGTTATCTGACATTCGTCCTATGTCATGATACTTTTGGCATTCGTACCCTGCCAGGTGACCGTCCTTCACCTTTGGATGTCCGTCACTCATCCTTCTCCCAGCGGAGTCTCCATTATTGGAACCCTTTTATATCCGGAATTCGTCCTATGTCGTGATATTTAGCAGCCGTCCCCTGCCAGGTGATCGTCCTTCATCATTTTATCTGATGGCCGTCCCCATCGTTGATTTTGTTATCTGACATTCATCCTATGTCATGATAAACCCCGAGAGCAGTCGTACCCTGCTAGGTGATTGTCCTTCACCTCTTGATGATCGTCCTTCATCATGCTTATCTGATGGTCGTCCCCATCGTTGACTTTTTCTATCCGACATTCGTCCTATGTCGTGGTAAAGAGCAACTGTCCCCTTCTAGGTGATCGTCCTTCACCATTGATGACTGTCCCTCATCATTACTTCATTTATTCTCTGAACATGATGGCCGTCCCCATCATTTCCTTTATTTTAATCCCCAGAGAGTCTAGTTTCTTTACTAGATGGTCGTCCCCCTCATGATCCCTTTATTTCCCCAGCATGTCGGCCGTCCCCGTCATTGCTTTATCCCCAGCAGTCACCCTCTGCTCGATGGTCGTCCTCCGTCGCCCGCACTTTATAATAATGATATACTTTCCTTTTACAATCTTTATCCCTTTTCTTCTTCTCCCTAGTGAGTGCAAATTTTGGACTGTCTTTGGTATTCAACCACAAGTTATCCTGTTTGTCTGTTAAGCCAGGCGCTTACATCCTACACCCCAAATTTGTCCTCACTAAGTTCACACCATGGCTTGTGGTCTTTCATCTTTGCATTAGTTTAATCATATCATATCATATTGCATATTTGCTTCACTGCATTAGTTCAAGGTCATCTGCATCTAGGGTTTGTGATCTGAGCAATCCAAGATCCATCTGAGCCACTCAAAAGGTCTTCAATCATCTCAATAGGGTCCATGTATGTTCAATCATCATATTTCATCCTCCAAAGATCAAGGAAGCCAAAGAATCACAAGAACTTGGAAAGCATGGAAGCAGGGCTATGGTTTAACTACACAGATGACCTAAACTTAGGGTTTTGGTTTCACAGTCCATAACTCCAAATTTTTTGGTCATTCTTGTTTCTATTGGTCTTAATATGTTATGAGGATCATGCATACCAAGTTTGATGAAGAAATTCATTGTGAAAGTCATTTGATCACTGGGTAACTTCTTGAGCAAGTCAGAGCAAAATCAGGGCATCTAAGGCCCCCCAACATGGAACCAAAGTGGATTTTTCATCAAATTGAGGTTATATGGTCTTTATTTGATCATTGAAGAAAAGTGAGCTAAACCAAAAGTTGCAAAAAATGGAAATGACTTGTAATGTAAACTTTCCATTTTGGGAAAGTTTTTCAACCTCCTCTTTCTCAACCAAAAATGCTTCAAATGAAAAATTGTTGGTCATGAAAGTTGTAGATTGGATCATTCCCTTTTAAAAAAGTACAAGAACAAGTTCTAATTCATTATGGAACTCAAGTTATGGCTTGACAAAGTTGGAAAAAATCCCATAAATTTCAAGAATGCACCAAAAGGGATTCTTTGCAAAACCACTTGCCAAGGCTTTTTGTGACTTCAAACACACTTCAATACATCATAACATCATAGTGCATTGCCTCTAGATCAGAATTGCCCAAGTAATTGCAAGATTACATATCTTGAACATCAAGATTTCTCAAAGGGGCCAAAACTTCACATAATTGCAAAACACCCCATAACTTTATTCCCACATGCTGAATTGCCTCAAGATTGAATTTGTGGACTTCCTTGAAGTCAGTTGCGCATGGACATGCCCAAAGGCCAACTGCATTCTTGCCCATACCTCAAGTACAAGAAATGATGACTTTGTGCAAATTCACCCATACCAATCACAACAGTCCACCACCCACTCTCTGCCCAATCCAGACACTACAAGCATGCCTCAAGGGTCATTTTTCATAACACACACAAGTTGAAACCTCCAAGAACTCAGCATTGCCAAAAACACTCCCTCTTGCAAAAACCTTCGAAACTCATAGCTCACTCACTCAATCTTCAAACCAATTCCACCATTCATCTTTAAATAACTCACTGATCACAAAGCAACCAGAAAAACAGCCAGAAACACACCATACACAAAACACAATTCTCAGCCAGTTGAGGTGCAATCTCATAAACCAGCCACTCTCAAGGTCTTCCAAGCACCAAAGCTTCTTCAGGAAGGTCATTGGAGTCAGCTTGCACAGGAGAAGCTGCCTGAAAGCTCCAAACTGAGGAATCTCAAGCTCAGGTAACTTCTTCAAACATTTTTTCAGAAATGTGATTTTAGGTTATAGAAATGTTCCTCTTGATGTGTTGATCATGCTGATACTTTTATTTTTGAAAATGGTTGCGATTTGAGGGTTTTATGAACTTCTGAATGTTTCACCATGTTTGATTTTTCTCTTCGAATCATGATTTTGAGCAATTAGAAATTTGTTTTGAGAGTGGATTTGGATTCAGGGAGGTGAGAGGAGTTAATCTGGAGCTTTAGAGATCCATAAATAACCTAGGGAAGAAGCTGGAAGTTTTCAGGTGAGGGGGTCACCGGAGAAGACGACCAGAGCTCTTCTCCGGTGACCTGAAAGTCATTAATGTGTAATTAGGGTTAGGGCTTCTGTTTAAACGTGGGCCATTAGATTTCCCCTTCCCGCATGAGATGAGTGGCTGAGATCATTTCATTAACTTAATTTCTGGATTAAATAATTAATTAATTAGGTTTAAGTGAGTTTGAATTCTGGCCACAAGATCTGGCGTGCAGTCAACCTAGGATTTCCCAGATTCAATCCCAGCCCTTCCTTTTGCATACTTCTGTTTTATTTAATTTTAATTTATTTTTTCTCATTTATTTTGCATGATTTATTTCAAATAGCTAAAAATTTCCAAAAAAAATATTTTTATTCTGCATTTTTGTTTTAAATATTTTTCTTAACCCAAAAATATTTTTATTTTTATTTTTCACATTAAAAAATCATTTTTTAAACATTTAAATGTTTATTTTAATTAATTAATGGAAATTAATTAATTAAAATATCATTTAGGTTTCTAAAAAATCCCAAAAAATTCATATTGCATCTTTAAACATTTAGATACATTGTCATACCATCCACACAAATTTTATTTTGGTTTTGAACCAGTTTTAATAATTTTCTTGAATTTAGGGTTCATAAAATTCACATTTTAGAACCCTAACTTCAAGAATTCTTTTCTGCCTAACCAAGAATGGTATGACAATGGTTATTTTTGCATTGATCTTAATTTGACATGTAGTTTCTAACATAAGTTTGTCATAAATTTCTTCTGCCTTTTTAAATTGATTTGCATTTTTTCCCTTAGGTACCTTAAAACCCTAGGAAACTTAGAAAAATCATAACTCTCATTAGGTTAAGAGTTAGGTCTTCTCCTTTGGGGTATGAAATCATATGGGGTTAGGGTTCTTTTGATTACATTTTCAATTTTTTATCTTGTCATTTGCTTCTGTTTTTGAGTTTTGCACCTCATGTTGTATGAAAACCCTAATCTCTCATCTTCTCTTGCATACATCTTGCATATGCTTGCATTCATGAACTTTCCATGACATTTCATGCATCCACATGACTTCTAAGACATCTTAGGACACATTAGACTCATACTTGATCATTTCCTCATCCATTTGCTATATTATGCATTCATCACATTCCATGAGCATTCATGAACTTTCATGCTTCTTTCATGCTTCATGTGCATCCTCATTACTTGTATGAACATTCATAACTCTTGACATGCTTTCATATCATCTCATAACATCATTTGCATAATGAACATGCTTCTGGTTTTGGTTTGCATCCTTGCATTCATTTCATTTCATTTCCTTATGCTAACTTTTCAGGTGGTAAGTACTTTGAGAAGTGAATTTGCCTTCACTTCTCACAATCTCTTCCCATCTCTCTTATGCATTCATTGCTGAATTTTTATTTTGCTTTAGAGTGAGATTGCTCATTCATGTTCTTTATTCACTTTCTTTCTTCAAGTAACTTATCTTCTTAAGTCAAGTAAGTTAACTTGTTTCTTCTACTTCTCCTCCTTTCATCTGCTTCTTCCTTGGTGGCTATTCTTGAAGATCTTTTGCAAGCCTCATAAACCCTAGGAACACCCAAGCATGTTAAAAATTAGGGTTTGATTATTCCCCCACTAGTTTTACCTTTGTGTCATCTTTTGTGTCTCTCCTCTCATCTCATAATCAGGGACTAAACCTTCAAGGTTTTAAGGCTTTGTGATTAAGATTATGTCTGCATCCTTCTCTTAGGATTGAGTGCATAACTTTAATATTAAGAGTTAAACCCTTAATGTGTTTAAATCTCTTAATCAATCCATCTAATAATCACTAAGACACCAAGCTTGTAACTTGGGCCTTGCATTAGGGTTCTAATTCTTCCTTAATTGCTTAAGAAGGACTAATCCTAGTGTTAATGGCAAGTCCCCCTCAAGTTGTCTTACAAACCATAAAAATCACTTCTTAATATTACCATTAACTAAAATCCACTTTAATAAAGGCTTTGTTTTGTCATGAGGTTAATCCCTAATCATGGATTAAGTTGAGGTATCTTCCTCAGCTTAAATGTTCTCATTTATTATCCTTCTATTAGGATGGTGTAATGGGTCCATTAAATCCTTGATTATGGCTTAAACTCATTACTTCACACTAAACAAAAACTCCAAAAACATCTAAATAATTACAAGTAGGTTAATGATCTTAATCCTACATCATGGTGATCAAGTGTGAGGTTTTTACTTCATACTTAAAGTATTCTTATTACCCCTAATCAGAGGGAGGATGTGATGAGTTTACTAACCCTTGGTTTAAGCTTAAGCTCATTTTCTTATGACAAACTCCAAAAAGCAATAAAATATTGAAAACACAAAAGCAAACAATAATCGTCTCCTCCGGGATTCTTTTCTCACCTCATTCACTCACAAACGAGAACTTGCTTCTTCCGTCTAATGCAAGACAGTTAGCACCTGAGCTAGACAGGTAATACACTTGAGCATAGGCAAGCAAGCGGTTCACAAGTCAATTTATCTTTCAGTCTATTTGAGTCGAACTATGGTGTTCTGACTTCCTCATTGCACGAGAGGATACGTAGGCATAACTTAACTGTTATCGAACAAAAGTCTCTGTCTCTTCCCCCCTCTTCCAGCATTATTCTTTAAGCCTCATTCCTGAGCAATTCACTTCACATCTCTTTTACACTGACACTTGTATATTCTTTTCCAGCCTTTGCACACAGATAGCACCGACACTACCCTTTTAAACATAAATCTTTCAAGCGTGGATCCCGTCGAGTACGACGAACAATCTAGGTGCTAATACCTTCCCAGGTTGTATCCAACCCCCTTTCTCAGTTTCTCTGGTTCGCGACCGTCTTATCCATCTCTTTCTAGGTTTATGCAGCATTACCTTTCCTTCGGGATAAAAATGCCTAGCTGGCGACTCTTTTCAGTTCATCTTCATATTCTCTCTTTCGCTGACCGTTCGCGCTTGTACCGGGACGCAAATCTTCGGGAGCAACACTGAGTGACACATAGGCTAGAGTGGCTTCATATTCTTTCCCATTCCATTTCGGTCTGGTGCGAGGATATGAAACACGGTTCAGACATGGGTTTCTTCTTGAGAACTCTGTGCTACAGATTTCCTGTAGTACTAGGGCTATCTGGGAAGCCTGCTAAGTCTGGATGACCTTTTATGACCTTCAGCATCTGAGGTGAATTAGAGGAGGATCTTTTATGGTTATTGTAAACATTGTACCTCCGGGTTAGAAGTGTTTACACTTCTCATAACTGATCCAAGTCTGAGGATCCTTGTTCTAGAACATTACATGTGAGGGGGTTGGGATATTTGTAGGTTTGCTGGAGCCCCTTGGCCACATCATACCCTGTTACTAGTTTTGTTTTAAGAATGCATAACTTTGGACAGTTCTTGTGATTACCCCGGACTTGTGACTCTTTATTTTAGTCCCCCACCCGGTTACTGGATTTCTAAGCCTCCATCCGGACTTATGAACATACATGGACTTTTACCAAGGCAGATAAACAGATCCAACACTTGATCACAAACCCTTTTCATATCATTTGAATACATCATTTTTGCATCATTTAACATTTGCTTATTTGTTTTACAGGGTATCCATCTTTATCTTTGGTTTGGTTTTGACCTCTTCTGCTGCTCAGACTGCTTCAGTTATCTTCTCCAGCACCTTCATCAATTCTTCAGTTTTCTTCTCCAGCCATCTTCATCAGAGACTCATTTCCAGCATCTCATTTAGTGACCTTCATCAGTTGCTCTCAGCTTCTTCATCAACATCCATCATCAACATGGACACTTCCAGGAAGAGCAACATCACATACCACTTCTTTGAGCCCACCCTGACTTGCATCAGGCAGATCCAATCCCTCATTACTCCTGACCATGTCCCACTATTCAGAGAACATTATGGGGGCATTTTGGACATGGTCATGGATCTAGATGCATCTCAGAGGAGCATGATCCATACTTGCTTGCAGTTTTATGATCCTCCACTCAGATGCTTTACATTTCCTGATTTCCAGTTGGGACCTTTGCTAGAAGAGTTTTCCTTGTCGATTGGAGTTCCTATCAGGAGAGGAATTCCTTTCAACCCTGAGATGACTGCTCCCAAAAATGAAGACATAGCCAGAGCATTGAATTTGGAGCCTGCCCTCATTGATCAGAACATGACAACCAATGCTGGGGTTCCAGGCCTCCCCCTAGACTTCTTGATCTCCCAGGCTACCCTGAATGATGCAGTAGGGGAATGGAAGGTTGTCTGTGCACTTCTAGCCCTCAGTATATATGGGGTTATCTTGTTTGAAGATGAGCCAAATTTTGTAAGCAAGAATGCCATTCACCTGTTCTTATTAAGGAACCCAGTTCCTACCTTGCTTGGAGACTTCTACTACTCAGTACATCAGAGGAATGAGAAGCAAAGAGGAAGATTGGTCAGATGTTGTGCTCCTCTTTACTACTCTTGCTGCTAAGACACTTGCCAAAGTCAGATACCTTCTTGAACCCTCATCAACAAAAGAATTGGGCTAAGAGGTTTATTTTCGTGACATCAGATGACATCAGATGGTGCACTCAGAGCACCAAAGGCAAGGACATCATTACTAGCTGTGGGCAATATCCTAATGTGCCTTTGATAGGAGTGAAAGGTTGCATCAACTACAACCCTTTACTGTTTAAGAGACAATTAGGGTATGCTTTGGTTCACCCTCCCAGAGGACAAGATTTGGCTGAGACCCTCTACTGTAAGATCCAACCCAACTCTGCTGTTGTCAGACAAGTTGCCTGGGCTTGGGATAACATTCAGACCAAAGGGACAGCAATCCTTGGCAAGTGCAACAACATTGCTTCAGCACAGTATTCTGATTGGTCTCGTACCAGAGCTCAGATCACCCGAATGCCCTTCACTCTAGAAGATGTACCTGGACCCTCAACAGTGCAACCTGCAGCCACTGTCAGTTTGGAAGAGTTTGAGAAGCTGAAAGAGAGGAATTCTCAGCTAGCTGAAGCCTTGAAGAAGACTCTCTGGGAGAGAAATGACAGCCGTCTGGACAATGAGAGATTGGAAAGGCCCAGGATTGAGCATTTGATCAAGATTGAGAAGACAGATGGCTACATTAGGAAGGCAAGAGCGGGGGAGTTAGTACTGAAGAATGCTTGTAAGGAAGCAAAGACTCAGAAGGCTAGGGCAGAGCATTATCTAGAGGAGAGCCAGGCTAGGTGGATTAGGATCACTGAAGCCCGTTCACAGGAAGATCAGAGAACGCGGGCTAAGATAGAGCAGTTGAAGGCTAGTGAGAAGAAGCATCAGGAGGCTTTGTTGGCAGCCTAGAAGGAGATATCTGAATTGAAACTCCGGGCGGGGTTGAAGAGGTCAAAGGATCAGGATAAGCATAAGAAGTTAACCAGTGCCATTGCTACCAGGAACCTCCACATAAGGACTATTACAGAGCACCCCTTAGGTCCAGTGACTGAGGCCCTCCAGAAGGAAGTCAGAGAGGATGACTTTGGATTAGATGTTTGACTCTTTTGCTTGTACTTTTCCTTTGTTGTACTTTTCTTTTGTTGTTGTATTTTGACCCACCATGGGGATGTTATTGTAATCAAACTATGTATTTTCACTCTTTGTAATATATCAGTTTGTATTATTTTTTGGTGGGCCTTATCTCTCTTCATCATCAGCATTTCCTCGAGGTCTAGAAAGGTCAAAACCAAAGAACCAAACCGGATACCCTTGGAAGACGAATAGGCATCCTGCATTGCAAACTAATATTTTCTTTGTTTTGTAGTTTTTTGCTTGTTGTTGTTTCTCACTTTGTTGTGGTTTCAGGAAACATTGCTCGCAGAAGAGTGTTCCCTGTCAACAGAACACACCGGTACCCGACAAGAAACAACCTTCTGGGACTCCAGATGGATCAAGTTCAGCAAGACTTGAATGAAGTAAGGACTCAAATGGCCAATGAGAGGGTTGAGATGAGGAATTAGATGACCCAATTCATGACTGTAATGACTGGCCTAGCTCAAAGCCAGGAAAGACTAAGGGAGTTGGTTGAGAGACAAACTCCTGAAGAGCACCATCCAGGAACAGGAGGTACCAGTAACAACAATCACATGCAACCTCGCACTGATCCACCAGAGTTTGGGCCTCATCTAAACCCAGAAATTAATGCCATAAGGAATACTCAGGGTAACACTGCTGGAGGTAGGGTCTTGCAAGAGGATCCTCAAGAAGAGCAGTTTACAGTTGTTGGGGCTGGTGATGAAGTTTACGACTGTCGGTTGGACAAAATTGCAGAGAAGCTGAGGTCTCTTGAATCCCAGAATTCCCTAGGCTTTGATGTAATGGACATGGGACTGGTGGAAGGGGTGAGAATTCCTCACAAATTCAAGCCCCCATGTTTTGAAAGGTATAATGGCACATCCTGCCCACGCACCCACCTTCAATCATTCTTGGGAAGGTTAAAAGCATACACCATGGACGAAGAGTTGTGGATGTTTTACTTCGAGGATAGTCTAACAGGGGCATCCCGAGAATGGTATTCCCACTTGACCAGAGCCATAGTAAGGAATTGGAAAGACTTGGCTGAAGCTTTCATCCGTCAGTATCAGTATAACTTGGACATGGCTCCAAACAGAACCCTTCTAAAGGTGGAGGCAACTTGCTGCTGCAGTTCGACCTCCCATGTCTGAAAGGGAAATGGCAGACATGTTCATGAATAATCTTCAAGGAACCTACATTGACAGATTGGCTACATTCTCTTCTACCAGCTTTGCAGATGTGGTGATAGCTGGGGAAAGAATAGAAAGCCTATTGAATATGGGAAAGATCTTCGATAACGGTGCCAGTTCAAGCAGTACAAGGAAACCGTTTGCTGGGCCCCGTAGATCTGGTGAGACAAACTCTGTGCACATGGGAAGAGGAAGACCCCAATACATGCCCAGAACAGTTGTTGTTGTTACTATCCCTGCTCCACCTCCCCAGTATACTCAACAACCACAACACTTTCTGCAACAACAACAGTTTCCGCAACAGAGATCATACAACAATAATAACAACAATCAACAACAACGCCCGTTTCAACAGCGGCCATCTCAGGTCAACCGAGTGATTGACCCCATTCCTATGTGTCGCTCCCAGGATTTCCATCCTGGTACAAACGCGAAAGTGGCGCAGAAAGAGGGTAGAGTCGCCAGCCAGGCATTTTTATCCCGAAGGAATGGGAATGGTAATGCTGCACAAACCAGAAGAAAAGAAAAGGAAGGACACGGGTCCTGCGAACCAAAGAGACTGAGTTCGGGAGTCGATTACGACCTGGGAAGGTATTAGCACCCAGATCGTCCACCGTACCCGACGGGATCCACGCTTGCAAAGAGAAATGCTTCAAAGGGTGAGGGTATGAAAGCTGCTGCAAAGAAAACAAAATGAACTGGAAATAAACTAAGAAAAAAACTGAATAAGAAAACACAGAGAAAAATGTAGGGAAAATAAAGATTGTGCTCGAACGGGCCCTACCCCGCTGCCTACGTACCTCATCAGGACAATGAGGATCAGAGACGCCGTAGTTCCCCTAACTAGGGGTGGCAAGGAAATTGCTTGTGAATTAAGGCTTGAATTTCCTATGCCATTGCTCAGGTGTTGCAGACTCGGACGACGAGTGCGTAACCATCTTGCAAAGTGACAAGTAGGAGCAAGTTCGCGTACGGAGCGAATGAGATGAGAAAAGAATTCCCGAAGGAAAGACGCTTATTGTTCGTTCGTGTTTTTTATGAAGCTTTTATGAGTGTGTCACAAGGAAGTGAACTCAAGCTCTTTTCCATGGAATGTGCACTTGTCACTACATTCCAAGATGGAATAATAGAACAAGCACACTCAAGTAAGGAGAAGATCCCCAAAACATGAACCCAAAGATTAGGGCCTATGCTCACTAACTTGTTAAATTATTAAGTTTTTTTGGTATTTACAATGAAGAAGTGTTTTTTTATGCTTTTCTTGGTGAAGAAGATACCTTGATCAGACTTGTGCATCACAAGGTAAGCTTGTACTATCCCAAGATGGGAAGACCACAAATACCTCATGGGATAAGGCTATTGCTCAAGGTATTACTTCAAAAATTATTAAGATGTTTTTTATGGTTATGATATGAGAAGAGAAGAAGAACCAAAAGGATCACAAAGGTGAAAGTCTAATGGGGGACTAAAGAATCCTAAGTGTTTTCATGCATGGATATCCTAAGGTTAGTGTGGTTTTCTATCCTAAAGAAGAAAGAAAGAAGAAGAGAAGAAGAAGAAGGAAGAAGAGATGAGCAAGGCCTAAGCCCAACAACAAAAGGTTAGCACAATTAAGAAATGAGAAGAAGAGATGAGATTTGGAGATGTGGAACTCACATCCACACCTCTCACTTACCATAGCCCCTGCAAGGTTAGTAACAAGCATACAAATGAAATACAATGAACAAGATGACATGCTAACATCATACAAACAGAAGTGGATTCATATATACAAATGCTCAATGGATATGCAAGTTATAAGAATGAGGAATGAAGCATACAAGCAAATTATGAGACAAGATGAAATAAATGACAAACACATGCAAACTTAAGAAAGATGCAAGGCAAGGATGCACAAACATGGACTCAAGGCACACAACCAGAACGAAAACAAATCAAAGAAGAGCTTAAGAAGCTAACAAGATGAAGAGAAGAGACACACAAGACCAAACAATCATATAATGAAGTGAAAGAAGTAAGGAGATGAGGTGAAAACACTTAAGAAATGAAAGAACTTAAAAGGGAAGCAAACACAAATATTTCTAAGACTCAAACCCTAAGCTAGGACCAGGAAGGTACCCATACCCCAAAGATACCCCAAATGAGAAGAAAAAGTTGGCACAAGTGCCCTTCTAAGCTTATAAGAGAGCTAGAGACCAAAGAGAAGCAAAATGGGACAAGGTGAGATCCAAAATTCAAATTAAATCAACCAAGCATCTAAATATTCCACAACTTAATTCAAATGATCCTCAAACATGATATAACAAGACACCAAAAGGATTTGGAAAGATTCAGAAGAAAACTAGGTCAAATGGAGGCAAGAACACAAACTAGGGTTAATAACTTCCCACACAAGTCAAAGGACCAAGACCCAAGGAATAAATTTCTAAAAATCAGGGGAAAAATCACATAATAACTACATCATCTTAGGAATCCAGAGCAAAATGAATGAACAAGAAACTCAAAATAATGAGACCTATGAAAAATGGACAAGGCAGTACACTCAAAAAAGGATTAAAAAGAATTAAATGAAAGAGGAAATTAATATGACATGTGTAAAATAGGAATAAACGGAAAATACAAATGTAGAAAATTAGGGAAAACTTAAATTGACTCTCATGAATAATTTTGGAATTTTTTAATGACTGGAACTATTTTTAAAAATTAGAAATCAAAATGGAGTAAAAGAATAAAAATAAGAAAAAGAAATTAAAAGGAAATTGGCTGGGGGTGTTGGTAGCAAGGAATTCATGTTGGAATTGTTTTGGGCTTAAGAAATTGGGGGTGTGAAAAGCAGGTTTGAGGCCTAGAGGCTGCGCAAGTGTATGGCTCCTGTTGTGGAAATTCAATAAGAAATAAAGGAAAAAACACTGAGCCTCGGATCAATCTAACGCGTACTGTGAACTTTTCATTAATTGATGTGGCAATTTGGTGAATTATGAATGGAGGACTCATGGTTCTTATTGTGTGGTGCGTAGCAACATGAATTGAAATGAAATTATAAGAACACGTGATAGTGAGGAGGACTCAGGCTACGCGTGTCATGATCCAGAGCGTACAAGGGCAAGATCCAATGGCTGTAGGTCATCTTCTTCACCATAGAAACCCTAGTTCATACTTGCAGTTTCTGGTGACCGGAGCTAGGGCTCCGGCACCGGAATTCAAACCAGAAGCACAAACAACAAAATAAATGAACATAAAACTCCATATTGGGTAATTAACATGCTCTGAATTCAAATATGAGGTTGAAATCTTCTAAAACTCAAAGAATCCTACGGATCGAAGAGAATAAAGTGTGACCATGAAAACAGAAATCCACATAACTCTCACTACAATGCACCATTTCCAAAACTACAAGTTGCAGAATGCTCAGTGCACATCAAAGATCACAAAACACCTAATCAATTTCATTTTTAGAAGTGACGAATCCAAGGCATACCTGAGTTACAGATCTGGAAATAATGAGATAGAAAGCCAAATGATGGATGCAAATCACTCTACACTCACTCTAGATGCAAAATAAATGCATCTAAAGCCTTGGAGATGGCTGGATCTGAAGCTTTGCCCCCACCTGCCCTGAAATGGCAATGTTGTTGAACTTGAGAGATTGCTTGAAAGAGTGTGTGATTAATGATCCTTAGCTTGTACTGATCAAGGATCTATCACTGGATTTTGAAATGAGCAAGTGTATGATGAGAAATGAGAGAAAATGCAAGTTGTGAATAAACTTGGAAATGAGAGAATGAGAGAGAGGTTGCCAATTCTGAAACCCTAGCTCCTTTTATGTGAAGTCACAAACCAATGCTGAAAGAATGGGCTCATTTGCACGTGAGAATCACAAGCTTTTGGTGAATTTACAAAATTTTCAATTTGTGAGGGAAGCATGCACTCCTCATGCTTTCCTTGGCCTCTCAACACATGTGCAATGCAAATCCCACCCTTGATTACAAACCAACAAGTCCTGGCCCTTAGATCAAAGTTATCACACAATCCTCATGATTTTGCAAATTATACACTTTTGAAGCAACTTCCTTGCTTGGCACGAAAATGGGAGTTTCTCTTGAGAATAGTGTGCCAAATGCAATGTGTTTTAACATTAGAAACATAATTGATCCATACCAAGCCTTGAAAACAAGTTTTGAATCTTTTTGCTTTTGTGCATGCATGAAACTTTTGAATTTGCCCTAATTTGAAGCACTTTTTCGAAGAGCCTAGAGAGAAAACCATGAATCCCATGAAAATGTACTTGTACTTTTTCAAAATGGGAGCCCTTAATATCCAAATTTCATGTTTGACTTTGGTCCATTTGAAGAATTTTTGATCATGTTAAGGTCATTTGAAAATTAGGGCAAAAGTTGCCAAAAATGGAAAATCCTTGAAACCAGGTTTTCACTAATTTTGCAAAAACCCTCAAATCTCCATGATTCTTGATCTTTGAACATTCCAAACCTCTTATAAAATTGTAAGGACACCCCTTGGCAAGAAAAAGTGGCTTGGACCCCTTGAAATCACACAATTGACTTTTTAAGGGCACAGTTGACCAATAACTTCATCTGGAAGCAACTGAAGAATTTCTTGACTTCCACATGGAATTTTCTCATGAAAATTGGTACCTAGGATTATCTTGACATATAAAAGACTTTTCCCAAATGAAATGGACAAAGTTATGAAGTTTTGATGCTTGAATCTCAAACCCTAGTTTAGGTGCCTTGTGTAGGAGCTTTGCCCTATCCTGAGATCTCTGATGATCATGCAATCTTCTGAGATTTTGCAAATTAACTTGATCTTGTAAATGGATTGTAGACCCCTAATAGGACTTGTACAAAACCATTGGGACCCTTGTCATGGCTTGTGATGCCTCAAGAACCTCCATAGATGATCATATGCCTAATGCTTGGACATGAAGAATGTTATGCCTCATCTTTACATGGTAGGATGCTAAGAATATGATATGTTCATGATGAATATGATGTGATATGATGCTTAAAATGAAGAGGGAAAATTTGGGGTGTTACAACTGCCCCTATTCAAACAACTGTTAATCTGAAAAGGACGGTAGCACGAGCTATCGACCGTTCAAGATAAACTGTGGTTGAATACCAAGAAAACCTGAAATTTGCACTCTGACGAAGAATGCAACACTGGGAAATAAACCCAACCAAATGACGCTTTGGTGACTGAAGGGGAGAAAAAGCAGACGAGCTTCTTCCAAGTTGAAATTGTTATCTGGAATAAGAACACATTGACAGACGAGTCTTCAAACAATCCTGTTACGCCAGGAACCGGACATACGATCCCTCATATACTGCAAAACATATGACTTGAGACAGACGAATCTCCTTCGGATAAACCTGTTACGCCAGGACCGGGATGCACTAAAGTCTGTGGGATAGAAATGCATAAACAAGGTAGACGAACCTTCTTCATATATTATTCGTGGATATATGGTATAAGACAGACGAGTCTTCTTCGAGCAAACTTGTTACGCCAGGTGCAACACTAGTAATTGGTGCCTGAGACAGACGAGCCTCCTTCGGATAATCCTGTTACGCCAGGACCGGAAACCATTTCGACATTCATTCCCACAGTCAGGATTTTAAACCTCTTCAATACAGACGAGTATTGGATGATCATCAAGATAACACAGACGAGTGCCAAAAGTCAATGATACAGACGAGTATTAGACGATGATCTGAGAAACACAGACGAGCGCTTCAAGCGATGATACAGACGAGTATCAACAAACTTGGTATAGACGAATACCAGAAATTCAAACACGGACGAGCATTTGGAGTAGCAACAGAAGAGTACCAGGATAAACAACCAATCCTCACAAACAGATATAAGCTAGCACAGACGAGTGCTGAGGATGATACAGACGAGTATCCAAACAAAGCAGACGAGCTTCAGCAGGTATCAAAACATCAAAACACATACGAGTGTTGGGGAGTGCATACGAGCAACAATAGAGATTATATATCAAACACAGATGAGTGCTGGAAGTTGCAGACGAGCAACAACAAATACTGGATACCAAACACAGACGAGTGTTCGAAATTGCAGACGAGCAATATCAAGGTAATCATGGACCACTGCTGGGGAGAGAAAACGAGTAATACCAAAGTTACAACACAGACAAGTGTTGAAAGATGCAGACGAGCAGCAATAAAGATCCAGCACAGACGAATGCTGGAGATTGCAGGCGAGCAAAAAACAAAGCAAGAGCACAGACGAGTGTTGGAGATTGCAGATGAGCAACAAACAAATGTCTGATTGGTTCCAAGAGTTACAACTATGTAGGGGAAGGCAGGTTGAGATGCCTTGACACCTAACTCTGATTGTGGTGATGAATACCTACCTGTATCATCAAATGACCAATAGAATGGAAACCTTGCTGGGGAATATTTCACTGACGGGAGTGAAAATCAAATATGAACTCTGTGGGGGAGGATCATCTTCAGACTTGGCTGGGAAAGATGCTTCAACAATGCTCTGGCTGGGGAGAACATTGTGCTAATTCTGAACTCTGGCTGTGACCCTTGTTGGGGATAGAATTTTGACAATTCTAACTCTATGGGGAAATCAGACACTCAGCTTCCTGCTGGGCATACTCCACTGGGGGAATAATAAACTGCTTGGGCTGTTGCCAAGGCTTAGCTGGGGAAGAATTCTGCTGGAGATAGGGATTGCAAAGTGTCTCTCATGAGGAGAAACAACCTGCTTGGGAGAATGTGACACCATCCTGCAACCTATAACAACAGGAAACATAAGTGTGCCCCGGGGACTTGCATGGTATAATCTGTTCATCCATTGTTACCCGACACTCAAAGAGGGTTACAGTGTTTCCCTGCATGTCATTTTATTTTCAAATTATCACCATGTTTTAAATGCAATGCTATTTTTGTGAAAAATTCAGGACATTTTGCAAACAAAAATAAACACACACAGCTTTTTGACTGAATATTCTTTTTATTGAAAGGCCTCTGAATAGGCAAATATCTTACATCAGGAAGCAACCACTTGGAAAGAGGTAGCCACCATAAAATTGAGAAAAGAAACTATCCTAAAGGCAATGGGGACGACATCCCAATGAGTTTCATTTCTGCTATGACCAGCATGTCTTCAAGACTCTCCATTTCTGCTTTGCTTTCTGAGAAAATGAGGGGACTGTTTCTTATCCTTCTGATATTGTCAAGTTGTACGAAATGATGACGTGGTTCATATTACTCGGATCGCAATTGTTCGCTTATTCCCTTGTTTTGCATGGATCTCCCTTTCGGGTTTTCAATCCACCGGGATACCCTTTTTTGCCTGAGCTGTCCAATGTGGCTTTTCAACTCAGCGGGTGTGTACATTTTTTTTATTTACTTCCCTAACTTTTGCCCGAGCTTTTTATTCTGTATTTAGCTCGCCGGGATGCCCTTTTTTTTGCTTGGACTTTAATTCTGTTTTTGTGTCCAGCGGGTCTTTTATGCGAAGTGTTTTTTAACTGCGTCCGAGTTAACAGGGGATTGGAAGTCATCTCCATCCATAGTGGTGAGCATCAGTGCTCCTCCTGAGAAAACTTTCTTCACTATGAATGGTCCTTCGTAGTTTGGGGTCCACTTGCCCCTGTGATCTGAACCTGGAGGAATGATCCTCTTGATCACAAGCTCTCCTACTTGATACTCCCGAGTACGTACTCATTGATCGAATGCACGCTTCATTCTCCTCTGATAAAGCTGACCATGACAGATAGCCGTTAATCTCTTCTCCTTAATTAGACATAGCTGATTGTAACGAGCATGCACCCATTCAGCCTCATCAAGCCTCACATCCATCATCACACGCAATGAAGGAATCTCTATTTCAACAGGCAAGACTGCTTCTATACCATATACCAGAGAGAAGGGAGTTTCCCCTGTTGACGTCCTGACTGACGTTCGGTACCCATGCAATGCAAATGGTAGCATCTCATGCCAATCTTTGTTGCTGACAACCATTTTCTGCACAATCTTCTTGATATTCTTATTTGCTGCCTCTACCGCACCATTCATCTTTGGTCGGTAAGGAGAAGAATTATGATGTTGTATCTTGAAGTCCCGACACAACTCTGCCATCATCTTGTTGTTGAGATTAGAACCATTGTCAGTAATGATCCTTTCGGGCACTCCGTATCTGCATATGATATCTCTTTTCAGAAACCTTGCCACCACTTGACGAGTGACGTTGGCATAAGACGTTGCTTCAACCCATTTCGTGAAGTAATCAATCGCAACCAGGATGAAGCGATGACCATTTGAAGCAGTAGGCTCTATCTTTCCGATCATGTCAATTCCCCACATTGAAAAGGGCCAAGGAGATGACATGATGTTGAGCGGGCTTGGAGGAACATGCATTTTGTCTGCATATATCTGGCACTTGTGGCATTTACGAGCAAATGAACAACAGTCTACATCCATTGTCATCCAGTAATACCCCGATCTCAGCAATTTCTTAGCCATAGCATGCCCTCCTGCATGAGTACCGAAAGATCCCTCGTGGACTTCCTGCATCAACAGGCTTGCTTCGTGTCTATCCACGCATCTGAGCAAGACCATGTCAAAGTTTCTCTTGTACAAAACCCCGTCTGTATTCAAGAAGAAGCTAGCAGCAAGTCGCCTTAAGGTCTTCTTGTCATTGGAAGATGCCCCAGTTGGGTATTCTTGCTTTTCCAGGAATAGCTTGATATCAAAATACCAAGGTTTCTCGTCAGACACGGCGTCTATAGAGAAGGCATGAGCTGGAGCGTCAAGCCTGGAGATGTCAATTCTGGGCACATAATTCCAACACAAGACTTTGATTGACGAAGAAAGATTGGCCAATGCGTCGGCAAACTAATTTTCATCACGTGGTATGTATTGAAGTTTAACTGTTGTGAAGAACGTCAACAGTTTTCTAGCATAATCCCTGTATGGAATTAGATGCTCTTGATGCATATACCACTTGCCGGTAACCTGGTTAATGATGAGGGCTGAGTCTCCGAATATATCGAGGTTCTTAATCCGAAGATTAATTGCCTCCTCTATTCCCATTATGCATGCCTCGTATTCCGCTTCATTGTTGGTGCAGCCAAAAGTAATTCTGGCAGCGAAGGGAAAGTGAACACCTTCGGGAGTGATAAGAACGACACCAACTCCACGTCCATTGATATTGACTGCACCATCAAACATCAACTTCCATTTGGATTCAGGGTCTGGTCCCTCCTCCGGAAGTGGTTCCTCACAATCTTTTGCTTTGAGGTACATGATGTCCTCATCAGGGAAATCAAACTTCATTGGCTGATAATCATCTTCAAGAGGTTGCTGTGCAAGGTAATCCGACAACACACTTCCCTTGATGGCTTTCTGAGAAGTATATTGGATGTCATATTCAGTTAAAATCATCTGCCACCTAGCAACCCTTCCGATTAACGCTGGTTTCTCAAAGATGTACTTGACAGGATCCATTTTGGAAATGAGCAGTGTGGTATGAGTCAACATGTATTGCCTCAGTCGGCGAGCAGCCCATACCAAAGCGCATCAAGTTTTCTCGAGCAGTGAGTAACGGGATTCACAGTCGGTAAACTTTTTGCTAAGGTAATAAATAGCGTACTCTTTTCGACCAGACTCGTCATGTTGGCCTAGAACATACCCCATTGACCCTTCTAGCACGGTCAAGTACATGATTAAAGGTCTTCCCTCAACTGGAGGCATTATAATTAGAGGCTCCTGCAAATATTCTTTTATTTTGTCGAAAGCTCTTTGACAGTCGTCATTCCACCTGACCGTTTGCTCTTTTCTTAGCAACTTGAATATTGGTTCGCACGTGGCAGTTAGATGAGATATGAACCGAGATATGTAGTTCAACCTCCCTAAAAATCTGCGCACCTCTTTTTCTGTCTTCGGTGCAGGCATATCTTGAATTGCTTTTACCTTTGCAGGATCTACCTCAATTCCTCTTTGACTAACAATGAAACCCAGCAGTTTCCCGGAACGCACTCCAAAAGTGCACTTGTTTGGATTCAACCTCAGCTTGTACTTGATCAGTCTATCAAATAGCTTCTTTAGGTTGACCAGATGCTCTTCTTCGTCTCGGGACTTAGCAATCATATCGTCCACATAACACTCAATCTCCTTGTGTATCATGTCGTGGAACAATGTGACCATCGCCCGCTGATAAGTTTCCCCGACGTTCTTCAAACCAAAGGGCATGACCTTATAGCAGAATGTACCCCACAGGGTAATGAACGTTGTCTTCTCCATGTCTTCCGGCGCCATCTTAATATGGTTATATCCGGAGAAGCCATCCATGAAGGAGAATACCGAGAATTGAGCGGTATTGTCCACCAACACATCAATGTGAGGTAAGGGAAAATCATCTTTTGGGCTTGCTCTATTCAAATCCCGGTAGTCAATGCACATCCGGACCTTGCCGTCCTTCTTTGGTATAGGTACAATGTTAGCTACCCAATGCGGGTAACTAGTTACAGCAAGGAACCCGGCATCCCATTGCTTCTGGACCTCCTCTTTGATCTTCATCGCCATGTCAGGACGAGTTCTTCTCAATTTTTGTTTCACAGGAGGACAGTCCTCTCTCAGAGGTAGCTTATGCACAACGATGTCGGTATCCGACCCTAACATATCTTGATATGACCAAGCAAAGATATCCTCATACTCTCTCAGCATACTGATCAGCTCTTTCTTGACGTCGGCCTGCAGACTGGCCCCAATCTTGATCTCTTTCTTCACATATTCACTGCCAATGTTGATGATCTCAATTTCTTCTTGATGAGGCTGAATAACCCGTTCCTCTTGTATCAACAATATGACCAATTCTTCAGGGAGTTCACAGTCTTCCTCAACCCCTTCATCAGCTTGGTAGACTGGATTGTCAAAGTCATGCATGGTCATAGCAGGAATGTTATCAGTGGAATCCGGATGATCAACACTGCACAAATGATGTGCTTATTCAGAATCTGCTTATTTTGAAAAAGAGACGCTAACACAAAAGGAAAAACACATTGCCATTTTTATATTTTTTTGTGAAAAATTTTAAAAACAAAAGAAAGAGAACACAATTTGTCTGAAAATGTCCTTTCATTTCATGGTAAAATAAGATGCATACAAAACATGGTGGCCCAATACAATGGATCCTAGCATCTTGGGCAGAATGTTGGATTTGAGAATGCAGTATGATAATAAAAAGAAACAAATGAATTACTCTGAGTGCCAAGTAACTTGAACAATGTCTTCAGCATACTAGTTCCTTAGCTCCTCCCCGGATGCACACGGATGTATCCAGTTGTCCCAGTCACCATCACTGTCCCCATCTTGGCTTGTCACACAAATCTGGTTGCGGTCGAGCATCCCAGCGCTTGTAAAGGTGATAGCTTTACCACTTGGAGTAGATCCACCAGGCTGATATCCCAAACCGAACTTGTCGTCTTTCTTTTCTAGCTCCAGCAATTTGCCCCAGCCTTGGGCACTTCCTGACTGAACTAACTCCTTCGCCTGCTTGTAGGAATGAATGGAGGTACCTTCACTGCTCTTCTCTACAGGAGTCAAAATGCTAGCATTGACTGCCTCGAAGACTTGGCATAAAGTCTCATGGATCTCTCCATCCAAAGATGTCTTCCTCTCTGCACACTATGATGACCTGTCCATCCACCACATATTTGAGCTTGTGATGCAGGGTGGAAGTAACAGCTCCAGCAGCATGAATCCATGGGCGTCCCAACAAGCAGCTGTACGTAGGCTGGATGTCCATGACATAGAAGATACTTTTGAAAACTTGAGAACCTATTTTGACGGGCAACTCAACTTCACCAAAAACTGATCTTCTAGACCCGTCGAAAGCTTTGACAATCAAATCACTTGGTCTCAGGACTATACCATCAACATTGAGCTTCATTAATGCCTTCTTCGAAAGCACATTAAGGGAAGAGCCTGTATCAATAAGAACATGTGACAACACAGCACCCTTGCACTCCATAGTGATATGTAATGCTTTATTGTGGTTTCGGCCCTCTGACGTGAGGTCTCTGTGTGTAAAGCCCAGGCCATGGCTTGCGTTAACACTGCCTATTACAACTTCAAGTTGGTTGACAGTGATTTCTTGAGGAACATAGGCCATCTGCAGCACTTTCAACAAGGCCTCTCTGTGTGCAGGAGAACACATCAGCAAAGATAGAATGGATATCTTTGAAGGTGTCTGGTTCAACTGCTCGACCACCCTATAATCACTCTTTTTGATAATGCGCATAAATTCCTCGACCTCTTTTTCAAACGTACCCTGCCCAGCCACAAGAGTTGTTGATTCATCAGTCACAGCTTGCTTTCCTTTGGCTTTTGACGAAGCTTCAGCCTCAGGATCCCCTCTCAGCACAGGGGGACCAAATAAACGACCACTTCTGGTAAAGCCTCCAACTCCTCCGACATTCTCTACAGCCGGGTCAATAGCAACAGACTTGCTCTCTACTTTCTGTCCAGCCACGTATACATCTGAGCCGTAATGCTATGGAATGGCTTTATCGTCTGTGTAAGGAACAGGCCCAGGCACGGTGATAGTCACGGGACTAACCTCAGGAGCATAAATGGTTACAGGCTCTCTCCTGGCAGGCATCTCTGCTTCATCATAGAAAATAGTTATGGTTGACACATCATCAGCTTCATTACCAACCTTGTTAAACTGCAAAGATCCATCATCAATCAGCTTCTGCAGTCCCATCTTTAGGTCATCACACCCATTCTCAGCATTCAAACATTTCTCGCAATTAGAACTGCAACCCGGAATCACTTGACCATTCAGCAACCTCTCTTTCACTACCAATAACAGAGTCTTTACTTCTTCAATACTCAGCATCAGACTCAACTTCTCACCACCCTCAATAGCATGGATTCTAGCCCCTCCATGATTCGGAATAGGGTTTGAATTAACATTTGGCGGTGGTGCAAAGTTAATTGCTTTAGAGTCTATCAGATCTTGAACTTTGTGCTGCAGCACCCTGCACTTCTCAGTCGAGTGCCCGGGTGCTCCTGAGTGGAAAGCGCATCTTGCATTGACATCATACCCAACTGGAAGCTCTCCAGGTGGTGGTGGTGCCAAAGTCCTCAATTGAATCAAATTCAGGTCCAGCAATCTTGGTAGCAAAGTAGCATAAGTCATAGGGATGGCCTCAAGCACCTTATTAGCCGGGCGAGTCTGCCTTGGCTGATACGGTCTCTGTTGATAGTTGTTTCTTTGTGGCTACTGTTGTTGTTGTTGTTGTTGTTGTTGTGGTTGCATCTGTTGCACGGGAGTAGAAGGAATTATGACTGCTGCCACATGTTCATATGGTCTTCTATAACCTCGGCCCCGTCCTCGGCCAAACACAACATTTGTCTCACCCTCCCTTCTCCTTGGAGGTCCACTGAAAGCTTTTCTTGCTCCATTCGAGCTTCTAGCACTTGTATCTTGGATATTTCCCATTTTCAACAAGGTCTCTACCCTCTCTCCAGCAATTACAATGTCATTGAATTTGGTGGCAGAACTGGACGCCAATCTTTCAAGAAACACACCCTGCAAAGTCCCCATAAACATGTTAGCCATCTCGTTTTCAAGCAGGGGTGGTTGCACTCTGGCAGCGAGCTGACGCCACCTCTGAGCATATTCTTTGAATCCCTCCTTAGTAGTCTGAGACATGTGCTGCAATTGAGTGTGATTTGGAGCCATGTCCAAGTTATATTGATATTGTCTCACAAAAGCTTCTGCCAGGTCTTTCCAGCTTTTTATGTTGACTCTACTAAGCTTCATATACCATTCCAGAGAAGCCCCGACCAAGCTGTCTTGGAAATAGTACATCCAGAGTTTTTCATCATCCGTGTGAGCAGCGATCCTTCCTACGAAGGACTGAAGATGGGTCTTCGGGCATGCAGTGCCATTGTATTTCTCAAAAGTTGGAACCTTGAACTTGTAAGGGATTCTAACCCCTGGAACCAAGCCCAAATCTGTAATGTCAAATCCCAAAGAGCTCTGGGATTGAATATCCTTGATTTGCTCTGCCATTTCCTCAAACATCCTGTTCATCTCAGCCCCCAGACCTTCAGCTTCGTCCAGCAGAGTTAACTGTTCGTCCTGGTTATCCATTTGAATATTGTTCAGCCCATCATTGATTATAGTAACCCCTGGCTATGTTACAGGGATTTCCACTTGACGTGCGCCCGCACCATTACGATTACCATCAGCAGTGGTGTTGTTTCTAGCTTGACCATTTTCTATCATCTCCCGCAGACGCTCTTGATTCTGACCCATGCCTGCCATCAGAGTCATAAAGTTGTCCATCCTTAGCCTCAGGTCAGCTAAGTTAGCTTGCATCTGGTCCATGATTCGCTCTATATTGACCTTTGTTGGATATCTGTGTGCGACTGGTTGTTCCCGAACTTTTTTGGGAGCTATAGTGCCTGAAACACAAAAGAAATTAGCAACTGAAGCACTACTTGCAAAACAAACAAACAAGTTATATGCAATGCAACGTAACTGCTCATGTTCCCAAGTTTTAAGCATTTGCAATGCCCCAGTTCTGGCATCTATTCCAGACAGTCACTTTGAGGATTAACTTTCAAACTTTCTCTTTGATGAGTGTTCAGACATTAGCAGTATCAGACAAACGAGTCTTGCACATTTAGAAAAGATAACTTGCATATTAACAATGTATCATGGACAAACCACCGCCGGCCAAAAGTTAGAGCACAAACAGAAATATTCCCCGAAGGGTTACAAACCATTACATGAATACAAAACAAAATACAAAATAAGCAAGACTCCTACAACAAGCCTGTAGGTAGTCTAAAAAAATTAAACTAAACTAAGGACCCAGGCTCTGCCACCTCTGCTCTTCTTTTCTTGACACCGGCTCTCAGCTTGAGCTCTTCAATCTCTTTTCGTGCCTCCTCCAAGGCTAACTGACTTTGTGCTAACTGCTGAGTCTTTTCCCTCCGAATGTTGTGGACTTGCTCGACCTCTTCCTTCTTGAAGGCCATTTGCACCTCAAAGAACTCTTCTTTCTCTCTGAACTTCTTCTTCTCTTCCTCCCTTTGGCCTTGCAACCAAACAATGGATTGGCGAGCTTCCTTGAGAGTCTTCAAAGTCTTTTTGCGTTCAGCTTCTCTTTTTGCCTCCATCAGACTCAACCTGTGAAAGTGAGCTTCCCTTCCAGTAAAATCTTTCTCTTTAGCTTCCAAAGAGGCTTGGATCTTCTGCAGCTTGCTTTCTGCTTCATTCTTGGCCCTGTTGGCAAGATGGTACAGGCTTACCATTTCAGCCTTTTCCACTCTAACTTCATGCAGCTGAGCTTCCAATTTCTTGTACTCTTCAAGGGAGACAGTACTACTCTGACTTGGAACTTCTCTGGGATAAAGTGGAGCCTCAACTGAGAAAGGCATGAGAACTTCTTCCACATGTCTTTGCAACCATGTAGCAAATGGAGGATACGTCTTGGGATCTACTCTGCCAAAGTCTTTCTTACCCTTCCTTATCCTGTGAGCCCAAGCTTGGACTGCTTGCAATACTAACTCCTTGTTTCCTTCAACAGGGAAATACAAAGACTCAACAAACTCTTCCATCTGTGGTGGATCTTTCAAAGGGTAGCCAAACTGCCTCCTGGCTAATGATGGATAGTAACTGATGACACCCTTCCTTCCCAGCAAAGGTACTCCAGCAAGCCTTCCACAACTGACCAGCAATTCTTTACCTAGCAGATCTTTGTCATATCCCCAGGCAATATCTTCAGCAGTTAACCCCATCAGTCTTCTTGACCATCTCCACTCATCCCTCATTTCCTTGAAGGCACCTGATTTTGGCAGTTGTCTAGCAAACCACTCAGCAAACAGAGAAGCACAGCAGCATACTGGACCACCCCTACCCTTCTCATTTCTGTAATGCACACTGTAGTAGAAGTCACCCAAAAGAGTAGGCACTGGATTGCCTTTAGCAAAGATTGAGATCACTTCTAAGCTTACAAATTCCTTTTCTCCTGGGAACAAGCTGGACCCATACACCATCAAAGCAAGCATAGCACCAAAGTCACCCCAACTACCTTCTGTAGCATATCTCTCTGCCTCTGGGATGAGCACACTCCAAGGGAGTCCTTTACCTTCACTATCCTTCAGAGCCTTCTTGACTGTAGTAGCTGGCAAACGACAAACTTTGGATATGTCTTCTTCTTTAAGCACAACCTCAAACCCATAGAACGACAATGTCTCTCTGACTGGAACATTCAGCATGCTGGCGATCTCTTCCAATGTAGGAGCTAATATGTAACCTGAAAACACAAAGCAACGCAGCAGAGGATCATAAAACTGCAACAGGGTATGCAAACTGTCCTTCTGGTCTGCAGTGGGGTTGTCCACAAACTTCAATATCTAGCCATATCTTTTCCTGACATTTCCAAGACGGTCGCAAATCTGGGCGTGGAACTCACTACTACCCCCATGACAAGATCTCATGAGGCCAAAGTGGAACCACTCTAAGTCCTAAGGTGCACTCGAGCCGTGGTAATGAGCTCATCTCTCAGAAACAGTAACACCCAACCCACTAAACAGAAAATCCAGCACCAGACAGTCCAGTATATATACATGATGCAGAAAATAAATACTGAAAACTGTAAATAAAGTTGTAAATAAACGTGTAAATAAAAAACAATAAACTACAACACACAACAGCAAACAAACATCGCCCAAAGAAACAGAAACAAACAAGCGCTAGGAGAGACTCACAGGGCAACCAGAGATTCTGGGGTGTTATCCCCAGCAGAGTCGCCAGCTGTCGCTCCCCGGATTTCCATCCTGGTACAAACGCGAAAGTGGCGTGGAAAGAGGGTAGAGTCGCCAGCCAGGCATTTTTATCCCGAAGGAATGGGAATGGTAATGCTGCACAAACCAGAAGAAAAGAAAAGGAAGGACACGGGTCCTGCGAACCAAAGAGACTGAGTTCGGGAGTCGGTTACGACCTGGGAAGGTATTAGCACCCAGATCGTCCGCCGTACCTGACGGGATCCACGCTTGCAAAGAGAAATGCTTCAAAGGGTCAGGGTATGAAAGCTGCTGCAAAGAAAACAAAATGAACTGGAAATAAACTGAGAGAAAACACAGAGAAAAATGTAGGGAAAATAAAGATTGTGCTCAAACGGGCCCTACCCCGCTGCCTACGTACCTCATCAGGACAATGAGGATCAGAGACGCCGTAGTTCCCCTAACTAGGGATGGCAAGGAAATTGCTTGTGAATTAAGGCTTGAATTGCCTATGCCATTGCTCAGGTGTTGCAGACTCGGACGACGAGTGCGTAACCGTCTTGCAAAGTGACAAGTAGGAGCAAGTTCGCGTACGGAGCGAATGAGATGAGAAAAGAATTCCCGAAGGAAAGACGCTTATTGTTCGTATTTTTTATGAAGCTTTTATGAGTGTGTCACAAGGAAGTGAACTCAAGCTCTTTTCCATGGAATGTGCACTTGTCACTACATTCCAAGATGGAATAATAGAACAAGCACACTCAAGTAAGGAGAAGATCCCCAAAACATGAACCCAAAGATTTGGGCCTAAGCTCACTAACTTGTTAAATTATTAAGTTGTTTTGGTATTTACAATGAAGAAGTGTTTTTTTATGCTTTTCTTGGTGAAGAAGATACCTTGATCAGACTTGTGCATCACAAGGTAAGCTTGTACTATCCCAAGATGGGAAGACCACAAGTACCTCATGGGATAAGGCTATTGCTCAAGGTATTACTTCAAACATTATTAAGATGTTTTTTATGGTTATGAGATGAGAAGAGAAGAAGAACCAAAAGGATCACAAGTGTTGTCATGCATGGATATCCTAAGGTTAGTGTGGTTTTCTATCCTAAAGAAGAAAGAAAGAAGAAGAGAAGAAGAAGAAGGAAGAAGAGATGAGCAAGGCCTAAGCCCAACAATAAAAGGTTAGCACAATTAAGAAATGAGAAGAAGAGATGAGATTTGGAGATGTGGAACTCACATCCACACCTCTCACTTACCATAGCCCCTGCAAGGTTAGTAACAAGCATACAAATGAAATACAATGAACAAGATGACATGCTAACATCATACAAACAGAAGTGGGTTCATATATACAAATGCTCAATGGATATGCAAGTTATAAGAATGAGGAATGAAGCATACAAGCAAATTATGAGACAAGATGAAACAAATGACAAACACATGCAAACTTAAGAAAGATGCAAGGCAAGGATGCAAAAACATGGACTCAAGGCACACAACCAGAACTAAAACAAATCAAATAAGAGCTTAAGAAGCTAACAAGATGAAGAGAAGAGACACACAAGACCAAACAATCACATAATGAAGTGAAAGAAGTAAGGAGATGAAGTGAAAACACTTAAGAAATGAAAGAACTTAAAAGGGAAGAAAACACAAAAATTTCTAAGACTCAAACCCTAAGCTAGGACCAGGAAGGTACCCATACCCCAAAGAGACCCCAAATGAGAAGAAAAAGTTGGCACAAGTGCCCTTCTAAGCTTATAAGAGAGCTAGAGACCAAAGAGAAGCAAAATGGGACAAGGTGAGAGCCAAAATTCAAATTAAATCAACCAAGCATCTAAATATTCCACAACTTAATTCAAATGATCCTCAAACATGATATAACAAGACACCAAAAGGATTTGGAAAGATTCAGAAGCAAACTAGGTCAAATGGAGGCAAGAACACAAACTAGGGTTAATAACTTCCCACACAAGTCAAAGGACCAAAACCCAAGGAATAAATTTCTAAAAATCAGGGGAAAAATCACATAATAACTACATCATCTTAGAAATCCAGAGCAAAATGAATGAACAAGAAACTCAAAATAATGAGACCTATGAAAAATGGACAAGGCAGTACACTCAAAAAAGGATTAAAAAGAATTAAATGAAAGAGGAAATTAATATGACACGTGTAAAATAGGAATAAATTGAAAATAAAAATGTAGAAAATTAGGGAAAACGTAAATTGACTCTCATGAATATTTTTGGAATTTTTTAATGACTGGAACTATTTTTAAAAATTAGAAATCAAAATGGAGTAAAAGAGTAAAAATAAGAAAAAGAAATTAAAAGGAAATTGGTTGGGGGTGTTGGTAGCAAGGAATTCATGTTGGAATTGTTTTGGGCTTAAGAAACTGGGGGTGTGAAAATCAGGTTTGAGGCCCAGAGGCTGCGCAAGTGTATGGCTCCTGTTGTGGAAATTCAATAAGAAATAAAGGAAAAAACACTGAGCCTCAGATCAATCTAACGCGTGCTGTGAACTTTTCATTAATTGACGTGGCAATTTGGTGAATTATGAATGGAGGACTCATGGTTCTTATTGTGTGGTGCGTAGCAACATGAATTTAAATGAAATTATAAGAACACGTGATAGTGAGGAGGACTCAGGCTACGCGTGTCATGATCCAGAGCGTACAAGGGCGAGATCCAATGGCTGTAGGTCATCTTCTTCACCATAGAAACCCTAGTTCATACTTGCAGTTTCCGGTGACCGAAGCTAGGGCTTCGGCACCGAAATTCAAACCTGAAGCACAAACAACAAAATAAATGAACATAAAACTCCAGATTGGGTAATTAACATGCTCTGAATTCAAATATGAGGTTGAAATCTTCTAAAACTCAAAGAATCCTACGGATTGAAGAGAACAAAGTGTGACCATGAAAACTGAAATCCACATAACTCTCACTACAATGCACCATTTTCAAAACTACAAGTTGCAGAATGCTCAGTGCACATCAAAGATCACAAAACACCTAATCAAATTCATTTTTAGAAGTGACGAATCCAAGGCATACCTGAGTTGCAGATCTGGAAATAATGAGATAGAAAGCCAAATGATGGATGCAAATCACTCTACACTCACTCTAGATGCAAAATAAATGCATCTAAAGCCTTGGATATGGTTGGATCTGAAGCTTTGCCCACACCTGCCCTGAAATGGCAATGTTGTTGAACTTGAGAGATTGCTTGAAAGAGTGTGTGATTAATGATCCTTAGCTTGCACTGATCAAAGATCTATCACTGGTTTTTGAAATGAGCAAGTGTATGATGAGAAATGAGAGAAAATGCAAGTTGTGCATAAACTTGGAAATGAGAGAATGAGAGAGAGGTTGCAAATTCTGAAACCCTAGCTCCTTTTATGTGAAGTCACAAACCAATGCTGAAAGAATGGGCTCATTTGCACGTGGAAATCACAAGCTTTTGGTGAATTTGCAAAATTTGCAATTTGTGAGGGAAGCATGCACTCCTCATTCTTTCCTTGGCCTATCAGCACATGTGCAATGCAAATCCCACCCTTGATTACAAACCAACAAGTCCTGGCCCTTAGATCAAAGTTATCACACAATCCTCATGATTTTGCAAATTATACACTTTTGAAGCAACTTCCTTGCTTGGCACGAAAATGGGAGTTTTTCTTGAGAAAAGTGTGCCAAATGCAATGTGTTTTAACATTAGAAACATAATTGATCCATACCAAGCCTTGAAAACAAGTTTTGAATCTTTTTTCTTTTGTGCATGCATGAAACTTTTGAATTTGCCCTAATTTGAAGCACTTTTTCGAAGAGCCTAGAGAGCAAACCATGAATCCCATGAAAATGTACTTGTACTTTTTGAAATTGGGATCCCTTAATCTCCAACTTTCATGTTTGACTTTGGTCCATTTGAAGAATTTTTGATCATGTTAAGGTCATTTGAAAATTAGGGCAAAAGTTGCCAAAAATGGAAAATCCTTGAAACCAGGTTTTCACCAATTTTGCAAAAACCCTCAAATCTCCATGATTATTGATCTTTGAACATTACAAACCTCTTATAACATTGTAAGGACACCCCTTGGCAAGAAAAAGTGGCTTGGACCCCTTGAAATCACACAGTTGACTTTTTAAGGGCACAGTTGACCAATTACTTCATCTGCAAGCAACTGATGAATTTCTTGACTTCCACATGGAATTTTTTCATGAAAATTGGTACCTAGGATCCTCTTGACATATATAAGACTTTGACCAAATGAAATGGCCAAAGTTGTGAAGTTTTGATGCTTGAATCTCAAACCCTAGTTTAGGTGCCTTGTGTAGGAGCTTTGCCCTATCCTGAGATCTCTGATGATCATGCAATCTTCTGAGCTTTTGCAAATGAACTCGATCTTGTAAATGGATTGTAGACCCCTCATACGACTTGTACAAAGCCATTGGGACCCTTTTCATGGCTTGTGATGCCTCAAGAACCTCCACAGATGATCATATGCCTAATGCTTGGACATGAAGAATGTTATGCCTCATCTTTCCATGCTAGGATGCTAAGAATATGATATGTTCATGATGAATATGATGTGATATGATGCTTAAAATGAAGAGGGCAAATTTGGGGTGTTACACTATGCCATATGCTACACTATTGCCACAACTCCTAAAGCTCAATCTTGTTGAGTTGAGGACATTGGCTCCACCTGATCCTCAAAACCTTCCTAGGAACTATGATGTCAATGCTAGGTGTGCTTTCCATTCCAATGCACCTGGACACTCTACGGAAAAATGCAGAGCCCTGCATATGAAGGTTCAGGATCTGGTAGATTCAAAAGCCCTGAACTTTGCACCTCCTTCCAATGTAATGAAGAATCCTATGCCAAGTCACAGTGGGCCAAGGATTAATGTTGTAGAGGATGGTTCACCCATGAGTTTGATAGAAGACATTGCATATATTCAGACACCTCTGGCAGAGGTTAAAACCCAGATTTTAAAGTGCCAAGTGTTCCCAGGTTGTGAGGCCTGTTGTGAATTATGCAAACTTTCTGAGAATGGGTGTGCTAGCTTGAGGAGTGGAATTAATGGCTTGATCAAAGAAGGCATTCTGCAAATTACAACCACAACTTCTACAACACCAGCAACCCTTTTATCAACAACAAGTGAATCTTCTACAAATGAAACAACCATCTTTCCAAATGTTTCTTCTACAATTACAACAACCATCGTTCCAACTGATTCAGCTATAACATCAGCGATCATTCCATCTGTCACTTCAACACACAACAATTCATTTGCACCGGATACTACAATTTCAACAACCAACAATGATGGTTCCACTGTCACAATCTATTAAGACCCGGAAACGATCCCGAATTCCAGCAACTTTCAGCAAAATCAATAGCAGTCTCAACAAAGCTTCAATTCACCTCCACCAACATCCACCAGAGGTCCCGTTACTATTTTTTATGATCCATAGACTATTACAATCCCAACATCTCCTGCAGTAAGCCCAGTCACTATCACGGTGCCCGGGCCAATCCCTTATGGTAAAGACAGTGCTATACCATGGCATTATGGTGCTGATCTATACTGCAACGGAGAGAAAGTCCTTCTTGATTCTCCAGCTCTCACTCCCCAAGTGGATAATTTTGGGGAAGGCGGAGGCTTCACCCGAAGTGGACGTATATTCGCTTCACAAGTCCCTAGAACCAACACTGAGGCAGAGGCTGTTGCCAAAGCCAAAGGGAAGAGTGTGGTACCAGAAGAATCTGCACAGAAAGAAACCCATAAATCATCCTTCGATCAAGATGTGGATGAGTTTATGAGAATCATTAAAAGAAGTTACTATAAAGTCGTGGACCGGCTCCACCAGACTCCTTCAAAGATCTCAATCCTATCATTGCTGTTGTGTTTCGAAGCCCATCGGGATGCACTACTCAAAGTTCTGCACGTTGCCTACGTGCCAGAAGAGATCACTGTAAATCAGCTGGAAACAGTGGTATCAAATGTCAACACTAGCCATGGACTAGGTTTCACTGATGCTGATTTGACAACTGAAGGACGTCTCCACAACAAAGCTTTGCATATAACCCTGGAGTGCAAAGGAGCTGTATTATCTCATGTTCTTGTAGACACTGGATCCTCACTCAATGTCTTACCCAAGAAAGCCCTTGTCAAGCTTGAGTATGATGGGATATCTCTCCGGCCAAGTAACCTTGTGGTCAGGGCTTTTGACGGCTCCAAGAGATCTATTCTTGGAGAGGTGGAGCTTCTGGTGATAATCGGTCCATAGGTCTTTAAGACCATTTTCTATGTGATGGACATACATCCTGCTTATAGCTGTTTGTTAGGTCGACCCTGCATTCACGCCGCAGGCGCAGTAATGTCGACCCTTCACCAGAAACTGAAGTACGAATGGGAAGGACAGATTATCACCATCTGTGGTGAGGAAGACATATTTGTTAGCCATCTGGCTACATACAAGTATATTGAGATGGATGGTGAAATCCATGAGACAATGATTCGAGGGTTCGAGGCCCTGAATGTTAATGAGGCTACTGGAGTATTGGCTGCATCCCAGGAAGAAGGGATGGGTACTTCGATCATCTCTTATCAGCAAGCCCGAAAGGTTGTTGAAGAAGGTATTGCTCAAGGCTGGGGCAAACTACTGCCAGTGGAAAAGAAGGAAGATAGATTCGGTTTGGGTTACAGACCATTCCGACAAGATCAATCAGAGGCTGCAAAAGAGCCCAAATTTGTCAATGGGGGGATGCTCACCCCAGATGCTGTTAACAATCTGGAAGACGAGGAGGAAAACGACCGCAACCTGGAGAACTGGATACGTCCAAGGATCCCGGGGAACCAAGTCCTTAACTGGTCTTCCCAGGAAATTATAAGGGTTACTCCTGCAGAGTAATTATTATTTCCTGTCTTTTTAGTATGCATCAAGTCCCGCATCTTGCCCAAGGTGTCGGGACTCATTTTGTAATAGGGCCATATTGTAATTTTGTGCAAATGATTAATCAATGAATATCAAACATCTTTTGCAAACAAGTCTCTTTTTCGCTCACTGTCTTTTCATTTTTCACTTTTGTACAAAACAATAAAATGGCAATGTTTTCAAAATAAATAACTTCATTTTCACTTTTTCTAAACAAGATTAAAACTGGTCACTATAATGAACCAATCTCAACCCTTGCAGAGATTATCCTCCAGATTGCACCGACAACAGCACTGCTATGACCTTGTATGACTTCGACAATCCAATTAATCAAGCTGATGAAGGGGTTGAAGAAGACTATGAGTTACCTGAAGAGTTAGCCAGGTTGTTAAGGCAGGAAGATAAAGTGATCACTCCTCATCAGGAGGAGGTTGAAACAATCAATCTTGGTACCAAAGAGGATTTGAAAGAAGTGAAGATTGGGGCCAATCTGCAGGCTTCAGTGAAAGAACAACTTATTGACATGCTTCGAGAATACGTCGACGTCTTTGCTTGGTCTTATCAAGATATGCCTGGTCTAAATATTGATATTATTACGTACAAGCTTCCATTGAAAGAAGAATGTCCTCCAGTGAAGCAGAAGCTACGTCGTACTCGTCCAGATATGGCCATGAAGATTAAGGAAGAAGTACAAAAAAAGTGGGACGCCGGTTTCCTTGCTGTAACTAGTTACCCGCCGTGGGTTGCTAACATTGTACCAGTGCCTAAGAAAGATGGTAAAGTACAGATGTGTGTGGATTACCGGGATCTAAACAGAGCTAGCCCGAAGGATGATTTCCCATTACCTCATATTGATGTATTGGTCGACAACATAGCTCAGTTCTAGGTATTTTCCTTCATGGATGGTTTTTCAGGGTATAACCAGATCATAATGTCACCCAAAGACATGGAGAAAACAACCTTCATCACACCTTGGGGCATATTTTGTTACACGGTAATGCCATTTGGACTGAAGAATGTCGGTGCGACTTATCAACGGGCTATGGTAACGTTATTCCACGACATGATCCACAAAGAAATTAAATGCTACATGGATGACATGATTGCCAAGTCCCTCACTGAAGAAGATCATCTGGTAAATCTGCTGAAGTTGTTCAAGCGCCTGAGAAAGTATCAGCTGAAGCTAAACCCCAACAAATGCACTTTCGGGGTACATTCCGGTAAGTTGTTGGGATTCATTGTAAGTGAAAAGGGAATTGAAGTTGATCCTGACAAAGTCAAAGCCATTCAGGAGATGCCTGCACCTAAGACTGAAAAGGAAGTTCGGGGGTTCTTAGGTAGATTGAACTACATATCACGGTTCATATCTCATCTTATTGCAACCTGTGAGCCCCTGTTCAAATTGTTAAGAAAGGAACAAACAGTCAGGTGGAATGAAGATTGTCAGAAGGATTTTGACAAAATCAAGGAGTACTTACAAGAACCTCCAATTTTCTTATGCCTCTAGTTGAAGGAAGACATCTAATAATGTACCTGACAGTATGAGAAGGATCAATGGGGTGTGTGTTGGGCCAGCATGACGAGTCTGGTCGAAAAGAGTATGCAATATACTACCTAAGCAAAACGTTTACCGACTGTGAACAACATTATTCACAGCTCGAGAAAACTTGTTGTGCTTTAGCGTGGGCTGCTCGCCGACTAAGACAGTATATGTTGACCCACACTACCTTGTTGATCTCAAAGATGGATCCAGTCAAGTACATATTTGAGAAGCCAGCACTTACCGGAAGGGTTGCAAGATGGAAAATGATTCTGATAGAATATGACTTTCAGTACACATCTCAAAAAGCCATCAAAGGCAGTGTACTGTCTGACTATCTAGCTGAGCAACCCATTGATGATTACCAACCAATGAGATTTGATTTCCCTGATGAAGACATCATGTTTCTAAAAGCAAAAGATCATGAAGAGCCTATTCACACTGAAGGGCTTGACCCAGAATAAGAATGGACAATGATGTTTGATGGGACTGTTAATATGAATGGTCGTGGAGTTGGTGCAGTGCTCATTACACCTAAAGGAGTTCATATGCCTTTCTCGGCAAAACTCACCTTTGCCTGCACTAACAACAAAGCCGAATATGAAGCGTGTATCATGGGGCTTGAGGAAGCCATTGACCTCAGGATCAAGACTTTAACTGTATTTGGAGATTCAGCTTTGGTAATCAATCAGACCAACGGCAAATGGTACACTCACCAAGAGCATCTGATTCCATACCGTGACTATACGAGGAGATTATTCACTTTCTTCACAACAGTCAAACTTGAGTACATCCCTCGAGACGAAAATCAGTTCGCAGATGCTTTAGCTACCATTTTCTCCATGATCAAGGTTCAGACCGCCAATTATGTGCCTCGGATTTCGGTATCCAGACTAGACCGACCAGCATACGTATTCTCCGTGGACATTGCTAAAGATGACAAGCCTTGGTTCCATGATATCAAATGCTTCTTAGAGGATCAGACATACCCATCAGGGGCATCATCCAATGATAAGAAGACATTAAGAAGGCTGGCCGGTAGTTTCTTCCTTAATGCTGATGGTTCATTATACAAGTGAAACTTTGATATGGTTCTTCTCAGATGTATTGACAAGAAAGAAGCAAAATTGCTAATGCACGAGGTGCATGAAGGATCTTTCGGTACCCATGCTGGAGGACATGCAATGGCTAAGAAATTGTTACGATCAGGTTATTACTGGATCACAATGGATGCAGACTGTTGTGCCTATGCCAGGAAGTGTCATAAATGCTAGATTTATGCAGACAAGGTGCATGTGCCTCCGAATCTGTTGAACGTAATGTCTTCACCTTGGCCCTTTGCCATGTGGGCATTGACATGATTGGAAAGATCGAACCGAATGCTTCAAATGGCCACAGATTCATCCTGGTAGCCATTGATTACTTCACCAAGTGGGTTGAAGCAGCTTCGTATGCAAACGTCACCAGACAAGTGGTAGCCAGATTTCTGAAAAGGGACATCATCTGTCGATACGGATTTTCCGAGCGAATCATTATTGACAATGGTTCCAATTTGAACAACAAAATGATGGCAGAGCTATGCCGGGACTTCAAAATTCAACATCACAACTCTTCTCCTTACAGGCCAAAGATGAATGGCCCTGTTGAGGCAGCTAACAAAAACATTAAGAAGATTGTGCAGAAGATAGTGGTTACTTACAAAGACTGGCATGAAATGCTACCATTTTCCTTGCATGGGTATCGAACCTCAATCATAATGTCCACTGGGGCAACACCGTATCAGCTTGTGTATGGTATAGAGGCAGTCCTACCTGTTGAAGTTGAATTATCCTTCTTACGGGTACTGATGGATGTCAAGCTGAACGAAGCAGAATGGGTCCGTTCTCGGTACAATCAACTGAATCTGATTGAAGAAAAGAGATTGGCCGCTATCTGTCACGGGCATTTATATCAGAAAAGGATGAAGAAAGCCTTCTATCAGAAAGTCAGGCTTCGGGAATACCAAGTGGGAGATCTTGTGCTGAAGAGACTTCTTCCTCCTCATATAGAACACAGGGGCAAGTGGACTCCAAATTACGACGGCCCATTCATAGTAAAGAAGGTTTTCTCTGGTGGGGAACTGATGCTCACTACTATGGATGGTGAAGATTTCTTATCCCCTGTGAATTCAGATGCAATTAAAAAATACTTCGCATAAAAGACCCGCTGGACATAAAAACAGAATGTAAGTCCAGGAAAAAATAGGGCATCCCGGCGAGTCAAAAACAAAATAAAAGACTCGGGAAAAAATAAGGGAAAATTGAAAAAATGTACACCCGCTAAGTTGAAAAGCCGCATTGGACAGCTCAGGCAAAAATGGGTATCCCGGTGGATTGAAAACCCGAAAGGGCGATGCACGCAAAATTAGGGAATAAGTGAACAACTGCATTCTGAATTCGTCTGTATCGCTTACAACACAGCAAGCTTCGAAAGGTTAAAGCATCGGTCAGAATCAACTTCCTACAGAAAGAGAGATAAGAAGAACGTCAAGGTCATACAGGTTCTAGCAAAGAAAGCTCACCAAAGCGTCGCCAACATTGCCAGCACTTTTACTTTCTCAATTTGTAACAATCTCCTCATTCTAGGGTATTGCACCCCAAAATTTGCCCTCCACAAGACAAGACTTTGTGTACTAAGAGGTTCACAAGGTTCACAAGGCACACAAGACATCTCATGAGGTTCACAAGGTTCACAATAAGTCAGAAAGTTTGACAATTCCCTCAGACAATGCATCCTCATAAGCAATGCATCCTAAACTAGGGTTTTGACTTTCATCAGGCTAAATGGACTTCCAAGACTTCAAGTGAGCTTCATAGCATCTTATATGTTTTCAAGAATCCCCATGTCAAGTTTCAAGACTTTCCTAAAAGATTTGCTCAGTCAGATGATCAGATAGGTTAAAATCAGTCAAAGTAGTTAAAAAGTCAAACTAGGGTCAACTGTGGTCAAACCAAAGTCAAACTTCATGATTTTTTTGCCAACATCAAGTATATGAAGTAAAATTCATCATTTGATCAAGGTTTGATCATGATTCATCAAGGAGATTTCAGATCATCAAGAATCAGGAGTTTCTAAATTAGGGTTTTCACAAGAAAAGTCAACTGAACTTTGACCAGCCATAACTTTCACATGCTTCATCAAAATTTTTCCATCCAAAACTCATTTTGAAGGAAATTGAATTCTCTACAACTTTGTGTCTCACAAGCCAAGCCCAAAAATGCTTCATTTGGAAGGTATGAGCTAAGACATTATAGGTCCTTTTAAAAGTCAACAAAAAGTCAACAACTTCCAAAGGGAATAACTTGAGAATGGTAAAATATATGGACATGAGACCAAAGAGGTTGGTTAGAGGACTCTTTAAGCTTTCCAAAATGTCCAAGAACACCTTCATAGCATTAAAATTGAAGGATTTGTGCCCTTGCAAAGTTGGGAAATTTTTGAGAGGTTTATGAAGTAAATGGGGTCTTAAAACCATAATTCTCCAAATGGGCTGACTTTTTTGTGATCCAATTGGTTCCATGAGATCATGCACGAAATTAACTTAATATTTTCATAATTTTATTCATTTTATTTTTATTTATTATGATTTTTTATATTAAAAATCATTTTAAATTCAAATAAAATATAAAATAATGAAGATTTAAATTTATTTGGTTTCTAGAATGTCATAAAGTTTATTTGGACTTGATTGATACAAGAGTTGTGAAGATCATCCTAAAATAGAAAGCTTCTATCAAGAATATTCAAAATTTAAAAGCTAATCTTTTTCAATCTCAAACTATCCAAATATCCAAAGTCTTGAGCAATTTTTTTGACCTAATTCATTGTACCATATATATACAACACAAAGACAAGTGGTAGAGACGAATTGGCAGCCTCCAAGACCAGTTTCAAACTTCACAAAATCACTTCAAAATTCACATTCGGATTCCAAGGTAGAGATGGTTTCAACAAGTTTTGAGCATTGCAATATGTTCTTTGATGTTCATTGAACGTATTTGGATCATAAACAACATCTAAAACACTCTCATTCATGCAAACCGAATCAATGTTCATTCAATTTTTGAATTTTTCGATTCTTATAATATTGACATTATTCTTTGAATTTGATCTTATATTTGTGTTTGTGATGATGTTTGGAGTCTTTCTGGATAAATCAATTCGATTTTAGGTACAAGATTGAAGAATCACCATGGCTAGGATTCTTCGGCCATTTTAGGGTTCTTCGATTTGTCAAATATAAATGAATTCTGAAAACGTGGTTGTGTTGTATGGACCTCAGGGAATGTATTACACTCATCAATTTCATGAAATTTTGTTGTTTGCTTGATGTTTGATAAAACGCAGGATGTCATAGGAAAAAAAATTCGCAGCAAGAACCCTAGCAAAATTCGCAGGAAATTTTGTAGGGCTGGAGGAAGAAGAAGAAGATTGGCGCCATCTGTGAATATTCAAATTATTGTTTTAATATTTTTTGAATTATGTTAGGTTATGTTACAATTAGAAGCGCTTGGCTCAGTTGGTTGCATGTGTGGCTGGTAAACGAATGGACCTGGGATCGAAACCTCCCCAGGCCATTTTGGCTTTATTTTATTTTCAAGATTTTTGCAGGTTGAGAGAATATGAGGATTGCTGCCTGGTTCCTAGCCACAGGCGCGTGCATAGCCCAGTGGAAAACTAGTTGGGCCAGTGATAGTGAAGCCTAGGGCGTGGGTTCAATCCCTGCCCCAGGTAAATTTTGAATTTTTTTTTGTTTTGTTGATTTGTTTTGTTATTTTATTATTTATTAAATATAATTATGTTTAATATATATATTTAGATAATTCTAGGAAAATTATATGTAAATACTTTATATTTTCTAAAAAAACTCTAAAATTATTTTATAAATTCTAAAACTAGTTATTTTATTTATTATATACTTAAATCAAAAATATGTATAGTTATTTAATAATTAAATTAATATTGTAAATTTATATAAAAAACCCTAATTATTTTTAAACCCTAATTTATTTTCTAATTACTCAAAACCCTAACTTTCTTTTAAAAACTTTAATTTCTCATTTTAATTATTTTTGCTTAATTATATTTAATAAATGTTTCTAAATCATGTTTATTTTTGTAAATAAATATATAATTGTTATTATTATTTTCTCATCTCAAAATTCTTTAAAAAAATTGTTTATTTAAATTTAAAAACATTGAATTGATTTCTATATTGTATATTATTGTGCTAACCTCTTTTCTCTTATAATTATTTCTATTATTAATCTTTTATTTATTATTATTATTATTATTATTATTATTATTATTCAAATTGTTTTATTATAATGTAACTGGATAAGTCATGTAATAGTTATAGTATTTTAATTGCTTATTTATTTATAAATTGCTATGGTTAGTAAATTAGGGAGTGAAAACATGTTTGTGTTTAAAATTAACCTAGATCACTAATTATAAGATAAAACTATATGAACTTGTACACGCACACACATAAGTCGATCTTTGATCGCCATCTCACTTCTTAAGGATACCTCTCATGTTGCCTAAACCAAATGGTCAAGTAAGGTGTCTAAAAGCAAAGTCCCTTCTCTTATTGATATCATCTTGTCCCTTTACGATTATAAGATCAAGTCCCTTCGAATGTTGCCTTCGTGAATGATCTTGTCCCTTTCGAATAAAAGATGATAAGTCCCTTCGAATTGCTAAGACACCTTACAATTGCCTAATCACAGATGACCCTTCGTATGTCCCATACAACATCCAAGGTAATGACTACCTATTCCTTAATAATAGGGATAGTCTTACCATTGAAAGAACATTTAAGAACAGTAAAGATTCAAATTAGGGTAGGTTCCTCTTAAGTACTTGCTCACTCCTTCAAAAACACTTCATTACACTTTACATTTTCAAACAATTTTCAAAACAAAGTCTTTATATATATCCGTACAAGGATCATTATAAAGTACTTAAGAAAATTTTTAATCACACACTACACTTCTCAAAACAATTTAAAGTGAGCTAAGTAACTAAGAGCCCATGGATAACCATGGATGTAAAGGGTGCTAACACCTTCCCTTTACATAACCTACCCCCCGAACCCAAAATCTTTTTAAGGTCTTTCCTGTTCTTTTATGCCCTTTCCTTTTGGATAAAATAAAAGTCGGTGGCGACTCTTGCTATCCGAAACATTTAACTAAAGTCAGTTCTCCCACCGTGTTACAGAACTGGCGACTCTGCTGGGGACTTAATAAAAGAGGGGTACCCTTAGGAATTAGATCACTTTAAATTTGTTTGCTTTGTTTGCTTACTTTACTTGTTGGGTGCTCTTATGTGTGAAAGATCCTAACCCGGATCTAGTGTACCTTAGGTAAATGGCAATAGACCAAGAAAACTATACGGCGTATACCGATATGGTTGATCTGGTGGCCATAGTTAGTGTGACTTCTTGGTTGGTGCTTATGTTCCTTAAGCAAGTTGAGGATAATATGAGGCTGCCATATGTTGTCAATACACTAACTGACTTTTAGAACCCTAGTCATCCCATCTTGGCCTTTAGAAAGTAGTGAGATAACCCGCTTTGGTGAAGACTGAAGTTGGTTGATACTCGATACTACGCTCATTGAGATCCTAGACTTGGAGGGTTTTGGCTGGCAAGTAAGTTGCCTACTGAACAACCACCCTTGTGAAGGATCAATGATATTGAGATCCCTTAGAACCTGGTTACTTTATAGGACAGGATGAACCAACTAAACTTCAGGGGAGGGTATTTACCTTTAAACCTCATGCAAGCCTTCAAACCTAGGGCTATTGTGTGAATTGTTTGTGTGTACCACATGTTTGTGATTGAGCATAGCATCATAACATCATCATGCATCATAAACATAGCATTTTCACTAACCATTTCAAGGACCAAAGGATTTATCTTTGTTCTTTGTTGCAGGTCATGGTGTCGCTCCCCGGATTTCCATCCTGGTACAAACGCGAAAGTGGCGCGGAAAAAGAATAGAGTCGCCAGCCAGACATTTTTATCCCGAAGGAACGGGAATGGTAATGTTGCACAAACCAGAAGAAAGAAGAGGAAGGACACGGGTCCTGCGAACCAAAGAGACTGAGTTCGGGAGTCGGTTACGACCTGGGAAGGTATTAGCACCCAGATCGTCCGCCATACCCGACGAGATCCACGCTTGCAAAAGAAACTGTTTCAAAGGGTGAGGGGATGAAAGCTGCAGCAAAAGAAAAGGAAATGAAAAGAAACTGGAACTGGAAAAGAACTGAAATAAGAAAGCAAAAGGAAAAAAATGTAGGGAAAATAAAGATTGTGCTCGAACGGGCCCTACCCCGCTGCCTACGTACCTCATCAGGATAATGAGGATCAGAGACGCCGTAGTTCCCCTAACTAGGGGTGGAAAGGAAATTGCTTGTGAATTAAGGCTTGAACTGCCTATGCCATTGCTCAGGTGTTGCAGACTCAGACGACGAGTGCGTTACCGTCTTGCAAAGTGACAAGTAGGAGCAAGTTCGCGTACGGAGCGAATGAGATGAGAAGAGAATTCCCGAAGGAAAGACGCTTATTGTTTGTTTGTGTTTTTTAGAAAGCTTTTAGGAGTGTATCACAAGGAAGTGAACTCAAGCTCTCTTCAATGGAATGTGCACCTGTCACTACATTCCAAGATGGAATAATAGAACAAGCACACTCAAGTAAGGAGAAGATCCCCAAAACTTGAACCCAAAGATTAGGGCCTAGGCTCACTAACCTGCTTAATTATTAAGTGTTTTTGGTTATTTACAAATGAAGAAGTGTTTTTTATGCTTTTATTTTATGAAGAAGATACCTTGATCAGACTTGTGCATCACAAGGTAAACATGTACTATCCCAAGATGGGAAGACTACAAGCGTACCTCATGGGATAAGGCTATGAATCAATGCATCACTTCAAACTTATTAAAGTATCCTTTTTTATAGTTATGAGATGAGAAGAGAAGAAGAACCAAAAAGGATCATAAAGGTAAAAGCTAACAGGAAAACTCTAATCCTAATATTCACATGCTCGGATGGTCCTAGGTTAGTGAGGCTCACTATCCTAAGGAAGAAAGAAAGAAGAAGGGAAAGATGAAAGGAAAAGCTCCACGGTGGCCTAAGCACACCTCAAGTTAAGAAGAAAAGAAAACAGATGAGGAAGAAGAATTAAGATGAATAAGAAATAAGATAAGAAGATGAGAATGCGATATGGAGAAGAAATGAGATAAAGAGATGAGAATGCGATATGGAGACAAGATGAATAATGCACAAACAGAGCCTACACCAGTAGGACTTCCAGATGCAGCAACATACAACAAGTAAAGTCGGTCCTCAGTATTACCTAACGGAGAAGGTCCGTTGCCTCTTCAATACGCACAAACAAACTTAAGAAAGATTTCAGAAACTCAAAGTATGTTCAAGTATCAAGCTCAAGTCGTGCACCATGGTTACCAATCAACAAGAACATTCATCAAGACAACTCTTCAAGCACAAGAAATGATCCACCCAACATCAAAAATTGCAGATGTTTAATCATTATCAATCTGATTAGTCCCGAAGTGTTCAACATCACACTCGACTCAAGATTCAACTAACATCAACAATCAAACTCAATTAGAATCAAGCATCAAAAATTAAAATCAAGAATACCATTTAATCCAAAAGAAAAAAAGAAATATAATCAACAATTACTACCTAGATCAAATAGTTAATCAAAAACAAAATAATCAACAATTAACAATTTAATTCTAAATCAAAAACCCAAATAAAAGTTCTATGTAACAATAAATGTTAGTTAAGAAAAAAAAACAAATGTCACAAATCAATTAGTAACAAATGAAATAAAAACAATTAGTGAAAAGAAAGAGTGAGCAGGGATGTGTGTGCTGAAAATTAGGGTGCAGGAGAGAAACCAATGGGCCTACCGGTCCATAAACAAAATGCAGGTGAGATGATGAAAATCGGTGGGCTTAACCCACAACAACAACAGCAACCAATTCTCAAAAAAAAGTACAATGAAGCGGAAGTGTAATTTGCAGCTCACAGGTCAAAGCCCACTCCAAATAATTTCCACAAAAAAAACAAGATTTCATTTTATTAAAAAAGTAAATAAAGAACAAATAGCAAAAAACAAAAAGAACGAAAAGGAAAAGAAGGAAAGGTCCGTCAACAACAACTCCAATTCTCAGATGTAGATCGGCGAGTAACCCTTTCTCTCCCAACCTCAATATCGCCGCTCAGGCTCCTTGCGCCGCCGGAAATGTTTCATGCGAGAGAGATAGCTGGAGAACTTGCCGGTGCATCTTCATCATCACCAGCATCATCTCTACGTCCTTCCGATTTGGCTTTGTCAACACGATCTCCAAGTTGTTCATTGCGGCTTTGCGGATACGAAGTTGTTCATCATCGTTGATGACTTCCGATGGTTTGTTGAGGATGGATCAATTTGCGTGACGAGGACGATTGCGGGAAAATGATAGTGGTGGCTGTGAAAAGCTCGATGCCGAGAGCTTCGGTTTCAGAGACGGTTTTTACATCAGATTTCAACTTGTCTGATCCTGTCCTCAATCTTCTTCTTCTTTTTCACATCTGGTTCTGTTTTCTGTTGCTGTTGTTGTGTGGTTGTAACAGGGTTGAAGCTGAAGCAAGGTTGGAGGTTGTGAAAGGTTAGAAGGTGGAGGTTGGTTGAGGATTGCTGTTTCGGATTTATGGAGGAAGAAGGTGGTAGAATGGTGTTGTTGAAGGGGGGTGAATGAAGTTGTTGAAGGAGGGTGGTGAAGAGTGATGAGATTGTGTAAGGTGTTGTGCTGCGGTTTTGTTGGCTGTGTGTTGCAATTTTGCAGGTTGAATTTGTGATGGATGAAGGTTTGAGGAAGTTTGTTCAAGGTGAGCTGATGAAGGGTGAAGTTGGTGTTTTTTTGGTTGTGTTAGGTTGTTTGTGTGAGCTAAATGAGGATGATGAATGGTGAGTGTTTTTACGGAAAAATTAGTGTGGTAGTGTTAGTTATTTGCGGGATTGTTTTGGTGTGTGCGGGAGCAAGCAAAAGCACATGAAATTCATTGCCTTGCAAGCAAGTGGTGCGTATGAGAGAAAACGTGATGCTGTGTGAGAGAATTGTGTGAGTGGGGGAGTCAAGAAAATGTTGAGAGGAAAGTTTGTTGCTGAAATGTGGTGTGTTTGTGCGTGACTGATTTTAGAGTGGTGGGGTCCCAAGTTGGTGTAAAAAAAAGTAGTGTGTTTTTGGATTAATATGAAATGTGATTGTGAGAAAAGATATGGGGCTGCAGCAATTTGGATATTTTTATAACTGTTAAAAAATATTTCAATAATAAGCCTTGAGTTTAATTAAAAATAAAAGATGGGATTTTGAATGGATTTTGAAGCAAACATGAATAATGGGTATTAAAAGGTTGGGAATGGATTAAATAAAAAAGAATATTTGGCTTTGGCAAATGAATATTGATTTTTTTGAAATAAAAAAGGACATGGTTTAGAAAATGGATATATTTAATTAGGCTTAAATTGGAAAATGAAAGGAAAAAGTGGTTTTACCTAAAAGAAATGGATTAATCGGATGAAAAATGACTAATGAGAAAAATTGGATAATGGACGGGCATAAATGAAAAATGAGAAATGGATAAGGAAAATGGGTATGAATTGATCTTTTATGGGTTGGACCGTCAACCACCAATATGCACACAGCCATGAAACAACTTGTACTATTCCACACACTTCTGATAAAACATGAAATACAACCATCATTGCAATTGAAACAAATCACTTGAACCAATCAACCTCTGAATTTTTAATCTAATGGAACCTTAATCTCTTCAAATCCATCTGAATTGTTCTCTTGGGAAAATAAATCCACAGAGGAGCACAATCTTTGATCTTGGACGCACGATGACTGACAATGGGCCAGATGTGTAATGAATAATCCTTGCAGACGT